>OZ007569.1:56258240-57728240 GCA_963931925.1 Onchidella celtica | reverse complement strand
TCATAAACAGACCTGCAGGGCCACAAATTTAATTACATTAAATTTCCTAACAATTTTGTCTAGATCTATTACATACTAAAAGACAACATCAGCAGCATCAAATGAAAATTCAATATGTCACTAGAAGTCTTCTCTAGATTCCTATAAGGTTATGATCATTCTGACTCACTAACAATTTAAGTACTAGTTATATATCTCTCAGATATAGTCTGCCTACTATCTATCAAGCAATATACTAATATCGTCTCTGGCGACGATGTCATCTCAGCTATTTGTGCCTACCGCTTATAATGGATCAAGCTCGTCAATATAAACTGACGTAGTTAAGTCTATTGGATCTACTCTAGGATGGGCTGGCAATCCCCAGCCTCATCCAGACAAATCAGTCCCAATTCACAGATGTGTATGCTATACATTCATACTAGTTGCAAGTCAATATGTCTTTGTCTTGCATTCTTGGGTAGCACTCCTAGTATATGCGGCAATCCTGTCCTACTGGATAACTTATGTTCAGCTCCTCGTTCATTGTTGAGTCATCAATGGACAAACACTTACGCTTGGTCCCTGGTATTAGAAAAACCAGGGAACAGTAGACAATAGCAGTGGGCATATCTCATTCAAGCATATGGCTTCATCTCAATGTCTATAGTGGACTAGACATGAATCAACAGTCTTATGATTCTTCAGGCAGAATCGTGCCGACGCCTGCACAGATTGGAATTTTCTGTATGGAGTAATGGACATAGGTATGGCTACACTTTTATACTGTGCAGCCACCTGCAAACTACCGTCCAAATCCCTAGATTTGATTGGTGCATCCATGCGAGCTCATCTCGCAGTATTAATATATTCTACGTGGGAGTTGGTCACGGCCTTGTACTAAAAACAGACAAGGTCAAATTAAAATGTCAAAACAATTACTGAAATCTTTAAACCCTCGTGCTTTCTACATTTTATGTACGAATTTCTGAACGCGACTAAGCGTCTTAAACTATCTATCCTTATTCACCCCTTCTCTTCCCTTCTAAGTGTTCATCAAAATCACGGGGTCGAGAATTGCACTGTCACTCCTAACTTATCCATTTATTCTATCTCGCCCCACTTTCTTTCCATCTCTAAGAAAAAGTGTTTCAAAAACAAACTGTTCACGAGAACAGTTCAAGGACAAAATTACGCTGGTTATAATCAACGAGACCGTGAAAAATCAACTCCTTACAAGTCGTGACCCAGCACGGCATTTATATTACTTAAACCCTGACAATGTACATGTATTTACCGGGTGTATGAAAAAAATGTATACAAATTAACAGCTGAATGTTGTTTGCTACTCTATTGGACTGCGTTGCCATCCGTGTCTGGCCCAGAAAGGCCATCGATTTGTTGAATACATGCCATAACACAATTACAGTACACACCTGTCCTCTCGATCTGTAATCTGAATGTATCTTGATTGGCATAGAATTGATAAATATTCAAAGTGTATGTAGGGGCCTACATCTATTTGAGACACCTTCTATTATATTGGCGGATCTGACAAAACTGGGCTAATTGTGATTTTTTTTATACGTCTTAAATCAAAATAAAATATTTCTGAGACGATTTCAAGCAAAATATTTTAACTGAATGCAGAAAAATTAATCTTTCGTACGGCGTACAGGGAGGGGGGGGGGGGGGTGGTCTCAGGAATATAGTCTTTCACTTTAAGGCTGATTTCGTCAGATCACTTCACATATTGTTTACTAAAGACACGTTGAGAAGGTAGAATCTATATCATAAAATGGAAATTATACCCTTCGATCGACCTTTTTCGTTTGAAAGTGTGATGACACTTGGTCTTTCGCCAGTATTTTTCTCTTTTCAGCACGTCTTTGTAACCGACGGTGCAACTTGATATACCAGTTTTTCTGCAAATGTTGACATGAGAGGAGTCCAATTTCTACCCAGATGAAGATGTGAGTGATGAATCATTCAGACATCACTGAGAATCAGCGTGTCACACACATTGTTTTGAGAAACTGTGATTGTCAAAGACGTGTAAGGTATGTTTTCAGTGGTAACGATGCCGAAACGCGACCTTGGTCCTTGTCTGTGCCAGCTCCACATTTTGCACAATTGAGACATTCGACGTTAAACGTTTGCGGCTTTAGTATTATGATGAGTTGCATAAATCGGACTCATGAAACAGCTTGATAAGTGCCACAACCATGCCATAATGAATTTTAACCAAGTGTCAAAATGCTTATTTGTTATACCTATACCTCTTCTACATACTTAAAGATCACCAGTTTTTCAGAAAATGGAGATAGAACAAACAAGAACCAAAGTCGCAAGAAGCCTTAAGACATTGGTTCTCAAAGTCCCAGGCCACATTCTTCAGCTAGCGATCTCAGGTTTCCTATTGGAGGTATTCATTTTAGGAGGGTCCCTGCCTTTGGCATTTGCACCTCTGTCAGGTTTCTTCAATTCCTCCCCCATTTTGAATTGCCATGAACATTTTTTTTTCACCATAATACTTATTACTTTTATAGTGCAATTACTGACACAATATGTGAAACTAAATTCCTTACTAATTGTAATCAAATGAAATATGAAAATGTCACATTTCAATGGATTATAAAACTTCTAGTATCATTGATGATTACGAAGATATAAAACGTTTACTAATTAAAAGAAACAATACAAGACTTTGGAGGTCCTTCTTCTGGGAATATGTCCTTACATAAAAGTCTCAGTCATCTGCCGCTTTTAAAGTACACAGTGGCTACGTTTACGGCAGCTGGTGAACACAACTCACCATTTTTCTGTGTTCGGCTTTACTCCCTCTCGTGCGGCGGCGCTTCCTTTCTTTGTGTTTTTCTATTGGGGTATGAGCGTAATCTACCGTAAACGTAGCCATTGCCTTTAACGTATCAGTTTTGTTTTATCCATAACAGGTTTTCAAAATTCAAAGATTTTTGCTTGTGACATCAAGCTCTATTATCCCCATACTGTCTGTTCTGGTTAAAACAATAATTCAACCTTTGGATTAGCATAAGTGTACAGAGTGTATTCTTTCCCAGTTTGAAGTTCCTCCCCTGGCTGGAATTCCTTCCCAGTTCATCCCCTTAAATGTGGAATTCCTCCGCTGTGACCACTTCAGAATCGGGGGACAAGGTGATCTAGTGACAAGGTGCTCACCTCTCATGCCGAAGGTATCGGGTTCAATCCCCGGTCGATGCAGGCAAGTTGATTTTTTTATTTTTCGGGGGGAAAAATTCCTTACCCTGATCCTATGGTGGGTAGGATCGAGCACTTAGTCTTCTCGGAGAAAGACAAAAAACTCAGAGGGCCCGTGTGCACAGTTAAACAGTTGAAAGTCTAGAAGAGCACGCCGAACAAGGCCTCTGCCCGGGCAAAATCCTAAAAAAAAAAAAAAAAAACTAATCCCTACATTAAAAAAACACACAGAAACAATAACAAGAAAAATGTAAGCAAGAAGTGTGGCGTTAATGCCGGTGGCAGCGAATCTCTTGAAAATTAAGGGTTAAATAACTTTTCAAAATATAACTTAAGTACGATTCAGTTATGCACATTTTTCCTTCTCCTGAAACAGATGTAAAAACCAAGCAAGTCAGCATCCCTGCGTCAATCCATCGTAGATTAGTACGGGATTTCCGTAAGATTGGTAGGATCACCTTAGGGGCGGGTTTTAACGTGAAACAGATGTCGGTTTGATGTCCTAACCAGCTGATCTAAGTAGGACCGACGTCATTCCTATGTGGAAACAATCCATCATGGGTTTGTACACGATTCTAGTAAGGTTGGACGGATTACCGTAGGGGCGGGTTCTCTACATAAAATAGATGTTGATGCCGTAACCAGCCTTGGTATAGTTTCTGTGCCTTGAAACTTGTTTATGCTTGTCATTTTGTACGTTCTAGCGTGTATTTATTTAACTATACTAGGCCGTATAAATCTTGCAAACAAACTTTTGAACGGCTGTTGGTTTAGAATGGCTGAAAATGAATGAAATTGTAAGGCCTTGTCATCTTTAATTCAAGTTCTATCCATCTCATAAATGAACTAGATCTAAATAAGCATTTCAGGCAAGACAGAAACGGCCAAAAACACTTGACCCGACAGGTAGAAACTCAAAAGTTCTGAACCTTGTTGTTTGGTTGTCCAAGGCTGGACATCAAATCATTAGAAAAATGATTTTTATTTCACGGAAACAGTTTTTGTTTTACTTCATTTTCTTAAAATTTGAATTAACCTAATTAAAAAAGTTTCAGCCGTTTAAGATTTGTTGCAAGGCTTATGCAGCTTAGTACAGAATATTCCATGGACTAAATCAGCACCAATAATTCGCGTTCTTAGTTCTTGTTTGTTCCAACTCCACGTTTTGTACAACTGAGAAATACGCCCTTAAACGTTTGCCGCTTTAGCACTAGGATGAGTTTGAATAAATCGGACCTATGAAACAGCTTGATAAGGCTTGATAAGTACCGCAATGCATTTTAAACAAGTGTCAACGTGTGCATTTGTTATACCTCTTCCACATACTAAAAGATCTCCAGTTTTTTGGAAAATGGAACAAGAACAAACGAGAACTAAAGCCACGAACAATTATGAAATCTTTGTGTACGGACTCAATTTTTAACGGTAAATTACGTGGACATATCCGTTTTCAGCAAACTTCAGTCTTACTCTTAAATATCATTTATGTACGACGTTTTTTTTGTGTTAAGCGGCAATGCATTTTCGCAGGGTGGAATGAAAATGTATGATAGGAAATTTTCATCGAGACGACGTGACCACTGTTCTACAAATGGCACATTAGCGTTTTCAGTGGCAAATAGAAAGAAGCTTTGGAGGGGGGGGTGAAATTCCTGTCCTTAATTCTATGATAGATAAGACAGAACACCTAGTCTTCTCAAATAAGGACGAAAACCACGGAGGGCCCGTATGCACGTTAAAGATACTTTGGCAGTAAGTCGAGATCAGGCCGAACAAGGCCGCTGGTCGGGCAAAGATCCTAAATAATACTCATCCCTACCACCAAAACACACAGAAACAAGAACAAGAAAAGCGAGATGTAAATGCCAAGAGCAGCGAACCTCCTAAAATAAAGACCTAAACACACTTGTCATTCTCCGGTCATGAATATCGTTGGATACCGGTATATTCCATATTGTTGAATGTACATTTTTTTTTTTTTGCCTTTTCCAGAAGAGGATTGACATTTTTTTAAGTTGTCTAAAATCAGAGCCAAAACGCAGGCAACATTACATCACAAACAAATATCTCGAAAAGTTTCTAACCGATTGGAATGACACTTATACATAATGAAATTAAGAGTGAGAGTACCATTTTCATGACAGTGAGTTTACAACGGCGTTGCAAATACCCTCGACATGTCAGTAAAATACACTTTAACTTAACTGAATGTGTAGACTTCATGTATCTCCGAAGAAGGCACTGTGCCTGTGGATCCATGAATTATTTTCTGACGTGGACCCGCAAGGCATCTTGTCATTTCTGAAAGAGGTCGAACCCTACAAGTTGATTTAACAGACTTTATCATTTTTACAAAATTTATAGACATACTTTACAGTACGGACCTTTTCCCGTTAGATTTTTGATTTCACTTTTATCTGATCCTTTAGTCATCTGAGGGCTGAAAACTGGGCCAAAGAGAGATAACGAAAAAACAGTGAGAGGCGCAAAGTGGCCGTTATCGTGCCGACGTGCCGTTTAACCCATACCCAAAGTCAAACACAAAAAGTGTCAATTTGTGCCCAAATTATGCCGGTGAAGAAAAAAGTGGTCAGTCCCCTTTTTTCTTTTTTTTTTGAAAATTGAGATAAGACATTATCAGCACGTGCAAGACTTTCCAATCGTTCAATGGTGTAGTGATCGAATCCCATTATTTTGTTGTTGGACAATGAGATAACTTTATGAGCATGTACAGGGCCTTGTAGTCTTTCAGCGGTATAGTGATCTAACTCCCCCGAGACAAATAAACTGTCTTTCTTGTCTCTTCTCTTAACTTTGACCTTTCACCTGGGCGTTGTCCACTCACTGCAGGCTGCAGCCCTCCGACAATGCTTTCCATTCTCTTTTGTCTGTTGTTTTCCTCATCCACATTGTTCCTCCTCTCTTTGTAATGTCGTCCTTCCATCTTCTTCCTGGTCATCCTTCCATCTTCTTCCTGGTCGTCCTCTTGTTCTTTTTCCTGTCCTTGGCTGCCATTCAGCGCAGCGTTTTGTCCACCTATTGTCATTCATCCTCCCCACGTATCCGGCCCAATTCCACTTTTGTTGCAGAATGAATTTCGCTACATCTTTGTTTTGTTTGTTTGCGTATGTCAGCGTGGGGGGATTCTATCTTACAGTCTGATAAGCATTTTTCTTTCCATTGCCCTCTGGGTAGTTCTTAGTTTTTCGTGAGCTGTTTTGTGATCGGCCATGTTTGACAACAATATGTAAGCGTTGGAAGAATGCGCTGATTGAACACTTGCTTCTTGAGGGACATTGGCAGTTTAGAATCCAGGAATGTTTTTTTCCAAAGCAACTGCATGCTGCTCTTATTCTGATGTTTAATTCAGTTTGTTGTGTTCCATATTCACTATCTGGCCTAAGTATTTATACTCCGTGACTTTTTCGATGGCTTTGTTTTCATTATAATCTATTCTTCTGTCTCATAGTATGCCATGTATTTGGTTTGTCCATGTGCATCTTCAGGGCGACCTTCTTGCTTTCTTTGTTTAGTATGTTGAGATTGTTTACCATTCTCTTAACCTACTTTTTTTTTTTAATTTGTGAGTAGATCTGACGTACTCGGGCTGAATGTGCAAGACCAAATTCCCGAGAAGGCTGCTCCAAAGGGGGAATTTTTTTTTTATTGAAATTGAGATTTGCTTATATACTGTGGACGATTAGCTATTTTTCTGTATTTAGCTAAAATATTTGGCATGAAATCGTCTCAGAAATATTTTTTTCTGATTTTTTAAAGAGGTGTAAACATTTCACCTTCGGTTCGGTTTTGTCAGATCCACCCGTATTTGTGTCCCCTTAGAATGACAAAGTTCTGTCTCCACTTTTTGGGCTGAACTGAGTTCTTCTACAGTGTCTAAGTATCAAGCAGATGATTCGGTGTGCAATTTGTAAGTATTACTAAAAAGAAATAAAAAAAAGAGCCCATCCCTAAAAGCTATTGTGAGCACATGAAGTAAGTTGATTGCAGGCCTTGACGGGCCAATACAAAATAAACAGAAGAATCATGCAAGAATATGGAGAAACATTAGAAGCAGGCAGAACGCACGGTCATTCACTCTCTCCGCTCTTTTGCTGCCTACTACAATTTATAAATTTACTTATAATAACTAGAGGAGGTTCCCGGTATTATCCGGGATAAACCTGTAATCTCTCTTTTTGGTCCAGAAAGCTTCCCGTATTCTAGTCTTACCAGAGAGTATAGATACTTTCATGCGCACCAGACACTACGTACTCATTTCTGGTAGGGCAATTGCGCTCACCGAACTGAACGCGTATTAACACATCGTTTCCGGTGCGGAGGGCTTACTACGGGGAGCCAAAACAAAGATTGTATTTTATATTTTTACAACTTTTTATTGAAAAATACCCGAAACTTGAATCAACAACAATCGGTCGATACAAAAGCGATTCTGCTGGATTATTTGACACTTAGCTGTAGCGTCGAGCAAAATAAGGGCCAAAATTGCACCACAATGAATTGCCTCCGCCACTATTTTTTTTTTTATGAGATATAGGACAGAATATAACTGTAAAACCATGAAACGGGAGGAGTAAGGAGGCCACTCTTATACTGAAGGGCATGAGTTTGAATTTGGTTTTTGCATCGCGTCGGCACGGTAACTGCCACTTTGCACCCATCAAGGCTTCACGGTCTGTTTGGGAACACGTTTTTTATATTTACGTTTCGTATTCACAACTTTCAAACCTTTTAAGTTTAACATGGAATTACATACATTCATATAATTCTAACACATTGGTAAAATTCTAAAAATGTTGTTGTGTATAGATCTGGAAAAAGTTTAGTAAACGAGTGTAGAAGTTATTAAATCAAGTTGTAGATCTTGGCCTCTATCAGACAGAACAGGATGCGCTGTGGGATCCAAGTCAGAAAATAATTCTTTCGTGGATCTGCAGGCATAGTGCCTTCTCCGTATATGCATGAAGTCTCCACATTCAGTTAAAATATGTTTTATTGATAGTTGGCAATTGCATGCCACACTTTTGGGGCTCAATTAAACTTATTTATTTTTCCAAAATGTTTTGTTTTTTTTTCACACCCAGAAGCCAAATGCTGTCATATGGAGACCTAGGACCAACCACAATGGACCAATGAACCCAATTCCCATCTATCTGTCATATGGAGACCTAGTACCAACCACAATGGACCAAGGAAGCCAATTCCCGTCTAGCTATCACATGGAGACCTAGTACCAACCACAATGGACCAAGGAAGCCAATTCCCATCTAGCTGTCACATGGAGACCTAGTACCAACCACAATGGACCAATGAAGCCAATTCCCCATTTTGCTGGGCACCATGAACTGCTGCAGTTAGCAAAAGAGTTTAGAGAAAGCACGTCGGCACGATAACGATCATATTGTGCTTGGAAAAAGCAAGACGATAGACAGAATATTACAGCAATGATAGGATAGGAGACCTTACCAGAAGCGTCTGTAACAAATCCCAGACTGGGAGATGTACTGATTATGACAGGACAACAATCACGAACAGACAAGTATAACACTCAACAGAACAACCAAACAGACTCGCACATTTATTATACATAAAGATAAAGATATATGTGCAATTACATACATTACATTATTCAATTCAAATACCATCCAATGGTCATTTTTCCCAACATTCATTCTATCTCCGGGTCCACAACCCGATAGTAACTTTCTAAAATATACTCCGGCCTCAGCCTCACATCAATGTATGTACTACTAATCTCAATATCTTAATCTCACCTCAATATCGTAATATCACCTCAATATCGTAATATCACCTCAATATCGTAATATCACCTCAATAGCTTAATATCACATTAATATCTCAATTCATAACGTCCCTGTCTGTGGCCAGACTGCCACGAATAATGTGCCCTCACTGTCCTGCGCGACAGCTTCGCTCAAGCTGGCCTGTGGGTAGCCTTCTGCTCAACCCCTGCATCTCCTTATGCTGGCCTATCCCCTGCACCAGTCTCTCCCCCACGGGTAGCCTCACGGCCCGACCCCGGCACCTATAAGAATAACATTACATCTCTATAACACCATACAATTACTATCCACTTCACCACTCATTACGAACCATCAAGCGTACACACAACAGTCCACATTTCACTCACCACACATCTGCACTTCTCTACGGTAACACACCTCCACCGTATTACACAGTACTCAGACTCGCTACGAATCCATGATCCTAACTTACATCTATCGCTCATTGCGCACATCTCTATACACAGTAATCAATGACTTTCACATTCCTCACATATAACTTATTTACATCATGGTCATAGGAGAATATAGTACATCAATCATCATAATTATCAATCATAGTTCAACCTACCAGTCATCACTGGAAAACACACAATCTCCCGACTGCTTTCTTCACGTCTGTCCCATTGGACTTCTTAACTTGCAGTGACTGTAAGCACACCGATCTCGCCTCATCCAAACCCCCCAACTCACAACATTCCATGCTTTCCATTAATTGTGGGCCGTGAGTTAATCTTACTCTACCCCCTTCTCCCCGTAACTATTGATCCTCGCTCACTCGCTCGTGACAGCGTCCACCAACCAAGACTTCGAACAGGAATTCCCAACGGGAGGAGGGGGGTGAGAGGTGGGGGTGCAGGACTTCCAACAGGAGTTCCCGGCGTGGGGAGAGGGGGGAGGGGGCTAAATCCGTCCACCCAGAGGGTATAATTTGCCCAAAGATCTGGATATTGCTGCCAGATAAGAGATATAAAGAATATATTGAAATTTTCAAGAAACATCTTAAAACACACCTTTTCATTTGATGGAATACAACACAACCGTATTTATTCTGTTTCTGGGTGCTGTCACGTTTTAATGTTATTTGTATTGGTAGAATAATTGTAAGGGACTTAACATTTTATCCCGTAATATAAGCTTTATTTATTTATTATTAGCATTATATTATTATTACATTATTACCATTATTATTAACATTATTACTACTGTTAGTATGGATTTGTATACATATTGCTTAAATAATCTTTTAAAATATCTGAACTCGAGAGGAAGCTTCTTTCTACCGTTTTGGAGTAACTGAGCCACATTTCATACTTAGTACTGAACAAAACAGTGTAGGGATACATTTACTTAAAAGTTGACATGGGTAAGCGGGACGAAACAATAGTTGGGAACTCCTGTCTTAGAGTAATATTAATAATGTTTCTCATTGCTGCTATATTTTCACTTGAATTAAACGTTGTGCTATATCAATTCAACTCCTAATCCAGAAAAATCGCGACCTGAGTTCTTGTTTGTTCCAACTCCACTTTTTGCACAACTGAGAAATTCGAAGTTAATTGTTTGCGGCTCTAGTATTATGACAAGAAATTAGAATAAATCAAGAGTGTGCTACTGTGAAACAGCTTGATAATGTATTCTATCATTCCTGAAAACGTCATGAAGGTATCTTACCAGTGGGAATAGAACTGCAGTGCTGACAAATTTTCTTACACTTTGTAATTCAACGACAAAACTTTACAAACGGGTTTCTCAAAATGCCCCGATGTGGAGATTCAGTAAAGTTGTGCTGGGGAGGAGACAAACCTATTTAACGATTTTTCTGGATGTTGGATGCAAACACGAGTTTGTGTTTTCTTTTAGTACCTCGTGCATGTTTCAGTCCTTGTGGTCAGTGGCGGATCTACTGTGAAGCTTAAAACTTCAAGGCCCGTAATCCTGGAAGAGTGAGAAACTTGAGTGAATTTTTTTATTTTGATATTGCCACATTGTTGCGAGCTGCGAAGGGGTCTCATGACAGTTCAAGCTTCAGGGTCCCAAAAATGTAGGTCCACCGCCGCTTGATTCCTGAATATTTTAACTTTGTGTGCAAAAGTCTGATTTTTTTTCAGGCAGGCAGTATAAAAGTTGAAAATCCATGTCAGGCACCGTCGTGAGACACATTTCGATAACGGTACCATCGCTGTCGTTTCGTTGGTTCGCTGTCGGTTCGTTGTTGGTTCGCTGTCGGTTCGTTGTTGGTTCGCTGTCGGTTCGTTGTTGGTTCGCTGTCGGTTCGTTGTTGGTTCGCTGTCGGTTCGTTGTTTCGCTGTCGGCAGATGGCCAGGATGGCTCTTCGTCGGTTCGTATTTTCGCTGTCGGCTCGCTGTTTCGCTGTCGGCTCGCTGTTTCGCTGTCGGCTCGCTGTTTCGCTGTCGGCTCGCTGTTTCGCTGTCGGCTCGCTGTTTCGCTGTCGGCTCGCTGTTTCGCTGTCGGCTCGCTGTTTCGCTGTCGGCTCGCTGTTTCGCTGTCGGCTCGCTGTTTCGCTGTCGGCTCGCTGTTTCGCTGTCGGCTCGCTGTTTGATATATTGCCACATTGTTGCGAGCTGCGAAGGGGTCTCATGACAGTTCGCTGTCGGCCCGCTGTTTCGCTGTCGGCCCGCTGTTTCGCTGTCGGCCCGCTGATTTGCAAAGGCGCAATTCGGGTCGTCCCTGTGCCGCCTGTATGGTTTTCAGCCCGACTATATGCAGTTACATAGATTAATAGGAACACGAGACGGACTTGACGCTCACTGAATTTTCTTTCCAGACCATGCTTTGTTTCATTCATAGATATATACACAACTAGATTCCACGCGTGGCTTCGCCAGCTCTTTCGACAGACAGACGGACGGACGGACAGTCGGATAGAATAGACGGACAGTCGGATAGGATAGACGCGGACAGATGGATAGATTAGACAGATTGATATATAGGATGGACAAGACAGACGGATAGATAAGATGGACAAGACGAATACTTGGACAGACACGGGGGCAGATGGCTAGGCTAGACCGGGCAGACGGGCACACGGGGGCAGATGGCTAGGCTAGACCGGGCACACGGGGGCAGATGGCTAGGCTAGACCGGGCACACAGGCACACGGGGGCAGATGGCTAGGCTAGACCGGGCAGGCGGGCACACGGGCAGGCAGGCAGAGGCAGATGGCTAGGCTAGACCGGGCAGGCGGGCAGGGAGGCAGGCAGATGGCTAGGATAGACCGGGCAGGCGGGCAGGGAGGCAGGCAGATGGCTGGGATAGACCAGGGAGGCAGGCAGGCAGGCAGGCAGGCAGGCAGATGGCTGGGATAGACCAGGCAGGCAGGCAGGGAGGCAGATGGCTAGGATAGACCAGACACATGCAGACAGACAGACAGAGGAGGCAGATGGCTAGGATAGACCAGACAGGCAGACAGACAGACAGACAGACAGACAGAGGAGGCAGATGGCTAGGATAGACCAGACAGACAGACAGACAGAGGAGGCAGATGGCTAGGATAGACCAGACAGACAGGCAGACAGACAGGCAGACAGACAGACAGACAGAGGAGGCAGATGGCTAGGATAGACCAGACAGACAGGCAGACAGACAGGCAGACAGACAGACAGACAGACAGAGGAGGCAGATGGCTAGGATAGACCAGACAGGCAGACAGACAGAGGAGGCAGATGGCTAGGATAGACCAGGCAGACAGACAGACAGACAGAGGAGGCAGATGGCTAGGATAGACCAGACAGACAGAGGAGGCAGATGGCTAGGATAGACCAGACAGACAGACGTGGCGTGTCTGGGTATTTGTTTCATTAGTTCATCGTGCTGAAGTTGTCAGTTTTAAGCCATTTTGTCCCCTTAGAATGACGAGGTTCTTCAGAAAAATTTTAATTTCATGTGTTCGGCTTTTAGAGGTACTTTTTTCCTCCTTTATACATGTATTATATATTAAGGCCTCTGATGTAGTCATGAAAGGCTTTTTAACAGTCGAATCTTAAATTCTACAGAATTTCATGTGCGTCGATGCGTAAAGATGTACGTGGGCATATTTTAAAAGGTTTTGAAGTTTATTATATTTTTTATACTTTTGTTGATTTTGAGCTGCAGGTGAGTTGAACAGAAGAAAATTAATGTTCCGATATTTTGAACCGGAAAACAGACTCATTTTCTTCGGGTAAGTCCGAGACCGGAAATTTCTTTTAATGCCTCAAATTACATGCTGATAGAAACTCGACTTTAAATGTCACATTTATGTATTCCCGGAGTCGGCGGGCCGCATTACTCAAATTTACAATATACTTCAGACACTTCTGACGTCACGCATGTTTATTTCTGCCTCGGTTCAACACCGGCTGGGGATTCCCTTATTCGCGCGCAGCATGCCCTGCTAAATTTCCTTCCCGATCTTTTCGACTTAGACCATGGAGCTATTAATAACATAATTATTAGTACATGTACCTCCATGACTTAGACTGGCGTTGGTTTGGGGGCAACCACCAAACTTCTTTTCTGAGATAAAAAAAAAAAAAAAGAAAAACAGTGGACTTTCCCTTAACTAACAGTTAACACGTGGATGGTAGCTCCGTTCATTTGAATTGAGTTGAACACCAAGTTTCTTTATTTCTAATCCTCTGTTGCAACAGAATTAAAAGCTAAGATGAAAGTGATTTTTGTTTAATAGTTTTTACCCAAGACCCATTAGACCAAGACAGTGTAATCGATCGTTAAATATAAAGGAGAAGAATTCCGCCGCGTGCGTAGTCAAAAAGTTTGGCTATGAATCTGATGAATTAGTCCATTGCAAAAAGACGGTTCGGTTTAAAATGAGGCCGTTTATCACGGCTATTCACGCTTCTAATTAGGTAGTCCAAACCGAGTCTTAACGTGCAGGCAGAGTTGGCGCTGCTTGGAAGCCACTTCCACTTGGCCGCTCCTTGCTCGCACCATTTTGCAGCGACCAAAATCAAGACAAGAAACGCACTACCGAAGACAGCGTGGAAGCACCTTGCTTGCCACTCCCTCTCACCACAGAGGCACCTTGGATGCACCAAAAAACTTGCAGCGTGGTGGTTTAGTGCCGCACTAATTTTGTCGCCCCTTTCAGGCCACATTTATTTATTCATTCATACATTACCTTAACGCGGTAACCACGTGGCAGTGGTTTTCGAAAGTTGGTGGTTCTTTTTTCTAGGTATGGTCCAACTTTGGCAAGGAATAGCTTAAAAGTAGACGATTTCATTCTTATATACGACAAACATTTTTCATCATCTGAACATACCTGTTCCATTAAATGATGATATTCGCCATAATGATACATGTATGTAGAACGGCACTGGTGAATTTTGTGGACCCAGTAATGGCGTCTGTTTAACCTTCGTTTTCTTAACCAATACAGAATCATTATTTGAAGGATTCCTTCTTCGTCCATCCTCCTCGGTAATGAATATTCTAGGGGGGGGGAGCGGCCCGAGAGAGGCTTCCACTCTGTCTCCTCCAGGCTGCATGCTCGCCTCTCTCCTTGCTCGCCGCTTGCTCGCCCCGTTTGGGGCCTCCAAGCAACGTCCAAGGGGCGTCCAAGCAGCGCCCACTCTGCCTGCACCTTTAGGCTGAGGCCACGATACAAGCGACAGACGGTGAGCGATAAGCGAGAGAATCGCTAGCTATAAGGGATACATTTTTGGGTAGCTTGTAGATGTATTGATACGTGTGTGTAGTCAGAAGCAAAGATGGCTGCTCACATTGTTTGGATGTCTTGAGACTTCAACATATCTCAGACATAAACTTGTGTTGGGGAGCAAAAGGAAGTATCCAGTACACCCCATCAATGCTAAAAGGGAAGAATTTGAGGAATACCACCATTTGCCAAATGATTTAAAAGATGATGCTGAAAGATTTCGGTCATACTACAGAATGTAGCCACAGACATTTTCTGCAATTTTGGATCTTGTCAGGGATGACCTGCAAAAAGAGCACGGAAAACCTTCGTAGGCCTTTCTTCTCTTGTCTCTTTGGAGGAAGTCTTTGTGATCCTTTTTCCAGATCAATGGCAATTCTTGTACAAGAGAAATAAGATTCAGTGTTTTATCAGCATCCATTTCTCACAATTAGAAGAGGGACAGCAAAGAATACATCTGACGTGATACTGCGTGTCGTAAGAGGCGACTAAAGGTGCAAAGGTCCTGGTCTCCCGAGAAGAGCCAGTTGGCGGTGGGCCAACTACCCACCCTGTAAAAATAAACCAGTTACAGAAACACAAGCAAATACTTTAAATGTCTTTTATCTTGGGAGAAGGGGGAGCATCTGCACCTGTAGATTCAATGAAGGACAATGGACAAAGCCGAAAGGACTCCACTGGCCTGACTGCTCCTCCATCAAACAAGTCACTCCGGATTGCGTCGTGGAATGTCCGCTCCATGTATGAAGCAGGAAAGAGTGCCCAGGTTACAATGGAGATGAGGCGATATAGACTGCACATACTTGGAGTTAGCGAGACCCGCTGGATACAGTCCGGACTGAAACAACTTAATTCTGGGGAAAAGATTTTGTATTCTGGAAGGGAGGACAAAAAGCATACAGAAGGAGTAGCGATCATCTTGAGCAAGTACGCCCAAAGGTCACTGAAGGGATGGGAACCCTACGGAAGGAGAATTGTATTGGCATCATTTACTACAAAGAACAAGAACATCAACATGAACATTGTGCAGATATACGCCCCAACAAATGAAGCAACCGATGAGGACAAGGACGATTTCTACAACCAGCTTCAGGAAATAGTTGACACATTGCCAAGAAAAGATGTGAACATTATAATGGGAGACGCCAATGCCAAGATAGGACAGGACAATACAGGGTATGAGGACATTATGGGGTGCAATGGTTTGGGACAAATGAATGAGAATGGAGAGCGGTTTGCAAGTTTCTGCGCATTTAACAGCTATGTGATTGGAGGTTCAGTATTCCCACACAAGAGGATCCATAAGGCCACTTGGATTTCACCGGATGGAGTAACTGAAAACCAGATTGACCACTTTTGCATCACCCGACGATTCAGACGCTCACTGGAGGATGTCATAGTGCAGAGAGGAGCTGATGTTGGATCTGACCATCACATGCTGCTGGCAAGACTCAAACTCCGCCTCAAGAAACAAGGTACCAGAGCAGGAACAAAGAGGAGAAAGTTTCAAGTGAGCCTTCTGGATGGAGACAAGAAGGAAGAGTTCCAGCTGACACTGAGGAATAGATTCAAACCCCTTGTTGACCTCGAAGAGACAGTAGATTTGGAGACTCACTGGGCTAAGGTAAAAGGAGTATTTACATCGACATGTCAGGATGTTCTTGGGGAAAAGAAAGTGGAACACAAGGAATGGATCAGTCAAAAATCACTGGACTTGATAAGGATAAGAAGAGACCTAAAAGAACAGGTAAATGCAAGTCGTACAAGAAGCTCAAGAGTTGGTAACCAGGAAGAGTACCGAGCATCAGCTAAAGAGGTCAAAAAATCAATTTAAAAAGACAAAGAGGAGTTCATAGGAATGTTAGCAGAGAAAGCAGAGAAGGCAGCAACAGGAGGACACATGAGGATCCTCTACCAGACTACAAAGACTCTTGCTGGAAAATATGGAAAACCTGAAGTTCCTGTCAAGGATTACAACAGGAAGGCCATTTTTGGAAAGGAAGCTCAGGCAAAAAGATGGATAGAACATTTTAACAGCCTCTTGAACAGACCTCCACCAAGCAACCCACCCGACATTCTACCCGCAAGAAATGATTTACCGATCAGTTGCGCCCCTCCGACTCAAGCAGAGATTAATGATGCCATAAAGCAGTTAAATCGAGGCAAGGCAGCTGGACCAGATCAGATCCCACCAGAGGCGCTGAAGGCAGATGCTGCTGGGGCTGCAGAGGGTCTGCACTCACTATTCTCGAGGATTTGGATCGGAGGCAAGTTTCCAAAGGACTGGAAGGAAGGACACCTCGTGAAGCTTCCAAAAAAAGGGGACCTCAGCAATTGTAGTAACTACAGAGGAATCACACTTCTCTCCATCCCAGGAAAGGTTTTCAATCGGATTATTCTCAAGCGAATACAAAATGCAACAGACCCAAAACTTCGGGAGGAGCAAGCTGGTTTCAGGAGTAATCGATCAACCACCGACCAGATCGCCACGCTGAGAATCATAGTAGAGCAGTCGCTAGAGTGGAACTCCCAACTGATAGTGAACTTCCTTGACTACGAGAAGGCCTTTGATAGCATCGATAGAGAAACACTGTGGAGAATATTGAGACATTATGGAATCCCAGAGAAGATGGTGAACCTTATCAAGAGCATGTACGAGGGTACAAGTTGCAGAGTCGTACACGATGGCGAGCTTACTGACAGCTTTGATATCAAGACTGGTGTTAGGCAGGGTTGTTTGCTGTCCCCATTTCTGTTTGTCCTGGTGATTGATTGGCTTATGAAAGAAACCACCAGTGGAGGAAGAAATGGCATACAATGGACCCCATGTACACAGCTGGACGATCTAGATTTTGCAGATGACTTGGCACTATTGTCGCACACACACGACCAGATGCAAGCAAAGACTACAGCTCTAAACAAAATTTCAGAATCTATTGGATTGAGGATACATCCTGCGAAGTCGAAGGTCCTAAAAATTGTTGCACCCCCAAGCGCACAAGTCAGAGTAGGAGATCAACCACTGGAAGATGTAGAGTCCTTCTGCTATCTTGGTAGTATCATTGACAATAAGGGAGGAACAGAGGCAGAAGTCAAAGCACGAATTGGAAAGGCACAGGCAGCTTTCACGTCCTTAAGCAAGATTTGGAGAACCAAGGATATATCTCTAAAAACAAAGCTGAGGATATTCAACTCGAACGTGAAGTCAGTCCTGTTGTATGGATGTGAGACTTGGAATGCGTCTCAGGCCTGCATAAAGAGAATCCAAGTTTTCATCAACAGATGTTTGAGGAAGCTACTTAAGATCAGATGGACAGACAAGGTCAGCAATGAAATTGTATGGAAAAGAACAAGACAGAGCCCAGTCAGAGAGGAAATTGGTAGGAGGCGATGGAGATGGATCGGCCACACTCTCAGGAGGCCAGGAAACAGCATCACGAAGAAGGTATTGGATTGGAATCCCCAGGGCAAGAGATCAAGAGGAAGGCCGCGCGGAACGTGGAGAAGAGCCAGAGAAAATGATGTGCAACGAAGCGGAAAGACTTGGAATAATGTAAAGAGGCTGGCCCATGATAGAGAGGGATGGAAAGTGTTTGTTGGTGGCCTATACCCTGATCCAGGGTGAGAAAGGCAATGATGATGATAGTTGTTCCTCTAGGCATTTGAGCATTGATAAAGACAACTGACACTAGTGACACAAAACTTAAATCCAGCATTTCCACATTCATGAAATTTCACTCTATTTGTATTTTGTATGTGCAAATAAAAACCATAGGCAAGAAAAATGATATTTGTGCTGTACCATGAACAACGTTATAATCAAATCAAACAAAATTGGATATCGGCAAGCATGTAGGGCTCTAGAAACACCTGTGTGTTTCAAATGTTTCAAAGACAGCAAATGTTATGGACAAAACACTCTTCTTGGGATAAGTTTTGGTGTGTGTATGTGGGGGAAGGGAGGGGGGAGGAGGAGATGGCTGCTCTGAGAAGACTGCAAAATTCGGATATCCTTATGTGTTATTTGAGTTTGGTACTGTAGTTTCATTGTGGAACAGCGGCTATATGCCCTGATGGGATGTATGTGGGGTTTGTGGCCTTGCACTGTAAGAGACACTATCGCACAATATTGTAAATATAACAGTTTTTATTAGGTTTTTATGCTCAAATCGTCTCATATATTTTCAGAACAATCAAGGAATGCTAAAAATTATGAGTCTTTGTTGCTTAAATTTCAGAACTTCATAATTTTATTGTTTCTCATTCCTCGTTCACTGCAAAAATTGCCATGCCGAGGAACGGACAAGACATGAAACATATTTTTGGTATTGATACAGAATCTGGCGGTGGAGCTATTCTAAAAGAACACTTACTTACAGTGTCACCTTGTGAACCTAATGTCATCACTTAATTTGCAAAATAGTACATATCTTGAAATATACATAAGCCCAGGGATGTTTGGGATTTTGAAGCCCTACTGAAAGTCAACGGGCAAGATTTAGCCAATACTTGGCCAAAAGATGCATGCGTTCACAAACAGAACATTGTCTGATATTATTTTACCCTAATATAAATCAAAATATGTTTAATTCAGTGTTTGGTCATGCTGAGAGTTGAGAATGAAATCCATGGTATAAAACACATTTGCAATCAGAAAGCAGGATATCTGTGAATCCTGGATCTCTGAATTCTAAACAGTCATCTGAAGTAAGCACCTGCAAACATACCAGACCATGAAGTCTCACGTCTACATGCAAGACTGTTTGACATTTTTCGTTGTTGAAAAATTGTGCAAAATTTTAATTCATTTACATTCAACCATAAAAAAAATAAATTCTCGAATATCTGTAGGATGTATGAACTGCCTCCATGATTTACTTTCGTAACTCTCACAGCCGAATCGCAACTAAGCGCGACCCAAGATAGTGCGAAAATGGACAAATTCCTCCGCGTTGGCTAACTTTCGCCGACGTCACGTCTATGCGCGGACTCTCTAATATTTAATCTCGCTATCGCTCAATATCGCTCTTCCGCTTGTATCGTGGCCTCAGCCTTACAGTGTAAACTGAGTGGATCCGATTTCCTCTCCGTTCCCGCTTGTCCTCAGCTTGACCTTTAGTCCCAGTTGCCGAATCACCGGAAGCGTCTCAATATTTCATCATCGCAGACTGAGTGCGTCAGTTTCCCTTTCGTGTCCCTTCCCTGCCACTCCCAGTTGCTGAACCGATCACGAAGGTTTTATCTCGCAATTAAAATTTCTTCCAGTTTCCTTCCAGCAATTTCATTACTACACACGACCTAGCTAGGTACGCCTTCAGTTACAATGGATTCCGGTTCACAAAACGAAGCTCTTATTGCTGCGGTTCCAATAAGACAACCTCTGTATGACAAAAGTGATGACAATTATTCAAATCGAGTGTACATCACAAAAGATGATGATATTCACCGAATTCCTCTCTTCGTTGAAATATACAGTGAGTCCAGTAACGTCTTGTATGGCGTCTTCCTTTCACCCAAAACAAAAACAATAGTTGCAAAGCCTCCATTGTTCTGAGATTAAAAGACTGGTGTGTCCCGTCAGTTCTTACCCCCAGCCCAATGTTCACGAGCGGAGAGCAAGCTGAATCAAAAACCTGCAGCATTCGTTTTCCTGCCATTTTACGCCCATTCAGTTAAGGGTTGCGACACGAAGAGGAATCTGAATCGGACCCATTCAGTTCACACGTTTACGTTTCGTCATATCTCACCAGTTGTCTTGTCTGATGGAGCTTGCTTTTGATACCAGATTTATTATTCTGGCTTAAACTAAGTTAAAGGCTATGGACGTTATGGCATTTTCAAAAGTGATAAACACCTCGAATTTGCTACCTTTTGCAAAATTGCACGATAGTCCAACTAGGTAGTCAACTGCCCCCCGCTAAAGGGGCGAAATCCCGTCTTTGGCATAAGTTTAGGCCAACATTACAAGGCTATTACATCCTAGTCCTACATCAAATGTAGTTCAATCCTTCCTCTGACAAAATATACTTCCTTTTTATTGTGTAATGTGTTTAGCTGTGTGTTTTTATCGCTTGAACAGGAAATTCTTGCCGGTTTTCGCTCTC
The DNA here is from genome assembly GCA_963931925.1 of Onchidella celtica. Taxonomy (NCBI): domain Eukaryota; kingdom Metazoa; phylum Mollusca; class Gastropoda; order Systellommatophora; family Onchidiidae; genus Onchidella; species Onchidella celtica. The sequence goes on along the minus strand of OZ007569.1, from coordinate 57,707,415 downwards.
TGAGCTGAGCGTGCCGGAATTACCCCCTCATAACAAAGGGTCGCAGAACGTCGCGCCGATGTAGCGCGCGTTTGAAAATCACTCGCACAGAAAGGCAGATAAATGAGCTTTAATTCAATGTATTTTTCATTGTTTCTTAAGTTGAAATTCCTTTGAAAATTATTTGTTGAAAAGTTTGTTGACCGAGAAACTGGCGGAAACTTAAATGGATCAGGATCAAAATTATACGCAAATGAACCTCGGCCTTTGTATTATAAAGGTATTACACATACAGACATGGGGCATTTGGCGCTGACCATTTTTATAAACCCACCATGTGCTTTGATTTTGTCACCTTTATCCGACACTCAGTGCTAAGTCAATGGTGACTCGGTCGACCTCCTTTAAAAAAAAAAAAAGAACAAAAACATTTTTGTCTCCCTTGTAAAAGTTCATAAAAAATGACGTCGGATGATGTTATGGTGACAAAAAAAAAAAAAGGAAAATGAGACGTTTGTATTGTATATTTGTACCCCTCGAAAAAAATATAATGTACACCCCATTGGCTTGGAAGCAAAGAATTTTTAATGCCGTGACTCAATAAACCGCCATTTTATGGACGGCCAAAGTTGGGAAGTGCACATGGTATATCACAAAAATTCCGGACACACAAGTTCGGACATGACACATTGATAATGATACAATCATCGAATTCGAACATGTGGTATGTACTGAAATGCAGGACGTAGAAATGCGCTCGCGTACATGAGCAACTACGACAAACTACAGAAACGGGCGATGGGTGTTGAGGGATCATCTATTAAGTACGTACACTCAGTTGAGGGAGGGGGGGGGGTTGCCTTCAGCGTATGAAACACGTACCTGAAATGGGGGGGGGGGGGGCTCTGTGAAGTGTACCTACACTTTCCATATGGAGGGTAACGAATTCAAAAGTATGTTGTTTTGAGGGTTTTTTTCGTAGCAAAATGAGGATATCAACGACGGGCCGTTTCAAATGGAACAGTCAAATAGTCGGTAAAATGTCATTTGAAGCTTCAAAATATCAGGGTTTTACTTTTATCAGGGTCAGTTAACATGGCCGTACGCATGGGGAGAAGGGGGGGGGGGGTTGAAGCCAAGCGCGCATGAAAAAGGGTAGAGTGGGGGGGGGGGGGGGGAGGTCGAGGGTACCTACTCGAGAAATGGCCTCTGTGACACAAATTCTGAATACGCCCATGCAGCCACAGATTAGTAACTGTAGTACAGATGGGAAACGCACACGTATATGCAGTAAATAAACCTAGGCATGGTTTTGAGCTTGACGAAAACATATGTCGTCACGACAACAGTCACATTGTGCCAGGAAAAAAGCAAGACAATTGATAGAATATAACAGAATGATAGGACAAGGGTAGACCCTACCAGAAGCATGGGCACAGCAAGATGCACACACACACATACAACATACGGTTGAAAGTATGAAAGGCCAGACAACACGTGCAGCATGCTACATGCGGGGGTTCACTCTCGCACACGCACCAGACTCACCGGTGAGGATTTTTTAAAAATCCCATGGAACCCTTATATTTTTATAATTTTAGGCCAACACTACAAGAAGGCTACTACTGCTGCCATGTGTTTATGTAAAGCAGCATGTATCCCACATCAAAATAAAGTTCAATTCTTGCTCCGTCAAAATATACTTCCTTTTGTATTGTTTAATGCGTGTAGCATTGTTTTTTTTGCTTGAACAAGACATGGTCTTGACATTAAATAATTTAATTTTTTCGCTCTGAGCTGCCCGTACCGAATTGACCCTCCCCCCCCCCCCCCCTAGAACAAAGGATCCCAGAGCGTCGCGCCGACGTAGCTCACGTGCCTGAAAATAACTCGCACGGAAAGCCAGATAAAGGAGGTTTAATTCAATGTATTTTTCGTAGTGTTTTGAGTTCAGATTCCTTTGAAAATCATTTGTTGAAAAGTTTGTTGACCGAGCAACTGGCAGAAACGTTAACAGATCAGGATCAAAATTATGCGCATATGAACCTCAGCCTTTGTATTACAAGGATATGCCAAACTCAGACATGGGATATGTTTCGGCGCAATGCGCCAACTGTTTTTATAGATCCACTCAATGCTTGTTTTCATCACCTTTGTCCGACACGCATGCTTAGTCAATGGCGACACGGTTGACCTCCCTTTTGATTTTTTTAAAAAAAAAAAATATTTTTGTCTCCCTTGTTAGAGTTCACTAAAAAATTGACATCGGGTGAAGTCCGATGCCTAAATAAAAAGTAAAATGAGATACTTGTATTATATTTGTACCCCTCGAAAGAGATAGAGCATAATGTAAACCCTCTTGTCTTGGCAACCGAGAAGTTTCAATGCCGTGACTCAATAATCTGTCACTTACTGGGCGGTCAAAGTTGGACTATCATGCAATTTGCAAAAGGTAGCAAAATCGAGTTGTTTTTTTTCCACTTTTGAAAATGCCACAACTTTCAACGCCTTTAAGCCAGAATAATAAAATTTAATTTGGTATCAAAATTCTCAGAAAAGCAAGCTCCATCACATTAGACAATCACTTGTGAGTTATGATAAAAAGTAAAAAATCAGTTTGGGCTACCTATTTGATGCTTAGATTCAGTTGGAAAATCCAACAAAGTGTACAGATCTGGAAAGCTGACTCCACTGACCCTGGCACTACAGCTTTGGGAAATTGGCTGATTTTATCCAGTTGAGGCGGGAATGAGGTTAATCGATGGTAGCTCTTCATCTCTACTTGATGGTTCAAATTTGTTTGCTCACTGGAAGAACAAAGTACCTGTATGCTACAACATGATGATTTATGTGGTCCCTCAAGACCACCTTATTGATGTTTGCACAAAACTTCTGCCCTTCACAGCTTAATCACAACAGCTGTGACTAACAGAAGGAACTTTGTACTGCCAGCAATCACAAACTGAAGATAGGAGAAGATGTTTCTGAAGAAATCTGAGAAGGGATCAGGGAGTATATCAAAGCATGAGACCTTTGAAATTTTTGTCAACTGCTAACATCTCAAGAAAACCACAGAAGAGGCATTAGGTGAATCTATCAGTTGTAATGAGAAAAGGTGACATCAGTTTTAAAATGAAAATGTAACTACCACATAAGACAATGATTAAAATCAATATTCGTCACAGGCATTTATACAAACAAAGTAAAAATCACATCACAAGTATCTTAACCCCTTCAATGCTACAATATTTTTTTCCTGCTGTATGCTGACAAATGTTTCAAAGTACATAAATTTACAGGTTTTAGAATGATGTACTATGTATGTCAATAGTGTACTCACACAATCAAGTTTACGACCTGCGATGCATATACACTAGTACTATCAATTTTCACACTACCCAGTCAAGGGATTAAATTTAGAAATTCTAAAACAAAGGTATCTAGTTAACACAGCTGAAAATAGTACTGTCATCTTAACCCCAACATGGTGTCCCTTCCTTCATTTTCACTTTTCCATTCCACCAGCCACTGACTGTACAACTCAGGACATAGCAATGCATAGTTTTTGAGATTTGCAACACACAAGGTGCTGGCATATCCTACAGGTCTACCTGAGTGCATGGAGTGTTTGTTTTCATACAGTATATTGTACATGACAATGCACAACAGCACACATGTTTTGATGTACTTATAAAGCTGGCCACACACCTACAAGTAGGCATGCTGGGTTTGCATGATACAAGCAGAATGGTACTGGCGGCTTGTGGGTGTGTGGCGTTACTTGAAGCTTGCGCAAGGAAATTGGCTCCAATCCGCTTGGCATGAAGGAGACCAAGTTCTGTTTGGTGTTTTCTCGTCATGCCAGCATGCGCCACCGTATTTCCCCCTCCCCTGTCTTGCTCACGGTCTTAACATTGTAAATGTGTATCTATATGGCATATAAAAGTCTTATAAACAATTTTAATTGGACACTTTAAAGTTGAAAATGAAGGGAAGGTACTATGGTTTAATCATACCATTGATTTAAAGGGGTATAAATCCAAAGATTAAGTAGACAGCTGATCTAAATTTCTTTCTGGTTTAACCCATGATTTCGGCTTATTTTGGTCTCAAACTGTTCCACTGTTAACATTTATTATTTTTTCCATTACAAACGTTATTTTTCAAAGTGCACACGTCTTAATTCAATGCAATGATGGGTTTGTAAATGTAATGTTCTGTCCGTCTATATCTAAATTTATTTATCTGCCTGTCTGTTGGTAACGTGATTAATTGCATGTGAATGCAAAAAAAATGCATTGTGGCATCGGTGTCGTGACGGTGTGCTCTTGGCCTACTGATGGGAAGATCGTGGGTTCAAAACCTGGTTGCACAAGACTCGACCTTGGGCCCTTGGGAACGGCTCATTCACATTATTTTTCTCCTCACCGCACTCAAATGTTAACTGAGCACCTGGCGTCGGGCAGTGAGAGATCTTTTCAGTATGTGAGTGCGATGCGCTTTCCAAAAAGCTGTTGCACTGTATGCTCGTCGTGGAGTTGAGATTTTGCTGGAATGAATTAACCCACCAGGGATTCCTTGTAAAGCGCAATGAGCATGATTTCGTGGATAATGCGCTATATAAGAGCTCAGGTTGGTTTTTTTTTTTTGTTGTAGGGAGCCCTTTTTAGGGCTAGGAAAGCCACGAAGAAGACACCAAGAAAACAAGAAAACACCAACAAGAAACAGGAGGCACAAATGCCCACGGCAGCGAACCTCCCAAAACAAAGATCTCAATTCCTTTTTTTTTGTTGTTGTTGTTGTTTCTTTTGAACGCAAAATAAATACAAAATAACTTTTTAATATTGTGTACTTCCCCTCAAATAGTCTTGAGAAAGTGATTCAATAATATGTTGACACGTTTCTGGAATAATCCCCCCCCCCCCCCCCCCCCCCACTGCTTATGGAGATATCCATCCGTGTTGAAAATTTTAAGTCTTCATAACCGCATCCTGTGGCTAAAAACCTTGAAGCTGTTAAACGTTTGTGAGAGCTAATCGACTGACTTAGCACCGTATCTTGTTTTTCAATCAAGGGGCTCAATATTTCTAGAAGCCCTAAGTAAAATGCCTTCAGTCATGCGGAGGAAATTATACAAGTCTGTTGGATATACTCTCAACTCTTCTAACAAATTTGTGGGATTACATTTGGATCTTTTTAGAAACGATTTTTTGGCCCACAATGATCTCTTCTTCCTTCGTCGTTTCATCACAAAATGGACAGAAAGATCACACAAATGATTAACTCGTCTCTCCTGGAAGCCATTTCTGAAGCAATTTGTGCAAGTAAAACTGACATACACTTGTGTGGTGTGTGTGCGAAGCATGAACGGAGCTTGAGGAGTGCTTATGCAGGTGAATTTGATTCGATCCGCTTGATCAAATCCACTTGTAGGTGTATGGCCAGCTTAACACCAATGGGCCATACAGAAATGAAACATAAACACATACATAACCCCCCCACTCTCCAAACCCCTATTCTCAGGTAGCTATGGTTACAAATAAAACATTCGACAACACAGGCCATTCATTGTGAATCATGCATTATGCAAACACAGCCTTCTTCAGTTCTGGGATTGTGGAACTCAAGCCGTATCTACCTTACCTTTAGCAGTTGTGTGGAACAATATAATAATACAGTAATATTATAGTATAGGATTGCAACTACCAACACATATGAAAAATGCATAAAATTTCTTCACTTAATGTCACCATATAAAGATGGCCAAAGCTTCCCAAGCACTCTCTGCTGTTCATTCTTTCCAATAACGGGAACAAATATTACATCACAGAAATAATCTCGAGGATTTCAACAATGTCATTCTCAGTCCTGTGAAATATTGCAATGATAAAAAGCACACTTTGACACATATGTCATTGTAAAATTGGAGCTAAGGCTACCCCAGGAAAATCCGCATGATTGTTTTCTCTAACCTCTATCTGAATCCTAATAACTCATTCAGTCTTGCATTGAATCTGTGCCACATTTCAGCTACGCTGGTGTTGACAGCACCATGCTCTATATCTTGTAACACATCATCCTCCTCCTCCTCATCTGTGACATCATCAGCCTCATCATCACCACTTAACAGAAAATATGTTTCTATAGCCCCTCGACACATTGGACATCTGTCTAACAACTTGAAGCAACCAATGCATACACATGCATGACGACATGGCAAAAGTGCACATCTGACATGATGGGCTTGGCACACGACACATTCTGGCTGGGCAGTAAAGTGCAAATTTAGCTGTGGATTGTTTGAACTGTCTCTTCCATCTCTAACACCACTGGACATTTTAATGGAAAATTCATTTTCTTCTTTATCACTACATTTTGTACTTTGAGCACTGGAATTCTCACTATCCACCTCTGAAGTGGCACCAGCAGGTAAGTTTTTGCATTCTGAGCAGTTTCGGCAAACTCCTGATATATTCTGTTTATCTGCCGAAGTTTGTAATTTTCTGTGTCTCTCTCTTAGCTTCCCTTGACCTGCAGTTTCATTACCACAGAAAGAACAAATCCGTGTCTCAGGTTGACTCTCCATATGTTCACTGTTGTCACTGTCTACGGACGGATGTTCACCTTCCTCTGGCATCTGCTGAGAATTAGTCTTTCCTTTGGCTGTATTTGAACTTCCATCCCTTCTGTTCTGACCACAGTTAGAATATTCTGGTGAGGATTGATCCCGATCATGCACTGTCCTCCCTTCCTGATTTTGCTGCCTTCCAGTGCCTGAATTTGATTCTCCAGACATGTACAAAGGCTGAAACAGAATTGAAAAAAAAAACAACACAAACTTAAAATAATTCTTCAACTCTGACTTGCCTCTGGTCCCACCTTGAAAAAGATATTTCCCACCAAATACAGCTGACACTGCTTAGCACGATGTCTGGGGACATATTAAATAGCATCGCGCAATACGTCAAATCATGCTCAGCATTTAATGAGTTATCTTCCTTAGATAATCTATGATTTTTTTAAGGGGTGAGGGGATTGAGTGTAGAGTATGGTGTGAGAGAGGTTACTGTTTAAAAAATACATATTCGTTCAAAGTGATGGTATATGAAACATTTAAAACAGAATGCTCTGTTTCAATAACAACCAATACAAGCAAAATTACATTACTAGACCCATCTAAATGGAAATCAAAAGTCAGCATAAAGATATCAAACCCACAGAGACACTATACACGTATTGCAAGATCCAGACCTCCCAACTACATACACATGTAGTACTAACATCATATGGGAAGATTATATAAAATAACCAGGGAGGTTACCGCAACATTTCAGAAACTCAATAGGTGAAGGTTCACATGCTCACACAAAAATGTCATAACCATGTGGAAAAAAAAAAAAAAGAGCATGAATCGCATCTATAATACATCCCCTACCCCATTTTAGTGCTGAAAATGAGGGTAAAAATGCTCCACTTTGCAAGACCTAGGCAGGTGTATGTGAAACATTTTCGACAGAGCTGAAGAAAACCTAAAGACAATTTTCATGTTAATTCTTAAAGAGTATGGTCAGCCCAACCTGGCATTTCAATGTGATAATCAGAAAGTAATGTTAATGGATGCTTGACACCTATTATACAAGTCTCCCTCCCTTCTTCACCCTCCCACTGGTCATTCTCACATCATGTAGCGCTGAGCCTAACGTAACATCACCCATCTACTGTAATCGAGTGAGTATGGTATCTGATACCTTCGCGGACTTGTTGGCACCGTCTTTACTCTGTGTCCCGTGAAAACAACTGAATTTCTATTGCGTAGTTAGAGATAAAAAAAAAATTATGGCCATGTGTATTACCTCCATGTGGGTAACCCATTTGCTCTTTCTTCCAATCATAACCCCGGTCCCCCAATGCCCAACCCGAGTAAAATCAGTGGCCATACGCATTTTGATGACATCTGTTGCATCATTTACTCTTATACATTGTACTGCATTATCAGTCCACACATGATGAATAACATATGGCAATGATAATGAGCCTGCCTGAGTGTTAGGAATCGGCGATGCCAGCAGAATAAAATTTGTAAAATCCTACACTCATCTAATTTACGGAAAAAAGCCATTTGATTATGTATAGATAAAAATATTCTGCAGGCGATTGGGTTTTTTTTTTTTTTTGAAGACACTTTCACCATCCTCATCCATTGAGTGATAAAATTTTGCTCAGTAGTTTGGAAGAATGAGAGGGAACTTTGATTATGCCCACCACAAATATCTTGGCCTAAGATTGGGTGGCAAGAACACACATGTAGCATTAAAAATATTTCCATTTTTTCTCCAGACAAAACTTCTCAGAAATCTCAGGATCAGCTTAAATGAGAATAAAGCCAAGCAGTGTTGGTAGAGGTCTGTCAGAGACCTTCAGTAACAGATTATCCAACCTCATATCAACTTGACTAAATTCTGGCGCTTCATGACAACCATGTCATTACAGTGCTAGGTAATTACTGGGACATTAAATAACCTGTCCGTACCAACACCAACTTATTTTGCTGAAACAACTTCATAGTAATATACAATGCATTTCCTTTCAGTACATTACCATACGGTCTCATCATGCTCACTCATAATATTACCATTAAAATCTTATCATTAAGCTAGCAAACCCTAAAATGATTCCCTCAGACACAAGTAGCATTTGAATAAGAGGCAACTTACTTGTAGTGAGTAAATTGGAACTCCGGCTGTCTTCACATACTGACTGATAATGTGGGAATACTGTGGAACTTTGTCATCCCGCAGGTGAATGATGGACATCAAACCAACCTTAATTATCAATATGAAAGCAAAACAAGAACTGGTCATTCAAATTTTTATTTTTTTTTGTAGAAATGAAGTCACATTAAGGTTGTCCACGATATTCTGTGTGTCAAGATGCAAATTAACAAAATGAAACTGAATCTACTTGAGAACTAACACAAGTTCAAGTTACAACCAAAAAAGAACTGTTGGTCAAAAAATGAAATCTGTATCTATCTTGTATTCTTTTGTGGAAATGCTGGAAGGCAACTACTGAACAAATAAACATATGAATAACTAAAAGATCATTTAATTTTTGGTTTCATTCACCACATGTATGGTTGTAATAAAAGAGACTCCGTTTTATCATGAACTACAAGAATGTCTTTGTTTAACGTATGATCAGAGGTGACTCACAATTTCATTGTCGCCTTCATTCTCTTCTGAACTGTTCTGTGTTGCATGTGAGGTTGCAGACATGTTACTGTCATTCAGTCCATCATCAGGTCTCATATTAAAATCATCACCATTATCTGTGCCATCTGGATCTTCACCACTGCCAGGTTCTTCTGGAACAAATATAAAAACTGCAGCAGGATATCTCAGTCTTGGAGTATCTCCGAGTGTCTCACTGCTCACAACATCTGGACAATGAAGACTGATATTGTGCTCTCCAGGTTTTCCAAGCCTGTCAAAGAAACCACAAGACCAACCTTAAAAAAAAAAAAAACTAACAAGAGAGTACTCACTGCTGACCATAATTTTTTTTCATTTTTTACCTGTTTTACCATGCACACAACCATTAATTTGCTGTGTAGGTACACAGAATTCTGTTAAGCAGAGTTGTACGGAAACCAGGTGATTTTATGCCATGCAATTAACCAAAAGGTATATAACTAAAATTTACCATTACATTCATAAAGGGGTTGACTGAAATACTTCCTTGATAACACAAGATGGTATTGTGAGTGTAACTGTAATTAACCACTACATAAGTATTTAAGTTGTGTGGCTTTTAGGTGAGACAACGAAATGCTGGGCCATGATATTCTCCATTCTGGTTGTGATTTTCATTTTACGAGTAGAAAAGTAGAACAAAGTTAAATACTAACACCATGACACATACTATGATTCAAACTTGTTTAAATCATGTAACCTTTCCTTTCATACACAGTCACTTCAGACATCATTTTACTTCATTTTATCACAATGCAAGATATCCAGATCTTGAAAGAGCTCCATCCTTTCCGCTACCAGCATGTGTCGTATATATTTGCCAGGTTTCAAAATTAAGTCATGTAAAGGATTTATCCTCACACCCCATAGGACAAAAACTTGACTGGGTAACAGACTGGATAAGTGAAGCTTCAAACCATCTGAAAGACAACAACACAATAGACCTCTTAACCCTAATGTCTAATGTGCTATTGGGTTGTATCAATGGGCATTAGAATGACATTAAAGAACACAAAACTGTTTTTCGAGAGTTCACTATTTTGATATAAATTCATGTAATGATGATATCAAGCATTGTTTGAAAGACATTCACTTCTCTGAATCTGACCAAACGGCTAGATAAGATTTAAACTATTCCTTAGGAAAAACAAAATTCTAAACAAAAAAGAATTTCAACCAAATCTATAAATTACTATAATGCAAAGCCTAGTTACTGATATTATTTACACTTCATAACGAACTTGGAACTACCATTGGTTCTGAAGTTATTTTGGCCATTACTGTACATAATTTTATTTGGCCATGATTGTGCATAATCTTACATGGCCATTACTGTACATAAGCTTACTTTACACTGAACTTTAGAAAACCTCCCTTGGCTCTACAATTCCTTTGACAGTTACTGCATTGTAGATCAGAACAATTTTGTTCAAACAAACTTACCAGACAGTTTCTTGTTTTGCTGCTCAAGTTTAAGAAAGAAAGGATTGGTCACTTTCACCATGTTTCTCTGCTCTACACCAACAGGGAGTCGGGAGCGGCTGGAATAATCTCCATTTACACTGAAACAGCAAAACATTCATAAAAAGGTATAACTCACTGACTATGGATGAAGAGACAATATTTGCAGTGCACGACAGTCCCTACCATCAGGACTATGGGTGGTTATGGTTAAATGATTTATAAAAGATGTTGTAAATTATGAATACCCAGGACTAAATAAACTCTGTTGTTGTTTGGTCTGCTGTGTCAAGGCTTTCCTATTAATAAAAAAAAAAAGCAAAAAGTATACAGTAGACAACGGTTAAAATGAAATCGGCGGGACCACAGGTTTGTTTTCGGTTTAGACAGTTTCGGTTTAGCGATATGAGGCTTGAAAAATGCCAGTTTCAAGAGAGGCAGCCCAAATCACTATCACAGAGGACAACTAATCTAATGTAAGTGCACAGGCTAACCAAACTCAACACATCCTCGCTTGCTCTGTGTTTTTGACAAAGAATGAGGATGGGCGATTGCTCAGGCCTAGGGAAACCCAAGACCCACTATACCAAGACGGTGCAATTCAAGCACTTCCGTCCGCCGAGCCAGTAGTTTCTAAAAATAGTCCGGCGCGTACAATCGTAAACACAGGCATGCGGTTCGTCGTACGTGTTGATCAAAATTAACACTTTGCAAGGCTGTTTGCCGTCGGATGAGTTCTTTTGTTTCTCGGGGGCCTCAGCATAGTGCTGTTGGCCCCCTGTTCTTGATTGTCTCTCTCTTGGGTCTTTCTTGTTGTTGTTCTTTTTTCCTTTCTTTCTGTTGTTGTCTTCATTCTTCCTGGTTTTTTATATTTATTAATTTTTGGGATGCGCCGTCTTGAAGTTTATGTCTATTATAGTAAATTGGACCTCAGACATACACCTTTGCACTCCTCATACAGTCCCAATATTTTTGTGTTTGGACTAATGCATGTGTGCTATGGAGATCATCAGCTGTTTGTTTGTGTGTGTGTGTGTTTGTGGAGAGGGAGGGGCGTAAAACTCTAATTGCTAATTCAACTTTCGGTATAACGGCATCGTCTTTTTGTTTGTTTGAGGAAGCCGTAAAACGCCATCGATCAAATACTGATAAACTTTCTCAAAGCTAAGGAATCCCATATGTACAATCAATAATTATGTGAATGAAATTTTCCACTTGGTCATCCCGAATTTCTTTTACAGGAAGTGTTTTGTTGTTGTTTCTTTCTTTCTTTCCTTTTTCCTTATTAATCTTCAAGAAATAGAAATTCAATCAGAAATAGTGCCCCAAAACAGAAAATTTCAGGAAAGAAAGTTGGAAAACTGAAGAAACTGCAACATGAGTAATACTTTTTCAATGTTCATTATCATCAGAATACTGCGGCTGGATTTTGTTGAGTTTTTGTTGATTTTTTGAATCGCCCATCTGGTCATTTTTCCTACTTCATTAACCCGTTTCTGCTACCCTGGTTATCTCTACACTTTTTCATAGATTTAGATGTGAATTTCCCCTCTGATCTAATGTATGTGAGAACTTCATTCAAAGTTTGTGCTTTATACCCATTTATTTGCTTTAATCATTTAAATAACGGCCCATCTGGTCTCTTTTCCTATTTCATTCCTCTTGTTCTGCTATCCTTGTTATCCTTACACTTTTTCATAAGATTAGAAGATGTACCTGTACAGTTCCCCTTTGATTTTATGTATGTAAGAATTTCATTCAAAGATTTACAGTTTATACTCATTTATAAGCTTTAATCATTAAATTAATTCTTTGAATAGATGATCTATTGTACAGTTCTTGGTAGTCTTGGTAGTCTATTAACCTCATCTCATCCAATGGGACATAAAGAAAATATCACTGTTTACTTCATGCCACCATTAAATCTTTGCTAACCGAGCCATGACTAGGCACACCATACGCGCTGGGTCAGTCTAGCAGACAACGCACGCGGCGGAACTCTTCGCCTTTGTATTTAACGATCGATTGCACCGTCTTGGTATAGTGGGTCTTGGGGGAAACAAGACGCATGGATAAATGTGGGCAAATGAGGGCTAACTCTCAGAACAGTGAGCCATGCATGTGGATGGACAGTGCAGAACCGCCGTCCTGCCGATCTCGTTACCATACACAGTGCCATGAAATACGCTGTCCATGATAACTAGTGTTGTCTCTCTGATGTCATACATTTTACATGAAAGGTCACTCGCAACGCGCCAAACATTTGCTATCGTCTGATTTCAGACCCGTGAGATTATAGGTCTCCCTCCCTCTCCCTTGTAGTGCTGCCGCTCCCCCCCCCCCCCCCCCATGTTAGGCCTATACTGCTGGGCAGAACGAAACATGCTCTGGCCACTGAATTCAGCAAATTTCTTTGCGGTTTAACCATAGGGTTATTTCAGTTTAGCACTGGTTTGTTAACAATGACAAAGAGGAACAAAATCGGGGAATCCTATAATCCTTCGGTTTAGCGCTAGTTTCATTTTAGCCATTTGCGGTTCAACCATTCTCCACTGTATTCTATCTTTGGCTGTTGGAGTTGCAGCTCTTATAATAATATCAAAGACCTTTAATTTACAATGACCCTGTATGTACCTGAAAGTTAGCTCTGAACTTCATGTTTAAACTGTAAAACATTAAAAAATATAAGTGCACCGTCATGTCACCAATTTCTGAAAATCAAATTTGGGAGGAGTACCACGTGAGCTACACAACTTTAGTCCGGTGCATATTTCATTATACTAAGTGTTAATCACCAAGACAGGCATTTGCTACAAAAACGTCCACCTAGAGGACTAATTCACCAGGGGGCCACCGCCCACTCCACAACCTCCCCCCCCCCCACCCCCATTATGGATTATGGATGCTCTTAAAGTAGTGTCGGTAAGGATCCTCATAGTGTGACTCATGGTGAAACTCCTCCCTCAAAATTTCATTGAACCAGGCCAATTACGAAAACATGTGTGGACAAAAATTTGCACAAAAAGTTTTAAAGTACTGAACGGTTAAATTTATTATTCTTATCTCAGAGCTAAGGACAGGTAGACCTAGGAATTCAATTTTATTTTCCTTTCAAATGAAAAAAAAAACAACAAAACTAAACAGACTGATATTGATAATGGCCGGTTTCTACTAAGTTCAGGTAGGATGTTGACATCATTCCTCTGATTTGATCAGGGGACAGAAAGGGGACGGTCTTCCCCCCGTCTGCGCCACTTACCAAAAAGTTAACAAACATAATATGATGAAGACCTCCCCTTACCCGCGCTTTCATTCTTTCTTTCTTTGTCCCAAACAAATACTATTAAACCCAACCTTATGATACGCCCGCAGGGCTGCCAACCCCTCTCCACAGTTTTTAGTAATGACCATGAAGAAAATTAGTAATATGTAAAAAAAATTAGTAAAAGTACTCATCTTACCGGATGGCGATAATTTAGTATTAAAATCTACAGAGACATTAAAAATGGACAATGTTTTTAAAGGAGGAGAAGTTGCTTACTTTAACACCACTGAAAACTACTATTGCTTTAATTCAGATTGCCCTTCATTTTGTCATAGTGGGGCCAAAGTAAGGAACTCCTTCCTGTATGAATTGTTTTTTTTTTAATAAACTCACCAGTGATCCTCAAATGTTGGTTTTAACTTTTTATCTCCATCTGATCATCTTCAACATGGCATATAACTTGAATCCACTGTATTTACATTCTATTTACACTGTACATGCACAACATCAAGTGACCAGCTAGGCCTATACTATTTACAATATGTACACTGTTACTTCACAACTTGAAGTTAACTTATGCTTTGGAGAGCCTGCAAGCACTCTTTGCTTGCCTCAGCTGCTCCTTTGTGAACTTGGACTTGTAGCACACCTCCTCTCTTGACAGCATTCTGACTCTCTGGATCATCAGGGATGAGAGGACTTCAGTTGACATAGATGCTCGGAACTCAGTCTTGGCCTCCCGTACTAAACTGAAAACTCTCTCACATCCAGCATTGCTGTGGGGGATCACACACAGCCCCAACATGGCTTTGCAAAGAGACTTGAACTTGGGCTGGCCTTTATCATCTTTCAGCTGTGAGATCAAATGCCCGGCAACATCCACTCTTTCAGCATTGCAGATAGATGAGTTGAGCTCGTCCGCCTGGTATCTTGAGACATCCACCTCCAGAACGTCCCTCTCCTCTGTAGAAACCAAGCATGGGAACTTCTTCACAAAATGTTCAAGTGAGTTATAGGACTGGTCCAGTCTGCTCTTCACATCAAGCACTTGGGCATGGGCTAGAGTTTTGTCTTGCAGGGGCAGTTTGTCAGAAATGTAAGTGCAGGCTTCCGAGAAAAAAAGTCTCACTTCACCATAGAAAGCTTTCTCATCATCACTTGAAATCTTGCCGCCTTCTTTCATCTTGTTGATGTAATTCCTGACTTCTTTGCCGACTATGATGTCTTGTCTGTGTTTCTGGTTACTCCTCTCAGCACGTCTTACTTCAAACACATTGGTGCAGTCCTGTACAACCTTGGGCTTCACAAATCTGATCAGGAGTTCCAGGAAGATGTCTTGAAGGGACTCCTGCATTTGGTGGAACACTGTATCTTCTTTCTGCAGAAAGGTGTTGGCTTTGATGAATACAGGAATCTCGTTGTTCAGAAAGAGGCAGTAAGCTTTGGACATTGGATCTGCAGCAAAGAAGGCCACAATTCGTTCAAGTCTGGGTGTTGGGTTTGTCTCTGCACTGAAAAAGGCTTCCAGAGCAGGCCACTGTTGTAACAGACGAGAAACGCACATCGATAATGACAGCCATCGTGTTGCTCCATGTTTCAGAATCTTGGACAGCTCCACCCCAGTCTCCACCTGGAACTTTTCGAAGTCATTCCTCCTCTTGGCACTTTTGTCGAAATAGTAATAGATGTCAACCAGGATGTCCTCCACACTAACTTTCAATTGTGAGTTTCCTTGCTTTGCTGCTATGTGAAGGAGGTGGCATGGGCAGCCTTGAAGCATGACGTCAGGGTTCTTCTTTTTAATGAATGCAGCCACCCCTTTATGTTTCCCAGTCATCACAGATGCATTGTCACATCCAAACGATACACAGTTGGACCACGGAATGGAATGTTTCTTTAAGCCATCGTCAAGGATGTTGAATATGTGCTCTCCAGTTGAAGATTCCTTGCATTCTGCAATGTGAAGTACATCCGTTAACACTTTCCCATCGTCAGGGCTGTAGGTTCTGACAACCAGAGGATAGAGTTGATTGCACCCACTGTCATTACTCCCATCTGTTGCCAATGAAAATGGTTGTGCCCGCATCCTCCCCGCTAACTCCTTGCTGTTTGTAGGCTGCCAGCTTTTAGAATTGCAGTCGTCTTTGTGCGTGCACTGCCATATTTTGCTGCAATCTTGGAGTCTGGAAACATGGCTCTAAAAAGCTCCCCAGCGTGGTCAGAGGCAGAAATGGGGATGTTGTGCTCCACAAGAAACTTCATGAACAGCATTTCGGCATTTGTAACTTTGTTCTCAAAATCCACAGTCGAGGAGTCAACGAAAACAGAATCCACGGGTCTGGTTTGACTCTGCGCATTGGTTCTCAGCTGGTGTTTGTTAGACTTAACATGCTTTCTTATGTCGTCGCGGCCTCCGTGAGAGATGAGAATGTCAGTGCCACATGTCTTGCAAAATGCGTGACAGTCGCTCAGCTTCGATGAAGTAATGAAAGGCCATGACGTAGAGTAGTCCGTTTTGAACTTTTGCTCAACGCGAGGTTTCTTTGCAGCTGGCTTAGTAGGAGGCATTTTTACTGGCCACTGGTCTAATATCCACAGAAATAAACTGGTGCCTGTAGAATTAAAAGCTAGATCTAAATACACGCCTATCTAGTCTAGAACTCCAAGTAAAAACACTTAAATTTGAAACTCCCAAGTCAAAATCCGCACGGTTCATCAACAACAAAGAAGTTTAAAACAGAGGTGTGCAGACATCATATCGGCGACTATCGGCTTTTAAAATAAATTTGTCGACATATAATACTCGCCCGGTCGCACTAGTTACAAAGAAATAAGAGTTAAAATCTCGATTATTTAAACAAACTTTGATATCGAATCATATATCGAGTAGTTGACTTTTAGTACTCGCGCTGGCGGTGCTGGCAGTGCCAGCGACGCTTGGAAGAAGTTGCCAAAAAATATATATTTTAGGCCAAATTACCGGTTGACCGAAAAATAGTAATAAATCGCCTTACGATCGTAATTTCGTAATGGAGGTTAGAAATAGTAATGATTACGAAAAAATCGTGGTGGTTGGTAGCCCTGCGCCCGCTCAAAAGTCCCCTCTTTAGTGTGTTTTCTTGACTGGCGCGGACGGGCGGAGGACCTCCCCAGAAAGGGGGGTGGGCAGAGGCAAAGTAAATTAGATTTTAGAATTGGACTAGAATTGGTAAATTGATGGAGCACAATTGGAATCTGAATAATACTGGAGGGAGGACAGGGTTCTGTCCAGAAATTACCCTTACACTACAGTGAAAACTGAAGTCTTCTCCGGACAGACGTACTGTGGACTGTCGATAGAAATTGCTACGGTAATCTATTAGGCCTAGATCAAATCACTTATCCTACAGATCTAATCTAGATCTAGATCTAGATCTAGATTCTAGATCTAGATTAGATTTAGTTCTACTAAAGCAAGCAACGAAACTGTCTTGATACAGCACCTTACAAATCCAATGAAAATAGTCATGGCGATGAAGCAGAATGTAACAATTGCTATGGATGTAATGTTGGAGTAGCCAACAAACCACAGGAGCATTGGGTTTGCCATTCTCAAAAAAATCATTCGCTGTTGCAAAGGAAAGTGTATGTTGTAAACAGGACGACCCTTCCTTGTTTTGACCACGTCCAAAGACGTGTGATATGTTGTAGGTTAGTCAGTAGCAGTTTAATTGTCACTATCAGAAACCGATTGTAGGCCAAATATTTAGAGTACAATTGATGCAGCCATGACACCGGGCACCTGATTTTCGATCATGAATTTTTATTACATGTACATGTATATGTTTCAATTTTCGAAGATCGTTGACATTCTAGTGGAAGGGGATTTTAGCCAATGGACTTAACGAATACAGGCTGATGTGCTGACGTTACATACTGTGTCGCGTCGTGGCAGGGGTTACCTCAGTTTTGTATCAGCTGATCTTACTGCGTTATTCCATAAATAAATAAAAAAAAAACAACTCAACTATATATATATACGACCCTTTTCGTCTTTGCAGACGGTCTTTGCAGCATTTTCTGACTTCAAGACAGATGCCGAGAGCAGCTCCTCTCATGACTAATCCGTCCGATATTCGATTTACATCTTCGGTCACAGAGTGAGCACATATACTCGCCTTCGTTTGTGACTTCATTTGTCTTTTCCTTCCTTTTCTGTCTTTTTTCTTCCCTAATTTCTCTTTGATTTTTTTCAAATTTGGCAGCACCTTTCCTGACGGCTCCCTTCCAGGTCGTTCGATCTTCTGCCACATTTTCCCATGATTTTTCATCGATCCCAAAATCTTTCAGTGTGGTCCTGCAGATATCTTTGAAACGTAGTTTTGGTCTACCTCTTTGACGTTTTCCCTCTTTTAGCTCACCATACAGTATCTGCTTTGGGATTCTACTATCATCCATTCTTTTGACATGTCCTATCCACCTGAGTCGTCTTGTTCTCAGTGTTACTTGAATTGAGGTGAGCTTTGCTCGTTTGAGAACTTCGCTGTTGGTGATTTTGTCCTGCCATCTGATGTCCATGATTTTCCGCAGGCAGCGAAGATGGAAGCTGTTTAATCTTTTTTCGTGTCTTGTATAGGTGGTCCACGTTTCGCAGCTATACAACAAGGTACTGATGACACAAGCTTGATAAATAAGAATTTTGGTCTTGAGTGTCAGCTTTTTGTTGTTCCAAGCTCTCTGAGATAACCTGCCAAAAGTTGTAGCTGCTTTCCCAATTCTGGCGTTTAGTTCTTCATACAGGGATAGTGATGCTGTTACTGTGGAGCCAAGATAGGTAAACTTTTCAACTGAGTTGATCTTGTTGCCGTTCAATGAAATATCGGGAGGAGATAGTGTACCTTGTCCGATTACCTCTGTCTTTTTAACACTAATTGTCAAGGAAAAGAGGTCGCATGCATTTGACAATAAGTCCATCATATTTTGCAGTTGTTCGTTGTTTTGGGCTACTACTGCAGCATCGTCTGCAAAGAGGAGTTCACGCAGCATGATTTCACGAGTCTTTGTTTTTGCTTTTAACCTGGCCAAGTTGAACAGAGACCCATCTGATCTTGTTCGGATGAAAATACCATCTGTGGAGTCTTGAAAAGCGAACTGTAGGAGTGCTGCAAAGTAAATTCCAAATAGAGTTGGTGCCAGTACACATCCTTGTTTTACTCCGGTCTTCACTGCAAATTTACCTGAGATGTTTCCGTCAAACTGGACGCATGCACTCATGTCGTCATGAAAGGAGATGATCAGCTTCAATAGCTGTGGTGGACATCCAATGGACTTCAGTACAATGTAAAGCGATGGTCTGCTTACGGTGTCGAAGGCTTTTGTCAGATCTATGAAAGCCATGTACAGTGGTTTTCCTTGTTCTCTGCATTTTTCCTGTAGTTGACGGACTGTAAATATCATATCTGCAGTTGATCGTTCTGCTCTGAATCCGCATTGGGATTCTGGTAAGATTCTTTCAGCGAGCCTGTGTAATCGTTTGAGTATGATTTTGGCGAACGCTTTCCCTGTAATACTCATCAATGATATGCCGCGGTAATTGTTACAATCCCCTTTGTCTCCTTTATTCTTGTAAAGAGTTACAATTTTTGCATTTTTCATATCGGATGGAATTGTTCCAGTTTTCCAGCACACGATTAGTAGGTGGTATAGGTGTGGTAATAGTGTTTCAAGGTTTTCTTTGAGGACTTCAGCTGGAATGTTATCCTCTCCACAAGCTTTTCCATTTTTCATATCCTGGATGGCTTCAGAGAGTTCTTTCATTGTTGGTTCCACATCCAGATCCGTCATTTCAGGTAGCTTTGGGACTGCTTCTTCTAAGCCTTGATTTGCTGGCTTTTCGTTTGCATATAGTTTGGAATAATGTTCGACCCATCTCTCCAGTTGTTCCTTCTTGTCGGTAAGTTCTTGGCCGTTTTCTGTCTTGATGGGGGCACTTTTTGAAATGGTTGGTCCTAGTGCAACTTTAATCTTTTCATACATGTTTCTGGAGTCTCCTGCATCAGAGGCCGATTGAATTTCAGAGCATAAGTTGGTCCAGTACTCATTGGCGCATTTTCTTGTTTCACTTTGAACCTTTGCCTTGATGTGTTTGAATTTGTCTTTGTTGCTTTGCGAGCGATCTTTCTTGTATTCAAGCATCATTTTCCTCTTTTCTTCTAACAGGGGAAGAAGTGTGGTGGAGTTTTCTCCAACCCAATCATGTCTGAAAGATGGCTTTGTACCATAAGCTGTTGAGGCACTGTTATATATGTTGGTCTTAATTGTGCTCCATGTTTCATCCACGCTTGGTGATTCCATATCATTTACCGGGATGTTACTAAATTCTCTTGTGAAAGCGTTCTTACAGTCTTCTTGTTTTGCTTTTGTAATGTTTAATTTGGGTTGTCGTTTCGTGATGCTCCTAAATATTCTCATTGGCTTTGTATGCATTTTGCTGATCACAAGGGCGTGGTCTGTATCGCAGTCAGCGCTGTGGAAGCTCCTTGTTGATTTAACCGTGTTCAGATCTTTCCTTCTGGTGATAATCAAGTCCAATTGATGCCAATGTCCTGATCTTGGGTGTTGCCACGTAACTTTCTTTGAGTCATTCTGTCACGAGTGGAGTGAGTGCAATTAAGGGGATTGCTACAGAGCGGGTGTAGAGTAAGAAGGGCTCACGGCAGACAAGTAGGGAAAGACGGGAAAGGAGGAGAGTAAAATTAACGCACGTAGACAAGTAAGTTAAGCGTGCATGTTGTGAGTGGTGGGGGGTCTGAATGAGGCGAAAGCGCTGTATTACTATCACTGCAAGTTAGAACGTCCTACTGAACGGACGCAAGAGAAAGCCCAGTGGGCGAACATAAGGGGAGCAGTCGGGAGACTAGTGAGAGAGTTTTTTCCAGTGATGACTGGTAGGTAGAACGTTGATTGATAATTATGATTGATGTATTATATTATATTCGTCTATTACCATGATGTAAATAAGTATATGTGAGGAATGTGGAAGTCCTTGATATTGGATATAGCAATGTGCGCCATGAGCGATAGATGAAAGTTGAGTTCATGGATTTGTAGCACGAGTGAGTATTGTGTACTCCGATGGAGGTGTGTTACCGTAAGATGTGTGGTGAGTGAAAGGTGAACTAGTGTGTGTACGCTTCATGGGTTGTAAGGAGAGGTGGAGTGAATAGAAATGGTATGGCATTATACCAATGTAATGTTATTCTTGTAGGTGCCGAGGTCGGGCCAAAGAGCGCCGCCTACGGTGATAGGCCAGCATAGGGCCGGGGGCCACACATAGGCCAAGAGTGAGGCTGTCGGTGCAGGACAGTGGAGGCACATAAAGTCGTGGCAGTCAGGCGACGGACAGGGACGTAGATATGAGCGTGAATGTGATAATGTACTATTGCCATGTTGATGGGCTATTGCCCTGCTGAGGTGCTAGTGGAATGCTAAGGTGTATGACAATAGGAAGGTGATGTTGAGAGACTGCGGTGCCAGTGAGTTATTAATGTGCTATTAAGACCCTGAGGGGAGAGGCTGAGGCCGAAGTGCCTTTAGGAGTAACTACCGGGTTGTGGATCCGAGGAAGAGTGCATGTGAGAATAAGGCCGTTATACGGCAGTTAATTTCAATAATATAATGTATGTAATTGCGCTATTATCTGTATAATTATGTTTAATAAATGTGTGAGTCTGATGGGTTGTTCTGTTAAGTGTTAAACTTGTTTGTTCGTGATTGTTGTCCTGTCATAAATTATTACATCTCCCAGTCTGGGATTTGTGACACATTCAATTTGAAGAAGGTGTTGGTAATGCACAAGTCATTTTGTGAACAGAATTCCAGGAGACGCTGTCCATTTTCGTTAATTTTGCCTACGCCGTGGTGTCCTAGGCAAACAGGCCAAGACTGATGGTCCGCGCCAACTCTTGCGTTGAAGTCTCCTCAGAGAACTACTGATTCGTTTTTCGGAATGGTGGCATACATTTCGTTTAGCATGTTGTAGAACTGGTCCTTATCGTCTGCTGATGACATAAGCGTTGGTGCGTAAACACAGATTATGTTGGTGTGACCAGTTTTTGTGCGTAATCTTAGGGAAATGAGTCTTTCAGACTTTCCAGTGGGTGTGTTGATGGAACTGAGCAGGCGATTGTTGATGGCAAAGCCGACACCATGACGACGAGGTTGGTTCGAGTCAAGTCCTTTCCAAAAAAATGTGTAGTGTTGCTCTTTGAGTGTACCAGTATCTGCCAGTCTGGTTTCTTGTAAAGCTGCGAGGTCCACTTTCAGCCTAAGCAATTCTTTGTCTATTATTGCAGTTTTTCTTAATGAGTCGTTCTTTGTCATATCGATGTTTTGGTCAAGTCCAGGGCACATGGTCCTAACGTTCCAAGTGCTAATTTTTATTTGGTTTTTTCGTTTTGAGCGAGGTACATCATTTACATCAACTTTTCGATTTTTGATCTATCCCCATGTACCCAATGAGGCAGGCAGATGTGGCGGGTCGGCACCCAACTGGCTGAGGGCTGCTCAGCTTAAGGCGGGCGGTAGCTGACCAGTGTAACTAAATAGTCACTCCCACCGATAGAAGAGGCCCCTGGCGCCTTCCCCTTCGCCAATTTGGGAAGACTTAAAACCTGTAACTGCCCCTCCCCTTGTTGTTTTCATGGCATTACCCATGACAGAGTGACATCTCCGTTTTGACATAGAGCTGTGAGAGCATTACCCATGACAGAGTGACATCTCCGTGTTGACATAGAGCTGTGAGAGCATTACCCATGACAGAGTGACATCTCCGTGTTGACATAGAGCTGTGAGAGCATTACCCATGACAGAGTGACATCTCCGTGTTGACATAGAGCTGTGAGAGCATTACCCATGACAGAGTGACATCTCCGTGTTGACATAGAGCTGTGAGAGCTTTTTGGGCATGGGTTTTGTACACTGTATTTGCCCAGGTTGGCAGTGTTCTCCCTCTGTATGCTGCATTAGCCTGGGCAAAAAGTATGGAACCTGTGCCTAGCCCATTTTGCACAGACCCCCTCTCTTCTCCACAGATTTAATCCAAGGGAAAGGCATAGCCAATACGTTTGGAATCGCATAGAGCTGCAGGGGATGCCAGAGGATGGATTGGAACCAAAGATCTTAAAATAGGATTGGAACAGACCTCCCCACCAACTGCCTTGGGGTCCCTCCCACCGGATTTTGTTTGGGTTTACTCCCTAGCCTTTAACTCTCCTGAGTCACACACAACTATATGTATGTCGCCTTTAAACTGTTCAATCAAAAGTTGTTTAAAATCCAGTGTGAATTCAATAATCCCCCTTAAAATAATGCAGATGCGACAAGTGTGCGATTATGATTATTAAGTACGTTTGTATTTGCAAAAAAAAAAAAAAAAAGAGGAGGAAGACAAATGCAGTAGATGACAGATAACAACAGTTAGACGGTTGGGGGGGGGGGGGTTAAAATATTACATCTAATTCGTTTTGTTTTGTTTTGTTTCTATTTTGCTTATTCACATACATGTACTACTACACATGATATAATTATAATGGTATTTGTTTGCTTGTTGTTGTTGTGTGCTATGGAGAAGAAAGAAAGGAAAGCGAGGGGGCGGTAAAGGAAGGAAAGAGACACCTCATTCTCATACTCACAGAATTGCTCATGAACATGAACTCATCTCTGGGTCTTTAGCTGCTCTCTATCTTATTTCTATTCCCAATCCTGCTGATAATTGACATTGTCACTTGGCATTTCCCCTCCAAAGTTTCTGCCAGGTATACCAACTGGAAATAATGTTTACAGAATCGACTCCACATGATGACTATGATGGGATGATTGAATGAAGCTGTTCTCTGGGCTGTGAGGAAGCTTTATGTTTGTTGTGATCCTTGTTTGTCCCACAAGCTCAATCTTTTCTTGATTACCTTTCTTGCCTGTCCGTTGCTCAGATGCTTTCTTATGTCACTTGGGTACCCGCTCGAGCCCATGAGGATCCACAGAAAGTATATTAGTGTATCCTCTGAATTGGATCTCACTATCATTTCACGTTAAAACTTATCATCAAAAGGCTGTTTGTCGATATGGATGTATAATAATAATAAGAATAATGAAGATCATTTATATAGTGCCCAGTCCAAAAAATTGCTCAAGGTGCTTTGCAGGATGTCTTGTTCTCTTCATCTGCAACTCAGCCTCTTTCTCACTCTGTCTTTCTCTCTCTATCATGCACAATCTATTACACACACTTTTGTGCTAAACATAACGTACGTACAAATATAACGCAGGCACATAGAGATAAACAGGACAGAAATGAAACAATAAAACAGGAATGAACTGAGAAAATAAATGGATCGGGAACGAGACTCCAGAACTGAGTGTTTCTGGATTTTGACTCAGTACATGCCTCTCGCAATGATTTTGGCAGCAATACCTAGATATGTGGGGCACAGTGTATAAATGCTCTTCCACCTAGTTTCTTTGTATGTGTGGATAGTTAGAAATAGGAAAATGATGTTACATAAGAAGTCAAAGGACATTAAGACAATGCAAAGCTCAGATAAACAAGGCCTAAAAAGGCAAAATAATCACAGTACAAGGTAAGTTCTCATCCATCTCTTTATTCTAAGCACTGTCACAGCGAACAATAACAAGTTTGATTTTAGAAAAAATAACAAGCCACTCTATATTATCGATACAGAAATTTGTTCTTAGCCGCATTTGTATTCTTCATCATCTCTAATGTTTTGCCACACTGCAACATGCCAACTTTTGTTTATCCTAGTCAGACCCAAATAACAAATATTTATCTTCAACTTGAGTAAGTGTTCTCCTGCTCACACTGAAAAATACATGACTTGTATAAAATTAATTAAGAAAATGCAGCAACTGTGAAAAGATTGTTAATTCTCTTGTTCATTGTTACGAAAACTGACATTTGTGGGGGGAGAATGTTCAACATTTGTTACTGCGTTTATTGTATTGTTCCATCACAAATTTATTGTTTTCAGAAGATCAAAGTGCAGAGTTAGCAGGAGGTATGACAAGTTCATGTTAGTAAAATATCATGGAAGTTTCCACCAAAATAATTTCTTTCTTTACCACAGCATACAACAATTAATATACTGTATCTTGCTAACTCTGCCTTTCTTTCATTGGTTTGTTTAACTGATATATATCATTTTTCTCTATCTCTTTGTCCTTCACCATCACTATCTTCAAACAATCTCAAGAGACGGTTAAAGTTCATGTTTAGTCATTGATGGATTTTCTAGCCCATGGCTGTATTCACTTTTTCTTGACCCATAAAGACATCGTTTATCCATGCATGCCAATAAATATTGATTGACAACAAGGCAGGACAAACGAACCATCGAACATTCCTCATAGCTTTTAGAGTCATGTCTTCATCTAGTCTTCTCCACTTTTCTTGTTGGTCAGCAAAATCCATTACTATGCATCAAATCAGAACTCACACTTTTTTTACTTGTTATCAAAACAACAAAAATCAATGTATAATATAAAAAACTGGATTAAGGCACAACATCAGTATAGAATGACTAATTAACTGCAGTCCAAAATCATGAGCTTATTAAAATGTATTCTTACTGAAAAGAAAATATCATATAAAACAAAATGTAATGTAACGGATTTAACAGAAATTTACCCAAATAGTGAAACTTCATTTCAACAAAAACCTACACTATAACTGAGTTTAAAAGAACTTCACATAGTTATAAGCTTTTTTCACTCACTCTGATAAGGAAAAACATAATTTCACAAAAGTGAAGAAAATACATATATTTCTATACCCCCTTCATAATGGAATTTATTTACTTTTATTAAGTGCTTTGTAGTATATCTAGCTTCACAAACACATTGTACTATATTTCTAATGAGGTAGGTTTTAATAAATAATGCATATTTCATAATCCTGAAAACAATTCATCATAATGTCAAAGTATCACCTTATTTTTTTTTTAAATCAAGCCATTAAAATTCTTGAGAATGGAAGACTTGACCTGATGAAGCCTGCTCACCAGTATAGTGGTGACGGGCTAAACTGCCCATGTCCTTAAAGCTGCCCATTTCCCTATTCACCACCACCCCAGTGGCCAAGGCTATGGCAGAGGGAAAAATCAGGTGGTCTGGGTTGTAAGGATTTATACTGATAACAAACCAGATTTACTTGCTTTAAAACCAAAATAAAATACAGATAATAATCAACTGTAAAACATACCAAGTAACATGGAAACAGCTGATCACGAATTAAACCACAATTGATTATATATTTTTACTGTGTTAATAATTATAATTAGTCACAAACAGTAACTTAACACCATGAAGTGTTATGATGGTCACTGGACACTTTACCTAGGTAACATAAGCACAGAAATTTTTCAGCCAGCAAAATAAAAAAAAAAACCAGTGAAAAACCCAGGAGAACGACATATTGAGCTACTAAAGGTAACATAATAAAATTGTCACATTTTAAATACATTAAATTTCAATAAACATGCAGTTCTCTATGGTATCATCATGTATAAACAAAAGAAAATATCACATCGGATTATATTGAGCTTAAATTGCAACATCAAAGTCGAAAATGACTAAATTTAAATTGCACCATCCAAGTCAATGATGATTAAATTTAAATCACAACAACCAAGTCAACAACAGAAAATACAATGTCATATCTAACATGCTCTCTTTGCTTTACTAACAACATGTAGTTTGTCCTGAGTTTTGCACTATGTAAAATGGGTGATTATATTGGCAACTGTCTTCTTTCTGAATTTCCTTTCTCACTTTTCAATGTCCATGCTCTCACTAAGGTTTTAACGGAGTGAAGACTGGTGTAAATTTAGTTTAAATTGAAAAATAGGTTACCTGTCTTTGCTTTTGACTGAACTACACTGACTTTTCAGAACGGAGCATGAAGTATGTTTTGACCATATAATACTTGGACAACTTAAAAAGCTTATGTATTTTAATAGAGATCACAAGACATGATATGTGTCACGAGCAGAATTCTGTGTTTGGGCAATAGAGCTCACAATGTGTGGGAGTTCACGGGCCGAGATCCAGTGAGTAGGTTAAAAAGTGGTATTTTGGGGGTTAGTGGAGTCGCACCGTGAGGCGTTAAGTTGTACTAAGAATGCACAGAGATGTGAACTCATGGAGCACGCGTTTAGGGAGGGAAGCTCCACGGGGTTATTTCTGCTATAAAAGGGTTGATCCGCCATATTTTATTTAGAGACGGCTGTAGGCATTGCACAGTGAGGCGCTCTCGGCTCATTCTCCTGAGTCTGAAGTAGGAGACGAAACATAGACAACAGCCGAAGACAAAAGAGCTAACGTAAAGAACTAGCTGTCCAATGCCTTGTCGTACCGGGCCAAGGGTACGAACCGCGTCATTTGGATTCGCGCTCGCTATACGGCGAGCGCAGAATGGTAAGGTCCAGCGATTAGCCAGTGAAGACAGGGCTATCCTGACAGAGAAGAAATCCACTGTCAGCTATAAGGACTAACTCCCCGAGTCCGGAAATCTCGTTCGACAGGATTGATCGTGTAGACATCTAAGGAACCTTTACCCGATTGTAGTGGATGAAGGCAGTAGCTATAGTGTTGTGATTAATAGAGTAGCAAGGAATGTGAGGAATTGTAAATATCCATGTCGAGTAGTTCGACATAAATACTAGTAAGGAATTGTGCTGTATAAGTAGAAGGCCATAACGGCTGCAAGTTCAGATGTATAACATATTTGCTTGAATTATATGTGTGGTTGCGAGTTATAATTAGAAAAGTGCTAGTTAGTTAATTGGAATTATACCCTGGATGCTATACGATTACTATTATGTATTATGCAGTCAGAATTGTCATATTGTAATAATAAGGCCCCTCAGGCCTAACTAAATATATATAACTTGTGTTATTTGAGTAATTATGGTATGCCTGTGCGAGTGTGACTTGGCCTCTTGAATAGTTGAAGGGCTATCTTCCCCATATCCCGACCCACCTTGCTCTTGACAATATGAATAAATTAAATCTGGTTAACAGTAACAACTGGCATTATTCACCTCCGGTCACTTCCATCATATGCCAGAATTAGCTGACCTACATACTGTAAAATATATTCATCAACTCACAGGATAACACCATTCCCGTCTTTTCACTCCTTACAGTAAAACATCTGGTTACCACCTGACAGATTTTAAAACCAATGTCAGTCCTTAAAATTTTACAGCTTAATGACTTTTCTTCTATGTAAACAGTCCCAAGTCTTTTTCCTCTAAATTTATAAGACATCAGTGTAATTTAGTTGTCCAACTGTGTCAACTGCAAAGCCAGCTCCAGAACTTCATTATACCTCAAGGTGCGACTTTTCCAACTTTCTGGTATGGCATCTACACCCTCCTGTACCAATAGCAAAAAAATACATACATGAATGAATATAATAATTTCTATCCTTGCTTCTGTTACAGCGGAGAAAGCTACGTACACAGTAAGTTGGCTTACTTTGGACATAAACCAATAGATAGCCCATTACGTCCAAACAAATTATCGCAAGTGGGCAGACAAACAATAAAGTAAACTAGCCATGAATTCATGGATCATTAAGCCCAATTCATGTCCTGTGCTATCTATTGGTTTATGTCCAAAGTAAGCCAACTTACTGTCTACGTAGCTTTCTTCGCTGTAACAGAAGCAAGGATAGATGAGTTCATTATTTTACTCATAACATTTTTTCCTCTTAATGCCGAACAAATACTGACGCATTATCGGTAGCACTCTTTCAAATTATATTTCCCAAACGCTAGAGAAGAAATATCAGAAGTACTGGCCTTCAGTACTATTATACTATAAATGTGAGGTCATGGCACAGAATCGGCAACATATCTCAGCTGTCCAAGTTGAAAAAGTTGAGCGAAATCATGGTCAGGGTTAAATATTGATTTTTTTATTTTTGCCTGTTTAGATTATTTTGCCTGCAGCCTTTTCTACTCACAGAATCTGAATGGTAAATTGTTGTGCCAAGCATTATTTTGTTCAATATAAATCCCCAATTCTAAGCCCCAACCTCAAACATATTTTTAGGGTAAAACAATAAGAATCACACCAGTGCCGTCACACATCTTTCCATCATGTTCGCACAAGAAATTTATGCATGAGAATTTGTCATAAATTCCCATTAGTAACTGAGAAATTTATCTGAGATCCATGAAATGAAAATACATGTTGGTTTATTACAGTCTCTCAAACAAAAACATTATACATTCTTAATATTTCTCCTCGAGAGAAAAAGCAGGTGAAACAAGCTCTTTACAAGCTCTAAAAAGTAAGTTGTAAGACAACTCATGTCTGATTGATATGGAGGTTAATTTAATCAGAATGATAAAAGTTTTACACACCTTAGCTGCCATGCAAGCGCCAATGAACCCACTACGTGAGGCATTGCAGCCGCCCACCTTAATGGTGGAGCGAACGCCTCCAACGTAGCTGGTAGCTGTAGTCAGTCCATGCAGAGATGACTGCATGGACTCAGGCAAGTCTGTAACACATGAATTATATTGTATAAAAAAAACTGCTCTCACTGAGGTTGAACAAGCCAGATAACTTTTTCTTACATTAGATGATACATAGACACTTTCAAAATCTTTTAAGAACATTCAGTCACACACTGGATTTTCTGTCAAAGAAGTTAGTGTCATATTCTATTGTCCTCAGACCTGCCAAATAATGACTACTTCAATTTATCTTTAGGGCCATTCCAGGGGGCACATATAACCATCTATATAAAGGCAAACTGAAACTTTCAGCTAAGGCAGTTATGACTCCAGCGAAAGGACAACACAAATACAGAACACTATAACACACATCACAGATCATATAATGTACTCCGTTTAAGTAAATAGACCTGTGCACCTTGTCAGTCTCGCCTTGTACCATACTGGACTGGCCTTTATCCTCAAACCTGACAGGAAGTTCTTTTCTGTAAGAAAAATTACATTTCACATCCTTCCAACACCCTCAATATAGGCCAGCACTGTAAAATCCAGGACAGTTGGCAGGTCTGTGTCCCAATTATGTTGATGCTCAATATCATTGCGATTTAATAGTCAGAGGATTAATTACTTTATTCCTCAACTATTCAGTGTGGACAGTTCAAGCTAATTTAAAAAGTATTTTCAACGGAAAGTGCAATAAATTGTTAATTGGATCAAACCAACTACATCCTTCACTCACGTCAGTTTTTCTTGAAAAATTTGGGCACTGCCACATCATGGGAAGTGTTCCCAGCACTGATAACCCTTCGAATTTGTCCAATTACAGCTTTATCCAGTTCCTGTGGATGTGCTCTGGTGGCTTCACCTAGAATGTCTGTAACTTTTTTCAGTATATTTTCAGGGTCACCATTCAAAATGTACTGCTCCAAAACTCTGAAATAGGAAACAGAAATTGAAACAAACTTAAGTCAAATTATTTTAGAAGCAATGTAAATTTAAAATGAAACTTACTCATAATAAAAAAAACAACAACAAAAGAAGTGACCACATTAGGTGATTAATATGATCTTCCTAATTAGTCAAACAATATTTGCTTGACCCTCTATGTTACATGATAATTATATTCCATGTTGGCAAACAGTGTAACTGAATATCATATTTCAATACAAAATTATGAATGGATGTTTCAAATGAAACTAGTGCCAAATGTTAAGACTGATCCCAGATTTTGAGCCCCATATTATATTCATAGTATTATATAGTTGTGACTGATGAACCTCCCTGGCACATTTCCTCCTTATGATAACTTTTCCATGGATATCTGACATTAGCTAAATAATCTTGAGTGTTGGGTTTTTCAACCTCTCACCTAGCCATAGCTAAACCACAAGCCATTGCCATGTCAGAATCTTGCAATACTCTCAAACCCTCCTCTACTTTGGTAAGCATGTCAGGCTGTCCTGCGTACAGTGCAACAAGGGGGATCATTCTGATAGCACAGTCTATTTGGTCATCCCCTGCAGACCCTGATGGCGAATGGAAGAAAAATGCATTCACAAGGATTTTCTCTTTAACATAAAGCTAATTCAATAGAATTTCATTATAAGGGTTAGACTACATAATGAGATATGGGAAAGTAAAACTGCATGAGATACAATTATTCTATCAGGTACCAAGTATCAAACATGTCAGTTCATTACATTTATTGTTAGTCCTGCATAAGAATAGCATGCATTTTCCAAGAGGTGACAGCATTCAAGAGGATGAACTTATGAAATATATTATGTACTATATTTCAGACATACTGCTAGTCAAATTTAAATATCAAATGTTAGAGAAAAACAAAATGAACAAAATCAACCAAAGAGTTTCTGAATGAAATCAGCATACAGACACACCTGTGGGTGTTTTGTTTTCTTGGATATTCTTCAGGAAGTCTTTGATACATCCTTGCCTCCAAGGCCCATGAATTGGTAAAGACTTTTTTACATCTGTTGAGAATGCATATGAAGTTAACACTGAGGCAGTAGCTTAGTAAGAATCAAATTTGTTTCAGAACTGTCAGTATTCTCTGTCCCAATATAAAATATTACAAGAACTAATAATTACTCATTCATAGGTCAGTTTCCATATACTGTTCTGCTGAAGAAATTTTTTTTTAAAAAAAAGGGGGGAGAGTGGGGGAGGGTCTACCTGGCAATATTTGTTAAAATAAAGAAACATTTTCATTTATGCAGCCTATACATACTGCGAGTACAAACAATGGCTCTTCCCACTTTTTATAATGCTAACTCTATATCATACAGTAAGTTGAGGGAGGATGAATGTTTCAATGATTTCTACTTCCCCATTGCATCTTCGTACTCTTAACACAAGACATAAACGTAATGTAATATGCAATATATTCATCTACAGTGCACACCTGATATATCTACATGCAAGGGTCCAGACATTTTGTGTCGATATAAGAGAAAGTCGATATAAGAGAAACCTCTTTAAGATGGTGTTCTTTCGTTGCAAAAATGGGTTACTACAATAATAGCAAGTAATAGTGCTGTATTTTGACATAAGGGGAAGCAACCATGCCACGATCGAAATATTGATGGTTATTTCCCTTGGTCAGAAAAAATCGATAAAATAAGCACCCGTTCTGTTATCTTTTAAACTGTTTGTTATGCTAAAGGCCATATATATGGTTGTTTGGCCCTTAAAAGGACCGTTTGAGCGTTTACAATTGTCAGTTTTGTTTAGCCCTGCCCGTCAAGCTTTGCGGAATCCCATATTTCGCGGCTATCTCTTTCTTCGTGCTCTGTTTCTTGTCTATCTCAGCAATAAGTTGCAGCTTAGTTTCAATGCTGAGTGTCTTGCGTGTTTTCTTTTGTTCCGACATCGTCGTGAAGTTGCAGCCGAAGTTTAACTTTAATAAGGAATTCAGTGATTCGGTAGATCTTGTGAGAATACACACGGCAGGGATTAGGCTATTACTGATACAAGTGATTCCTGGCGGTCGTATGAAACACAAGACCAGTTCGCTGCACAAGTCAGACTAGATCTAGACAGCGCGTGGTTGGATGCGTAAACGCGTCAGTATCACACACACACAACGCCTCCCCTTCCCCCCGCTGACCGCAGTCCAAACTAGACACAGGCCTCTTTGTTTCCCTTTCAGTTTCAGCGGCGCCACCGGGTTACATATGGTTTCGTAAGTCTATTGTGCCGACCACTCCTCTGCTTACCTGAGCACCCAGCGTTTGACTTTGACACACAAAAGGCACGCGGCTCGCCTCTTATAATAGATTCGAGCGAGCGGGGAGGGACGAAGCGATTTCTTGTGCACAAAACTAGGGCTGTGTGGCTTAGCAAGTTTGATGGACATGTCGATATAAGAGAAGTCACAAGGAGAGGATGTCGATATAGAAGAATCTATTTACTAACAAGTAAAGAGGAAAGAAATCCGGACTTTGTAAATCATGTCGATAAAAGAGAAATGTCTATATAAGCGATGTCGATATAAGTGGTGTGCACTGTATAGACCACCAATTGGTTCAAATTTCTATCATAATTAATCATAAGGTAACTGTGCATCTGCATACTTACTTATTTTATCCTCTTTACCAACAACATACTGATTGGTCTCTTTACTCTCATATTCAGACTCAGGTCCGAAGAAGTCATATGTGGCCTTCGTCAGGTGATCTGTGTTTAAGCCTGAAACATAATAAAGTTTACACTGATCTAAAATTTTTAATTGGAAATTTTATTCCAATCAAATGAAATATGATTCAGTGGATGACAATGCAGACATGCAACATCTCAGAGTAAACCAATGACAAAATCCTGAGTTATTACAAGAAGAAGTTGCCATACATTAGATCTACATCGGATAGCTTGACAACAGGAAATGAAATAACCTTCTGAAAAAAAAAAAAAATTATAATCAAAATTTATTCAGCAACGGTTTGTATTCAAAACAGATACATTATAAAATAATAAAAGTAAGCACCAGTTGCTTTAAGAAAACTTGAAAAATGATTACAGTGCAGTAAGTGGGACATTACCAGTGTGTAATATTGGAAAAATCATGCTTTTATCCAATCTATTGGCCAGCATTATTCACTGCAAATTAAATTTTAAGGAGATATGGGCCGAAAGGCACCCTGCTGCAATCCCAGAGTGGCATGAAAATCAGAGGCACAATATGTAAATATACCCTCATGATATTAATTTCATGTTCTCTTCACAAAACTATCCACAGTTCACTGCCAAGAATTTCTCAACATACATTATAAACTTGCAATTAACAGTGATTTAACTAACATCCATTTTAAGAAATAAATCTCTTTAGGGATTTTCATGAATATGATATTCCCCTACAAAATAAAAGTACCTAAAGTTGAAATAAGAAAGTGCTTCGATTATCTTGAAGAACAATCATATAAGATGAAAGACAGACATCTTCAAGATGAGACCTTCTCTTATTAACCTGATTGACACAGTAACAAAAAAGGCAAGAGATTACATTAGTTATTGAAATGTTAAACAAAAGCAGCAAATAATTTTCACACAAGCTCTGCTTTTTTCAGTTTACCTCTAGCCTGTACAAGAGATTTAAGCATGACAAAGGCTTGATCACCATAACAGGTATTCTTCCCTGTCTCAAGCCTGTAGAAGGGATTGCCCGAGGGTACATGGAATTCCACCTCCTCCTTCCCACGTGTTAGCTGTCGCATAACATCATCTTTGTAAATCCAGTGCAAAGGCTGAGCTGTGTGATGACATTACACAATGCAAATAAAAACTTTTAAAACAAGTTATCTTCCATTATTCACTAACTGTTCTGTAATGTATAAGTTACAAATAAAGGATAAAAACTTGGTTGTGCATTTTGTAATGCAACACACAATATATTATAATTATAAAATAATAAACTTTTGACACCCTCGCTGTTCAGTTCAGAACTAGATAAATGCACTTGCCAAGTCACAAAAATTCAACTGAGGACATCACTCTAATAAGTATGAAGACAAGCTTCTTCCGGTCGAGGAGACGCACGCCTTTCTGAGAGCTCCAAATTTACACCCCGTTTTTGATGAATTTACCAAATTTTTAACACGTATATTATACCAACAGTGTTTTCACTGTACTTTTATATGAATTGGAAGTGAATGTGAATTGTAATTTGACTAAATTTTTAATCTCTTGGTCCCGGATTGTGATTATAACTAGAAGGTAAGGGTGGACTGAAAAATTTCCAATATGGCGACCGCTTGTGCCGGTGGGAAGTCCACGTCTCGTGTCACTATCAAGAATGAGACAGTGAGATCTCTCCTCTTAATGTTGATAAGTTTATTGTTCACCGTTTTAGTATATAGATCTAGACCAGAACTGTATTCACTTGGATGTAGATGGGATATTAGATCTAGATCTGGACATGAGGCTAATTATAACAACTGGAAACTTAGTGTTGTCAACTCGCCTAAATCCAGGACCTCAGTAATAAACAACTGGTCTGTCCTCGGACAGAAAAGTAGATATAGATCTAGATCTAGAACCAGTTCGAAATTTAGGCTAAATAGTTCTTCAAATAAAATGAACATCTCTCTGGTATTGTTCTTACTACTGTCATTATCGGGTGACGTGGAGCTCAACCCTGGACCCCAGACCAGATTCCCCCCTTGCCCCGTTTGCCTTAAAAAATGTACCTGGAAAACGAGGGCCATCGCATGTGATAGTTGTGACCGCTGGTACCACATCGACTGTATGGGAATAAACTCAGTAATGTATGAAACACTGGGCAATAGCAGTGCCGCATGGGAATGTATCCAGTGTGGCATGCCAAATTTTAGTTCCAGCTTATTCACTGATTTTCAATTAAACTTAGACCGTAGTAGATCAAGATCCCACAATAGTTTTGATATCTTACAACATTTAAATACTAATAAAAGTTACACAGAAATACCAATCTTTGATCCAAAATGTTCGTCAACCCCACACCCCAAATCCAAGAAAAAAGAGCCAGCCAAAGAGAAAACTACGTTCAGAACCCAGGTTACAAATTTTCAAAGCATTTGGAATAAGAAAGAAGAACTGAGCTTACTTCTGAACGAAACTAAACCTGATGTAATCATCGGAACAGAAACATGGCTAAACGAAAATATAAAAACCAGTGAAATTTCGATTAACGATGATTATGAAATCTACAGAAATGATAGGAAGAAGAGAAGGGGAGGTGGGGTCTTGATAGCAGTGAAGAAGAACTTAGTTAGTGAAAAAATACCTAGTGAGGAAGCAGGAGAAACTGTTTTCTGTAAGATTAGTGTGAAGGGTAAACCTCCTCTGGTTGTGGGTGCAGTCTATCGACCTCCTAGTAGTGACTTGGAAACTAGTAAGAACATTTGTAATGAACTTCTCAGTGCCTACCAAAAGAACAAAAAGGCTACCATCTGGATAGGAGGAGATTTCAACTTACCTGATATAAACTGGGAAGAAGGAAATGTGAAGAGTTGCCAAAACTTAAGAGAAATAAATGACCTATTTTTAGACAGTACTGCGGATATAGGCCTAGAGCAAGCAGTAAAAGAGACCACTCGAGGAGATCATGATCTATGCACTGTTAGACCTATTTTTTACTAATTTCCCTAACCTTACAAGAGAGATCAAAATTCTTCCTGGACTAGGGGACCATGACATAGTCCAGATTGATTCAGAACTGAAACCCTTTAAGAAAAGACCTATTAGGCGACAGATTTACCTATGGAATCAGACAGACGAAAATAATTTGAAAAGGGAGGCAGCAACTTTTGGCAGTTTCTTCATGAAATACCACTCTTCAAAAACTGACGCAAACAAACTCTGGGACTGTATCAAGTTAAATCTGAACATGATCATGGAAAATGTCCCAACAAAAATGTCATCCACAAAAATTCACCAACCCTGGATAAATACTTTAACGAAAAGATTAGTTCGAAAAAAACATAAATGGTTCAAAAAAATGAAACAGTGCAACTCCGAACGAGTGAAAAACAAATATCTAGAAATTAAAAGATTGACCCAGAAAGAATGCCGGAAAGCTCATAATAATTATATCCATGAGATGATAAGTGATACATCTGATAACAGTAAAAAACTTTGGAGGTATGTGAAAAGTAAAAATAAAGAAAACTTAGGAGTAGCCGCACTGGTCGATGAGAGAGGGCACCCACAGCAAGATGCCCAAAAAAGAGCCAATATCTTAAATACTCAATTTTGTAAGGTCTTTTCCGACCCAGGGGGTGTCTTCTCGGGAGAGCTGAGTGGTGCCAAACTGCCGGATATGGATGAAATATATGTCACAGAAAATGGAGTACTGAAACTTTTGGAAAACCTTAACGAAAATAAAGCTACAGGGCCTGATGGAATTCCCGCCAAATTACTGAAACTCTGTGCCAAGGAAATTGCCCCCGTTTACACTTTGTTATTTAGAGCTTCAATTGAACAAGGAAAAATACCGGAAGACTGGAAAAAAGCAAATGTAGTACCCATTTTTAAGAAAGGAAATAGAGCTAGTCCTGAAAATTATAGACCAGTCTCCCTGACATCAATATCCTGTAAACTGTTAGAGCATATCTTGCACACCAGCATCATGAAGCATCTCGAGAGACACTCGGTTTTAACACATGTACAGCATGGTTTTAGAAAACACAGGTCGTGTGAGTCCCAGCTGGTCACAACTTGCAATGATTTTGTTAATAACTTGAATAACAACAAGCAGACTGATACCATCTTATTAGATTTCAGTAAAGCCTTCGATAAAGTGCACCATGCTAGTCTATTGACTAAATTAAACCATTATGGAGTTAGAAACAGTACTTTGAAGTGGATTAAGTCTTTCTTAGAAAACAGAACACAGATAGTCGTCGTTGACGGAAAGTCATCCAATCCTGCAGCTGTTCTCTCGGGAGTACCCCAGGGTACCGTAATGGGCCCCATATTATTCCTAGTTTATATTAACGATATGCCAAGTAAGATCTCTCCAGGCACTAAATTACGACTGTTTGCTGATGATAGCCTTCTTTATAGAATAATAAACTCAAAAGAAGATACGGAAATCCTACAGAAAGATCTAGACAGTCTACAAAAATGGGAGAGGGACTGGCGTATGGAATTCCACCCCAATAAATGCCAAGTCCTGAGAATTTCAAATAAAAACCACAACATCACCTCAGACTACTTCATACACGACGAAAAATTGAGCGAAACATATGAGGCTAAATATTTGGATGTAACATTGGACAGAAAACTTACATGGAGCCAACATATTAATATCACATGTAACAAAGCAAACAGCATACTAGCATTTCTGAAAAGGAACATCTCTAACTGCGATAGGAAAGTAAAAGAGAAATGCTATAACACCTTTGTGAGGCCCTCCCTAGAGTATGGCTGCAGTGTCTGGGACCCCCATTGTCGAATAAATATAGAACAACTGGAAAGGGTCCAGAGGAGAGCTGCCCGCTTTGTGACGAATGACTATACTAGAAGTGGTAGTGTAAACAAAATGATGAGAGACCTTCAGTGGACACCATTAGAAGAGAGGAGAGCAAAAAACAAAGTAAAAATATTTTATAAGGGCAGGGAAGGAAATATCCATATCCCACTGAACCACCTCACCATTAATACCAGAGGCAACAGAAGGAATAATATAAAATATAACATCCCAAGCTCACGGGTTAACAGCCATCTTTATTCTTTTTACCCTAGTGTCAGCAGGATGTGGAACAACCTCCCGGCAGAAGTCCAAACACTACCGTCTGCAACGACTTTCGACAATGAATTAAAGAACATAATTATCCGTTGCAGCTACCATTGTAACTAAAGTGCGGGTTGTATTTCTGTGCACAATCTGGAAACCAAGAGATATTTATACCAGAGTTATTATATACAAAAGATTTTACACAACTAAGATATTTTTAAATGGTCTTAACATCTATGAAGGTTTTACCCTGCTTTTAGCCTCAGAGGAGCGACGTTGAGTCGCATATAGTAGTGCAGTTGGGGGAATCGTCTTCTAGACGTGCCAACTATGAAAGAAGAAGAAGAAGAGTGGGAGAAGAAAGTGGGAGATAGACATAAAACTATGGAACAACAAAATGAAACAATGACAAGTCCAGCCATACATATGTGTAATGGAAGCTAGTATACTATAGTCCTTCCACCGAATGCAGTACGTAGTTTTTCAATCTAAGATTTACCGTATGGGTATTTGTTGATAATGTACTATATGTTTCTATGCTGGCCAGAAGAAATTCATCTTAATATAATATTCTTTGTGACAACAAACAGTCTGATTATATAGCAATAAGTAAAAGTCTGTGCTCCCTGATCAGATCTGAGAAATTATTTCAGTAAAAATTACCAAAATAATTCAATAATAATATAAAACCACAGTACTGATTCTTTTCAAGAATTATTCCATCCCTTCCATTGTTGAGTA
This sequence comes from Onchidella celtica, assembly GCA_963931925.1. NCBI lineage: Eukaryota > Metazoa > Mollusca > Gastropoda > Systellommatophora > Onchidiidae > Onchidella > Onchidella celtica. The sequence continues at coordinate 57,668,463 of OZ007569.1, read as the reverse complement.
TAAGCTGCCACTGTTATCAGTAATACACCATTCTTCCATTTTCAACATCTGGGGTAGCCTACATGATTGATTTACCCTCATAGTCATATAGGCCTACAGAAAAAAACAGTCTTATTATATTTATAAATGAAAACAATGGTAGGCCTACTCGTTTGGTTTTTCAATTGTCTTCCTTGAGGCGGTAATGAAACTTTGATTGTATGTTGCTGCATTGATGTACGATCTGTGGGATTTAAAACAGAGCTGCCTGGTGTAAAAAAACAAGTGCTATCGACACGATACGCTATACTCGTTTATAAAAGCATTTTAGTATACTGACATGTCTGTGGTAAGTAACCGCACTACGTCAAGGGACACTTACATTAGATTGCTACACTAACAGAATATAACAGGCATGCTCAGTGAAAAATATAACAAGCCTGCTGAGTACAAATACTGAATTACGTACGAAAAGAATTATTATTAAAATGACCAAATTAATGTCACCTGCAGCATCTGCGACGCAAGCCCCTAGAATTGCTGCCACTTTTCTCTGCTGAAGCGGCGGCAGTTCTCGAACTCCTGCCGTAGACGCTGCCATGATGAAGCGGTACGTTCGTATTGTACTTAACTGTAGATTCCACACGTGACTCTTTTATGCAAATTATGCTTTGTCATTTGAATAAACGGTGCCAACAATTAATGTATCACCCAGTACACTACATGACTTCTTGTGGTTTTCAAGAGGTCAATGGTTAAAGGTTAGGTAACCTTGGGTAACCCGTGTATTCTCTACATTAAAAAATCCAGAATAGTAGGCCTGAATTATAAAATGACAGTCAATCAGTGTGCACGAAACAAAACAAACAAATTGGGTCATAAAAGATCATTATTTTATGCGATTTACACTATGTGTTTTGGAGCATAACACTAACACAACCTAACTGAAGTATCTGGTTTGGTATCTTAACTGATTAGAGTGATAAGGAAACGAAAACAAAATACGGAGATATGGGGCACGGTTTGGGCAAATTTATTCATTCTGTTTGACACTAAGATAATATGTAGCAAAATGATGGTAAAAACTCCGGGAAAAGCTCCAACACGCTGATATGTGTTGTCTGCGAGGACTTTTATTTCCATTGATAATATACATCAAGAATTTATGAGGACCCAGATACTTTCCTTCGATGCACCCCACTTTCTTTTGGTCTAAGTGTGTTTCGTCAACCTGGGCATATGCAGGCCTATTCGCAGATGTCATTCGCATTTTGTGTCTTCGAATAAGAACGTAATCTTATTCGCAGATGTCTGCAAATAAGAACGTCATCTTATTCGCAGATGTCTGCAAATAAGATGAAAATCCGATTCGCAGATGTATACATGTAACAAGATGGTGTTAGGGTGAAGGTGTAGATTTGGTGTAGATGAACCATTCATGTGGGTTTCACTCTTGTTACTGCGGCTGGTTAGGCCGCAACATTCACTCGGTTCGTGCCAGGGCGGTAAAACTGCTCACACTGTCAAAGAAGAATATAAGTCTATTGTAGGGCACAAAAGACGTTTATTCAATAACACACACACACCTGCTCTCGACTGGGGGAAGAAACGCAGTCGTGTAACAGTATACCAATCAACAACAAGACAAATATATAGGCTACATGTAATGTCACATGGCATAGTTAACACGACTAGCATAATAATAATACATGTATAAAACGTAAATAAATCAAGAGTGAATATAATAAACACAGCATGAGATGTGCGATATCAGAGAGAGAAAAAGAGAGAGAGAGAGAGAGAGAGAAAAAGAGAACAATATTATCCAAAGACTTCTAAACATTCAGTACGCACTAATATCGTGGTCGTCGATATAACATAACATTTGTGAGCAAACACTCTGCTCGGTTAGGCTAATAGTATACGGCATTTCAGTAGGCTACATGTATCTAAAACAATATAAACAGCATAACCACAGAACTCTTTCATAACTTCCAGAGTCTAATATACTTATGAGGAAAATACATCTATTGCTTACAGAGTTACACTCATCGTAAATATCTGATAGCATCTGATATTATCATCTTAAAATCAGCAAGAACAGTATTATAAGTATTAAAGAGCACATACCTGTCAAAGAAGAATATAAGTCTATTGTGGGGCACAAAAGACTTTTATTCAATAACATACACACCTGCTCTCGACTGGGGGAAGAGACGCAGTGCTTGGGGCTTGACAGGCCCGGGGTTTTATACGATTCTTTCCCATCCTCCCACGGTCTTGGGGGCGGGTCAGTCTAACTGTCGCTCACAGTTAAGCACTGTGATTGGAACACGCTCCTACGCTCCTTTAAGACAAAATACTGAATGCCAAAATACCACATACCACATATAATATATTAAAGTGGTGTTTTTTAAACGATGTTTTTGATTATGTTACCCCAGAAATCTGCATACAGTATGTATACGGTACCAGTTTCCATTTCTATCAACCTAATCCGCTGTGATTCTGCCACATCTCTATCTATTCGTCCCAGTGTCTTACACAGTAATACACATACATACTACTAGGCCACCCAGCATTGTCACAGTTGGGAAGAGATACTCTACCTTTGTGTGGATAGGGCCAAAGGTATTGTTATACCACTATGTTATTGTTGTTGCTTGATGGTGGTGGTGTTGTGGGTTGTTCTTGTTTTACTTGACATGGTATGGAGATTTTGTTGATGGTAGCAAATATACATGTACTAGAAGCGATAAGATGAGATACTCTCTTCTTCGCACCTCTAAAAAAATGTGAAAATAATTTGCGCGCTGATCGGGGGCGGGGCCCATGGCTCATAGCATGAAATGGATGCTTGATATAATCAAAAATACTAGAATTATGAAATGAGAAAGCTAGTGTTTTTGGCGTGCACAGATTTCGCACTGCCACCTAGCGGCAAACGCGCGGACGTCCTGAAAAGTGCTGTATTTTACAAAGCCAAATAGAGAAAAAATAGAATTTTTTTCACTGTTCAGCTATCGATTTGGGCCTTGATTGACCTCACTTAGCCTATTGTGGAATTATAACCTCAATCGCTGTGGGGGAAACTGGCAAATTTTTTATCTAATTTAGTCGCAGTGGTAGCACTGTCATAATTTTTCATCATAAATGTACCATTATATCAAGCATTCTTTTCATACTATGCGCCATGGGTCAGCCCCCGACCAGCACGCAAATTGTATGCCCGTTCTTTTAGTGGTGCGAAAAGTCAGCGTTTGATCTTATCGTTTCTAGTATCTTTGATATAGGCCTAATGATAAATTTATGAATTTATGATGCGAATTTGTGACAGTGCTACTGCGACTAAAAAAAAAAAAAAAGCCAGTTTTCCCACAGCCATTGAAGTTATACATGTAATTACAAAATAAGGTGACATCAATCCCTACAGCGATAGATGAACAGTGAACAAAATTCAATACTTTATTTGGCTTTGCAAAATACGGCACTATTCATGATTTCCCCGTATTCGTCACTTATAGTGGTGGTGCGAAATCTGTGCACGCTAAAAACGCGCAAGCTGTCTCATCTTATTGTTGCAGGCGTCTGTGAAAAAGCGTGGCCAAAATGAAACGGGAGGGCAAGGCTGTATGGATTCTTTTTTTTTTTATAAGTGTTGACCATTTATGATTTATTGAGATGCTGTGAAATGTTTAAAAAATAATAATAAAATGCTGAAGCGATCAGGCAAAAGATATAATTGAATTCAAAATTAGTGCCGCATGCTGGAGAAACCTATACCATACCACTCCATTTTTCAATCAGCATTGAAATCCAACCAAATGCTGATAAGATATTTAGGTTCCTTTTGAGATAATTTTACTGCGATAGACTGTGCCTACAAACTACAATGTAATTTACGCAAAATAAATGGCTTGTCTTGCTACAAGCAGCATATAGCCTGTTAATGGAATGTACGTAAGTGCAGTGTCCCGGTTAGATTTTTTGTTTTTCCTTTTTTTTTTGAAAATTGTAATTGACCCGCTTTGAGTCTCAAGGTCTTCAGTCACGACAAAACCCAACAAACAGCCACTCAATAAACTATGAAAATTACTCTAAATAAATATATAGTCACCTTTCTCTATAAAAACTGCAGTAATCGGTTTTGACTTTTCAGGAGAAAAGAAAAAGTATTTTAGCACAACTGGTCTACTAATGCTGAATTTTGGAAAGTTTGCTATTCGAATATATAACCATACCATACTGTAATGTATCTCAGGCCAACAGCTATCATACAGCTGTAATAACATATTACCACTCACTCGTAGTTCAATGCACACCAGCTCGCATGTTCAGGACCCAGGCACATCTGAACACCAACAAATTATAACTATGGTACACATTGAATATCAAAAACAGCCCACACAATAAATTATATTTCCATGATGAAGTTTATTATCAATATTGACTCCAAAATCACATTTGCAGGAGAGAAAGAAAGTCGGGAGGAGCAATAAGCAAGATATGAGTTATATAAAATTCTTGAAATTTAATTGCTTCTACTTTCAATAGACAGGCATGGCCTAAAATCCCTAAAAGTAATTATACTGAAATAAAATTACTTGCACTAAAATACTGATAACCAACTGTTAGGCGAGATAAAAACAAAAACTGGTCTCAATCCAGTTTCAAAATCATATATTCAACTAGATCTAGATCTAGGTGAAGATAGAGAAACAAAATCAAATCCCTATCATAATTGTTTTGTGTTTTTTTTCATTTTGTAAAATATAGCCCTCTGCTGCCCAGGCATAAAATGACTTAGCAAAATGACAGTAATAATATAAACTTCTACGTGATAAAATATTTAAAATATCTCGACATCTATCACCCAAAATTATTTCTTGACAAACTTGGACAGAGTTCCAAATGAGAAACACTAGGGACCGGCGAACATGTTTCAAATATGCAAATATTGAAAAATTCTCGGGACAACTGCATCATGAAAACTATGATCCTTTAAGGATTCAAGATAGCGTTCCCCTCCGATCCCTTTCCTTTTCAATGCACCAATTTCAATAATATTCGCTGTCCTGCAGCTTGGAACTTCAGAGGATATGTCCATCTTGGTAGATAATTCATCCTTGCACAAAGGTAAATTTGCGGACACTGGGAAATAATATTTAATTATTTGCAAAATAGTGACTGGCGACCAATCTAAGTAAACCTCTCTGCATACTCTGTGAATGAGTGGAACCATAATATATGTAATATAATTATAATATTGGACGGACTTACTGCTTGAACTGTGTGTGCTCCACAAAAATAATATCTTCCTTGGAAACCCATAACTTTTCACAAGGCCAGACTTCAACCCTAAAACTAACTTAAGGAAAATGCACAAAACATTTTCAGTTGTTTGGCAGAAACTTTACTGGGTGTATGGTGTTGCAGAAATCTGAACAAACAAAGAAATTTGGTTTAAACCAAAATATTTATAAGAATTTCTTTTCCTTACTACTACATCAAAATAAAAGAAAATATCGCTGGTATTAAGAGAGGTCTATCAATAAGGTACCCAATAAGGTAAAAATAAATTGAATTGTTGTGGTAATGTTCATCTGTTAAACAATGGCAGAGTATAAAAATATGGCTGATAAACCGTGATAAACTCCATGTCTAATATCTGGTAACTGATTGCTTTATAACTCAACCTTCCATAACTCCACCTGATATAATAAATCAATATATGTGAGTGTGCATGAGAAAACCCACAATAAGTCGCAAACATGACATTTTGAGTTCTGTACACATAATAAAAGATAAGACATTTCTGATAAATTGAAGTCAGTGACCCCCCTAAAACAAGATTTTGATAAAAAGGCATTTAATCCTAAAAGTGGCAATAGCTAATTGACCCATTAATATTGGAGTTATTGCTGTTAGGAGACCGTAATCTAATAACTAAGCTGTTATAGAGATCATAGTGAGTAGTGTTCACTGCTCATCCACAGTTTACCCTGTAACATGCCACGGTCCCCTAAACAACAGGCAAGTCGGAAGTTTTTGGATCTTGTTAGGAGACTGTAGTCTAATTACAAAGCCTTTATAGAGATCATAGTGAGTAGTGTTCACTGCTCGTCTACAGTTTACCCTGTAACATGCCACGGTCCCGTAAGCAACAGCCAAGTTGGGAATTTTGTGTCGGACCCATATTTTGACTTCAAAGCCGTTTTTCTCAAAATCAGCTCTTTCGACATATTGTGGGTTTTCTCATGCACACTCACATATGGTAACATCCATACTTTTTGTTCACAGATTTCAGGAATCTTTGCTTGATATATGCACCACATTTTCTACCAGTGCTACCAAACCTTTGTTTTATGAACAACTAACCCCAGGAGCCCCACTATATGGCATGAGGCCCACCTGTGCAGTATTAAATATAAGCACTCCCGTGCATGCAAGTTATATCCACATCACAGCCAGTTTGCCAGAGGAATGCAACAAAGTTTTGACATTAATATCTCTGACAGATGACACTGTGCAGAAGTGAATGCCACAAAAGATATAATAAGCAACAATGAATGAAAATGAAGCCTAGTGACACATAAAGGAACAAAGGTTAATAATCTCTACTACAATAGTGAAGCAAACCATTTATTTTAAAATGAAATACAAAAGTAATGAGCCAAGCATAATCTTCAAACCTGAGAACTAAGAAGGAGGCAAAAATAATATTTCATAGGCTAGGAATACGTAATTTTTTTTCCTCTTTTCAGGCAGAAAGGAAAAGAAATGAGGAGATGAACAAATGCTCATTTACAAAATGTCTCATGAAATCGTTGATTAAATAAATAAATTAATTAATTAATAAATAACGATTATAATTAACATATTCTCTACCAGGATTAATTCATTTTATTACAATTTACAACAACAGGTATAATTTATTTATATATGTTCTTTTGTTTTAATTGTTTGTTCAATATACTGTACACTTTTCACAATATCTCAAGGAGAGCACAAATGGACGGATACGACATTTCCCTCTATGGGCATTAACAACAACAAAACATTTGTAAAGTGGATTTTGTATCAAACTGAGCACAACAGCACATGCATGTATGTTTTATCTTGTATCATGCCATGATAACTGACTGACACATGGAGGCAACTGTCTTCATAAGGATGCAGAATAGCCACTTCAAGCATTGTAAATATAGACATGTTCAAATCTCCAACAATAATGAGATGTTAATATGAATGTAAAAAGATACTGGTCTGTCTAGCAAATCCAGTACCTGATCTACAAAATCTAATGGGAATTTTATACATGTTTCCACATGTATATTTTCTACCCCTGGGTAAATATGCAAGACATCAAACTATCCTGATGAGTGAATCAGAGACCTCTTGACCTAGCACTAAAACATATTAGTTACAGCTGGCGCAACTTCAGCAATCTGTCACAAAGAATGTGACAAATTTCATTCTCTTTTTCCAGATTTGTCACTTGTCACAATATTTTCCCCTTCTATAGGACACATTTTCTCATGGCTGTGCTGCTTATGGTAATTGGAAGTTTTCAAATGCATCAGATGATCTATACTTAAAAATTCAATGATTAATTCCTAGATTGTCCTATATTTTTATATCCTGACTTTTGCATCGTTCCTCAGCTACATGTCTGGAGACTAGTGCAGGAACAGAACACACAAAAAATATTCTGTCAAACTTTTGATATTAACAGAAAGGTTTGGAGGAGCTTGCCTTTGCACTAGATATTCAAATAATAAAAGTCAAGAAGAGACACCTTTCTAGATTCTTACAAAATTATTTGATTGTTATACCATGAACGAATTATCACTATGGTTTGCTGGTAAAAACAATGCAAAGCAGATGAAACATTCATATTGGGTACAGGTTCTTTTAGCTAAAACTAAAGCTACCAGTGGCAGGTTATCAGCTGTAAATAAGAAATTGCATCAGTGCCACCTTGTTATAGGTAATTTCTCAGCACCTCTCATGAAAAAATGCAGAAAAGTAAGTTGGGTGGCGAAGAGTTCCAGACAGTATCTGGTCTCATGTACAAGGGAAACCTAATAAGCTCTCAAATCCTGGAACTTCAGGGTCAAGAGCAGATTTAATCCATAAGAGTAAATTTTTGCGAGAGCAGTAAGTAATTTTTAGAAACGTAATTATTGTACGAGCCAGCATAACTTGGCCTTGAGCTGGTCTCGTAAACAATGTGTTTTGAACAGTTTTTTCCCTGATAGATAGACAGAAGGTGGGGAAGGATAGAGGGACAGCGTAGGTGTGCATGACTGAGCACTTTTTACATCTCGTGTTTTGAACTAGGTTTAGTAAAGAGGGAAGGGGTGAGTAGGAATTAAATGTTATTGAGACGTCTGTTGACGTACAGAAATACCGTGATCCAGAGTAAAAGCTCGGGGTTTTGAACATGTTAAGAATTTATTGCTATAAAATTACATTATATTGTATGAAGTAATTCGACCTTTGATGTCGACCCAAGGTCGTTGCGTAGGGCTGTTACTTAAAATAACTCAGTTCGGCAGCTGAGCTAGAAGTGGTTGCACCAATCACAATCCAGGAATTAGACGGTAAGCTGCAGATGCAGTCCAGTATTTAAGGCCATACAGAACTTAGCTCTGGGCCACATGTAGAAAATCCATTTACGAGGTGGACGGCGATAGTCCTCAGCCAGATGAGAGACATAGAGACGCAGTTGAGCAGTCCATTGTGAGGGGCCTGATTTAAAGCTCCAGAGCCTAAGCTACTTGGTTTGATATAAACCCACAGCGTTTACATCCAGCGCTCTCACTCCCAGTGAGGGCCGCATGGTGAGAGTCTATACTAATTTGTAATGATGAAAGTGAACCGTTCTACTTACTTTTGAAGACAGTTTCAGAGCTACCGCCAGACAACGCATGGTTGTACAAGCATTCTCCATGGCGTGTCTAGAGGAAATGTCCATATCATAACATGTCTCATTGAATTAATAGAATTTAAACTGTTATATCCGTCGCCACGTGCGCGGATTCTATTTGCCATATAACTCATATGACCTGCAAGTAGTTAGATTGAATTCGTTAGTCTTTATAAAAGCTGTAGTTCCATTAGTTAGATTCAGTTGCCTTTGAATTGATATTTATATTTATAATTATATTTGTTACATTAATTCCTGTAATTAAACTGCCCTACAGTTCTGCTAAAATTGGAAGCAATTGATTTATTTAGTTTTTAGAGTGCAAGTATTTATTTTTGTGTGTTCGTCGATTGTGGGAGCGGACCTCGAAAGAGTGTCAGTCGAAATATCCCCATGTAACCCACATCGCGACAAAGTAGGTGGTATAGTCAAATGAAGAGAATCCTGTGTGTGCATTAGTCAGACAGATGGATGGATCAGATTTCTTACTGTTAGCACATATTTGCTTTTTTCCCGTTTCACACTTGTCTCACTGAATATTATTATATGTTTATATCCTTATTGTTCATTCACTACTGTCATGGTTATGGTTTAAAATAAAAGCTGTTTGTTGTTCAGAACATTAAACTGCTAGTTTCACATGAGGGGGGCATATTAAGATCTGCCACTGCATGTGGAGAGAGACTGTTCATTACAACAATATTAGCAACGCTGGTGTGATAATTCCATCTGAATGTTTTAGCTTGGGTCTAACATGTGGATGAGTAAACCCACTTGCATCTCCAGTGCCTCAGAATATTTAAGTCACTGCTCAGTAGTCCGTTGCCTCCAGGACAGCACAAATACACTGAAGTAAACATTTCAATATATGCATACAAACAATTCACTAGTGTGCCACATGATCTCAAAATACATGAGTACATGTCTAAATAAATAAAATGTTTATATAAAGCTCACACATACACATAGAAACAGTAGAATTTAAAATATTATCAACAATTTCAATCTCAGTATGAATCTGATGATAAAAATTTTAAACACTGTGCTGCTCCACACTCCCACAAACAGTGAATCTCAGTCATGAATCTCGTGCCTGTGTTCCAATCAGTGCCATCTCGGTGAAACACTTCAGTATGCCATTTACTTCATACACACACGGTAAATAGAACATGGAAATGAATGGTGTAAAAAAAAAAATGTTTTTAAAACAATTAGGTGAAACTGAAAACAATGAAGAAAATGAAACACACGAGCTGCATTTCAATGGATAATTTCTACTAAGGATTAACTCCACTTTATAAGGTATTTTCAGCTGTAATCCTGCAATTCTAAAAACAAAAGGGGGGGGTGTGGGGGTGTGGAGGAGAATCTTTAATCGTGTTCTTGATTTTCCTTTGTCACATTTATTCCTTGGGCCCTGCTGGCTTCACATTTTTTTTAAAATTCTTTGAGGGCATACAGTGACATTAAAGATAAGATATATTATGTGATTATCTAGAGAGAAAGATGAGGGTTATTTCCTGACTGGCCAAAATAAAACAAAGTAAATGTATTTGTACATCTATTCCCTCCCAGCATTCTATATCTATGAGATTTTTCTTTGTTTTTATTTAATAAAATGAAATGATATGTCCAGTGAATGTAAACTTGCAATTTAAGGACTTGGACTATTTTCCTAGGCCAGATCTAAGTTATTTATAAAAGATCACATCATTTTTTATGGAGAGAACCAAGAAAAAATAAAAAAATTGTACACAAACAAAGAAATATCAACCAATAAATAATTTTTCAAATGATCAGAATTCATTCAAAAAATTGTGTTTATCTATATAAATATCCTCAGAGTTTTTGTGCAATAAAAAGAAAATTACTGCACTCATAAGCATACGAAAATCAATTTATTTTTCATGCGCTGATTTGTTCTCTAAATCTTGAGTTTGTGCATTTTAAAGAGATTTGTTCCTCGATAGTGAGCAACAAAATGTGAACTATTTTTTCATTTATCACCACCACCAGCCATCATAATATCCAAGATGAAAAGTCTTGATTATTGACAAATTTACAGAAGATACAGGGTTGCAGCAGACAAAATAAATGTGAGCAAAGGTTTCGTTGCAAGGAAAGGTAAGAATACAAATGCTTGTCTACATTTCTCTGTGTAATGCAAATGTCAAGTTTTGAGTTGACATATAAATGTATAAACATTTGTTTGCAGCTGAGTAAAGGGCAGGTCAAAATCCGAAAATATTACACTAGACTTGTCACCAAAGCAGTGAGTGTCTAATTTGTTGGGTGGCAACCCTCAGGTCATGCTGTCTCCAAACTGAAACCCTTTTTGCATAGCGTCCTCTGAGAATGACAAGATTCTGCCTCCACTTTTTGGCTGATTTGAATTACACACCACACACACTTCTACTGGCCTTCTCCATTGTATGACAGAGTATCAAGCAGGTTCGGTGTGTAATTTGTAAGTATTACTAAAAAGAAACAAATTCTTTGCTCTAAAAGCTATGATCACATCAAACTTCAATCCTCGAATTCTCAAAAGCTGACAGAAGGGAGTTAGAACCTTGTCATTCTAAGGGGATGATGTGTTGCCGCCAGTCACTCTTCTTCACCCACACACATCACATACTTATCACATCGTTCAGCCCCACGGCAGAGGTTCCTAGCTCTGGGCGCAACCCAGGGTTTGAGGATCACTGAACTCATTAAAATCCAATACCACATGGTCAATTAATTATCATGTATTGTTTTGTGTGACAGATTTTCCAATAGGTAACATCAAAGCAAATATGGTCTATACATTTTCTGTATACATCTGTACAGATGACCAGACCCATACATTCCTTGCTGATTCTGATTCACTAATAAAACACACTACATGGCACCCACAGCAGGACAAGTGGCAAACAATCTTATTGATAACAAAGACACTGCCAACTGCCGGTATGACAGTGTCATCTCACAGCCTCATTGGTGATACGCTATTGTGGTATCAAAACTTTGGTGTTATTATTCATCCTAAGTTAGGTTGCCTGACCATTTCAGTAAGGATAAAGCCAATGTTTGCAGAACAACAAGTAAAGTGAAGCTGTTTGCTTGTAATGTCTAATGGTGGTGAAAGAGATGGATGGTTCTGTGTACTCTGAGACAGGATAAGTAGTAACTACCTGGTTCTGTGTACATGGTAGTTACATGTAATGTACTGAATTTACACCCAAAAAAATTAGTGTTTTATATTTTGCTGGCAATGATGACAAATTTCACAAAATCGCATGTCATTCTCTCAAATAATCCATGATTCTTTCTGGGGTTTTTTCAAATCATGTCTCTTCAATCCCTGTTTCATCAATTTCAGATCTGACCTCCTTGATCTCAGCAAGATGAATATCGGTCTAAAGTCATGTGACACTGTTTCCCAGAGTCTTGTTCAATCCTGAAGTAACACTGATGACAACCCGAGGCAGTTTGTGTGTCATGAAACCTTAACTGCTATGACTACAAAACTGTTAAGCCTTTACCTCTTGTTTTTCATTTCCATTATTCTTATATTCCAGTACCCAGAAGACAATGCTTATCCCATCTGATCCAGTTATTATGTACATGGATATAACTGCCACTGTCACTGCCCTGACAAATACATGTTGTATTGTGAAGGTCTGAAGTTGTGCACAATCACAGGTCAAAATGACTATAAGAGAATATCACAGATAGATGCTAATGCAATACAAAATATGACTGGCTGGCAAAGTGCATCATGCACTTCATTTGAAAACAAACAACAAACACATTGATAACCACATCCACAACATTTTTCAGTCATCTGAGGCCTCCACGACCATATTAAAAAACGCATTTCTTGTAAAGATAAAAAGCCATGAGGGAGATGTGTCCTGATGTACACACAATGAGATATGGCTTTCATCCTTCGTCTCTTGCTTGCTCAATATTTATTGGATTCTCTGAAATTAAGACAATGTCTCAGTGGACCAATGAAATGCCCAATTAAATAATATAATTAGCACTCTTCAAGTTTGTATATTTGATAAAATACATATGTCTGAGTGTCAGAAGAAATGATTTAGTAATATTTATATACTGAGCTCTCATAGATTAGAAAGGCATTCAACACCAAGTGAAATGGAATGTTTCTCTGCCGTATAAGATATACTTTGCTATGGCCACTCCATAAAATGTATTTCCTTTATCATAATGGCCTTGAAATAAATGAGTGTAACTGCTGTATTCTCTTGAAAGACGACAAGTACACAGTCCTGCTCATCATAATAATGTCGCAAATTATGTCGTTCTGGTAATCTGAACCAGCATGATGTACTTACCTTGTGGCATTATAAAATGTTTTCAAATATCTTCCTTTCAAGCGAAACAGGATTCTTTCACTCCCTATCATGGTCAAATTCTTACTTTCATAAAAAACTACCATCAATATGGCCGGACTGAAATATTACAGTCAAAAGATTCAATTCCAACCCCCACATTGTGATATATACATCTGTAACTGATAATTGTCTTCCCTGTAGTACTTTCAAGACAGTTTTAACTTAATATTGTGCCTAGATATGGACAAAATGACTTCCACTTCATGAAGTAATTAACCTCTATTTCAAATCCCCCATCTCTGTCGATCAGCAAAGTAAAACACAATAAACTATGCATATGTATGTGTTCCATTAGTTCCCATCTATCAAACTCTGCAACACATGAATCTGTCTCTGGGTGTTACTGGGCTCAGCACTGGCCTTCTCCAATAGACCTTGACCCATGCACTCGTACAATTTGTTGACTAGAGTCATGGTTGCCTGGCGCAGATCTCCGCTGCCACCATGCACTGCTGCTCCACTGGCATTCATAGAGCCTAGGAGGTGCCACAACAGAGGCAGGACATGCAACACTACTGGCTTTTGTTTCTTTGGATAGACTTTCTCCACCAAGTCTGTGGATGAGATCAGAACACTCTTTCAGTGGACCAGATAAAATATTGGCTGTTTCAGCATGAGATATGAAAAGATAATTGTGAATGTGCTAGGTAAATAAATATGCAATTATTTTTTGGCCGTTTAATCCACTGAGATAAATAGTCCATAAATGTGAGCGGGCCCCACTAATCTCAACGGAAGTCGCACTGGACCAAACGGAGAAAATCGCGATGAAACACAAATATCTGATTTTTTAATGATTTTTTTATTTTAGTCAATACTTGAAATTCAACCATTTTTCTACATTCTGTGAAAATATTAGGTCTCAAATCAGCCTCTAAATATGATAAATATTTCAATACCTTAAATTTTACCTTTGGCATATAATATCACAGCAGTAATGGGGTTCACTGAACTACCGGTAACTTCAAAATTAATAAAACTATTGCCACAAATTTTTCACAGGGCGTGTATCATTTATATTGGCATAGACATGCAAAATTTCAAAGCCATAGGTTAATTACAAGTACCCGACGCTAGGGAGATAGTAAGGCCACCCACCTCGCCGAGAGCGAAAATCGCCCATCTTTAATGACGATTTTCTTGGAAGTTGCTTCCGTTTTTTACCAGGGGTAGGTGTCTTTAAAAAGCCATAACTTTGCAATAAAAAGGAGCACTGCAATAATTTTACACCAAATTAAAGATGAGATTTCATACTTTATGGTGATATTCATAACCCAAAACTGAAAAAATGCGACTTCCATTGAGGTTAGTGATGCTCGCTCACAAATTTTACATTCCAAGTTATTTCAGCAGCTTTCAACATGCATTACTGCATAATTAAACTGTCTTGGAACAATCAGTCTAAAAAAAAAAACCAAACAAACAAAAAGCTACATATGCTCTTCAAAAAATCCCTTTCTTTCTATAATTTACATTAATCTTCCTAGGGAGAAATCTGCAACACAGTAACAAAAAGTTGTTACCTATGGACAGATTGCTGAAAGGGTCACAAAACTGAAAATGCAGCTATGTGGAAACACAAGAAAGTCCATGCCATTGAGAGACAAAAAAAACATCTAGTGTCTAAAGATACACAACAAAGGGGGTACTCACATGCCACTTTGAGAACCATGTCTGCTTTGCTTCTTGCTGTAGCATTCACAGCTTGGTTGGCAAAAGGCTGGACAAGCATGGTCAATTCTGCATAGATGACACACAAGAAACCTATACTTTGTGCCTTCACTCATTTCAGATTCACAGTAGATTTAAATTCACTCTCTCAGTGAACCAGCAACATCAGAGGATTTGTCAGCTCTTTCTGATTTCTTCCTTACTTAAGTACTTCAGTTCCAATTTCATTATATGTTCAATGATCAAGTTTTTTAAAAATTTATCATTTTCCCAGGATTTAGTTTCAGAATCCTTTATACTGACCCCTCCAAAAAATGGCATCAAATCAACAAGTCAAGTTTCAGGCATAGGTCTAGGAACACATTTTTTTTTCCCATAAACTACACACGAATTGTACTTCTTTCTCCACTGACAGTAAATTGGGGGGATGACGACGATGACACAACAGAATTCCCTTGGTGAAATGAGTCAAGTCTACTAGCTCTACATCCATTTGCAAACCAGCATGTCACAAAACTTACCCAAATTCTCAATAAAAGCTTCCAGGATCTCAGCAGCTGTATTGTAGATTTCCTTGTTCTTTGAGCTTAAGTTGGGGGCCACAGCAGACACTGTCATGCTGATGACACTACTCAGACAGTCCCTCAGGATGGGTGTCACTTGGAACATGACTTTCAATGCATAGAGGTTGACTTTGGAATTGGAGTCAGTCAGAGGAGGTAGAAATTTGTCAAAAATCTGCAAAATACAAATTATTGTGACAGTGATTACAAATACACCAGTTTCTTTTCTCTCTGACCACTTATGCACTACTTACTGTAGGTAAAGTTGAACTTAACCAATAAACTGAACTGAACTTTCCCATTACAGATCTAAGAGTCTAGGCAGATTTGTTGCACCTTTTCCTCTTCAGGTTTCAGGACTATTCTTTCCTTTCATTTCATTAAGCTGTAGATGTAAAAGTAATGAGAGTCCCTGATACAATTCGGGTGCTTACTTTGATAATCTGTGTTGCCACCAGCTGAGGATTTGTTTCACACATGGACAGAAAACTGGCAATTCCATCGTAGCGTTGCTGCCAGTTGTTGGCACCCATCAGTCCAATCATGGCCTTGACCTCTTCCATGCGAGCTTCATCTGTCCTGACCAATGCTCTCCGCCGTGTCTGGTTGCCAATGCCACTGTCCGCAGAGCTGATGAAGAAAAGAAAACTACTTTAAAACTTAACTGTGTACTGGAACTAAGGGTGCCATAATAGCAAAGGTGAATGAAATTTATCTCAGTACTGTCATGAAAAAAAAAAAATGCCGGGCTGAAAACTTTTTAAGTACCAGGAATTTGGCATTTTTCCAAATGGAAAAGAGGTTACCCTCCCTAAATGGCAAACATTTTCAAACCTGAAAAGATTAAAAGAAAAACAAAAAACAAAAAAAACTACTGCACAAGCACTTAAGGCTTGCTTGGTATGTTCTGAAATACAAAAAAAAATAAAAAATATCTGGACTTGACATTTAAACATTATTTTCGTCTGCCCAAACTGTCACTCACCTGCTGGCTGATCCTCCTCGCACTGATGAGTTTGAGCGACTACCATGTCCTGACCGCCTTGATCTTGCAGAAGATAATTCACTCGGGCGCTCACCCAAACCCTGTGAAAAGACACCACATTGTTATCAATGAGATGAAGATACTGGCCAGCATGTAGTACTTTGTAAAAAAAAAAAAATTTGGTCCAGGGAATAAGACTTGACAGAAAATAAAATGAATGTTGAGTTCTTACCTTCTGTTTTAGTGTGTCCACAATATCCTGAATGTTTCTGAGAGTGTTGGCAGGTAAATACTTGGTTAGCATGCGATCAAAATCTTGGTGAGACATGAGCATGTGTAGAATTTTTCTCCCATAATACCTGGAACATTGTAAAAAAAAAAAATAATAATAATAATTTATACAATACAGACACGTTATTTTAGCACATTTATCTTATCTTATTTGTGGTCATTTCCATCATCATTTCGAGTAGCTGCCTGTATCAAACTAAGAAAAAGATATGGGGCGGTGAAAATCCAAAGAAGCAGGTTAAACTCTGAATCAGCTTTTTCCATGCAGGAAGTTGTAAAGAACAAACTGAACTGAAATTTATTTGTCATTAGAATTAAAGTGGCATTAGTAACAGTGAACTTTAACATTTCAAATTGGTCAACATTAAGTTTTTAAAACATTTTATTTTACTGCTGATAAAAATAAAATTATGATACAGAACCACACATTCAAAACAATTATTGAACTGAAATTGAAATCGAAATTCTGATTGCATAATAATATGAATAAAATGTGGTTGCTATAATACAGAATAATTTAATAAAAATGTTTATAAAACCAAGTAAATATGACATATGTAATCCTTGTTCTGACATGATAATTTAGTTTCACTCAAGATCATCAAGAGTTTCAACATGCTACATGTATGTCTTACCTTGTCTCAGGTGATCCATCCATGGCAAACTGAGCAGCTGTAGGCAGCACTCTATCTGTGGTGTCCTTGACCCCACTCAGGATACGACCAGACCCCATTTTCTCCAAAAGGTCCACCAAAAACTGAGCAGTTAGTTTGCGGATTTGAGCATTTTTATGTCTGTACAATGAAATAAAAAAGTAATACTCTTTGGTAAACCACAGATTTCCTATATGTAAATCGTACATTCACAAAAATTCTAAATGCTTCGTCAGAGCCGATGATGCTATCTCAGATTCCAATTCATTCACTATCTTGTGAAAAACTGCCCCTTCCCTGGTATCTGCATACTACAAAAATTCACATTCTCTTTATATGATTGTGTCCTCAAACACCAGCCATCTCTGCATACTAACCAAACCTTTAGTACTGGTCCCTTTTGGTCTGAAATGGTGCCTTTTGAATAATTGGTGCCCTCGGGCCTTTATGCTGTTGGAATGAAATGTTCAAGCCCAAGCAAGAAAACTTAGTTTCTCAAAAGGTCAAACCATTGTCCAGTAATACGCTAACAACACGATCTATAATTAGTGAAGCAACCTTAACTAAATAACCCTTTTGGTGCCACAGCCCTGGGATATAGTAGCAAATTATGTTACAGCTCCCCTCAGAAATGCACTACATATTCACACTTTTTTTAAAAATCAGTAAAAATTCCCTATTCAAGCAAAGGCTTACAAAACTATACATTCTCTTGAAGGAAAATGGACGAAATTTGACATGAAAGCATGAAGGTTCATAAAGGTTGTGAATTGTGGGTGAAATAGTATGAATTTTGGGAAATCTGAGGATTTTTTACTGTTTTTTAAAATCTCTTATATGTATTTAGATCTACTTACTTGTTGATAATTGTTCCACTATGATGCCAATTATGCCAGATAACATTAAATATTCATATGACTGCAAGACTTCATCAGGATTACTTGAATGGTGATTGTAAGACTCTAACTGTCAATGCTTGAGGCCTCACTGTCCGCCAATTTGGCGTCTGGCTTTCGTTAACATGCACAAACTTCCATATTGAAATTATAATTCCCTCGTTCGTATTCACACAATACTTTATTATAAATCTAAACTACCCCCAATCGACCGCTACCACGGTCTTGGCGGACATATTTAGGAAATGCTGGTGACCACTATGGCACTGAAGGGGTTCATTAACTTCAAGCTGGGAGGTTTGTCCAACATGGGTTGGAAGATTTGAGTTCTTTGAAGTAAAGATAGTTCAAACCAGTACAAAGAGCTAAGTTACTTACGAGGCTCCGCCCCCTATCAAGCCCAGCAGTGCTCTCTGCGGGGTGACATTGTCAATCATATTGCAAAGTGCCTTATCTACATCTTCCCGTATGAATTGATTGCTTTCTCCTCCCTTGGCCAGCAAGGTTTTCGTTGTGATATCCACTTCCTGGAAAGGTACAGTTCAAAATATACATTTCAGGAACATCACTGGTGTAATTGTAAATATGAAGGATTTCAATGACATCCCATTCCCTACCCAAATAGTTTCAAATATGCTTCCATATAATACCAAAACAATGATTTCATCATCAAATAACATTACTGGAATAAATTGATGAATTACTTTTCTTTATGTCAACAAACAGACAAATGAATAACACAGCTCCCCATAAATAATAAACTAATCCTGGGCCTAAGTTAGAATTCAATGTGGGAAAAACAAAGATGATGATAAATGAAGAAATACAGAAGATGAAAACTGAACATTCTATGAACAAGGAAAGCAAGGAGTTTAACAATAGCAAATAAGAAAGGTAGAGAGCAGGCCAAAGGGCAGATAAAACACAGAAAGAGAACAAAAAAAGTGGACAGGATAACTCACTGGATCCATTTGTTTCTTTAAGCACTGGCACATGTCTCCTACAGCTGTCATTGCTAATCTGGAGACCTGAGACCTCAAATTCTTCACCTGTCAACAACAAACATACAGACAGTAATGTAAGCTACTGCATGAACTGTAACATGGCATGCCTACCCTTTGCCTAAGTGCTTCATCTCTACAATTTGGAAACTTAACACAATAACATATGCATTTGCCTGCAGTTACCAAAGTCCTGATCAGAACATCCCAACTTTTCATCACTTGCAAAGTTGCATCCACAAAAGCAAAGGCTTTTATGTGCAACTAAAATAAATTGTAAAAATGCAGCAATGTCCCTATAAAAAGGTTATTAATGACAACTCAACAGTTGTTTACCTGTATGGTACAAACACTCACTGTTCAATCTTAAAGCAAAACAGAAAGTGATGAAGGGATCATAAAAATATCCATGCTTTAATCTTCTCTTTGGTTTTGCTTGAATGTCATGATTTCATATCTTCTTTCTTCATTACGGCTGCTGACCACAAATATCTACCATAAATATGTAGGTTTTTTTCTTCAAGCCAACACTGAATCCTTTACACATGTCAACCAGCATGCATCATCTAGTTTTACATAACTCTCATCTGTATCATTTTGGTATAAGCGAAATCAAAACTTTATAGCAGTCACACTTTCAGTAATTCTGCTTTCAACATCACACTCTTGTGGCTCATAAAACTATGTGCAGTTATGTATGCATATGCACATGGCTGACATTTATCTCAACAGTAATATTACTGACACCAATGTTGCCATGGCTGCATGAAAAATGTCGTGTCATGTCTTCTGCATGAACCACAAAATGAGGATGCATCAAGGATCTGAATCAGTTCTTACTGTCGCGAGCGAGTGGGCGAGGATCAATAATTACGGGGAGAAGGGGGTATAGTAAGATTAACTCACGGCAGACAATTAATGGAAAGCGTGGAATGTTGTGAGTTGGGGATTGGACGGGGCGAGATCAGTGTACTTACCAGTCACTGCACACAGAGAGTCCTAAGGGAACGGACGCAAGAGAGAGCCCAGAGGGCGAACATAAAGGAGCAGTCGGAAGACTCGTGTTAGTGTTTTTCCAGTGATGTCTGGTAGGTTGAACTATGATTGATAATTGATGTACTATATTCTTCTGATGACCATGATGTAAATAAGTTATATGCGAGGAGTGTGCAAGTCATGTGCTACTGTATTAATAGATGTGAACTTAGAGCGAGATCTGTACGTTAGGAGTGTGGATTCCTAGCCTAGCCTGAGTACTGTGTAATACGGTGGAGGTGTGTTACAGAAGAGAGGCGCAGTTGTGTGGTGAGTGAACTGTGGAATGTGTAGGTACGCGTGATGGTTCGTAATGAGTGGTGAAGTGGATAGTAAGTGTATGATGTTATAGAGATGTAATGTTATTCTTATAGGTGCCGGGGTCGGGCAGTGAGGCCACCCGCGGTGGACGGACACAGGCCGGGGACAGGCTGTGGAGCCGTGCAGGCACGGGCGTAAGGCCGACAGGCAGCCCAGCAGCAGTGGCAGTCTGGGTTAGGGAAGTGGGCTAACTATATTTCTAAGTTATGTACATGATATGATTGTACTACGAAGTGTACAGGTGTTGACGTTAAATTATGTACATGAGAGTTCGGTAGTACGACTTATACAGGGGTTGATGTTAGGTCGAGTAAGGGCCTGGAAATTTATGTTGTAAAGCACGGGCTGTACGGTTGTGGAACCGGAGATAGGGTGACTGTATGGAGGAATGACCCTTGAATTGTAGTTGAATTGAATAATGTACCGTATGTAATTGAACGTATATATATATATTAATGTTATAATAAATGTGTGAGCCTGTTTGGTTGTTTTGTTAAGTGTTATACTTGGTCGTTTGTGATTGTTGTCCTGTCATAATAAGTACATATTCCAGTCTGGAATTTGTTACACTTACCTCATTCAATATGGCCAGCGTGATAACATGCAAATTTGCTGCGATTGTATCGGAGTGATGCGCGCAGAGTCGTCGTAACATGTTTATGCCTTCACATTTCACCTCCCTACAGTATAAAAACAACATTGTCAGTTAATACACAGTCCTCTTTCAAGTAAAGAAAAGTAAAATTACAACAAATATTTTCATGCCCAGTTGTTCCTGACCAAAGCTGTGGAATTATCATTGCACAGAATGATAATGCATACCCAGAATTCCTATTCTTAAGAGCGGTAAGTCATACAAATTTCTTGATGTCAAAGAAGGTATATCTACTTTTTAAAAAAATAAAAAATATTGCCACTTTTTGTCCAAACTGCAATGGGTAGATCCATCTGATGGGTCTGTAATGTCTTCATGCATGTGATGCACTAGAACTGCAGTTATACATGTAATGACAGTCAAATAAATATAATAATTCCTTTAAGTTTGCTTATCTGTATTTTTTTTTATTCTAAAATTTCACTGACATTTTTTTTTTGGTGACAGATATTGTGCATAACCGATTTTATGTGACATACACCACAAACAATTTCTGGAACACATTCATGAGCTATGTGTCTATCTGAGCCATGTTAGCTCTATGCAAAAAATTTGGCAGATAGCTTGAAACAATTTCCTGCAACTTAGACACAGGAATTCCAAGAAAAAGCCTTTCTGGCAAATGCTCTTTTTGACCTGCCTGCAATTAGGTCATTACGACTTACCAATCTTCTTGCTCAAGTTTCTTCAGCAGCTCTCTGAGTGCTGCCTCGCCATCTCGGAATGGTTTGGAATTTTCTGGGTTTTCCATATCCATAGGGGTGGAGGCAGTTGAAGCAGACATGGGATATGAAGACACTGGTTCGTTGCTCCTGAGAAACATAATCAAATGTTTATGAAGCATTTATGCTAAAAGTGAATAAGTCGAGATTTACTTCACTAATGCATGATAAGCCTATATAACATAAAGTAATTACGTATCACAAGGTTGGATTTCCATTAACTGAACATTGGTTTTGGCACAAAAGTCAATCCATTCCATATTTTCTCTTTAAGAAGAATTTTTGTTTTCAAGATGCATTATCGATATGCAGAAAACAAGGAGACATCACATCAATGAAGCAAATGCGGAAAACAGACAGGATTTTAGTAATCTATCATTAAGTCCTGCTTCCATCTGTCTTCATAATTCGTGGTGCAGTGTCAAAGGAAACTGAAGTTGGCATGATATAAGGATGGAAAAAAGAAATGAAGAAAGGAATAACATATGGAAGGAAAGAGGACAGGAAGACACGGGAAAACGAAAAGGATTAAAATTGAGGACAAAACAAGGAAAGTCATGGACAAAACAAGAGAATAGGATAAAAAGGAATATAAGAGGCAATGCACAGGTGTCACCCACGTTTTGAGTGTCTTTCTAGGTGTGACAGCAGGGGGTGGGGGCTTAGGTGGGTTGGCAGCAGGTTTGACCACCAGGGGGTTGAGGCTGGTGTTGGGGGTGGAGCTCATGCTGGTGTTCCCTGAGGCTGAGCCAGACACCGACAAAACTGTGGAGGGTCAGGATTCAATTTTGATCAATAACTTCTACTTAATGTTCTTCTTTATCAGGTTCCATACACTTGATCAAACACTATTTTGTTTCAATGCTCAAAACAGAGAGCATAAATAAACTGTTTTATACAAAGCAGATAGAGGATAACTCTATACATTGTATTAAGAACTGGATAAACTCCTTAACCTGATGTGGAACACTAATTTAGCCGAAGTATGGAGAAGCAAATACATAGGTTTCATGCTGCTGCAAGAATATCTTTGTTTTACATACTGGGAAAGGGTGACTCATTTGCAACAGTATTTCAGGATGAACAAATGTGAGAAGAAAAAAATTGCTTTCTTGCTAAACCTGAACTGTTTAAATACAAGACAGTTTTTTGCCTCATAAAATTTTCCTTCATTAATGTACAGAATTTACACATAAACTTTCCAGACTTACATTCAAAGTTGTTAATACTTTCAGCACTGGGCAAACGTTTCAACTTCTCTTGCTGTCTCTCTCTTTCTTTTTTCAATTTCTCTTCCTTCTCCCTCTCTTTCTCCCTCTTTTCCTCCTTCTCTCTCTCTTTTCTCTCCTTCTCTGCCCGCCTTCTCTCCTCCTCTTCCTGCCGTTTGACTGCCAACTTGTCCTTAAGTGACTGTGTCATACTAATGTTGTTCTCCTAGGAAAAAGAATGTTTTTAAGAAAGTCAAAATTAAAAAATAAAAATTTAAAAATGGAATGGCATCAAACTAAGAGTGAAAACAATATTCATCAAACAATACAATGGACAAGCGCAAGCAATCTATTATATAAAATACAAGAAAACCCCTTTGTTCCCAACAGACTCCAAAACTACTCGATCTTTCAAAATTTGGCATGAAGATATAAAATGTGGTTGTGGATCAAATAGGCTATGTAAATCATCAGGCCAAAATGAGGAATGATCTGCCAAATGCACAAATAATTTAACTCTTAGCTCACGAGAGGGTTTAGGTGACATGTTACCAATGGTAGGCACCATAACATAAGCGTTTGGTGAATGAAATTTTCAGTGGACAGGAATTGTCAGAAGACACCGAATCTTTGCCACACAGCTGTAGAATTATTGTCTTGCTTTGTAAACTCCAATTTTTCACTCTTCTAAACCATTACAGGTTTCATACTTGTAATACAACAAATTGCAATTAAAGATGACACTGTTGCTTATCATAAATGATGAAATATAAAGAAGGATGTAGAAGTAAACTCACATCATCCATGTCATCATCTGCACCTGAGGTTTCTGAGCTGAAGTTGGACAAGTCAGCTGTGCTACGCACTGCCACACCCACAACCCCTGGTGGCGCAGCTTTCACATCATTCTTCCTGCGATCCAGCCGCCCATCGTAAGAGTGTCCAACAATGGGGCTGTGATCAGCATTGGCTGATGTATCAAACATGCCTGTGAATCCACACATGAAACCATTTATCACACAAAAAGTTGCAAATGTATCGTTTCTATTTCTCTAATTTTGTGTCCTGGTACCAAGTCACACATGCACAATATCACATAATCCAAATGGGTAATTACTATGCCACTAAAACTGCTGATATCTGAAGTGAGCAAATATTAACCTTTTGCCATTTGTTCCAGAATAGCTGTCACAGGATAGGAACAGGATAATGTCAAGATAATGACAAGGACCAAGGCACATAAAAGCACTTAAATCTACAAAACTATATCATTACTTAAATTAACCTGCTGACTCCTAATGCGAAGCATTATTTTTAACTTGTCCTGAGATAGATTTGGTAATTATAATAATCCAGGTTAGAAACACAAACAATATTTTAAGTGAATGGAAACCACTCAGGAAACAGCTGTTCAATGTTCCTAACAATGGAGCCAAAGATAATAAATAGACTTTCTTACTCATAAAATAATACAAAAAATGCATTTGCTTTTCTGGCTGTAAACACAAAAGTTACATATGTTAAAAAGTTTTCAGGGATTAGTGACACACACATCTATATTAGTGTTAGTTCAAAAGCAGAAAATACATAAATTTACAAGTAATGTTGAGATTAAAACAAATCCGTCTACAGAAAACATAATATAAACACAATTCATAATTATATTTCCATAAGTAGGAAATGAGAGAAAATCACCTCCAAGTTCAAAGTTCAAATAAATGATATCCCCGACTAAATGTCTGAAGGAATATGGTAAAATTTATCCCTCTCTGTTGACGATCACAAAACAGTGTGTTTCAGTGAGAGAGGAAACGGTAACCTAAATTTCCTATACATTTCCCTTTTCATGCACTGTGGCATATTCTATTCCAGCTCAAGAACTCTACAAGTAAGATCGGCTATTGAAATTCCCATGCCTCAGGAAAGAAAGCTGGGCAGGATATGCTTAAGAGTCTGAATTATGTATATGTACAAGATTAAATGAATGTGGCTTCAGATTTATTTCAATATTTTAAACATATTTTTCTCTCATGCTTCACACTAAAGTTTGTCTGAGATGGACATGGGAATATGCCTGGAGTAGGGATAAATGTGATAAATAAATTAAGCCATTTACAGGGCCAAGGGTTATTACATTATCTCATACTAGCTAAGGTCTCTGACCCTGCCCGGGATAAATCGGTTTGAATATTAGTTTCAGTTCTGGGTTATTATTATGGACCTGCTTTATCTTGCCTGTTCCTATTTATTTATTTTATTTTTGTTTGTTTGTTTTCAATTAAGTCTTACTGCTCTGCCTTTGTGAGTTGACACCCTGCGCATCCCGTACAATAGCATAATTTGCGCACGGGTTAGTGTGTTTGATAGTGAACACATAGCAGAAAGTGACAACGAAACCTTAAAATGGCGAACTATGACTCGAAATAAATCTAAATGATGGCGAAACAATGAAAAATGAAACGTAGAAGCCTGAACATTTCATAATTTCTAATATAGCCCATGTTAATTTCGCATTGATAATATGCTGTTGTGCAAAGTTTGAAGCCTGGGTGTGATGCGGTTCCTGAGCCTTAGGTGACCAAAGTTTCGAGTTACCAAAATATATATAGAGATTATAGGGTACCATGTCAACATGCTGACAGACCCTGGATGAGCTAAGGGGCAGAACTAATCTTTATACTTTATACTTTCCAGATATTTCTGTTGGGCAGTTTTATTTTCAAGGACTGCTAAGGCCAGTGAAGTCCATTCAATGCACTTACTGTTTTTGGATACATTACTAAATATAAGTTTCATAAATTGTTATCTAGGGCTAATACTTTAAATAAGAAAGAAAAAGAAAACTCTGGGAAGGGACTTTCCCGTAAAGACAAAACCCAATTCTAAAAAAAACCAAAGACTTTCTCAGCAATCTTTTGGTATCGCACACCCCTAAATGGTAAGCAATAATAAAAGACTAAATATGACATAATGAATGTCATATCAGACAACCTATGACCAAAAGAGCAAGCCTATCGTAAGTTAAGCAAAGAGATCAATCACCGTAACTAATAAGGTATATGCATCAACTTGTGTTCTTTACACTGCCAAGCCTTGGTCTGGTTTTTCATGTCAACAGTTAACTTGGAGAATCTAGTTTACTTCATGACAGTAGAGAGGGGGAAAAAACATCTATAAAATGGACCTGAGATTATGCTGGGTTCAGGTGTCATGTAGCTGTTCAATAAACAATAAACTGTCCATGACAAAAGAGTATGAAGTATTTAACTTCAGGTCGGAATGGAGTCACTTCAGATAAACTTTGAGAAAGTAGTACACTGCACATGACAGCGACTCATTCAAGATGTAACATCTTCAAAATTTTGCTGGTATAAATACTGTTCTTCAGAGAGTCTGTAGTATAAAAGGTCACAAGGCTTATTCCAGATCTGACATCTTCATGAATTTGGTGATATAGAAGATAACATAATCACTTTGCCTGTGAGTTGGGGGGCTACAAGGCTTGTTTCATTTGTATTTGGTAAAGTTAAAGTAGATGAGACAATCATTATTTGGGTTAATGGGAAATAATAAAAGAAGTTATGGAAAACTATGTGAGGCAGAAGAGTTACTGTGGTCCTAAACATAATAACTGTTTTCTGCATCACAGAGAAGTACACAGTGTTATTTTCACTGTGCTTTCTCAGGAGTCATCACAAATCAATCTTCAGCTCTACATCACTATTCAAAGCCATGGATTCTACCCGCATGTACTGAGTGCTCATCATCCACATACCCCTCCCTATCAGGCTGATTCCTGTGTTGACTTGTCCTCCTGACGACTTATCATCCGAGTCTGAGTCAACACTCCCTGGCAGATGCATGGATGTCACTCCAATGGGGGCGTGGCTGGCCAGGGAGCCTGGAAATTTCGTGCAGAGAAAAGTGTAGGTTTTCTCCTTTTTTATTCTAGACTCTAGAGGAACTACGGAGCTCTCCATGATTTCACAAAGAAAACTATGAAACATGCCAACAATCAGAGAAGAGAAAGATGGAAGACTGAATGACATAAAGCTCATCAACTGTGTCTGTGGGAAATCCCCAAAAGTGGCCATGATACAAACCAAAGTTGAAGTGGTTTGTGGCTGTTTCTGGGTGAAAACTGAACATCCTCAGACTTTACTAGTCACACAAAAACAAACATGACCCTGCTCATAATCCTGCCTGTTTCACAGGAAAAGAATGGATTTTTAATTGTTTGGTTTGAGATTCTAGAGGGAACACCATCCTTCACTATTCCTATACAGAAAATGTAAATATTATGTAAATGCCATGTTGCCAGGGTGACAGTCACCTTATTCTACTAATATGAACTCATCAAAACACTGCCTAAACAGACATATTAGCCTGGCAAGTCTGGGTTCACTTGTCTTCATCATGTCGTCAAAAGAAATAATAATATGGTATCGCTGTTTCTCCACAAATTTGTTAAGCATCAATATGAAGAAATAATTTTACATTTCAAATGCAGGCTGCATGTACATAAGAATGAAAACTTTTGCCAATTATACGGCAAATATTGCAACAGGGAGAAGACGAAAGTAAATGCTACCGTTTACATCTTAAGTCAAGCCCAACAGGTGCAAAAATAAGCAATACTTCTCCAACTCAAGGGTTCAAAGCCAGGCACAAAAACTGGCAGGTCAACCTAAGAAAAAAGAAAGGTTTTATTTCATTTCTCTAACTTGTACCCCACTGTGATAGCATTAAGTGGAGGCAAACACCATTACCAAAGAAAGACCACAATTTGAAGACACTGAGAATGCCTACAAACAACATAGATAATGAGAGAATCACTTCACATGCTCCAAGATCTCTGAAGAACAGAACACAGAAGAACTGATGAGAAATGTTTCTCCTCAATCATCCCATACAGAAACCTATAAATTTCCACCAGAATAAATCTCCTCCACAGCTGAAATCAGTTTGTCCAATGCCCAAAGTGAGAAATTAGGAAGGAAACAAGAAAATAAATAGACAGACAGGGTGCACTCAAAGAAGGAAAAATTGTGAAAATGCAAACTGGTTAGTGATTCACACATACAATTTATACCAAATACACTGTAAGGTTATTCCATTGGAGTGTATGCAACTTAAACTATTTGTGTGCAACAGAAACACCACCCAATTATGTGAAGTCAATGTTTAGAAACAGAAATTAAAAACATGAAAAAATACACAGCAAACTGGAAGCCAAACATTTTAAATCAATCTGGTTTTTTTTTGTTTGTTGTTGTTGTTCTATGATTATGTCAAAATATGTTCATGAGCTTTCCATAAAACATTACTGAAATACATGGATATATAAATTATATTTACTACTGCTGCATTATGTTCATTTGGCTGTGATTACATTTAATCTTGATTCAATAAAGACTGAATCACAATAAAACTGAAAGTAATTCATAAAGTAGAAAGTTTTTGAAAAAGAGAGAAAATCTCTTATCACTGTCAAATTCAATAATGATGTATATAATGCAATAACTGTGGATTATTGGATAAAGAGTTTTAACAATGGATAAAGCAAGAATAAACCATTTCCATGCAATGCTCTTCTGATTCAGTGTTTCACCATCAATACAGAACAGTTTACCTAATGAAACAAACTCTAATCCAAAAGTAATCCATGAGACATGAAATTCATTATTCCCAAGGAGTTTTCACACCAAGATGTTTGGAAAAAGATATTTTGTACCAAACTTCACCCTGTTACATAGAAAAGAATCCTTTAAAATAAGCTTCAAGCATAAAGCTTTTATATAAAGTGTCTCACTTTGAGAAAAGTAATAACTGAGTTTATACTTAGTGGCGGAATTTGCCTCATCAGAATTTCACTTTTCTTTGGTCTATGAATTCCACGCTTAACTGAAAACATTAAGATTCTCAACCATGCCACTGATGGTGTCCTTCTGTGAAAGAGCATTGCATATGACAGGCTTCCAAGAACCCAATTTCAGCTGGTAAAATATGAAGAAAACACACAAACAAAAGGAAGTTGCTCTCTTACCTCTGTTACTAAATCTTCTTCTTTCCTTCGCTCTACTTGTGATGGTAGAAGACACTTTCGACGTTGTGTCTGAAACATCATCACCATAGCCCCTACCCACTACTTGGACATCTGAATTGCGATTCTCTCGGAAAGTGACCCCACTGGTGGGGTTATAGTCAATGTGGATCATCCCACCTTTGTTGTTGTTGTCCTCATTATCGTTGTCAGTGACACGCTTCCCTCGTAATGTGTTATTGCTGGATGGGTGGGCAGGTTTAGGTTCTGCTTTCTTGATGCTGATCAAAAGTAAAAATGGTGTAAAATGCATTATTCTTCTATATAAAAAAACAGCAAGGAAAAAAATTCACTGCTGCGAGGAAGAAATGCCCAGACCTGAAAAAATTACATGTGAAAGATAGTTCTTTTTGCTACTATGTCTATTCCTTTGACATGAAAGCGAAGTACGGTAATTTTGTGATAAATGAAAATAGGCCTAAAAATATCGAATAATGCTTTCTCCTCAACAATGAAGGCCTCCCTCCTGCCTTTGTTTTGTTTCGACTTTAAACTTCCGGTTGCGTTTCAAAGTTTGAAGGCATGAGTTTCTGTGCCATCTGCTTTATGCACGGGCCATGCGGGTGTTACTGTGCCAGTTGTGAGTTGTTTTCTACCTAGATCTACATAATGTGTGTGCCAATTGCGCGTGTTGTTTTCCCGTTCTTTGAACGGGTCCTTACACTAGTAGCAAGAAAAAAGTTTACAGAAACTCCACAAGGACGGAAAACTATACAGATGCTCATTATCCAATAACTCTGACAACTAAAAGATACTGAAATGTAATGTTGCTTTTCAAAAATAACTGTGCAGCTGCCAAAATTAGATCCCTATAGGTTTAAATTGAGAGAAATACAGTCTACATCTTCACTGTAAATACTTAATGAGCTGGCCTATGGACTATGAACAGGAGATGTTTTGTGGTATTTCAGAAGGTTCATACTGTTGTTGTAAACAGTAAAACAGTACCACCATTTATACCCATCCAATATAGACATATTTACACATGATCTTTATTGCCACAGAAATCTTTAAACCCTCCAGATGAGAACAGTACCGGAAACATAATGAGTTTTGTCAGTCATACCAATTAATGTGATAGGTTAACACAAAGAAAAGGCACTGACTACAGAGAATAAAACACACAGAATTCTTTTCGCTCTGCTCCCTCTGTAATCTTGCCCTCCAAAAAATTAACTATCAGACTTTCAAATGCTTGTGCAACATTACGAATTTAAAACCAGGATTTTTAGCCATTTTATCTTTTACCTACTCATTACATTTCATACTCCTTTAGCTCATACTTTACTGAACTGGATCAACCAATTTTGTAGCTTTCATCAACTATGTCCTTCACTCATTTTGTACTGTACCAGTCTTAATATACTGCACTGACCTCTTTCTGCTGTGATCATTCTGTGATGTAGCACTGAAAATCCCACTCTCCTCTAAATGATCCACTGTTGCTGGTGAAGAACCCAAACTCTGCCGACTGTTCTGTTTTTCCAGCTTTTCAAACAGTTTATCTGCTCTCTTCTTGGTGGCACTGTTGCGGATGGTCTTCAGTGAGCCATTCATCTGCCAAAGACAAAACATGGACCCTGACTTCCTAACAACTCGAGTTTACACTACAGGATCAAATCAACGAGTTTTAAAAAATTAACACCTTGTATGAGCAGACAGAGAAATTAGAATGCCAGCTGGTTTGTAGGTACAATTTAGGTAAATGTATTACTTTTCCAACTACTGTAGAAGGTAGGCTTTTGATTTTTCTGGCTTCCTATTTAAATCTGAAGCTGCTGGACAGTCTTGCCACAGAAAGATTTGTAAAGTACAGCGGAGGGAACTTGATAGCACAATCACCGATCACAAACTGAGCAAAACCTCAGCATGTCTTTGCAAAGTCACCTATGCGTTTCAACAATCTGTTCAAATACTTGTCTGTCACAACAGCTATAAGATACACTGTCAGATACACTGAGAAATCTTAAGAGTCTGCAAATTTTACAAAGTAAGATAACTTATCACAGCACAAAAAGATGGAAGTTTTTTGAATCATTAAATGGACAAATTCAAAATAAGAGAAAGAGGAAAGGCAACCAGGTGATAAAACACCCTGATCTGCAATCAACTGTCAAGCTTTATGCATGCAGAGCTAATGATCAATGACTCTTCCATAATGAAATTTAAAATCTGACCAATTATTCTTCCATCTGACAGTATTTTAGAAATGCCACATCAGATTTTCTCAACCTTGAAATTGAAGATCCACTTGATTGCTAGATTACATCTAGTTATCTCTTTTTTCCATCCAAACTGTAAAGTAAATCGTACAAGAATACTTACCGTGGATCGCCCTTCCTCTGAGGGGGCATAGGCACTGTCGGTATCATCATAATAGTCAGAGGACGGAGATATTGGTGGCACTTTTCTCCTGGTGGCCGATCCCCTAGCCATAGCGGCCTTGCGTGGCACGGGGGATTCATCTTCATCTGCAGAGTCACAAGAAAAACAGTGTTATTAGTGCTTGAACAAAACTCTCACAAAACATCCGTTCATTTTCTTTTACATTTTCATCATTTACCCCTAATCATCCTGTTCCATCATTCAGTTTGAAATAATTTTATTGGCAAAACTTATTATGTGCTGTCAAGAATCTAACCAAGCACATACATCTGCCTGTTCTCTTTTCTGGGGTAACTTACTATTCTGACTGATAACATCTATAAGAGCCAGGTCAGTTTCAAACAGCTACATGACTGAGAACTGCTCACTTAATGCTCTGCATATTTTACATCATGCTGATACCACTGGTCTGTGACTGCTTGTTTTGTGTTTTGAAACAGTGAAAAGTTGACACTGTTGTTGATGAAAAAATTAAAATGGTACTCTAGGGACTTCTAGTGAACTTTCTTTTTCTAATTGACATAATTTTCTTTAACAGTTTCTTGATTCCTGATTACAAAAACATACAATCAAAACAATGGTTGCAAATTTCTAAAGATGTGTAAAGCCCTCAAATGAGGAATACTTGATTACTGATTGAGCACAAAGAGTAGTAGCCCCAATAAAGACTTAAGTGAGATTGAGCACACAATTTATATGGTATCTGCATTCACTCAGTGCCTGGGCTGTGTCCTTTGTGGTGGGGGTAATTTATCAACCTCAATTTGTTTTCCCTCTCTATGTTTTTGCCAATAATATCCCTTATGTCAATTGCACCAGGCTCAAGAATACCAAATCATTTCAGCATTGTGATATACAAATCTGGTCTCCAGGTTAACAATTAACCCTAGAGTGTTCAATCCAGAATGCATCTACATAAATTTGACTTGGTCACAACCAACTATGCACTATATTCTGGCAAAATTTTGTTTGAAGCTCAAAGATTTCCACTCTATACAAATTTCCCATCTCTTGGCCTACCTCTGATTAATGTTAGGGTTACCATGTAAAAATCCAAAACATTCAATTCAAAAGCAATTTTCAAAGCGTTTTACACCACATCACAAACACCATGATTAAGGTGTATCTGATGTTTGATTTGAATACAAAATTTTGTCTGATTCCTCTGCTGTTGATGTTTGACTGTATTTCAAATTTTCTAATAAAACAAGCCATGCCTTGATCATCATTGTTAATGTGCAGGTATGATACCTGCTTCAAACTGTAACATAAAAACAAGGTGGATTCCACCACGGTTAATGGATACCTAAGAGCTGCTTCAAACTGTTATGTAACCTAAAGCCATGATTGATTTCTCAAGGGTTAATGTGCAACTACTCTGTTGTTTTGAGCTATGGTGTACCATGATGCCATAGCTGATTCCCCAATGCCAAGGGTTAATCTGTAAGTAAATACCTGCTTTGTATGAGTTAGAGGTGTTGATGGTGTTGACACTGTCGTCCACATCCACTGTGAGAGAAAAGAGTGCAAAGTTAGGTTGTTAGTGCTGAAAACCATTGATTACTGCACTGCACACATACACACACAAAATCATCATTAGTGCTTGGTTATGTGAGCCTTTGCCAAAAAGATGGGACCTTGGACGGACCATGAAGATGTCAAGGTGGTGATGAAAAACATGTTGTTTAATTCAACTCAAAGTTTGTCCACATGCACTCCAGATCCTGTGCTTGTAGTTGTTGAATGTCAGAGCAATATATGCATTTGAATGATATTTGAGATTTGTTACTGCTTTGGGTGGCAGTTTAACTTTCTTGAACAAAACCATGATGACACATATGGATTCATACACTGACCTCTTTAGGGTTGCACCTTTTGGCAAAGGCTCATGCAAAACTATTAGATCAGTACTTAACAAATGTTCACAGTGTCATTATTTTCCCAGTCTCAGTGACCCATCAACATGAGCAGCGTTTTCTTTGGTCCATAAGGTTTATTTTATTGCTTCTGAGTTTTGGGGTCTCAAAATCCCATCAGTAAAACAGATTAAAGAGTATGATTAGATTTCTTAACAATTATACTTATCCTAAAGCTGAGCTGGCGGCAACAGTTACTGCTGTTAGTTATGATGATGATTATTGAGTTGTTGAGATGTTTTATTTGAAGCTCTTTTTGCGGATGCTTTTTCTTCTATAGGAGACCAAGACACTTGTTAATTAATTGGTGAGAGTGGGAAATTATGGAGCACCATTCAAGATAAAAGTTACTGTGCTTTAAATGTGCATATACTATGGTGTGACATAAATAATTCCGTGAAATGTCATTCTAATTTCATTCATTCAATGATGACGTCACTAAACATAAGTATGTTTAAACCTATGTCAAACTCCAATTCTTGACTTATTTATTCCTTCAATTAATACTGTGTGATGAAAGTTAAGAAAAGATTTTGTCACAAAGTAAGCATGATTTCAGTTAAATTTAAGGCGCCTACCCTTAACTACAATACATTGTATTTTCTCTCCCTTTTTTTGTGGGATATAAAAGAGGGCTTTTCAGGATCTGTAGAATTTCCAACATTCCAGCAAACTTTAGACAGATAATCTGGTGTTAATGGTTGTTAAAAGAGTTCAATTGTCTTCCTGCACTGCGCCCCAGGACAGACCCACAGTTAGACATGCATTTCTGTCAACAACACAAAGCAGCTTTACTGTAAAAACTTTTGCTTCCAGCTAACACATCCACATCAATGACTTTTACAGATCAACGCCCAGTAGTGTTCGTGCCTTTCAGAAAGCCTGAACTAATGACGCCTACATTTTGTTACACCTCTACATTAAAGACATTCACTAGTTTTCCAATAATTTCCATTTGCTGTTTCACTGAAGGTAAGCCAGTCAGGATTCCCACATTAAAGGGTTAATGGATCCATGGAAAATGTGAGTCACAGACAAAGACTGGTCTGGATGCTTTCGAGACACAGCTCTAAATCCATTTATTCCTCAAGCTACAAATTTCATGTCAGCAAAATCGCAATTGGAAAACTCTTAGAAACCACTTTCTTGGATAATGTGCATAAAAAGCTCTCTTCTCCAGTAAAACTTTACTGATGCTGCAAGTCTAAGCTTCTAAGATAAAATACTGTACTGGAGACGAGGACAGCATATCTTGTTCCCTTACAAACACACAAATTGTGTACACTGACAGTTACAATCTGATTTTACATCAGCCAAAACCAATAGTATCTTACTGTTCACTAGAAAAGAAGGATTCCCCATGGATTGCTCCTGTTTGCTGCTATTGTAATTGCTGTTTTCCTACTCAGGGCAATTTCCCCTCAGGGAACTGAAGGCTCTTTGAAAAATCAATGCTGCAGAGATGATTATCCTGCAGTCTTGTATTAAATAAGTAACCCTGGAAAATGACACAACTGTCTCTTCATGTCCTGTAATTGCTGTGTGTTTTTAATGGGCCCAAAATCATGACATTTTAGGGGAAGCAAAATTTCATAATTCAAAAAGGCAGACATTTTGATCAAACTTTATTAGAAAGAGAAGTTATAATGTACATTTTCAGGTTGGTGTGGACAAAAAAAAATGAAGCAATCGGTTGAGACAACCCATTAGTAATTCTTCCTGCATCTCAA
Organism: Onchidella celtica; assembly: GCA_963931925.1. Taxonomy (NCBI): domain Eukaryota; kingdom Metazoa; phylum Mollusca; class Gastropoda; order Systellommatophora; family Onchidiidae; genus Onchidella; species Onchidella celtica. The sequence continues at coordinate 57,633,014 of OZ007569.1, read as the reverse complement.
ATTAGACACACAAACAAATGTAGTCAAAGGTTCAATAACAATCAGCTTTGGCTCCGGCTACTGAACTGAAAATTTTCACAATTCAGCGCTTTAATTTGTGTGAATCAGCTGGTCAGGGTATAAGTTTCAAACCCAAAAGATCACAAAGAAATAGCCAGGATGGATCACGTTAAAAAATATAAAAAAACGCATGGAATATTTGTGATCTTTCACTCTCTGATGCCATGGTCTCATTATTACTTTTTCTATTTGGGCATTCATTAATCATTATCACTTAATGCTGATTCCTCCTATCAAATCAAAATTCAGCCAGCCCTATATGACATGGTGCTTCTTTTTCCAAGCCACTCACCTGGAAAAAGAAAAAAATCCATGAGGCAAAACTATTCATGAAGCACCAAAGAACTGAAACATTATCCACATGCCAATACCATGCTATGTCGCTAGGAAATCAATCTTGAAAGGCTTATGAACATGCTAAGGTCCAGATCAAGAAACCTTTATGCAATTCTGTTTACCGCAGATCATGCCGGGCGATCGAACAAACATTATTATTTCCCAACAATACCTGGATTAAAATGAATCTAGAAACCAGACCCAGTAGTATGACAGCAAATATGCCGATTCTAACGATTCCAGGTTACTTCACACAGGAAATCAGTTAGCCATTGAAATAGTGCTCTGCCCCCCCCCCCCCCCAAATTCTCCCCTTTTGTTTTTTAGTCTTTATCATAGAAAGACAAGTGCCTCCCCCCCCCCCCTTCCCCCCCACCGTCCTCATTACCCGACCTTAGCAGGCTTTGAAGGTTCACAAGTCCCACGTGCCTGTTACAATTTCAAAAAGTATGATAATCCTGTACATACCATGCGTGCCACATTATTTTCACGTACGGCCCGGAGACACACACGGAGACATGTATTGATAGATTTATGATAACATACCGGGTGCAACGACCGTTCTTTGGTGAGGACAAATAATTAGTGAGAAGGCTGAACCTAACAGAAAATATGAAAACCATAGGATCACGCCAGAACACGGCCTCGGGGCGGAGGGGGTTGGGGGGTTGTCATTTAGATACAAAGCGGTACAGGGCGTGTAGACACCGGAAAATGTGAAATTTGAGCAGAATAAATGAGCTTGGGGTTAAAAGCGTAGCGGTGGCAGGCTACACCAGGTCATCATGCCACGCTGTGGTATCTCGACATTATATCACGCTGTCAATATGCAAAGATACCAAGTATTCCACTGCCAGATATTTTTACACTGAAATTTGCAATCCTTTCCTATGCGCCCGATTTCCCCCCAGGTAAACTCAAGCTAATGTCAAAGCTTGTTAAACTTTATCCTATTTTTACTCTTCAAGTGGACGATCATGGTCGGGGCCAGTACATATTTGTTGACATATCATGCTGTCAGTACGCAAAGATATCAACCATTCCACTGCCAGAGACATTTACACTGAAAATGGCAATCCTTTCCTGTGCGCCCAATTTCCCCCCTTGTCAACTCAAGTAAATGTCAATGACATTTTTATTCTATCCTTACCCTTCAGATGGACGACTATGGTCGGGACCAGTACACATTTGTTGCCGAAATGCACCAGTTCCAGTTTTGTTGTAGTTTTGACTTGAGGTTCATCCATTGAGGAGAACGAGGAGCAGGAATTCCTACGCACCAAAGTGCCAGCAGGGAAAATGGAGGGGGATTCCCTGTGGACCATCTGAGCAGAGGTGAATATGGACGGTAGACTCATCGTGTAATTAGCCGCAGCTTGGATAAATCTCAATCCTTTGTGGCTGTTGTTTCCCAGAGTTTGATGTTGTAATAAGTATCCTGTCAAAAACGTTCTATTATAAAGTCACAAATACTGCTTCTTCGGCTCAAATGCCCTTTTTTTTTTTCTCTCTTGCTCCACAAGGGGCTTGCGTATGTTGGACCTGTAACGTCTCAAGTCTTGAACTAGTTCTCCACAAGTGAAGATGGAGGTATTTAGTACAAAAATATTCAATTGTTTAGTTCACCTCACCTGTCAACTGTCGGCTTCATCGTCATCGATGTTAGCTGCTACAGTGGATGTCACGACAAAATCTCCTCCACCCAATCCTGTCCTTAGCTTTCCTAGTTAGTTCACTTATTTCCAGCTGGCTGACTTTCTTGATGTTATTGTGATATGTAATGGGTGGTCTTCCTTGTTTTCTCTTTGTTTCTGTCTTTCCTTGAAGGATCGATATCATAAGGGCCGTGCTTTTGTTTCGGGCCGCGTGGCCGATGTATGCAAGTCTTCTTTTATTTATTTCAGGTGTTATTCTTCTGGTGGTGCCAAGCTGTTCTAAGATGCTTGTATTTGTTCTCCTTTCTGTCCAACTTATTCTGAGTAGCCTTCTGTAAAGCCACATTTCAGCTGCCTCCAATCTTGTTATGTCTGCCTTTTTGAGTGTCCAGGCTTCACAACCATATAGTAGGACTGGCCAGATCAAGCACTTAAGTATGTTCACTTTGAGGTCCGTTGGTGTGCCTCTATCCTTCCAAATGTTGTTTAGTTGAACCATTTTGTGTTTTGCCATTCCTATCCTTGTTTTTATGTCCTTTGAGCAGCTTCCATCTTGCGATTTATGTGATCCTAGGTATTTGAAATCAGTCACTTTTTCTAGTGCTGTTTTGTTTACTAGTATCTCCTGGTGTTCATGGTGCCCTGTTCCAGTATGCATGACTTTCGTTTTCTTAGCATTTAGGTGTAGGCCTGCTGTCTTGCCCGCTTCATCCACTCTGTGCAACACTCTTTTCATGCTGGTGATGTTATCTATTGTTTAGTTAGCACCGAAAATGTCTTGTCCACAAGATGTACACATTAATTAACGGCTATGGATACGAGCAAATCACACGCCGCAATGACAATGATCACAGGAACAGATAACTGACCTCAACAGATTTCATTTGTGCCTGCCACTGCCAATGTGATCTTAACTATGTACAACAGAATCAGTAATCTGGTTATATCTGTGGCTTACAGCAGCCAAGTGACTTGTAACAATGTCTAAAACTACCGTCAAAAATAGACGTTCGAGCAATCAAAGGAAAGTTGTAATACTTCGGTATCACACGGAAACTGCTGCACTGCCACCGTTAACAAAGGACATTCGATATCACGATCCGCAAGACAACAGTTATTTGGTATCATAGCTTCCTGGCGCAGATAACAACTCGAGACCAGGACAATTTCCTGTTCCTTTACCATGATTTATCTTCCCCGGGGCCTCTGTGCAAGTCAGTTCTACCAACAATTTCAAGTTCTTCCTGTAGAAGAGTCAGCAACTCGTCACATCTTGATAAAAGTAAGACTTATGGGGCTGGCCTTCTTCACACAGAACACTATATGAATCATGAATGTTTCTCTGTACTCCTCTTTATCACACGATAAATAACTCGATGCTCTTTGTATGGGCTGTATCAAGCCGGTACTTCGTCTTCCGGTCGTCAAAAAATGCCTCTCTGAAATGACTTTTATTAGGGATGGAAAATTGTATCTCTTAAATCAAGAATTGTTACAAATGTGGAACTTTCAGAAAATGTCACTTTATTCCTGGTACTCCGCTGATATTCTTCTCCACCAAATGGTAACAACTTCCTTTGGCATATTCTATTGGCTCCCCGTGTCTTCCTTTTCAATATTCACCGTCAGGACACCAAATTTCCTTCATATGACAGGGACTTTCCACATCACAACAGTTCAGCAACCCTGTAGTCCTACTTATGTATCCTCCCCTGAACCGACTGTCGCTTTGCCTGTGCACATCGTTCGAAAAATCAGCGTTCTGTTGGTTATCTGGTGTTATCCCTAACAGCTGTGGATGTCTTCCCACTCCAGCGATCACTCCCTGTCCACCGGCTGGGTAACCTTCAGGTGGCAGCTGCTGTCCGGGCCTAGGTTTGCTGCACACACAGTAGCAGACGGGCTCTAGCTCCAAGCCAGCCGTCCGTGCCGGGACATGAACTGCAGAGTGTTGTTGCTGCTGAGCGCAGATTAAATCTTGCACAGGATCAGGCCAAAGCTTAAATTTTTAATCAATGGAGTTAGGCGTCGGTCCAAGGACCAGCGACCAAAAAACAGCGCCCGAATGAATGATAAGCAATTCATTGCTGTCTGAATAATATGCATGTAGTGGCAATGATCACTTACGGCACACGCGGTTAATTGGCGTTACCCGCTGTTGTCATGAATTCGTCATACGTTACGAAAGACAGCACTGACAAAATGTAATGTTTACATATTTTAATCATGACTACAACGCAGATTTATCTTTGCTTATCGATGGCATGGGGTTTGCTACCTGAAACTATAAGTGTAATCACAATCAAGCTGCAGTGACTAATCATCTTGCAAAAGTTAGCATCACACGGGTTAAAGAGTAAGGTGTTAATATGCCAGTAATATAAAAAAGACCAAGTGTTCATGAAATTTATGATTTTTATTAGTCATAACCAACCGATACTTTGACTTTCAGTCCATCTTGTGTGAATCCAATGGTTTGACACTTTGCTTGTATTCGTCATGAAAATTTATTAAAGATTAATGAAGAACAAGGCTCTCTCTTATGCTTAACACTGCACTTAATTTCCAGCTGATTTGCATTCCTGCGACACTTTGAAGAGAACAATTAGAATAATACTTCCCACACGTCCAAATTCTTCCAGGCTCTGACTGTGTGTGTAAGAAAATAAGGGAAAAATTGATGATATAAAATCAGCAATGTCGTAATGAGAATTGTGTGTGCCTGCTATTCTTTGTCAGGAAAACCTTGTAAAGAAATGATGAAGACAAAAGTACCATTTTGAGTTCATTCATGGTAGTTGGTGCGTCTGCCATTATTGATCTGCAGGTTCCAACCAACACAGCCGAGTGGGTGAAGTTTGACAATGGCTAATCTCTCCACTCTGAGCACAATCTTTACCAGAAACCACTCCTCACACCCACGCATACAAAGACCTTGCGACAACCAGGAATCAGCGCCAACAAAAACTAAGACTGCCTATAAGGTGAAATGGTTGCAATAAAGCGTCAATGTACTACAGGGTTCAGGTTATTCCCAGGTCACATACACAGGAACTGAAAGCATAAGATTACCGCATGATTTACAGATTTAGTCTCTATGTCCCTCCATTAGCGAGGGGTCGTAACTGGCGCTGGCCACTGCACTAAGTTCACAGAGGACAAGTATGTTTTATTTTCTTTGGTTTGGTTTATTAATCCTGCTTTTAGGAGTATATTTTTAGGAGAATAAAATGTGTTTTTTCCACTATGACTTGCCTTTCTGGCCAACGCCTCTCCTTGACATGCATAATTTAACGGAAGGCCATGACGAAAACGATGACGAAACAGAAACAATGCAAACCATTAAACGAAAAAAAAGGGGGGGGGGGCGAAAAAGGGAGAGAGAGAGAGATGGTCGGGAGAGAGGGGGATGTCACCTAGAAGGTACTTTAGATCAGGGGTCTCCCAAGTCCCACTATCCAACTCCCAAAACATTTAGTAACAGTACATGTTCTTGTATAACGGGAACATAAAATTTTATAAATGACTTTCAAGTCATCAATACACCGATTTGTATTCTTTTAAAATATGGCTTGTGGCTTCTTTTCAGACTTTCACACTTTGTCTCTGACACAGACAAATTAATGAAATACGGTATATAATTATAAAACTCCGTGTCCTGATCAGCCACATATGACAGCACTGGCAAATTGTTATTGATTCTTTGAGCATTTTTTAACTCTGATGCTCAACTAAATGCAATTCTGTCAGAGAAGCAACGGTTCAATGCTTCTCATTATTGCTTTAAAAAATAATGAACCAAAAAAAAAATTTAAAAAAATTGACGGTGGATATTAAATGTTTTCTTTCTTTCTTTTTTTAAAAATGTATTTAAATTAGCCTTTGTGTATTCTGATGTAATAAACATTCCTATTTACACGAACCTGGACCCATTGATTTTGTGATGTTAAGTTCCTACAGACATCCCTATTTAATTCTTCCAGCACCCGCCCCGCCAACGAAGCCTAAGGGAGACCTATCCCCCGGTCCTTGTGCATGAAAGTTGGAAGACCCCTGCTTTAGATGGCAGCTTGCCGAGACCGTGGGTTAGAACATAGGACAAGTTCTCTGGTGCCAATTTAATTCCGGCATTGACGTAGAAAAGTAGGCATGTACACAGGCAGGCGCGTCCTTGCAGTTTGTTTTAACATACTTCAAATCCCTTTACATCTAACAAGTGAATATTTTAGACAGCGTAAAGAAACAGCATTCTGTACAGATTACCATACCATGTTAACTTCTCCCCCTGACATCCATTTCCAATCACAACGATAAAATAGTCGGGGTATGTTCTCACTTCGGACAAGATCAGTCTGTTTCACTAAAGGGGCATGTGCGCAGTATCCCCTGGCCGATCGTTTGTCTAACATCTGCAGTTTTACTTTGAACAACAGCGGACACCCCCCCCCACCCCCCCCCCCCCCAGGTACTATTTCCAAATTATCATAAAAATCGGTCAGTGGGATACAGGTATTTGACCCCTTACCAGATAAATCCGTTTCCGTCTCCAAGTCCAAGAATGTTTACTACTGGTAATTAACATGGCATAATCATTTGCACAAAAGTACTCATAATAATCTGATTGCGCAAGGGGGGGGGGGTGGAGAGTCTTGAGAAGATTGCTTAGTGCAAGGGTGCATTCATAAGGGAGGGTTGCATTCATAAGGGAGGGTTGCATTCATAAGGGAGGGTTGCATTCATAAGGGAGGGTTGCATTCATAAGGGAGGGTTGCATTCATAAGGGAGGGTTGCATTCATAAGGGAGGGTTGCATTCATAAGGGGAGTTTGGTCACAATTTCCCACTGACCAAAGGTAGGGAGGAGTGATCAAGTTTCCACGTGTGCTTGGCTACTATCAGGGAACAGCCATCTATCAGAACGGGGGGGGGGGGGGAGAGAGAAGAAATTATAAGAAAAAAAGTAGGGGGGGGGTGTAAGTCAGCTCAATTAACCGAGAAACCGGACTGCTACAGGGCCCAACACCACCACTGTTTACGGGCTGGCAATTGTATTGTGCACTGTTATGATGTGCGTCACGAGTGATCAATTGAACAAAAGACAATGTCTCACTCATTAAAACAATCGATGGACGTAAATATTCTACGGATGAAATCAATATTGACATATAACAGGCGGATTTTAAAGATTATGGGCCGGGGGAGTTAATGATGAGGGGCTTTAATGCTTTTGGACACATCTGGGCAAATGAAACATTGACGCATGTGGTGCTTCTTCCTTTAGACTTCAACTGTAACCACTATCCAATATCCACGCATTATCCCAGTGGACAAGCACCACTGCTCCAATGTCTCACAGTGAAGGGAGAAAAAGAAAGCCTGGGTTCCCATTGTCTAAAACAGGATAGGGCAGTCGCTGAATGATAATAATAATTAAACAAAACGTTCAATGTGAGGTATGCCTGGACAGTGTCATGGAGTTTTCTTCCGGCGTGTCCAGTAAGTCACTGAAGTGCCAAACGGTGCGCAAAGGCGACAGTTTGCGCCTGTTCTCTTTCTTCTCACCTCCCCATCCCCGACTATATGTCCCATAGCGTGCCTTTGACAAGCTGCCACGAACGCCTTTCATTAAAACAAAAAAAAAACAACAAAGAAAACAGTCAGATCGAACTTGTGTATTATGTAAAATGGGCACACCCAAATGTTTCAACAATACCTGAACAAGAGAAGAGTTTATTGAAAAGAACCTGAAACGTTCGGCAAACACAACGTTGCTACAGCACATGATGACCTCAAGGCATTTGAAGAGAACAAAGAAAATATCGAAGACAGATCGAAGCTGCACTAGTTCATCCTACGCCACCCTAGCCAGCATCATGTTCGGGACCAGAGATCAGGACAGAATAAAGGTGAGATAAAAAGTTCACCGTGGCTGGCGCAACCTTGGCAAAGTGGTTTGAGACTAATGCTGGGCAGAGATTTGCTTTTGGGTGATCGAGATTTTTGGATCATCAACTTCAAAGTATATGGATATCCAGATTATGATCCAAATTTTACACCATTTATGAAATCAGGTCTGGATCCTCGGTCCGTAATGAAGCACTTTGTCTTGCTGCCTTAAAAAAAAAACCAAAAAAAAAACTGGACATTTGCCCAGCACTATTTACGACTGCCGCAGATCTCACAGTCATTCTGAGGCACTTATCATATTTCACGTTCATAAAATCTGAAACACGCCTCAAAGGTGCATCACAACAAGGTTTTTCTTTTATCAACCACATTCTCACGCTGTCTGTTCTCGTTTTCCATTGAGAAAACGCTGTGTACCATACGTGCCCAACTAATATCCAACTAATTTTGAACACGAGTCCCTTGTCATACCAACGCCTGGCTTTGAGTGGGGAATATCTGAGCGGATACAGCCCGATATGCCCTGCGTCTGATCACTGCAGCCTGAAGTTTTCCTGCTTTACTTTGTACACAAAAATGATGATCTGCAATGGGCCAGTATTTGCCCGGACTGTCTGGAGCTGTGAGGACAATGGATGCCAGAAACTTAGAACAATCATTTATTTTTCTTCACTATTGTTAATATGGATTCGCGTGCTGTTGGCTGAAACTCAGCGGAGCATTTACCTAAAGTTTAACCAAACTGCTGCAGCGCTGTTTAATGTCACAGTTTCTTCACAAGCAATTAAATAAGATTGTGGGTGTCCACCCTGCATCGTACAGTCATTCATTATTATTTTTATTTTCACGTTAATACTGTTCTGTTCTACATGACTGTGTGAGTGTATCGCCATAAGACATCTTGTGCCATTATTTCCTTACTCAGGTCTACTGGTCTGCTTGTCTCAATCCGTCTAATTGCCCCAAACTCCTGTCTACCTCCCAGATCTCTTCTGGTCTGATTGCCTGGACTCTTATAGTCTAATTGCCTCATTGTTCTAACCGCTCTGAATGGAGAAGAAGTCTCCATTCGGTCTTTTAACAATCATAAAAGCGATCTGTATCTCCTTTCCCTTCGACTCTTTGTTAGTGAGCCGGGCTTCACTGTCACGACTGACCAGGCGCGTCAGACTGCAGAAAGAAATGCAAGCTGGGAGACTTTCCGGCTGAAACAATGACGTCCAAGATGCTGTAAGGATGTGCTCACCGCCAGTACAACTATAAATGCTTCCGTTCTGGCTCGGCCAAATTAAACCACTGAACCGTACCTCCCCCACTTCCACACTGGTCAAACAGTTCGATACTTGCGACCAAAAATCATCCAACAATACAACAACAAAAAAAGACGTCATTCCTGCGTCAATAACTCCTGAAAATTAAAGGGATCGACTTTTCTGTCGGCAAATTACTATTCGATTTTCCAGGCATTGAAGAGGAGAGGGGGGTTAAAATTAATGAGGGAGGGGGTGTAAGCCCCTCTGAAAAAAAAGTCCATGCAATAAACAAGGAACAATAAAAAGGCTTTCAACGATCAACCTTCCATTACTTCACTTACAGCTCTGGCTGTATCACAAATGTTATTCTTTTAAAAATCCCGATCAATGGACAAACATACTGCACAGTCCTCTGGTCCCATATCGCTGTCCTGCACCAAACTGCTACAGTGCTGTTTAATGTCAGGCTTTCCTAACAATCAACTAATTTACTAAACCCTGAAGGCAGGAACTAAATAGGTTGTTGTTGTTTTTTTTTGCTGTCGTTGTTCGTTTTGTTACGTTTTGTTGGGGAAAGGGGGGGGGGCGGGCGGGGGGGGGGGCACAGACTAATAAATTAACCAGATTTATTAGTCTGTGGGGGGGGGGGTGGTTTTATTAAAGGACGTCATTTAAATGCATGAAATCGGTTTTAACTCTTAGTATCATGTCAGCGTGAGTCTCATGAGGCTTACCGAGATATACTGTGACAAATACAGCAGCGATGCAAAAACTTCTATCATATGCAGACAAACGCCGCAACGACAAAAACATGGGCGTAGGAAGTAACAAGGCAATGCCAGAGATAGGTTTTTGAGAAGCATTGTAACTGTCCTGTAAACTGGGAGTCGGTATCTTCAGAATCCTGGCGACATGGAGGAGGTGGCAAAGCTACATGCGTGTATTTTCTTGCCACCTGACTAATCAGGAATCCTAGTTTTGAGGGATGGGGGCAGTCGAGGGAAAGTGAGAGAATAAGTGAAGAAAACATGAAGCCCTGAGAAAGTGCAAAGTGCATTGTCTTTGAATAGTGTTGTTGTTGTGGTTGTTACTGCTGCTTTTGTTTTTCACTAGCACTTGGCCTTGATAAAGAATCAAACAAAGAAAATATCGCCTCCTACCCCTCGAAATGACCAGCAAGGCAAGGGCAGCACAAATATTCCTTTTGCCTCCTTTTGGTATTCCGACAAATCCACAGATATCTGTTGTTGTGATAGTCACTGAGACATCAAGATCGAGTGTTTGAAAAAAAAAAAATATTCAAACCCACCCACATTTCGACCTTTTTTTTTTTTGTTGTTGTTGTTTTTCTTGGTCAAACCCCCGACGTTTCTCTGGTTCTCTTCACGGCACTGCTGACTAAACATGGACCAGGTGAGAATTTGCCAAAACCAAATCACAATAATGCACGTTGAACTCTCGGCAAATTCATCTCCACTCAGAAGATAGGAGCCGTCCTTAGTCCAATCTCCATTAATGCACTCCTTCAAATGCAACCATTTGATCCTGACAGAATGAATTCGCAGCCACGATGGCACGGTGGCAAAAATGAATGAATGTTTAATCGGTGACCTGTCATCGGCCGACAGGGAGGTTAATCAAGGTCAATCACAGGTCATCTGCCCAGGAGAACTCATGTTCAGTCCAGATTTAGTCCACTAGTCGTAACCAACGTGAACCAGCGTCGCCATGTTTCTACATGTTCATAAACTGATGGTCAAATGAAAAGAAAAAAATTCAAAATACATTCCACTCTTTTTTCTTTCTCTCGCTACCCACCAACGTCCTCTTCCTTTCTAGGCAATTTTTTTTACCATTCTTTCTTATTTTAATAGTACAAGCCAACCAAAAGCAATGACAAATAATTATTTATATAAATGTTACATGGCAGTTTCTGCGCCTTGCGACGACAGGGCTCTTGAAATACTTCAAGATGAAGTGAATTCCATGTACTGCAGCACAGCATGAAAATATATCGTTTGGTTGTTGTTGTTTTTTATCAAACTTCGTGAGGCGAATTAAGTTCAAAATTGAACTGGTTTCCACCCATGCTACAGTAACCCACAGCCACGATAGAAATACGATGATACCAATACGATTAAATTCGCCCCCCACCCCCCACCCTACCCCCTTTTAAAAGAATTAAATACACCCGGCGCTACATTATCTGAATCCATCCCACATCCCTCACCCCAGGAGAGGATTAAAGAACTGCAAAATCGTCGATTTGTTCAAGTGAACACAATGTTTACCGTGACCAATGTTTTACTCCACTGAGAGCAAATTAAAGACAATAAAACCGGGTAATGTTAATGAAAATAATCATAAAAGATGCATCCGGGGGTTGTGATAACACACTGTCTATTTGCTCAACAAATGGGTTTCGATCACGCCAGTCCATTGTTTTTCCTGGACTTGCTCCCGTTCCGGTCAAAAGTCGTAAACATCAAGTCTTTCACTGATAGCTTTCGCGTGCGCGCTCACACGCCATTTTGCTCCCGTGAGATATGAAACTTTAAACTGAGGGATACAGAGCGTGTGCTCTTGTTTCACCTGTTGGCGTGAAACTGCACTCAACCATGGTTCCAGGGTTGACCCCATGGGAGGAAAAAAGGAAAGGTAAAAGGTGTGGGTGGGGGATGGGGATCATCTTTCTCTATACCACGTTGACAGAACAATGCAAACCAACAATGAACTGACAGACTCAGGGAGTTGAATTTCGTCACATATAGACGGTTTTATTAATGACTTTGTTTGTGACAGAGATTCATTGCGACATCACACTGTCATCCCTCCCACGCCTTCATACCAATGATTAATTTACTGTTCAGTTTTTGTTGGATTTTTTTTTCTTTCAAGCACAGTAACGCTACACTAAAAGACCAAGCTTGGGTCCCCCAGCAGGCCAACGAGGTGAAAGTACCTTCAAAAGTCCGCAAGAAGTTATGCTGAATCCCGCCCAAGCTGGGATTTCATCCCGTGGCTTCTTACACGCAGGCCAAGGCTCTAACCATTGGGCTCCTGCGTCGGCGAATACTAGAAATGGTCAGTACAGATAACACTTAGGTCGGCTCTAACTACCCTCTAACGTGCTCGGCCCTGCAACAATTCAGCTCTGATAAAACGATGGCATAAACTCCACAACTGATTTTCAGAACGAGATGGTCTAGACTAGTCTAGAGGCAAGGTGCTCGCCTCTCATGCCAAAGGTACCGGGTTGGAATCCCAGTCGGTGCAGGCATGTTGGAATTTTTGGGGTTTTTCTCCTATTTTCCTGATCCTATGGTGGGTAGGATCGAGCAGCTTGTCTTCTGGGATAAGGACGAAAAACTCGGAGGGCCCGTGTGCACGTTAAAGATACCTTGGCAGTTGGAAATCGTGAAGAGCAGGTAGTACAAGCCGCCGCCCAGGCAAAATTCTAAAACACTAATCCCTACCACAACAAGAAAAATAAAGCAAGAAAAGTGAGGTGTAAATGCCAAAGACGGCGAAACCTCCTAAAATAAAGATCTTAACACACAACTGATTTTCACCTCTTTACGAGGTTCATTTCTAAAATTTAAAATAAAAAAAATCTGTTTCAGCTTTTCTCTGCTTTAACACGGGGTGTTTGTTTTGGCAGTAGAAACAAAAGAATATTCTGATTTGTGTTTATGATGAGCCCTGGGGCAACAGGGCGGAGTCGCCCCAGTTCCCTGACGACAATGACGTCATTGACACGTGGAATTTGTATGGCGTTTCACATTCGATGTTTCCTAACTAGCAGGGTGTGACATGCCAATCAAATCAACTATACACAGTTAATTATGAAGGTTCCAAAAATCAATTTCGTATGACCTGTTCTGTCGTAAGCTATGTGATGTGACAGCGTCAATTAAAATTTGAGCCGGCTATAAATAATGGGTGCTGGATACATTATGGATGATCAGGTTCTTGTTGAACATATCCAGCTAAATACAACTTAATGGAAGGGGTATTAAGAACGCGCAATTCGCCTGGGTGAGCATGACAAATTGTCGGGCACTGACCCTTTTCTGAACGAGCATGAATCATGTCCACCAAGTTAACTCTTTCTGTTTTCCCTCCTATTATCATTCCCTGCACTCACAGTCAGATTTCTGATCTGCAGGGAGAAGCTGGCAATGACTTAACGGTAGTTTAAAATTCAAGGGCGATAAGGAACGATCGGATAATTAAAACCTTGAAAAAGAACCAAACTGAAAGTTTTACTGGAATCTTACCTCACCCTGTTTTATTTCATCTTTCGTGAGTGATGACATTTTCAGATAGTCCATATTATTCGATCTTAAGGTATCTCAGTTGCTCCTCTTGTTCTCCCCCCCCCCTCCCCTCTCCCTCCCCGGCCACAACCATGCCACGGGTGGTTGGTGGGGGCTTCTGGTAAGGTTTCCTTCTGCCCTATCATTCTGTTATATTCTGTCTATCGTCTTGCTTTTTTCTAGAACAATTTGACAGTTATCGTGTCGACCCGCTTTCTCCAAATTCAACTCAAACCGACCCTTGTGATGGTCACCACTGATTCAGGCACGAAGACCAAACCAGTCTTTCAGCAGAGTGGCCATATTATTCAATCTACCAATATTGTTAACAGCAGCCTGACTTTCACTTCACTACAAAACAAGGAGACACAATTCCGTTTCGGGTGGACATCAATGAAAATACTTCAAATTCCATTCACCTTAAAACATTCAAGTTGTCAAAAAAAAAAAAAATGCCCACTTTCCTTGATCTCTACACCATCATTTTTTTTAAATTTCACTTCACCGACATTTAAATGTGTCATGGAAGCATGAACAAAGCCCTGTCCTTTGCCTGTTTGAGGATCTGAACAACTGGCTTAGATAGGCGAGGCCATCAATAATGGATAACCAAAGCTTCTGGGTGTGGGTGAGAATGAAGTCGCGGTTCATCAGTTCCACAGCTGAATGAGCAATTTCCGTGGTCGCAGGTCAGGTCGATGGCTGTCTAGGTCTTTCTACCTATCTGGGCGTTTACGGTAACTTGTCCCTGGGGAGCTACTGACAATCGGGCACCACACAAAGCAACAAGTCCAACACCGCTCACGCGTGACGGGAAACACTGGTAAACTTTCGGGGTTGAGAGTTGACAGAGTAGAACTTCCATGTTTGAATCCATTGTGATTTAATGACATGCTCGCTGAATGTTGCTAAATTGCTGTACTTGTCACTGATAATGACGGTGTTGCTGATGTTGGTCACCATGTTATTGCTGTTGCTATTGATCATGACGTTATCTTGACTTATAATGACGTTGCTGTTGTTATTGTTATTGACTCCATGTTTGGCTAACCACGCAGATGTTTTGCTGGTCATACTATGGCATTATTGATTTGTTGTTGTTGTTTCCACATGATTATTCATATGATTGACGGGAAGGGGGGGGGGGGACTATTGTTCTTGTTGTTTGTTGTTGCTGCTGTTGTTTTATTGTTATTTTTAATTTTTTTTAAGGAAAGGTTAAAACACAATTAATGAAGGATTCAATGATATCACCCCTGGAAATGTCCGAACTATTTTTCTTGTCCTTAACAAACTTTGGTAATGCCTAATGCTGCATGTCATCCTACAGAATGCAGTGGACACACCACCTAAAACCAACATGTCAATGTTGTTATTATGTCAGACAGTAGGTTTAGAAAATGACATCGGTCAATAGCATGTTTATGACTAATGCCCCAAATCTTTCGGTTGTTAGAGAGTTAACAGGGTGTCACAGGAATTAACATCTCACACATGAGGCCATTTACCATGTCAACTGGTTGATCTTAGTTGAGGCTGCACTCGGTTAAAAGTGTCAACACAAGCAAGTTTCTTCAAGGCAGGAGTTATCAGCCCTGTGTGAACTCTCTCTGTGTTTTTGACATCGATACATCAATTTCTCTCTCATCAAATTCAACCTGTGCAATGATGTATGACAACCCAATCATATCCCATTTATTAGGTACACTGATTAACAAGGGAGTAAAAAAAATGTTAAGTGGGCACTGCCTCCTCCCGAACTCAACAACTTTCCAGCATTTTAAAGTCATCTGTTTTAACATGTACTACCAGCGAGTTCTCATAATCAGTCCATGATTCGAGATTCTTTGGCGTAGTCGCCATCAGGGGCTGATAACTCTGCCTGTACGGGAGGTAAATTTGACAAATGTCCAAGTCCGCTTACCAGATATGGGGTCCAGAAAGGTGCGAGGGGTTCTCTGTTCATGACGAGCGAATCCATTTTCTTTAATATCTGCAGAAGAAGAGAAGTAAAAAATATAAAGACACAGCACTCTACCAACATGAGGCATTTTGTTTCTGGATGAAACACTGTAACACCCCCCGCCCCCCTTTTTTTTCCTTCATAAGAATTAAGATGAACCAAGTGTCCCTCTGTTCTTTTTGTTCTTTTCTGATTTCCTTGCCATAATTGCATGATATCTTTACCCCGTACCAAGACAACCCCAACCTTAGTTGTGGATATTTGAGTGGCAGCAGCGTCTCCAGAGCTGTTCTCCACGGGTTGTGGCGCCAGGAAAATTTCATGAACAAAGTACTTGATAAACCATTCCTCGCGTTTGGCGATATTAGAAAATGTGGAGCAGAAATGTGCTGCGTGTAAATTCCGCATTAAACTGCCAAAGTGATTTATAGTTATTTACTTTTTGAAACATAATTGAATGCCCAGTGGAACAGGGCAACACAATACGAGCAGTAATGGTTTAATCGATTAACCATTGGCAAAAACCATGGAGCCTGCGCTAGAAAACTCTTCGAGCACATACTGTACTCAAAGTGTCTCCCTTTTATGTCTATCTGACTACCATGAATTAACAACGATTCCGCAACCGACTTTCCGGTTGTCTTTACAGCCGTGTCATGTCGGACACACGTCAGAACGTTAAGGAATCGAAAGGGGCACCCCCCCCCCCCCCGCCGCGACTTGCCATTCTGACACAATCAAGACATGACAAGACGCCTTTAAAAAAAAAACTAATCAGCAAATGGCGACAGCAAGGAAAGTTTGCTATACTGTGGATAGACCTCAATCACATGGAATATGTCTATGGATGTCAGAAGGTGGAAAAACAAAGGAGCGCAGAAAACAGAAATGAAGTAAGCGAGTAAAAAAAAAAAAAAGCCGGACAGTGAAGAAAAGAGTGATAAAAGGAATAAAAGGACAAGGGACAGAGAAAAAGAAATCATGTGTTAGAAATGTGTGTCACAGAAAGGTTGAAAGAAGGGAAACAATACCTAAGGTTAAAGGGAATGAGATATATGGGAAAAAGGATGAAGGAGGTAAGAGAAACGGTGTTACAACCAAACAAAAAATGCAATTTGACAGAAGCTTTGAATGCATGCAGCACATGAAACCAGAGTGGACCAAAATTTAGGTTCTAAATTTAAAAAAAGCTGGCATATCGCCACCATGTCAGTTCTTTAAAGTCAGGAAATGGGCAAGTTCCAAAACTGACAGATTTACGTAGCGAGGTGGGATAGACTAATGTCCTGTCACTAATGAGCAGCGAGAATACCACATGAATCAACCCGAATACATACATAGTCTGAATTATGAATCACACATACGAAATCTATGGGATATTCTATTTTCAACTCACACGCACAGACTGATAACAAAGCACACTCACTTCATGAAGAAGAAAAAAAATGACAGTCAAACTACTTGGACAAAATGACAGGCAAGCTGAGATCAATACAGAGTAGGAGACCGACACTTACATAATCTGACCCGTCTTACACGAACAACTAACATCGACAAAGCTGTCAAAGATACAAGACAGAGTGGAAACAGAGAGATCCTTTGTATTACCTCGTCGGGCGGGGCGACTGGCAGGTTTGGATGTACGGTCAGCTGACTGGGAGCAGCTCACACCCATCAGAAGACGTGTCACAGTCATGAGCGAAAAGTCAACACGTTTGTGTCAATGTTCACCATCTCCGGCATCGCCAACATTTAGCCGCTTTCGTATTTCCTCTACCAGCAGAGTAGTTCACAGTTTCAAGTATATTCTCAGTTTGTGTCAACCGTGAACAATCGCTTACTTCGATCACTGATCCTAATAACAGTCTACTACTTCCCACAACATAGGCTATGTTTTTTGGCATCCGCCGTGTTGAAATTGCAACACCTTCTGATGACAGCACCCGGAAATATTTGTGAAACATAAGGAATTTTATTAGGTTCCTTCTGTTGCACTCCCTTCACCTCGGTTCAGATTTTATTACAAAATTCTGAGACTCTAGCTGAGTCCCAGATATTGAAACCAAATGCTTTAATCTTCCATACAGAGCGATTTGCAGCACACTGAAAATTGAAACTCGGATATTTCTCTTTCAATATTCATTCTCGCCCACAAGGCAAACAATGCCACCAGACGAAATGTATTCCCAGAAACTGTACCAATACAAAATACATTCGATGAACGCGTGGTAAATTCATTTTTCAAATTGAAATGCTTTTGTCCGGAATGCTATAAAACTGAGCATAACTGTGTACACTACATACTACATTAGATCACCTCTCTTCTACTGCGGAATATTCTCCACGGAAAGATACTGGCGTAAAATTACGCAAACGATATTACTCAGCCATCAAGCATGAACAAATTCAAAGAAATAAAGTCACGTGTCCATGTGACTGACACTCGATGAGCATTATCATAATCCACCAACCTGCCATGTTTCAAACTCTAAATAAACCCGATCGCTATGGACCAGAAGAAGAAACGCAGCACAAAGGCGATACAAATTTTTCCTAGAACCCCAGACTCAGCTGGAAACCCGTCGGCTTTAGCTCCCGATCTGATGATACCACAGCTGTGGACTTTCTTCTTTCTTAACTTTTTTGTTTGTTTGTTGCTGTCATTTAACAGGCGAGTTTAGGTACACTTTGTAAATTAACCTTGCTATAGAACAGACGGGGAGGAGCACGATTATATATGGGATAACAGAACTCAACCCGAATATTAATTTTGGGGTGGATGAGAAAAACCAAAGTTAAGAGATTTACATGAGCCCTCAATCTTGATTGTGGTGGCAATTCTTTAACTGGCCCTGCCTCTAAGGCTGGTTTCACAGATTACCTGACTAAAGACGGTCTGTAAAACATCAAATGCCAGGCAGAATATTTGTGATTGCCATTTAAAGCACTTACAACTAAGAAATTCTGGTTGCTAATGGATGATAGTTGGGCTCTTTCTATGTAATGCAACTTTATTTTTCACTTCTGTTTAAAATAAGATGAAATACAACTGGGCATAAAAATTCGACCAATGAAGATACTTTCAACCTCCGCCCACAGAGATATATCCACTCATTCAAGCCGATGTGTTTACATTCAACAATGACTGTGTGCAATTTAACCACACCCAAACTTGAGAAGGAAACACAAATATAAAGCTACCCCACTCTGTAACTTTGCCAGTTCAGTCACACAGAAACACCACAGACTGCAACAACAATAACAATGTTAATTCAGCAAACAGATCAAATAAATGTAACTTGAAATGAACCACCTGAAGTAACGATTCAACAAACTCTACAGATCCCGGAGACAGTTATTGTAACATTTCAACGTAAACCCAGATCCCCATGCGACGGTCACCTATCACAAATCAATATTACAAACAATGTGACAGTATTTCATGTGGACAAGTTCTGTTTTCACATCAAATATGAGGATCGGGATCAAGATTCCTTCCTTTTTTTTTTTTTTTTATAATCGCAAAGGCAAACCGACCATAAAATATAAGATCTTTGCCACTTTCACGTGTAAATTTGCATAAGTTACATGCCATTACAAAATGTGGCACCTAAATTACAATACATGTCGGCAGTTTCATGACGTTAGTGGAAGCAAACACACATGGCCTAAATAAAACGGCAATATTTATAAAGCGCGCCAGTAAAAGGCATTAATATTTTCTGAACCCAAATGTAAAACCTGCAAACAGAATTACAAATGCACAAACATTGATCTATGAAGTCGTTAATTTTCAAATTCAAGCATAGCCAAACTTTCATACAAATGTACTGAAACACTGGATATTTTAATGCTGCTGGGGTGACGAAATATCCAGTCATCGCTCTGAAGACTGCACGAGGATGACTTAATTGTCTTAACAAAGAAGTTTACTCAATTTCTATTTTCATAAGTCACAACGACCATGGATCCAGGTCCATAGGGTGAGCCCACGGTGCAGTTACTTTCCACTGCTCAGAAAGACACATTAAACATAACTGTTTACACATCATCGCCTCCTATGTACCAAGAAAAAAAAAATGTCGCTGCTCTCTTGTTCCAGCAAAGTGATTCCAACCAAAGTTTTGGATCCTCTGTGAAAGACATACAGACACATTGGCATCTAAATGAATCTTTCCATAGTGCATTAATTTTTTTCATACTCCATATTCACTCCAAGTCCGTTCTTTTATCAAAACTTCTCAGAAACCGACACAAATTGGAAAAAAAAAAAATGGCAGACATTCGCAGAACAGACACGAACTGCGGAATCAAGACCACTATATTGACATAATTTAACCTGTCAACCATCGAAACATTGGTGGATCATTATATTAACTGCCAAAGTTTATGGTGCTCCGATTCTGTACACATCATTCATCCATACTGGTGTAATCCTTTTTCTTCTACTTGTTCTCCAGCCTGGATAAAAATGTTGCCATAAAATGAAGTTATAAATTATGATATCAGACAGTCACTTGTAAGTACTTCCTCCTACTTCTCCACCCCAGACACTTGTAGCCAAACGATATCAACTCTCAAGTGGGACTTAAGCAAAAAACTAAGGCGGGGCTCTTGCAACAAAACACGGCCTCTACTGGGGGAATCCTTGGCAAACTTGGGGATGAAGGAGAATGAAGGTGGGTAAAGGTAGAGGTGGGGGAGAGAAACACCAGAAGTGTTAAGCACAGAAACAGTGATGTCTCAGTTAAACCTATTGTGGACTATTTATTTTTGGGGGTAATCAATAGACAGCAACGTATGTAATAATGTAACGTTGCCAGTGAACAAAGGAGGAATGCGCGCCTTACAAAGTACAACAAATATTTGGATGAACACTTTGATTTAGGAGAGCGTATACTATCTGGATGAACACGATGATTATTGTGGGCGTACTACATTAAAAAAGCCATAAGATGGCTTGGGAATTTGAACGTCACAATTACAAATCAAATGGTGAAACTTCTTGCCCAGCTCATCTCAAAAATTGTCTTTTTTTCTTTTTTTTTTTTCAGTATCATAGCATGCCAGAACAGTAAGAATTCATTCTTACAGCTGCTGCAGATTGTCAGAGACACAAGTACATGTATTTGGAATGGAAACGCCTCCGGACCTCTCACCAAAAACAGCAGCAGACCAAACAGTGACAGCCAGATGCCGTTAGAAGAAAGCCCAGGATAAGATTTTTCAGCCTACATTTTGTCATAATATTGCACCCGTACCACTGGAAATAGACTGGCAGCCCGTGGTGAAAACAATAGGCCTATGTCCACTGTGAAATCGAACGTTACCGTCCGTGGGGGCATAATCTCCCTGTTTGTACTGGTTTTGAAACAAAGTAAAATTATACTTTATTTCTTTGACGCTCTCAACACAATCCCACCACAATATCACTGATTAGTGTCAAAATAGCGCCGATGCTGGCAGATCAAGGAAACTATCAGCTGAAATGCACAGTCAATATTTATATTTTTTCCTTCCTTCTCGCCCATGCAAATCTGCATTTGCTGAGCAAACAACAAACACAGGCAACGCGTTAATGTACACCGAGGGCTTTGCTGTTCAGATCAGACTAAAAGGCCCCGAAGCGATACTTTGTATCCTTTGACCATGTTTGCGTTATGGACCATGATGACAAATGGAAGTCGGTGGGTTCTGATTATGACGGAATCATCACCAAGCCAAATACAAAAAAAAAAAAAAAAGGCAAATACAAACTATGTCATGAATAATGATCTGTTATTTTCCACCTATTGTATTGACACCAGCCCTGTCTACCTTCCGCTAAATGGCCAAAACAGAAAATCTATAGCTGAGCATGGAACAAAGTTAAAATGGGGGTGGGGGTTATATGTTGTCGGAAGGTCTTTTGTATTCGAAAGCTTGCGTTTTTTTAAAATTTTATTTCTGGGGATTTTTTTTTGGTGCAATTTCTTGTGCCGTTCCTTTACTGTTTGTTTCTAACGCCGGGCTTTGCAATCTACAGTTCTTGTTTTTGTTTTCCCCCATGTTAACTTTGTAAATTTACTTGGACCAGTTTGCGTTCCCACTGTAACATGAGTACTTCAGTTGTTTTGTGTACACTTCTATGTGCAGCTTGCACATTGATCCATGTCCACTGTAACCTGCTCGCTTCCACTTCTATCTGTGCATGTGTACACTTCAACAGCAAGTTCTGCATTTCTGTTTCATGCAGTTCTCTTTCACGTTCCACTGACAACAAAAATTATACATTGCGATTTCCTACTTCGTGTATTTCCATGTTTGTGATGAACAAGGACACTTAATAAACAGCGGAAGCAGCTGTGAAATTCTGCGTTCAAAGGAATAAATCTCCGTGATGATTAGTATTGTATTTGTATTGCTTATCTGTAGCTTTTTCAAAAATGTTATGATTTTACATCGGCACCTGCATAATACACGCTTGGAACCCCGAAACGCACACTGCTACGATCTCTTCATATTTTGTCTCGCTCGGCATCCACCCAGTAATATGTGTACTGTTAAAGTTAACAAGACAGCCAGGTCACTTGGCTGCAGTCGACGCCCCGTTACATTTAATATCGCAAGCCTTATTGTGCAATATCTGCTAGGGGAATGGGCACCATTACTATTGACAAACCGATAAACCACGCGATCGGAAGATTGCGGGACTCACAAACGGCATAAAACAAAAGGGGTTCACTATGGAAATCACAAGCCAACCACATGGGAATTCTTCTGTGCTCATACAAAGATCTCCATGCCACTCAGGGAAATAATAGGGACACTGAATGCAAACCTTAACAAAACAGAAACATGATTCGATATTGTTGTGCCGTTGCTGTTCTGTGGAAACAGGTTTTAAAAAAAGAGTTTTATTCTATAGTGGTAATCATAAGTTACACAACAACGAATTCAATAACTTCTCACTGATCGAAGATAAACATTAGCTATGAAAGCCTTGCCAAACAATGGCTTTCGTGATTTTTATTTTCTGATTGTCTGAATTTTGGCCATTGCAATATACAAACACAATAATATAGTATAAATCACGTAATCACTGTCCATATTCTACCAGCTACGTTTCACTTGTTCAATGCCACAGTATTCAAAAACTTCATAATTTGTTTACGGCGTGTTGGCAAAGGACTTCCGTGACATTTTAAAGAACAACTCAAAGAATAATGAAACAACAGGGTCCATCCATTCATCCGTACCGGGGCCAGTTACCATTTTCCTAAAGAACTCGCTCCCACGACAATGCTCGAGATAGAGTTCTTCTGTATCCTAGTTTCCTATTACCCACTGAAGCTTGCCTGAAAGAAAAGTGCCTTGAAGTTTACCAAAAAGAAAACAAAGTAAAATCCCCTATGAGTCACTGAGCCGTCAAACATCAAAGATGATAAGGGACATTAAAGTCAGCTACCAACACCTTTGAATCCCACAGATCTTCAACCTGAGTTCAGATATCATGGAACCAGATCAACAAGACAGGCTCAGCAAAAGAAGCATAGAAAATAAAATAAAAAAACTTAAGTCATGATGATGCATTTATGGAAACACAATACTCCGTGAGAAATCAATTTAATTGCACCAAATAGAATGATCTGACTTGGCTGAGGGGCATTAGCTCTGCTGTGTTGGAGAACAAGCTATTTATCTGAGTCTCCCACAGATTCAGCCAGGGATTATCAATAAAATCTTTTTTTTTGTTGTTGTTTTGTTCTATGGTTCGTTTTTGTTTTCGTTTTTTTCTGCATCCACTTTCTCCTCCTTGAGAAGAGTTTCAATCTCCTGTTCTGGCCAAATGACGCACGTCCTACTAATGGCTAAATCTCAGCTTTGGAAAAGCAGAAACTTTGGAAGAAATTATGCCTTTATAATTTACTAAGCTCTATTTCACACCATTGGACTGCAGTCGCCATGCTGGTTGTTTCTGTTGCTCTGTCTGTCCGTCTCTCTGCTTGACCGTGTCGTGTTGATGCCATGCACTAACTCAACTGAAATTCCCTAGGTATATAAAAACCAGTAGTTTCTGCTGATTACACTATATAGGGAAATGTAGAGAGTATAGTTCGATATTCATCTGGCGTTTTGTTCTGGTTGCCATTTCATCCACTTTTGAATCTGCAAACTATTCTGGCTTGATCTTTCACACCAAAGAAGGCAAGAAAAAAATATATATATAATGAAATGTCTGTCACAAACGCAGCGAAACGTAAAAAAATTCCCAGTTTGATCTACATTTTCTTTTCTCCTCAATTTTCCTCTTTTCATCTTTTGTCCGCTTACTTCTATTTTCCAGAGATCCAACAACTCGTGCTCGGTGTCACACATGCAACAGACATTGATTTCCATCCAGTCGCTGTAAGGGACAGAACAGTGCAGATTCATCAAGGAGTCAATGGCAGCAGACAATTCAATCATTCAGCTGATTGCTGATTTTCAGTTGTAATTACAACGTTCTATCTGGCAGCTGAGAAAAACAAGCGATGTAACATTATCATTTTCAACGAACGGAAAATCGGAACTTCGCTATTCCTGCACCACGGCCGATCTGGGACTGTGCTTAAATGCACCAACTCACCTCTGTCAGTGCGGCACACAAGCAAGTTGAACACGAAAACACACTGATGAGGTGCATAACCTATCGGTACAAGTTCTCAATATAATTTCCTTTTATTTCTGTGTGTATCTTTACACTTTTTTGATTACCTCCACATAATTCTGAAAGAAGAACCCATATCCCAGCTTATTTTCATGACATCAGTTTACGTTCTGCCAAAACATTGCTATACCTCCTAAAGTTTAAAGTCATTGTATTCATATCTAATCGGACTTATATTTCCATACTCTTTGTTGTTGTCCCTCACAAACTTTGGTACATGGCGTGCGACTATATTATTTCTCCGCCAACAAAAATGTGTAAGGGGAAAAAGGCAGGCCAGTTGGATTAGCAACACGTACGTAACTACTGTACGTAATCTCCGATTACTCCCTGACTCACCGATGAGCAGTTTACAAAATGTCAACCTTCTTCAGTTCAAGACATGTACATCTGACGTTCTGACTGACATTATTAGCAGGATGATCAACAGTTCTCCTCACTTATCTACAGTCGCGATTAAAAAAATATAAAAAATGACACGAACGGTGGAATCAGCACTGCTGGTCCAATGACCACTCGTTGCCCACAGTAACTTTCAATCTGGTGTACACTACAAGTACAAAATATCACACTGACACCTAAAACCAACAGCAACATTTTCAGTAAGTATCTCTTTCTGCCTTGAACCAAATGGCAGTACAACATGAACAGCACAACTCGCAATTCCCAAACTCACTGACTGTCATCCATGTCTCGGCAGTACTGCCAATGAAAAACACAATTCAAGTAAAAGTCTGAGCCTCTTTTAACTTACATCTCTGAGAGCCTGCGATGTTAACGGCTGTATTTACTCTGAACCACTGCGGACAAGCACACGTGCAATATACTGTGTACAACTCACGTTAAATGTAAACTTTTATTGGATACCAGAGATTAATTCCCGCCTGTGGCCGAACTAACTTCCCTGGCATCTAAGAAATGATCCATGGAAACCGGAATATGCAGGCCATGTCGATCTCAATTTGAACATGTTTTTATAAGAAAAAAAATGGGGGGGGGGGGGGGCCAATCTGATGCAAGTGGCCACAAAGAAACAAAACTCACAAAGTTCAAACTTAAAAATGTGGGCAGGCCATGCTATCTCATCTCGGTGTCAAGTAATAATGATCAAGTAGATCTGTGTGATATACATTACGACTCGGGAAGTGGAACGCAAACTCATATGAAATCCTATTTGCACACCTCACAACCAAATCTGAAAATAACAATTTCTAAATAGCAAAATTACAACAATAATACATGTAGTAACAACAACAACGATGATGTAAATCAATAAATGCAAACGTTTTTACAGTGGGAACTTGGATGACAAACCACTCATCGGTGCTGCATGAACAAGTTCCCGGTACCGACGGAAAAAAAAACAACAAAACAAACAAATGAAAATTCCTGAAGAAACATTTCTAAACCATTTAAGACCAATCATTCAATAAATATTTCATGAAATTATTTAATTTCCTTCAATTCTAAACTGGCTGAAATTGTTAGGAGAAATATTAATTTATAAAATGCCCATTAAATATTCACTTTCCTTTCAAAATATTTACTCACTGCTTCCCGTAATGGCACCCATAAAATTTATCAAGAATAAAATTCTTCCAATCAACTACAGAAAAAAAAGTAAAAGGAATATTGTTATAAAATACAATCTTTCAAATAGAAAAAAAAAACGAATTGAAAGCTGACATGAAAACTGGCCCAGTTAAAAAAAAACAAATTGTAAAATTTTCATTTAAAAAAAAAAATGCCACAGGTGTGCCTTTCAACACGGCCTGAACCCCCATAAAATCATATACACACACGCAGGCAAAAAGGCAGTAATCCGATATTCCCACTGCTTCCATGTCTCAACCACTGTGCGCGTGACGGACGGAAAGGCAAAGACGGAATTTCAGGACATGAGAAACCAGAACGCCTGTGCACAATTAACGTAATTAAATGATTTCTTTTCTTTTTTTTTCTACCTCTGATCGTTTCTTTTTTCCACGTGCACAAAGACAACAATCAAGATAATACGCGTAAGCGAGTCGTACGGCAATAGTTAAAACAATTCCAGTTTGTGATAACAACAAATATTGATCCAGAGAAGTGTAGTGGGGATATTATCATATATACTGGTGTGCAGTGTTACACTTATGTCCCAATTCTCACTCACGAACGATCAGAACAAGTGACTCACGCACCCCGCCGCCAAACTACTCAGTGAGAACACAAGAATGGCTCAGGTTTTATACGGCTACTCTGAAGTCCCCGAATCACCCGTGGGTGCATTTTCAATGATGCTCACATGGAGCATCACACCCCAGGCCCCAGCTGATGACGACGTGGATGGATGGAAATCAATCAATCAATAGCACCAAACGCTTGAATAGAGATGCAGAGAGATGGGACCCCGCCCATCTTGTCAGATTCTAGATGTAAACAGCTTGTATTGATGAGCGTTTTGCCTGGTGACGCGCGGGCGATCGAGCAAAACCGCTGCATAAAGTGGCAGTCCAAAACTGAATTGATTATCAGAGATCTGGGGCTCAGAGTTAATGTACAGTCTTTCACAACAGATCAATGTATCAATTGTTTCCTTACAGATGAACGAATGAAGTAAGCGAACTCGTCTGTTTGCCTGAGATACGTTGTTTTCATCACGATGCTTATACTGTAACCACTGCGGTAGTTAAGTCCTCTTGCTGACCTAACTATTCAATAAATACAGGAATGACGTCATTCTGGAGACAGCCATTTCATTATTGAGCGATATCATGGCGTAATTCCAAAATGACATGATTCGGCAAGAAAACGGTCACATCCCGACTTGGTGGTGGTGGCGGTGGGGTAAAAAAGGCGAGAGGGGGGGGGGGGGGAGAGGCGGGTGGCTACCCAAAGAACTTTGTGGTCTACCAGTACTATGAAGAAAAACCTCTCCTTAAATTTTACCACCTCCTTTTCATGTACTACTACACCATTTCCACTTCAGGAAATTGCTCTGAGCGGAAAATCTCCCGAACACCACAGAACAGTAAGTAACTATACATGCCATATAGTGAAAGGAGTAGAGATGCGACAGAGGATTGTCACGCCACAAATTAGTGACGTTACCAAACACACATGAACAATTGCACAAGCCTCCCTTGTAATGAAACGCCTACGAGACATTTAAACATCTAACGCGCCCAAAAAGCAAGCAAATGTCTTGCCATTGCTGTCGTCGCCAGGTCTAATCACTCCCCAAACGACTGTTGTCTAATAAGCAGATTTTACATTTTAACAAATTTCAAGCTTTGGAGGTTCATTAAACGTAAGGGTGATTGCGTGATTTGCCTTTCATTGGGGAAACAGGGGCATGGCATGTTTACGAAAAGAATAAAGCATTAATTAAACAGAAGGTATTCAAACTGAATCAAAATGGTGAATCTGGTTGGCCTGATAAAAGACAGGGGAAGGAATTCCTGAAAAACTATCGGCACAAGCAAGCTTATTCCCCTTGCTCAGAATCATGCGAGCAGTGAGCGGTTTGACTGACAGTTGTGGGCGCGTGAGATACACCCTCGTGTATATAATTTAATAGACATATTATGTATACCTGAATATGCCTGTGTGTGTGATCTAATGGTGCTGTACCGGTACGTGCATGTCTGTGCGTTTATGTATATAATGCGAATGCACTTTTAAAAAGAATATCAAAACACGAGCATAATAATATGCACAAACAGTCCTGACCATGATGGACAGGGATTGACAGTTCATGGGGATAGTTCCACTGATGATCGATACATTGATCTCCATTGATTCGCCGTTTATTCTATCCAAATGTTTTGTCTAACAAACAGGACAGTCTACTAGTCAATAATTACGCTTGTGACAGTGCCATGGTAGCATGCATGATCAAAATGGAAGAGCAAGGAGCGAAAACAGTACTGGGGAAGGGGGAATGACGTCACAACTTATAACATATCACGGTGTCCGATTTTTCACCGTCTTCCAGGAAGAGTTTGTTATTGCTAGTCACAAGTGTTGGAGGCGTGGGGCCCAAAAACAACATGAGGTAACTTAGAAATTATGGACTGTGGAAAACTCATAGAAGCGGTAACCTTAACAATTATTATCTGTTATGCTTGCCAACTTAATCTCGTGCCATGAGGTCACGAAAAATGTCAGTTTGCCACGTACTAATCACGTGATCATTTTAGGCCCAAGGCAGTCTCTCTGACCAAAATCATCCAAAACATACCCGGGTATCTATTCTTATCATGATCTCTCCAGGTTTGATGCCTGCCAAGCTCGTATCAATATAAGCTTGACAATAAATTCGTGAGTTCCTCTCAAGCTAATACTTTTCTGAAAGATTACATTTTTCACAGGAAAATCTCCAGTTTTCTGTTACACAGTGTCTTTATGAAAGACAAAAGCCAATAAAATCTCAGCAAGAACCGAAAACGTACTGTTGGGGATCTATACAAAGAGACGCCCTGTAACATAAGGCTCCTGGTTTACTTATAAACATTTTTTTTTCTGTTTCTGGAGAAAATTATGTGTCGTGCAGGAACTTTCCCTCCAATTTTCAATTTTGTTTTGTCCCAAGAAATACAAACTCAGTCCTTTCGCCTTTTCGTATCTTTTTTCCTTGCCTGCAAATATTCTGGTTCCGCTTTCGTTTTCTGAAACATCTCGCGGTTTAACTGGTTCACCTACAGCCAGTTTGTAGGAATGGACCAAAGGCCTGATGATTCCCACTCAACAAGTCAAAGATTTTGACCCAATGACACACTGGGAACACAATCAACAGTATAGGCATTTACGGCAGGTTTATCGTGTCTATAATGTATTACTCTGAATATTATTTGATTCCCGTAAACTACTCTTGAGCCGCTCACAGCGATTTGCGGGAATTTATCAGTTAACAATACTGTTGCTGGTACCATAGCTCGGGTATTATTTCACTGGCCTGCAGGCAGTATTGTTTTCCTATCACTAATTTGCTCTTGCAGCACTCTAGACTTCTCTATGTCACACTACAACTAAACATTTCCCATATGTCACCATGCACCAAGTCAAACAAGATGTCAAGAGCTGCCTTTTTGCTAGACGTAGACTAATGTTTAAACACACGAAAGCCATTAATCAATCATTTCCTTTAATCAGATGTTAGACCTTTCCTTTTTTTTTCTCCTCCGGAACTCACAACAACAGAGCCGGCTTCAAAGACACGAGAGCTCTGCGTGTGCTTCTTGATGGGTCGTCGGTGATGTAAGCAAAACGTAAACAGCCGAACATGTTTACCTGGAATTCCAAAGAAAAATATAATGCAGACGCAAATCAAATGGTGAAAACCCGAGCTCAGCTGGCCAATTATACTCTTGTATGTCCGTACAGCGGAAGAAACTGAATACCTTTGTGTTTGTTGCTCTCTAATTTCAAGGATCAAACTTTAATCTGGTTGATATGGTTTATGTGGCCGATATCCTTTTTGTTCTACTTGATTTTGTCATAATAAAAAACTGATGACGTTGGAAACCAGAACAACTGTCACTGAAATTTTCTGAACATCAGTGGGCGGGGGTGGGGGGGGGGGCAGCGGCGGCTTACTGACGATGGAGCGCATCTCGAATGCATCTCAATTCCGAATTATTTTTTTATAAAATCATGGTTAAAGACAAACCAATTCACTTGGAACCAACTGGCTGAAATCTGAATCGTTTTGATTGTGGACGGCAGTGGCCACTGTTATTATTATTATTTCCGAGGACAAAGACGATGGCAATAAATGTAAGGGCAAATTTTCCTATAATCAAAATGCCATAGTTTCACTCAGCACATGCTGAACCTCTGAAATTGAAAAATAAATCGTCTTCGCTGACATTTTTTTTTTTTTTTACCGCACATACGTACATCAATTCTGACGTTTTAAAGGCTGCATTCTGTTTTGGGTAAAATAACATAAACCTCCGTATTATATCAACTGAAATATGTCGGTAAACCGACTGAGTACAGCCGCTTTCGTGTTCATACGTCGCAAGATCTCCGTTCCAAATGGCCATGCACAAGACACCACACCCTAGACTGAACTGATTTCTCCAAATAACATGTATTACAAACACTGCTGCCAGTAATGTGTAAGGGAAGCATGAACAAACACATTGCTTATTCAGCAACAATCGGCTCACTTCTTCGTAGCACTGTTATAAAACCTTTCACAAAATGTCAAGCATTTCCCAGAACGGGAGCATCTCTTCAATGTTGTCATATCACTACAATAACAACCCAAACTGCAGCTGAGATGGTGAAATCCAGAAACTGCATAGTGCAAAGAAAGCTTTCACGAGTTCCTGAGATCAAATCTCATCTTTCACTGGTCTGGGTCATCACATTTCAGTCTGACCGACCTGTCATCTTTCATAGTCTGCCCTGAATGAGACTTGACCTCTTTGGGTCTTTTCGTGTTCCAGGACTTGGCGACCGGCAGAAAGAAACAGTCGACAGTTAATCTTGAATTCCTGGATGTCATTGTTCTGGTGTCAGTGGAAACAGACTGCCATTCTTGCATTTGGTCAGTCCGCGGGGGTACAACACCCCTGTCCGTGACCCTCATCCTGGTGGGTCCGTGCGCGACGCTAAAAGCCGTGCCCATTGTGTATTTAGCCCTCGATCATTTCCAAGTGTCCTTGAAAATCTGCTTCTCTCGTTCTTTGGGCAATTAAGTAGTCGATCGTGAAATGAATGAAAGCAATGAGACGAGAAATGACTCCACTTTAGCCCACAGTGTGTCCTGACAGCCAGAACGAGGGGCTAGACGGTTTATAGTATATAAATATATTATACTGTACATACTGAACAATGGCCCAGCTGACCGGGTTGGCATGGAATAAAAAGGAAGAACAAAACTAAAACCAAACGTTTACAGGGTCAGTGACGATTACACAGTATCACCACCTCACCCCCCCCCCCCCCACAAACTCTCGTCGATTAACCCACTCTCAAGAACTGAACAATAAAAGGAGATTTTTTGGCATTCATATTTTTGTAACACACCTTCGTCATAATATATCAGGTTTTAACATAATATCCTGAGTCTGTAATAGCGCCTCTAGAATCCACAGCTGCTATTACTGAAATGTCGATATTCAAGTACTTGAAACGTCTCCATAATGGCAGAAGGTTTATTCGGTTACAAACGCAAATATTCATGTTCCTATCTCTTACCTACCACAGATACAAAAATTATACATATAAATAAATATGTATAAAAAGTTTACGAGAAATATCCAATGTGCTGTGCAATCAGAATACCTCGACAATGATACCCTGTGGCATGTCGCTGGGGTTCAAAGAACTATAGAATCTCCGTCTCTTAGGAACCAGAATTATGCCTCACACTAAACACATACAAAAGAAAAACAAGCGGTGACCATAGGCCACTCGCACACTCAATACTCCGACTCCACAGCGTCCACACTGGCATTTCTTGCCGTTATGAAATCCAACCATCAAACTTCAGTTTTAATCATTAAGAAAAACGCGTTTGGCTTCTAAAAAGAAAATCATTAGACAGAAACGAAAGGCACAAAAATAAGGAAACCGCAAAACCGTCATTGTTATCACAAGCTTCAGATACGGGTCTCTTAGACAGGCTACAGTCCACCATCTGGTCCGTACTTCGTGCGTGCCATTTCAACATCACATTCAATACTGTTTTCCGGATTGGCAGTGTTCAGACAATAACACAGGCATGTAATACAATGAGACAGTTTTTACTACCTGACTACACAAATAACGAAAGTCGTACATGTCAACAAAATATTGCCGAGAATTTAAGGCTTCAGTGTGGCCAAAGAAACGGGGAAAAAACAGGATGTCCCTGCGCTTCACTTCGCTCTAAGAGCTTTGGGAGCATGATGAGTTGGTCTGGTTGCCAACCAACTGACGACAGCTAAGTGGTTGTTCTGAATTGCTTTCATTCATTTTCAGATTCCTTTTTTGTCATCTCACAAATGGTTTGCATTGAAGTCCTAACGTTCGCCATTTCTTCCATTTTTAATTCTTCTGGATTTTGTTTCCCTCTCCTAGCCTGGAGCTCTGCGACATGCATTTTTTTCTTCTTTTGGCCTCGTTTTAACCGGCAACAAGGATGTGGTACAAGATGGCGTACACATGAATTTTCTTTGTCAGTCCGCCAAACCAGGATAAAATCCACACAAGGAGACAAGTAATTCTGGGTAGTTTATGTGTGTACGAGGAAATAAAAATAATAAAGAATAAGATGTCTCCAATTACTTCCATTCCAAGTTACATGAAATTATAAAATCAAAACGCTATCAGCCACCACACAATTAGCGGGGCAAATCTGTCAAAATTAGGAGTATTGTTTTGCAGTCCAGTGCATTAAGAGCTGACTTTAGTGAAGGTAAAACCGAGGACATCTGTTTGCTCCTACAGTAAACCGTCAATCAAATTCCCAACCATCTCTTCATTTCAGTGATCGCAATAAACCGTATTGGTTTAACCGGGCGATAAAAATTTATATTTTCAGAAATAAGGCGAAAACAGTACAAA
Organism: Onchidella celtica; assembly: GCA_963931925.1. Classification (NCBI taxonomy): domain Eukaryota; kingdom Metazoa; phylum Mollusca; class Gastropoda; order Systellommatophora; family Onchidiidae; genus Onchidella; species Onchidella celtica. The sequence goes on along the minus strand of OZ007569.1, from coordinate 57,600,289 downwards.
CTACCATACTTCAGAGATAAGACATGTGTCTGTGCCAGACCAAGTAGATGGTGTGATTACGGTGTGCGTGCATTCAGGTAATAGATCAGTAGAAACTGATATTCTATGTTGAGTCATTATCAACTCAAAATCCATAAACATACACATACTTCCTTCTGGTTACTATAAATATCCCGCCTGACAACCCCGCTTATAAGCACGAGCACACTTTTCTGTCACCGTTGGATCAAAAGACAAAATACCTGAAATAGCTCTTCAATGTGACACTCCAAGACTGCTGCGGCGTAGCCCAAGTGCAGCCAGCACTAAAATGAAATGTCAACAAGTGAAAGATTGACATCCTCAACAGGCCCTTCCTCTACAAAATTAGGACTATTACATGGAGGCTCGGGGTGAAAATGGGGAATATCTTCCAGGATGACACTTTTCGAGTTATTTATCACTTAATTTCTGACCAAGCATGGGGTGAAATGCTGATGGGGTATTTTTCAGTGGCAGCGACAGAACAATTTGTTTGGAGTAGCCGTCGATGCCGCTTCCTTAAATGAATTGTTCAGTTTCAACCCTCTCTCTCTCTCTCTCTCTCTCTCTCTCTCTCTCTCTCTCTCTCTCTCTCTCTCTCTCTTCCCACCCTTACCTTTATTCTTCTTCTCTCCATTTACCATGCCCACCGACACAACGATTTCGCCCACGGAGATGCGCCCAAAAAACACATTGCGTTAATGTTCACGTTTTCAGAGACATATCGTATGAAGGCCACAACTGTTTCCATTGATCTCTGCAAGCTCGTAATAATGGTGCCTGTGACAATCCTCACACCCAGGAATTGGGTATTTGCACTGTCTGACTACATGAACTTATGAGAAGTCCCTAATTTCTACACAATCTCCTAAACAGCAAGCATGACCAAGATTACTGAAAACCATGACATTGCTCAAAGCCGAAGAAAATATCGGAAGAAAGTGGAAAGCAGCGAATAAACTACAAGATGAACAAATATGAGGAAGGCATTCGATGGAAAATGGTAGAGAGAAGCAACAGATTACTCAAACAGTGACTGGAGAAGAAATGCCCTGGGAATGAGCATAAAAGCAAAAGAAAAAAAATACCCCAGAATATACGCCATACAAAAGGAAGGAAAGATGGAAGGAATTATCCAAATTCCTTGAGTGGATCTCTGGAATGTCTTCTTGTATTCATACCTGATTTAAAACTTTCCTGCTATACTTGTGTCTTATTTTCTTTTGTTGTTTTTGTATTTTTGTATTTTGTATTTGTGTAACTCTTTAATCCCATTTGGGAAATTTGCCTTTGTGCCATTGCATCCCAGTTACAACTGGAGCAGGCATGCCTCACGGTAGGCGGGGGTTTTTTTTTTGGAGGGGGGGGGGAGATGATGAGGGAGGAGGGGAGGGAATGGTGTGGATGAATTTTTATTTAATTTTGCCTGGGCAGCGGCCTGTTCGGCCTGCTCTTTCTGATTTCCAACTGCCAAGGTATCTTTAACGTGCGCAACGTGCACATGGGCCCTCCGAATTTTTCCGTCCTTATCCGAGAAGACTAGGTACTCAATCCTACCCCCCAATAGGATCAGGGACACGAAAATATGAGAAAAATCCCAAACTTCCAACATGCCTGCACCGGCCAGGTTTTGAACCCGGGACCCTTGACATGAGAGGCGAGCACCTTGCCTCTAGACCACCTTATCCCCTGCCTCTAGATCACCTTGTCCCTTGCATTTTCTCTTTCTTTCTTTCTTTGCCAGCCTATTTCAGCAGCTTTCTTCTCATTCTAATTTCCTTTTAAAACCACGAAAGAGGGAAAAACAGAATGAGAAATTAGAAGTAGAAGAGTCAGAGAGAAGCACACACACAAAAAAAAAAATGCCCAGAACATAGCAAATGCCTCCTGTTCTGGCGAACCGATAAAGGGCAGAAACAGTGCTGGAGTACTCACCTTCTGGTCGCACGCCTCTGGGCGTCATCCCCTGTGTGCGCTTCCTCTGCTGATACAATTGGCTGTACGAACCTGAAATACACGTAACAACACAATGTCTATCAACACAGTGTAAAACTAAGCTTGTGTATCTATGCACTTATTTGCTACACACTTTGGTAAACCACTCCAAGAAAGTTTGGTTTGGCTTCCCTTTTCCTTTCCCATAGTATCGTTCTGGTATTATTTCTTACGCGAGGCGTTGCTACCTACAGCTCTTTCTTTTTGCCATATTTTGACTTTGCTTTAAGCCATGCTGCGGTCCCACCGATTTCTGTGGTTTTTTATACTATAACAATGTTTTAATCACCGATATTCGTGAAATCCATTGCATGGTAGTAACTTAAATGTACCTTTATATGGATTGTATAGTTTAAAATGAAACACTTCGATGTTACTTGCCTCGTTCTGATTATAATCAAAAGATCTTTATTACTTTCAAGAGACACTAAAACATGATAAGACTTGTTTCATCATTGGCAGCGATTGCCTTGGTGCTGGCGAATCTGAAGGAAATCACGTGGACACCACTGACCGAATTATCTCAAGCCCACGACCCCATTTTAAAGAAGGGGGAAAAAAATTAAACAGCATAGCGTTACTTAAGGACGCACGGAATTGTTTCCTTCATGTGTCACGAGTGGAGTGAGTGCAATTAAGGGGATTGCTACAGAGCAGGTGTAGAATAAGAAGAGCTCACGACAGACGGATAGGAAAAGACGTGAAAGGGGAAGAGTAAAAATAACTCATGCAGACAAGTGGGAAAAGCGTGCGTGTATGAGTGGTGTGGAAGTCTGAAGGAGGCGAAAGCGCTGTATAACTATCACTGCAAGTTAGAAGGTCCTAGGGATCGGACCTGTGAATAAGAGCCTATCGGGCGGACATAAAAGGAAGCAGTCGAGAAGACTAGTGGAAGAGTCTTTCCAGTTATGACTGGTGTCGGGGAAGGGCCGCAGAGCCACCTCGATGAGCACAGGGGATAGGCCAGCATAGGGCCGGAGGCCACACATAGGCCAGAAGTGAGGCTGTCAGTGTAGGACAGTAGAGGCACATAAGTCGTGGCAGTCAGGCCACGGACAGGGACGTAGATATGAGAGTGAATGAGATACTATATTGTTGCCATGTTGATAGGCTAGTGAACTGATACTATGTTGTTGCCATGTTGATAGGCTAGTGAACTGATACTATGTTGTTGCCATGTTGATGGCTATGGAAATAATAATGTGTTATTGCCCTGCTGAGGTGCTAGGGGAGTGTTAAGGTGTATGACAATAGGAAGGGGATATTGAGAGACTGCGGTGCCAGTAAATTATTAAGGTACTATTAAGACCCTGAGGGGAGAGGCTGAGGCCGAAGTGCCTTTAGGAGTAACTACCGGATTGTGGATCCGAGGGAGAGTGTGTGTGAGAATAAGGCCGTTGTACGGCAGTGCATTTCAATAATATAATGTATGTAATTGCGCTATTATATGTATAATTATGTTTAATAAATGTGTGAGTCTGATGGGTTGTTCTGTTAAGTGTTAAACTTGTTGTTCGTGATTGTTGTCCTGTCATACTTATTACATCTCCCAGTCTGGGATTTGTGACATCATGCATGTTCATTAATAGGGCGGTCAGCGACCGTGGGAAACTGCATGCCCAAAAACATTTACTGCTGTTGTTTTATAGTTAGATCAATGACGGGAAATCAATATCCCTTAACTGGTAACAAAATACTATGGACCAGAGTAATGACTATATGAACACAGACTGAAAGAGGATCCTCTGCTATTTACCCCCAAAATCTCAAGAAAAAACTTCAATGTTGCAAACAATCGAACACTTGCCTACTTCTCCCTGTTCTTAATATCAATAACCCTACGACCCCGACCCTTGACCCCTCCCTTCACCCTTTGGTTTTCATGTTGCCGACATGTGAATAAATACTGACAAAGATAATGTACAACAAAAAAACAAAAAAAAATCAATAATGCGATTTGTGCAGTTGATCTCATGATATCAATAGTCTAAGCTGATCTTTCTTAAGTGCCGTATGTTGACAACATCTCAAGGGAGGGCTTGACATTCAATATCTCTACAATTTGTCTGGTTGTCGATTAGAGACGGACTGGATGGAACAGATAGGGAACGGGTGAAGCGAGGAATGTTTGGTGGTGTTTTTTTTTTTTTTTTTAAAGCTTTGATTGTCAGTGCTTTTCACTCTTCCCCAGGCATGCTAAATTTGTCTATGTTGGTATGCCGTTTGAGTTTAGGGAAAGCACGTCGATCGACATGACAGTGGTCAAATTGTGCGAGGAAAAAGCAGGAGACCATAGACGGAATATGACAGAATGGGAGTAGGACAGAAGGAGACCTTAACAGAAAAACCCACCAACCACTCCCTCGGTCTGGATCGTCACTATTTCAAATACATATTGTTGCACCTGGTTTCTCCGTTCACTCACTGCATGATTCCTTTGTTTCTTACCGTTTTTTCTCCACTGGAAGTCAAAATATTCAGGGTTTCATTTTTTTCCACACTATAACACTTCAACGCTTATCTCCTATCGTGCGGAACTGGCTGAGAACTACAAAGATTTCAAAAGTTTACATGAAATTAACAGAAGTGAGACCAGTGAAAAGAAAAGGAGAACTGTGTTTTTCGAGATAATATGGAACTTTTTCAATTTGTTTCCACTATCGGGCCAAGCATCTGTGGCCAGAAAAAGAAGAGGAAGGCGAAATTCACGTCTGGCCAAGATGATGGGCGTCTCCCAGCAAAAATCTAATTCTCGCGGAAGTCAACTAATCTTACTCACTACACGCAGTTTGTCCGTATTCCTACTGAATGTATAAATGGTCATGATAAAACTGTCCTGAAAGTAAATATGATTTGCAGTGTTTAAAAAGAACTTCATAAATTATCACGATAATATCGTTATCCCTTTACGTGTCAATTAATGTTGTCCATCACGCGTCATAAGTTTATCTAAATCAATTTCAATACACTTGAAAAGCTTTAACATGTTTTTATGTTTTCCCACCCTTCGATTATGTGTCACCGGACCAAATTTTCAATATCAGCACACCAGAAAATCATACATGTTTTTCTGTTGGATTTTCACACACTGTCACACATTCACAATGTACTGGAATTTTGTATTGTTTGTTTGTTTACAAAAACATGAACGTTACATTTTTCCGGCACGTCTAATTGAGTTAATGTTACTTTTCCCCGATTCCTCGCCCTTATACCTACACCCCCATCCCCCTTTTCCACCCCACCATGCCCCGGGTCCCTCCTAATCCAAGACACTGACCCAGTTACTAACGAAAACAGAATCCAAGCTCAAGATGTATCTTCCTAATAGCTATCGATGTCTGTGCTCGACGATGAATGACATCCCTCTCCAGGTCCTTTTCCGTTAATGAAGTTGTGGAGTGTGATGCTGATAGACTAACACACAAACAGCTTTCTGTGCTAGCTGGGCTGGCATATTTACTCTCCGTCTTTGGTACGTCCCGGGACATGGAAACTAACTACAGGCCCTCCATCACCCGCAAACACAATGCTAGAGGGAATTTAGGAGGATCAGATAGCTGTCGCTTACTTCATTCCTGTTTTCTCTTCTCTCAGCTCCCTTGCCCAAGCCCCCACCCCCTCCAAATCCCTTTCCTTCAACTAGCTTTAAACATCCAAACTACTATCATATTCCTTTAAAATTGAACGATGTCCCTTAGGTTTCAGAGGGTTGAGGATGAGAGTAGATCAAAGATCTTAAAATAGTATACTATTTTAAGATCTTTGGAGTAGATTAAGTTTTGTTAAAGTGTGTTAGTAAAAACATGATGAATTGATCCCATGTTAATACTGCTTCTAATTTTAGTTCAGTTCCTTACAGCACATCATTTTTTTTTTTTGTGTGTGTGGATTTGAGCGCTACACAAGCTATCATGTATTACATTACGCTACATATTCCTTAATCTGAGTTCTATGGCCAGTTATGCGGCGCATCAGCACGATAGCGCTATTTCACCTTGCATAGTTCACTCAGGTAAGACTAGCCGTTGAGACATTTAAGCGTACTGTTTATACAAACTCGGTGCGATCAGCAGAACTACGGCATTATCCACGCCCATGTGTTGTCTCAACGGGAGCCAAACAAACGGAAAATCATGTACATATTATTCTGCAGTAAGACTTCTGCTGACCTTGGACCAAAAAGACTTGACCGGGCTCATTTACATCCACTGATATACTACATGGTCAGGTAGTATATATATCTATGTTTACATCAAGCACCTCCCATTTTTTTTTGGTCTTCTATTATTCTTCCACCCCCACCTCCCCCCCCCCCCCCCACCCCAATAGGAACGCTATTTTTAAACAATTGGCCTGTTACCTGCCACTTCCTGTGCAGCGGAGACAAAGTGAGGGACAAAGCCCTGTTACCTATGTCTGAAAACCAAATCAACAGCCAACGTTTTCGTATTTCACGCTTTGACTAATATCATAACCGAGATACTCTTTACAAGCTTTTATTTTTCTACACAACGAACTGATTGTCGCTGAGCTATAGATTCACCAGATCGTATTCCACGAACAACGCGACAAATCCCCGTTCTATTATGTAGGTGTACGGAGCCGCGTAATCTGTAAATACACGAAATTACGGCGCCGGTCGCTGGAGAGAGCACTGGATTTTGTATACTCTCTCTCTCTCTCTTTCTTTGTGTGTATCTATCTATCAATCAATCAATCAATCAACCAACCTATCTCTGTCAATCTATCTATCTTTATCTACCTATCTATCTATCAGGGATGCCAAATGATTTTTGAAAAATAAAAACCCTGAAAAATGAACGTGTCATCGTGTTTGCATCAAAACAAACATTTTTTTAAAACAGTTTTTAAATAATCACTAACACATAAAATACAATTAAATAAATGACTCATTGCAAAATAAGAACAGCCCAAATCTACCTGCCAAAGTATAGTTTTTAAACTGCATATAGTTATTTAAATGTGCAAAACTGAATACTACTCAATGAAGGAAAGTTGTTCGTCACATCGAAGTTGTGTGATATGTCATGTGTACACATTTCTTTCTTTTGTTTCAGTTTATTAGAATTAGTGCCCTTGATTTAACAATGGCCATTGTTTTTGTCAGTGTGCACACGAAAAGTCGGACACAAACTCATTAATATCGACCATAATGCGCCTTAGCCCACGCCAATACCGATTTTCAGCCTAATTTCTTTATTATTGGTGAAGATGCGACTGTTGGAACAGCCACATGCACTTTTACAGCATGTAATTATCTAAATAGATCCACGAAATAACAGTGTGCACACACGGACAACAAAAACCCTCGAAAAGAAAATAAACTGATTTAAAGTGAAAAAAAAAAAACCATCTTCGCATTTTTATTGCCCAAAATCGAATAGTAAAATTCTTTATCTTTATGAAATGATGTGTTTTAAACCTCTAAGATACCATTATTGGTCACAATTTAATTGACAGTTCATAACAGGGTACAAACACAGGTAGATTTGGGCTGTTCTTATTTTGCACTGACTCAAATCGGGACTAACGGAAAAACCGGACAAAAAAAAAACAGGAAAAACTGGACTTTTGGCATCCCTGATCTATCTATCTATCTATCTATCTATCTATCTATCTATCTATCTATCTATCTATCTATCTATCTATCTATCTATCTATCTCTATGTATATATCTGTCTGTCTATCTATCTATCTATCTATCTATCTATCTACCTATCTGTCTGTGCCTCTTTCTCACTTTCTGTATCTCTTTACTTCCTCAATACATTTGCCTCACCTCCCCCATCTCTCTGTGCGTTTATATATCTGTCTACATGTCCTATAATTATTTCTCATCTTCTTTACTGGCTACGAAAATTTGCTGTCATATGAGCAGACACGTCAGACAGACATCATACGTGGGGGCCGGGATGCGCGGTTAAACTGCATGTAAATGGTTTTTCATTCATTCAATTTTTTTTTCACTTAATTTCACACTTAGACATAAATCATGCCCACGCACAAAGACACGTACATACAACGGGCATTCATAAATCTGTTCTGCTGCTTACTCGTAACATTTTAAAGAGGCTTGACACTGACACACATGGCAACCTTTGCCACGCCTTGGGTAAGGAGCCCCAACAACTGTTATCTAATATTCTAACCACAAACTTTTAAGTTTAAGATCGAAATTGGAGTACTGAAGAAAACCGAAACTTTGACAAAGAGATGAAGCAGACAAAATTAAATGGTGGCTTTAGAAACTGCTGCAGTAAAATTATTTGTTCTGTTCGCCCCAGTGTTCTCATTTTGTTTACTCGATCGTCCCAATTCCGGTCTTTGTTTTCAGGTTACCACAACATGTTTGGAGCGCCACGCTCCAGTTCCAGATTTTGTTTGAGCCCCAGAAAAAAGGCCTGTCAATTCCACCCAAGCTTATTCTGCTTTCGTCTCTGTCAATGCTTGACCTGACTACAGGTAAGCGGGGTTTCGCCCGCACAACTCACATTAGTCAATAACAAATTAATACCAAGTTTACCACTAGAAGAGACCTTCTTCCGACAGGCGTTTCTCCCGGGGCAAGTTGATTGAATGCTTAGACTCCATTGAGCCCACTGGAAGACTTTTATTCTTTCCCGAGAACGGTCGACTAGACTTGAATACAATCCTTCGTCACAGACGGATTACCTAAAGTAGTGCAAATACTTTCTTCCTCCCCACCCCCCACCCCCCAACCACTTTTTAAAAAAAATCTTTTTTTGTTTGTCTTCTTCAATAATCAATAAACAGTGTATCGTCGCCTGTGAGGCTGTCAAAACAACGTATGCCACATTTCGGAGACACCATGAGATACTGCCAGCTACAATTCGCCAAAACGTTTAATTATCTGCCTTTTCATGCACAAGAACATGGTGACATCAAAAAACGTGAGTATTCATGTAATTGTATTCCTAAAACCATCTGAAATCACGGCAAGGCTCAACGTGTTTCCCCTATTCAGCAATTCTATACTATGGTTAATACTGGGTTTTGCCAGACCATGAACAGTTTGCATAGTGGCGTTGTTATTTATTTTCATTTTTTTTTTTTTTTTACTGATACCGATAGTTTGGCAAGAGCTTCACGTTCGTGTTTGTTTCCGTGCTTTATGATCTGCCCCCAAAACAAGATAAAAATATGAAGTATTTTCGGCATGGCATTTACGACCTGGTAGAAGTAGCTGCCACCCTGTCCTTAAGATACTGGTTTTCAACTCTGGTATATCCAGTGACCATGTCCCATGTATGCCAAGATGCAGGAGCGCGATTTTTTTTGTAACTGTTCAGTTTTTGAACCACTTGTAAGGCGTAGGTTTGTTTTCGTTTTTTGTTTTTACTGTGCAGGCTGAAATTTACACCTGAGTTTTCACGGGTGTCAAGGCCTCCATGGACCTCTTTTAAATATCATCTGAATCTTCGTAATACTACGTTGCTTGATATTCTTTCAATACCACGATACAATAAATCTGAGTGCATTCTCTTTCTATCACAGTCTTCAACTAGCCTGACTGGAAAAAAATTATTGCTGTCGCTTGTTAGCCCGTTGTATGTGTCAAAGTCAATATTTTTCAGCGTTTGTCACAGGTTTGGGAAAAATTAACAAACAACACAAATGCATTTCCAGTTTTCAATAGTCAGCTTATCAATATCTATATATACGACTTTTTCTTTTTGCCCAATTTTGACTTATCAATATCTATATTGTTGAGCCCAGAGAGAAACTGCAACGTAAACCAGTCTATTTCAAACTGCCAGAACCTGGACCCTGAGAATGTATGATTGGTTTCCAAATTGTCACATTATATTCCACACGACTGACTGTCATGCTCTGTCGGAGTGAAAAAGAATAAGTTTTTGCACGCTTTTACCTGCAGCTCTACGTGGCTGTGAGGCGGTACAGCAGATTCCTAATAAAAGCGTGGTCTTTGATTACGGGGGATCACGAATAGGTCTGACATGTACCATAGCTTATTTGTATGCATTTAGCCTGAATTGACTGCTTCGCGCCCTGCTGCGCCAAGTGCCAAAGTGTGATAGACATGAACGATGTGGCGCCGAAAGGGTGTGACCACATAATGACATGCTAAGCGATAGTGTCTCCGTGAGACAATGTCCCTAAAACATTTCTGCCCTCTAAAGCTTTCTTGGCGCATTCCTCTGCACTCAAGTTCTGGGTCACGCACGGTGTTTTACAAAAGTAACCAAAATCCATCATGGCTCCAGCCTCAATAATTAAATTCAACATATCGAAGGCCCATGGACGAAACCTTGCCCCGTGCCTCTAGCGGATTCACGGAAAGTAAGGAAACCATTCCGATCGTGCCCATGCCCTGTAAAAGCCCGAACTCAAACTCAAATCCATTCCGACTTTTACTGTGGGTTAGCAAATGGGAAAACCGGCAAGATTTCGGCCGTGGGGTAGATGTACTTTTCTATCTCTTAACTCCTTTTCCACACCTTATCTCACGTTCTTTCTCAAATAAGTTAACTTCCATTAACGCATTACGACTTGTGAAATCTGTACCTATTTCGCCATACAGCCATAGAACAGATTGATCATGCAGACCAACAGTCAAGCATGTACCGACAAGTTGACCGACTCACTGAGAGAATGGCAATATAGTACCTGTCCTTAGTATCCGTTCTACCCAACAAGTGGATGCCGTATACAGGAGTGTGGACTCGCTGTACTTTGTAAAACGCTTCTTACTGAAGTAAAGAGCATGCTAACTCCTTGTGCAGGCTGAAAACGCCAATAACTCTGTTATTAGGAATATAAAAGTTAAAACCAGTCTACACTAGCACAGAGCCGGGCATTGAGAGGGGTCTATAAAGTCCTAATGCTGTGTGCCATATGGAATGCTAAAACAGTCAGTAAATATCTGCAAAAGTGGGTTAATGTGTTCACATTTTATCATCTGCCACATCAAAGTGAAACATTACCTTCTTTGCTCATGAAGAAACGAATACACTGGCCTTTATTACAGTTTATAGACTGTTCCTGTATTCTGTATCAATGAAGTTATCATCACTTGTTTTAACTAGATACACCTTGTACAAACATCAGGGCCGCACTTACCGGTATCAACGTTGTCCTCTGTAACACCAATGCCCATCACTGTAGTTCGCCGTTTGGGCGGTTGTCGCTCCATCACCACGGGCCGATGCTGTTGATGCTGGTCGCCGTCCGCCACCCACATCTGCCTCTGCGGCTTGGGTGGGGCATCTTCTGAGTTGAAGCTCTGTCCGAGACACACCAACATGCAATGTTAGATCATAACTACTGAATCTTCTCTTTACAGCATCAACATTGATCAATGTCTTCAAAATACAAGTCAGGACATGTAAATCATGAATGTCATCAGAGTGTGGACAAGATCTCAGTGTCATAAAAACGGTGTATAAAGAATAAAGTTTTAAAAAAAAACAAACCCTTCTTTCTACTTGTTTGAAAGTTTTAAGTGCAAATTAACAAAATTGTGTGAGATATTCTGGAAGTTTTACTTTCCCTATTTAATAACAAACGGACTGGAAAATGGTAACATACGGTAAAATCAGTAACACACACACATGAAAGCCCATAAACAGCTATTATTCTCTTCAGCAACAGTGTCAATTGCTCGATTTACTTGGTTTGCCTTTAAAAGTTCTGTACAGAACACTAACGTTTATAGCCAAGGACTGAATACAGGCATGGCAAACATATTAAGGTAGAATTAGTGGCTATGGGCTAAAATCATTATTTATGAAGCTATTCTTATGGAACTTGGCATATAGCATCAACATGGATGAAGAAATATTTTAATGATATTTTTTGAATAAATTATGCAAATTAGGTCATCCAAGATGGCCGACGGTTTGTTGAAATAGCATAAACTTTGGTGCAACCTTGTGCACACAAATATGAAGCAATTGCTTTGAAACTTTGCATAAAGAGAGCTAACACAATGTTTTAAGTCATGTACCAAAATCTTGGGTCTACAATAAGAATTGTATTTTATTTGAATTTTGTAATTTTGGCCTGTGGAAAAGTTTGAAATTAACGACCTCATTTAATATGGACTAAGGTCATAAACTCTTAAAGTTCTTACTGAAATCCCCCCATCCTGGTACAGGACCTGCATATTGATATTCTCCATACACACACCAAATTTCAAGAAGATTACTTCATAACTTTTTTAGTAATCATGCACCAAAGATGTTGGATAAGCGAAAAAAGCTAGTTTCGGGAAAACGGACAAAAACTAATATTTTTTACCATTCTCTTGTGAAAAATCAGCTGCTATCCCAAGTAAATCCAAATAATCCAGTCAGTGGCCTCCTGGTGTATATACATCTCCTTCAGCAGCCTCTGCCTTGTCAATGAAGCCCTTTTTGATGGCTCTAAGCTTCTTCCTTCTCTGCATGGCTGGTTGTGATGATTTGAGTTTAGACGCGTTGATCCGTTTCAAATCCTTCTTCATGCATAGTCCTCTGGTATGAGCACCGCCGAAGCCCAACTTTTTCAACACTTTGTAAATAGAACTACTGCCATCATTAAAGTATGCCACTGCACTGTAAGTAGATTCCTCAATGACATCTTTTTCCACATAAATTTCCTTTGCGCAACGATCCCAAATCAATTTGTTGAGGCATTCATTTGTATTTTGAGTCCTCCCATGGAGACATTTTTGTAGTAATTGTTTATCTGCTAAACCCTCAAAGATAGGCTCAATGAATTTTATAACTGCAGCTGGAAGGCCATTCTTGTGTTTGTATGTTTGGGGATTTTGTTTGTATTTGCACCAGCTGTCTTCACCACCAGGGCATTTCTCATGCATTGGGTTATCATCTGTTGACGCGACATGAGGTAGGATTGCACGGACATCCGAAATCATTTGGTTCAGATTTCCAGCATTCCTTCGAATGGCAAGACCATAATAATTTTGCAGTGTGTCCACTTTTTTGTCTGTCAGTCGACCCACACCAGCCAGTCCTTTCCCATCATTCAGCTTTACTCCTTTGTTCTCATTTTTCAGTTTCCGAAGCCTCGTCCCACACCTCTTTTGAACGTGGCCATCACACTCCAACTTCTGGACCTCTTTATTAACGTACGGCTTTGATTCAAATACTTTTTTGTACGAAGAAGAGTCTCCATCACCTAAATATTTGGTGTACCGAAGATTCCGACTGTCCTCCGAGCGGCTGAAAATACGAACGCTTCCAACTGCCTCCATAGCACCCGCACTCCCACTATGATTTACCTTACAGTTATGTGCAACTTTCCACTCGTCGTACTCTGCAGTTCCTTTCTTTGGCTCCCATTTTTGACATCCTTTGCAAATATTGGACAAAACCTCTGCATCAAGGCACTTGCCAGTGTCTACTGATATTGCGGTCACCACACCATGATGGCTTGCATGACCGCGCTTTTGCCACGTCCCGTCCATTGACACTGAACAATCCACAGGTTCAGATATCGACACTTCACTAGATCTAGATCTAACTTCCTCTGCAGCTGTCTTCATGCTTTCAATCGCTACATCCTGTGTGGCTTGGTGGATTTTTTTGAATGCATTCCGATAACTTGTGTACGTCATTGGTATTGGACTGTTCAAGTAGAGTGAAAAATTCTGAAGAGCATTGTAGCCTTTACCTATAGATCTGGTGAAGGCAATCATCCTCATGTTGACTTCTTTATGCTTATGTTGTATTTCACCTTCAGTTACATCACCAGATGTTTTGAAATTGGTCTTGTATGCCTCACAATTTGAACAAAATAAGTCAATGTCGTGGCTGAATCCACACTGCGACGCCGTCGAACGCTTGCAACGTAAAGTGAAGTCTTGGCATTCTTCACATCTGACATGGGTTGATAAAAACTCAAACAAAAGACCAGTATCCATAAGAATAAATGCATTGTCTTTGCAAGAATTATCTTGGCTATGTAGGGATGATAGGGGCTTCACTTTCTGTCCAGAAGGGCACAGAAGTTCACTATCGATAATAGGTGGTGTATTTTTGGGTGAATCTGACTTCGTTTTTGTGTGTTGATTACCACCAAATTTGCGTTTTCTAGGTCTACTCTTGGCTCTCTTTGCATTCTTTTCGTTTCCCATTATGTTTTTTGAGAGTACAGTCCACTTATTTGTCAGTAGGAGAGATGGATTCACAGAAAATACAATTGTTTGCTTCCAAATCCAAAATTTCACCCTAACTTGGTTTGTTTACAAATGAAGTAGACTGCTGTATAGAAATAACAGAGAGAGTTCCCTTTGCTGTTTCCATGGAGGTACTATTAATCCCATGGCTGTTTCTTTCTGCAGTGCTTCGTGATTATTTTCATTCGCATTCTAGGGTTATTTTATTATGTTTTGACGAAAATATAGTATGGTAACCATGCATAAACACATTGGTTGCCAGGCATTTTCAGAATCGGGTGGGTGTAGAAAATGCTTGATTACTAGTAAATTTAAGCTCTTCTTCTTAAACTATTAGCAAGATTAGTTAGAGGAATGTACATACTTAGTCCCATGCAATTTTTGGAATGTGACTATTCTTTCATTTTTTATCATAATTGTGCCACTAATTCTACCTTAAACAACAACCAATCTTAACCTAAAACATTTCAACAAAGAACTCTGTAAACGCACGAGGGGCATGGTGGATAGTTAGTTATTGTTTGTTGTTGTTGATTTTTTTGTCCACTATTACCTTAATTTGGAATTTCAATCATGTTTATCAAACCAAGGAAAGATAATTAAGCACTACCACAAAGCAAAGTATCTACTCTACATTGCTAGTTATAGGAAGCTTCAAAACTTTTTAAGAGGTTAAAAATTGCCACTCTCATCTATGCTATGGCAACCCCCCCCCCCCCAAAACCCATGAAAAGAGCGGATGATCCAGCTCTCTGGATAACAGGAGAGGATAACCTTTGTGGTCACTATACTATGTTCTCCAGCATTGCAGGCCTGAACCGCCTCTTCTTTTTTTGGTGTTCGACGGAGACCGTGTTTGTCCAGGGCGCACCAGTAATTAGCACTTGGGCTTGGCTGCAACATGGGGTCATCATAAGTATAATGTCCTATGTCACCGAGCTTTCGGTCTATTATAATGGACCGGATGCCACATCGCTTCATAGAAATAACAACGTTATAATTATATGTCGATACTGAGTGGACGACTTACGAATAGCATTATTACACTACATGTATTTACAAAACGCCATACATTATTTGTTTCTGCGTTTGTAATAAAAATTGCACATATTTTGTGCTGGCATACTTGTAAGTGTTGACAACTGTGTGTATGTGGTTGGAGTTGGGGGTGGGGAGTGGGGGGAACAGCCCGATTTGCGTCTGAGGTGAGAGATGCCAGTTTTACAGCACGTCAGTATGAGGACCGCTATTAGCGCACAACACCCTGATCCCTGACTACGAACTTCTGAAATATATTTATTATGTACCGAGGTCAAACGCGAAAGCAAACGTTTCTATTTAGTGGAACCTTCCCCTGGTGAAGCTGTGACTGGCGGTACCTGGCATATTATATGGTTATTGACTTAACGCACGCTGATACTGTATTAGTGAAAAGCTGATGTCACTTGAAAAACCGACAAGCTGAAAAATGGAAGGGCATGGACTTCAGGAAACGTGTGTAACCATGGGACTGAATAAACCCACCCAGTACTTTTTTAGAACTCATTTAACCACGCTTGATCTTTAACACTGGCATCCCTGTGCCATTCCTTTGGGTCCATTTGGTCTCAATAGGGCCAGTATCACAGAATAACCCTTCAAATTCTGACTCCTTGTGTACCCCAACACCAAATACACGGTATCTGAGGTATGCTACTCGCCTGCAAGGATAACACTTCCACCCGTGTGCAGATTCATACCAAAGAGAACCCCTCCAGACGATGTAAATGCCACAGTGAACAAGCTGACCAATATTACATATTTCATAGGCTTGTCTGTGGTCCATATAAAATTAACAAATCTCAGAAAAAAACATGTCAAAAGAAAACGTAGAATACATGTACTGATTTAACTCCAGCAAGATACCAGTCTTATACGACTGTCGTCGGACTTTCTCGACGAACGATGTCAAATACTCTGATTAATAAACAGTTCACAGCTAGCAGAGGCATGAAATCCATCAAAAATGGTTGGGCTACAAATAGACGCCCTACAGGACGCAGGATACGGATCTCTCAAAGTCTATAAATAAGTCTCAAATAAATTCACTTAATAAGGACTACCACTTCCGTTATCGCTTCATATCGAACCTGTTTAAACCCTAATCTACTCCCCACCCCCAAATCATATCTGTCTATATCAACACTGCTAACAACAGCCTGTCTAGCCCCGGTGCCTCTTTTAAGTTATTGACACAGAGGGCAAGGCTCTAACTCCAAACCAGCCCCCATTAGGACGCAGGGTCTCATAGCACTGACAGATTTACATATCGGGAAACATTGATTTCCTCTTACGCTGACACAGGGATTAGTCAGGTTCCATACACAGATACTTAACTCGCTGCTGCAACCCTTCTTGGTGCCGTATCTGACACCAGTCATACCAAGTTTATGGCCAATCACCGTGCGCCAAATTGCTGGGGATTTTCAAGAGCCTTTCACTGTGGTTTCCTCACGACTACTTTGGTGAATAAAGTAAAGTTCACTATTGCTAACAATTGTTTTGTAACCGGTGGAAATGCCCTGTGTGTTATCTATTGAATCACATAAGTTTGAGAAAGTAAAGGTTTAGGTTACGTAAGAATGGTACGAAGTACTCAGTGGTCACGATCACCAATCAATTTGCCTGACAACAAGCACAACAAACAAAAGAAATTGGGCAAAAACTGAGATGGATATTGTTGATCAAATCACCTGGGTGACAGCGCGGACACAATGAATCAACTGTTATTTCTTGATACGCTGAGCACGCTGCCCTTTTAACCTCGACTTCACATAACGTCTTGTAATTTTAAGATCACATTACATGTACATGAGCAAGGCTTTACTTTTGCCTTGTTGTAAAGTATCTTTTGTGATTCTGTCAGTTCCACTTAAAAGAAGATAAATAAAACTGCATACACTCATGAGAAAAAAAAAAACACAAAAAAACTACAAAAGCGCTAGACAACTGCCCAAAGAAGAAAGTTCTCTGAACTGAACGCATCAGAAAAGGCGATATTTCACTCACTGCTCCAACTTGAAATTGAGACCCAAAGATTTATCCAAAACCATTACTGCCTTAAAAAACAAACACTACTTATTCCTAAAACATGAAAACACATATAACATACATATATATAATTATACTGTAACAAAAAAAAAAAAATTCTGACACATGCAATGAAGAATGCGAGGTTTCCAAAGATTCAGCGACACTGCTGTCCAATCATGCAGTTCAAGCACTTGTCGAATTACTATCGTTTTACATTTTAAAAAAAAAGCATTACATGAGCAACAGCAATCCCCCTCTCTCCCAACTGCGCTAGAATTTAAACAATGCCAAACAACAACTGTGGGCAAGTCCTAATTTTACAGCTGTACGGTCACCAAAGCTGAGACAAATAGTTCAAAATACACGTGAAGAGGTACGCTAATAAATCAAGCTCATCTAGTTCGCTAAAAATTACCACTGTACATGTATTTCCTAAGGTCTACGTTGTTTGACTTAGGCTTTCATTTACTGGCTTTTCTGATGGCCAAAACTGATCACAATATCAAATGAATACAGTACATGTAACTGTCCAGAACATAACCTGTCGGTATTGTGAACCCACCACTTCTTCATTATACATGTAATATACATGTACATGTACTTATGTTTCGTTCAGGTGTAATCATGTGGCATCATGCTCACGGCTAACAAAAAAGACGTGAAATTTGTAATCAAATGTTTTTTGTTATAGGCGTGTATTGTTTTTCCAAAAATCTGGTAGGCCTATTCATTTTATGACAAGTTGGATAATAAATGCACGAATTTTTTAAATTTTTTTTTAAACAGGGTGAGAGGGTCAGATTTTATTCTTAAATAAGAAATAAAGCGGTTGCTAACTGCTCATGAAGACGAGATATGCTTGTTCACATGCATAAGAGCTGTGGCGAAATTGAACAAGGTAAAACATAAACATAAATATATAATGTACATGTAACTTCTTTGCCTTTACAACAAACCACACTACGCTATTTGTACGGCGCACTCTTACCAGCGGATCTCCCTCAGGACCGTGCGGTGATAGGCCTGAAGGCGATGGGGAAATAGGAAAATTATTATGCTGGACAATTATCCCTAAACTCTATGCGTTTTGTACCAAACCCATTATCAAACAGATAAGTTAACAACGTACGATAAGGTACTATTCTCAAATGCATGCCATGGCCACGGGGAAAAAAAAAAGGGGGGGGGGAGGGAGGGGGAAAAAAAGGGGGGGGGGAGGGAGGGGAGTATACAAGAAGCTATAGAATGTGCACCATCAGGAATGAGTACATACAATAAAATTGTATTCACGCTAAGTTTACTTTAATGTAATTCTCCTCTCTATAAAGAGTAAGCACTCTTCATACAGGAATTGGAATGATCAACGGATTTAAACCAAGAGGTCTGTGGCCCAGGTAAAGACTTTCTCCCTACTGCTAATGGCAGTGACAATCCTGCTGGTCCCAGGGTCTGGCAGGGAGCCAATGACCACGACACCGCCATGCGTGCTCGGCACCGGTGGAAGGTACGGCGTGTTTTTACTTCATCGCCCTCCGTCTTAGGGACATTAGCCAGAGATTTTATGTAGGAACGGTGCAATTTACTGCTTCTACTCCTCTTTCAGACTTTCCTTCGTAACAGTCACGAGAGACCACGTGGCAGTCCCTTGATCAATCCATTTTCGCTGAATCTACATGAAAGATTTTTGTTCCTCGTTCTGAACATTATGTTAAAATTCTTGTCCTCTGCAAGATTTCGATTTTGCACGTATATTATGATCAGACTAGATCTATTTCAATACACTACAGGCATGTCTAAAGTAAACCACTGGTGTCTACCATGAAGGCTACTTCCTACTACTAAATCACTAATCAGTTTACTCCTTTAGAAAACATCATACACAAGGAATATGAAACGGACGAATAACAGGTGAAGACACAGGGCGATCAGGGGAATGAGATCAAGAAAAAATCTTTCTAAGATACTATAAAGTGCTGTGAGTAGACTGTTGGCTGATTCTTTTTTTATACATGTATATTATATACATATTTCTAACCCGTCTATGAATCACTATCTGAGACATGAACTGAAGCTTTTTAGTCCAATCTGTCCACTGTACAATTACAAATAAAAGAGCTGAAGAGTTGGGGTAGGAATGGTCAAAAGCCTCAGCTGGCTAATAATTACACACAATAATTACGTAATTACAACAATATAACAATAACAGTTTTGACAGAAAGAAAAGCATGTACAAGGCAAACTAATCCAAGCAGGGTTTTTGTACAAATGTGAAAGATGAGAACGAAAGTGTTAAAGCAAAGGCTGGGAAGGCATAATTACGAATCACGATATGATAACTGATATGAACAAATGTTATTTCTTGGATTTTTTGCTTAACCTGCTTTTTATTTTCTGCTCTTATTAAGATCTCTCAAAATATCATATTTACTGCAAGTTACATACATTTGTCGATTTGAAAGTTGCACTTCCAGAAAGTGAAATCAATTGTAGAAATGGCATCACCCAGGATATCCAATACTTCCTACTGAAAAATCATGAAAGAAAAAACTATTTCCTCAATTGTCATGTTTTATTCACTGCCCCACTGTATCTTGGGGAACATCCGTTACCTGTCTTGCCCAGTCTAAACTCGGATCAACAGTAAAACATCCTCTGACCCACGCTGTTTGTCTTCACCCCCAATGCTTTCTTTTATTCTTGTAGCTTTCAAATATGGCTAACAATGGAATGTGTAAAATGGTGAATTCCGTTGTGAACCTACTGAAGGCACCTATTAATATAAGATTTCTTATCTGTTAGAGTTGTTTGCGCCCCTCTAGACGGTGCAAAATGCAAAAAATTACAGGGGCTTTCTGAGATCCTGATTTTAAGTCCAATGATGTCAGATGTTTTGTCTTTCCAGTCAAAGCGCAAATACCACAAGTAAAGTCACCAGGTAGAGGTTCTATGTAATTCTACTTTCATTCCTAATAAGTAATATAGATGAAGCAAGCAAGCAGAAGTGTTATATACATGTCGTGCCATGAAACAGAAAACATACACAGAGGATAACATATACAAGAAGCCAGCATTTGACTATATAGAGTATAATTATATATAATACATTTTAAAAAAATAAAAAATCATTTGATGCTAGTTTGGAAATTTAATGAGTATGCTATTGCTTTACTGAGATGCTGAAGACCATGCACCAAGACACTATTCTAAAAGCACTGTTGAGAAACAGCCTGTCTACCAACTGAAGACTCACCACCACACGTGCAGATTTTACAGCTCTTTGCACCTTGTCATATGATAAAAATCATTGGCAATATTAAAATCCAGGTTCTACAATAATGAAATATGGATTAAGGACAAGATCATGCTCTGGGTGTCATGAGATTCTCCAATGTACACTCAAACACTAAAACAGGCCTAAATATTTATAAATATAAAGTAACAAACGATCATTTTTTATAAAACTAAAAAAATTGTATGGAGACAAACAGTTAGAAAACAATTTGTGAAGTTAGCCGAATTAAAAACATGTAACTGTTACAACTCATATTCTATGATTCAACATTTATCTACGATTAAACATGCATTTCTTTATTAGACTCATTAAGCCTGCAAAATATTTTCTGTGCATTACTAATTCACATGTCATGTGTATCAAACTCAACCCAAAGATCTTAACATAAGAACTCAAACTGCAAAGAGAATAGCACATTAACTTAAATATATATATATATTTTTTTGTAAAATTAACATTTACATTCAAATTTCTACCTGGGGCAATTCCACCAATATAATCCAGATTTCTTTTTAAAAATAAAATTAAGGAAAGCCCAATGTTGGCAAAGCAGATTCAGAGAATTTTTACCACATGTTATTCACCTGAATAAGTTTGGTTTTTTTGCCATATAAAATTACATGTACTTGACTTTTGCAACAATTCTAAGGTAGTGGTATAATGTGCATGTATGTAACTGGATTAATAATGTATGTTGAAAATGACAGATATCCGATGAGGAAAGCAGAGAGTGAATCTCAATTTTGATTCAAAACAAAACAAAAAAGATTGTCACTTAGCCTCCTTGGGCTTTGCTGAAGATTAAATCCGAGATCTGAAAGTTTCAGAAAAACTTACTAGCAATAGTTGAAATAGAATAGTTTATATGGTGACTTTCCAAGCTAGAATAATCTGAAAGTGAAGCGACTTTCCAAAATTCTGTTTAGAACAATGATCCTCTACACTCCATCGGTAACATAATTATAATCCATATAATATAATCAAAAAAGGACAGTTGGAAAAAATAATGATCAGAGGAACAAGTTAAGTCAATGGATACTTTACTACTGAATTCTTAAATTATCTCATACTGTTTTTCTCCTGTCCAGCCCCTAGTAACCAGACCTTCATGGTCAGAAAAACAATTTCAACTGTATTTTCCTGATTATGGTTCCATGAAAATGCATCCATTTATGCAGCCCTCGTTGTTGTTTTTTTTTAAAACTGAGTAAAGAGAATTTCATATTGCATGCTGTCCTTTATATTGGATTTAGTTAATTTAGAATGAGGGTAACAATGTTAACATGCTTACATTGTAATTTCAACAAGAATACATCGTGCATCCAGGAAGAGGCTAGAATTTTGAGCACAGAAGTGATATCAGTTTAAAGTGCAAGAGACAAACACATCTAGAAAAAATGGAAAAACAACTGGGGGTTAAAAGCAAATACCTGGTTTGGTGCCGAGTTTGGCAAATTAGTGTATGCTCCATTTCTCTCATCTCTGTTTTCCTCCCATGGCAATTTGTTTCTTCCCCTCCCAGCACTCATGAACCGCCTTGGAACTGGAGTAGGAGCCCCCACATCAGAACCCACCATTGGTGTAGATCTGGCTGAGGTGGTCACCGATTCCAGTTCCAGAACATCCGAACGAGCTGTCCGAGCAGTGCTTGAAACCCCTGCCCCCACTGCCATAATCCATTCTGTGTCTGCACTTTGTTGCATTGTTGATGAGCGAACTGTTGCAGAGGATGGAGTCTGGGTGGCATATTCAACCAGCCCATCAGATGTAAGCTTGGGGAGCTGTTTCCTAGCCAGTCTGGCTTGTACAGCTGCCATCAAACCTTCTCCATCTGTGCTTATCTCCACTTGGTCAACAGCTGACACCAGAGGCTGGAGCTGTCCAGAGCCCATCACCTGGGCAAGAGTTGCAAAACACTCTAATGCTGCTTGTCTCACTGCCCTTTTAACATCTGTCAGGGTTGGCCCTACCACTTTACAGATGGCTGGCAAATCAAATTCATAGCGAGGAAAGGTTAAAAGAGCTGCAATGATAATATTGATTGTTTCTTGTCTGACACGGGAGTTTTTATGCCGAAGGTTATCCTCAATGACTGTAATAACAGCCTGAGGGGAAGCACTCCTCATTATCTTGATAATAATGCTCATGACTAACTGTCTTATCACAGTCTTATTGTCACCCATTCTCTTCAACAATGCAGATGTTATGGGTTCTAAAAAGTTTTTTGTACCCTTTTCAAGACGTTCCACCAAACACAAAATTATTTCCAAAGTGACATTTATAATTTTAAAATTTTGATCATCCAAAAGACCACTCAGGAAACTTATAAAGGGTCCCATGTAAGGCATCAAACTCGTTGACACTTCATAGCTTGAAGTATTTTCTATTATATTTTTCAGATCTTCCACAGCCTGTGATCGTGTTCGAAAGTCCTTTTGATCATTGATTCTGCTGAGAACCTGACCAGGGATGACACCAAATTCCAAAGTTTCGTCCATGTAACCTCTCCTACTGTCATTCCTCCCATTCATCAGGCCATGGTGATTTATCATGTTCCCTTTACTATAATAGTCACTACTCACATCATTGTAATAACCAACATCATGCTTGCCTGACAGCTGCATATAATACTTCTGAAGTGGCATGGACAGATTGTTCAGATACACAGAAAACATCCTATCACCAACCATGGATTCAATTTTGTTTAATGTGGACAAAGAGCTGTCCCTGAGGTTGTCCTCCGTTGATGTGTCCAAGAGTTTCTTTGCTAGTGATGCAATCATCTTTGACAGGTCCTGACTCACAAATTCTTTGGTAAGCAACATTGGTAAAGCCGTTACCATTTCCCTTCTGACGGCAGGAGTCTCATTTTCAAGACCTGTGTTAACTAATGCATCAAACAGGGCTGGAAGATTGTGTGTGTGTTTCATGTAGGCATGTAGTGCTTGAACAACCATCCTTCTCACTGTTACCTTGCTATCACCAATATTTGTAAGCATTTTATTCAAAACTAAGGACATGCATGAGTCGATTTCATCTCCAAGATTGGGTATAATTTCCTGCAGCAGCTGTATACACTTGTTCCTGATTTCCCAGTTGGAATCTGAGAGAGCAAGACCAAGGCTCCTGAAGATGGACTCGCCATCAGCATATGGAAGTCTTCCGCCATTTCGTTTGACTGTAATAATCAGCTGCTCTAAAACCTCAACGCGCTTCTTGAAACTGTCATCCTTTAATTGACCCGCCACATCGTCTTCTTCCATTTTCCACACCCCAGAGAAGGTCGGATCTATGACAGGGCCTTCATTGAAGTCATGATAGAACTTAGCAACTTGAACTTTACTCGCCATTAAAATTACAATAACAATAATCTACGCTACAAAAACCATATGAAGGCGAGAGCATGCCTTCTAATAACCAGCATGCGTATTTACAACATTGGATTCCATTCAGTCAGATTGTGTGACATGATTATTGGTGCTGTTTTGTAGCATATCCAGCCAGTTTACACACAAAATGGCGTCCTCTCCACAACAACATAATTGTGTTCATCACGTGACCACACATGCCCGGATTGATCTCTCAGTGAAGCAAGTCGTACGCGTATGCGTTCGGCATTTTCGCTCCATTTTCCGCCATTGATCCAGTGTTACAGAATAAGTGGGGTTTGCGTATTGTTAACGATTTTTACTAATAAACTTATGGTAAAACTAAAAAAGGTTTGAAAACACTGTATAAAATAAAAATCATATGAAAATTAACAAACATTTCACGAAACAGGAGCGAGGAACAGATCTCCTCATTTACCGTATTTATGCCTTTCTTTTAGGCCTATATAAGTATAATTATCCTTTCGTCTTGGCCACTTGATCAACTACGAAGACGCAGATTTGATAGAAAAGTCTTTTTTTTTTTTTTTTAAATATGAAATGTAGCATAATAGAATTAATGTACTGTTCTCAAAGCTTTGAAGGATACATTTGATAGAAAAGGTGTTATAACTACCTATACAGTTAGATGATTTGCCACGATCAATGAGGTAATATAAGTTTCTTCGGGCGTATGTGTAGACCTAGAACTGGCTATCAATACACATATTATTTTGCTGAAAAGAAGAATATCGCTACCACCCACCCCGTTCCTACCCCTATGGAGGGTTGGGGGGGGGGGCATTTGAACACACATGCAGCATAATATTCTAACACCTCCATTAATAGGAAGCTAATGGCTGGGACAAATGAGTAGGCTACGTTCAATAGTCTTTTTTTTATGTCAGCTAATGAATGTTTAACCAAAGTCAAAGTTAATAAAACTGACTTTTGGAGCCGATTGGGACTACACGCCAGCAGTTACAAGTAACGTACGTGTTCAGCTGTCATCACAGTCGATTCGCCTTTGCGACGATTGATGGACAGAACAGAGATACATGTACCATAAGAAATCTCCGGGAGGGAATGTTACCAAACCAGGTGCATTTGTGGTTCAGATTTTTTTAAGAAGTAACTCGAAGAAATAAACACCACGCCTCTGAAGTGTATTCCCGTTTAATTTGGTGAGGATGGGATTAATCATGCTAATCTCGGTCGTATGTGTGTGTGTGTGTGTGTGGGGGGGGGTGAATGGGTGAGTGCTTGTGTGTAGCCTATGGGTGAGCTGAGTTTTAAAAATAATGGGGGTGTGGGGCCTCTGTCTAAAACAAAGACAAAATTGATTAATAATGGGCTGCTTATAATAATATTATTATCGTTCTGTTGGACCCTGTCCATCGATCTAGCCAGTTGGAACAGGTCTAGATCTTCGCAGTAACCTTCCACCCCTACTTTACTTGGCTTGCAGTCTCTACACTATGGGTGTGGCGGAAGAAAATGGATGGAAAACGTTGCAGGGGTCGACAGATCAGTGTCAACGAAACAATGGTTAGGCCAAAATTTCGTGTTTAGCGACTCGGTTCAATACACCCATACACCCACGTGTGACAATATAGAAACGAGTGTGAAAGTTAACGATCATCAGCGGTTGCAAACCCCCATATAATTAAACATGTATACATAACGAGTATGTCTGAGCAACAATGTAGGAATGAGATTGAGAGTTGCAGTTTTGGTCCTATGAATTCAACACAAAATACCTCAGATGAATTCTCACTGCAGTGATCATGCAAAGTGAGTGTTATTACGCTAGGGAATCTGTGATGAAAGTAAGTGACACTGACAATGCAAGCTGAGGACATAATTATGTATCACAGTAAAGACAAACACCATCCAGACGTTTCATAAACGCATACATGTAATCCTATCTCTCTCTTCTTGTTGTCAGTTTCTTTATTTTTTTTTTCACCTCCTCCCTCCCCCCACACCTGAGATATCTTATACCACAATACCTCTGCCTCTCTCTCCCTCACACACACACACAAATCTCTCGACTGATTTACCGAGCCCCCCACCCCCCCCCCCGAGGTTTATACATACATTTTATCTCAGTTTCAGTCCGTACCGTGATGAGTTCTTTTGTTTCTCGGGGGCCTCAGCATAATCCGTACCGCCTTGCAGCTTTATCATTTATGCGAGTCCTTCGATCCTCTCTGACCCCAGTTACCTTTACTACTACTACTACTATTTCCTGTTGCACCCACTGGTGCTTAGGGCAGCAACAAAGGATCTCCAGCCCTGTCTGTCCTGGGCCATCTTTGCGAGAGTTCCCCATGAGTGATTGAAGGATTTCATCTCTGCCTCGATTGTTCTCCGCCAGGTTGCCTTGGGTCTGCCTCGCTTGCGCCGTCCCTCCGGTGTCCACTGAAGTGCTGTTTTGGTTATAGAATTTGCTTCCTTTCGCAGCACGTGTCCAAGCCATCTCCATCGTCTCTTCGTGATGATGTTGGCTATTTCTTCTTGCTTGCATCGCCTTAGTAGTTCCTGATTAGAAATCTTGTTTGGCCAAAAGATGCGGAGAATCCTACGAAGACATGTGGTGTGGAAGGAAGACAACTTGGCGAGGTCACCTTCTGTCATTCGCCAACACTCTGATCCATACAGGAGTGTGGATAGGACACAGCTTTGGTACAGTCTGATCTTGGTGTTGATGCCGTAATGTGTCGATTTCCAGATGTTGCTCATACTTTGAAAGACAGCCCTTGCATTTCCCAGCCTACTTTGGATGTCCTCCTTTGTGCCACCCTCTGGTCTGATAATGCTACCAAAGTATTTAAATTTGTCCGTCGTGGTGAGGTTCTTGTCATCTACTTGCACTGGTGCTGGAGTGTCTACATTTAGGGTCATAATCTCTGTCTTCTTCTGGCTAATCCGAAGGCCTACTTTGCATCCAAAATTATATAGTCTCTGCGTCTTATCTTGCATGTGTTGGTGACTATGTGACAATAGCGCAAGGTCATCCGCAAAGTCCAAATCCTCTAGGTTGTCGAAGAGTGTCCATCTGATGCCTCTTGGTGCATCCTCTGTAGTTTTCCGCATAATCCAGTCGATTACGAGGTTAAACAAAATTGTTGACATCACACATCCTTGCCGTACACCAGTTTTCACTTCAAAGGATGCATCACTGTTTCCGACACTGCAACTGAAGTTCTTGTAAAAGCTTTTGATGAGTTCAACAAGCTTGCTGGGAATCCCATAGTGCCGAAGAATGCGCCATATACTCTCTCTGTGGATGCTGTCGAAGGCCTTTTCGAAGTCAACGAAGTTCACATAGAGCTGCCTTTGCCATTCTGAACACTGTTCTATGATGTTTCGGAGTGTGAAGATCTGGTCAATGCATCCTTTCCCCTTTCGGAATCCGGCCTGTTCCTTTCTCAGTGTCTTGTCCACAGCATCTGACATACGTTGCACAATGATCTTGGCAAGGATTTTGCTGGGTATAGAAAGGAGAGTGATACCACGCCAGTTGTTGCAATCGCTGAGTGCTCCTTTCTTGGGTATTTTCACTATTCTGCCTTCATTCCAGCTCTTTGGTACTGCTTCTGCTTCCCAGATAGCTGTGAACAGTGGCTGAAGGATGGTGGCTGACTGATCCGGATCTGCTTTGAACAGTTCTGCAGTCAAGTTGTCTTTTCCTGGGGCTTTGCTGTTTTTTAGGCTCTTTATTGCTGCCACTATCTCTTCTTTCTTTGGTGGATCTATGTTGATGTCAAGGTCTTCAGCAGCATCTTGTATTATTATTCTATCTTCAAGTGGTGGCCGGTTTAGTAATTCCTGAAAGTGCTCTGTCCAGCGTGTATCCTGTTCTCGTTCTGTAGTCAGTAGTTTCCCATTCTTGTCTTTGATTGGGACACTTGGTCTTCCACCGTACTTGCCACAAATGCGCTTAGTGATCTTGTGGAGCTTACCCTGTTCTCCTCTTGCTGCTGCCTCCTCCGCATCTGCCGCTAGCTGTTCCATGGCTTCTCGTTTATCTTTCTTTACTAGTCTCTTCACTTTCTTATTTAACTCTGTGTAGCTATGTTGGTACCTCTCTTTCAGCCTTTCCGATTTCACTTGTAGGAGTTTCTTTTTCATGACTTTCCTCTCCTCGATCACATCCCATGTTCTTTGTTGGATCCACTCCTTGCTTTTCCCTTTCTCATTAAATCCAAGGCAGGCTACACTGCTCTCTGTGTACACTGTAGTTACTCTTTTCCACTCTGAATCGATTCCTCTTTCTTTAGGGTTGTTCTTATCACACTCTCGTAGAGCCTGGAATCGGTTCTTGACTTGTATGTTGAAGGCATTTCTAACACTTGCATCTCTCAGTTTCTGAATATTAAGGTGTCTTTGCTTTGATGTCTTGATTCCGGTCTTGTTCAGTTTAATTTTGATAAGTGCTGCCACTAGATGGTGGTCGCTGGCTACGTCAGCTCCTCTTTTCACTTTCACATCTAGAAGGGATCGTCTCCACATACCGTTGATCATCAAATGGTCTATTTGGTTCTTGTCTCTTCCATTTGGAGAATTCCATGTGAGTTTGTGAATTTCTCTGTGTGTGAAAAGGGTCCCTCCGATGACTAAGTTGTTCAAGGCACAAAAATCCACAAGCCTTTCTCCATTGTCATTCCTTGTTCCAGTTCCATGTTTTCCCATTACTCTTTCATAATTTATATCATCTTTACCTACCTTAGCATTGAGGTCTCCCATGACAATGATGAGATCATGCCGTGGCGTCATGTCCATTTCCCCCTGGAGTTGTTCATAAAAGTCGTCTTTGTCTGTGTTGTCGTTTTCGTTGGTTGGTGCATAACATTGGATGACAGTGATGTTTGTGTGTCGTCCTTTCATCCTCATCCTCATCAGTCTGCTATTGACTGGTTTCCACTCCAACAAGCATTTGTCCAGTCCTTTCTTTAGGATGATGGCTACTCCTTCATGATGTTGGTCATCCTCTCTTCCAGAGTAGAGAACGGTTTCTCCAGTGGATGTTTTGATCCTTCCAGATCCAGTCCATCTGCTGTCACTTACACCCAGGATGTGTAGGTTGTAGCGCCTCATCTCTGATGTTACTTGTGCTAACTTACCCGATTCATACATTGTTCTAACATTCCAGTATGCAATCCTGGTCTTGGTTTTGGCGGTGTTCAGTTCCTCCTTCATCCTGCTAGCAGTTTCCTTTCGGCTTTCACTACTTGCGTTCATACGAGTCGCGAGGTACTCAGAAGGTCCATCACATCCAGAACGTTGGTTTTTCCATGTTGCTGTTTCCGTGACGATTTTTGTTTCTCCAAGTAAGGTCACCCCAACAAGGATTTCAGGGTAGAGTTGTTAGCCCTACACCCAACCCCCGAACCTGGAGGGCCGGTCTGTTCAATCTTGTCTGGTCCTTCCCCCATGACCTGTCCAGCTTGCTTAAAGCTATCAGGGGCACGAGGCCTCCGCTGGCTTAGCTCCTGGGATCACTGGGACACGCAAGCCACTCCTCCACGTCAAGGCATGAACAATTGGAGCAGAGTTACCTTTACAATTGTTCATAATTTTCCTTCATTTTGTTTAACCTCAGCTGCGATAACTATACTATTACATGTACTTGGGCATCACCTCACCTGTCACCTGTCGGCTTCATCGTCATCGATGTTAGCTGCTACAGTGGATGTCACAACAAAATCTCCTCCACCCAATCCTGTCCTTAGCTTTCCTAGTTAGTTCACTTATTTCCAGCTGGCTGACTTTCTTGATGTTATCGTGATATGTAATGGGTGGTCTTCCTTGTTTTCTCTTTGTTTCTGTCTTTCCTTGAAGGATCGATATCATAAGGGCCGTGCTTTTGTTTCGGGCCGCGT
The DNA here is from genome assembly GCA_963931925.1 of Onchidella celtica. Lineage (NCBI taxonomy): Eukaryota > Metazoa > Mollusca > Gastropoda > Systellommatophora > Onchidiidae > Onchidella > Onchidella celtica. The sequence continues at coordinate 57,570,466 of OZ007569.1, read as the reverse complement.
GGCCGATGTATGCAAGTCTTCTTTTATTTATTTCAGGTGTTATTCTTCTGGTGGTGCCAAGCTGTTCTAAGATGCTTGTATTTGTTCTCCTTTCTGTCCAACTTATTCTGAGTAGCCTTCTGTAAAGCCACATTTCAGCTGCCTCCAATCTTGTTATGTCTGCCTTTTTGAGTGTCCAGGCTTCACAACCATATAGTAGGACTGGCCAGATCAAGCACTTAAGTATGTTCACTTTGAGGTCCGTTGGTGTGCCTCTATCCTTCCAAATGTTGTTTAGTTGAACCATTTTGTGTTTTGCCATTCCTATCCTTGTTTTTATGTCCTTTGAGCAGCTTCCATCTTGCGATTTATGTGATCCTAGGTATTTGAAATCAGTCACTTTTTCTAGTGCTGTTTTGTTTACTAGTATCTCCTGGTGTTCATGGTGCCCTGTTCCAGTATGCATGACTTTCGTTTTCTTAGCATTTAGGTGTAGGCCTGCTGTCTTGCCCGCTTCATCCACTCTGTGCAACACTCTTTTCATGCTGGTGATGTTATCTGACATAAGAGCTGTGTCATCAGCGTAGCGAAGGTTTGTGATGTTTCGGCCTCCGATCTTTATTCCCATATCTTCTATGTCTGCGTTTCTCATGATCTGCTCAGTATAAATATTGAAAAGATGAGGTGAAAGTATGCAACCCTGTCTGACTCCTTTCTCGATGTTGAAATATGGACAGTTCTCATTGTTCCATCTAATCGTTGCCTTTTGTTCGTGGTATAGTGCAGCGATCAGGGTCACAAGGTGTTTCGGGAATCCCATCTTAATCATTATATCGAACAGGTGATGGTGCCTAACGCTGTCGAACGCTTTGCTGTAGTCTATGAACGTGATGAAGGCTTCGTTTCCATTGCTTCTTATCTGTTCAATCATTATTTGTAGTATGAAGAGCATGTCAGGGGTTCCTCTGTTGGTCCTGTAACCAGCTTGACATTCTGATAGTTCCTCTTCTACCTTAGATTTCATTCTGTTGAGTATGATGATGAGCAGGATTTTGCTGGTGTGACTGATGAGGGCGATGGTTCTATAATTTCCACAGTCTTTGACATTGCCGCTTTTGTATAGCATGACGAATTCTTGTAGCTTCCAGTCTGTTGGCCATTCATTTGTCTGCCAAATTTTGCATATCATTTGGTGGAGTGCTTTTATTCCTGATTCGCTGGTATGTTTCAGGAGTTCACCTGGTATGTTGTCTAATCCAGGGGATTTTCCATTCTTTATTTGTTTTATTGCAGCCTGTACTTCCTCCAAGAGAGGTTCTGGTTCTTTATCTATCTGTTGTGAGTCTGGTTGTTGGAGGTCCCTCGGGTCTGGTCTGATGTTGTCCGCAAACAGCATCTTGCCGTATTCGTGCCATCTTGAGAGCACATCTTTTGTGTTTGTCAGTGTTGTGCCTTCTTTGTTGTTCAGACTCAAGTTCTGTGGTTGGAAATCCCTCTTTTTTACTTTTCTTATTTGTTCAAACATTTCTTTTGACTTTCTTTGTGTATTACATTCTGTTATGTTTGCACACTGTCTTTCTAACCATGCATTCTTGTCTCTTCTGATCTTTGTTTGGATTTCCTTCTTCAGTGCATGATATTCATCTTGTTTACTAAGTTTTCTGGCTTTGCTCTTTCTTTTTGCAAGCTCTATCACCTCTTCACTGATGTATGGTTTGGGAGTTTTCCTCGTTCTTTTCCCGAGTTTCGATTCAGCTGTTTCACTCCAAATTCTTTTCATGTCTTTCCACAGTGTATCTGGGTGTCTTTCTTCAGCTGACCACTCATTGAGTAATGCTGAGAAACGGTTTTCTGTTTCGATCTGAAAAGCATTGCTGATTTCAGGGTCTTTCAGTTTGTCCGTGTCAAATCTGGTGGTGGGTTTTGGCTTGCTCTTCCTATAGGCTTTCAATCTCAGCTTTGCTGTCACTAAAATGTGGTCAGTGTCACAGTCTGCCCCTGGCCTTGTCTTTGAGTTGAGCACAGTTGTTTTCCAGTTTTTGTCAATCAGGATGTAATCAATCTGGTTTCGGAGATTGCCTCCAGGGTTTATCCATGTGTATCTTCTTCGCATCGGGTGTTTAAAGAGAGTGTTCGTGATGCTCATTTCATTTGCATGGCAGAAAGATGCTAACATGTCTCCTCGGTCGTTTCGTTCTCCTAATCCATAGGGTCCTATCCCACATTCCAGATCCTCACCCTCTCCCACTTTGGCATTGAAATCTCCCATGATTATGCATATTTCTCTGCTTGGGATTTTGTCTGTTACTGATTGTAGGTCATTATAGAACAGCTCTATTTCTTCTTCTGTGCTCGCAGATGTGGGGGCGTATACTTGTATGATGTTCAGGGGCACGGGTTGGGTGTCAAGTTTCACAGTGACAATTCTATCACTTATAGCGTCATGGCTGCTAATGTTGTCTCGTAAGCGTCTGTCCAGTATAATTGCAACACCATTCATGCCGCGTTTGTTTCCGCTGTATACGATGGTGTGATCTTCTGTCCTGAATAGGCCCTGTTTGTCCCATCGTACTTCACTCAGTCCAGTGATGTTCATGCTGAGTTCCTTCAGCTCCTCTAACAGGAGTGTAAGTTTTCCCATTTGTTTCATGGTCCTAACATTCCAGGTGCCGATGTTGATGACACTTTTGCTTTTTCTTTTCTTTGAATAGGAGTATCTACACCTCTGTTTCTTGCACTCACCGTCAGATACGCCAGTATCGTCATCACGGGTGCCTTCTGCAGTTGTGGATTCTCCCTCCCCAGTCGTTTTTGAGTCCCGACCCTCCCTGGGGGACTCAGAGGACACAGAACTATAACTTTGGGCATACCTACGCGTAAAGCCTATAGAATACATAATTATGTAATATAATATACATGTAGGCCTACATAATTTGTAATCATCATGACCGTTCCTTGGCAATAACCCTTTCAACGCACTCCCTGATTTTGGCAGTGAGTTTCCCTTCAGACGGGTTCGGAACAACCTCTTGAAACGGCCACACCCAGTTCACTTTGTCTATTCTTCAGTTCTTCATTATTATATGAGTGCTAGAAAATCTGCCTCATGTATTGTAATTAAAATAAAAAGGCAGTGAGTCCAAAAAAGCTTACCTTAACCAAAACAAGATGGACTTGAATTCTGAGTTTGCAATGAAGCACAAAATTTTCAGTTGTGATTTTAAGTATATGGCATCACCCAGAGTCCCAGTTCCAGTATTTTGTACACAAAAATATTAACACATTTGTATTTTTTAGTCACATCTAGAAAAGGCATAAATGCAGTACTAAAATACTGATCGAGCAGAAAACTTAAGCATGATAGCACAATAGTTGCATAATAAATGTACACTCACAGAGCATAATTAAATAGAGAAAGAAAAAGTAAGAATAAACGAAACGGGCCCTTCCATGACTCAAAATCACAAGAAGTATGATCAGGATGAACAACGACACAAAAAGCAAAGCCAAAACACTGCACAAAATACCATGGATGGGTACTGGATTTTGCCATTCTATTTGTTAGTGTTGTTCTCTCTAGACACTACAATACAATAATTCGTAAATGATGAAAGAAACAAAAGTGCAGACTTTGTAGCATTTTTATTTCATCAACACGAGAAAGTAAAAAACGTGGCTGAAATATACAATACCGGCCAAAATGGACCTGATACACCAAATTCTGTACCACATGAACTTTATTAGAAGGCTAAAGGGAAATATGAGACAGTTTCATAAAACTACTCCATAAGCTGTAAAGAGAGGAATACAAAACTGTTGTTTTATACATGTAAAGCAATTGTTCAACAATATTTCTGTTCTATGCTTAGGTCTATTTGTTCCTAATTTTGAAGGAAAAATAGACTTACTGAAACTTTACTTTCCCCACTTCCTCCCAATAATTTCACGAAAATGTGAGTCAATTCTTGAGCTGGTTTTAATAAAAATATCTGCTTCAGAGTTATTTTAATGAGACTGCTTGAATCAAAGCCTTAAGAAACTAGTCTTACACATTCCATGGCTGCAAACTGCAATGTCCTGTTTACACTTATCCCACATAGTGAAATATTCCTGCGTGATCACAGTCTCCTCTATTATATGACAAATAAATAATATGGTCTTTAACTTCACTTGAGAACAATTTCACAGTTTCCAGCACATAGGATAGGAAAGACAGTGTTCTTACAGCATATGCCTTCATGACATTAAAACAACCCAAGAAACATGAACAAGAATTGTCAGTGACCTAAAGACAGAAAATAGTTGTTATGACATTTACCGGTCTTCAAAACACTGAGTCACTGAGGTTCAAAATGCTATGTTTGGGAAATAAATTACATGTTTTCTCTTTATCAACACATGCCAATTTATGATGATTTGAAGAGCAAAATACAACACAAAAAATGGAAATGCAACCAAAGAAAAAATGGCATAGAAAACTATTTACCTTTCTTACAAAAGACTTTTTTTCCTTTCGTTCTTGAGTGTGTAAATCCTGATTTTCCTCTCCGTATGATTTTGGTTTGCCCTCGGTGACTGGCTTCAATTTTCCGCCATGAGTTGATTTCAGAGCTAGTGCAGACTGTGTTTCTGGCTTTTGCCTGGGTAACGATTTTAATTTTACATTATGTGTTTCCTTAGGTACAATTTGTGATTTCAAATCCTGTCCTTGTTCTGCCTGCAACTTTCTGGACTTGTTCTGTCCAGAAAAAGATTTCATCTTCTCTGGGGAAAGAGACTTTGATTTTCTCCTTTGAGATAATCTGTTTCCTTCTGAAAATAATTTAATAACTTCTGAAATAGACTTTGATTTTCTCCTACGAGGTAATCTGCTTTGTCCTGAAAATGATTTAATTAAATTAATTACCCCGGAAAAAGACTTTGATTGTCTCCTAAGAGGTAATCTGCTTCGTCCTGAAAATGATTTGATAACTTCTCCAGGAAGAGACTTTGATTTCCTCCTATGTGATAATCTATTCTGTGTGGCGTATGGTGCTATGCTTTCTTGAGAATGCGACCGCGACTTCCTACCACGTGGAGATGTGTACTGTTCAGAGGATGATTCCACATTTGTTTCAGGAAAGGATTTTGATTGCCTCCTTCTGCTTACGGACTTCACGTTATGTCCAGAAACTGACTTGGAAACTTCCTTCATACCTGATCGCTGACTGTTTTTCTCTTGAGACATCATCCTATAGCGTGTCCCGACTCAATGCTTTGTTCTAAGTGTGTTTTAATGCTTCACTTGGAGAAGTGTCCTAATATTCACACTGCAGCTTCCTGTTTCATCTCAAATACAACACACAGGTTGAAGTAAAGAAAACTCATATATTCTAAGAAAGTCCCAGCAGCTGAAGCAACTCAACAGGTATGTAAAACTGAAGAGTTCACAAGAATGTGTTTACGAGATTCAGCCACCTAGGAGCTTTTCATCGCCCTCCAAACAAAAGTTCCAGTTAAATATTGACAAATGAATGGCCGCTCTCCTTTATTTGTGTATCTCACTGCTGCCATGTCAACATTTGTACACAGTAAAAAACCACAAATGATCCAGCGGCCACAACAGTACTTTTATGCAACAGATCCCTTGGTATTGGTTTCTTTATGCCTGGTAAGAGCTCAGCTATTGCATTTCCTTTGTTTTATGTCTCTCCAGGGTGGTCTGTCTGTTTTGTGGCAATTTCTCATACACCTCAATACCCCGCGGCTTACAGATGTCAGCTTGCTTGAAGTAGATAACATCAGACAACTGGGAGGAAGAGAACACGAGAAATGTTAAAGTCATACAAGCATCATAGAAAAACAAAAAAAACAAAATGTCTGCTTATAAAACATGGAAGTGGTGGATTTCCCTGTAATGTTTCTGGCAAACCAACTGGGTTAACAGCAGCTAACTGGGTATTTAAGTCAATGCACTGAAAGCCAGGCAAATACATGTACAGAACTTGATTTTGCTTCCTTCAGTCTTAATTCAAAACTCCCATGAAATTCATATTTGTTTTTCTGATGCAGCTCTACTGCAATTTTAGTAATGGCTGTATGCCCGTTTAGTCATTTACATGAAATTTACAATGACAGTTAGCCAGAAAATTAGAGCATAGTAAAAAATCTGCGTTATGATATCCATGTATGGTTCAAGTACAAGGTAGTGAGATTTATCTTGCCTGAGTAAACAAGCTTTCCATCCCCCATCATCTCCCTTTTGCCCCACCATCAACAATCACTGGCTCCACCACCTGATCTCGAGCTACTTCACCATAAATCCACATCCACCCAAGTATCCAGAATCTCCTATCCCATAACCAACTTCACCCACCCCATAATCTACCTCACCCACCCCATCATCCATCCCATCCTGTTCACTAAAAACTCTCACCAACCACCAATCCCTTTCAATTCCATTCTACAATCAAGCCTCATTCACCCAATTATCAGTTATCCCCCCATCCCATCATCAATCTCACCACTATCCAGCCTCACCCATCTCACTATCCAGCCCCACCCATCTCACTATCCAGCCCCATCCATCTCACTATCCAGCCCCATCCATTTCAATATCCAGCCCCACCCATCTCAATATCCAGCCCCACCCATCTCAATATCCAGCCCCCACCCATCTCAATATCCAGCCCCACCCATCTCAATATCCAGCCCCCACCCATCTCAATATCCAGCCCCACCCATCTCAATATCCAGCCCCCACCCATCTCAATATCCAGCCCCACCCATCTCAATATCCAGCCCCACCCATCTCAATATCCAGCCCCCACCCATCTCAATATCCAGCCCCACCCATCTCAATATCCAGCCCCACCCATCTCAATATCCAGCCCCCACCCATCTCAATATCCAGCCCCACTCATCTCAATATCCAGCCCCACCCATCTCAATATCCAGCCCCACCCATCTCAATATCCAGCCCCACCCATCTCAATATCCAGCCCCCACCCATCTCAATATCCAGCCCCACCCATCTCAATATCCAGCCCCCACCCATCTCAATATCCAGCCCCACCCATCTCAATATCCAGCCCCACCCATCTCAATATCCAGCCCCCACCCATCTCAATATCCAGCCCCACCCATCTCAATATCCAGCCCCACCCATCTCAATATCCAGCCCCCACCCATCTCAATATCCAGCCCCACCCATCTCAATATCCAGCCCCACCCATCTCAATATCCAGCCCCACCCATCTCAATATCCAGCCCCACCCATCTCAATATCCAGCCCCCACCCATCTCAATATCCAGCCCCACCCATCTCAATATCCAGCCCCACCCATCTCAATATCCAGCCCCACCCATCTCAATATCCAGCCCCCACCCATCTCAATATCCAGCCCCACCCATCTCAATATCCAGCCCCACCCATCTCAATATCCAGCCCCCACCCATCTCAATATCCAGCCCCCACCCATCTCAATATCCAGCCCCACCCATCTCAATATCCAGCCCCACCCATCTCAATATCCAGCCCCACCCATCTCAATATCCAGCCCCACCCATCTCAATATCCAGCCCCACCCATCTCAATATCCAGCCCCCACCCGTCCCACCATTAGCTCTCTTTCGATACTCCCAAGGCTTCGTACAATCCATATTTATCTTGACCACCTGACCAAAGTGAGATAAATGTAGCCAGAAGGAAACATGGCAAGCTAACTGGACATGGAGATGACATAAGAGCATTAATTAAAGGAACTCAAAGCCATCTGGTTATATATTTCTTGAACTGTTTGACTTCAATGTAATCCATTTGGTTTTGCAAAGGAGGGTTCAAAAACTGACGAGATTTTTAAAATAATGGACTTTTGCACTGCTGATGTTTTGACAGTAACGATCTTAAAAAAAAGGGGGGGGGGGGTTGGAGACAAATTACACCATATAATCAACCTGAAAAATTCTCTTACTGACTGGCACTTAGAAAAAAGGCATTACATAATTATTCTTGTAAAACCTTGCACCTCCAGACAAAACAAAACAAAACAAAAGACATAACAGAATGAAAAGGTTAGAAAGACTGTAAACTTTAAGTGGAGTCAGGTGAATAACCCTGTTACAAAGATGCCAAGATCCACACTCAACATTATTGATTTTCCCGACTTGAATATTGATTTGTGCTGACATTAACTCACAAAAAAAAAACAAAAAAAACACCAACAGATTATTGATTTCAGAAAATCAATAACATCTGTAAACAGTAGAGGGCTGATAAATGTTTGATTATTGCTGATGAAAAGGCATCAATCAATTTAAATCAATAGCAGTGTTCCAGCATTTTCCTAAACAATACATGTGAAGCTGTAAGGATTACAAGCTTTTCTATCCAGGAAGCAAACATCACGATGGAGATGTCTGATGTAGGTTAGATAGTGTGGCCACCTCAGCACAAATCCACATTTGTGCAAAACATTTCCCCTCACATTCCCTTTATGTTCACTCTGATGCATTTTGGTGTTTTAAAAACACAGCTCTTAATTTATGATATTTATGCATTGGGGGCAATTTAAAAAGCATGCAATGAGGACTACTACAGTTGCAATGCAGCCTATGGAGAAGCCAGTTATGGACTGCAAGAGTACAAGGATAATTCATATACCACAATGCTAATTAATTACTAGCAAATGATGAACATTCTGCACAATTCTGGACTGTTAAAGTGCATTCTCAAAAGCCAAGTGAAAGCAGCCATAGGTGATTCAGCTCTCACCCATGATAATGAATAAAACACTTGCTTGGCTCTGTCACTATTCACACTTAATCTAGAACCATCCAATGAAATGCTCTACTAATATCTCCTGATATAGGTCACTGACAGCCAACCAATTAAAAATTCATTCAGATGCCAGGGTCAGTCAGGTAAACACTTATGTTAACTGGCACGGCTGTGTCTGCAATTTTTCTCTGCCAAAGAGTGTTTATGACATTTCTGAAATCCTACCGATTTGCAATATTGTTTTGCTGTTGTTTTTTAGGTTTAAAGTTTTTGGCAAAGAAAGCTCTTTATCTCTGACTTTGAGCAAAATATTTTGACGTTTTTCTTTTCACTGGATGAGAAACAGAAGCAACCTTACTCTGTCAGTTACACACTTATGCGTATGTACATATGAACATTCAGACACGTCCTCTGTTTTGTTCCTGTTCAAGTCTCACAGGTTTCAGGGTAAGCTTTTGCACTGAAATCCCACCTTTGAAGAGGCTGTACCAGCAGGAAATGGGAGGATTAGGTTATTCCCCATATAGGCTTTCTTTTGAGGTATCATTAAAGGTGTATATATCTTGCACTTTGTTTTATCTTTCATTTTGCTTTACCTCTGATCAGACAATACTTATGAGAACCTTACACAGATTTATAATTGCCTGAAGTGAACAAATCCTAAATTACAAAACATATATCTCTAAATGCCCTGATCACACGTAGACACCCAAATCTAAAATCCAAATTTACACTAATATCATGCTCTAGACTCTTTGTGGCCTGAATATGCAGCTTCATTCAAGTTAAACTCGTCCAACAAGTTACTTGCAATATAGAAAGTTGTACCTGATTCTCCAGAGCTAACACTTGAGTCCACATGCGGTCTCTCACTGGCTGATGCCCATCATCTTGTGTTGTGTAAATGAACCTGTTAATGTGATGGACGGCAAGTAAGTACATGACGGGTGACCAGGAGGGTTGGACAGACTTTGTAATGAGAGCTGACAAGTACAGCTGAAGGAGTTCTGTGTCCATCTCATCAGGCTGGAGATAATTCTGTAGTGGTATCAACATCTGTGGAAGCAAATGTGGCAAAATCTTGGGTTTGAATCAATTTAATTAGATCTGGAGAGATGATAATTTACAGAACTATTCTTACAAAGACAAATCAAAATATGGAATGTGGCTAGGCTGAAAATTATTCCAGGTCACTCCAGTGATCACTCACACATAGTGAAGGAAAATGCATACATGCAAAACTTTCTAAATAAATTTTATGACACACCCACTGATCTGACAGAGTGCTTCATAAAGATTAGTAGTTGGTGTGTGTCAGTGACTGGGTAAACTATCACTAAAATTTCAACAAGTATTGTACAGTGTGGGAGTTCAATAATTTGAATAATTTTTCAATCTGGTAACTTTGTAATGAACTTTATCAAGAACATTATGGTTACATACTGTGATACTGTAAAATGCATTTATCTGATCACCTAGATAATATTTATACATATAAACAAAATTTACCTCTACCAGAGGTACTGTGAGTGTACGTAACATCTTTCTCCTCTCTCCCCATACAGCTTTCCTGAGCAAAGAACTATGTTTCTGTTGTAGGGGCAGTAATACATACAGCCCAAACACTGGATCTCCAAAAGAAACAGCCTCGTAGTGATCCAGAAATTCCTGATAGCTGGAGGCAGAAAAATGAGAAAGATTTAACACCATAACTCCATATTCAACAGAGCTCATCACTCTATATTCTACTTCATTTTTTGCATTTATTCTAGTTTTATCTTAAATATCATTTCATTACAGCCACTTCTAAGAAAGAGTAATGTATTGCCAACAAGTCATTCAACTTCATTATCACAAGGTTTAATGTTAGGTATAAAAGACAACTTTGCACAAAAGTGTAGTCTGCTCAATTTTCAGGTTACAGCTAAGCAAGGACTTCTGAGCCTTGAAATGGCATAACTCTCTGTCAGAAAGTTTGCCAACCTGATCATATCACTTTCCAGAATAGACGGTTTCTTACTCTTGATTAGTAAAAGCAAAACTGTCCAACATATATTTTTACCAGCATTTTTTTCTGTCAATTTCGCCCAATAGTTTTCAAACAATGCAATTTTACTAAAGCCTTATCCTAGTCAGAGCATGTTACAAAACTCCCTGCCAGGCAACAGAATAAATATCCACTTACAGATCATAGAAAGATGTGAGTCCAGGAATTTTTTCTTCAAAATCCAGTTTGCCCAGCAACTTTGGAGTGGTAAACACACGCAGAAGGCCAGCCAAATACTGGTTGACAGGCTTCTCAAGAAACAGGTCACTGCCTGTAGAAAAGTACAAGAGGATTACTGATTTATCATATGAGATCAATTCTCAACCATCTCCTCCATGGTCTACTTGAAGTTCCTAGTTGCCCACCACAACCATGTACATGTAAGCTGATGACAAACAATGAGAAGATCTGCCATTACTTCCCCTACCTGCAATGAAAGCACACATGATACGGGACAGTCTGATTGTGGCCGAGATCTTTTCCATTTCCACTGGACGCCATATTTCCAGTGCATAGGTCCACTGCAATACACTTGTTACCATGGCAATAGCTTGAGGAGACATGCTGGCCCCTGATACTGATCGGCTATGCAGAAGAAAGATGGAATCACTGATCATTGGTTCGGATGGGGGAAAAAGCAGTGACAGCACTCACACATAAATTTACAGAGATGGGCAGACAGGCAAATAGATTGCACAAATGCTGAAATTGGGAGAGTTGGAAAGAAAAGAGGCCATCTATGAAATACATACACTCGATTTTGCAGATTGCTGGACAATCCCCCCCCCCCCCCCCCCTTTATGCTCTTCGCTCATTAGAAATCAACCCATCCTCCACCTTGTACAACCATGTGGTCATTAGAAAGATTTATATGTTAGAAAGACTACAAATTATCATACCTTTAATTGCCTGGTTTCTTACCATTTGAAATCTAAGGTAAATGTAGACAAAACTTCAAGAAGAATGTTAAAAATGATGAAATTGTAACTGAATGGCAACTATTATGAAGAAACTAAGACTTAAACTCTGAAAAAAAAATACAAGATTTGCTAAAAGTTATTTTATGTCATAGATATAAAGACCATCTAAATAGTCATGTACAAATGGTGTTTTTTTCCAATAAAGTACATAAAAAGATTTTGAGAAAATAATTAGGGTACATGAAATCCTTTACATACCTTTGAGCAGCCTGGTTATAGACATGAATCAATGGCATAAACACCCAGTCTCGTGGCATTAGGCTTTCACCAGCACCTTTAAGCAGTTGAGTTGAAATGTCCACAGGATTCCCCATAAAGAGATTTCTGTGGATTTGAGGCATCAACTTACAGTCCTGATCTACCCTAAGAGATTTTTTTGTATGTTTGTAAGTATCTGACAAGGTTCATTGTCAAACATGTAAACAGAAATACCATTATTTATTCGAGGCATGTTATGATAGCAATATCAAAATTGGGCAAAAAGAAAAAGTTGTATGTAGCAGAGCCCCACATAAGAAATAATACCCAAACGATACAATGCAAACTAAAAGAGAAGACAGTTTTTCTGTGGTTTTATAATATGATAGCAATACAGTGCTGTGAAGAAAAATGTACCTCCTACACATTTATAGATAAAATACAGGTTGTTTGTTTATAATGATTAAAAATTATCTCAGCGATGTCCACAGAGACAATTTAGGGACTGGTGGCCTCACATAATTATAGTTCACTTCATGAAGAAAAGAAAAAACAGTATTATTTGGGACTCACTTTTTTACCAATGTGCCGATTATTTCGAAATTTTGCATGTGGCCTTAAAACTATTTAACTGCCCAATTTTTTCTAAGATGATCCATGGAATTTCAGCCCTTGTTTCACTTGTTCTCTATTGTCACAAATCCCAGACTGGGAGATGTAATAAGTTATGACAGGACAACAATCACGAACGAACAAGTTTAACACTTAACAGAACAACCCATCAGACTCACACATTTATTAAACATAATTATACAGATAATAGCGCAATTACATACATTATATTATTGAAATTAACTGCCGTACAACGGCCTTATTCCCACATGCACTCTTCCTCGGATCCACAACCCGGTAGTTACTTCCTAAAGGCACTTCGGCCTCAGCCTCTCCCCTCAGGGTCTTAATAGCACATTAATAATTCACTGGCACCGCAGTCTCTCAATATCACCTTCCTATTGTCATACACCTTAGCATTCCACTAGCACCTCAGCAGGGCAATAGCACATTATCATTTCAATAGCCCATCAACATGGCAGTAGTACATTATCATTTCAATAGCCCATCAACGTGGCAATAGTACATTATCATATTCACGCTCATATCTACGTCCCTGTCCGTGGCCAGACTGCCACGACTTTATGTGCCTCTACTGTCCTGCACCGACAGCCTCACTCTTGGCCTATGTGTGGCCTCCGGCCCTATGCTGGCCTATCCCCTGTGCTCACCGAGGTGGCTCTTTGGCCCGTCCCCGACACCTACAAGAATAACATTACATTGGTATAATACCATACCATTTCTATTCACTCCACCTCTCCTTACAACCCATGAAGCGTACACACAATAGTTCACATTTCACTCACCAAACATCTTACGGTAACACACCTCCATCGGAGTACACACTACTCACTCGCGCTACAAATCCATGAACTCAACTTTCATCTATCGCTCATGGCGCACATTGCTATATCCAATATCAAGGACTTCCACATTCCTCACATATACTTATTTACATCATGGTAATAGACGAATATAATATAATACATCAATCATAATTATCAATCAACGTTCTACCTACCAGTCATCACTGGAAAAAACACTCTCATCCGTCTTCCGACTGCTCCCCTTATGTTCGCCCGCTGGGCTCTTACTAGCGTCCGTCCTCTTTGGACTATCTCTGTGCAGTGATAGTAATACAGCGCTTTCGCCTCATTCAGACCCCCCACTACTCATAACAGGCACGCCTTTCCCTTACTTGTCTACGTGCGTTAATTTTACTCTCCTCCTTTCCCCCCGTAATTATTAACTATCGCTCACTCCACTCGTGACATCTATAATGTACATTAAACTCGCTGCACATATCTGAAAATTTTACAGAAAAGTGGGGTCATGCAAATCAGTTTGAATACTCTCGAAATAAAACACCATGCGTACCGCTCAATATTTGTGAACTTTCCCTCACTTACAAAATCTATAATGAATTACCAAAATTGCATGGGTTCAAAATGGAAGTCTTCTCTATCCAGTTATGGTGAGCACTGCTGCACAATCAAAACAGACATATCATAAACAATGTGTAATGTACATCTCCTCAACTTTCAAACAGAACGAGAAGGCTATAGATACCCAATTTGTTGCCAGGAAATGACCTACTTAGATGTGATGGAAAATACTAATATTCAATATTCCATTAAGATAATACCATGTCATGCTAAATGCTAAATTTCAGAAAGTTATCCCAAGAAATAAATAAATTATTCCTGAAAAATGCTGGATTTTTTTTTTTCATGGAATTTTGTCTGGCAAATCCCATGTGCAGAACAAATAGTGTAGTGTTAATTTCTAATCAGTGCATTTTCCTCCTTCTGACATCAGTATATGACACAAACTTTGTATCAACATTCTGAAAAATTTTACAGAATAAGCAATAACAATTTAAAACCAGCACTTGATCGTCTTGATTATCTTCTAATTAGTTCATTTTATTATGGTATTTTTTTTTATCTTACTGTAATTGGGGTGATTTGAATTTTAATTTCAAAATGTATTAAATTTGCAGATGCCCGTTGCACATTACACAAATGAAGAACAAGGCCATTCATGCATTTCTGGGTCTCCTTATCAATTTTCCTTGCATATCAATACTATGACTTAAGGTGTTACCAGTGACAGAGGATAGTGATTCATAATTTTCAATGGATTAGTATAAGGAGTGACATAACAAAAGAAAGACAAATAGGAGAAGAATTTCAAAAAATGGCACACATATACCTTTTTTTTTTTTACAAAAAAAACATATGAAAGTTGTTAAAAAAAAAACATTGGCTAATACCTGGAATCTTGCACAGCTTTCTCCTTGCCAGAAAATGCCATCAGGAAATGACCACGGATTTTGGCTAGGGCTGAGTGCATTTCCTGCAACAGTTGACACTGATTGACACTGACCTCTTCCTGTGTGGCACTCTTCAAGTGCAGTGTCTCTGACAGACTCATGCTGGCCAAGGCTTCAGAGGCAAGTTGTGTCTCTTCACCTTCACTGTAAACAAAACAATGAAATCCACACAATAGCATTCTAAGGCATTAAAATCTGAAAAGCACAATGCCTTGCTATTCATATGTAACAAACAGTAACCATGGCATCTTTATTAGATGACCATTAGCTGGTGCCCAAAGTTGCTGTCAATCACATTATCTTCCTCAAACAGAGAATTATAACATCACTGACACCTCTCTCTTTTCCATGCTCTTACTCTCTGTCAGTTTTGTAAAGCCTGATTTGCCCATATTTATCAAATAAAATAATCTGTTGATGACAAGCACAGGAAGACTGATGGATCACACATGATGTTACAGAAAATATCAAACGCACACACAGAATAGCAGTCACAAAACACATTTTCTGCATACCCATGAGAT
Organism: Onchidella celtica; assembly: GCA_963931925.1. Lineage (NCBI taxonomy): Eukaryota > Metazoa > Mollusca > Gastropoda > Systellommatophora > Onchidiidae > Onchidella > Onchidella celtica. Next base: position 57,555,033 of record OZ007569.1, on the reverse strand, counting down.
AAGTGACTTTAGCCAAAGAAGACATCATGTATTTGATTCTTATCTCAACATAATATCAGCATCTCACAAAGTACTCACTGCAGAAAGTTTGGAGAGAAAACAACGGTGGAGATAAGATCATGCACCAAGTGTTCATCTCCATGCTGTACTCGGCAGAGCAGCCTCAGGGAAACACAGTGTGCCAAGCTCATATCAGGACATGCCTAGAGGAGATTGAAAAAGTAAAAGGCAAACAAATATGTAGATGTTCTTTTGCATATCCAACATATCACAGACTTGCACCCTGTACCACATTCAGCATTTATTCTGGTGTGCTTTGGAATGCACATGCTTAAGGTTAGGTCGAGGATCAAGATCTTGGACTTAGGGACAAGATATACCTAGGCTAAAGTTTTTCAGAATAGGATCTGGCTTACATTAATGTAACAACATTAAAAAGGCAGCCAAAACAAAACACGAGTATATATCAAATACACTGGGCATGCAAAAATGAAAAACATTTTTCCATCATGCTGGGGTCCTTGTAAAAGCAAAAAGAATTCCAGATATGCGGGTCATATATAAAGCTGCATTTCTCATCCTCCCATTTCAGAAAGAGGAAACTTAGCTTTGGCCGTGGTCAGAAATAGGTTCTCTTGTACAAGTAGCATAAGCAATGGAGGTAAAGTAAATAAAGGTAAATGAAGATAGCGAAAAAAGTAAATAGCTATAGCTGAACACTGAGACATTAAAAATATTATGAGCAGTAACTTCCTTGACCACCATTTCCACATCACCTAAAAAGCTAAAAGCAGGAATATGATGAGCATGAGAGTCACTGTCTCCCCTAACACTCATCACATGTTTAGTTTTCAACTTACCTTCAGAGTACAACATTTGAGCCAATAATACTGAAATAAGTTCTCTCCCCTGGTCAGGTGTGCAGCATTGAATGGAGACTCACCAGCACCACTGATTTTTTTCATATACATCCGCAAATCTTTGTTGTCAACAACACAGTTGATGAGCTATATCCAGATAGAAGAAAGCAAATTACAATGAATGAAAAAAAGGTCAACAATAAATGGTTGATTTGAAACAAACATATGAATGAACATATGCAACCAACACTACATAATAATAACAATGGAGTACATTTATGTAGCATCAGTCTCCACAAAGTAGACCCAAAGTGATTTCCAGAGAAATAGTAACTGCTCTCTCTCTCTCTTTCTCTTATGTACTAAAAACTCTGCCTACATGCTGTACAAAACATAAAGGCTTAAGGGGGGCAAAATCAGTGGATATTTCTGATAGAGGACTGATTTTAGCTCTGATCTGAATTTCTCTACAAAAGGGATATCTCTCAGTAACTGTAGGTACAGCATTCATTCTAGAGTTCAGGGTTTATCTAGTCCTCTAAACCAGACAATGTGAACAATGAGCAGCTGAGTACCACCACGAAAAGGCATGAAAAAAAAAAAACTTCACTAAATCTATCGTGTTCCTAAATACTGTTATTAAATAAAAGATGCAAAAATTTGGTATCCCTGATTTCATAAAATGCTTCACTACAAGGTAACAACAAGTCAAGCTGCTGAATTATATATCAATTATGTAAGAGATAAAAGGAAAATTATTTTTTAAAATCTTAAGTTCTAGGCTCCATTATAATATTTTACTTTCTTAGTTTACATGTCAAGTGTCTGGACAAAGGGGTTATGTCAAAGTTTTCATGCTACACCTCAAAACTAAATTATAGGTTACCAACTGAAATAAACTTCACTTTATACCCAGCATAAACACTGACAACTTTTATCACTATCCTCTTCTCCATCTTTTTTTTTCTTTCCCATGACTTTATCCTCCTTTGTTTACTTTTCTTATGTGACCTTTTTCTTCATTCTTTTTCTTCCTCTCTCCTTTCTATGACCCTCATTCCTTGCCTACTAGGAGAGGGAAACTATTGGTTTCCTTACCTCAACTCAGTTTCTCATGCAACTTCAAGATCTGCATAATCAAGAATAAACAATTTGCAGGTAGCCACTGGATTTACATAGTTCATCAGTAACTAAACAGGCAACAACTATGTAGACCTTTCAGGCATTTATTGCAGTAAATGTGACAATAAAATTAAATCTGAAACAAAATTTCTAGGGGTTGACTCACTTTAGATATCATTGCTTTGTGACGTTTACACAATGCCAGGACCAGTCTTAATAAGGCAGTGAGAAAGCCAAATGGAGAGTGGGATCTGAGTATTGGCATGTTGGCTGTCCAGTGCTGTGATTCTGAAGCTGATGGTGTCATCTCTTTCTCTGCTACACTAGCCACAAGAAGAGTTGGCAAGTTGGGTGAAAACTCTGATGGTACGGTAGCACTTGTCTCCAGAATGTTGGAGTACATACTACCAGAAAATAAGGGAAATTCTATAATTGAGGTCCACATAAATGTGTGCAAAAACCACCTCTTAAACTGATACTATTATGGAGGGTTAGCAACCAGAATGTTTTATGTCCAAAATAGTCAAATCAAGAAAAGCAAGTTGGAAATTTGTACCCATAATGAAAATTCAAATAACTGCAAAAATTTCAAAACAGTCACACAAACAATTTTAATGGGTTATGAAATAAAGTCAAACACTTTGTGTCTTGGATATCTACAGACATTTAAAAGCAATGAATAAAACTGGACATAACATATTCTGGTCAATAACCCTCAATATATTTCAGGACTTGCCGATGCTTGGCACCAGTTACTGACTAAACTGTAAATAGCATAAGTTTCAAAATTTTTATACAAGTAAAAATTGATACTCAGATCATGACACAGCCATGGATAATTACCAGTATTAAGGCATCTATTTTTCAATAATGCATTTTTACCAATTCATTTCATCCTCATATGGTGTCCTCTTGAATGGCTTATTATTCAAGTGGAATGAAGAATATTTGTGAAAAAGTTTGCTCCACTCATTGTGGACAATGAACTTTAACCTTTCCCATTCCTACAGGGAAAGACTACAGATCCTTGCAACCCTTGTCATACTCAATTTGAACACAGAGTTCTGGGTAACTGAACAGAACAAATGGTTACATCGTAAACAAATGCAACATCAATACCATAGGATTGAGATAATATGACTTACTATAAATTCTCGAGCATAACAGTCAACCCATATGATGAAAGAAAGGGTATGACACTTTCAGCACAGAAGTTTTCTATCCCATCCAGACATGACACCTCATCAACACCACTCTGGTTCAGCGACAAAGAAATATAATAGTGATTAGCTGTTATCAAGACTTGAATCTGATAGTGATTAGCTGTTATCAAGACTTGAATCTGATCAAGTTGATTTTTTTTTCTCTTCAGAAATTGATAATCAATGATAATCATTAGCTATGTATCAGATCTTAAACTGATCATGTTGAAATTTCAGCTCTTAGCTGAAAAAGAGAATTATTGAAAATGATTGCTGTGATCCACACATGAGTACATTAATGCTAATATTCTTTTGGTAATTTTCCCAGAAATATAGAATTATTGTTAGGTGATGGAGATGGATCGGCCACACTCTCAGGAGGCCAGGAAACAGCATCACGAAGAAGGTATTGGATTGGAATCCCCAGGGCAGGAGATCAAGAGGAAGGCCGCGCGGAACGTGGAGAAGAGCCAGAGAAAATGATGTGCAACGAAGCGGAAAGACTTGGAATAATGTAAAGAGGCTGGCCCATGATAGAGAGGGATGGAAAGTGTTTGTTGGTGGCCTATACCCTGATCCAGGGTGAGAAAGGCAATGATGATGATGATGATGATTAGCCATACATCAACGCTAATTCTAATTATGTTCAAGACACCCATATAGCTACCTTATCAAAAATCATTTGGAATCAAAATTTTTCCATACCATTTGATGTTGTTGGTAGGTCACATAACCCACAGGTCATAATCCCATTAGCTTTTACAATCACTAAGACAAACTGACAAGCTCTTATGGTCTCAGCTAACTCTCACTGAACTTATGAAGCACATCGTAGATAAAATAAACAATAGAAAAACTTATTATCTGCAGACAACTTGCTTAATGATGGAAACCAATCTCAAGCTTGTGAATGAATGGTAAAAGCAAAATGTTTGAAAACACAAAGTACTGGTGAGCTAGAAAAAAAAAAGAAAGAGAGTATCTGCAGCAAAATTGGCTGAAGTACAATGTGTTATCCTGTATACACAAATATATATATCTTACCTGCCTGCCTTGCAACTCATAATAAGTAGCCAAAAAGTTGACACAAGCTGTGGGCAACACCAAACTATGTTTCTGAAACAAAACCATGTGATGTAGATATAATGTTAGGACTGGCCAGAATACAAGAAATTTGACATTTACATGAAAAATCATAATTCAGCAAAAATTCTAATATTCACAGAAAAGTGCAAACAGCAATAATGAATCCTGTTCATCTTACATGAGATGAGTGATTTTTGTAAGTTCATTTTCTTACAGTTTCTCATAAATTTAAAGGCAACAGCACAAATGGGCAGTGAGGACCTGACAATATCCTTCTTTGATTCAGGATTTGAAGTTCACTCTTGGATGTGAAAATAGACTCATATAGAGGCCATGATTTTAACATCCTTGGTAGGGTTCAAACAGATATGTTTATACAACTGCCTAATTTACCTAAAACTACCATTTTTATACATCGTTTGCGTATTTCACATTTTGACAACAAAAAAAATGTCCATGATGTCACGAGCCGCATGAGCTCTTTTCTGTTAGTCATGGGTTGGGTTTATTTTGGGAGAATATGAAACGCGTTTAGCTATTAATCGAGCCACAGATTTCGTGATGAGGGATGTGTGAGTGAAGTTTGTAAACATTAAGTTAGCCCTTTGATTTTGGTGTGCGTGTGGGATTTTCTTGTTTACATAGTAGGATTGTAGAAGTTCTAGTGTAGGTTTTTGAGTTGTGTACATATCCTTTTGAGAAAGCAGTTAGGGTTAACTGAAAGACAAACTTGTGTTTGTCGTGGCTAGGTCCTTGATCGTCCAATCGGGAGGGAGACCCTTAGTAACCATCGGGGGGTATAAAAGCTAACACACATACTAAGATCAGTGGATTCATATTTCGAGCATTTGGCGAAAAGACGAGTCACCGGGGGACCTCCTACCCGAGTGGAGATGACAGACAGAAAGATTCGCACTGTGAAGAGACCTGGACAGTGACGAAGCCTCTGTGCACCAGGCTTAAGTGTGCACACCGCTTACATTGGACTCTCTCGCTAGCAAAACCATTGCGAGCGAGGAAATGGTGAGATCCCTCGTATGTGTTCGTGCCAGGAACTGTGACAGTTTTTCCGTCACCCCATTGTGACGAAGAGAAGGACATTAACTATACTTTTTTACTAGATGTGTAATGAGCTGTTAGATTGTGTTTGAGATTGAACTATGTTCATTTCCCCAGCTGTATACTCCTTAGTGTGGAGCAGCCTAGATATTTTGTAAAGTGTATTACTGTGAAAATTATTAGTGAGTGCTGCTACGCTTTATGAGTCAGTCAATTATCTGATTAGGTGCTATCTCTGATTGTATGAAAGCGAGACCGACCAAATTGAATTTGTTTACACCGGTATCCTTTAGGAACCGTAGTCCTGGATAGGCGCACTTAAAGAGTGCATAGTACTATACCTTTTTCTATACCCTATTTTAGATAGACTTGCCAGAATTTCAGTAGTGGATGACATTTATGTAATATCTATGATTGTGATTACCGTAAATTATGCAGTCGAATGTTGTATTATGATTATATGGCCCGTCAGGCCTGAACACTAATAACCTTGTGTTGCTTAGTCATTGTGGTATGAATGTTTCGGGTGTGAGTCAACTATATCCACCAAAACCCCTCGTCGACATCTGGAGGGGACTTATACAATAACCCAAGTATCACCAAATCCCACTTCTGACACATGACACCAATATCTTCTCAGTAAGTGATAAACCAAACAACCAGGCTGATAGTGTCTGTAAGGGTTTCATCATAAGTGGATGAAAATATACCTAAAAATATTACGTTTGTGTCACATTTACTAAAAAACATACAGAGGAATATTGGGTAAGCACTGTATTTTCATGAATACCATAAACTGAATGTTTCTTAACAACAAGCCTACATTTCGTTTACATTTAATAAATTAAAGTATTTGGTTAAGGTGCATGCGTGTATGTTTGTTTTATGTAAGTGAGTGTGTCAATAGTTTAAACAGCACAGGGTTTCTGAAATATCCTTGCTGTAAGATAACAGTAATGACAATGCTTAACTGACCTTTGTTGGATAACTTGAGCCAATTTCATTCAACATCTGAGCCACACATACTTTGAGTGGTTGAAACAGCGGAGTCACATGCGTCCAGTTGATTGCTGGGGTGGCAAGATTTGTCATAGGGGCCATCTCAGAACTTCTGTGAGAGGTTCGAGTGGGAGACAACGTACAAAGAGGCCTTAAAGCTCTCTGAGAGACTATATTAAGTTTACATGTAGGCTCAAGCACTTCGCTGCTTTCTACAATTCTGACACTAGTTTATGTCTCTCCTTCCCCCTTCCCACTCCTTTTTTTCCTATCTATATTTACTACAAAAACAGTCAAGAGCTTTCCAGACACCAAAACAGAAAGACTGTATTTGTAACATTGAAATAAAATGGGAAACATCTCGAGGCATGGATTCACTCATGTTGAAAGTTGAATATCTAGTCATACACAAATTGAAAAAAAATAAATAAATAAAAATAATGATGATGTTGCCTATGAACAATATGGACATCAAATTTAGTGTCATATGTGCTGATATAGCTTCAAAATTACTTCTATTTTATGAATACATACAGATTATACAACAGTTCTTACTGCTCAAATCCTTGCTGCTGTCTTGCACTTCCAGCCACACACAGTATTTTCTCCAACACACAAATAAGCCCCAGATCAAGACCAGGTGAAGGGGTTTCAACATTGCTAAATTGTCCAGCATTCTGTGCTGTCTCCCACCAACTAACCAACTTACCAACAGCAGGTAGAATGTTGCTGTACATATCACTGAAATGTAAAGAAAGAAAGAACAAAAATTAAATAAATAAACTAATAAAGGCTATGTTTGAAGCTCTGGCATAGGACATATTTCCTTAATGGCAATATCCATGTTAATACTACATTAAAATTCTGACTGTTGAATTAGCGGTACATTTTAAGTTGCTCATGTAAATCGGATCAGAAGTTTAAAAATGTACTGATAATGACATAATATACTGTCTGCACATAATGTGATCTGTTACTGACCTCAATCACTTTTAAACTTTAGCTTACAGTTGTAAGACAAAGACAGTCTGACATCAAAATGGATCAGAATGACCACATTACTGTCAAACTGCTAGGACAGCATTAATTTCAGTCCCGTTTAAACCAAATGAAAAAACACTCCTGCTGAAAAAAGATCTGAGCTAGCCGAAAAACTCAAAAGATAAATATTCAGAAGAAATTTAAAAATTTGAAAAGTGGTAGGAGAAGGAAGAAATCATAAGGAAAACTTACAAATAAGTATCAATGCATAAACCATATGTTGCACAAACCCTCCATGTGGCCAGTGACTCAACTTGGAGATGAACAGCTTCCTTGTAGGGTAACTGTAAATCACTGTAATCATTTATAAACACTTTATAATTATAATTATCTGATTTTATTTTTATTACTCATTTGTTACTCCAAACCTTCAAATATTCAAAGATTATCAAAATTTGATTCTAAACTTCTCAACAATTGTGTCAATTAGGATCCGAAATGAGGAGTTAAATTTCAAAACATACCAAGAAGTGATACTGACCCATTTAGCAATTGGTGGCCTCTTAAAAAGTAAAGGAAGGCTATATCTTGCTCTGAAATGTTCGAAATCAAGGGCACCAAAGTGTTAAAAAAGGCAATGCTGATAAAAATGATACTGGCCTGACTTACTTTTAGTAACCACAGTAAAAAAAAGTTGACCTTTCTCTCTGTGCTTCGCCCTTCGTATATCATCATTTTCAACTCCTCAAATATGCTATTTTTGAATGAAGTAAATAAAATCATGGAAATGAAGTCAGAAATATTGATATTCATCTCTCTCTGCAGTTACCAGTTTTAAATGCCTGGATTCATTATAATTGGCAAGAAATTAAGTTCAGTTTGAAAAGTATTTGAAAATATTGTCATTTTTACCTTGTTGGAACTGTCAAATGCCTCAGCAAAATTACATTCAAGTGATATTTAGCCACCTGTGAATGAAATCCAATAATATCTATTAAAAAGTAACCGAAAAGAACCAAGGGAATAATTTTATATTTTCACCTGACTGTCCCATAAATGCCCCATGAATGTCAGTCTGTAAAAATATTTCCATTTTAAACTGTGACTTGGATGTGGTATTTAAAAAAGGCTATTTGAAGGCACAGCCAATGGAAGATTAAGGAGGCAGATTACCTGCCTACATCTATCAGGTGTAACAATGGTTAGACTGTATTTTTGTTTTTTTTTAAAGTTCAATATGTTGGCACTTCCCAGTCATCTTTGGGAAAGGCTTCAAATTTATGATGCAAATCACTTTCTTTTCACAGCTAATAATTGTAGGAGAGTTTAATGAACATTACAGTGATCATTATGAAATTTTGCAATTCCTCATATGTCTGCAATTGCAAAGTTTAGAAAACGTAAAACTGAACATGGATACTCTTGACTGAATATTCATTCATATTTCCAGCTATTTAAAATGTATTCAAATGTGTGGGGTCTAACCAAAGCTTCACTTCCTCATTCAAGTGGACAGGTTGTGATTCCAAGAGTCCACGTCTGGGACACGCATACAATAGGTAGCCGCATATTTGAAAATTTTACAATTTATTTGTTTAATTTTCATTTCATACCATTAAAATTTTTTGCCTGATGAAAGTTTTTTGACTGAAAGCTTGATTTGTCTTTTCTTTTCCTTTGCGTTTTATTGTATCGTGTCTGTATTATTTATTTTCTTAAACGAATCTTTGCAAAAATACAAATTTTTTCTTTCTGCCACATTTTGTCATCTGCATCAAAAGTATGTAACAACTCACCAATATAGATGCTATATTTCTTCCTGCTTGACATAAAACTCTGATCAGTCGCATGGCTGCAGGTACTGGCAAACCATACACATGAGACACTGGCTTTCCTGATTCTGAGAAACAAGCACACAAAACAAATTTCTACTATCAAAATGGAAACTCACAACAGAATTAATTGATGTGATATTTTCAAATTGGTAAACAAATGTATTTTCATGCAAAGAAAGCAAAATTTTATTTTTCTTATTGAGAAAATAATTTACTTCATAAAAATGTCTCTAAGTTTGTGCCTCTTTTAAAATAGCATTAGCCCATTAGTGCCATCATTTGTTTTTTCAAACACAGTTTTTGAAGCTGGTTAATGAAATGGCACAGAAATTTATCATTAGAGACATGTATGATAGCTTTCATGGTTATTTTGTCTCACTGAATTTTCACTTCAATATCAATACATCAAAAAAATGAAGTTTGTATTTCAAAACTTGTTTACCTTGGGCAGACCAGGCTGTCGGTAAAAATTCTTTGACTATCAGTTCCATCAGGCCTGGACATTTCATTACCTGTAGAGATATGGAAACAGTTATAATCACCAACAGCTTTCTTAGGCTTTGCCTAACTTCAAATATTCATCTCTGAGAAAATTGAAAACATTATTTAAGTAAAATAAATATAGTGTGAGGGAGCAACACCGTTGTCAAGGTTTCTGCACCTCCTTGAGAATATATTTCCACGACATATCCAGTGCTAAAACATTAAATTCCAGGGCTTCTTAAATGCTAGAAAATGAGAGAAATTTTTTTATTATTTATATATTTTTATTCAAATTTTTTTCTCACTTTTTAAATGTCTTTAATCCATTATTTGCCTTGCATTTTCTCAAATTATTAAATTCTAGGGCTGTGCAAAAACCCTGTTTCAGTACTGAAGTATGGAAGCATGTTAGCCTGAAATGAGAAATAATATAAATGATAGCCTGGTGTTACCTCATAAGCCAGAGTGCTGGAATGTTGTGCAGTTCTGGACAAAAGATTCAGCAAGTGAATGACAGTGATTGCTTGAGGCCTCATTGTATCAAGTATGTAGCGTACACGGATAAGTAATTCCATACGAGTCACGAGAGCCTGGGTGATAAAAGAATTGCAGTTGTGAGACAAAATACTAAAAATTATATAAGAACTTTCAAGGTGGTCTAGAGGCAAGGTGCTCACCTCTCATGCCAAGGGTCCCGGGTTCTAAACCCGGCCGGTGCAGGCATGTTGGAAGTTTGGGATTTTTCTCATATTTTCATGTCCCTGATCCTATTGAGGGGTAGGATCGAGTACCTAGTCTTCTCGGATAAGGACGAAAAAATTCGGAGGGCCCGTGTGCACGTTGCGCACGTTAAAGATACCTTGGCAGTTGGAAATCGTAAAGAGCAGGCCGAACAGGCCGCTGCCCGGGCAAAATTAAATAAAAATTCATCCCTACCACCCACTCCCCCTCATCCCCCCACCACCAAAAAAAAAAAAAAAACGCCGACCGGCGCTGCACTGTGGCGACGACGTGCCTGCTCCAGTTGTAACTGGGGTGCAATGGCACAAAGGCAAAATTTCCCAAATGGGATTAAAGAGTTATACAAATACAAATACAAATACAAATAAGAAGTCATCAAATATGTATCTCCAACTCCTTTTCTCCCCATTTTTTCAAAATAATAATAAGTGCAGGCTTAATATTTCTGAGCTTTTTTTTTGGTGACAGATAACTTTGACATTTAAATATGTTATCTTTCACAGCAACGATAACAATACAACTTATATTTGTTATCTCAATAATTTTCTGATAAACTACACAAAACCTACAGGAAAGCATTATTTAAAGCTCAAATGTGGTAACAATCTTCACTTGTGCATCTTCATCTGTATTTTTGTCTGTCCAACAGATTTATTGACTTTTTGCTTTTAATATTTGCATCATCACAAGGAATTACTAAGTCTGAAGTTTTGCAACAGCCATCACTGTCATGAATGATACAGATAGACTAAACATTGAACCACCTAATCATCCATAACTACAAACCCTGTCACACCTGTACAACATCTCTCTTGACAATGTCACCATCTGTTTCTTCTTCTTGATTTTCCTCATCCAAATCTTCAGGTGTGGCTTCTTTTTCCAAGGTTGCTGCAGGGGTCAGGGCTGGGAGGAGGTTGCCTTGGTACCATGCCCATGTTGTATTGACAGCTTCCTGGATGGAGCATTGTTACACCTTGTCACGATCATGCAAATACATCCAAATTAAACATAAGTTGAATATACAACTGTCTTACAATAAACTTGCAATGTTTTTCGTGTACTGATTATTACATAATTCCCTGTCATTGTGGCAGAAAGTGAAATGATTCAAGGCTATTAAGGGCAGATGTCTATCAAAAGTGCATTAAGAATTATATCACACCACTGAATTATTCTGATGTAGTTACTCTTTCTCTGTACCGTTCTCTGCATTACCTTTTATCAACCAGTGCTCTGCGATCAACCAAAGATGGGTGACTTTACCATAAATAAATGTTAATTTTATTCTGTAAAAAGGGTCCTATAAGAACTAAATTTTGCGAAGGGCAAGTCAGTGCACAGTAAATTGAATTGATGGGGCTCAATATTAGAGGTGAAAACAAATCTATCTGCTTGTCATAAGTCAGTGTGAACAACAGTACTAACCTCATCCAGTGGACTGCAGATTAGAGCATGTAAAGCATCCGTAGCTGCCACCACCGTTCCCTCCACACTATCATCCAATGCCCAACGTAACAACATCACCACACCACCAGCTAGAACAGCTGGCACAATGGGAGTCTCAATCTGCCCACTGAGGTATCCTGACCCAGCCTGGGTGAATGAATAATAAAAATGTATGGATAATTACTGTCATATATACAAAGTAAATACAAATTGTGTATCCTTTTTCTTCAAATACTGTACAGCAGGCACTGGCAGTCAAATTAAAAAAGGAATTAATAAGCGTGAAATTTGAGGGACAACAAGTATGCAGGTAAGACAAGAAAAGAGGTCTTATTGTGTGAAAATATACTGCCTACATATAGTAGATATTCATTATTTCCATATCGCTGTTGGTGTAATTATTTCATAGTTATCCTGTATTGTGGCTTACCCTGTTCTCCACTGAACAAAACAAAAATGACAGGATGTTTCTGTGGACAAGAAGTACTAAATTTCTGCCTCTTACTCAGTCTGTGAACTTGAATAGTCTCATCACTTTTCATTTCTTTGAACTTGGTCTGATCAGCAACACAGATCTCAGTTGAAAGAAGTATCAGTTGAGTTGTGATTTTAGTCACATTCAGATATGGAATGCTATCTAATGACTTGACAGTTTTTCTAACACAGAAAAGACAAACTTGTAATATGGCAAATGTTATGAATAGACAGAAAAAAAAAAAAAAATTAACAGAAAATATCTCCAAAATCCAAATTCTTTAGGCTCAGTTATGTATCAGGAGCTATTATAAAATGTTTACTTGTCAGCTCCACTGAACTAAGAAAGTTTCCAGTTGCAAGATCTGCAACATCTACAAGATCTGTAGGCCAGTTACTCAGATTGTCTTAATTAATTTTACTGCGTAATGTCATCATCCACAAAATACAACATTTTTTTAAGCATCCTGTCTGCATGCCACAAAAATTGTAGTGCTTCACTATTTAACTGACAATATCAGTACTTGGAGACTTACTTTTTCCACAATTCTAGCCAATGTATGCAGGGCTAAAGATCTTTGCTGAAGGTGGGAACTTCTTGCTAACTGAAACAGCTCTTCCAGTGTATAGCCTGCTCTCTGGGAATAAAAAAAAACAATTATTGCAAGAGTAAAATAAAATTGTACTGACTTGTGACCTGACAAAATTACAATGTATTCCAATTTCCAGGAGAATAGTTTATGCTGTAAGATCAATTATTAAATCAAAAAGATGACTCCCTCCCCTTTAATATAGATAAGCAATAAAATGTATCACAAGTTACAAATGTAAATTTATAAGAAAACAGCTGAGATCATGTCAGCTGCAATGTTGATTCGAGTATTACCTCTGGTTCATCTCCATGATGATGGAGTCCCATATTAACTGGAATCTCTGCATCTACAGCCAACAAATTTCCACTGAAGTCAAATCGAGCTTGTCGTCCTGTCTGTGGGCAATACAGTGAAGAATTGGCTTAAATTTGGGTTTTTATTGTATGACATACTACTGATGACAGCTATAATACACACAATCCATGAAAATTTATGTTCAGCAAAGGACAAGTTGGGCAAAACAAACAAATTTTGGTGCCACCCAATGCAGGTATGACTGGTGGTGGCATTAAAAAGGGACTAAGACTGTCTACCCATCTGCATCAGGCACCAGCACATTTTCAAAAAACTTCAGTTTTTTGAAAATATTAGATCATGGGAATTGCCAGCACAATTGACCGCCTGTAAGGATTCATGTTATTGTATTGAAATAGAATTGGGCTGACGACATTGTTGGGAAACAGCATAAAACTTGTCTCTATTATGTTATTTCAAGCTCTGTCAAAGGTTTTGCAAAGCTAGGGCTCCATTAAACGCCAGGATAATGTTTTTACCCTCATTTTCAGCACTAAAATAGGGGCTGTTGCATTACACTCAAAGCAGCATTAAACAATATTTCATGTAAATAGGAACATGGATGAATGAGAACACAGATTTATTTCCCAACTTTTTCTTTTTTTCATCCCAAAGATTCGCTTATGTTCTCTGTAAATCAACATCAGCCTCTCATGTTACATCAGGTTAAACATGAAACTTGTGCCTACCACAAATGATGTGGATGAAGGAGGAGGTAAGTCTTTCATCCACTCTAATTTGTCTCGTTCAACTGTGCTCATATTGACCCACTTTTTACTAGGCTTCACTGGTATCTGTAGTTCTGGCTCTGCAGTAAATTGAGAAGAGAGTGAGACAAAAAGGTTTTACTGAGGAGTATTTCTTACTTTTCTGTGCCAAATGATCTGTGTTGATTCCAAGTAGAAAGCCATCTTGCAATACCAATAAACCAATCATATTTGAAAGCAAATTTGTAATAGTCAATATCTAATCTCAGAGCACTGGTGATAATCAAAACATAAAATTTTATCCCAAATTTCAATGAAGAAAGAAATAATAAAGTAATATAACTATTTGAAATTCCACGACACTTTCCACAGCAGACTGTTTTTTGTATATAACAAATACTGAATAATTTACAACAAATGGAACACAGAAAACCAAGATTAAAAAACTGAGACCTCTTACCAACAGGTGACTTTTGCTTATTTTTTAATTCATTTTGAACAGCGAAGGTCACTTCCTTGGCTGAACTATCTACTCCTGATTTGATTTCTTCCTCTTTGCTTCTCTTTTTATTCTTCAAAAATTCAACCAGTTTGGGATCTGAGGATCACACATGAGAACAATGCCAATGTGAATGGTTATGAGGAATATGAGAGTAGAGATTTAATTCAAATATACAAGGCAATTCAAGTTCTTGTCATCGGGGATTAATGATGTCAAACTACATTATTACTTGTTTATAAAACTATTCTTGGAGATAGAACAGAATATCTACAAAAAGATTTCACAAAGATACATATAGATTACTTGTGTGGTATACAGTTACTGTAAACTGTCTTAGGTCACCATGGTGCTACCCCCTACAACAGTCCCAGGGTTTGACAAGGAGATATTAATAACGATATGGATAATGTATATGGATCGCATAATGCCCTGTCCTGAGTTCCAGATCACTACTGCCAGCTATATGTAGAGTCAACTATCTGTACAATTTATTAAAAGTCTTCTATTTCTTGCAAATTTAAATGACTGTATGCAACACATAAGGAATGATATTCTACCTAGAAATGAAAATGAATTTTTATCTTACCAATCATTTCAACCAACTTTCGCTGCTCCTCCAAAATTTCAGCTTCTGACAAGTTTGCAAGTTTTTCCACATTTTCTTCATGGATTTTCTGGGATTCTGTTTGGCTGTTGGATGCACTGAGCCCTACTCCCTCTACTACACAGGGACCATGCAATCCTGAAAAAAGTTTTACAATTCCAGATATCAGACTTTCTATCATTCTCAATTTCCCCTGCATTCTTCTTTCTATCAAATTATGAATGAATCCAGATGATAAATCATCAACGTTGTGACAAACTAACATTGTCAAAGGGAGCAGCATACTTAAGATTTTCATTTAAGTTAATGAATTAAAGAGTTAAGTTTTATCCATTTGTTTCTTAACAAAATAAATTGTAGGATTATATAAAAGTCACATTTTTCATGAAACAATCAAATGATCCATGCAAAATGTCCCTTTTACATTTATGAAAAACAAGTTCTTATCATAATCATTCACCATTCTAATTACTGTATACTTTTACTTGTAAAAAGGGGGATGAGGGGTTGAAACAAAGCACACATGGGATGAGGGAATAAAAAATATCATCAAAACTGAGCCCACATGCTTTATAGATAGCCCCACGTGGTATTTTAAAATTTCACTGTTTGCTTTGATAAGATGTACCTAATACAGAGAAAGGGCTGCTACCAACAACAGGGAGACCTGCTGCTATCAACCAACTTACTGGACAAGACATGCTCTGATGTGGAGGCACCGCCGCTAGTATGAACGATTGTCTGACTCGTGGGGAAAGATCTGGCAGGGGCTGCCTCTACTCCAAAATGTTTTGCACTGTGAGCCTCAACTTGCTGAGCAAATAAACTCTTCTTCTTTGTCTTGCCCTCAGGTAAGGAATTCTGTCCCTTTTTATGTGAAAAGAGACATTGGAAGGGATAGGATCAGAACAAAAAGATCTATTCACATTGCTTGTATATTACATGTTGGTCTGGGGAATAATTAATAATAATTATGGGCTTTTGCACACATTTGACCTGAACACTGGTGATGTTTTCCATGCTGACTCCTCCTTCTCTTGACTCCTGCAAGCAACCATTTACATCTTGGCCAAAGCTCACTTTACAATCAAAGCAGATTTACTTGAAGGAAACGAGAGATGATAATGATCTTTACACAGAAGAACTGAACATTGCACCTAACATTGAATGTAATCCATCCCATACATGCGAACACAATCACTACAATGTACAAGGCCCTTGTTATTGCATTACACAACAGAAAAATCATGACAAATATATAAACCTCAGAAATTATACCTTCAATGCTCGATCCATATGCCGTACACTTGGAAATGCCTGTTTCCCTAGGACTGGAGCTATGTACATCTCATTTCTCGTGTCTCTTTCCTAAATGAGAAAAAAAATGATGACACCCATTTGGCAAAATCAGTACATATACTAACAGAAATATCCTTATCCATTTCCAACATCAAACTATTCATCTGCTTAACTGCTTTGTTACGATCCAGGAAAAATCAACTCTCGTCTATTATTATTTGATCATCTGAAAAGAACTTATACAGCTAGCTTTATATAAAAAGGAATATATTGTTATCCAAACTTACAATGATTGTTGTTAACACAGCTGCCAAGCCCTTGTCATGTTCTATGTGAAGAAAAGATGAACACAAAATATGAAATATAGGCCATGGAATATCAAATAACACATTACACAATTGAAAACATTACATTAGAACCTAGGCCATCCAATTCAGAGTACCAGTTAATGATTATCTGTAATTCCGCGAATTAGTTATCTCTTCTCAGTCAAAAAAATCATTTTGGCAACTAAAATTAACTTTTTTCCTCAAACATGGGCTAAAAATCTTTACCATAAAATTTTAACTCTTAAGGAAATACAACTGTGAGCAAAAATGGACCACAATTCGGGTGCACACATGAACAATGTACGTTTAGTTATGAAATTACGTCAGCCAACATAAATCATCAATAATTTCATGCATGCCAACAATTCACTAAAATTCCAGCGAGTTCTCCTTCAAAGTTATTTCAGCTCTTTCCGGTTTATCCCATTGTCATCCATTTGTATTCCATTCATTTTCACCTCTCATATGACTGAGTTTGATAGTCAGTAATAATGAATATATTAGAAATACTTTTCAGTCTACACTATTGCTTGACACTGCAATGGTAAACTGTCTCTGTCACAACAAACACTTACTATCTAATAGTTCTTCCATGTTCTCCTCCTCAGCAGGCTTTTGGTCACGTCTTGGAAATGATGTTGAACTTGAATGAGTTGACCGTGGCTGTTGTTCCCTGTGGGGCAGCTTGGCTGAAAGCTCAGACTGGAATTTTGATTTCTTAGCCGGAATGGAAGATGACATCATGGGAATTGATGGCTCAATGCCTTTAACCGGAAATGACATAATATATTAACACCAAAACAACAAGAGATATGATCTTCAGTTTACACACCCAAATAGTAACAACGAATATTATTCTACATCTTTATTAATTAAATCAGTGACCAGCAAACTCCACTGAAAACATTGCCAGTAAAAAAACAATAGCCTACTCGTGTTTTTACCTTCTTTCTTCATTTTGATGCAATTATTCTTTTACACAATACTGCTCTGACCATGAATTGCCATGTATTGGAGGCCTAAATGATAAGTTTATATTAGGGCCTACCTGCTTTTAAATTGAAACAAAAATAGCCCATAAGGACCAAATTAAACAGCCTGATGAACAAAGCTGTCTTCTTCACTTACCTTCCATTTTGACAATATCTCTCCCTTGCCCTCCATCACCATCAGTTTTACGTTTATCTGGCCGCTTAATGGTGGCTGATGGTCGATTTGCAGAGGCAGATGCTAAAAATTCTTTCTGCAGCTTTAGAAGGGCCTCCTCATCTTCACTGGGACTTGGTCTTTCGTTCATACTGAGAATCTGTGCTATAAAAGTCACTTATTTGTCACAACAGTAAAGATCTTAATCTCCCCTAATCTGGTTGTGAAATGGCAGTTAATGACATTTGAAACAACGTGGATATCACACGAACATATCTTTCATCGTGACTCAGTATGACACATGAGTCATTCTAACAGTCTGCATGGTACATGTAGCCTACATGATAGTGAATAATCAATTGATCCTGGCCATTAAAATGTTGGCTACTGGTGTGGATCTAGAATCTAGATCTAGATATATCTAGATCTAGTGATTGCTAGGGCTGGAATGAATGAGAAACTAACAAGACTCCACTTCAGTTTCTTTTTTTTTTCAACTAGATCTAGATCTAGATGATCTAGATCTACAGTCAGTACGGACAAACCGGACTTAGGGCAATAGATCAAATATTTGTCTCTATTTTTATGGCACAAAACAAAGTACACAAAAACTGACCAAAAACAAACACTACAGACTAACAATTCCGATTCAGTTTACAAGCTTCGTAGATCTATCTACTTTCGTTTTCCAAGTTTTGCAATCTTGCAGAATTATTCAGATTTACTTCCCTTCAAGGGAGGTGTTATTATTTATTTTTTCTGGGGAGGTAGTTAAACAATTTTCGAACAAAATCAGAATTTTATTAGAAATTTAAATTTGAAGTCAGCCTGGGTTTTTATTTCATAGTGACTTTGGAAATTATTCATATTTCAGTTCACTCAGAAGTTTAAAGGAACAAGAAAAATGCCCCAGAAATTGTCGTATGACCACTTTCTGATATAACCAGAGAGTAACTTCAATCACCGTCATAATAATAAATATTTTAATTTCTTATCTTTCAGACGGTATTAATTTTATGTCCAAGAAGGTGGTAAAAAGAATTAAGAAAAGAGAAAAAAACAGCAAAAAATACGATTTTTATATATAAAAAATTCATAAAGTGCTTCAGGGTCGTTGCATTTCGATTCGGAGAAAAGTAAATACAACTGAAACCCTTCCTTCCGATAATCATAGCGACGGCTATTCAGTAAAATGCCCAATTATTATGGCCCAAACAACCGTTTTTTGCTTGGCTGTTGTTACTTATACATACGTACCCCAAAGCATATTGCGCTGGGTGTCATGGTTTAAGTACTATAATTGCCGTGCTGGGTCACGACTTGCAAGGACTTGATTTTTCACGGTCTCGTTGATTATAACCAGCGTAATTTGTCCTTGAACTGTTCTCGTGAACAGTTTGTGTTTTGAAACACTTTTTCTTAGAGATGGAAAGAAAGTGGGGCGAGATAGAATAAATGTATAAGTTAGGAGTGACAGTGCAATTCTCGACCCCGTGATTTTGATGAACACTTAGAAGGGAAGAGAAGGGGCGAATAAGGATAGATAGTTTAAGACGCTTAGTCGCGTTCAGAATTTCGTACATAAAATGTAGAAAGCACGAGGGTTTAAAGATTTCAGTAATTGTTTTGACATTTTAAATTGACCTTGTCTGTTTTTAGTACAAGGCCGTGACCAACTCCCACGTAGAATATATTAATACTGCGAGATGAGCTCGCATGGATGCACCAATCAAATCTAGGGATTTGGACGGTAGTTTGCAGGTGGCTGCACAGTATAAAAGTGTAGCCATACCTATGTCCATTACTCCATACAGAAAACTCCAATCTGTGCAGGCGTCGGCACGATTCTGCCTGAAGAATCCTAAGTCTGTTCGATGTCATGTCTAGTCCACTATAGACATTTGAGATGAAGCCATATGCTTGAATGAGATATGCCCACTGCTATTGTCCACTGTTCCCTGGTTGTTTCTAACACCAGGGACCAAGCGTAAGTGTTTGTCCATTGATGACTCAACAATGAACGAGGAGCTGAACATAAGTTATCCACTAGGACAGGATTGCCGCATATATTAGGAATGCTACCCAAGACTGCAAGACAAAGATTTATATTGACTTGCAATTAGTATGAATGTATGGCATACGCATCTGTGAATTGGGATTGATTTGTCTGGATGAGGCTGGGAATTGCCAGCCTATCCTAGAGTAGATATCTAGACTTAGCTACGTCAGTTTATATTGACGAGCTCGATCCATTATAAGCGGTAGGCACAAATAGCTGAGATGACATCGTCGCCAGAGCTCATATTAGTATATTGATTGATATATAGTAGGCAGACTATATCTGAGAGATAGATAATTAGTACTTAAATTGTTAGTGAGTCAGAATTATCATAATATTATAGGAATCTAGAGAAGACTTCTAGTGACATATTATTGACTTTAGATTTGATGCTGCTGATGTTGTCTTTACTATGTAATAGATCTAGACGAAATTGTTAGGGTAATTAATGTAATTAAATTTGTGGCCCTGCAGGTCTGTTTATGAAACTTATTCAGATTGTTCTTAGTGTGTGGCATGGTACGAAAGATTAAATATTAAATACCTCTCGATTTAAATGCAGTCATAATACCATCATTGAGAAGACCCTCTTCATAACAGCTAGAGGGGACTTTAGTCCAGAACCCTAACACTGGAGGGCACTATCACCCATACCAACTCCTTAACACTGGGGTGCATATATATACGTATACGTACCCATCCCTAACCCCGTCCTTATCCTCAACCCTAACTCTTGTCGAATCCCCAACCCTGCCCTTTACCCTTTCAACGAGAAAACAGGAAAACAAAAAGAATATCTGAAAGAATACTTAATTAAGGCTGTGGTTAGGAGTTTTTCCGGGGGGGGGGGGGCTCACTAGCTTTGGAGTCACAAAAGACTTTAACATACTTACCTCTAGTGCAAAATACTTTGGGTGCGTACGTACAGGTAACAATTACAATTTTTTGCGAACCGGGGTTTATTATGGACACTGGTTGTTCTTATGGCGTTACGGCTCACATAGAGGAGGAGGAGGGTTGATGCCAATCGTGTGAAAAAGTGTTAAAAGGGGCATGGGGGCGGGGTGTCAAAAATTGCCAAAATCAAGAGTACATCGTTTGGCCTCAAACTGTGATCGAATTTGGCTCTAACCTCAATGCAATTATCGTTGGCTGTATGCTTTGTAATTTTAGACAATCACCCTTTCGGCCCTAAATTTTCTGTCAACCCCATCATAGCCTATCCCCCCCCCCACCCCCGCCACCTTATCCCCACCCTGACATGCAACCAAAGGTGTACAGATCAGACATAAATTTTAGTAAGGTTTTCGAAGCTTTTTTAATGACTCTTGATTTACTGATTATTGACATATATTTAAAAAAAATTGAAAATATCCTTTATGAAATGCATCGACAAATGGCTGTGCTGTTCCAGTCCATAAAACCTATTTTGTACTGTTAACATATCGGTGACTTTCCCGCGTTTGGTGTTCTGTGGTCAACTATGTAGTGTCGGTTTTTGTGAGAAGCAAACGCAGCTAGGTCGCCCTCCGACACATTTGAAGCCTGTTCGTCTGTTTTTGAGATATATTTGTCACAAATCCCAGACTGGGAGATGTAATAGTTTATGACAGGACGACAATCACGAACAACCAAGTTTAACACTTAACAAAACAACCCATCAGACTCACACATTTATTAAACATAATTATACATATAATAGCGCAATCACATACATTATATTATTGAAATGAACTGCCGTACAACGGCCTTATTCTCACACACACTCTCCCTCGGATCCACAATCCGGTAGTTACTCCTAAAGGCACTTCGGCCTCAGCCTCTCCCCTCAGGGTCTTAATAGTACATTAATGATTCACTGGCACCGCAGTCTCTCAACATCACCTTCCTATTGCCATACAACTTATCAGTTCACTTGCCCATCATCATGGCAATAATATAGTATCTCATTCACTCTCATATCTACGTCCCTGTCCGTGGCCTGACTGCCACGACCTTATGTGCCTCTACTGTCCTGCCCCGACAGTCTCACTTCTGGCCTATGTGCGGCCTCCGGCCCTATGCTGGCCTATCACTTGTGCTCATCGAGGTGGCTCTTCGGCCCGTCCCCGACACCTACAAGAATAACATTACATTGGTATAATACCCTACCATTTCTATTCACTCCACCTCTCCTTACAATCCATGAAGCGTACACACACTAGTTCACCTTTCACTCACCACCCATCTTACGGTAACACACCTCCATCGGAGTACACACTACTCACTCGCGCTACAAATCCATGAACTCACTTTCATCTATCGCTCATGGCGCACATTGCTATATCCAATATCAAGGACTTCCACATTCCTCACATATACTTATTTACATCATGGTAATAGACGAATATAATATAATACATCAATCATAATAATCAATCAACGTTCTACATACCAGTCATTACTGGAACAACACTCATCCGTCTCCCGACTGCTTTCACTTATGTCCGCCCGCTGGGCTCTTATTCACAGGTCCGCTCCGTCGGACCTTCTAACTTGCAGTGATAGTTATACAGCGCTTTCGCCTCATTCAGACCCCCCCCCCCCACTACTCACAACAGCACGCTTAACTTGCTGTCTACTGTGAGTCCTTCTTACTCTACACCCGCTCTGTAGCAATCCCCTTAATTGCACTCACTCCACTCGTGACAATATTTACGATGGACTCGATCCTTATTCTACAAAATAGAAAAACATGGAGGAAAAGGCCATTAGTGGCAGAAAGAACGTCTTCCCAGGGGGAAGAATAGATGTTCTGATGTTTCATCCGGAAGACTTTGTAGCCCTCTTGTTTGAAAATGACTTGATCCTCGATGTAGTGCTGGAAATCTTGCAATTCTTTTTGCAAACGCCTGGTCCCCAAAGTACATCATAACCATTAGGCTTCATAAACTACCCAGGGACACATAGATGTCGGAGGCCTTAAAATCGATTATGCATGACTTTACCAAGTTGAGGGAAGCGAACAATCCGCCCCCGTTTTCCACAAATCCGGCTCTGCGGAGAAAGACGACAGGATTTACTTTGCCTTAACAAGATTGTCTTGTTAAAGTTTACTTTCTTAAACTTGGCAAACGTTTTTAACATGCAGGCTGCTTCTGTACTCTCTCTCTCTCTCTCCAGGCTGGGGTGCCTCCCACTTTGAAAAAAAACACAAAAAAAACAACTTCCGCACTGATTCAAACAGCTCCAAAAAGCGCCGAAGTCAGTTAGGCCTACTTATTGACAAGCAGGGGACCTGGAGAAGAAGTCGCTCAAATCTTCCAGCTTTCTCAATATAGACGACCAGAAGGCCAGAAACCCCTATTTTTATGAAGTCCATGAAGCTTTGACACCATCCCTCCATGGATAGGTGCCCCATCTGCCGCAGCTGAAATTATATTGATCATCGTATGGCTTTTTTTCTCAAAAGTAGTCCTTCGTCTGCTATCAATTAGATCTACTAGCAATTTACTGAATGGCCAAGGAAATTGAACACCATGTAGACCTACTTGACAGAAAATTGTTCTATCAATGGACAAAAATAATAACTAGACTCTATGCTTCAACACTAAAGAGAAGCGAAATTATGATCAAGATATTGTGCAAAACTGTAATCCCTAGTTATGAAGATATTAATTCGCTCCCTCACGTTTTCGCCCCCCCCCCCCTCCATCTTCCCTTTCGTCGTTTACGCCTCCCTATCGCCCCTTTTGTCGTTTCACCTCCCTTAGACTCAGAATTCCCCCTAGGGAAGCCATATCTCCCCGTTGAGAACCACTGTGCTAGAATGTCATAGTAATTGCTGGCCCACCTGTGTGCCTATTTGCGTGTATATATAATGAGTGTGCATATTGTATTTATTTGTGGAAGTGTGAGTAGGCTACTTGTGGGTTTGTCTGTGTGTTTGTATGGATGGCTGTGAATCCACGTGACACTGTATTCTCTCTCTCTCTGCCCTCCTCTCCCCACCCCCCCCCCCCGCGCCATAAGATTACAGATATCTGAATTCAGTCTCGGCCCATTCAAATTTCCTCGTAACTCCCTCCTCGCCACCCCCCCCCCCTCCCCGCATCCTCTTCACTCTTAGTTGAGACGAGCCCGGGCTGGAAAGCGCGGTTTTTAGTGATCTCAACTTTTTTGCTTTCAGTATCATTACGGCACCATTATTTTATTGACAAACTTTCCCTTTATCAAGTGCTCTGTCAACAAGGATTTGACACTACTGTATTTTCTTATCGTGACATTCGTCATCTGGTTGTGGATTTGGCACGTAATGTTGGCTGACTGATTAAACCATAAAAACTTTAAAAAAACAAAACATTGAAGCAGCTACAGATTTTTTTTCTCCCTCTCGTGTCTTACGGAAAACCATGAGGAGCATGAAGAACCTTCTTTTTTTTTCTGCAAGATAATGACAATGATGCCGCAATCACACGTTTTTGTTTCAATCTCAGATTTTTAAGTTTTGTTGGTTTTTTTTTTCTTTTTTGGTCAGGTTGAGCAACTGATCGTGCTATAGAATTTGTATGTCATAGTTCACGGCATAATAAAATTGTTCATAGTTCCCTGGGCCTCAAAGGCATGTCAGACATGGCCCAACCACAGCATCAGCTATTCAAACAACAGCGGAAGTATGAAAATTCATTTCTATTTTATTTTATTACAATTGATACTTTTTGCATACAGGCATAGGCCTACTCAAAGATTTCTACACATACAAAATGTACACTCAGATATGCAAAAATACACACATATATGGTCATCCATTTACATGTACAAATATTCAACATCAACAACAACAAGAAAAATATACAGTAGGCCTGTTTACACAACACTACCATACACGCACTCATAAGTACTCGTGTACTCACGTCACACATACACAATTTAATGCTACATGCACCTGCATCCACCCACAGACATACACACGTCTACACGCATGAACATTATCCACACAAATAAGCTCTGTATTCATGTAAAAACCCACACAACCCGAACACCCCATCATCAGTTGAATGACACTAAACTTATTAAAGCTCAACAAAACAAAAACAAAATTACGCACAAATTGTGTTATACATTATTTGCATCGACAAATGGCTGTGCTGTTCCAGTCCATAAAACCTATTTTGTACTGTTAACATATCGGTGACTGTTTACTAGACCTGTTGAAACAACCAATCAAGAGTCTTTAGATGATATCCAGATGATCATTGCATTGGAAGATGGTCGTCTCTAATTTATGCAGATTTAGATCTGAATTTACAGGACTGAATGAAATATTTCATAAAAAGAAATGGTAAGAAACAGAGTTCAGTAAAGATAATCGTTGTCTATTGCTTGTTGGTCTTTTGGGTATTCCCCCTCGTTAGACCGGCTTTGCGGACCCTTTTGCAGGCAAGGCTCAGCATCGTCCAAATGGCCAGAGACAATCGCCTTAACGAAATACAGATAGTCTCGAAACAAGCCTCTAAGAACTCCAGGATGCTGATAAAACTGGCCCCAAGCATGAGTCCCATCTGTCCTCCCAAAATACCTAGTAAAATGAAGAGCACACATCCGTGAGCATACAATCCAGTTATTCCAAAGATCCATCAAGACCCCTACACCATTTTTTTCAATTCTGATGTGTTTGCTATGATTATTTTGTTTTTCCTTCCCGTGAAATTACGAATATTATTGTGTTTCCAGTTGACGGTCGTTGGAGTGATTGCCCTTAGATAATCATTTCCCTATTCTTGTTCTTTGTGGAAATTTTGCCAGGGTCCGCGATGATAAAACTTGGCGCCAGAAAAGCGCCAGACTATTTGTACAGCTGAGTCAGATTCTGATTCCTTTACTTTGCCCTGAAACCACCACCAATCAGTGCCTGGGCGTGAAGTGAGCATAAGAGCCCAGTCACAGAGGCTTCGGTTTCGTTTCGCTTGCGGCTCATTTTCGGCAGTTTTGCCAAATGACGATAGTCTCGTCTTGCCGAAAAACCCAGAAGATGTCAAAAACGTTCACAGCGCCTTTTAGAGCAAAACTGCCGGAAGCGAAACAACGAAACCGAAGTGGCTGTGTCTGGGCTCTTACTCATTTCGGTTCCACTTCTTTCGCCCCCAAACTCCCGTCCCCGCCTCCACCCCGTCCTTTACTAGAAGTGCAGAGAAAGCAGCGACAAACGCTGGAACATTTGTTGATACTCCATACAAACTGCTACCGTAGACATCGTCATATCTGAGCCAAAAAACGAAATAGAGAATGCAGATCAGAGTCAAGTGACGTTTTCATCTTCCCTTTCTTCACGAGAACAAGCATTCTGAGCGGTGAGCTATAGGAAATGTCAATGTTTAGTTTCATCTTCGGAGAAAAGAATATTTGATGACTAGAAATACCTCGGACAAACAACGAATTAATGTCCATGCATGGAACCACGATGTTTGGCAATATAAATAGCCTGGCGATGAAAGTGGACTCACCAATGAAATCCTCCCATTTGAAGCGTTCCTCAAGACGTGTATGTTCAATGACGTTAGTCTCAAAGTACACCAACACCTCCAGATAGTTGTCCCTTGATAAAACATGTTGTAAACGTAAATTAAACCAAAGGTATGACAGACCTTGCCGGCCGTCCTGATTAACAAGCAGAGTGACAGAGGGAGAAAAGGAAGGAGAGGAGAGTGAGCAAAGCAACAGAAAGTAGAGAATGGGGAGAGAGAGAGAAAAAAAGAGAGGGAGACACAAGTAGGCGGAAGATAGAAAAACGGGTGTGAGAATGAATAACATTTTGTTGTTGAAATAATACATGTATGAGAAGTTATGGAAGGAGAAAGGTCCCTTTATATAAAAACAGAGAATGGAATTGGGTATGATGATTAGGGCAGGAGGGGGCGGGGGAAGATGGACAGATGGAAAGAATCAACAACACAAAAAAGGGGTGAAGAATGTAGACCCGCAGACAGTATAAAGAAAAATGAAGAAATGACAAGCATGTGGACGAGAACGCCGGAAAGACGGGGTAAAAAATAAAGTACAGTTGGAGAACAAAGAACAAAAGGGCGGGGGGGGGGGGGAGGGGAGGCGGACAATGAAGAAGGCAGTCACAAAGACGAAAACAATACAGGAATACATAGAAAATATTGTGGAAACAATTTCAGCAACAAAACTGTTTCTTTTACTGGATTATTTAGTCCCAGCTATCTTAAATCTATAATAAAACTCGTAGTCCTTTTATCAAGTGCACTTGCTGGATTGGCTGTACAGTGTCGTTACAAATTGTTACAACATCGTCGCAAAATTACCATTTATTAATTTTTTTTAATCAGCCCATTACAACATTGACATAGCACTGTCACAATGACGAACAACACCATGTCTGTATAAAGTTTAGTGCTAAGGCTGGAATCACGGAATAAATTCATTTAAGTAGGAGAGGCAACGCGCACTTTAACAAACCAACACTATTAAGGGCTAAAATGGAAAAAAAAAAATACTCAAAACACCACAAACGAGGGAGAAGTGGTTTCGATGAGCTCGAGCACACTGAAAGAGAAAAGACACTGCATAGTTATGCCAGGAGGCCTAGATCTATTAAATTTTGTTTTCTAAGCTGTTACGTGGTTTGATAAAATTATCGCTCTTCTTCGTCACCCTGCTCGACAATCAAAGCGTGCCATTTCACTTTGTATGGCGACGCGGTTACATGGCACACGCATCACTATCCTATGTACCTTATTTGGAGAAATGATTTACTGTAGCTTTGATTTCAACAGGCAGAATTTTGATACCCACCGTAGCTCCTCTGGCGTGATGTTGAACATATTCCTTATACTGAATGCAGCAGCCTTTGATGGGAAGTTTGCATAAGAAATGGTTTTTATATACCTATACAATGTGCATCTCACGGGGCAGTCGCATTTGATGGAGGCGTTGTTTTGTCTCACTTCTCTGTACAAGCGATCTGTGGAAAGATTTGTCGAGGACACAACAACAGCAGCAGCTGACAATAGAGTAAGAGGACAGCGAGCGTCAAAGATCTTGAAAAGTTTAAGAAAGACGCTGTTTGTCTTACGCTCGACGTGGTATGCAAGGCAACGTTTTTTAACTATCAGTTTTCTCGTACACTTCCACGTTCGAAAGAATCTACAAATTACGCTCGCAGATCTCCTTTGCTCTACAGTGATAACTAGTGCACTGCTTTGACGTATGTAGGTAGAGCTTCTGGCCAGTCAACGACTCATCAGTGGCCCTGTTTGCAACAGACATTGGCGATCATGGTTCTCCACTCGCATCTGTCACCAGCCAACCTCAAGAAGAAATTGTTGTTGTGACGTTTATTTGTTGTCCACGAATTAAGGCTGTCAGTAAAAGTTTTTCTCTGTCTACCCGTGCTTTTGACTGCCTTCGATCTTCCCTGTGACTGCTAGATGTTCAAGGCTCCTGGGGTGACAGATGTGCCCTGGAAATTTCAGTAGCCTCTGTCTTATTGTTTTAATTAATGATCTTTTCAGATTAGAGTCTTGAAAGACTGACTCATTTGATTCTTTCCCCATCCATGATATTCTCAATATTCTTCTAATAAACACATTTCTGCTGCTTCTAGTTTCCTCTCTATTTCTTTGTTCATTGTCCATAGTCAGCGACTATCAATTGAAAATAGCCACAGATTTCATATCGCCAGGCAAACACCAAACTATAGGCAATCTATTTCCTACGAAAAAAAAACGGCAAACGGTGTTATGAGTCCGTTACTATTATAGTGCGCATGTGTATTTCAGTCGGGCAGCACCGACTTCCACAATGGAGAGTGGAGTTGATTAAAAGTTTTTAAATATCACATTACTATAGTGAGAATTTGTTATTCTTCTAGGACCAGATCCGCACGTGGCTTTGCTCTCGTGCTACAGTTGTGTCAAAGTTTGAAGTTCCTATAGACCCTGCAATGATGTATTGCATAATTATTATGTGCGTATATATTCTCCATTTATTCACATGGACGTAAAAAAAATTTTAAAAAATGCAACGCAACAAAGTCACATGTGCATGCCAAGCCTAAAAACTTACCTACAACATCCCAATGGCAATTGGCAAACACTTCCAACATTGAGCAAGGCTTGAGGCCATTCACCGCTGCAAAACAGTGTCATTTGATACACTTGGCCATTAAAAAAAATTAACATGCTCAATGCTGATTCATTAAACGGGCATATGATTAAAAATTGTTTGTTCAACTGTTGCATCTTTTTTTATCGATATGCTGCAGTAGAACTTATATTTCCTTTGCCCGCGCCTAAAACATTATCCCATATGTAGGCTACAAACCCATCTTGCATTTCAGAGCACCAGAATAATTTTCCTGAATGCAAATGCCCGGTTTCTGCCAAGCATCAGGCAATGTGAACAAAAAAAAAATGTTTTCCACCAATATTTCTAACTTTCCACTGCCTAATGCAAAAAAGAGCACATTTTGGAGAAAGTCCTTATTTACAAATGTCATATTTTCACGAACTGAAGGAACTCGACTCGCTCCGTATAGTGCACAATACGCTGTGTTCGCTGAACAAACTGTCCCGTGCGTACTCAACTGCATCTACACTTTCACCCACTACGCGTTGTTTCTCTCCTTCTTGTTTTTTTCGTTTCAAATATAAATGTCACTGAGGTGGCAGGGAAACTAAGGCGAGTTGACTCCGGAAGCAGATAAGGTTGGTATGCTGCTTAAATATTGCAACATAGACATGGGGATATTGGACAATTAGCTTTAATACTTTCATTCAATTTCATAATAATCATCGCTTCCAAAGCTGACCGGATGCATGGGACATTAGCGAGTAAGTGGGGAGTGTTGAGACTGCATGTGACTTCAAAACAAAAGCAAATCAAAACGTGGTATGTTGTATTTTGGCATTCAGTATTTTGTATCAAGTCCAATCACAGTGTGGAACTGTGAGTGACAGTTATACTGACCCGCCCCCAAAACAGTGGGAGGGTGGGAAAGAAGGGTATAAAACCTCGGGCCTGTCAAGCTCCAAGCACTGCGTCTCTTCCCCCAGTCGAGAGCAGGTGTATGATTGAATAAACGTCTTTTATGCCCTACAATAGACTTATATTCTTCTTTGACAGTGTGAGCAGTTTTACCGCCCTGGCACGAACCGAGTGAAAGTTGCCGCCAAACCAGCCGCAGTAACAAGAGTGAAACCCACAGCAATGGTTCATCTACACCTCATCTTTACCCATCTTGTTACAAAAACAAAACAAAAATCCCAGAAAATGCTTCAAGGTGCACCGGAATTTAAGTGTTAATTTCTTCATTTATTTTTAGCAGCAATTTTAACAAACCTTTAAAGCTCTGGTCGTGCAGATTCATGCCAGCACCCATAACTGAAACTTAACCCTGTAAAAAGATTTATCCCTGGCCACGCCTGTGCTAGTATTAAATGATTTCTGAATATGCAGATGTCTCTGTTACCGATCTTTCTTATCAACGATCACTTAAAGCAAAAATGTTTGAAGAGGGATAATGCACATGCTGTTTATGACAGGTACATATACACCTACGTGGACACCTCAAATCCTGCCATCTCTATTCCTTAAACAATGGGACAAATGCCCTCTTGCATACTATATACATTAATTTACAGTCTAAATTTCCTTTTATCTATAGTTTGCCACAAGCACTGAGCAGAATGGCAATTACAGTGTGGGTTTTTAGATCTCAGCGGTTTGCAGACAGAGATAATACGAGATTTAATTTCTTCTTACGAGGTCCACCATTGTGACAGCCACATTCCCTGTTGGCTTGTTGTATGAAACACTGATAAAAACACATATCCCTGGTGTAGAAGTTGCCTTCCACTTTTCCCTCCAACAAGTCCTCGTCTTCTATGCACTCTTCGGTCACATAGGATTTGTAGGGAGCGGGCAGAAATGAAAACTGTCGAATACAAAGAGAATACCAGAGATCTTTTATCAAAACTTCAGACACGTCACAACTGCAGCCCAGGCAAAGATGCTACAAAAGATAAGATGAGACACAGTCACTGTCTTCTTCGCACCAATAAAAAAAAAAACGTGCGCACATTTGCGCTCTGATCGGGAGCGGGGCCCATGGCGCATAGTATGAAAAGAATGCTTCATATAATGGTAAATTTATAATGCAAAATTGTGACAGTGCTACTGCAACTAAGAAAAAGAAAAAATAGCCAGAGTTTTCACACGGCGATTAAAATTATAACTCCAAAATATGTGGCGTCCGTCAAGGCCAACAGTGATAGCTGAACAGTGAACAAAATTCAGTATTTTCCCTATTTGGCGTTGTAAAATACCGCACTCTTCATGACTTCCGCGCGTTTGCCGCTACGTGGCACTGCGAAGTCTGTGCACGCTAAAAGCACTAGCTCTTATTAGTCCGTGCCGGGGCATCACGTTGGCCTAAAGTTACTTATCAAACGCCACCGGAAGCGCATCGTAACACACTCCTTATCGTAATGATTCACACTCCGCGCACCGACGTGCTGTTCGGTGCTAACGGGAGAGAAGGGAGCTTATTCGCGTGGAACAGCAGACCAAAGGACGCTAGCCTTGCATGCATCTTCCGGCATCTTCCCTACTGATTCACTGATTGTGACCTACATGTGCACTGCAGCGGCTGTTAAATGAAGATGACTTAACTAAGCTACATGTATATCTTTTGCATTAGGGACCGTTCACATAATTATTATGTCACCAAAAATAGACTAATTTTGACCCACCCCCTTATCATCACATGTCATCAAATGGCTATCCCTCCTCCCCCCTGTTTGATGGCGTAATCAAAACTTGACAAATAACGACTAAAAATAACTGTATAGTGCTGTTTGCTATTTATTTTAATTCAAACTAACAGATTATAAATAAAATAAAATCAATAAGAGCTTTTATATAGCACTTAATATCCGCTAATGCTCTAAGAGCTTTACAAGGTGTCCCTGGGAGGCTGATTCAACAATTTAATACCATCTCAACTCACAAAGAGCATACAGAGAAGCTGCCTGATAGCAAACTGTCAAGATCTTTCAACTACCTTTATGCCAGGTACCGGTTCTACAGATGGGTGGACTGAGGAAGTTAAAGGTAAATTGTTTTCCCATAGCAACTACAGCGGACAGGTTCGAACTCGCAACCACCGGATTACAAATCGGACGCGCTAACCACTGCGCTACGCTGCTCCCCAAATTATAAGATAACATTGATCTGACTCTCTGAAATTAAGCAAAAATAGAACCAAAATTATACTAAACTTAAAATTGTTGCAAAATAATAAATTTTATGCAATACAGGGCAAATTTATTTCAATATTTAGGATTTTTTTTAAAAAAAGGTAACTGAAGATTCTCATTTCCCTTGATTTGAAAAATAAGGCTGAACAAACAGGAAGATGAACATTGAAACAGAAGTGAAAAATATAGAACCAAATCAGGCATGATGCAGTGTTGACTCTGTGGTAGGTTTAGCAGTTTAACAAATATTGAGTAGTAAAAGCAGTCATTCAAGGTATTGGTTGATTAATTAATTAGTTATTTTATTGGCAGGTATTATAATAAAAATATGAATTTGATCTATATATTTGTTCTTCTTTTTCAATTTTACCAAACCACATTGATGACATCATCTTTGGACTCAACACCCCCCCCCCCACCCCCATGTCATCACTTGTCATCATTCAAGAGACACTCCCCCCCCCCCCCTCCCCGTATATGATGACATAATATGTGAAGGCTCCCTTAGGCCTAAGTAATCACAAGGTGTACCATTTTCCACCCCCCCTCTCTCTCTCTCTCCCTTTCAGAAAGTTGAACAACGAAAGCAGCATGACCTATAGATCTACGTTCGCAGTCACGCACATTTTTTTTCAAGCTTGCCAGTGATTGCGCCCTTCCTATTGTTAAAAAAAAAGGGATAAATGTTCGTAAGTTGCCAGAATAAAGTCTTGACCACAATACTGTGGTACCAACAGGATTACGGGACGGAGATTAATCTGATTTTAGTTCTGAATCGGGACGGCAGCCCCACTTCGATAAAGTAAGTCATGCGAACAGGAAAAAGTAGGGCGCTACGCTACCACAGCGAAATCGGGTTTTCACCATTATGTTGAAAAATGAAGCTTTATGAACATAACGGTCATGGACAGAAAAAATGGCCATCAAATTCGCACGCAAAAAAGATTAATACGTCATAAAAATCCATTCATATCGTGAAAAAAAAGCTTGCTTCCAGGTGAAAAGTTCACAAATAGAAGCTCCGTATCGACAGCAGTTGCAAAGTTACTTTCGTAACTCTCACAGCCGAATCGCAACAAAGCGCGACCAAAAATGTGCGAAAATGGACAAATTCCTCCGCGTTGGGTAACTTTCGCCGACGTTGCGTCTATGTGCGGACTGTATCTTTGGCTCAAGGGCTAGCAACTTATTACGGGGAGTTCACGGTTAGGTGCAGTAAAGGCCAGCAGTGTCAAACTCCCGCTAATCAACACAATAGGAAGAGGGATAATAGTGATAATAATGGATGGCATTTATATAGCGCAGATCCATTTAAAATGCTCTATGCGCTTTACAGAAGCAACATGTCAACCACAAAGCAGAATGGAGCGCCTGTGAAGCGCTACACTGCTTCTTTCTCCCTTCCTGTCTCGCTCACTCTCTCTACCTTTCTCTATCTCAGAGCAAATTGTAACGCAGCCTGTCAGGCGCAGTTCACCACAGTTCACAACTCACAACTCAAATAATATTTGAATATTTATTAATAATAATTATATATATTTAATAATGAATAATAATAAATTTTGTTGTTGCTGATATAATTCATTAAATTTACTCTATTATTGTCTCATTTGCAACTAGGGGAGCAGAATGAAAATCATACCGGTATATCTAGAATTTCCAAATTTTTGCATACACTTTTTTTTTTTAATGCGCTGTGTGGCGTCCCACTATTTGGGCGATCGATATTTTCTCACCCCTGTATTGTGAGTCGCACTCGGCGACCTTTCTCCCCCCTCCCCTCAATAGCCCGTGGTTTTGCTTTGATGTCTCGCGGCTTGACCTGTTCGCGTTATTGAAGATGTAGATCTGGGTCAATCGAGAATGTACTGAAGCATTCGTATTATGTCTCGTTTACTCTGGGTTGGCCTTGGAGTGATGCAATACATTGACGTGTTCGTGTGTGATTGGACGATCAGTATGTATCTCGTGTGTTCTGGAGTTGTATAGAGCTAGTTAGGAAGTCAAGCCACTTCTTGAATGTTCGGACAGAACAGGGTTGCCAATTTTGCCTTTTGACGGCCAAATTCGAGAAATTTGGCCTTTTGGAAAACCATTTGGCCGTGAAGTAATGCAGTTGGCCGTCTGGCCTTTATTTGGCCTTTTGGCCATTATGGTTCAATTTCTTCAAATATGCACTATTTTCCACCAAATTAATTGTTTATAGATCAAATACTCCAATATTCTATTTTTTTTTTTTTTGCCATTTGGCGCTTTGCCAAGTATGCACCTGGCAAATTTAAATAATTTCTTTTAAAAAAATCATGCCAAGGTAAGATCATTTTAATTTACAGTAGTAAATTGTTTTGATAACGTTCTTTGACATTATAAAGCCAAGTACATATGAGTAAAATGTAACCAATGTTTGAAAATGACATGATAAATTTTGGCCTTTAAGTTTGGCCTTTTCGAAAAATATTTGGCCGTCATTTGGCCTTTTTGGGCTGGTGATTTGGCCGTCAAGGGTCAAAAAGAGTTGGCAACCCTGGGACAGAATGTAAGGACGCTAGGCGGGCGAGTGGGTGTGTGCAAATCCAGTCGTTCCTCGTAAGTGTCTAAGTTGTAGTTAGAAGTGTAAGTGCCTTCCTGGCTAGGTGTAAGTAACTTGTGGATATCAGCTCTTATTTACAGTCATTAAACGTTAGTATTAAGTGTTCATCGGATCCTGTTATTTATTTCTACAACAGCATTTGGAGATCTACTAGTCTGGCGAAGCCCTGAAACAAGATTGGCCTCTGATCTACTCGAAATTAGTCGATACCGGTAAATGTCGATTATCTCGCACCCATAATGGCGGTTTCAGTGTTGCCAGTTAAACTTTTGCCGTTCTGCCACATGCTTTATTTTCAATCCGCCACATTCACAAGGACAAAAGAAGAAAAAACACATAAACCCGCCACATCCAAGAAAAACGACCCGCCAAAATACAAAGACAAGTAAAAAAATATATATACCTCGCGGGTGTGTCCTACATTCATCCCGCGATCGACTGCCAAGCACTTGAAAATCGACCGGTAGATCGCGATCGACTGGTTGAGCACCCCTGGCCTACTGTTTGCAAAGAAACTATGAGGTGTGTGAAAATACCAAATAAAAATAAAATGAAAAATTAGACCTATCAGAAAGAAGACGAAAAGGAACCGATTGACTTACCTTTTGAGGTATGAGTGTCACGCTAGTTGATGTGCCGGGGGCAAGATCAATTCTTTCCACGTCGACTCTTGGCGGACTTTTGTGATGTGAAATGTAGATCTGAAGGAAAAATAATATGAATCGCAACACAGTTGAAATGCTTTTCAACGGTTACGTGCAGCGGAAACCCTCTTCTTGTCATGAATCGGGCATTCCATTCCCCCCACAGACTAATAAAATACACAGACTGGATGAGCCCATTGTGTGACGTCACAAAACAGCGAAAGGTCATGAACCATCCGCCACATTAGGTTTACGGTTGCGACCGACGCTTCAGCATAGCTACAATGCAGCGGTCGTTAAAAGTCCAGACGGTCATCTATTACAATAAAAAAAAAAGGCAGCTGTAGACAATAAAATGAAAGGATAGGCAAGATAATGCATTATTAATACATGTACCACCAATCTTGACAAATAAAAAGAAATTTCTACTGCAGATAGAACTAGAATCGGAATTTCCCGAGCGGCGGCCACGTTGGTTATACGGCCGCATCTCATTAACTTCCGTAAAAAACGACACAGCCCGAAGCTTGTGTTTCCAGTCTGGTTATTTATTAGTCTGTGATTCCCCCCACTTCTGGACACCTTTGTACTTTTGTAGCCGATGTTGCCCAGACATTTAGTTACTGCTACTGCAGTAGCCTACCTGAAAGAGGCGTTTCCAGAAAGTTTTTCTAAGAAGCGTGGTTATTCTTTGTGGTATGAGGGAAGGAAGGAATAATGGCACATCAACCATGGATTTTAAGGTCATCTTGAATCCTCAAGTTGAAGTTTACGAAACTTAGAAAAATACCACTAAGTGTTTAAGAACATTAATGCCTTCCCAAGAACATTCGGGATGGCGTGGGGTGGGCCAAGCTGGTCTGAAACAGTCAGTATAAAATAAACTACCTGAGCTCCTGCATTTCGCTCAGATGGTGGGTACAGATCTTGCTGGATATTCAAGTATGCTTTAAACCCATGGTGGCGGCCGATGTTGTGCGAGGCCCGTGTGCCATGTGTCCCTGTGTAGTTGGGCCCGTTGAACATGAAACAGGTGTACCCTGCGAGTTCCACGACCTGTGCAAAAATAATAATTTAAAGAAAATCACCCTCCGATATCCTCGCGCCCCAAGCTTTGAAAAGACAAGAACAGTAACTGTTGGTGTAGACAAAAATCACACTCCGATTATCCTCAAGCCCCACGCTTTGAAAAGACAAGATGTAACTAGCAGAAAAATCACATACCGACGAAAATGATGATGATAATGATGATATTGATGATGGTGCTGATGCTGAAAGTGCATTATTACCTCAAAATCTGAGTGATTCAGCGCTTCACCATTGAAATGCGGCAACAATATCAAGTCTTCAACTTTGAAGGAATATTTTTCTTTAAACTCTCGGTAGGTCATGTTGTCCAGTTGTGCTCTCACGTTATCAGTACTGAAACATGAACAGCACAATTTCATTAATGATTATATTAAGGATGGTTCTTTGTTTACTTTGTCCCTCGACCCCCTCTCAAGTACTACTTATCATACTTAATTATATTGTGATAGACTCTCTCTCTCTCTCTCTCTCTCTCTCACACACACACACACACACACACACACACACACACACTTCCATCTATTTCTTCTGTATGTCCCTCATGCCAGAACACTACATTTACATTGTTGCCTAAGAATTCATATATTCCCCTCCCCCAGACCACCACCACCATACCCTAGACCTATACATAATCTCTCGCAATTCATGTTTGCTCTTGCTCTTTCTCCCTGTCAGTCAGTCTTTCTTTCTTTCCTTTTTTTCTTTCCAACTTTCTTTCTTTTAAATACTGTCTCTGTACAGTTTTCGTACTCTCTTTACGTTACCCTCCTATCTGTTATTTCTAGCACCCCCCCCCCCTCTCTCTCTCTCTCTCTCTCCCAAGCACATACTCGCTCTCTCTTATCCACCTGTACAAAACACTGCTGGGCTCTCCAGTCGCATATGTGTCCCCGTAAAACGAATTAAAATAGTAGGCT
Source organism: Onchidella celtica (assembly GCA_963931925.1). Classification (NCBI taxonomy): domain Eukaryota; kingdom Metazoa; phylum Mollusca; class Gastropoda; order Systellommatophora; family Onchidiidae; genus Onchidella; species Onchidella celtica. The sequence continues at coordinate 57,517,649 of OZ007569.1, read as the reverse complement.
ACGGGATCATCCCTCTGAAAAAAAAAGAAATATTTCTATCACTATAACACAGATACCGAATGTGGATAAAACCAGCCATGACATTCATTCTGTCTTGAACTTTTGCGATTTTCACAAACAATTGAAAATCCCCACTGAATCAAGTCTGCTCTGCGTCGGGTTTGACTCGAACTTGAAATTCATCCATCTCAAATGACAGCCATCATCCCCTGTTTCATCAAATTTCTAGATCACCCAAGAGCAACAGAATAATACACATGAAAGCAAACAGAGATCGTTTTTGCCCACTGCAATTCGCCTCAGCAAGACATTTCAGCTAAATGTGCCAAATTTCACTAAGGTACCGTACCATGTAACTTCATGTATGCCTGTTATTAAGGTTACTCAGTTGTGATATATGTTTATGTAATGATGCGTAAGACATATATATGTGTCCTGTCTATGTGCCTTTACACGCTCTGTGAAAGAGGATTTCCCTTATTGGATAGTAAAATGATGCTTATCTAACCTTTGTTTTCTCTTATCCTTTGAATCAACCAGCGAGACATACGTGTTTCGAACTCACCCATGCCTGAGATGAATTTTAAGTTCACAGTCCACATCTGATACACAAACTGAGGTAAAACAGACTTTTAAAATTTTTATTTTGACCCGGTGCACTATTCGCCTTGCAGCCGGGGGTCTCACATGAAGCTGCAGATGACATGAACACGAGAAAGACATCTAAAGATTACATTCCTACGCAGTGGCATAGCGTAGGCGGTATCACAAGGGCGGTTGCCCAGGGTGTGAATTAATTTCGAAGAAAACAAAAATAAATTAGTAATAATAAACAAAAATAGAGCAACCCCCCCTCCCCGCCATACACACACAAAATGGCCCAATGTACGAACATTCTACCTAATTTTTCACCTGCTATCGATCCACGGGTCGAGGGGGGGGGGGGGCGCAATACTTGCCTTGCCCCGGGCGCAGGCAATCCACGTTATGCCACTGTCCCAACATTCAATTTCTGGCATTTTATCATGCTTCCTTTTCTTTTCTAAGGCACCAAGCAATAGTAGTCTTCAATATTTTCAACCCAGTAATCTCGTGGATACAAAAAAAAATGAAGACCCAGGTGGAAGAACGACCATAGACCAATTTTAAAGATTTTTTGGTTATATAACAATAATTATTACAGTGTCTATTTTGCCCCAAACCCCAGTTATTTTTTCTTCTTAAGTAGCCCCCCCCCCTCCCCCGATGATACAGGTTGCTTTTCTTTGGTCTCCATTAACAATACATCTGGGGACTTTCAAACAATCGATTTTTTTCAGTTTCATGGACATGTGGCTATGGTCGTTTTTCCATCTGGGTCTTCAAATGATAAAACCCGGACCAAAATCTTTATGAGATCACCTGTTTGATATTTCTGTGTTATTTTGAAAAGTTGGAGGGATTCCAAACTTACTGTTACGGCTATCTTTCAGTCATGCAACAACAATTCAAGTCAATTTTGAAATAACCAACAGCAATTTTTGCGCTTAAGGATATGAAGTTATTTTTAGGCCTGCCAGGAGATACTTTTCAGTGAGTGAGCCCATCGAATGAAATTGTTATTTACTGATAGGAGGATTTTTTTAAATGTCCTTTTATTGGAAAAACAGGCTGTATGTCTCCAGTACCGGGGCATGGGCTTTATGGGCTGCAGCCCAGGGGCCTCCGCCAGCTGGGGGGATCCAGATATTAAGTGAATTTATAAATATCAAACCTTGTCTTAATTCTTATTGCAGGTTGTTCTCCCTAAAATAAATAGTGTTATTTTTATGAAAATGTTGGTAGGTAATTTATATAATTAGAAAAATAAGTTTTGATATTTATAGAACAAGCTGTGTATTTTATTCAACATTTAATATATTAATGAATGAGTGGAATTGAGTGGCGAACCATGATCGTCAATAATGTTCCAGATCCGGCACTTGAAGAAGAAGAATATATTAATAAATAAATGTAAATAGGTTTTGAGATTACTTATCAATTTCCTTTTTATAGGATTTTCATTTTACTAGTTCTAATGAATAAAAACGGCAGTTTTTTCACCCTTTTATATTATTCATCTAGGAGAATAAGAGGGCCTAATGTTGACGTTATATTGTAGAAGTTAAATAGACTGATTTCAAGATCCCCAAATCCGTTCTTGTATTCATTATTACTGGGGATCTCACACTCACAGTATCTGTAGTCCAGGGGCCTACCAAAAAAAAATATCGTGATTCGGCCCTGTAGATGCCCAGGGTCAAGATATCCATGGGGTTAGGCCCACGTGAGTGACCTGCATGGCCTTAAAAAATTGCAAGACCTGGGCTTCAAAGCTCTGCAGCTGCTTTGTTGTCCAGTGTGGAGCGCATAATTTCATAGAACAGTGTAATCCTCTGTGTCAAACCCTAGAGGTCTAGACCATGTACCAAGACCTCATCAGCGTGTGTTTTATTAAGGTTTGACTGTACAGCAATAATTATAAGTTGAAAGTAAAACCTCTTACACATTAATTTTGTTTTTTGATACCTTGCATAGACCCCATCTTACCTTAACAGCGTAGGGTGAGATGTTGCACAGGGTAATGGTGGGAAAATCAATTGGCTGGGAGAAAAACACATCAATGGTTGTAATAGTGTTGTAGTTGTAGTTGCTGATCAAGTAAGTCGTGGCCACGCCCACGCAAGCGCAAATGCCACAAAATAGTAACAGACCGTAGATGACCCTAAAGATGACACACAAGTAGGCAGCAACTGACATAGCAAATACCATGTGACTGGCAGATAAAACTATATTGAATGTAGTAATATCAGTAGGAATAGTTCTAGTGCTGTAGTAGCAGTAACATTAGAATTGGTAGAAGTAGTAGTAGCAGCAGTAATACTCATCGAGTAGGAGAGGCAGTAATAGCTATGCTTTTTTTCTTTTTTTTTGGAGGCAGCACAAGAGAACTTTGGCCATATTCTAAATATACAAAAACGAGTTGCAAAGCTTGCGCCGAGAACTCTGAGGTAACCACAAGACCTATGAACATGCCGTGTTCACCTAACGTCCTCAAGGGGATGTGCTACAGTGAAAACTAAAATCTACATCTCATCTTTTCCAATGCATTTTATACCATATTAAGTAATTAAGGTGGAAGGAAAAAGCCCGAGAGTTCAGTTTAGCTATAGCACCAACCCTTGCCATGGTAGCCGATAAATGTCATCTGCCATTGGATTTTATGCAAACTTTTAAACATACTTTCCTATTGTTCAAATAGCACGAAATTACACACATGCATTCTTGGATTTATATTTCACACCAAAAAAAAACACCAAAAAGACTCGCTCCTACAGCTCGGATTTACGTGAACTTTTTCAAGTGCCTTCCTTTTGATTTGTGGAAGGTTCTTTTATAGATGTGGAGACTTGAAATTGTGAGGAAATTATTTTTTTTTTTCATTTTAGTTAGCTTTGTGTCACTAACTTGCCCTCCCCCGGTCCTTTTTTTCCCCACGAGCACATGAGCCCATGACACCATCACTTCCTTCTGCTAGACGATTCAGCCTGAGACGACATGCCTTCGTTCGCCTACAGCAGTCTATTTTAGAAATGTTGTTATGACACTTTGACCACATATTGAAAGCTGCGTTTTATATGAAAACAAAAAATTAAAGTGGTACCTAAAACAAACACAGGACCATGATAATTTCTAGCGAAAAAAAAAAACGTTCTAAAAAAAGGCGATGAACATTTTTAAAAAAGCTCTTGACGAAATCGCCAAAACTAAGCAAAGAAAAAGTCCGGCAAGTTGCATCAAGATCTGTTAAGAACTTTTTGAGAAATGTGTTTTTGTGTGTGTGTGTATGTGAATTATTTTAAACAACTGAGAAAATGGCCATCTTTGTCAGAAAACAACATTATCTGCTTTGGTGTTTCGTTTACAAAATTGCCATTTTGAACAATTATTTATAGTTATGTCTTTGAACTGAAACGTTCAGACGTGTAAGCTAAATAGGTAATTGTCTGGCAAAAAAATGCCATAAATACAAAATCAATATTTTTTGCTAAAATCGTGATTTTCACTGCCATATATCCTTTTAAAAATAATGTAGATTGCGATGGGATAATAAAATTGTGTGTGTATCATTACTTGCACTTTGCTCAGAGATGACAATTTTCATAGTTGAGCACTACTTTTCCACTGCTTCTAACATTCTTACCTTTACCTGGCTGTGTTTTGCTGCGTATAACGATCAAAACCGCGAGTTCACAGAACGAACTTCTCTGTGCCCAGACAGGTCTAAGAGTTACTATGACCGTGTTTTACTGCAGTTTCAAAAAATAGCAATACGCATCCATAGAAACGCGTAGGGTTCGGAAGATCTGAAGTAAATTTGTAAAATCACTAGCTGAGTTGCCCGGCCCTGCCCGGGATAAATCGATTTATTAGTTTTTAAGTTCTGGGTGATTATTATGGACCTGCTTCATTTTGCCTGTTCCTTTAGCTTTATTTTATTTTTGTCTGTTTGTTTGTTTTTAGATAAGTTTTACTGCTATCCCTTTGCGCGTTGACATCCTGCGCATCCCGTCAGCATCCGTCAAATGGCAATGATTTGCATACGGGTTAGTTTGTTTGTTAGTGAACACATCGCAGGAAGTGATAACGTCATGTGTAGGCGGAAGTGGGCTATTATTAGAAACATACATCACTATCTTATTGATCGTAAATTTCGGATCAAACGCTCTCGTGGATTTAGTCTTTAATTATAACCGCATTTACCGATTAACTCAGAAATAACAAACGGTTTTGTTTGTGTATAGCGATAGGAACAATGTTCGCTATCCCATAATTCTTTGTGCCAAATTTCAGGTCGGTGCGTTGTGTAGTTTCCGAGTCCATAGGACTATTAGGGGTTTTGTTGTAGCTTTATTATATAGAAGAAGATAGATATATAGATAATCCAGTAACAATTTTATCCCGAGCATCGCCAGGTACCCCAGACAGAAATAGTAATGTAAATGTTTATGACCCAATCATAGGACAGTTAACAACTCTACATCAGCGATACTCACCATGACGACGACACAAAGAACAACACAGGAGAAGCTAAATTTGTTCTTGTTTTAAAAAAAAAGGGAAGACAAATAAACAGTTAAGATAATGACGATGAATATTGCCAAGATAGTCATAAATAATTACTGTTTTAAAATTTAATTGTGCTAATTAGTACCTCTTGTGACATTGCTGTGAATATGATCAGCTTGGCTATGATGGTCCTAAATAAATACACATGATAAGTGATGTCCAGCCTGGCTAAGACCAACCTGACAAAAAAATAATAATAATGACAAATAAACAAATAAACACACAAGATGAATAAGGACCAACCTGGCGCAGATCGACCGCTGAGGAGAACATACTTGACGTACTCCATGGATTGTAGAGTCGGATGTAAATAATTTCCACAGTCCCTTCACATTGCTTGGGCTGTGTGGATTCCTTAATTCATTCTTGCTCTCTGCTTTTCCACTTGTCTGTTCTGGTACGTTTACTGAAGTTTGCACGGCTTTATCATCCATGTCTCCTAGTGAGCTCTTGCTGTCAATGGAAGTGGCTACAGGATTAGCCCAGTGGTATATGATTAAATTAATGCACATGACAGTGCTTCAGAAAATGGAAAGCGTGCGTTTCCGACTCTTTAGTTATGGATGAAGATGAGGAATGGGAAAAAAAAAAAAAAGTAAAAATCTGAATGAACAGGAAATAACAGGTACATATCTCGGACGACAGACGGACGGAAGGACGAAACAGACAGACAGTTAGATAGACAGATAAGATAGATAGATAGATAGATAGATAGATAGATAGATAGATAGAAAGATAGATAGATAGATAGATAGATAGATAGATAGATAGATAGATAGATAGATAGATAGATAGATAGTCTATTTACGTTTGATGCTGTGGCGCATAATTTGCCCATTTATCAGGCACTGGCGTCTGTGAACTCCAAGTAAAGGCTGGTGGCATCAGATTCCGATCGTCCATGAGTCCTCAAATGTCATCAGACTACACCCTGAACTATCAGAGATTGTTCTTCTCTCGGTTTTCCAGCACAGTTGGACAGAAAAACATTGTTAGACCCACCCGTTTCGTTTTGTTCTGATTTTCATTTCCGTAACTTGATGACATCGATTGCGAAATTAGTGGGCACATCTCAAAATCAACGTACATGGAGTACTCGACAACATGCGATTACTCAACAAGGTATCTGAACAGTGAAATACTAAGAAATGTTTTTTTTAAATAAATATATATATAGAGAGAGAGAGATAAAGTTTTTAGGAGCGAGACAGACAGATAGGCAGACAGAAAGACACAGGGACAGACAGCCAAGAAGTTACGCTTAATTTTAAAATTAATGGGAAGTCGCCACGGTAATTCAGATGCAGCTTCTTGTTCAAGGTGTAAAATTAAAGGTTGGGGATGAAAACGAATGTATCTGTCCTGTGACTTTGTGATTTTCAAAGTTTCAAAGTATTTTCTCTAAAGTTGGAGTGGCGGTTACACTGTAAAACAACCAAGTAACCGTGGAGAGATTATCTTTGTATCTGCATAATTATACACCTATTTAAGTACATTTACTATGTACCTACTTATCTGCATTCAGTCAGCCTCTCTACCCACTGTACTTGTCTGCTGGCTTATATCCCCACCAAGCTACTTAGATATCTTTCCACCTACCTACACAGCTAAACATCTTCCTCAGCTAATTTCCATCCTTATCTGCCTCGGCCTACCTAGCTGCCAACCTACACGGCGACTTACCTAGCTCTTTACTACGTCAGCCTACACAACAGTCTGCCCATCAACATAAGCCTATATCGTTAGCTATCTAGCTATCTACCTACGTAATATGGGCCCACACTCTACCTATCCTCCATAATTATGGACATACTGCCTGGACCATGGCAGTGTTAGGGACAATGAGCCACGCTGCTCTCTGTAGAGACCTGCAGCATGACAGGAATACGCTCATGCGGATGATCACCCACCGACTGCGAGCGGATGAAGACACAAGAGGTGCACCCCATAACCAGAATGATTGAGGCCGGATACAGACAGAGTGAGGGACGGATGGGCGACAAGGCTGGACCAACCCGGCGAAAATAAAACCAGCTGGCCACTGGGATCATAAGTAGGAAAACTCTCAAATAGATCTTGGGGACGGAGAGAGGACCACTTACAAGGGTGCCCGATGTGCTAAGATTCTGGTTCCTGTCATCAAATCAAATCAAAGACCCTACACTAGGAATGTAGCTGTCCGAATGCCCTGCCATTTTAATTACCTGGCAAGTGTGTTCACCCACCTGTCTGCCAAGTGCCTATCTATGGATGTGTTTACCCCCTCAGGCGCCTGTCTACTCACTTAACTACTGCATAGGTCTCTGCCTACTTCTTCGACAACTAAATTACCTACATGTCTATCATCTGCCTACGTATCTTCATTATTGTCTAACTACCTATCCTCTTAACCTTTTTACCAGCTGTTTATCTATATTTATGCTTGCTTTTCTACCCACCTGTCTAGACATCTAACGCGCCACCTACTTACCTAGCTACCTATCGACAGCGCCTAACATAGCTACTATCTGTCTATTTACCTTGTTGGCCAATTACTTATCTCCTTGATTATCTATCTATCTATCTATCTATCTATCTATCTATCTATCTATCTATCTATCTATCTATCTATCTATCTATCTATCTATCTATCTATCTATCTATCTGTCTGTCTGTCTGTCTGTCTGTCTGTCTGTCTGTCTCTCTGACCATCCGTCCATCCATCCATCCATCAATCCACCCACCGTCCAACTATCCATCCATCCATCAAATATGCGACGATGTTGTATTCGATTACCACGCTGCAAGTTCGAGCCCCCGGGGTGCAATAATTATTCTGGGCTAAGGTTTGAATTTTCCCCCTTCAGATTTTATTTACTGCTTTTTAACGTGATCCCAGTTCATCGACTTGTTTCAACGCTTGCCAAACATTATCTAATTGAGAGTTAACCAACACAACATCACAGCATTGTGTTGTCGCATCAAAGAGTTGGAATGGCATGGCCAACACGTTGTGAGCAAAGAACGATCACAAATAATTTCACGAATTGGGAGATAATTACGTGTACGTTTCGTTGAAATTTTAATATCTAAACATTTTAGGTTGATTGCTAGGTAGTCTACACCTTCTGCTTTCTTTTTTTTTTTTCTGTTATTACAATGCTTGACTCACTAAAATGCCAGCAGATCAACCAAGAACTACATTTTGCAACAAATTACTGGCACGAACGGGATCAGAAGGGATGAAACGTATTTCATTGATCTAATGTTACACGAACTCAGAGCCAAAACACATCATTGAATTCTGAACCCATTTTCTGGAATCAGGTGCTGGATGAGAATCGTATCATTTTCAACAAAACTGTAATCAAACTTTAAGCCCTGATGAAATTTGTCAACTGTTGAGCCTAACGAAGAAAACAAAAAACAAAAACATAGGCAAAACACACACATCTATATTAACGACTACTTCGGCTTAGTTGATTTCGACCACCTACTACTCTTGGAGATGAGAGACGACACCCTTTTTTTTATCAGATCCTGAACAATAAAACTATAAAAATGGAAGAATCAATGGTAAATCAGCAACATCGAATCATTGACTAGCAGAAATAAAGTTCGGGTGTTCAATATTCTCTCAACAGAGAGGTAAAGAGATCTTTGATTCTCGAGGGCTTCAGTCTATGACTTTGTTGTCCTTTTTTTGTGTGTGTGTTTCGTAATATTTCTTAAATCTTTTGATTAAATATCTTACATTTTTGGTGTCGTCTTTCTTGTTGATGCATAGGTTGTTTTTTTGTTGTTGTTTTTTTCACGTTGGTGTCAAGGGAGTAGTGAAACAGATTGAATTTCTTACTGGGCTATTTCCAGCGGCAAATTTTCTTTGTGAAGATAATATTATATAAGTCATCCTGCAGTCGTTATCATGTCAACATACCTTCTCCAAACTCCGACTCAGCTTAAACAGGCCTAGTAATGTTCGGGCTTGCGGCTCAGGGCCCTTCTTTGGTACACAGGTGGTTCACAAGGCAGAAACCTTCTGATGCCTTGATGTTCTGTCGGCTGCCGCCATCACTAGATCTTAAATGCTCGAGGCCCATGACTCTGCTCTCAGGTCTCACGGTTCGGCGAAAAATGCTTCCTTTGTCAAATGGTATATATATATATATTTTTAGTCAAAACTGCACAGGAACAATTTTTGTTTAAAAGGATCATTTTTCGTTAGATTTTATATGTCAATTTCAATTGATTAAGTTCTGAAAAATCAAGCTACTGCAAAAAAAAATAAAAAATCGTGAAAGGTTCAAAGTAGCCGTTGCCGTACCGAAGCACCGTTAAAATTTAGCTCGTACCAACGAAACAAATATAATTGTAAAAAATGTGTTGTTATTGCTTAATACTTTTGTATCAAATGAGAAAAGGTAAAAGCCAGGGTTTGAAATGACTCTTTACCAAGGATTGCTGACAATGTTACCGTCCTTTGTTGACAATTGGATCAGTGGGCCGGGACGGACCTCCCTTTGATCAAATTTGCTTAAATAATGGTTTGTTTATCTCTGGTAAAATTAATGCAATTGTTTGGCTTGCAATCATTGACTTCCACTCTGTGTGGAATCCAGACCTCCAAATAGCTCTGAAATAGCTCTGTAGAAATTAAGGTTTGTCTGGTATAGATCGTAAAACATTGAATGTCAGAGATATGTAACCGTATGCAAGTTATTTGGTGCAGGCTTGAGTTTGCGTAGTGGACGCACCAGATTATTTAAAGACAGAAGAATACTTTTAACGCCATAGATATTGTTATAATATCCATATGTAATCAAGGGAAATTACGCATACATGTAATTACTTAGTTACTGCCCTTGGTTAGACCTATACTTAATTACGTAGTAAGGGAAATAATTTACCTCTTATGCGTTGTGTGATTAATTAACACCACCACTTTACTTACATTACTTTTCATGTTGCATTACTCTCAGTGAGTTGGTAATACATTAGGTCACCTATTCTAAAGTATGAAAGTGTGTGAATGACTTTATCTTTATTGATATTTGGTGACACTCATTACTCTATGCATTATTGTGTACATTGTCACGAGCGAGTGAGCGAGGATCAATAGTTACGGGGAGAAGGGGGTAGAGTAACATTAACTCACGGCCCACAATTAATGGAAAGCATGGAATGTTGTGAGTTGGGGGGTTTGCATGAGGCGAGAGCGCTGTGCTTACAATCACTGCAAGTTAGGAGGTCCCAAGAGACAGACGGAAGAAAGCAGTCGGGAGAGTGATGTGTTTTCCAGTGATGACTGGTAGGTCGAACTAGGATTGATAATTATGATGATTGATGTACTATATTCGCCTATGACCATGATGTAAATAAGTATATGTGAGGAATGTGGAAGGCATTGATTACTGTGTATAGAGATGTGCGCCATGAGCGATAGATGTAAGTTAGGATCATGGATCCGTAGCGAGTCTGAGTACTGTGTAATACGGTGGAGGTGTGTTACCGTAAGATGTGTGGTGAGTGAAAGGTGGACTATTGTGTGTACGCTTGATGGTTTGTAATGAGGGGTGAAGTGGATAGAAATGGTACGGTATTATACCAATGTAATGTTATTCTTATAGGTGCCGGGGTCGGGCAGAGAAGCCACCCGCGGTGAGAGGACTTGTGCCGGGGTTGGGCCGAAGGCTACCCATAGGCCAGCAGGAGTGAAGCTGTCGCGCAGGACAGCGGGAGCACCTGAGTCGTGGCAGTCTGGCCACAGACAGGGACGTTGTATTACGATATTAATGTGCTATTGCAATATGAATGTGCTATTGAGAGACTGCTGTGCTAGTGAAATATTAATGTGCTATTAAGACATTGAGGGGAGATTGAGATACGGAGATTAGGTTGAGCAGGAGCCAGTAAGATAGGGCCGCTCGTGGGACATACCTTGAGGAGAGGCTGAGGCCGAAGCGTATTTAGAAAGTAACTATCGGGTTGTGGACCCGAAGAAGAGTGCATGTGGGAATAAGGCCGTTGGATGGTAGTTGAATTCAATATTGTATGTAATTGCACTTCTATCTTTATCTTTATGTATAATAAATGTGTGAGTCTGATGGGTTGTTCTGTTAAGTGTTATACTTGTTCGTTCGTGATTGTTGTCCTGTTATAATCATTACATCTCCCAGTCTGGGATTTGTGACATACATCTCCTACGATACTGTATATAACTAATGACCTGTAAATATTACCAAAATCGGGGGACAAGGTGGTCTAGAGGCAAGGTGCTCGCCTCTTATGCCAAGGGTCCCGGGTTCTAAACCCGGGCAGTGCAGGCATGTTGGAAAGTGGATTTTTCTCATATTTTCAAGTCCCTGGTCCTATTGGGGGGTAGGATCGAGTACCTAGTCTTCTCGGATAAAGACGAAAAAATTCGGAGGGCCCGTGTGCACGTTGCGCACGTTAAAGATACCTTGGCAGTTGGAAATCGTAAAGAGCAGGCCGAAAGGCCGCTGCCCGGGCAAAATTGAAATTAATAGATTAAAATTTATCCATATCATCTCCCCCCCCCCCCCCCCCCCCACCCCCGGCCAGAACAAGAAATAATAAAACAAGTAAAGTGAGGTGTAAATGCCAAGGGCAGCGAACCTCCTAAAATAAAGACCTCAAATCATATTACCAGAATAAAGTTGCTTATCTTCCCGGCTACAACTGACTTCTCTTTGTTTGTTATCACTACATAACAGATATCATCTTTTCCACCATCCTCACCATATCATCGCCATCACCACAAATGAGTTCCACCAGTCATTAAATACCGGTATCTTCCACTTTCCCAGTTGTCGAGCTCATCCTTTAAACCTGTCAGAGCCTAAATTGTCTACGCTGATAATGATACGAGGTATTCATGATATTGTAACTGTACGTGTTTGTCGTGGCAATCAAGAATTTTAAATTTAATAATTTCTCACCCAAAATGACCCAACGTTTTTGTTTTCACTGATATCGTGTTCAGTATACATTTTCTCAGTGTTGATGACCCAAAATAACTGTTTCTTTCTTTTTCTTTCATTTAAAAAAAAAAAAATTATTTCCCGAAGTCAAGGAGCATTATCAACATAATAATATGAAATAACCGCCCAGGGTGGGAACAGAAGTGCTATGAATGTATCGGTAGGAAATTTAGTTCATATTTTGAATACTTCAGGTAGAGTGTGACTGGGTCTACTTTACGAAATGAAACCAGGTGTGCGATTGTAGTAGTTTACATAAAATAATGTTCTTATTATTGTCAGCAGATTAGGTGTGCAGAAAATTCGACAGTTGGATATATCTGAATGTATGTACATAGGCCTATGGGTACGTAGATGAACTATTCGGTGGACAGGTGAACAGATGGATTAGATGGATAAACTAGATGTGGTGTATGTTATGACTGCATCTTTCTAGTGACAGAAATTCTACGGAATATCGCCAATATTGTGGTCGCGATGCTGCGCGGCTGACAACTGGTGGATCGATGGCCGAAGAGACACATGGTTGTTTCATCTGTCCACATACAATTCCATCCTTCTAAAGCCATAGAAAATGAGAAACAGGAAGGATAAGAAAAGTAGGTAGGCAGAAAGAAAGAATAAACAAAAGAAAAGTAAGAAGAAAGAAAGAAAAAAAAAAAAAAAGAAAGCAGGCAAGAAAGTGTGAAGATCAGAATAGATGTGCTGTTTTCTTTTTCAATATGCGGACATCAAGGAAAAAGAAGGAAAGAAAGAAAATAATAAAAGTAAAGGAAAGAAAAAAAGCAATAAGGAAAAGGAAAGACGGATATTGAGGTGTTTTTTTTCTTTCTAAAGGTGAACAGGATTGATGTCCCATTTGCTCTCCATCCCATCCCAACCTCCATCTCCCGCCCCCCCCCCCCAAACAACTCTCCAAAGACAAAACAAATATATTTTTCAGTGCAGTAATCTTTAATCAAAACTGCATTGAAACACTTTCAAAAAGGTCCCTGTTCTGACAACCTTGAACTTCTAATGACATAGCGTGGCCACTTGCGGGCCCAGCAGTCTGCCGATGAACATGTTCACATATTCCGTCACACGCCGATGGTCACAGAGAGTGGAGATACTCGTCTGTATACAATAGTTAAACTCGTCTTTCAGCCTGGAAACAGACGAATAAGATTAGATCGAATTCAGTAATAATAATAATAATAATAATGATAATAATACAATAATGCATGTTTATACAGCTCACACTTCCCATTTAAACATTTAAAATAAGCTCTGAGTGCTCTACGATTTTAAAAAATAAATCTATGTACATGTAATAATGGCAACAACAACAACAAAAAAATTCACTAAAATACAATACCGTGAAATAGATTTAAAGTATAATTTCAGTTAAAAAGGTAGGACTTTCGTTTCCATTTAAGAGAGTTCAAATTATCAGCTTCTCTAATTCGCCTGATATAGTACATGTATTCTACACTGACTCACGGCCCAAAATGGGGAAAGTCGCCAGCCCTCGTTTGCACTCTTGATACCACTGATAATGTCCTCAGAGTGCAAGACGAAAATATATACTTTTCATTATTAATTTGCTGGACAAATGAGCAGGGGAGACAACAATTTAAAAAGACATGAAATAATAATATTATGCTAACGAATAACTTGGCGCTCATTAAAAACTACACCACCACCAACACCTTGGCTTGGAGAGCACCAAGCAGGCCAGTGAACCACGTGGACGATCATCTATTACAAGGAAGCAAGTTTACTCTTTTGAGACAATGAAACGCAAAATTATAATAACGTAGGCCGTTTATTCATACCAAACACCAACTTTAGACCGTGAGATGTAGATTAGGAGACTGAAATTATTGTCTGCCTGGGGTTAAGTCGAAATGATTAGGAAGACTTAAATCTATCTATCTATCTATCTATCTATCTATCTATCTATCTATCTATCTATCTATCTATCTATCTATCTATCTATCTATCTATCTATCTATCTATCTATCTATCTATCTACTCATACCTCTTTCTCCCTCTATCTATCTATCTATCTATCTATCTATCTATCTATCTATCTATCTATCTATCTATCTATCTATCTATCTATCTATCTATCTATCTATCTATCTATCTATCTATCTATCTATCTATCTACCTATCTATCTATCTATCTATCTATCTATCTATCTATCTATCTATCTATCTATCTATCTATCTATCTATCTATCTATCTATCCGTTTAATGTACGCTTGCCAACCTAAGTTTTTGCATCAGTACACATGTATATATTCTTACGGGCAAACGGCAGTCAATCCTTCTCTACCACTACCAGGCCTTATTTCCTGAGCCAGCTCTATAGTGTTGTGGTAGAAATTGTCAACACACACTGTGAGTTCATTCTCTAGACGCTGTTTCAACCCATCCTCACCATAGTTGCTGACCTTCTCCAACAAGTCTGGAGCAAACAAGGAAAGAATGACAATTGTTCAGCTATGGTCAGACTGCCCTGCTCGACGTTATGCCAGTCAGCAAACCCACGTCAGTCAGACACAGATTTGTAGTGAAAGATGTTGTACATGTATAACAATTTTTTTTTCCCGTAAGGTTGTTAGGGTTGCCATTACGGGGGAATAAATCTAACCTACCTAGAAATTTACTGCGCAAATAAAACTCTACGGCCACATGGCGACAATAGTGACTCCGAAAAAAATAAATATATGCTTTCCTGGGGTAGCGGCCCAAACAAACAAACAAACATGCAACTTTATAGTGTCAGACTGCGACCTTAGCTCTTGTTTGTTCAATCTCTATTTTCTGAAAAAAAAACAACACACACACACACACACACAAAAATTGAGGTCTTTTAATACATGTATGTAGAAGAGATATATCAAATATACACTTTGACACTTGTTTAAAATGCGTTGTGGCACTTATCAAGCTATTTCACAGTTCCGACTTAAGCCGCAAACGCTTATTTCGAATTTCTCAGTTGTGCAAAAAATGGAGTTGGAACATAGGCTACAAGAACGAAGATCACGAGAACTATGTCTTGCCTGGTGAAACTTGAAGAATACATGGATTCCATGACCCTGCTGCCCATGATATCATATTTTTTTAAATTGTATTTTAAAAATGGCCGTGGTAACATTTGTTACCAGCATTTAAGGAAACGGTTAAAAAATAACACTGGGCGGCGACAATTACAAGACGGGGAGAATGCTTTGTGAGAAGTAAATATGATTTTTCTTACCACTTCGTTCTTAAGTCAAACTCTGTTGGCTTAGATCTACATGTATATAATACAGCACTTACCGGCAGATGCAATGGCACAGACGCAAACTATGGACAACCAGTGCAGCTCCATCTTTCCCCCAGTACAATGTTGGGGCAAGATGACTGCATGTATTATATGTAGGCCTACTCATTGGAAGGTACCGTGAGTAAACAGCTTAATTGGTTTTGATAAACGAAAATGGCGTGTTACTCCCAAACTATCGCTTGGCAGCATGAAGTTTTGCAGAGCAATAGCGAGCAGTTAATGACGGGTAAATGCTGTAGTGATGAACGGAGACAAAACGGTCCAGTTAGGTAATACGTGGTCCCCGAAAAAACGGTTAGATACTCAAAGTACATTAATTGGCTTCAATTATTCCATTGACTTTTGTGACTGAAATGAAAGCTTATAACGTGTTTTCTTATACATGTAGGCCTATTTCCATTCTTTCAGAATTTATTGTAATGTATCTAATGCGGGCTTTGCGAAATGCCTTTTTTTAATTTCGAAGACAGACTGGCGGCCATTCAGAATGAGACGCTTGTCGCTGGGCTTGAACCAGAGAAATCGGGAGTTGAACTTGTTTGGGGGGTCAGATATCCTTTTTTTTTTTTAATTGCGGAAATGGAAAGTTTATCCATTTCTGAACTAGAAAACGTTAATTATATGAGCAGATTTTAAGTATAAAGTGATTAAAATCAGAATTTTCTGAGGTAGGTATCTAGCTGTTTTGTGTTGAGCCCGATCTGTAATCCCGATTTTCTCGGGATTTCCGCCATTGTTCAGGGCTCACCCCCCCCCCCAACCTCTTTAAACTGCAATATCTCGGGCTAGAATTAAGCTAGCTCAAAAAAATTTTCACCAAGTGAAAGTACATGAAATAAGCTTTCACGTGATACCAATAACTCTATTATGATAAAAAGCGACAAGTGACTCATTTTGACTGGCTGCGCGACCCCGGATTGTTTTGGCAACATTCTACCTCAGCCCAGCACAACGCAGTGACGCTGTCACCATGTAGATCTAATCGTAGATAACTCAAAGTGAATCCGGTTTTACAAATTTCGTCTCTGTTTGGCGTAAACAGGTATATAATTATTATGCATGTAGGCTATTTGAATGCCGATTAAACTGATGCGTGTCGTTTTATTGCCCCCTCTCTCTGTACACACACACACATGCACATCACCCCAGAATCTTCCCGGCAGTAAGGATTATTATCCTTAATGTACAAAAGTGGGTTGTTGGGGGGGGGGGGGGAGAATCTGTAAGGGCTTTTCGAGGAGGGAAACCGAGTGCGACAGTGTATAATGAGGTAATGAGAGACCATGGCACGAACCACAAAATTCGTGCCTCATAAAGAAGGGGGGAGGGGGTTAATTGACCACAAATTATACCATTTACTCGCCCCATCGACCATTCAGTGACATTTCCTCATGAATAAGATATAAACCACAATCATACATTATATAGTACTTGTACAGTGCGGAGGACTAATAACATTACATGTACATTGTGAACCTGTTGAATTACGACTTTTACAGTACGAACGAAATGCCAGATGTCTAATTTGCTTCGCGTGCACGTGTGCAAGTTGAACATGGAATCTCTCTCGAACGTGCGCGCCCCCCCCCCCCCCCCGGACGAAAAGGCTTTGGGGTCAACATGTTCTTTTTCTTCCATATCTTTTATTCCTTCCTTTTTTCTTTGTGTTCTTTCCTCAGTTCTTCTTCGTTCGGTCACCCTCTCTTTTTGTTGTTTTTGAAACCAACTACATTTTATATTACTACATGTATTATTACTTTCCGTTCCTGTTGCTATTGTACATGTACTTCTTTTTTTTTTTTTCCGTGATCATATAAAACTCATCATACATCTATTCCTGATTCGTTTTCAATATTATAATTTCAGAGATCATGTAACAAACCGACCCTTCAAGTTCAACAAGGCCTGAAAGTAGAGGTACGTGTATTAACTTAGGAAAGATTTAAATATAAAACTCCCCTGGTGTCTGCAAAGTCTGGACATCCAATTAAAATACTGTAGTAAAAATACAATTATCCTGTTTTGTCAATAAACCACACCTTGGAATTTTTCATACACATTATAATAAAAAGGTAATTCTAAATACCACTAACGACCTTCGTCTATCACTCACGTTTCAAATGTATAACTAACCGACAATAGAGAAATAACTGACATTTGACAACAGGAAGGAACAAAACAAAAGGTCGTAAGTCAGCACTGCAATCTTCTTTATTTCCGAGCATAAAAATATATTGACTCCAAGAATACCTTCATCATGAAGTCTGATCATGGCATGTTTCAAAACTCACAAATATTGAATGATTTCAAAGTAGGATAAAATATTACACAAAATACATGAATTAGATGGCGCTACCAATCAATGAATCCATGGAATTTTTACAGCATGTACATGTAATAACATCATTTACCAGACATTTCCTAATACTTATTTCAACAACACCGTAACATCGTTTTTCCAAATTAATGTGTCAAAAACATAGCTGCCCAGAAATAATGCAAGTGTCTGCAATCAAGAACCATTTCTCAAGAGACACAAAATAAAGAAGACAATCTACTGTAAGCGATGTAATATTGTTTGGGCTCTCTTATTGCCTTAATACTGAAACTCACGAGCTTGCAAGTGAAAGCTGCAAGAGGCCCTCGATGTACATCTTCCATGTGGCTCAACACTTCTTAATTTTATAACAGTTTTATTTGAGAGATGGTGGCAAATGAAAAGCTACTGATTTACCATTGTCAACAATTGTGGGAGAAATTCATGACCAGCTCATACATCTCATGTATCTGGATCTGCAAAACTGAAAACATTAAAAACCGTCCTCCTATGTAATGTAGGCCTGGATTCTCATAAACTGTGGTGTTAAACACTTAACTTTATTCCTGGAGCCACTGGTAAACTACTGTAAACACCTGCCAAACATCAATCAGCAGACATATTAATATAACATTAGGCTTGGTATGTGAAATTAAATTTTGGTGGTATTTTGACCTGTATAGTATAAACCAGATTTCAGAAATTTTTCTTTGAGAATACGATTAACCATTTTCTTTTCACGTACACTGAAAGAATAGATTATGTACATCATAGTTATGGAACACAGTGACAGCAATAGTTTGTTCAATATCAAAATCTGAATCAGCATTTCAGACAAGTAATAAATATTTACAATGCAGGCAAGTATACACATTTTACACACTTTGAAACTTTTTAAGTAATGCATGCCGATTATCACATAGAATTTTGATAGACAAAAGGATAAATTCAATTATTGTAAATTCACATTATACATGTACATGTAAACACTTTCATACAAACATACATATATCCAGTAATTCAGTCCTTATTAACTGGAATGATACATATACATGTAGATTTACTACCAGGAAAAACTACCAATCGATTGACAGATATCACTTCACAGAAGTCTGATCTGTTGTCTTTTTTTGTCACCAGTCACTACAGCATTAACTGTCCTATCTTCATTGAGTGCACTTTTGTTTGACAGGAAACATTTATGCATTCCTTGTTGTCAGCAATAACAAAGAATACTGTGTCCTCAACTTTTTGTCATAGCCAGTGATGACCACTACTTATCTATTGTTCGCTGACTAAATGAGAACATTTTATATCTGATCACTGATTGTGATTTACTGAAAGCAAACAATATACGCACTTGATGTGCATTCAGCATGGATGTGAAAAGCTGGACAGTGTCCAAACATTCAAAGTTCAATGTTCTTTAAATAAATGCAGTGAATCAATGTTAAAACCTGCCTGACAATCTCAGGTTCTGTCCATTTTTATCCCCACCAAGTGCTTTAATTAAGAAGAATGGGCACATTTCATTACAGCTCTAATAATATATATTATTATAAATGACCCCCAACATCCCCTGAACAAGGAATATATAAGATCTGTAAGAAGTTTAAGGCTGTTGTCAAAGAAAACTAAAACTGAGCGCTACTTTAAATCGTTTATTCCATGATCAACTAGGATGTTACAATAATGTCGTCATCTTGATCATAATCTGTGCACAGTTGAATTATGTCCTGCGTGTCAGGTCAATGTGTTTTAGTTAGGGAAGCATATTGTGTGCACTGTTAATTTTGTTAATTTAGTTAATTTATCAGTGTGTGTGTATATATGTGTGTGTGCGCGCTATGTATCATACTTTCTGCTTCTGTAACTGTATTGTTATGTATTCAATGATCAAAACAAATTTCCTTGTACAAGGACGAATAAAATTTATCTTATCTTATCTTATACATGTAATGGCCTAAGTCATTCTTCACAATTCTAGGCACACAAAACTGTTTCACCAAGATGAACTATTTATCAGTGTCAGTTGTTTACTGCAGGTCTGAGCACATAGACTGTGCACCTACATCTTTAGCTCATATGTTATGTCAGTGTTGAACTTCATCTCAAGAGGGACATGACAGATGAATGAAAATTTTGGCCTAAGCCATTATGTTAGTGTAGTCTGTGTAGTGATGATTTTCATGCCATGGTTACATCTGGGAAAGCAGAGCTTTGCAAATCAGGAAAACAGACTGCCCTTTCAATATCTTCATAGAAAATATGTACATATAACAACATCTGAATACACACCTCTTGTTTTTTCTTTTTTGCAATTCTCACCTGTTTCCATGGGATACAGATAACCTACCCCATTTTCCCCTTGGGTGGATCATAGAATACAGGATCCCCAGTTAAATCTTGCAAGCCAAAATAAACTGGCTTCTATTCTCTGTCCATGGAAATGTTGGTGATAAACTAGTACATGTATGAATTTATTACAAGGTGCTCTTATGACAGATTAATTATACTTACAGTTACAATATAATTCTGCACATTGCCAAAACTGTATACTGGCCCAAAAGGACTTGTTAGACAGAAACTGCCAGGATATTCCTCTTCAATACCATTCTAAGAATCTTTTCCAGGCATTCTTTCTCAAGGGATTACATTTTGTGGATTGGCAAACTAATGAATGATTTTGGAAGCATTTGACTGGTGTCTCTCTTTACTCATTTGTACATTATCTCAGACATAGTAAGACAGACTAGTTCCAACAGTTTATTTCTTGCAAATGAGTTTTAACACTTAGAATAAAAAGATTTGTAATGAGTGGCAAACTACCTACAATCACAAATGTCAGTGATCAAAACGCCTCACTGTTGATATATATACTAAAAATTTCTGTTTTACTCAAGCTGGAGAGCTATGCTTACTTTCAATTTCATCAGCTGAAAAAATTCAAATTTTTTAAACGTTTTCTTTTTCTTTTTTTTTTGTTTTTATTAAAAGTAAATAATCGTAATTTTTTAACGTTTGTGGATGGACAAAATTCTGTTGTGATCAAACAAAACAAAACAAAACAAAAATCACAGACTTCAAGAAAAAGACCAAAATGCACAGATATTCTTATTGTTTCATAAGAACCTTAATCTCTAAGGATAACTTATTTTTGAAACCACTACAGTAATACTAAAGCAGTTTTGGCAATGTACATGATGGACATGAACAACCTTGTGCAATGGTAAAATTCTGCTCATTATAACTTTTTATCACTGAATGAACCAAGAAATGTATCCATGCCAGACAAATGATTAAATAACGGATCTATGTAATGGCCCTATTACACGTTCAGATGGACCGGACCAGGTTAGCCTTCGGCTGTGCTTACGACTAATCATAGTCCGCTAGGTTGATTACATGTTATGATGGACCGAACAATGGACCTGATGGAAACAAGGGATGCTACTGCGATACACAACACACAACCCCACCACTTTTGAAAAATTCAATGGCTATAAAGATAGATTTTTAAAATTATTTTTATTAAGCAATAAAACAAAGTATTCGGAATCACTTTTACTAATTTTGACATGCTGATTCCGAATTTGATATCAAATTTTTGCTGGCAGGTCATTTTCAACAAGTCTGTAAAATGACATGCCATCCCAGGGGAGGAAAAACTTCAAAGGCAAGCGGCAGCACCAACCATTCACTCAAACCGTACCACAAAATATCAGGAGACACCAGAAATTGATGGGCGAGAGGTCGACCGACAGGCATACCAAACGATTTCAGCTATTTTCCTTTTTACACGATACAATTAGTCGTAGGCAAGGTCAAAGACCAAATTTCGTCCCGCCAGCGTCCGGTCCATCTGAACGTGTAATAGGGCCATAAGAGATTCTACCAAAGAATTTCAAGCAGACAGTAAAGAAGAGAACTGAGGAAGTTGCCTGTATCATGCAATACATTTACTAATTAGTCATAATTCAAGGCATCTAAGCTGTAACTATTGGTGTCATCATCAGGCTGGAAATACTGGCTGTCTAAACTTTTTAAAACATCTAATGTCTCTTCCAGAACATCTGGGCCTGGTGAGGAATGAGCCAAAGTTTTATCTAGTTGTGATGGGGTGAAGGTCATTACCTGTTCCTGAAAATTTGCTACTGATTGATCCACTTGACCCCTTCTTGTTTGTTTGGTTTCATTATGAGTCATGGTCACATTTCTTCGAGGAGTTAATATTGGTGTTTTCGCCAGGTCAACATTTGGTGCTGTTCCAGCATAATAGGCCGTTGGGAGTCCGGAGGTGGGTTGCAAGGGTTTGGATGTGATTGGCTGTGGACAGGCATTCATGCCTGCTGGGTCTTCACTCTGGCCACAGTCGAAAGAAGGAACACTAAACATGGATGAAAGGTGTAATCTGTTGGTGATCTGGGAATCCGTTGTATCAGATGACAGGAATGATGGTTGAGATGAATCACAGGCATGATGTTTGCTTGGTGCTGACAAGTTAGATTGGCTTACATTAGATGATCTGGAACGATTGCTGAGTTGAGCCAGATGATGTGAGAATGGGTATTCGGTGGTGTTCTGTAGGGTGCTGGCTCTGTTCCTGTTGGAAGCAACAGCCTGGCTCCCTTGTTTCATCAGCAATGATGATTTCGTGTTCATGTTCCCACTAACTAGTTCCTCATTCTTGTCTGAATGTACTTGCTGGTGATTACTTCTGACATTAATATTCTCATCAGTCACATCAGATGTTTGTAAAGATTCACAATCACCAAGTCCTGTGTGAAAGTAATCCTGCCTTTGGTTAGAATCCATTTCTGAAATCTCCTGTCTCATGTTTACTGTAACAGGGGGCGGTGGTTCTTCATTTTGTCCCAAGTCTGAACTCTGACCTGTTAGTAATGACATAGCCTCCTCATATGTCGGCAGTATTTCACTGGATACAGAGGCATGGTTGCCCTGGGATGAATGCGTTATGGATGAAGTATGATTCTGACTGAGGGTGGTTGAGGACTGGTGTTGATCATATTTTTGAAGTGAGGATGAGGAAGGAGAGAGACTTGCTAATTCCTTACTCCACCCTGACTTCATCCCTTGTCGAGATACAGTGCCAATACTTCCTGTCAATGACAGAATCAATGCTGGTTGAGTAGACCTTGTTGCCCTGACATCTTTTCCTTTGTTCTGCTGTATCTTCAGACTCCCGGCAGATTGGGGGGTATTCTCTTCAGCATTTATCTGAATTGTTTGATTTTGTTGCAGGCCATCTGATGCCTGAGTAGAATTTGTGTGACTTGCTACTGCTTTCACAAACGAACTTACTTTAGGTAGAAAATGACCTTGAGTGGTGGTATTCTGGAAATCAGGGACAATTGCTGCAATGTCAGTATTTGTCTGGTTTGATTTGTAAGAAGCCATCCCACTGGTGAAAATATGATCTGGTCTGGAAAACACGGGGGTAAGATGACTGTTTTGGCTGGCAAGGCTTGCTACTGTCACAACGGGTTTGATTGGCTGAATATAGGCCTGAGTGGAGGCAGATGGAGTTGCTAAAATACCAGAAGTTTGAATCGGCATAAATCTATTGGGGGCTGAGTTTGAATCCCCACATGGTGTGGCACAACGAGGAGACATGAGAGATCTGTGTGAGCATGGAGTAGGACAACGAGGTGAGCTCAAACATAGCTGTGAGCTTGGGGTGAAGGGTGGGGACGGGTGAGGATTGTATTGGTGGGGAGAAGAAAATGGGTGATTGGTGGACAGAGGTGAGACAGAACTGTTGGAAGGTATGACAGGGCTGTTGTAACCTGAGCCTGTTCTTGCTGGACTTGTGGAGGTAATCTGAGATCTGTTGTTGGACACAGCTGTGACAAAGCTAACAGTGGTTACAGTCACTGAGGAAAATGGGGATGTAAGACCTGAGTAAGCTGTGAACATCTCTGTACTGTGACTGGACAGAGGATTCAAGGATGAAAACTGCACTGGCGACTGAATGGGTTCAGAAGAATGCTGTGGTGAGGAGGAAGGGCTGCTGGGTGGAGTAGGAATGCAAGTCAGTTGTGCAGACATCAATTTTTCTAAGTCCAGCAAAGATGAGGTGTCTGCAAATTCATCATTGCCAGAAGCCCTGATAATATCATAATCTATTTTGTCCTTTTCAAATGAAGAATGAAATAATGTTCCATCAACAGCATCTTGGAAAAGAGATGATTCACCTGGTCCAACATCATATTCAGCACCTTCAGGTTTGTTTCTGTTTCCATTGTTCAAATTGTCTGAATAAAAATTTGGATTGGAGGACAAAATTGAATAGACACTTGTCAACCCACAATGTAACGGATTAGGTCTGCCTGGGTTTCCAGTACTATCAATGCCATCATTGCTTCGTCCACTATGCATCACACTCAGAACAGAGTCAGATCGCAGCGGCATGAACATGGTGCCAGGAGAGGTCAGGTCACGGTGGCCACATTCTCCAAACATTCCTGAGGTGGACATCATGATGGGACTAGGACTAACACTACTGTAGCCAATATCTGAGACAGGGGTCTGACTGACACTGTTGTAGCCACCATCTGATACTGGAGTCTGGCTTAGAGATCGGTCACTCTTTGAACTATCCAGAGAGCTCTGATGGTGTAAACTCTGCAAAAGTTGTTTTTCTGGCACTGTATGACAGGAGAGTTTATCAGCGGGTGAATGAGTCAACATGCGCTTGGCTACCAACTTCTGTTGTTCTCTGTCCTTCACTGGCTGCTGTAATACTGCTGCTGTGGTGGGATCTTTGATATAAGGAGCATCTGCCAAATTTGGAGATCTGTCCCCAGATGTTTTCTGGCCTGATCTGTCCACAGAAACCTTGCTTGATGACCTGTCAACTGGGGTCAGCCTGTGCGCACGATCAACTGGGGTCTTAGACTGAGATCTGTCCACTGGTGTTTTCATTCTTGATGGCGGTCTCTCTGCAGGACATTTGTTGCCTGCAAGTTCAATGGGTGTTTTGGCAGAACTGCGGTCAGCTAGCACAGATCTTTCCACAGATGGTCTGCGGGCTAGCCTGGCAGGCCCAAGTGGACTTAGAAAAGTTGCAGGAGTCAAGTTGGCAATATCTGAGGACTGAGAGGTATTCTCCACAGTAGGATCTTTCTGAATGATGATTTCTGTGCTTTCATGACCTGACAGTTGTCTTTCATTGCCAGGTAAGATTTTATGGCCACTATGAGGGACAAATCTTTGCTTGGATACCCCATCAGATGAGAGGAGACCCGTTTGAAAACCACAAGTAGAATGACTTCTATAAGTGGTTAAAGAATGATCATGTACTTCTTTCACAAACCATTCATTGTTCTGTGGAGTATTTTTTTCATAGAAATCATGATTGTCTGGAATGGTGTTGGGAACTGACATACTCCTCCATACTATGGAATTTTGTTCTTTCAGAGAAGAAGCTGGAGTTCTACTCTCCTGACCATTCCTTGCCAGATCTGCTAACAAAGAACTGAGGGGATCATCCATGCATGAGTTGCTCTGGTAAGAATGTCGGGAAGACATGGATTCTGTTATGAAATCAACAATATCTCCAGGTAATTCGGTGTCAGTTGAACGCACTTTGGATGATGCAATCTCTTCTTTATTTGGGAGTAAAGATGGAATGGTGTTTTCATCATAAATTTTCCTAGTTGATGAATATGAGTCAGTGTTGGTTGTATGTAATATTCTCTCACCTAGTTTGGTGGTCTGAAGCTGCCGGGTCAAGTAAGGATGATCTGATGTTTTACTCCTCTGAAAACTTTTAGTGATTGGATCTGAACCTCTTCCTGGCTTTCCCTGGCTAAAATCTGCCTTGCCTAAATCTATCTGACTCCGCAAAATGTCACGAACACATGATATGCTTCTTGGAACTGCAGATGGGTGTTTCTGTCTAAGTTTTCCTTCATTCTTTGAAGTTAGCTGACACAACTTTTCATCTTGTCTTCCTCCACCAGCAGATACGAAAGTATCCTGACCAGTCCCTGAATTCCCCACAGGACCAGAAGTCTGCTCACTGCATGGCACACGACTACAAATTTTATCAAGTTGTTTCTTATCAAGCAACATCTGGTATGCTCTCAAAGCTCTGTTACTGATAGTGGGTTGCTTCATCTGTTTCTGTGAGCATTTAGATTCCTTAGTATTGTCAGACGATGAACCTGAGTTTGTGTTTTTTGCTGTCTTTGCAGCTACTCCTACAGATGTCTTGCAGTCAGACTGACCCATCTGGGTATCTCTACTATCCACAACAAGTCTCTGATCAAGGGCAGGTTCAATATCCAGAAGAGCATCACTTTCTAAACTTTCAAGATTGAGACTGATATGTCTTTTCCCAGTTCTCTGAACCTTCACAGGACCTTTGCCAGTGGAACAACCAGCTTTCTGATTCACAGTTTGCAGAGAAGCACCATCCATAACATTAGGAGACACAGAATTACACCTGATAGATGGAGGTTTTTGAATGAGTTTGTGATCACTGTTTGCTCTTCGTCTATTCCTGCATGGGTTTGTGTCACATGGAGAAACGTTTGTATCTGACTGAGAACCTAAGACCAAATCACATGAAAAATTCATCTCTAGCTTATGTTTGTCTTCAGGAGCCGACTCTCTGATCTTGCTCTTATTCTGTGATCGCTGGTTTTCTTTATTTTGTCTGGCTTGCACAGCATTCAGAACTTGAACCGCTTCCTTCACAGTCATTGTTTTGGAGTCTTCAATAATACTAAGTAAGGTTTCAGTGTCCGTGGCATCATGTGACAGTGTTGGCTGAGGTGTTTCATTCTGATTCAAATTTGTAACAGGGTCACTCTTGCCACTCTCAAACGAGGATGTGTTTGTCTGTAACTGTGTCTTTGGCTTGTTATCTGACATACATAAACTTTTCTCTCCAGTGTCTGTGGCACATGTGCCTTCAACATTCACAATGTACACATCATCATCCATTTCTTTCCTATCTTTGGATGAGCTAATACGTTTCTTGTCTTCTCGCTCATCACCAGCACTTTTGCTAGCTTTTCTCTTCCTTGGTCCTTGACCTTTGTGGATGTCCACAGCTTCTACTAAACCATGTGGTTTTGTGACACCCGCACTGACATCTTGGTTTTTGGTCTGACTGCACTTCTGGCTAGGCTGCTCTGTCTCAATCACATATGGGGGCAATGTTTTATTATGAAGCTCTGGATTAGATGATACATCTGAATACTGTTTTTCATCAATGTTGCCCTGATCATGAGTGACAAATCCAGTTGTCTTGTGTGTGGCCTCTTCCTTCTTGTGCCCACTTGAAGAACATTTGTGAAATGCTGAACCAAAATTGTGCTGTATCAGACCATGAGCACTCACTTTCTGCTGACCAGTACTGACCAACTGGCTTAACTCAGTCAGTAGAGCTGATGATGAAGTTGCACGTGGCTGAATGATGCCTGCAGCTGCGGACACAACAACAGGGTTTGTCGCTGAGCTTGTGATTGAGGTGGTAAGGGCAGAGGTTGTCTGCTGGGGGACAAAACTGAAGGCTGGGGTGGATGAAGTCAATACGTCCGATTCTGAATTGGGGACAAGAAGATATGTCTGTCCATTTGCATCTGGCCCAACAACATGGCCTTTAATTTCAGATATATTCAATAGTCCAGGAGACATTGTAGAGTGGGACTGTTTTGTATTAGGAGTTGTCCCTGTTTGATTGTTTCCCAACAATTTTTGCAAGTCTTGAGGTGAAATCATGGATCCAGATTTTTTATCAAGGGAATACATATTGCCTTTGTTGTCCTCCACAAGAATGGGCTGACCTACATTTCTGCCAGCATTTTGAACGACAGTTTGACCAGACACAGCTGGAGGTAAGATGATGATTTGTCCATCAGATCCAGTGGATGCCACTGCAAGAGGTACATGCTGTGGCTGACTCTGAAATGTTGTGTTGGGAGAGAACAGTGACTGTGGAAGTGGTGCAACGCTGCAAACATTGTTAGTCACCAACTGCAGTGGTAACTGTGGCATGCTTCCCAGGGATGATACCTGACTGGTTGGTGGTTGACTTGACACCTGTGAGACTGGCTCTACAACAACTGTGATTTCCTTCTGTGGAGAGGGGGCAGCAATTACTGGCCAAGCTTTCGGATAAACTTCAGATTTTCCCATCTGTAAGTTTTTCTGCACAGTATTGTTGGATGGTCCAATGGTGACTAGGACATCAGTGGATTTTGATTTTCGTGATGGAGACAAACCAAGCAACTCAGCTGGCATCTGAAGTTTTACCTCTCCCTGGTAATTATTGGCAAGATTAACTAACAAATCTTGGGCATTCTTCACCCGTTGCTCTTTGAGTATTGCACTTATTGGTCTCATGTCTGCCTTCTGGGGAGACGGAGTAGTAGATCCTCCAAGCTTCTGCGGAGAGGGGGTGTTAGTCCCATTTCCAAGCTTTGGTCGGATGGGTGCAAATCTGTTTCTACTGGCTCTCTTAGGCTGTGTGATGGGAGATGTTGTGATGGTGCGAGTCTGGGGCATGTGCACAGTTTGATTTGAAGGTTGGGATACATGCACTGGGGTGATGCATCTTTTAACCGGGGAGGACTTACTCTGTGGGACTGTGATTTGGGCTTGAGTGGTGGAAGGTGCTAGTGTGACAGCTTCAGTCATGGCCGGTATCTCAGGGACTGACTTGAGACTTCCATCTGATTTCTCTGTCAGAGAGATGGGTACTGGGGTGGCAAATGAACTTTCACCACTAGAGCTGGTGCTTTCCCCAGACCGACACAATGTTGATGACGACGACGATGATGATGAAGATAATGTGTTCAGAATGTTATGTTTGACAGGTCTGACACTAGAAAAACCTGAGACACCTTTGCTGCTATTTCGAGGAAAGGTGTTTTCATCTTGATGGACAGACTGAAAGGTAGCTGGAGTAGACTGGTCTTTGTCTTGATGAACACTTGTGACTGGATCTTTGTTTTGTGAAGGTGAAGGTACATGTATGGATGGAGCATTTATCACATTATCTGGATCTTTACGAATGGACGCTACCATTGATTTGTTACTGGTGACTGGTACAAATGCACTACGACTAGACAATGATGACAAAATGCCACTGCTCTCAACAGAATGGGGTGAATTTGTGACTTGCCTCAAAGGGCTTTTTTGCACAATGGATTGTGACTGCTCTTTTCTTGGATCAGATCCCCGTCGTGGCAATGTTTGGGTGACACTAACAGATTCTGAGATTTTTCCGCTGTCTGGAAGAATATCACAGCTTGACGAAAGGAGAGAGTTTAATATCCTGGAAGAAGACCTGCTGGTCTTTGTTTCACTTTGTTTGTCATCACATGTTGGCTCTGCTTCTTTCAGATCTTGACATGAAGTTGATGAGTTCACTAAACTGACAGGACGACTTATCACAGTTGGTTTTTTCACAAAGTGGACTAGATTCGGTGTCTTTTTCTGTTGAGATTCAGCACTTTTTACACTGTCTGTTTCTTTCCCCTTACAAGCAGTGGATGCCACAATAAATCTTGATGTTTTAGAATAATTCTGTTCATCAATGGACTTCATACTTTCTCTGCAGCCAATCTCAGAAGACTTTGTGCCAATGGACAAAGGGTTGAGAAGTGAATCTCCTCTCTCAATGCCACTATCATACTGTGATTCATCCACTGAGATAGGGCACGAGTAAGGTCTTGTACGACTAGCTTCATCTTCAAAGAATTTACCGCCAGCCATGTCAACGTCAAGACTTTGTTGTTTTGTTACCCCAAGTGAAGTAATGCACCTTCTTTTTGTATAGGAGCCACGATCTGGACTAATGCTGTCTCCATTGCGTTTTGGGTGTTGTGGTGTAATCAAACTACTCATGGATTTCTGTGATGATGGAGATTCCAACAGTTTTGTCAGATTACATGCTGTATTGCTGACTGGAGGCAGGGATAATGATGAAGACAATTTTGGATTATGTTTTAATTCTGAAAGTGGAGTATTGACTTCCATTGGCTTTACAGGATGTGGCTGCTGGGGCAAATATTTGTCAGAAATGTCATGACAGTCAGTTGCAGAGAGCAGCTGATCTGACACCTGACCCAGCGAGTCTGAGGAATTGTATGTAAGATGCATGGAGTGTTTTTCCACTACACTTGTGCTCTGACATCGTTTTATCTGAGATGAGCCACTGCCACGTTCCCTTACATTAGTTGGTGGCTTTAAGGAACGAGTCGTCTCTGCATCTACACTGACAGTGGCTATTGTGTATGATGGCTTGTGGAGAGGCATTATTAATGAGTGTGGCAATGATGTCCCATCTAAATTCACCCCACTTTCTGCCGCTGGACTGGGTTTGTTCTTGCTAGCGCTTCGCTGTAGTGACAAACAAGGTTGACTCCTGCCCCTGGGAACCACAGAAACCATGGCTGTCCCTGTTTGATCTCCCATTCTCTGATAAACAACAAATCTTTTCTCAGCCTGTTCTTTTTGTAGCTTCTGTTTCTGTGCCAATCTCTGCTTCTGTTCCCGAATGACTTCGTTGTTCTGTAACTTCCGCTGCACAAACAGTTGGGCATCTTGATGCCTTGAACTTGGAGATTTCCTTCCTTGATCTGCAAGATCTGACAAGCATGAAGAAATTGATAATGATAAACACTGACCCTCAGTGAAATGAAAAATAATC
The DNA here is from genome assembly GCA_963931925.1 of Onchidella celtica. NCBI lineage: Eukaryota > Metazoa > Mollusca > Gastropoda > Systellommatophora > Onchidiidae > Onchidella > Onchidella celtica. The sequence continues at coordinate 57,487,193 of OZ007569.1, read as the reverse complement.
AGCATAATATATGCAAAGGACACTTCATATCAAAGGTTGTTGTTTTGTTTTCTTAAACATATACATGATGACGGTAATAATAGTAATATATCGTAAAAATCTACAATGTAGCTAATCTTTTCAGCCTTAAATGCTTGAAAATATCCATTGATTTTCTAGCTGTTTGAAGATACTGGCATTTATTTTACAAGCATAAAGAACTTAATGATCATGTCAGTGATACAGATTTTACTCTCAAGGTTACCCCTACTACTTGGCTCAGAACGTTTACTAGCAAGCTTCCAATTTATTTCTCTTGAATCTGTCAAAATTGCAGCAGGGAATTTACCACACCCTGCGGCCCGGTCATCACCAAGGGAGTAAACTCAAATCTTACATATCTGTGATAAATGACATCATGATCACTGCTTATTAAATCTGAAAAATGCAACTAAATATTAGAACCCTCATTTAATTATGTTAATCAGGTAAAACAACATTATCCCTGGACAGGTCCATTGCCAATAATTGATTTAATAACATAAATTACTATTAAATTCTGCAGCTGCCAGCTTGTTGCATCAATTGCTGACATAACTGATTCAATAATAATAATAATTGTTATTAAATATTGCGGCTGCCAGCCAACAATATCAATTTCTACCACATGATTTTAGATTGAAATTACCTATGTTTCCTGACACTTGCGTGAATTTAGTAGCTGCTCTCCCACAGGAAACACCTTTGGACACCAGGTAGTCTGACAAGTTCTGAATGTCCAGAAACTGTCTGTCAAACAACTGCGAGGCCCACTCACACACAAGCTGGCAGGAGAGTGCATTCACATCTTCATCCTCTTTGTCAGGAGATGTAGTGGGTTTCTGGATGGATTATAACATAGAACGGATTAACTCATTTCCCAAAGACTACTGCTCTGCAAATTTTCTGTCTCATGACTCCTCAGTACCTAGTTTCATAATCCGTAGGAATCTCAAGCTTCACATGTATAATATTATAAAATCTCTCTGTTTTACAAAGTGAACAAAAACATAAGTGATAGACTATCATAAATCAGTTGGAAAGTAGGCAGCAGTACTATCACTTAATTTCAAACTTTCAGTTACACAACTGAATGACTAAAAAAATATGTAACTTTACTTAGAAGATTTGAAACCTCCCATCAGTTTCACAACCACAGCTGACCAATAAAATTTCAGTACACAGGCCTAACTGTAGCTTCAGACAATACTTCATTGCAAGAAAGAAAAATTATATCATCTGTAGAAGATGAGAAAAAAATGCCATAAGTGTCAAAATAATTTCCATTCTTTTTATTTGCTGGTGTACAGTAAGTAACAATGTGGTAATTCAAAACCAATCTTCCTTTTCTTTGTTCAAGAATACTAAATATGTTCCAAAGGAGAGAGTTTTTATTTATAACATAGACTGCTGGTTAACCTACCTCAGTCTGACAGGCAGAGCCAGAGTTGTTTTTGCTTTTTAAACCACCATAGTAATACATACAGTCTCGTTAAGAAATAAATTTTCAACGGGTAAAGACCACAGAAAAGCTCAGAGCAGATACATGAATTTAAATAGTTTACATTATCACCACTGCACTAACATAACTGTGTGTCTCATATTTCATAGTTCTGTAAAAAGCACATAAAACTATGTTGCCTGGTGACAAATTTATCGTATGGCTTTTTAATGTATAACTGAATAGTCAGATTGATGCATCTATATTTTATTCACATGACAGTGCTGCGCTTGACCTCAAGAAGAATATAACAGGTTTTTGCAATTTTGACCTAATCTGACTTAGGCCATTATATTAGCAAAGGCCGTGATATCTGCATCAAATCTTCACTGATGTTGTCGTGAAAAGTTACCTGTGCTCTCTGCAATGTTTCACAAATGCCAAATACCTGTTTACAATGTTGCTTGACACTGATTATGGTAACACTATCAAGATTTCCAACACTACTGCTGCACATAAGATTCTTTTTTTTATCACAAATAGCAGCATGTGAGGGACAAAAACAAATACATCAGTACCTTTCCTCAAATTTGCAACTTTATGAAAAGTTTATACACTGTGAAAAAACATAAGTTGGCCATTCGATGTGCAAATAATTATACATGCGTAAATCATAAAGGATATTTTGAGCATCCTCGCTTGCCCAGTCTCCTCTGATACACTTTAGGAAACACAAACTTCATCATTTTTGCAAAGTCACAGCTACTGATTGGGGTGTTCCCGGCAGCTACACATTTTTGCCTGGTATGAGAAAACAAACATGTTCAACCTCTCAACAGCAATAATGCGATTCTTTCTTAATTCTTTAAACACTGGAGTAAATGTCACATGGTACACAAATAAATTATACTAGATAAGTCAATGATGGTTTGATGACTGCTGTAAGGCTCACAGCCACAAACTGCAGATTGCATTAAAACATTCAATGAAGATAAGTATCTTTTTAACCAACACATTCTATTTAAATAAAACCTTTTACAACATCAAAAATGTCATTAACAGCCTGAAAAGAAAATATGACTCTCCCTACATTTCACTTTCACTTTTTCAATCTGGTGGCCATTTGAGTTAGAACCCTTTGGCCTGTATCTTCATACATCAAATGACAGTCAAGTGAAATTATCATTTACTCCCCTTTCCTTCTTATCTATACAATGAGTTTGATAGGTCAAAGTACATGCAATCATAGTTCACCCGGTTTACCTACCTGTACTCCTCAAAAACATCTTGTTTCAATAAACAAACATTCTCATCTTCTACATAATGACTTCTTATCCATTTGATTGCTGCCAATGTGCGTTCTGACATTGAGGTCTGTGGGCTGCAAATACAAGTTAAATTTCAAGATCATTAACTTGATTAACTTTTTAAAACCTATGAGTTACGTAACTGCCATTAGTACTACAAAGCAAAGGATGGAAACTACTGACAGATACATTTTCTGACCTTTGGATGTTGTATATCAGCGCTAACCTTCACACACAATACATAGGCCCACAAATTCAAAACAGTGTTTACTAACAATAGTAATATTTCCCCTATTAAAAAAAAACAACAACAATATTTCCCATAGCTGGTAAAGTTTTGTTATGAATCCTACATTTCTAATCAGGGTTAAAAACATAAATTTAGCAAAACTTAATTCTATCTCTGCTCACTTTCAGATAATGGACATATTTCATGTGCAATCAACCAGACACCAAATTTCTGCACTAGGGGCCATTTTTTTAGAATCTGCCCTTTAATATGATATGTTCCATCACAACATTCAATTTTCTGCATGTTTTTTGAAGTGACAATCAAACAACTGAAAAATTTTATCCTTGAATGGGCAAACAACTCACTTTTTAGCAGGTTCTTCAGTAACACCTGTTGGAAGCTTCAGGTATAGCATCAACTTTTCCAGGTCTGATAACTCGGAGACTTGAGTCTGGCGACATAAGCAAACAATTGTTTGAAAATAAGCTTATGATTCACAACCCTTGCATGCAAGCAATGCTTTTGGCCAATTCTAAACTACTAACTCACTCAAGCCTGTTCCTGCACATATGCAGAATGGCCTGCTTCCTCTGTGAACAGATCCTGCAATTGTCCAGGATATAGACACTGATTGATATCTCCCTTGTTTTACCCATACACTTGTGGGAATCAGCTCAAATTCTTGACAAGCAGTTTGGCCAATCACTTTACCAAAAAATCTGGACAGACAGATTGATTGAATACTACTATAAAATTTTGGAAGTCCATACGATAGAGCAATTCCAACATATTCTGGACAGAAAATGACTTCTACACAACTTAATCCTCAGGCTGCCACAGGCGTGTCATCACGGTTTCAAGTTCCCAAATGTTCGCTGCAACAGGCACATGAACATGGGTGGGTCATGAAATCGACCATGCAGCATGGAAGACGTTTCCATGTTTCAAGTCACTGTGCTCTTTGAGATGTAACTACCATCTTATTGCTCACTGTATCTCTTCTAAATCAAAGGCATTGTGACAAGAACATGTTAACCAGTGGACTACTGGTAGGAATCACAAAGACTAAGCTTTCAAAGGCTCTCCTCCCACTATCAAACAGCATCGCATTCACATGCGAACAGTTGCTCAACAAATTTGCAATATTATCTCCTTTTCTCCTAAACTTCCTCTTGTCTGTGTCTAAGAACCAATCAGAAACAAGCTCTCAAATGACCTTTACCCCAAATGCCCATACTGGCCTGATTTGTAAGCACTAATCTGGATGAAACCATTTGTTTAGCAGTTGGGGGGTTGGGGGGGGGGGGGGTGTGACTGGTTATCATGATTCATTCTCAAGAAACTGTCAGTTTGGTATCATAAATCAGGTAGACGGTTAGAGACTTAGAGACAAAGGTTTCATTGTTTAATTCATAATCAAGCATGATAATAAGGCATAATAGCAATACAGTGGAGAACGGTTAAACCGAAAATGGCTAAACCGAAACTAGGGCTAACCGAAGGAAATTAAGAATCCCCAATTTTTTTCCTCTTTGTCTTTGTTAACAAACTATCGCTAAACCGAAATAACTCTATGGTTAAACCGAAAAGAAAATTGCTGGATTCAGTGGCCAGTCCACTGTGATTTGCCATAGATTGAGTCAAGTGACTGTATCACCCCACTACACCCCCCCTCCCCCTTTCACAAAATAAAAGCAGAGCATGCTTCGTTCTCTCTGGAAGTATAGGCCTACATGTGAGTGGCAGCACTACAGGGATAGGGGGAGAGGGAGGGAGGCCTATAACTTCATGGGTCCGAAATCAGACGGCAGCAGATGTTACGTTTGGCGCATCGCCAGTGGCCTTTCATGTAAAATGTATGAATCAGACAGTCAGCACTAGTTATCACGGACAGCGCATTTCATGGCATCGTGTACGGTAACAGCAACGAGATCGGCGGGACGGCGGTTTTGTACTGTCCATCCATACGCATGCCTCTCTTTTCTGAGAGTTAGTCCACATTCACCCGCATATCCATGCTTCGAGTGTGCCTAGGCCTGAGCAATCACCCATCCTCATCCTCAGAAAAAAACGCAGAGCAAGTGAGGATGTGTTGAGTCTGTTTATCCTGTGCACTTACATTATTTGTCCTCTATGATAATGACTTGGGCTGCATCTCATGAAACAGGCATTTTTTCAAGCCTCCTATTGCTAAACCGAAACTCTGTCTAAACCGAAAACAAATCCCTGGTCCCGCCCATTTCGGTTTAACCGTTGACCACTATATATATATATATATATATATTAAGGGTGGGCTGATTCGATTCGGAATTCGAAATTCGATGAATTCGGGAAGCTCAATTTGAATTCGACGAATCACACATCACAGCTAAATCTGAACACGAATCAGGCCGGAAGGAGAAAATGAAGAAAACAGTTGACCATAATAAATCCCTTTTAAATATCATAAATAACAAATGCACACCAAACAGATACTATGTCTCTAGAAAATTTTGAATAAATAGTTCGGTATATCTCAAGTAAACTGACAAAAATGCCGATGAAATATAAGTACTAAGTTATTTTCCCATGCTGATTCGAAGTTATGAGGGGTGTTCGAATTTGACCCGGATCAAGTTGAATCTCCCTGCAAACAAAGTCATATTAGATCTACACTCTTCCTTTGTGATGATTGGTTACTAATAGTAATGAGCGCTGACCTCAATTCGAATTCAAAATTCGTGTTCCTCGAATCGGGGTCACAAAATTTTCGGGTTCGCGAATCAGCCAGTTTGTTGATTCGGTTCACCCTTAATACAGTAGTCTCCGTCTAAGAACTCGCCGCCTTAGAACCCGCTGTTGCCGCGAAACCGAATTTTTTCACTATAATTTACATGCGTAAGAACCCGCTCTGAAACAAAAAATCCGCCTAAGAACCTGGCATTTGACCGAGAGACGAGCACACTTTTACGTAAAATGTCCATAAATGCAAAATTCTCTTTCAAGTAGACGGGATAGAACAAAGCCACACAGTACAGTGAAAGAGAACGGGTGCAGGGAAGGTAGGGGGAGGCGAACCGTACAAAGAATGGAGCCCAGTTACGTCTCTCGTGTGCAAGCAGGCCACACCTAGATTAAATTAGCATAGACATCACCTAAAAAAAAACATCTATTGTTGTCCGACTCGAGGGGCAGAATTTTATACGTAATAGACCAACTGCTTGGTTTGCATGGCACATGTACTTAGTCCTGATTGTGGTTATTACACAGAGTATCACTGGGCCTTGTGTTGTCTAAAATCGGCATCTGTGATTAACAACTTGATTGTTCAGTCTGAATCATTCCATTCGTTATACAGCACTGTAAGAAAAGAGCATTAATGCTAGCCATAAGTTGTAACTTTGACCATTCGCAAAAAAATATATATATATAAAAAAAATGTCCAACGCATAATTTTCATTATGAGGTCACAACCCAGGTCCAAGCAATCAAGGGGGATAAGCCATGGACACGGGTGGTCAAATATGGGTGGCATCCTTTGGCATCCACCTAAGTGCCCGGTCCGCCTAAGAACCCGCTTTTCCTGTCTCCCATTGACCGGGTTCTTAGACGGAGACTACTGTATATATATATGCCTATCAAAACAAACCACATGCACAGCGGTACTGTGAAGGTCAGCAAGGGGCACTGACCCAGCTAAGATTCCCTGTCAATTAAGACACTGACCCAGTCAGCGGACTTTAGGACACTGACAGCTCTAAAATGTTACAAGTTAAATTTCCTAGTCACTGTCCAGTGCCACAGACTAATCATCTGCTTGGCAATATGTTGGTATATCACTGATTGTGAACATCCACCTGCATAAACTGTCTGCTAAAGAATGTTCTTCTAAAAAATAATGATTTATGAAAATGCAAAATAATAATAATAATAATAATATATTGCATTTATATAGCGCCCAACCCCGTCGATGACAAGCTCTGGGCGCTTTAACAAAATACTCACCAATAGGTTGGTCACCTTGCTCCATTGTTCCTTACTGAAAAAAAAAAATTGGGGGCAATTAAATCTTCTACCAGGCTGAATATTTTTGTTTGCCTAAACGCATCCATTCAAAAGTCATTTGACATGTTATATGTATCCGCTGATACCGGCGAATAACATTTCCCTTAAGATGTTTTTTATTCCCCAGCATAGATTGCTGTATTGCAAACATCTTCCTTCTGTGTTCCATTCATCCCAAGTAACATTAATGCTGCATAGGTGTTGAAAATGATGGCGCGATTTGAAATGGGAGAGACTTTTCTGAATAAAATGGCATTTCATTGATTAAATGGATACAACATCTGCACATAAAAGCTTCTGGTATTATCCGTAGACATGGGTTTCTTGGTTTAGTAATGCTTATTAAGTTATTTTGGGAGAATTCCTTCACAATTGAACAGGGTCTGCAGTAGCACAGTGCTTAGTATCTTCACCTGCTAATCGGGAGGTCGTAGTTCGAATCTCAGCCGGGCAGTTTTAAAAATTTTTTTCTTTTCTTGGGAAAGTCTTTTTATTAGGAATCAATCTGTTTTTTTCTTATATCCAACAACAATGATAGGAAATAAATCCAGGTTGCTTTTTTGCAATTAATCAACACCGATAATGGCGGATAAACCCGGGCTGGTGATTATTGAATCAGTTCCCAAGATGCTGTGACATTCCTCTGTTCTTCCATCCACATGCACCTTTGCATCCAAAAACTTAATTAATGAAACCATATTAATTGTTATTTACAGATTTAAATATCAGTTCACTTTGAATGGAAAATGTATATAGATCTGCCTCACAAGTTGATTGCAAAAGTGCCATCCACTTTCTGTTCAATCTTCTCATTTGTTCGCAGAACAAAATTTGTTAATGGCAATCTGGCCAATCCAACCTTCATATTTATTTATTGTAATGGGCTGATACAAGGTAGTAACTTTCTGCAATGAGACTGAAATATGGTACTTTGGTGGCAACTCAAGGATGCCATTCATTTTCCATCTAAATAATAATTTGTCGCGTGGCCAGGTGAAATGAGTCGGATGTGAACATTTGAAGATCTATATTGAGGTATATTTTATAAACAAATTGAGGTTTTAGTTTTACTGAGGTTTATATTATAAATAAATTCCTTTGACAGGCATTTCATGAGCGAGGAAACGTCAAAAAAACAGTTGAGTGGATGCATAAAACTTTCATTTTATGATATGTATGTTTCTGTGAACAACAAAAATTCAATATTATATAATTTCGACCCACTCTAAAGTCCAATTTCCTCATAAGACATCATTTGACATCCGACTCATTTCATGTGGCCGCACAACATTTGTTTACTTTTTTTTTCCTCAACTGCAAAGTAAAAAAGTCTCTGCGATGGCATATTCTGCATATTATAGTGCATACATTCCTCATTCCACATCCAATGAGGCTAAATCTAAATACAGAAGGATGACCATAAGGTATTTTAGATACCTCAGAGCGGAATCCAAATTTGATGCAACATCCAGTAAACTGTTCAAATCAGATTCTTGCCATGCTGCTTTTCGAGATGATGGTTCATCCATTGTTCCAGCTGGAAAATAAAATATAGCCCGTGCCATGTATAATGACAAATACAACCATTCAAAGCACAATCTGTGCTTCCTCATTATCTTTCTGTAGTTCATTAGCTTGTTTTCCTTCAGGATCTTCATGCCACAGTAATTGAATATATTTTCCCAATCACATGAATTTTATTATTTTTTTAAAATGGTCCCCCTGTCCAATGCATGCATGATGCAAGAAGAACCCACCAATCTTACAAAAGAAACAAAAATTAGAGGTCTCTCCAACCTCCAGGCTGGATGCTCCGCAAAAGCACAAATAAAAGAACACGAGTACCTGTACAATGCAACAAAATTAATTTTTTTTAAAATTAATGTGAATCTGAAATATCAGTTATTTCCCTTTGCTTTCACTTGCATCAGCACAGTTCAAGGGAAAACATCAATAAACACTTGGATACGAAGAAAATTACAAAATTTGCTCCTTCGGGATACTGACTGCAGCTTTTTCCATCATGAACTGACGATATCATATGGAACTGCTCTGCAAACAGCAGTAGCTTTGACATCAACTCCAGTAATCACTTCAATACTAGATCTAGATCTAGTCACTATGATACAAAAAGTTACAAGGACCTGCTTCACATCCAATTGAAAACAGAGTAACATGAACGCAAATGTACAGCAGAAATTGATTTCTGTCTACGCCAGATTACCTTTTGTGAATTTTACATAATTATATACATGAAGATTTCTGTGTCAGGGTTTGTTTGCAGATAAATCAGAGCGTTTCCTTGTCCACAGCCCAAAACACAGACATTTTTATAAACAATGTCCTTGTGCGCATGCGTCGTGGGTTACACTTCCGTTGAATAAAAATAAAAACAAATCATACAAATGCCGAACAAAAGGAACAGAACAAACTCAAACGGTTCGAAACAAACATTGACGAACAGGGTCAAAAAGTGTTTTTTTTTGGTAATATTTGTTCAATTAACGATCAGGCCAAGCTATTTTATAGTCTTCTCTCTCTTTACCGTCCTTTCTTCCCTTTGATACTGGTTTTACGTGTTTGTATGCACTTATTTCAGCAATTACGTGAGCATTGATTACGACCGCTGGATTTTAAAGGCCAAGGCCGAGTTCGTTATAGCTCATTTTCATTTTATAAGAATACAAACATATGGGAGCAAAAGTGTGTGTGGGTGTGCGCACTCGGGTGTGCATGTGGTGCACGACTGTGCTATTTATAGACTACCGGGTATGTGTATGCATGCCCGAAGTAGAGCGTCTTACTATTTCAAACTAGACTATCTGAAGCAAAATATCTTAATCCCAAAATCAACCTACCGTTGAGATCTTTCGAAGCTGACGTCAAACACGTTGACAGTTGCTAATGTTAGTCTTAAGAGAGAGAGAGAGAGAGGGAGAGAGAGAGAGAGAGAGAGAGAGAGAGAGAGAGAGAGAGAGAGAGAAAGAGCGCACACACACACACAGGGGAACTTTCAGCATGATTCATTCTATGTAAAGCACAGCTTTGTAGCATTTTTTTTTAACCAAACAACAGAAAAACACAGGATGTCTCGCTGCTTTCGTGATACCTGTCTGCATAATGCAGTTTCCAGCGTAATTTGACTTTTCCAGCATACTTTGGAGTAAAATAACCAACGGGAGTAAGTTGGGAGCAAGTGGAGATAAAACGTTAAAAAAATGTGCTTAATACTAAATAGAATCGGCAAAAAGGGACTCTGCCCCTTACAGGATTCGATAAATATGCATCTTCCGTTGTCCGATGCTGTAACTGAAGTACACAGGAACTGAGGCCTTCGAATGGCTGGTAAGACACGCAAGAAAACCCCAGTGGCCTTCATCATTTTCCCAGCATTACTATAATGGGCAGCGAGACATATCATCGATCTTTGGGTGTGCCAGTATGAGAAACTCTCTCCGGACAATGAAGCTTGTCCATGCAAAATAATGTTGAAGACATATTTCTTTTCTCTCGTTTTTATTTTTGACAGGCGTCGAAGACCTAATACCCTGGACGTAGCCTAAATCACAGGAAGACCAAATATTGTACCGCAGTCCAAACAAAGATATATCCCTGATTATTCAAAGTAAATTGGCTCACAAGATAATTTACAAATCAAAGAGTTGATTTATTGACATACTCCATGGCCCCCAGCTCGAATGGTCAAGCTTACGCCTAGCAAACCGGAGGTATGAATTATCAGATAAGTAAACGGTGTCCAAAGCTTCCATTTCCAATAAGCCAGCAATAAATCAAGGCTATCGTATTTCCTTCTCTTTCTTCAGGAACTTTCTGGAGACGATTTGATTATGACACTGAACCATTGCCTTCGAGCATTTCGGATTGACAACTCCCGATCATATCACATTATTTGATAAAATATTTGATAGAATCCCGATTCATATTGATTTGCATAATATAAAATTTGAATGCGATAAAATTTAATAGGGTCAATATCCGTCTACAAGATTCGGTCTACAGATGACCACTTCTCATAGTTAGATTTCGAGAGTGCGTTTTCTTCAGACACTGAGTTGACTCTGGGCCTAGTAACGTCGGCAAGCAGGAGTTACTTTCATGAGGTTAGGATGTACCACATTACTGTTTGTTCGTGTTTTGAACCATCTTCTCTCCATACTGTGTTCTTCAAATTGATTGACAAATACTATGGCTAATGCACGTCTTTTTTCAATTTTCTTTTAACCTTATCTGTTCTCGTTTTTATTATTATAATTTTTTTTTTATGCTCTCTTTCGCCCTCCACGTTATGCCAAGCAAGGCCAGCTCATATTTTAACTCTCTGTCTGTCTGTCTGTCTTTTTGTCTGTCGGCCTCTCTTTCTCTTTCTTACACGTGTTTGTTTATTGTTTTAATAATTACTACTGGTCGGTATTGGTAGTTACTGATCTAGTTTTAATCATTTATTGTTTGTCTAAATGTTTGCAAGCGCGTTCAATTAATTCGTTTGGATTATTGATTAAATTGTTAGTTAAACAGTTGGATAGCTCTCTCGTTTGACATTCAAATTATTCAAATTAAGCCAGTTAGTTAGTAAGTTAGTTAGTTACACATTACGGAAAAGACTGTATACGCCAGAAACAATATTTTATATTCACGTCCCGTTTTATCCTTTTGTTCAATTGCCATTTTGTGATAAGCAACAGAAACTACTAGACGTGGGCGTAAAAACTTATAACCCTGAGAGAAGAATAGGGCATATATCATTTTATGAAATAATGTAAAAAAGTGATTTAGACCTGAATAGGCATTTGTGGCCTTTTCCGTAACAGTTAGGCAGGTGACTAGCAGTTAGTCAGTCAGTCTCTTTTTTGTTTTTTGTTTTTAGTGTTCATTTTCTTCCACAGAAAACATGTCAGAATATCATGAGTGCTGATTAATGATGGTTTTGTTGTTGTGATTGTAATGTCATGATTGTTCTATAGTATCGGCTTGTCTGATGCCGAGTGCCAACACATGTTTCCACAGGTGCATGATATCGGTCCCAGGTCTCCTCCCATGTGACAGCAACATGAAGGGCAGCGTAACATGGCTTGCCATTGTCTTCCTGCTAGTTACTTCAGCGGCATTTGTCAACTCCTCTCATTTCAGAGGCGGCACCATCAGCTGGAGACCGATAGGAAACAATAAGGTTCACACATTATTTTTAAGACTAAAACTGATGGTATTGTAATTGGTGTGGTGATGGTGTCCTGGTAAGGCTTTTGACGTCAGTTGAAGTTTTGGAATGTTCATATGATTTAGAAGTGTTGTTCACACTGATTAGAAAAAAAAAGTCAAGATTTTTCACGTTTAAGACGGAGAGCAGCTGTCACAAATTCCGCAATAGCTGCTGTTGTTAGAGAACCGTGCTACTTTACATAGTAAGCTACATATGAGCAGAACATACAACTCAGTATTTTCTCTGTTCGGGTTTGTATTTAGGCCACGTTCCCCTAACAACAACCTGGCTAGTATCCCAGCGCCACCTTTGAAGGCGCACATACCAGCCTTGCGGGGGAAAGCCAAAATAGTGAAATGATGGCAGAGATTGGAAAGGTGTAGTATAATGGATAGTGGTCTTAGTGAGCGGTCACACAGTTCAACACATTATTGAGTTTCAGAATAAATGGAAATTAATTTTTCATCTTTTTAAATGTAATTTAGAAATTATATTACGCTCGATTCTGGCTACTTTGGACACGCCCCCCCCCCTCCTCACCGTTCCCTCCCAGTATAAGCTTATCATACACTTGGCCTCACCTTCCACCCGGTACGAACACAAAGCCATTAGAATATTGAATGGCAATGATAAGGCCTTAATGCTTGAAAGCTTTAAATGGCATATTTCGGGAAATATTTGACTATTTCTTTACAAATATCTTTTTTTATAAAATGTCTTACCATAACTGAAAAACGTAAATCTTACCTAATTTCCCTTGAACCCCTGACCCCTCCCCCATTTACTCTTTCCCCATGCTAGAGCCCCCCCCCCCCCGCACACACACCCTCAAAATGTACGTACTTTATGGATGCTCCCTCCTCCCTCCCCTCTCCCCCCCCCCCCTTGTGGCAGTGAATAGAAGCTGATAGGCCATGCCTTTACGGAGGTATTGTGTCTTCCTGTGGTAGGCCTCATCTGCTGTGCTGCTGCTCTGTCTGTACTGTTTACATGTACTGACCTTCTCACTTCTTCCTTTCAGTAATTGATCCCATTTCTTTCACAGCCCTTTCATTCACTAATGAATTCGCTCTTTCTCTATTTCTTTCGAAGTTAACTATCCCCTAGTTTTCCACAACTTCTTGAATTCTTTTGCTTATGAAGCTCGTTCTTGATTTAAGGAAATATTTTAAGCAAGTGGAAACAGTGGCAAGTTTTATCTACTGATTTGCACTTTCTCTCTCTTTCTCTCCCTCCATCTCTCTTTTTTCTTCTGTCTGTCTGTCTGTCTGTCTCTCTCTCTCTCTCTCTCTCTCTCTCTCTCTCTCCAGTCTCTGTTTGTGTCTCTTGCTCTCATTATGTGTCTCTCTCTCGCTCCTCTCTTTGTCTGTCTCCTTCTGTCTCTCCTCTCTCTTTCTCTGTCCCTGTCTCTCTCTGTGTACGATAATAATAATAATAGTGAAGGTCATTTATATAGTGCCCAATCCAAAAAAAATCGCTCTGGGCGCCTTTGTGCGTCTGAATGTCTGCCTGTGCCAGTCTGTCTGTCTGTCTGTCTGTCTGTCTCTCTCTCTCTCTCTCTCTCTCTCTCTCCAAATACGAATCTAGTTCGTGGAATACTATATTGAACTAGAGTTTATTTTCTTCTGGTAGGTTGAATTTTTCTTCAAAATGGGTTGGACGTTCTCCAGAGGTCCCGGATGTACACAAAACCTGATTGGTCAGTATGTGAATCAGCCTATGACTGGGGGAAACAATGGTTGGAAGTAAGTAATAATAACTGCACGGTTCTAGATTGTGATTTCATGCATGGTTTGCAGAGGCAGTGTGTTGGGGACGATGAATTTAACATTTCAGTGGTTCTAACGTGTGAATCGCTCTATGACTGGTGACTGCAAAGAGAGTGAGAGAGGAACTTATCTTATAAAAGACAAATGAGGATGTAAGTAGATCCACTATTAGTGAAAACAATGCTTGAGGAAAAGTTCCTCTTCTTTCGTTACAAATATAGCATTATTTGATTTTTAGATCTTATTATAAAAATAAATAATGGCGGGAGTGATTCACTGTGGTGCAATTTTGGCACCCTTTTTTTTGGCTCAACGCTACAGCGTGAATGACAGTTTCAAAAATTATAAAAATTAATTTTCTCACATGTCAACTAACCCAGCCCAATCGCTTTTGTATCGCCCGATTGTGTTGATTCTAGTTTCAAGTATATTTAAGTACAAAGTTGTAAAAATTTAAAATACAATGATCTTTGTTTCGGTTCCCGATAGCAAACCGACCACACGGGAAACAATATTGATACGCATTCATTTCCGTGCACACTATTTCCCTACCAGAAATGAGTGCTTAGTGCTCTGGTGCGCATGAAATCTGTAGTAAGGCTGTAGAATATGAGAAGCGTTCTAGACCAAAAAAAGAGAGAAAGAGAGATAGAACGGTGGGTTTACAAGGTCTGTCCCGGATAATGCCGGGTACCTCATCTAGTAGTAATCTTATAAAATACTTTGCTAAAAAAAAAAATTAAAGCAAACGTTTAATTCATTACCGCGACTACAGAGCGCAATCACATAATCCCCCCCCCCCCCCCAAAAAAAATCCGGTTTTCATACGCTGAGGACAACCCTCTTCCCCAGGCCATTCCGAGCATGCGTACTTTGTGAATGTGACTCTTTCTCGGTGATAAATCCAACTGAGGACAAAAAGTGATGAATTATTAATGTATGTACTGATTGCAACAAGCAACATTTAGTTTTCAAATAACAGCTTACGTTATCGAATTCTTCTAGCCATTCGCAAATTGCATGAGGCCTATTCAACTGTACTGAATGTCGCATTTCAGATGTCAGTCTGGTTGCCCCCCGAATACACCTGACCTACATCCTGTCAGTTATTACTGTATGGCGGCCAGCATGAAAGAGAACTGGGAACAAGGTCAGGATTCATTCAACTACACCTTCCAAAATGCTGGTCCTTTCACTGTCGGGTAAGAACTGGCATTAAATCCACAGGCCTCTGAGAGGTTTAACTAAAGTAGACTACGTAAAGATTGTCACAAATCCCAGACTGGGAGATGTAATAGTTTATGACAGGACGACAATCACGAACAAACAAGTTTAACACTTAACAAAACAACCCATCAGACTCACACATTTATTAAACATAATTATACATATAATAGCGCAATTACATACATTATATTATTGAAATGAACTGCCGTACAACGGCCTTATTCTCACACACACTCTCCCTCGGATCCACAATCCGGTAGTTACTCCTAAAGGCACTTCGGCCTCCGCCTCTCCCCTCAGGGTCTTAATAGTACATTAATGATTCACTGGCACCGCAGTCTCTCAACATCACCTTCTTATTGCCATACAACTTATCAGTTCACTTGCCCATCGTCATGGCAATAATATAGTATCTCATTCACTCTCATATCTACGTCCCTGTCCGTGGCCTGACTGCCACGACTTTATGTGCCTCTACTGTCCTGCACCGACAGTCTCACTTCTGGCCTATGTATGGCCTCCGGCCCTATGCTGGCCTATCACTTGTGCTCATCGAGGTGGCTCTTCGGCCCGTCCCCGACACCTACAAGAATAACATTACATTGGTATAATACCCTACCATTTCTATTCACTCCACCTCTCCTTACAATCCAGGAAGCGTACACACACTAGTTCACCTTCCACTCACCACACATCTTACGGTAACACACCTCCATCGGAGTACACACTACTCACTCGCGCTACAAATCCATGAACTCACTTTCATCTATCGCTCATGGCGCACATTGCTATATCCAATATCAAGGACTTCCACATTCCTCACATATACTTATTCACATCATGGTAATAGACGAATATAATATAATACATCAATCATAATAATCAATCAACGTTCTACATACCAGTCATTACTGGAAAGACTCTCTCACTAGTCTTCTCGACTGCTCCCTTTATGTCCGCCCGATGGGCTCTTATTCACAGGTCCGCTCCGTAGGACCTTCTAACTTGCAGTGATAGTAATACCGCGCTTTCGCCTCCTTCAGACCCCCCCCCCTACTCACAACAGCACGCTTAACTTGCTGTCTACTGTGAGTCCTTCTTACTCTACACCCGCTCTGTAGCAATCCCCTTAATTGCACTCACTCCACTCGCGACATCATGCCCCACCCCAAAAAAATTAATGCAATTAATTTCAAATCGCATGAAGATGACTGTCAACGAGTGAGCGTGAGCAATACCTACACTAAAAAAACTGACCTAGCAGTTCCCCTAGTATATAAAATACCGAAATCAGGGGAAAATATGGGGATCAATATGGTCTGAAATATGCATATATGTGTCACATCATGAATAGCTAACTAACCACCATACTTAATACAGAATCAAAAACCATTCAACCTATCAACCATTCTTCATATCATATTTATAATGTCAATATTTTAAAGTCGACTTATTCACACAGATCCTGTCAATGTTCCTGTCCTCCGATGTATAAGCTCCTGAAATCTTGCCCTAGGCTCGACTAAGGTAGTCGGCGATATGATTGCTGGTTCCTGGAATTGGTTGAATAACGAAGGTATACGGCTGCAAAGCCAATGCCCATCTAGACAAGCGTGGGCTGGACGAACGATTCTTCGACAAAAATGTCAGTGGCTTGTGGTCTGTCTGGATACAAAATTCTCGTCCCATGAGATAACGTCCCAATTTCTGGACGGACCACACAATGGCAAGACACTCACGCTCTATCACAGAATACTTTCTTTCTCTCTGCAATAACTTCCTACTGATATAACATACAGGATGGAGACATTCGTTCTTCTCCTGTAGAAGACAAGCGCCGACACCAGAGTCCGACGCATCCGTTCTGAGGATAAAATTAGATCGAAAATCGGGTAATATCAGAATGGGTGACGATGATAACGCTGTCACCAAATTATCAAATGCTGTCTGACATTCAGACGTCCACTGGACCTTATCGGGTTGTCCCTTCTTAGTAAGGTCAGTAAGAGAAGATGACAAGGAGGAAAAATTTGGAATGAACTTTCTGTAATAATTTAAAATTCCCACTAAGCTTCTGACTTGTTTCTTTGTTTTAGGGATTGGCAACCCTACCAACTTGTCAATTTTTGTTACTTCAGGTCTCTGAACACCTCTACCCACAATATGTCCTAAGAATATTATCTCTGGACATGCCAAATCCATCTTTGCGGGTTTAGCAGTTAACCCAAAATGACGTAATCGTTGAAAAATTACTGTTAGTGTCTGAATATGATCAGACCATGTCGACGTATGGCATGCTATATCGTCAAAGAATGACACGACATTAGGTATGTCCTTCAACACTAGTCTCATTAATCGTGCAAACGTCGCTGGCGCGTTCACCAACCCGAATGGCATGACCTTAAATTGGAATAATCCAATGGGCGTTTGGAACGCCGTGTATTGTTTAGACTCCTCAGTAAGCGGGATTTCCCAATACCCTTTCGTCAAATCTATCTTGGAAAACCACGTGGACCCGGCCAATGAAGCTATTAATTCCTCCTGAAACGGGATAGGCTCCCTATCGCCTACCGTAATAGTGTTCAGTCTTCGAAAGTCAATACAGAACCGCACCGATCCATCAAGTTTTTTCACGAGGACGATGGGTGATGAATACGGCGATGTTGATGGTTCTATCACATCTAACTTCAACATTGACTCAACTTCCTTTATGACTCTATCTCTCGAAGAAAAAGGCAGCGGATACGGTCTAAGAAATACTGGCTTATCCGAAGTCAACTTTATTTGGTGCTGGATCACCGTAGTGCGACCCGGCAAATCCGTAACAACGTCCGGGAATGACGCTAACAGGGTCTCAAGTTCCCTACTCCTTGAACTCGTAAGGTCAGGGTTAATTTTTACGTCCCTGTAACCTTGTGTCGCAGTTAACTCCGGCAATTGAATTTGTAACTCTTGATGCGCCTCGGTGTCGCTTACGTCACCGTCCAACTGGTCTACGACCCCCGTACAAGCAGTAGAGAAGACAGTCTCCTCTGGTCTTGTCTGTGCACACAGATACTGTGGTCTCTCATAAAATCTCTGTAGCATATTAACATGGAAAACCTTACTCGCTCCATCAATGTGGATAGCGTAATCTACCTTTGAAACAACTCGCTCAATAACATAAGGGCCTTTCCATGTCATCAATAACTTATTATGGTCCGTAGGTAACAACAACAGAACCTTGTCTCCTGGCTTAAAAATTCTCAGTTTGGAACCTCTATCTTTATAGTCTTTTGCTCTTTTCGAAGCGATACCAGAAGCTTCTTCTGCTATAGTGCGCGCTGAAGATAGTCTTTCTCTTAAATCAACAAGGTACTGAAACACCGAAATCTGCTCATCGTCTCCCGATGATGGCGACGTCATCATGTCCCGAAGAACATCAGTTGGGCCCCTAGGACTACGACCGTACATCATTTCGAACGGCGAGAATCCCGTTGACTCTTGCCGTACCTCTCTGTACGCGAATAACACTGCAGGGATATATCTATCCCAATCTTTAGGGCGATCAGCAGCTACCTTACGCAGCATCGACTTTAACGTCGAGTTCAATCTCTCGCACATGCCATTAGCCTGCGGATGATAAGGGGTGGTAGTGATGGGTTGTATACTGAATAAGCGGAACAATTCCTTCATCATCTCCGAAGTAAATTGCGCGCCCCTATCAGACAGAATTTGCTCTGGTATTCCTACCCTAGCGAAAATTGCAAACAACGCTTCCGCGACTGCCTCAGACGTTATGGTCCGCAGAGGAACCGCCTCTGGCCATCTCGTAGCATTACATATGACCGTTAAGAAAAATCGATTCCCCCTATCGGTCGCTGGGTGAATGGGGCCAACAAGGTCTATCGAGACCTTTTTAAACGGTTCCGAGACCGTGGGGATCTTCTGAAGAGGAGCCTGGGGTGTACGACCCTTATGCGTCGTCTTTTGGCACGCACTGCACGTCTTACAATAGACCTGCACATCTCTGTGGACCGATGGCCAGTAAAAATTTTTAAGAACCCTTTCTTTGGTTCTAGCTATCCCCATATGACCCGCTAATGGGACATCATGTGCCAAATGCAATACTGTAGCAATTAACGACCGTGGCACGACGACCTGCTTTTGAACGGAAGCCAATGTGACGTACATACGGAACAGAATGCCCGCCTGAACAAAAAAAGAAGATGACCCGTTCTTATATCTCCTAGTTTTCTCGGTTCGCGCTTCCCCAAAGCATGGGTTTAATGATGGGTCCTCCCTTTGTAGTCTCGCCAAGCGCTCTGGCGTGATATCTAGGTTGACCGCTGGCGTCGCCAAAGGTCTAATCTTATCTTTATCAGCTACCCGTCGACGTGTTTCGACCGCGGCGCAAAAGTCAATACCTTTTGATTGCGACCATGCTTGCACGTTCTCATCGGAAGGGGAAACTACCCGTGATACATTCCCAATGATGAGCTGGGCGCCTGGAAAACAACCAACGACTGCTTCGACTTCCCCGCTAAGGAAAGGTGTATCTATGATTATTCTTGCCATGGGTAATTTCTCAATGGCCCCCGAAAATTGGATGCACGGGACAGTCTCACCTGTAAGCTGTGAATCCCGAATGCAGTCCCTATGCACTCCCACAACGGTAGATCCTGTATCTCGTAAAACCGAGACCGGTTCGTCCCCAACAAACCCCGGATAAACCCTAAGACCACCTCCTGTATGACATGAATTTATAACGGGGATCTTTCTCCCACAAGGTAAAACACCGGAAGATAATAACTTCTCACAACTGGGACACTTAGAATACTGTCCGCCTCCGTTGTCCGATGTAACACACGCAGCCGCATGATGAAATTTATTTGGGGAACATGGACTGGAGCTACTGTCCACGTTCGCCGCTATCCTACCTGCAGGGCAGTTCACGCTGATGTGATCTGCTCTTCCGCAGTCCCGGACGAGCCCCCAGTGTCACAAATCCCAGACTGGGAGATGTAATAGTTTATGACAGGACGACAATCACGAACAAACAAGTTTAACACTTAACAAAACAACCCATCAGACTCACACATTTATTAAACATAATTATACATATAATAGCGCAATTACATACATTATATTATTGAAATGAACTGCCGTACAACGGCCTTATTCTCACACACACTCTCCCTCGGATCCACAATCCGGTAGTTACTCCTAAAGGCACTTCGGCCTCCGCCTCTCCCCTCAGGGTCTTAATAGTACATTAATGATTCACTGGCACCGCAGTCTCTCAACATCACCTTCTTATTGCCATACAACTTATCAGTTCACTTGCCCATCATCATGGCAATAATATAGTATCTCATTCACTCTCATATCTACGTCCCTGTCCGTGGCCTGACTGCCACGACTTTATGTGCCTCTACTGTCCTGCACCGACAGTCTCACTTCTGGCCTATGTATGGCCTCCGGCCCTATGCTGGCCTATCACTTGTGCTCATCGAGGTGGCTCTTCGGCCCGTCCCCGACACCTACAAGAATAACATTACATTGGTATAATACCCTACCATTTCTATTCACTCCACCTCTCCTTACAATCCAGGAAGCGTACACACACTAATTCACCTTCCACTCACCACACATCTTACGGTAACACACCTCCATCGGAGTACACACTACTCACTCGCGCTACAAATCCATGAACTCACTTTCATCTATCGCTCATGGCGCACATTGCTATATCCAATATCAAGGACTTCCACATTCCTCACATATACTTATTCACATCATGGTAATAGACGAATATAATATAATACATCAATCATAATAATCAATCAACGTTCTACATACCAGTCATTACTGGAAAGACTCTCTCACTAGTCTTCTCGACTGCTCCCTTTATGTCCGCCCGATGGGCTCTTATTCACAGGTCCGCTCCGTAGGACCTTCTAACTTGCAGTGATAGTAATACCGCGCTTTCGCCTCCTTCAGACCCCCCCCCTACTCACAACAGCACGCTTAACTTGCTGTCTACTGTGAGTCCTTCTTACTCTACACCCGCTCTGTAGCAATCCCCTTAATTGCACTCACTCCACTCGCGACAAAGATTTTTACTTTTAAGTGATCATGAGGGAGAGAGAGAGAGAGAGAGAGAGAGAGAGAGAGAGAGAGAGAGAGAGAAAGAGAGAGAGAGAGAGAGAGAAAGAGAGAGAGAGTGAGAGAGAGAGAGGCATACAGACAGACAGATAGGGAGAAACAGACAGAAAGACAAAGAGAGACAGAAAGAGACAGAGAGAGGCATAGAAGCAGAGATAGGCAGATAGACAGACAGAGACGGACAGAGAATCAGATGACACACTCCAGAATTTTGAAGGGGAGCGCAGAAACAATACCTGCATGAAAGTTAATTTCGTACTACAAAACACAGTAACCATGAGAAAAAGAAAAAAAAAAGCCAAAAATATGTACATTTTTTTTAAAGGTTACATTGCCAGAATCTATAGGACAGAATTGACAGTTCTGAAAGAGTAACAAACTTTGGGGGGCCAGATAGGACAACCTAGTTTGAAAACATATTATTTGTGTTGTTGCAAAAGAAAGAATAACAAAAACTTATACAAGTAATATAAAAGTAGAAGGTTTATTTATTTCGTTAAAACTTTTCAGATTTAATCACTAAACTTGGATAAAAACAGCTGAAGAGGACAATGCAAATAAACTGCCTGACACTGGACAAAAAGTCAGAATAGAAACAATGTAACCCCCCCCCCCCACCCCAGGCCAGGGTTGGGTTTTGATCTTAGAAGCTTTAGAAAGTAAACATAGCTGTTCATATTTTTGCGACATGAAGAGGTGACAAAATAGTAACAACACAATGGTCAAAAACTAATAAAACATTCATTGGTATTAAATATGAATGGCTATGATAAGGCCTTAATGCTTGAAAGCATTAAATGGCATTTTTCGGGAAATATTTGACTATTTCATTACAAATATCTTTGTTTAAAAAGATAACACAAGAAATCTTGACATTCTCAAAAACAGTACAAATGTAACGAAATTGATACAAAATATCATTGAAGATACGCTGGGAAAGCTTGGATGCAACTCGCTGGCGGCAAGGGCGACGGTGACTGGAACATTGCGACTACAGTGGATCTCAGAACGAGAAGCGATACCAACAGGCCAAACTCCAGCCCAAACACTCTCAGCAAACCGCTATATTTGTGAGTTCGAAAGCATTTTCGGAGCATTTAAATCATCCCACAACCTAAGGCCCAGCTTAATGTATCAATCCTGGGAACTACAGCTGAAACCTCGATTACATCAGAGGAGTTTGACATCGAAACGTACTAAATTGTGATGGATCCAATTAGCGATCCAGACCTTCAGAAAATCCGTGTGGAGCACCAACAACAGCGCCAAAATGTTGAAATTCGAAACCTGAGAGTTAAAGAAATGCTGATTAAATATCACATTGCCCCTACATACTTTGAACCACTTCGAGCTTTCACATATTGGCTGAGATGTTGGGCTCCAGAAATGCAAGTCAGGACTTGCAGTTAAGTACTCGTTTTGATTTAATATTCTACATATTTTGATATTCTACAATTTTTTTTTATTATTTTCACTTGTTTCATCTGTTCAATTTTTAATGCCTTTTTGTTGTTGTTGTTGTTGTTTTTCCTGTACCGGTAGAAGGTTTGTAACCGAAAACTCGATTTGCCTTTCTTTTTCCTTTTGCATCTTATTGTACCGTTTCGGTATTATATCTTACACGAGACTTTGCTTTAAGTCTCGCTGCGACCTACAGTGCAATCCCGCAGTTTTTCGGAACTTTCTGTAACATTTCGTAAATACTTTGAACCACATGTCACTGAAAAGTTATTGTTGTTTTTTTCTCTCAAAAGTATGGACTTTACACTCAGTAATTTTTTATTTTAGATTCTCCGTGAGCGTTCGTACAGCTAGCACAGTGGCACCTGCTAGCATGCCTACGTCAATTCGACGTAATTTTGCATAATATTTTTGTAGGGTTGATCAGACTACTGTAGAGGCATAGCCTTTACATCAAACCGACGTCAGGATTGCTGGCTGGGTACTGCTACCTGAATCAATAAAACCCCTTACCACAATCACAAGTCTCACAGAGCTTTCTTGAACTGATATGATACTATCATTAACATAATTCCCGTTGCTGGAAACCAACCACCTATTTCCTTCCTGACTGCTGTTACTACAGTTTATTTTGTACCGAATTCTTCTTGCTGCTTCTGGTAGTAAAGAAAACTATCGGATACGACACAACCACAGTTGAGTAGTTGGAAACCAGAACGGACTGCGCGCGGTGTCATGCTATAGGTAGAACGCAAAAATCCGCCATCTTTGCAGTAAGGACCCACTTATCACCATGGCGATTGTGGCATTGATTTTGATTCGTTATCGGACTTGAGGCGTCGCGAACCAATCGGGGGCGAGCTAAAAGTAGTTCGCTAGAGTAAACAATGGCACGTGTGTACATGCACATGGGAGACGTTCTGCCAATTCTTTCACTTCCTTTCCCTTGTTTACACGGATGGTAGGGAATCTGACCAGCTTGAGTCCATCTTTTCCACCCCTGCCATAACAGTCAACTGCAGTGCAACCCAGTAGGCATTTTAACCACTTCGACATAATTATCTCGAAGTGTTACACTAACCATCTTGTCAGTCAAAATAACAAAACAAAAACACTGTGACGTCACGCGCGTTCTACTTATTGACAAAATGGTGTGTGTGTGTGTGTGTATGTATGTGCGTATGTGTGTGTGTGTGTGTGTGTGTGTGCGTGTGTTTGATTTCAGCCAGTGTGATTTTCATGAGATGTTTTAAAGTGGAAGGTATTTGTAATATTCGATGCCGCGTTTTGTAATGGACCACAGATTGCTACTTAGGTCAGATCACTACTTAGCTCGATTTTATTCCAGCTCCTCATTTGTAATCATTTCTGCCACGGGTTTCTCGCTAATTACTACTGCTACTGCAAAATGTGTTGCTATAACTGTTCAACTTGTCACAACTACTATAATAAGAGAATTCTACTCCAACTGTCATGATCACATTAGGATCATAAATGCCGTGCTAGGTCACGACGTCAGTGAGTTAATTTTTACGATCTTGTTGATTATAACCAGCGTAATTTGTCCTTGAGCTGTTCTCGTGAACAGTTTGTTTTGAAACACCTTTTTTCTGATGGATGGAGAGAAGGAGGGGCGAGACAGAATAAATGTATAGCTAGGAATGACAGAGCAGTTCTCGACCCCGTGATTTTGATTAACATAGATAAGGGGCGAGTAAAGGTAGTTTATTTAGACGCTTTGTTGGCGTTCGGAAATTCGTGCATAAGAGTAGAAAGCACGGGGTTTGAAGATTTTAGTAGTTAATGTTTCGCATTTTAAATTTTGTCCAGACTGTAAAATTGACATTGATTTTGGCGCAAGGCCATGACAAGCATAAATTAATATTGCAGGCTGAGCTGAAGCGACTGCACCAATCAAATGTATGAATCTGGACGGAAGGTCGAGACATAGCTTTAGTATTTAAACCCGTGCAGAGCTTAGATAGAGGCCACATGTAGACAATCCATTTACGAGGTGGACGGCGATAGTCCTCAGCCAGATGAGAGACATAGAGACGCAGTTGAGCAGTCCATATTGTGAGGAGCGCCATGATTTAAAGCTCCAGAGCCCAAGCTACTTGGTTTGATATGAACCCACAGCGTTTACATCCAGCGCTCTCACTCCCAGTGAGGGCCTAATGGTGAGAGTTCATACTAATTTGTAATGATGAAAGTGAACCGTTCTACTTACTTTTGAAGACAGTTTCAGAGCTACCGCCAGACAACGCATGGTTGTACAAGCATTCTCCATGGCGTGTCTAGAGGAAATGTCCATATCATAACATGTCTCATTGAATTAATAGAATTTAAACTGTTATATCCGTCGCCACGTGCGCGGATTCTATTTGGCATATAACTCATATGACCTGCAAGTAGTTAGAGTGAATAAGTTAGTCTTTATAGAAAGCTGTAGTTTCATTAGTTAGATTCAGTTGCCTTTGAATTGATATTTATATTTATAATTATATTTGTTACATTAATTCCTGTAATTAAACTGCCCTACAGTTCTGCTAAAAATCAAAGCAATTGATTTATTTAGTTTTTAGAGTGCAAGTATTTTTTTTTTGTGTGTTCGTCGATTGTGGGAGCGGACCTCGAAAGAGTGTCAGTCGAATTCTCCCCATCTAACCCACATCGCGACACCAACAGCATGCAGTACAACTGCCACCATGAACTACATATTCCTGTCCTTGACCCTGATGGAGACGAGATCAGATGTCGATGGGCGACTGGGTCCGAATGTGAAACAGTGTGCAAAGCTCTGCCAGGCGCCATTTTGGATGAGGTCAGATATTAACTCTGTGACGTCACTGAGCCTGTCATCCAGTCCGACTTTTTATCTTAACAATATGGTGCTTTCTTCTTTTTCGTCTTCTTCTTCTTAATCCCCGTCTTATTGCTCACCCCCGCCCCCCGCCCCCCCCCTTCCAAGCTCACAGAAAAAGGATTCTAGATTTTTAGATCTACAATTAAAATGTTGTTGTTGTTGTTGTTGTTGCTGTTGTTTTTATGAATTATTTGTTTTTCTAGTAAAACATAATGTCACTGGAATATCTGGCAACAGCTTTAGAGGGGGGAAAAGCCAGTAAACTTTTTCAGGGTAATTTTGTTTTCCCTGAACTGTAATATAACGTAATATTACGTACGTCAGTTTAATGGTTTGATCGTTATGTCAGTAATAGACAGGAAGGCCCGCATTTTAAGCATTATAGCTGAGAAAAGTTTCGCACAGGAATACATTAATTTTGCTTTGAGAGAGCCTTGCACTATAGCTTTCAATAGCATAGCCATGGAAAATTATGCACATAAATATATGTTTACTTCAGAAAACCTGTAGCCTACTATAGTTTTCAATAGCACAGCCATGGACAGTTACGCTCAGGGCACAGAAATACTTTTATTTTCAGAAAACATGCACTATAGTGTTCAACAGAACGGTTGTGGAAAATTACACACGAATATATGATTTTGCTTTCAGAGAACTTTGCACATAGTTTTCAACAGCACAGTCAGCAAACACATACTCTCAATATAGCCTAGTTCATTTGCTTTCATAAAACATAATAATATCCCATGGTTTTCAACAACACAAACATGGAAAGGTACTAACAGAACTAATTTACTTTCAGAAAACTTGCCCTATAGTTTTCAACAGCACATCTATGGAAACTTACGCGCAAGGCGGACATTACGCAGTGGCTCTGACAATTGAAGACTTTCCCCGGAATCCCATCACTCTGGGTGGAAATGACCCCAGGAGAAGAAGAGACAGATTGTCCAGCATACCAATGCAGGTATGTTTTTCTCATATTCTTCAATTCTTTTCTGTCTTTCTATGCACTGATCCCACCCATCTATTTTATCCAACATTCATTCAATGATTACTACTGCCGACTTATCTGCTTCGCTAATTACATGTATTTTTGCGAATTTACCTAAATACAATAAAAATCCACCTGCCTGTCTACTTCAAAACCCCACTGGCACTGTCCAATCCTATCTATCTATCTATCTATCTATCTATCTATCTATCTATCTATCTATCTATCTATCTATCTATCTATCTATCTATCTGTCTGTCTGTCTGTCTGTCTGTCTGTCTGTCTGTCTGTCTGTCTGTCTGTCTGTCTGTCTGTCTGTCTGTCTGTCTGTCTGTCTGTCTGTCTGTCTGTCTGTCTGTCTATGTATGTATTTATTGGTCGATCGATCTATTGATTGGCGGACCTACCTGTCTGCCTGGATGTCTGTTTGTTCGTTTTCCTGGGTAGCTAACTAGATATTTCTGTCTGTGCTTGTGTCTGTCTATCTGTTCATTATCTTTCAGTTAACATTTGCTCATTCACGCAGTCCTAGTGTTACTTTTATCCTATTCTATCTGTTTGCTGTCCCTTATTGTTATCTTTTAACATTCCAACGGTCTGCCTTTATCCTTTTGTTGTTAGACTGTCAATCCGTTTATTCGGGACGAAAATTTCCATCCATTTTCTAGCTTAAACATTTTCATTTTTGTTGCAATCTTTTGCAGTTTTTGATCAAGATACCGACCTATCCTGAGCCATGTGACTGGGTGCCTCGTTTCGTCACTCCCACACCGGCTGAAAGCGAAGTCATCACTGTACAAGAAGGAGAAACGCTGAATGTTGGAATGTATGCGGACAATGGGAACCATACGTCGAAAAAGTGGGTGGTCAAACTTTGAGCTGCGTACCACGAAACCATTTGTCTCACGAAACCATTTGGTAACTAAAGCCTTATTGTGAGTGGTTTGGCCAAATGACCCAAATAGCCCCCACCAACGAATGAAACAAGCAAAAAAAAAAAATTGCAAATAAACTTTAACAAAAAATACATGCATATTTTTTTTAAAAATATGATGTACACATTAAAATTTACGATACAATGGCAGCTATTTTTTCCTTTTTTTTTTTTCCTCGCTGCCTTCACTCTTTTAACCCTCGGCCATCTGAAGAAACTAGATTACATGCCAAGTTCTCCCTACACCTATCATATAAAGTATTCATTGTGGATAAAAATCGGTTGCTTTTATGACATGCAGCCATTCTTTCGTAATCTTATCTCATTCAGAATCACGGCCATTGAGGTGATAGGACCTGTAAATCTCCAGCAGTCACCTCTGCATCAGGATAAGTCACAAGTCAACACATTTTACAAAGACTTGACTTGGGCCACCACTGGCAGAGAAATCGGAGAACATTTGGCTTGCGCCAATGTGGAAAACGAAGTCGGGTAAGTCCCGGTTCAGTGATTCTCAGACGGTGGACACTTGTCTGCCAGGTCCCCCATTCCTTTTTTCTATTCCTAAAACCTACCAGTGGAAACAGGCCAAACGACTGTAGTAACTCAAACATTCGAAGAATCGATTGTCATAAATAATACTATGCTCAACTACATTCAAAGTCGCATCGAATGATCTTGGTTCTAGACTAATAAGCCGAAAAATAATCGAATGGCAAACTTTCAAAAAGTCATCGTCACTAGACCAGTTGTGCTAAAATAAAAACAGTCTTCTCCAGAAAAGTAGCCCAAATTAGGTACTACAGTTTTAGGGAACTGTGACGAAAGGAAATACCAATATATACAACTATGAGGGCGATCAGGAATTAACAGTTCACCAAAAAAAAAAAGAAAAACAACAACAAAAAATGCTGCTTCAGACCGAATCCCGTTTTGGGTCTATTCAATTACTGAGGTTGGAAAATCAGGGAGGAATAATTGAAGGAACCTGGGATCACAAGGGGAGAAATGGGGTCTGGGGATTTGAGAACCATTGCTATAGTTACTGACCGTCGTGACTGCATTTTATGTGATGGGTCCACTAAAACAGGATAATAATAATGACAGGCTATTTCTTTCTTTTTTTTTTTTTGTTCGTTGTTGTTGCTGTCGTTTTTTGTCCTAGGGAGTGGCGGTGGTGGTGGTGTTGGGAGGAAAATATTATTCAATAACTCTATTTGTTTGTTTGTTTGTTTGCTTGTTTATGTTTCACCGGTAATAGATATTCCATAGCTACATTATAACTGTATTTCAGTGTGGCAGTTCAGAGCCAGGTTTGATAAGTGATAAAGTAACCGACGGACATGACTTGATGACTTGGGTATTAGCGATAGTCAGAGTTAACTGTTTCTTATAATATTGTATAGCACTGCGATGGAGACAGTTTCATGTATAAATTCTGTCTGTCTGACTGTCTCTCTCTCGCCATTTCTCTCTTTCTGCTTTTTCTCACTCTCTTTCTCTCTCACTCTCTCCCTCATCTCCCTCTGTTTTTCCCCTCTCTCTCGCTTTCCCACCTCTCTCCCTCTCTGTGTCTCTCCTCCCTCACTCTCTCCCCCTTCTCTCTCCCCCCCCTCTCTCTCTCACCCCATCTCCCTATATTTTTCCTCTCTCTCTTTCTGCCCCTTCTATCTCTCTTTCTTTCTCTCCCTCCCCTTTCTCTCTTTGTCTGTCTCTCTCTCTCTCTCTCTCACATACACATACAGATTACTATAAACCAAAAATCCACTTTGCATACTATCTTTTCTTAAGTTTCCTATAATATAAACTTTTCATGTATGTATGCTATTTGCAGAAAAAGTGGATCGCCTAGATGTTTTACCATTAAAGTCGGTAAGTATGCAGGTATTTCCCATAGTCTATTAAGTTCTTCATCTTTTTTATACTGTTCTCCGCAGTAGTCAACAACAGCAACACAACAGAGAGAGAGAGAGAGAGAGAGCGAGAGGAGAGAGAGGGGGAAGAGAGAGAGAGAGAGAGAGAGAGAGAGAGAGAGAGAGAGAGAGGGGCGCAGAATGGGGGGGGGGGGGAGAGAAAGAAAGAAGAGAAGGGGCTTATATGCGCATCCTTGAGACATGTCCCACAATTATTAAGTATGAAAAATGAAAAGGAAATCACTCCCTCTAGTAATCTTGACATTTATCAGTAAATGAGCCAGTTCTGATTCAACAGCTTCTGGATTTTATCTTTTTGGAGTATAAACGTTTGTCGATCTAGAGTTTGCACCATGTCAAAGACTGGTCATAAAAGTGAAAATTTTGGAATCTCATAGTTCGCATGCATAGGAATATAATTCAGAAATACGATCAGAAAAAAAAAAGAAATAATTAAGATATATATATGTATATTTTGTGCATTCTCATCTAATGATGAAAGCGAGGCGCCTAGGTTTAGAATGAGAAAGAAATATATATAACACATCGATGATAAACGTATAGTGCATTTCATGTCTTTTACTCTTCTTCTTTTCCTTTACTCTGTCTCTCTCGCTCTCTCTCTCTCTCTCTCTCTCTCTCTCTCACTCTCTCTCTCTCTCTCTCTCTTTCTTTCTCCCTCTCTCTATCTCTCTCTCTCACACACACACACACTTTTACATTCCTCTAAAAAAAAAAAAAGCTCAATTTATTCACGTACATGTAATTTTTCTTTACAAACATCATTGACGTGCATAATTCATTCAAGTGCACGTTCGGGGTGTATATTACCAGGACAAGACGTCATTAAAAATTTGTCTTGTTTTTCTTTATGTAAAGCGATTTTGTTAATGTGTTGGAGTAAACAGGTAAGGCCCGGCGCAGACAGCATAAGGAATAACCGCGATAAGCCTAGACATCGTGTACCGCAGGCGTCCCAGCTCCTTTAAAAAGTGATAACTCCCGCCTTAAGGAAAACACATTTATCGTCTTACGTTGTCTGAATAAGTTTTTAGTAATAATCTGTTTCTGTTCTTTCACACGTTTAATTAGTCTTAAATATACATCTTTTTCTGTTGTATCTCCATTTTCTAAATCACTCCTACTGCTTTATTGGCCCACGGGCAAAACTGGAGATGTAACACATAGTGACAGGGTTTACACAGGGCAGGCTAGACATTGCCTCATTCCTTTTTAAGGCGCCTAAATCGGCGTTGCCGGACCTTGAAATATTAAGGGTTACATTTTGGGATCTTGGCATTTTTTTTTTTTCCAGATCTTAGCATTTTTCAGGCCACTCTATATTTTGCTATTATTTCTTTGTAAAAAAAAAAAGAAGAAAAAATTGCCCTTCCATTTGCGACTTAAAAAGTAAAAATAAAGCCAAAATGGCCTGAGGGGCAGTTTGAGATTGCCTATTTGAGAAGATCGTTTGCGTGGTCTACTTAAATTCAATCAATGATGAAATTGTACATTTTAAATGTATTTTTTGGGGTTGGAAAATAAATCCTGTAATTTTTTTTTACTTCATGGTGGGTTTGGTTTTTTTTGTTCGAGATTCTTGGGGGTTTGAAAATCTTCACCGCAACGCTGGCCTGAATAGGTCATAATGTGTAGCAAAGTCACGCACGGTCGTCAATGGGATGTTAGACCTTGACTAATATTACAAATTGGCTATGCGAACGCGTGATCTCTTTTAGGCACCTTTATTTTCACCCACCGCCCCTATGCCGGTGTAGCAGGCCAGATTATACCCCCGCCAGACTATACCCGGGGTTAAACTGGCCTAGCCCAGAATATGCCCCGGGGGTTATTCTGGGCTAGGCCAGTTTATACCCCGGGGTATAGTCTGGGCTAGGCCAGACTATACCCCCCCCCCAGTCCAGATTATACCCCCTATTCTTTTCTTTAAACAAGTCACTACGCACACTCTATTTCAACTTTAGTTTAATTTGCTCACTGTCACTGTCATCAGGCATCATATTGAAGCACACATTCTTGATTCCTGTAAATTAAGATACATATAAGAGGAAATAAATATGCATTAAAAAGCATTGATTATACAAAATGATTGAAAATCCGTTCAAATGGATATGATTAAACTTTAACACTCATTTTACTTGTGTCTGTTGGTATTATTATTGTTTATTGTTTTTTTTTTAGAATTGGTTGCCCATGAGTTAAATATGCATTGTATTTTTGTTTGTTTGGCACCACTGACATACACTTAGTGGCAAGATATGAAATAATTGTAAGACTCATAAATGTAAAGACATATGAATTTCATTTTAATTTTTGAAAATCAGAAATGTGCTTGATATATCATAACAATAAAATCTGCATACAAAGTTACAGTGATGCAGAGAGAAAAGCCGGAAAAAGAGCACACAGAAAAAAACTCCAACATTTTGATAACCCAATTGACAGATGGTGCAGTTTCGTCATTCAGCAGAAATTAAATACTTCACATAAAACTAAATACACACTAAAGTTTTTCACATGATGAACTCCACCTGTCCACATCCACTTGAAACGTTACAGAATGTTAACTAGTAATAGAAGAAGAACACCAAATCATCTTTTTTACATTTGAAAATGAAGAGAAATATCAATATCAGAATCCTCATCATCATCATCTTGGAATAATACAGAGATATAAGAGGGAGTGTAAAAACGACAGCGTAAGCCTACAAGTCATTCTAGAGTTTATAAGCAGCAGTGCATGAGTATCAACTATATGTAAAAAATGTGTTACAAGACAAAATTCGATGGATCACGTTGCGTTAACATTTCTTGTCATATATATACATTCTGATGTGATTCGACTTTACCCTTATTTCACTCACGTTCGTTGTCATGTTGTAGTTGTTTTGTAGTTCGTTGCCCATGAATAAAACTTGAATTTTATTGTTTGTTTGGTGAATTGTTTACAGTTTATTTGTACAAAATATGCATTTTATTTAGGTCCGCAGTGTGAGAGGTCGACCGCGGTGAAATCTTTGTATTTTTTTGCTCACAATTTGATAGATAAAATCACGCCAGTAATACCTGTGCGTAGATTCCAGTACACACCTGGAGTTGTCAGTCCTCCTGCGATAGACTCACTGCATGGTCCTGCTGGTGCAGAGCAGTGTACCACTTCAGAGTTCCTGTAGACCTCAGATTATACATGTAGATAGTTGCAGACCCAAAGGCAGGGTCGTCTTACCATCATCATGGGCCCCTGGGCAAAGCAATATGCTTTGTTGTTCGTTTCAAAAACCAGTGTAAATTTGCATGCACGGGGCCACTTATACCTAGGAGCCCCCGCACAGCTGCCCAGTCTGCCCATGCATTGCGACGGCTCCGGCAAAAGAGCCTGTTTTTATCTAGTTGACTTACCGTTCAGCGTAAATGGTTTCGAATTTCAAGTTCACATAGAACTTCATTGTATTACACTTCTTGCTTCTCTAGGGTATGAAGTAAGCTCATGTAGAGGGGTGTGTGAATATACAGTTAGAGATATTAGTTCGCATAAAGCGCTGTGTGAGTCTCTATTGAGATATTAACTCGGTTAGAACGGTGCACAGGGTGCATGTTTTTTAAGTTCGAACGGAACATTGACTTTGGCAGTTTTATTCCTTCGCATTGTAACCATATTTGGGCAGCTTAAGACTCGTTAAGACTAGATGTGTGATTTCATTAATGTTCCATACCATGATTGTCATTGTCACAAATCCCAGACTGGGAGATGTAATAATTATTATAACAAGACAACAATCACGAACGAACAAGTTTAACACTTAACAGAACAACCCATCAGACTCACACATTTATTAACCATAATTATACAGATAATAGCGCAATTACATATATTATATTATTGAACTTAACTGCCGTACAACGGCCTTATTCCCACATGCACTCTTCCTCGGATCCACAACCCGGTAGTTACTTCCTAAAGGCACTTCGGCCTCAGCCTCTCCCCTCAGGGTCTTAATAGCACATTAATAATTCACTGGCACCGCAGTCTCTCAATATCACCTTCCTATTGCCATAACACCTTAGCATTCCACTAGCACCTCAGCAGGGCAATAACACATTATCATTTCAATAGCCCCACAACATGGCAATAGTACATTATCATTTCAATAGCCCATCAACATGGCAATAGTACATTATCATTTCAATAGCCCATCAACATGGCAATAGTACATTATCATTTCAATTAGCACATTCACGCTCATATCTACGTCCCTGTCCGTGGCCTGACTGCCACGACTTTATGTGCCTCTACTGTCCTGCACCGACAGCCTCACTCTTGGCCTATGTGTGGCCTCCGGCCCTATGCTGGCCTATCCCCTGTGCTCACCGAGGCGGCTCTTTGGCCCGTCCCCGACACCACAAGAATAACATTACATTGGTATAATACCATACCATTTCTATTCACTCCACCTCTCCTTACAACCCATGAAGCGTACACACAATAGTTCACATTTCACTCACCAAACATCTTACGGTAACACACCTCCCTCGTAGTACACAATACTCACTCGTGCTACAAATCCATGAACTCAACTTTCATCTGTCGCTCATGGCGCACATTGCTATATCCAATATCAAGGACTTCCACATTCCTCACATATACTTATTTACATCATGGTAATAGACGAATATAATATAATACATCAATCATAATTATCAATCAACGTTCTACCTACCAGTCATCACTGGAAAAAACACTCTCATCCGTCTTCCGACTGCTCCCCTTATGTTCGCCCGCTGGGCTCTTACTAGCGTCCGTTCTCTTTGGACTATCTCTGTGCAGTGAACTGGTAAACACACTGATCTCACCCCGTTTAATCCTTACTCACCCCCTTTCACGTTTTTCCCTACTTGTCTGCCGTGAGCCCTTCTTACTATACACCCGCTCTGTAGCAATCCCCTTAATTGGACTCACTCCAATCGTGACATCATCCCCCACCCCAAAAAAATTAATGCAATTAATTTCAAATCGCATCAAGATGACTGTCAACGAGTGAGCGTGAGCAATACTTACACAAAAAATGACCTACCAATGCCCCTAGCACATAAAATACTGGAATCAGGGGAAAATATGGGGATCAATATGCCCTGCACTATGCATATATGTATCACATCATCAATAGCTAACTAAACACAATACCTAATACAGAATCACAACCACTCAACCTATCAAACATTCTTCATATCATATTTATAATGTCAATATTTTAAAGTCGAAGACTCATTCACACAGATCCTGTCAATGTTCCTGTCCTGCGATGTATAAGCTCCTGAACTCTTCCCCTAGGCTCGACTAAGGTAGTCGGCGATATGATTGCTGGTTCCTGGAATTGGTTGAATAACGAAGGTATACGGCTGTAAAGCCAATGCCCATCTAGACAAGCGTGGGCTGGACGAACGATTCTTCGACAAAAATGTTAGTGGCTTGTGGTCTGTCTGGATACAAAATTCTCGTCCCATGAGATAACGTCCTAATTTCTGGACGGACCACACAATGGCAAGACACTCCCGCTCTATCACAGAATACTTTCTTTCTCTCTGCAATAACTTCCTACTGACATAACATACAGGATGGAAACATTCGTTCTTCTCCTGTAGAAGACAAGCGCCGACACCAGAGTCCGACGCATCCGTTCTGAGGATAAAATTAGATCGAAAATCGGGTAATATCAGAATGGGTGACGATGATAATGCTGTCACCAAATTATCAAATGCTGTCTGACATTCAGACGTCCACTGGACCTTATCGGGTTGTCCCTTCTTAGTAAGGTCAGTAAGAGAAGATGACAAGGAGGAAAAATTTGGAATGAACTTTCTGTAATAATTTAAAATTCCCACTAAGCTTCTGACTTGTTTCTTTGTTTTAGGGATTTGCAACCCTACTAACTTGTCAATTTTTGTTACTTCAGGTCTCTGAACACCTCTACCCACGATATGTCCTAAGAATACTATCTCTGGACATGCCAAATCCATCTTTGCGGGTTTAGCAGTTAACCCAAAATGACGTAATCGTTTAAAAATTACTGTTAGTGTCTGAATATGATCAGACCATGTCGACGTATGACATGCTATATCGTCAAAGAATGACACGACATTAGGTATGTCCTTCAACACTAGTCTCATTAATCGTGCAAACGTCGCTGGCGCGTTTACCAACCCAAATGGCATGACCTTAAATTGGAATAATCCAATGGGCGTTTGGAACGCCGTGTATTGTTTAGACTCCTCAGCAAGAGGGATTTCCCAATAACCCTTCGTTAAATCTATCTTGGAAAACCACATGGACCCGGCCAATGAAGCTATTAGTTCCTCCTGAAATGGAATAGGCTCCCTATCGCCTACCGTAATAGTGTTCAATCTTCGAAAATCAATACAGAACCGCACCGATCCATCAAGTTTTTTCACGAGGACGATGGGTGATGAATACGGCGATGTTGATGGTTCTATCACATCTAACTTCAACATTGACTCAGCTTCCTTTATGACTCTATCTCTCGAAGAAAAAGGCAGCGGATAAGGTCTAAGAAATACTGGCTTATCCGAAGTCAACTTTATTCGGTGCTGGATCATCGTAGTGCGACCCGGCTGTCACAAATCCCAGACTGGGAGATGTAATAATTTATGACAGGACAACAATCACGAACAAACAAGTTTAACACTTAACAGAACAACCCATCAGACTCACACATTTATTAAACATAATTATACAGATAATAGCGCAATTACAAACATTATATTATTGAAATTAACTGCCGTACAACGGCCTTATTCTCACATGCACTCTTCCTCGGATCCACAACCCGGTAGTTACTTCCTAAAGGCACTTCGGCCTCAGCCTCTCCCCTCAGGGTCTTAATAGCACATTAATAATTCACTGGCACCGCAGTCTCTCAATATCACCTTCCTATTGTCATACACCTTAGCATTCCACTAGCACCTCAGCAGGGCAATAGCACATTATCATTTCAATAGCCCATCAACATGGCAATAGCACATTATCATTTCAATAGCCCATCAACATGGCAATAGTACATTATCATATTCACGCTCATATCTACGTCCCTGTCCGTGGCCAGACTGCCACGACTTTATGTGCCTCTACTGTCCTACACCGACAGCCTCACTCTTGGCCTATGTGTGGCCCCGGCCCTATGCTGGCCTATCCCCTGGGCTCACCGTAGGTGGCGCTCTTCGGCCCGACCTCGGCATCTACAAGAATAACATTACATTGGTATAATGCCATACCCTTTCTAATCACTTCACCTCTCCTTACAACCCATGAAGCGTACACACAATAGTTCACCTTTCACTCACCAAACATCTTACGGTAACACACCTCCATCGGAGTACACACTACTCACTCGCGCTACAAATCCATGAACTCACTTTCATCTATCGCTCATGGCGCACATTGCTATATCCAATATCAAGGACTTCCACATTCCTCACATATACTTATTTACATCATGGTAATAGACGAATATAATATAATACATCAATCATAATTATCAATCAACGTTCTACCTACCAGTCATCACTGGAAAAAACACTTTCATTCGTCTTCCGACTGCTCCCCTCTGTTCGCCCGCTGGGCTCTTACTAGCGTCCGTTCTCTTTGGACTATCTCTGTGCAGTGAACTGGTAAACACACTGATCTCACCCCGTTTAATCCTTACTCACCCCCTTTCACGTTTTTCCCTATTTGTCTGCCGTGAGCCCTTCTTACTATACACCCGCTCTGTAGCAATCCCCTTAATTGCACTCACTCCACTCGTGACACCGGCAAATCCGTAATAACATCCGGGAATGACGCTAACAGGGTCTTAAGTTCCCTAATCCTTGAACTCGTAAGGTCAGGGTTAATTTTTATGTCCCTGTAACCTTGTGTCGGAGTTAACTCCGGCAATTGAATTTGTAACTCTTCCTGCGCCTCGGTGTCGCTTATGTCACTGTCCAACTGGTCTACGACCCCCGTACAAGCAATAGAGAAGATACTCTCCTCTGGTTTTGTCTGTGCACACAGATACTCTGGTCTCTCAAAAAATCTCTGTAGCATATTAACATGGAAAACCTTACTTGATCCATCAATGTGGGTAGCGTAATCTACCTTTGAAACAACTCGCTCAATAATATAAGGACCTTTCCATGTCATCAATAACTTATTATGGTCCGTAGGTAACAACAATAGGACCTTGTCTCCTGGCTTAAAAATTCTCAGTTTGGATCCTCTATCTTTATAGTCTTTTGCTCTTTTCGAAGCGATACTAGAAGCTTCTTCTGCTATAGTGCGCGCTGAAGATAATCTTTCTCTTAAATCAACAAGGTACTGAAACACTGAAATCTGCTCATCGTCTCCCGATGATGGCGACGTCGTCATGTCCCGAAGAACATCAGTTGGACCCCTAGGACTACGACCATACATCATTTCAAACGGCGAGAATCCCGTTGACTCCTGCCGTACCTCTCTGTACGCGAATAATACTGCAGGGATATATCTATCCCAATCTTTAGGGCGATCAGCAGCTACCTTACGCACCATCGACTTTAGCGTCGAGTTCAATCTCTCGCACATGCCATTAGCCTGCGGATGATAAGGGGTGGTAGTGATGGGTTGTATGCTGAATAAGCGAAACAATTCCTTCATCATCTCCGAAGTAAATTGCGCGCCCCTATCAGACAAAATTTGTTCTGGTATTCCTACCCTAGCGAAAATTGCAAACAATGCTTCCGCGACTGCCTCAGACGTTATGGTCCTAAGAGGAACCGCCTCTGGCCATCTGGTAGCATTACATATGACCGTTAAGAAAAATCGATTCCCCCTATCGGTAGCTGGGTGAATGGGGCCAACAAGGTCTATCGAAACCTTTTTAAACGGTTCCGCAACCGTGGGGATCTTTTGAAGAGGAGCCTGGGGTGTACGACCCTTATGCGTCGTCTTTTGGGACGCACTGCATGTCTTACAATACACTTGTACATCCCTGTGGATGGATGGCCAGTAAAAATTTTTAAGAACCCTTTCTTTGGTTCTAGCTATTCCCATATGACCCGCTAATGGGACATCATGTGCCAAATGCAATACTGTTGCGATTAGCACCGCTGGCACAACGACCTGCTTTAAAATGGAGGCCACCGTTACATACTTACGGAACAGAATGCCCGCCTGAATAACAAAAGAAGACGAGCCGTTCTTATATTTTTTCGTTCTCTCCGTTCGCGCCTCTTCAAAACATGGACTCAATGATGGGTCCTCCTTTTGTAATGTCGCCAAGCGCCCTGGTGTGATATCCAGGTTGACCGCTGGCGTTCCTGTATCTCGTAAAACCGAGACCGGTTCGTCCCCAACAAACCCCGGATAAACCCAAAGACCACCTCCTGTATGACATGAATTTATAACGGGGATCTTTCTCCCACAAGGTAAAACACCGGAAGATAATAACTTCTCACAACTGGGACACTTAGAATACTGTCCGCCTCCGTTGTCCGATGTAACACACGCAGCTGCATGGTGAAATTTATTAGGGGAACATGGACTGGAGCCACTGCGATTGTCATCCATGTTCGCCGCTATCCTACCTGCAGGGCAATTCACGCTGATGTGATCTGCTCTTCCGCAGTTCCAACACTTCGCGGCCCTACAATCGCGTGAAAAATGCCCCACGCGTCCGCAAGTCCAACATTCCGCTCCCTGTGCTCCGCTAGACCTGGGTCCCCGTGACCCATCGCGACTGGAACTAAAGTCCCTATGCCGTCGGTCATCGGCAAAGGTCACAATTCGCCCTCGGCCATTACCGCGACCTAGCCCTCCTGCTCGGTCAAACTTACCGGATCCATATGCAGGTGATTGGTGATACCCCCTACGTTGCCCCTGGGCTTGCCCATTATAGGCCCCACGCTGACGCGACCTGTCTTTATGTCCTGTCGGCGACCCCTCAACCACGGCGACGTAACCAGCATCCTGTACGTACGCCCTCGCGACTGGTTTGGACGGATGTGCCGTACGGTATGCTTCCGCCAATTTAGACGCCTCCTGCACCGTCGCGGGTTCGTTTTCTTTCAGGAAAGCCACCAGATCTTTATGGCACGACGCGTAGAGCTGGTCACGGATCATTAGGTCTTTCAATTTAGCAAAATCCGCGCCCACATGCGCCAAGTCCATCGAGTTCGTGAAATATTCTGTTAGTCTCGCGACGAAGGCAGCAAAGTCCTCCCTGGTATCCGCACGTGCTCGCCTAAACTGCTCCCGGAAATATTCCTCCGTACGCGCAAATCGGCGAAGCAGCAAAGACTTCAGCTTATCGTAATCATGTACACGTCTTCGCGCTGTAGCTCTTTAAAGTAGGTTAACGCTCGCCCCTGCAACAAGGAAGCCAGGTACGTGGACCGTAATTGTTTATTCTCCCCCCATTGCGGTTGTG
The DNA here is from genome assembly GCA_963931925.1 of Onchidella celtica. NCBI lineage: Eukaryota > Metazoa > Mollusca > Gastropoda > Systellommatophora > Onchidiidae > Onchidella > Onchidella celtica. The sequence goes on along the minus strand of OZ007569.1, from coordinate 57,447,144 downwards.
CGTTCAGTTCGAACCTGTAAAGGAAGGCGTCTATGTCGTCCTTCCGGTCGTCGAACGTAGGGAGCTTAATCCTAACGCCACCTTTATTTTGCCCCTGCCGCTCAACTGTTTCTGTTGGCGCATTCTTTTTTTATTTCCAACCCGGCGATTCTTATTCGCGCCTCTCTCTCTGTTCCTTATCCCTAGATTCTCTCTCATGCTCTTTATCCGTAGCTTCTCTATCTTTAGCACGCTCATCGCGCAATTCCGCCTGCTGCTCTTTAATCCAGCCGCGCAGCTCCTCTCCCTCAAGGCCAAGTTCCGTACCTACTGTCATGAGCTCACGGAGATCCGCCATTTCTCAGATTTATGGTTATGGTATGTATTATGAAAAAGACCAACCTGTCGGTATGGTCACTAACGACACGACCAGAGACCTGAGATCACACCAGATATAACAACCCCCAATTGTCTCAAATACAATTCAGAACTTTACCTACTTCCTAACTAATTCTATATTCATTAAATGTACAGCACTATTAAATAACAAAAGCGAAAAGAAAAGACAAGAATGAGGAAATTCAGAAGATGGACCACCAGGACATCAAAGACAACGAACCAGACTAGGACAAAGCTTCTAAAAAAAATATAATGGAAAAAAAAATGCAACCTAACTACGCCGATTACACTACAAGGTACGAACAAGAACAGAGTCTGAAAAAAAAGAACGTATCTACAGATAGGTAAGAGAGGGACAAGAGAATACGTCTTCCTGCAGAACAGAGAAGATATCGACGCTACAACTAAACACTAACAAAGCCCTACAGAATGTTCACCGTGATGAACGAAGTTCCAAGTTTATCACACATTTTTTTTAAAGGATAAACTAGGTTCAACACAGCAAACGAAAACAGCAAAAACAGAGAAAAAGACAGATTAAAGGAACAGCCCACAATCCAGGGCACAAAAATTTTGACTTTTACTTAACTTTTGAATTTTATGAGTTTAAGTCCTCCCCTTAATCGGAGCTCTGGCCGCTTGACTTCTCAGGCTGGCACACACACTCTCTGCAGAAATTTAAGTACACATTAATACCTATTCATAAAAATACATACATCAATACATATTCATAAATATACATAAATCATATCATCATGAAATTCCCATTCATCCCACGAACAAGGACAACAGCACGAATTCCTAGCACAACAGAAAAATAACAAGATATAACAAACACACAATGTCAAAATGACCACAGGTAAACAGGACGAGCCCCCAGTGTCACAACGGACGAGCCCCCAGTGTCACAAATCCCAGACTGGGAGATGTAATAATTATTATAACAAGACAACAATCACGAACGAACAAGTTTAACACTTAACAGAACAACCCATCAGACTCACACATTTATTAACCATAATTATACAGATAATAGCGCAATTACATATATTATATTATTGAACTTAACTGCCGTACAACGGCCTTATTCCCACATGCACTCTTCCTCGGATCCACAACCCGGTAGTTACTTCCTAAAGGCACTTCGGCCTCAGCCTCTCCCCTCAGGGTCTTAATAGCACATTAATAATTCACTGGCACCGCAGTCTCTCAATATCACCTTCCTATTGCCATAACTCCTTAGCATTCCACTAGCACGTCAGCAGGGCAATAACACATTATCATTTCAATAGCCCCACAACATGGCAATAGTACATTATCATTTCAATAGCCCATCAACATGGCAATAGTACATTATCATTTCAATAGCCCATCAACATGGCAATAGTACATTATCATTTCAATTAGCACATTCACGCTCATATCTACGTCCCTGTCCGTGGCCTGACTGCCACGACTTTATGTGCCTCTACTGTCCTGCACCGACAGCCTCCGGCCCTATGCTGGCCTATCCCCTGTGCTCACCGAGGCGGCTCTTTGGCCCGTCCCCGACACCACAAGAATAACATTACATTGGTATAATACCATACCATTTCTATTCACTCCACCTCTCCTTACAACCCATGAAGCGTACACACAATAGTTCACATTTCACTCACCAAACATCTTACGGTAACACACCTCCCTCGTAGTACACAATACTCACTCGTGCTACAAATCCATGAACTCAACTTTCATCTGTCGCTCATGGCGCACATTGCTATATCCAATATCAAGGACTTCCACATTCCTCACATATACTTATTTACATCATGGTAATAGACGAATATAATATAATACATCAATCATAATTATCAATCAACGTTCTACCTACCAGTCATCACTGGAAAAAACACTCTCATCCGTCTTCCGACTGCTCCCCTTATGTTCGCCCGCTGGGCTCTTACTAGCGTCCGTTCTCTTTGGACTATCTCTGTGCAGTGAACTGGTAAACACACTGATCTCACCCCGTTTAATCCTTACTCACCCCCTTTCACGTTTTTCCCTACTTGTCTGCCGTGAGCCCTTCTTTTACTATACACCCGCTCTGTAGCAATCCCCTTAATTGCACTCACTCCACTCGTGACAGTCATTTCATGTATTGCTTTTATTGAGTTTATTGAGTTGTGATATATGTTAATGTAATGATGCGCTGGATATGCGTCCCATGTAAGTGCTCTTAAATGCTGTGGGAAAGAGAATAAGTGATTCTTATCCATGTTATCTTATCTTATCTACAATATCCTCGATCCTGAATTAGGAATGGACAATTTCAGTTAGTTACTTAAAAGTTGTGGACATAATTATTAGTGGAGCCGTAATTACTGTTTTTGCTATTCTATGTCCTGCATTTAGTTAACAATTAGTCATTTATAGTATACTAATATTGAATTGGTCCATCATACCACTGTGACTTCTCAAGCCTTGCATGCACATGTGATGGCCATTTTTATTATGTTAATCAAAACCTTTATTTCAGGGTAATTAGCTTAGATCAGTGTTGTCGAAATAGTATTCCATCATTTTCGTTCACGTACATTGATCTCGTACTAACTTTTGTATTCTAGTTCTAATTATTTCAGACTGTATCACAAACTTACATTAGGCCCCCACCCCACGAATCCCAGTAAGATGTGTTGTATGTATAACGATAAAGCACTTGTTCCATTGGTGTGTTGTAGCCTCATAATAATAGGTAAAAAACTTGCCCTACCTCTGCGTGCATTTGCGCTGTGTGAAACATAACATAATTACTGTATACAATACATTACAGTTGCCTCATTAGATTTACTCTGTGGGTTTAAAATGTATCCAGGCTACTTTACTTCAGTCACGCTTAAGCTTTCTGTCCAGTTGTACTTGAATAGTTGAAACGATGAAACACATTTTTCCACATATTATAGTTCATATACACACATTATTACATAATTATAATATATGGATACTAGAATGGTGTGAAGGCCGACACTGTCATTATACATTCCCTCATATATTTATATTACCTAAGAGGATGATGATGGTGAATATGATATTGGTATTATTCTGTATTTTCGAATGTAAATAAGTTGACTGGTGTTCTCATTGTCTATTATTGTACGGTCATGGTTATATTTCTGTTTCAAAGTTGATCTAGATAGGTGGAGTTCATGATATGAAGAAATTTATTGTGTATTTAGTTGTATGTGAAATATTTCATTTCTGCTGAATTACACCATGGATGAAGGAAGTTCTCTTTGTGCTCTTTCCTAGCCTTTTCTCTCAGCACCATTGTAACTTTGTCTGTGCGTGTAATTACATGTATTTTGAAATATCAAGCACATTTCTGATTTTCTAAAATGAAAATAGAATACAGATTTCAAGAAAACATGCATAATAATTATGCTTTTAATCAATAGAACAACTATATCTTAGCAATCAAAGGTTTGATATTAATGGGCCATTCAATGGTCAGTAAATTACATTTCAGACAGCGTTTTGCTATTTCTGAATTAAAAAAACACAAAGTCATATTTTATTTCCTACTCAGTCTTGTAAGAGCAAGCATATGCTGTCACGAGTGGAGTGAGTGCAATTAAGGGGATTGCTACAGAGCGGGTGTAGAGTAAGAAGGGCTCACAGTAGACAGCAAGTTAAGCGTGCTGTTGTGAGTAGTGGGAGGGTCTGAATGAGGCGAAAGCGCGGTATTACTATCACTGCAAGTTAGAAGGTCCTAGGGAGCGGACCTGTGAATAAGAGCCCATCGGGCGGACATAAAGGGAGCAGTCGAGAAGACTAGGGAGAGAGTCTTTCCAGTAATGACTGGTGTCGGGGACGGGCCGAAGAGCCACCTCGATGAGCACAAGTGATAGGCCAGCATAGGGCCGGAGGCCGCACATAGGCCAGAAGTGAGGCTGTCAGTGCAGGACAGTAGAGGCACATAAAGTCGTGGCAGTCAGGCCACGGACAGGGACGTAGATATGAGAGTGAATGAGATACTATATTGTTGCCATGTTGATGGGCGAGTGAACTGATAAGTTGTATGGCAATAGGAAGGTGATGTTGAGAGACTGCGGTGCCAGTGAATCATTAATGTACTATTAAGACCCTGAGGGGAGAGGCTGAGGCCGAAGTGCCTTTAGGAGTAACTACCGGATTGTGGATCCGAGGGAGAGTGTGTGTGAGAATAAGGCCGTTGTACGGCAGTTCATTTCAATAATATAATGTATGTAATTGCGCTATTATATGTATAATTATGTTTAATAAATGTGTGAGTCTGATGGGTTGTTTTGTTAAGTGTTAAACTTGTTTGTTCGTGATTGTCGTCCTGTCATAAACTATTACATCTCCCAGTCTGTAATTTGTGACATATGCCAGTTATTAATGTACATTAGGAGTATGGAAACAAAAGACCTCATTGTAGGGATGCCAAATCATTTTGATTAAGCGTTACATAAATTACATCAGAAATTTTCAAGTTTTAAAAAATTTGAATCAAATTTAAAAGTCCTGTGAATCTGTAAAAATATTGAACAATACTCAATTGTTTTCTGTAGAACATGCATTTACTAAGCTTGTGGTACAAAGCTGATGTCTGAAAATCTAGTTTTCTTCATAGCAAGGGACCCAGGTCAGTGTCACGAAAATTACCTCTGACTAATATGTGGCAAAACTTTTCGATGCGTATTTTTTCATTGAATGATGTTCCTTCCCTGTGACACGAATATCATTGATTTAAAAAAAGCAGAGTGCTCTCTGTTCCAGGCAGACTAAATTTATTCACTGATGCTTTTGTGTGTGTGTGTGTGTGTGTGTGTGTGTTTGTGTGTGTGTGAAAGATCATTTCTGTTCGTTCAAGACATCAAAAAGATAAGGGAATAAATATTGTCTATATTTCTCAGAAGATGTTTGTAAGTCAGTAGATTACTCTAAATTAAGGAAAGCATCCTCTATTTTTTCAGATGGGCCATCGTCCAAATTAAAAAAAAATGTGTATGTGAAAACGTTTCGTCTGTTACAGTAGAAGTTCCAACTTCATGCCCTTGAATTTCAACGGAACTACTTTGCCACTTCTCATGGAAAGGGAGTGGTGGATGGTATTGGGAGAAGGGTAGGATAATTTAATACGAAAAGCTGTCATGAGCAAAAAGAATCATATTGTTGTTCAGTGTGCCAGAGATTTTGCAAAAACCGCCTCTCAGCTCATGGACAAAACAGAGGTGATGCTTGTGGAGTGTCACAAGATTGATAAAGGAGAGTCCTTGGGATGATGAAGTCAAAGAAGTTTCCAGATAAGGAATGTCCACCCAGTAGTTTTAAGAAATGGAATTATCAGTGGTTATAAAAATGAGCTAGAACAGAAATTGTCTGCAGTGGTCACATTCAGCTAGGACATGAGTGAAAGAGAATCTAATGAAGCTGGGAAGTGGGTGGCGGTCCAATATTAAGGGAAAGAAGATTACAGTGAGATTATGTCTATTGTGAATTGGGAGGATGTAGAAGTTGGATGTCATGCATGAGCAGCTGGGTACAAGTCAGAAGTGAACTTTGAAAGAGATAACATTCCTTATGGAGCAGTCTTGATTTTAAGGAAGACTGGGTCCCCAGTCTCTGCTGGTGCAAGACATCAGTTTAACTTCCTGTAAAATGCAGTAAAGACATATGTAGTTTCTTTTAATAAGAACCAGTGTTGTATATTTATGCTATGTTATGTGCTTTCTGTCCTGTCTGGTGAGGTTAATAACCCTGTCACGTGAATAACATACTCTATAGCTGACACAGCCTTCAAAGCGCTGAGCGTATCCTGTTCATTCTGTACCTCATTACTTGCCATCATGTTCTACCTTTGGATCTGAGATAGTTTCATGTTATCTCCTATCTTCTATGCAATCAAAACATACATGTGTGCTACAAATCTTTAAATTTACTTGTTGTGCCACTCTTTCGTGTAAAAATCATATACACAACTCTTGAGGGTCAAGGATGCATAAAAACATGTACGAAGTAGTCATATGCAATGATTCTGGACACTTACATCATTCATTTATACATCCAAACTATAAAAAAAAAATCACAAAAATGTGAAAATTAATTTTATGGAAAAAATGACCTTCTGAATCGAATGCTCCTAATATTCTGTTGTTGTTGTTGTTTTTTTTAACTAACCAATACTAACATGCTTGAAAACCAGAAATGCCAGCATACACAACTCTGCCAATTGCACAGGAAATTGAACATGGCAATCAAAGTGGCTGCCAGAAAGCTGCACTCCAGCATAGAGAGTTGGAGCACACAATTAAAGCCTGGTTACAACATTGAAGTGCTCTGACACATTCTCAAGATATAATGCATGATCTGTCAAGCGCTGTAGACTGAAACTAGCAGGATACGTAAGCCACTGCATAGACTGCTCAACCTTAGCATGTACTACAATGTCGCATCCCATCAAACTAGCTGTAGCCATGATTTCGGCATCAGTGGCCCACACTCCATCCCTTGCAATTCCAGAAGTTGTCACATACTCATCAACGTTCTGGTTGAGGTAGTTTTGAAGCTTCATAGTGATGTCATTGTTCATATGTTGTATGACTCGATTTCGAATGACGCCATGACTCTCCTCTGATCCTGTGAGTATGTAACTTATAGATCGGAAGTAGCAGTTGCCATCTCCCTTTGTCTGATATATTCGCCTTGGTTGGGAAAGATCACAAGGTTGTCCAAAGAATATTGGTTTTGACTGTGTCAGTCCCAGAGATGCTGCTAGTTTTCCTCTTGCATTGCTAGAGAGAGGATTGAACTTTCTTGATTTCGGCTTGTTGCTAATGCGTTTCTCTGCGCCGCTGCTCTTGTCTACCTTCTTCTTTTTGTTGGCATTCTTATCAGAATTAAATTTCCTGATTGGCTGCGGAATGTCCGATGGCGTAGTATCTGAATAAACTTTGACATTGCTGCTGTGATATGTGTTGCGCAGGACTTTGCCAGTTCTTAGGTTCCTAAGTTTCACACGTCCCTTTCCAAGGGATTTAACAACTGTGTATGGTCCAGTCCAGCGAGGCTCCAGTTTTGATCCCATCCGATAGATGCGTCGACTGTTTTTTATGTAGACTGTGGACCCTGTGGGAATCTCTTTGTTACTGACATGTCGACGATCATAACTCGCCTTCTGGCGAAACTGTGCACTGATGATGTTGTTAGAGTCTGTGGAGCAGAGATCTTTACGAATGGTGTAAAGTGTTTGTAGAATATCAGGGTTGACTGAGTCTGAAAGTGGTGTTGCATAACGCTCGTCAACAGGCTTCAAGTCAATGGGCAGCTTGGCAGTGCGACCATACATCACTTCAAAGGGGGTGCATTTTGTTGAAGCATGGACAGATGTATGATAGGCAAACAAAATGCCTGGAATAAACTCATCCCAATTGTCAGCTTGGTCATTTACGAGCTTACTCAGTGCAGTCTTTAGCGTCCTGTTGTCACGTTCTCTTTGGCCGTTTGATTGTGGGTGATACGCAGATGCTATGCGATGGTCAGTTTGAAAACGCTCCATTAGCCTGTCAATAACTTGATTAACAAATTCACGACCCTGGTCACTGATAATGCTGTCCATGCAACCTAGACGACACACAATAGAGTACAGAAACTGTGCCACTGACTTTGCACTCTTGTCTGGGATAGCTGTGGCTTCACACCACTTGGAAAAGTGGTCAGTTACTGAGACGATGTACTTGTTACCGCTTGTTGTTTCTTGGAGAGGACCGATAATGTCAATCCCAACCAGACTCCAGATCTTGGCAGGTACTGGTATGGGGCTGAGTGATGGTGCGTCTTTGCTGACTTTGGGATTGATAACAAAACACTTAGGACATGCCTTCACGTATTCTTGCACATCATTCTTCATACCTTTCCAGTAATATCGCTGAGCTATTTTGTTAAAGGTTTTATCTCTGCCAAAATGCCCCCCTGTTGCTGGATCATCATGACAAGCCTTCAAAATGCTGGGCACACGGGTTTTGATAAGAACCTCTTTGTCACCATGGAAGAGAGTTCCATTGTCAGCACGAAATGGCTTTGCTGTTTGACGAAACTGAGACTTGGCATTTAAGCGCTTTGCAGGATCCAGCTCATAGATATGCTGAGAGTACTTTCTGGCAGAGCTGGTGTAGAAGATCAAAATCTGCTCATGCAAAGTATCATCCATGATGAATTGTTCGTGATAACTTGAAAGTTTCACAAAAACATCAGTCAGGTAATTTTAGAGTGATTTCCCTTCGAGTGTTGGTTATTCTTTGGACAATTCAAAGTTAAAATAGTAGGAATTTTATAAAAACGTCTATCATACAAGTTAAATAGACATTGCCACTAAGGAGAAAATTGCCTGCTGCTATTAGGGTTAAATGGAAAGTCTCGAGCATTAATAACTGTATTTTGCACACAGAAAATCTCATGACATCATTTTAATGAGTCCCTTAATAATTTCATCCATTTCGACTAAGTGTATGTCAGCGCCACACAAAAAATACAGTGCAAGGTTTATTCATGGGCAATCAACTACAAGAAAAACCACCAACAACAGCATTTCAAAGAACATGAGTAAAATGGGAGTTAGACTTGGATCACATCAGTTTGAATGGATGCTCAACCCATAGTATATCAATGCATATTAATGCAAGTTTATTTCCTCTAAATTGTATTCTGATTTACGGGTGTCAAGAATGTCTTTAGAGGCTGCACTAAACATACAAAACCGAGACATCTACAACAAAAAAATAGTTATTCTCACAGATGCTAGGTCTGTCCTGCAGGCCCTTTAAAGTGCACATGATTATCATCAAAATAAACTCACCTCTGCTTCAGTGCAATTGTGTCAGGCAACAAGAAACGTGTTTCTCCAGTGGATCCCTGGCCACTGTAACATCATCGGAAACGATAAGGAAGACACTCTTGCAAAAAACGGCGCAGACCCCCCTCAAGTCAGAGAAAACATAACATTCTCAGAAGCCAAAAGTCACACTAAGGCAGCCTTGAAATCCAAGTGGAAACAAAGTCACCCAAGCCATGTAACAAATGATGCGATACACTTGCTCAGCAGAAAAGAGCAAACTGTAATCTTTAGGCTAAGAACTGGACATAATAGACTGCGGCAGCATTTTTACAAAAAATTCAGGGTTGGAGAAACTGAGACATGCCCATGTGGAAATTCGCCAGAGAATGCAGAACATGTCCTCCAACAATGCCCCCTATACAGACAACACAGGGAAGATAGCTGGTCCCGATGTGCTGCACTGCATACTAAGCTACATGGGACAGCAGAGGATCTCAGGAGCACAACGTCCTTCATAAAGGCTACCGGCCTCCTGATATAAACAGTCTGACACGAAGAACGCAGTAGAAGAGGAAAAAGAATGTGTTTATGTATGTATTAATATGATATCTGATGACCATGATAAAGAAAAATTTAAACTAATCCTGAAATAAACTGTGGTCTTGACTTATTCGTAAAACAAAGTAGGGGGTATAATCTGGTATCCCCCGGGGTATATTCTGGGCTAGGCCAGTTTAACCCCGGGTATAGTCTGGGCGGGGGGTATATTTTGGCCTGTTACACCGGTATGGCTGTAATTCCTCATTCTCTCTGCGTAGGGCTTTAACGGACAGTACTAAGTCTTAGGTTACGTATATCGGCATTAGTGCACTACTGTCCCAATCTGGCTCCCGTGTAAAGCTGTCATCCTTATATGGGTGCAGTCGTCTTTGAGAAGCATCATCTCTGATACACAGAGTTGAACAAACCCTTGCTCAAAGTCTACAATAAATGTATCACTGCATCACCTAACCTTAGTCTGTAATAAACCCTGACACAAAAACTCAAAAAACTAATATTTCACCTAATCCTAATCTGTAACCAACTCTGCTTTAAACTCTAAATCTGATCTGTAGTAAACCCTAAAACTAATTCTTCACCAGCCCTTTTCTGTAATAAACCCAGACTCAGACTCTAAAACTAATTCTTCATCAACCTTAATCTGTGATAAACCCAGACACAGACTGTAAAACTAACTCTTCATCAGCCCTTTTCTGTAATAAACCCCGACTCAGACTCTGAAACTAATTCTTCATCAACCCTAATCTGTGATAAACCCAGACACAGACTGTAAAACTAACTCTTCATCAGCCCTTTTCTGTAATAAACCCCGACTCAGACTCTAAAACTAACCCTTCCTTAACCCTAATCTGTGATAAACCCTGACACAAAATCTAAAACTAACTCTTCATCAACCTTTTTCTGTAATAAACTATGACCCGAACTCTGAAACTAACTCTAAGCTAAACGTACACTTCCACCCCCCCCCCCCCCCGAATTCCTGATCAGGCTTTGTCGGGGGCAATCTCAACCTTCTAAAGCAAGTCGACATTGTATGAGTATCAAGCTAGATCGTCCTGGCAGACACTTGGTTTTGTGCCCACTCCCGTATTGCATGCAAAGTCTGCTCTGTCGGCATAAAAATGATAATTCTAAACCTCATAACTAAGTAATTTATGTGAGTCAGTGACTGCAACAAAATTTTTATAGAGATGGGCAGTTTGAATATAATAATATTAGTCAAGCAACGAAATGGATAAATCATTATGGCTCTAACAGTAAGCATATAACTGAAATTCATCATGAAGGTTAATGAATACAATCACGAAAACTAACCATGGGTTTACAAGAGTGAAAATAAACTCTGAAGTTTCCCATCTATGTCCTGTGACATGACCGACAGTTTGCTCAGACTTGCTGTTGTATGTGTGGTCATGACAGAAGCACACAAACACGTGAGCTCACAGACAAAACCCAGTTATTTATGTTTGTGTGTGTTTCGCCTCACTACATTATACCAGTACTTCTTTGTTTTGGTGCTGAACAGTTCCTGATCCATGTAAAAGTGCACCATGTCAAAATAGAGCAACTTGTGTGAGCAGCAAAGGAAACTTCACTTGCGCATGTGTGCCAGGTTTCACAGATCCACTCTGCTCAACGGGTGAGTTTGTATGTTTTGCTTTAAGCCAGGGAGTAGAGATTTCGCAGTAGTAAATTTAGATAACTCGATCAGTGCAGAATTTTTCAGCTGCTATTACTTTAAGTTCCTACCACACTCGAGAGAACAACATGATAGTTCTCCATCAGCTGCACTTTTTCTGTGCTCCTGGAAATGTACGAGTGATACCGCGCCCAGATGATTTTTAAGTGGTTTCACTTTTACTGTTGTTAGAGGAAATTGAATCTTTTTATTTTAAGGACAGATCAGCAAAACCGTGCATTCTTATTGATTTCATTCAATAACCGAATGATTTTTGTGACACACTGAATCTGAGAACGTGTGAATTGGCAAGTTAACCTAGTGATCGCTGTGGCGCGCAAGGTAATGCTGTGGGGATGTATGCACTTCATTATGTAATATATTATAGGAATAACTTCTTGATGGCACGCTCTACCCATGTCTTCCATGAGCTCTGCACTGAGTAACACCACAGATTTCACGTTCTTGGGTTTATAATAATATGTATCCGCGGATGGCAAAATTATAGAGCATTGTTGTGGATGGACAGAATTATGTTAAGTATTATGCCATGATGGAAAGAATAACTTTACTGTTGCTCATTTCAAGAATTATCACCCCACCTCCTCCATCCCTGATATTTCATAACGCATTTCCGAGATTTGGAAATGAAGGTGAGGAGAATAAACTGTTACTTATCAGCGTTACTAGTATTTATGTCTGTTGCTTTGATTCAACTTTCAAAGATATCGACGACTGCAAATCTGGACCATGTCAGAACGGAGCAACTTGTACTGATCTGATCAACGCTCACCGGTGTAACTGTGCGGCTGGATATACGGGACAAAACTGTCAGATTGGTATACATGCATCATAAATATATATGCACACATATACAATAATATATAGATGGACACTCCTATAATCTATCCTTTGTATGTACATGTTCTTATTATCATAGATTTGCATGCCACAGTAAAGCAATTATACCAATCTGGACTAAGTAAAGGTCCAGAAATTATCGTGTAAAACTGAGCACAATATATAATTTACAACACTGCGATTTTCACACAGACATAATGATAAATTATCATAACCCGCAGATTATACTGATTTGAGGTCTTTATTTTAGGAGGTTCGCTGCCCTTGGCATTTACACCTCACTTTACTTGTTTTATTATTTCTTGTTCTGGCGGGGGGGGGGGGGGAAATGATATGGATAAATTTTTAATCTATTAATTTCAATTTTGCCCGGGCAGCGGCCTTTCGGCCTGCTCTTTACGATTTCCAACTGCCAAGGTATCTTTAACGTGCGCAACGTGCACACGGGCCCTCCGAATTTTTTCGTCCTTATCCAAGAAGACTAGGTACTCGATCCTACCACCCAATAGGACCAGGGACTTGAAAATATGATTATACCTCAGATTATACCTACTTTCCCTTTCCTTAAATGTATCTTCACTTATGGTATGATAATGAACGGACGATCTGTAAATCTGGGCCTATCAACAAAATACAATACGCTCAAAGGAAATCAAAATATAATGATGTAGCCAATAAACCAAACGTGTAGATGTGTGCAGTCGTCAAAGTGAATCGTTTGTTCGTGACCGCTGATTTGAACAGTGAATTTAAACAAACAGCACATCTAGCCTTTTTTTTTTTCTTGTTAAAAGAATGTTTGTATGCATAGCCGCGGTGAATACTTGACACAGTCTGGCAAGGGTGTCTGCATTCCACTATAATATTCTACATAGCAAAAGATGATTCTGTGTGAGCATTAGATTTAACCACCAGATGCCGTGGTCATAAAGATTCTAGTTGCTATTGAAAGGAAGGGACAGTTCGGAATTGTTCAGGGCAAAGTGCCTGTATTGTGAGCATATTATCACAAAGCCTCTCTGTACATCTGTTTAGACCAGTAGCAGACTGATTCAAGTCTTTGAAACGGTTTTGATTAAAACTTGAACTTCCTTTGAATCAACCAGCTAGACCAACATGTTTCAAGCTCATTAGTGGGCGAGGTCTCGTTTATCTCCTCGGTCCACACAAAACCAAGGCAAAACAGACTTTACTGAATGCGTTATGGGTTCTAGTGATATCCGATACTCACTGAATTTGAGATAGTTTATGAGCACAGTTATTATAGACATTTATTTTGCCAAGATATCGATGACTGCAAATCTGCACCATGCCAGAATGGAGCAACTTGTATAGATTTGGTCAACGCTTACCAGTGTAATTGTGTGGCCGGATATACGGGACAAAACTGTCAGATTGGTAAGAGCGATCTCCTACAATCTTTCTGAACTACAATCTACCAATTCAACTATTTGCCTGACAACTTAACTTTTCTGTCACCTATGATGTGGAAAAGATTTGTAAACTTGTGGGTTCATTTATTGTACGTATGTCTTCCACTGAGAATTTGGAAAGGTTTGGAAAGGAATGACGTACACCGGAAGAGTTTGAATGATGAAAATGACATCTTTGAAGTGATCTAAAATATTGTTTCTACCTGAATCATATCTAAAGCTTCCTTTACAATATGAATGTCCCACCGCTTCATAAAGGATATTGAATTTTCACCCTTCCCAGTTTCAACATTTAATTTTGTTCACCTTACTTAAAGCGTGTCTTAGGTTACTGGCACTTGCTGTCTCACTGTTTCTTGTCTGTCGACCGAACAATAAATAGATCTGTCTTACTAGTTTTACGCACATCCACCAACATCTTCACCCAATCTTCCTGTCACGTATCTCTTAACTGGTCCATGTATCTGTATCTGCAGACACTGATGACTGCAAATCTGCACCATGCCAGAATGGAGCAACTTGTAAAGACTTGGTTAATGCTTACCAGTGTACCTGTGCAGCCGGCTATACGGGACAAAACTGTCAGATTGGTATGGCAGCCACTCCATCCTCCCTTCGGTCCACCCATCCAGTCCTCCATCCATGCATCTATCCATCCACCCATTCATCTATCTATGCACTGCATCTATTCATCCTTCTCAACCTCCCTCCCTCCCCCATCCATCCACCCACCCGTCAATCCATCCACCCATCCTTCAATCCATCTATCCATCCATCCATTCATCCATCCGTCCATCCATCTACCCACACCGCCTATCTGTCTGAGTGTTTATGTCTATAGTTTTGTAGCCGACTATTTTCGTTTGATCATGGTTTGATCGATTTATTGATTTGTTTACTGTACTTATTCATTCATACCTTCATCATCAGATATCGATGACTGTCAGTCTGCACCATGTCAGAACGGAGCAACTTGCATAGATCTGATCAACTCTTACCAGTGTAATTGTGCAGCTGGATATACGGGACAAAATTGTCAGATTGGTAAATTAGGATACGAATTAGCCAAGCCATTACTGTGTAACAAAAACGTATCAAGCAATACGCAAACCGTTATTTGCATATAATCTCTGTTATATACTGCACCATGCACCATAGCCATAGCGTATTCAGTTTCATACATTTCATTATGTCATTGTTATGTACCGACATGCTATTTCATATCAGATACCATAGTGTGAACCTTGCCACATATTTATCATGTAGTCGGGATTATAGCTATAATATATCTCTATTTATTGTGATTTCATTTGAGTTTCTGACTTTCACCAAAAACATGAAGCCTTCTTGGAAGAGCAAAGCCACAGGAGATCTTCCCGGCCCACAACCATACGGAAATCCGATGTATAGGACTGACGTAAAATTTGCACATAGGAACGACATTGTTCCTACGTAGATCCGCTGGTTAAGACATCTTGCCGCTGTCGGTTTGATGTAGGATAATCGTCCCTATGGTAATCTTATTAACCTGACGGAAATCTACGTAGGGAGAAAACTCTCCTCAAACATGCGTATCTGGTCATGACTTATTTACACTCAGCTGAGGGACGTAGCCTACATCTCCAGGTCATGAATCTGGTTGTTCTTCATCGTTCTGTTTGGTTCGAAACCATCTCCATGGTGACCACGCCTTTTGTTCCTTTACAATTCAATTTGTGGGAAGTTGAGCACTCGTACACAAAGCCGCTAGGGATCGTCAAAAACAACAACAAAAGCAAAAGGCAATAGTTTTGAACCATTTGAAATTTGTGTAACATTAGCATGGGGTGTTGCTCAGTAGTATATATTTGTGGGTAGATCTCTGGGGACCAACACGAAACAGCACATACGAAATAGTTATTTCCAGACTACATGAACGTGACGAAAAAAGTTTACACATTCAGTGACCTGCACGGAAAAGAAGTAGTGAAGAAATTATTATGTATAATGATTGTAGATATTAATTACCGATAACTGCAAATAAGGGCCATGTCCATGTAGGCACTGTTACTACGTCACTGAATATTTGGGACAAACCTGTCTTTTAGTGGCAGGTAGAGTTCACCGTCTCATTGTCTCTCCATGTCAATCATTTTCTCTCTGTCTCTATCTATCTCATTTTGTCTCTCTTTGTCTGTCTGTCTGTCTGTCTGTCTCTCTCTCTCTCTCTTTCTCTCTCTCTCATTTTCTCTCTCTGTATGTGCCTCTCTGTGTCTTCTCTTCTCTCACTCTCTCTGTATGTTTCTCTCTCTCTCTCTCTCTCTCTCTCTCTCTGTATGATTGTGTCTCTCTGCCTCTTCTCCCCATCCACTTTCTCTCTCTCTCTCCCTCTCTCGCGTCATCCAGTTCATTTAATCTATAAACTAATAGACTGAATCACTCATTCGTAACTAGATATTGACGACTGTCAGTCCACACCATGTCAGAATGGAGTAACTTGTATAGATCTGGTTAACGCCTATCAGTGTACCTGCGCTGCTGGATACGTATATACACGGGACGAAACTGTCAGACTGGTATGGCATCCATTTGTCCATTCATCCACATTCTCTGCTTAGTTAGCCCATTTAGTCAAATGACTGAATTATTGATTTATTAGTTTATTGTTTTATTATCAGATTTTGACGATTGTCAATCTGCACCATGTCAGAATGGAGCAACATGTATAGATTTGGTCAACGGTTACCAGTGTAATTGTGCAGCTGGATATTCGGGACAAAATTGCCAGATTGGTAGGTGTTCATAGTATTTATTTCTCTATAGAAAGGCTTCAGCTTTGGGTAGTCTGAAGTTGTTTTACACGTCTTTTCGGTATCTACCATCTATTATCTTTAGCAACCTCCCGATCATTCGACACAGCCGTTTTGGTGTCGATTAATTGTTCGGTCTGCAGACATTAATGAGTGCAAATCTGCACCATGTCAGAATGGAGCAACATGTGTAGATCTGATCAACGGTTATCAGTGTAACTGTGCACCTGGATATATACGGAACAAAATTGTCAGATTGGTAGGCCATCTCTTTTCTTCTCTATCATTTGTAGGCTGTTTTGACTGTCTGTAGTATATCCATCTGTCTGACTGCTGTCTTTCTCCTCCTTTTTCTCGATTAGCTATCATTTCTTGTTTCTGGTCTGTTCGCCTCTCTTTCCCTCTGCCTGGTTACCGCTCCCCGTCTCTATCTTTACCTGGAAATGTTTTTTTCCTCATTGACCAGATATCGACGAGTGTCAGTCTGCGCCATGTCAGAATGGAGCAACTTGTATAGATTTGGTCAACGCTTACCAATGTAATTGTGTGGCTGGATATACGGGACAAAACTGTCAGATTGGTATAATAAATGTGAATCATATCCTGCACGTTACCCGAATTTTTCTATTCAAATATATACCCACATTCATATGCCTGCGTGCTTTACTTTCGTGTACCGTATTAGTTACTACATTTACTATAGTTGTAGTCCAAGCTGAGCAAGTATCATTGCGAGCACATTATCTCTCATCCTACATTTGTGGCTCACTTTCTCAAATCGGTCGTTAAGTCGCAGAGTTTCAGCAGGGAAAATTACATTAACTCATATCAGCCAAGGGTGATTTTGGTCGAAACTGAGTGTTCGTTACAGAAATATAGGGGACGCTCCTTTTCTTTCTTTGGTCCAAATGTATGGAATATGCTCTCCAACAGATTGAGACATATTTCTCCATTTGAGCAATTCAGAATAGAGCTGAAATCAGTCCTATGATGGTAATATCTTCTGACTGACTAATGATGTCTCCCTTAAACCTTGTATATTTTGTACAGCATGAAAACACAGAGAGAGAGAGAGAGAGAGAGAGAGAGAGAGAGAGAGAGAGAGAGAGAGAGAGAGAGAGAGAGAGAGAGAGAGAGAGAGAGAGAGAGAGAGAGAGAGAGAGAGAGAGAGACAGACAGACAGACAGACAGACAGACAGACAGACAGACAGACAGACAGACAGACAGACAGACAGACAGACAGACAGACAGACAGACAGACAGACAGACAGACAGACAGACAGACAGACAGACAGACAGACAGACAGACAGACAGACAGACAGACAGACAGACAGACAGACAGACAGACAGACAGACAGACAGACAGACAGACAGACAGACAGACAGACAGACAGACAGACAGACAGACAGACAGACAGACAGACAGACAGACAGACAGACAGACAGACAGACAGACAGACAGACAGACAGACAGACAGACAGACAGACAGACAGACAGACAGACAGACAGACAGACAGACAGACAGACAGACAGACAGACAGACAGACAGACAGACAGAGAAGCAGAGACAGACAGACAGAGAGAGCTGTTAAAGTTTCACTGTAATTGTAAAGCTTTTTGGCTCACTTTGTGGAGACAGGCGCTGTATAATAATATACTCCATTATTACGACTATTATTATTATGACAAAATTGTCTTTCATAAGAAACCAAAAAAGTTACATATAACTCCATAATAATCTGGTTTGAGGTCGTTGTTTTCTGAGAATCACTGCCCTTAGCATCTGCACATCAAAAACCTTTCCCAAGAGGGAAATCGAAGCCCTGCCACCGCGGTGCCAGCGCCGAAATCTAACCACTAGACCACTTGGGATATATATCATCAATCCGACTTAATGACCGATTTGATAAGATGGGACACATTTAAGAAAATACTTAGGCTGTAGTTGCTTTTAGATTATCATAATCTTATAGCTTGGTTTATAGAAATAGAATGCATCTATATGCATATACTGTGCTTCATTATGATTGATTTGTGCTGTGTTTTATCATAACAATCTTGGAAATCATGATTGGTTACTTGTGCAGAATTTAATCTAAGATGTTTTAATGTGATCGTTGTGCATCTGTTCAGTGTTCTGATAAAACGTTATTACAGACTGAACTTTCGATGCTCTAGACTTACCGGCAGTCGTTACCACTACAGTGTGAAATGTGGTTACTGGTGGTAGTGGCGGTGGTTGTGGTGGTTGTGGTTGGAGGTTAGGATGGCAGGGTGGTAGGGCGGGGGCTATAGTGGTGGAGCAGGTGCCCCAGTTGCTGCTGGTGGTGATGGTGATGATGATGATATCAGCGTGAATTATGTTGTTGTAGAGATTTCACTACTGTTGGAGTTGCTACGGTGGCTATGATGATGATAATTTGGTGATGTTCCTGTTGTCGTTTCATTCAAAAAGGACGCTCGTTGCCGGCTTTTTCCGTTTTACTGAGTCACGACAAGTTTATGTAATCTTTATATTTTGCTCATTGCATTTTCTAACCCTTCTTCCGAAAGACGGCACGAAATCTTCATTCGAAGCGGAGGACCTACATTTTTGGGGCCCATTAAGCTTGAACTGTAATAGGGCCCCTTTGCCACAAGCAACAATAGGGCAACATCCAAAATTCACTCACCGAAAAAAGTTTCTTCTGGGCCTTTCCAGGATTAGGGACCCCGAAGCTTAGAAGCTTTATTATTTCCATAGTAGATCACCATGATTCGCAGTGAACCGCACAAATTTCAATGAATTGTGGACTTACCTCACAGATGATGCATTTGGGCAATTTATTTTGTTATTATAAGTTCGAACTTCATGACCGACTACTTGTTACAGAAATTTTACATAACTACGGCATTGTGTGTCTTTGTTAATTGACTGTATTTGTTGGTTCTGTGTTCTCTGCAGATATCGACGAGTGTCAGTCTGCACCATGTCAGAATGGAGCGACTTGTATAGATTTGGTCAACGGTTACCAATGTAACTGTGCAGCCGGATATACGGGTCAAAACTGTCAGATTGGTAGGGTATTGATCCATCCATCCATCCATCCATCCATCCATCCATCCATCCATCCATCCATCCATCCATCCCACCCATTCATGCGATACAATGTGTATCTTTCCACATTGCCAAACATTGGATTCATTACTAGATTAATAAATATTTGATTCATTGATTCATTAACTCGTCAGATATCGACGAGTGTCAGTCTGGACCATGTCAGAATGGAGCAACTTGTGTAGATTTGATCAACGCTTACCAGTGCAACTGTGCAGCAGGATATACGGGACAAAACTGTCAGATTGGTAGGGTACCTATCAATCCATCCATCCATCACCATCCATCATAGATCCATCCATCTATTCATTCATCCACCCATTCATCTTTCCGACATCCATTCACCCACCCATCCATCCATTCTTCCATCCATTCATTCATCCATTCATCAATTCTTCCATCCATCCATTCATCCATCCATTCATCTATGCATCCATCCACCCATCCATCTATCCACCTGACACATTGTATCATTCCACTTTGCCAAATAATTATTAGCCTCATTATTTGATTAATAAATATTTGATCCATTGATTAACTCGTCGCCAGATATCGACGAGTGTCAGTCCACACCATGTCAGAATGGAGCAACTTGCATAGATTTAGTAAACGCTTACCGGTGTAACTGTGCTGCTCTTGCATAGATTTAGTAAACGCTTACCGGTGTAACTGTGCTGCTGGATATACGGGACAAAACTGTCAGATTGGTAGGGTATCCATCTACACATCCGCACCCGTCCACCCCCCCCCCTCCGTCCATCCTTCCATCCGTCCATCCGCCCATCTGCCCATCCACCCATCCATCCATCTATTCATCCATTCCACCCATCCGTCATCTGTCCATCTATTCACCCATTCATCCACCGATCTAATCTCTGTGCTTCCATGGACTTTGTCAGCTATCAGAATCATTATTTAATGTATTAATATTTGATTTATTGATTGAATAATTTGTCGTCAGTTATGAACGAATGTCAGTCTGAACCATACCCATCTCTGTATCCATCATTCCACTCATTCATCCATTCGTCATCAATTCATCAATCTGTCCATCCGCTCACCCACCCATTCCTCATTCTGATCTATCTACATTGTCAAATAATGAAAATGTTATTTGATTGATTAATATTTGATCTGTTGATTGGTTAATTCTTTGTCAGATATTGACGAGTATCAATCTGCACCATGTCAAAATGAAGCATCTTCAACATCTAGATCTGTGTAAAATCAGTGCAACATTTTGTTTCTTTTTTTTTTTAATGTTAGTTTTGTTTTCCCTATCAATTTCCAATTGTTTTATATTCTTCATCAGATATTGATGAGTGTCAGTCCACACCATGTCAGAATGGAGCAACTTGTATAGATCTGGTGAACTCCTACCAGTGTAACTGTGTAGCGGGATATACGGGGCAAAATTGTCAGATTGGTAGGCAATCTCTCTCTCTCTCTCTCTTTCTCCATCTCTCTCTCTCCATCTCTCTCTCTCTCTCTCTGTTTGTGTGTGTGTCTCTCTCTTTCTTTCTCTCTCTCTCTCTTTCTGCTTACCTATTATCTAGCTGCATCTCTATCTTTTGAAACAATGTTTTTTCTCATTAACAGATATCGACGAATGTCAGTCCACACCATGTCAGAATGGAGCAACATGTAAAGATTTGGTCAACGATTACCAGTGTGATTGTGTAGCTGGATATACGGGACACAACTGTCAGATTGGTATGTTTATCTATCTCTCGATCTTAATGTTGAGTGATAGCCTGTGGCCCTAGACAATTATTTAAGTAGGTTGTTTTGAAAAATCATCTTGTTATTGTTGTATACACAATTTGTTTTAAACATAGATCGGCCTAAAACTGAAATGGGGGCCACAATAGTCAAATTTTAGCCTTATAGGTATAAAGTTATTGTATTACAAAAGCCATCCATAAGTTTATGTACTTTTGAATGGGTGGGAGAGGTAAGCCAAGGCATTAAAACTGTACATGGGAGTGAGGTTTGGAGAATGTGGGTACGCCTTTTCAATGATGTTAATGAATGAAATGGTTTGGTTTTACAGTACTTAGCTTTTTTCAAAAAGTATGTTATAGGATTTTATATAAAAATCAAATATAAGCTTTATTATTTAATGGCATGTTCATGCAAAATGCGATGTAAAGTTTTAAAATACCATGGCTCTGTCATGACCATTCACCACTGTAGTGTAATGGCCGTGCGCTCCCACAAAGAGGGATGAGGGCAGTTGAAGCCAAGCGTATGTAAAGGAACAAAGTGTAAGAGATTGGGAGGGTGGGAAATCACCCAAATGTGCTTTATGGGTGACCCAGTCATTAAGAATCTGACCAGCTCCACACAGTGCACCGCCAGAATAACTCAACAAACAAACAAAGAAACATGTCACTTAAGTATAACACGATATATTATTTCAGATATTGACGACTGCAACCCTAATCCCTGTCGTCATGGAGCGACCTGTATAGATCATGTCAATGACTACAGTTGTGTGTGTTTACCAGGATACACGGACAAAAACTGTTCCACTGGTGAAATATCGCTGCCTTAGTTCTGTAGTGTACAACTTTGGGTTATTTGGGCACATCTTTGTGTAGATTTACAGTCTTTATTTGGGGCTATGGAATATAAACATCACGGGAGACGGATCTTGGAGCTTTGAGTAGATAACAGTCCTCAGAGGATTTTCTGGGCTTTCAGCTGTGGTTAATAATCAACTGAAGAGTTAGTTTCGAACAACGTAAAGGAATGATTATTAGGAAATAAGCTACCGGCCAGCAGTTTGAGACTATTTACACCTTTGACTTTGGAAGCGCCTTTTGCAACATGACATGCATAGAAAATATTATTTTCATATCTCTTTGTATATAAATTGCGTCATGGCTAGGATATATTTACAGATTTGAGCCACTACACTGTTGACTGAACAACTACTTGGAGTGAAGTTTAGCATGAATTATTATTATAATGATTCAAACCCAATTCCATCATCTTTTTTTTTTTAAATTGTAGTTATTCTACTCATTTTTTGTGAAAATGTCCCACCTGGTACTTCATCACAGATTCAGTGGATTGTCTTCACTTAGCACTGCAATTTACGTACGATTTGTTTGTTTTATTTTATTGTGTTTTTACATAATTATATGAATATTTACATCTATACTTTGTGTATTTATAATCATCCTACATTCTAACAGTAAAATTGCAGAGATTCGAAGTAGTGCATCATACATGACTCTTTTAAAATATATAGTTCACTTTGTTAGTTGAACAAAACAAACTCATAATTAAGCTCTAACCGCTTACAAAAAAAAAATCTTTTAAAACTGTACTACTATTTCCTGCCTCTAGAACGTAATCTGACATAATTAATCAGAAATATTTGGGCGAAAAGTCATGTGTTATATTAATCTTATTATCAACTAGATGACCTACCGGGCATTGCCCGGAATAAACAATCATGCGCTCCCCCCCCCCCTTCTCTCTCTCTCTCTCTCTCTCTCTTTCTCTCTCTCTCTCTCTCTCTCTTTCTCTCTCTCTCTCTCTCTCTCTCTCTCTCTCTCTCTCATTTACCGTCTTGCTTCAGAACTCATGCGCACCAGAACACTGCGCACCAAATTGGACGCTTGATACGGTTACTTTTTATGACATGCACGGTACTATATATTACGAAACAAACATGCAAAAATACAGATGTTGCATAGCAATAAACATTGTTATTTTTTAAAAACTACATGCTTGAAGTAAACAACTTTTAATTATAGCCATCATCTTCCTTATCTCAGTTGCCAGCTTTCTGCCAAATTTAAGGCCTGAAGAGTGTATAGTTTGGTCAGTTAGTCGTGCCAAAGGTTGCAGGTTACTGAAATATATAATAGATTCTGCACAACTTTAAGAGCAACTGATATTATATTAGTAATCAAACAAAAGAGACTGATGTTGATTCTAGAGACACGTGTCAAGGATGTAGCTAGCTGTGAATGTACTTCATCTATTTGCCTTAATACATAGATCTGCCCTTTCATAGCCTCGTTTATTCTGCTTACTGATGTATTCAAATCATAATCTGTAGGTTTACTAAAGTAGCGCCTGACATGTAATGTACTATGTATACTTTTCTTTACACTTTGACTTTTTTTTAAAGTAGAACATATCAGTCTATATAACCGGTGGATTCATTCCATGAATGTTATCTTAGTATCTATTCAGAGGAGAAAAAAAAACATCTTACTTTAAATAATGTTTTGCGGGGATGGTAGATAACATATGTGCAAAAGGCTAAGATTCCGTGCGGCCCTACTAGAGTGCAAAGTGAAAAACAAGACTATTTTTTAGAAGGGTGGACTAGCCCTGAAATGTGTACTCTTCGACTAAATATTTAACCTTAATCTAAAGTTGAACCCTAAACCTAGAAAAAATATAACATTAATATGTTGCTGGTTTAACAAATAGTGATTATGTTCTGAGCATGGAGTCAGGTATTTTGGTTTTAAAATAATCAAATCAGCCGGCATTCTTTTTGTTAGTCACAGCATTTCGAGATAGGCCTACTCTTTTTCGCATATCAGACAGATTAAGAAGAAGCGCATGTTGTAAATGAAACAACAGTTTAAATTTATATTGCTGTCACAGCTCAGCAGGAGTAATATACAAGTCGAAAGTTAACAATAATGAATGTAGTTATAGCTGAAATTACTCGAAAGCGTTTTCTTTTAATCTTAAAATTGTTTGAACATTCATTATTTGTATGGACTTGCATGATATTTGTATGCGTTTGAGAGAGAAAGAGAGACAGACAGACAGACAGACAGATAGACAGACAGACAGAAAGGGAAAGAGAGAGAGACAAAGGAGAGAGAGAGAGAGAGAGAAAGAAAGAAAGAGAAAGAGAGAGGAGTTTGGGGAGGGGGAGAGAACAGAACGAAAGGTGGAATTTTTTTAATTAAATCATCTTTTTTTGTCAAAATCAGATGCCCCATAAAAGCAAGAGATATGTCTGTACAATTATGATTCATTGGTATCAAGAAAATAACAGCTTGGTATTTCCATGCACCTAGCATATTTATGGCTATTGGTGTTTTCCCTTGGCCCATGAATAAGTTTCTCTTCAAATTCCATTATTGTTTATTTCTGTCTATGCCTCAGATATCGATGACTGCAGTTCAAGTCCATGTCAGAATGGTGCTAGTTGCGTGGATCAGGTCAATGACTACACCTGTCTATGTCCTGTCGGATTTACCGGCAAAAACTGTCAGACAGGTAAAGAGAACAATTCTAAAACAACTTTGTTTTCTGTAAAATCTTATATAAATGTAACATTAAGAGCGTTTGTTCTGTATTTGGAGCCACCCATAAAGCACGAACGCTCGAGGGGGGGGGGGGCGGGGGGGAGGGCTTGTCCTATGAAAAGCGTACATGAAAAAAAAAGGAGGTGGGTGAGTTCTGGGTGCGCTTTTAAATGATGGTAATAAATTAAGAAGTTTTATCTTTTTTTTAAAAACAAACTTAACAGTAGGAATTAAATGAAGGACATGGAAAAAAAAAGGAATGTAAGCTATGTATCTAATGAAACAGTGAAATAGTCGATGGAGAATGCCACTTTAAGTTTTAGAACAACCAGGGCTATCATGGACATTCACCATTCTAATAGCCGTGCCCTCGTTTAACGGGGCAGGACAAGGCTGAAGCCTCTTGTGGTTGACATGCACTCTTTTCAGAACAGATACAAAAACGTCTGCGTGTATTTTGCAAATTAATCTCAGAATCTAAGATGACGCCTTTCTTGACTTATTGACCAGACATTGATGACTGTGCCGGAAATCCTTGTCGGAAGCGTGGTGTCTGCGTTGACAAAGTGGCAGCTTTTACTTGCCAGTGCCCGCCAGGTTTTACAGGAGTTTTATGTCAAACAGGTAATGCGGCAATGTCTATAACGTGTGCAGGCCTAGCTATATATTCATTTGGCTTTGATCGGAGTAACTATGATAACAATCTTATCATTTGTTGGTCTTGTCGATGGCATTGCTGAGGTGAAGGGTAATGGTGAAAGGAATGTCACTTTATCGTTTTCAGTTTTTGTATAAAAACTCTCATCGGCGCCAGAGAAGAAAACTGTTTCAGTTCAGTATTTTGAGAGAGATGAAACATGTGTTCCACTGGTGCATCAAAAGACGAGGGAAACTGTTTAAAATCAGTATTCAAATCTTGGTCAGCTCAACCCAGTTGTCCATAAAAATGTATCAAAATTACATTGGGTCTATCGACAGCAAAGAGCTCATCCACTGACACGGATGTCTGTTAAAAAAGGGAAGGGGAGCATGCATGGGCATAAATTAATTATAAATTATTGTTATATTTATGTGTAGTACATTGTTCTGTCTGTGCAGGTTTTAATTTCTGTGCCTCAAGTCCCTGTCTGAACGGAGCAACCTGTATCAATGGTTTTCGCGGTTTTACATGCCGGTGCCTGGATGGATGGGACGGTAAAATGTGCGGTTACAGAAAGAGGTCAGTCTAAAAACAGTCAATATGTGACTTTAGGAGTAAGTAGTAGATTGATGAGCAAAGCATTTGGTTCAGGGAAAACATCGTGGAGCGAAGTGCCAGATACTGTGTATTCACGAGAGACTTTAGGAGTAAAATATTTTGGTTTCAGAAATAGTTCAGTAATGTAATAGATTGTTATAAACAATTCTACCATATGGAATGGAAATCTGATTCCATGAAGCAACCATAGAAGCTAGAATATTTGTTGAAAGTCAATTCTTTCATATCCTCAAGGCTTAATGTTGAAGGTCATTGTTTTCAGAAGTATTCTTTCGATCTGTCCGGAGATCAAACCTCTCAGTCAAATTATGTCAATATTTCATACAGAACACCCGGGGGCGGGGCCATGCCTGCCGTCACTGTAGCACCTGGCGGTGGCGGGGGCAACGCTGTTGGAGTCACTCATGTGGCAGGGGGGAGTCCCTACCCACAAGCAAATCCTAATTCAGCCAATGGTTATAACAACCCCTCCCCAGGCAATAGCCCGGGAGGTGGGGGACAAAGGCCTGGACTGACGGGCATCCCCGGTTCAGGACAACCATCTATCAATTTCACCAACCCACTGGGTCCCTCCGGTGGTAGGCCTGGACACCCCTATGTAAGTTGACACAGTGAGGCTTTTGTAAACACCATAATTATTGTGCTACTTCATAAATAAATGAATTTGAATGCAACGAATGCAGAGCTGGAATGGGCTAACTAAATCGACGAACTACATGTATAGCAGATTCTTCCGAAATAGCCATTGGCTATTCATTTCTATTGTAAAGAACAGAAGGACAAACGGCGACATGCAGATGTTAACATCAGGTGAAAGAATGCATAGTCTGGTGAATGTCACTTTCAATAGTTAGTTCACATTATTAATTACATGTATTACATTCAGAAGCCAGGAATCGATTACTTGTAACAGATTTTTGGCAATTTCGAGTTATTATTATTATTATTTTATATAGCGCATATCCATTTTTAAAATGCCTATGCGCTTTACAGAAGAAACCTGTCAACCACAGAGCATTATCATGTTATCTAATTATAGCGAGAGCACTAGTGCCACTAGAGTACGTGAATCATTCAGAAAGAGGAAAAGGAGAGTGTTAGTACTGTTACATAAGTTTCTTGAAAGCAACAATCAATCGTGAGCAGATGTTTAGAGTACTGAAGTGGGTGGGATCGAGAATCTGAGGGACAGAAATTAATGTTGAAAGTGAAATATCTGACTTATTTGTGGAGGAAATGTGATGGGCTGATTATAACCATAAGGCCCAGCCTGGCACTAAAATAAAAGACTACGTGTACAAGGGCCATAGTGCACTGAGTTACATCTGCTTTGCCTAGGGTTTGAGAACTATAAGGTTAAATAGGACCTTGCACTGGTGAGGCTGAAACAAGTCTGCCTCGCTAGTTACTTCAAGTGAAGTTCAAAGCCGAGCTAAAACCAACACAAGACAGACTGATTCGGTGTGCTACTAGCCTAAAGCCGTGTATTTTAGAGATTGCGCATGAGAATATGTATAACTATTTGTCATATTATATCTCCTGCTCCACAGAATTTTCTAAACACGGCACCCAAGAACACATGTCCGTTAGTGGAGTACAGTCATTGCAGATGCGTAGTTTCTCCACACCATACTCCAGATTCACGCGGTCCTGATAGAGCAGCCAGTGACTTTCTCGCTGGCTTCATTGGTTTTCCTATTGGTTTAGGTACGACTATGAAAGTATTTGTTTGCAAGATAGGATCAGAATGTGTGATTCCAAAATCAAAATCGATGAGTTCGGCATAATTAAGAACTATAATGTCTATGAAGTTTCTGATATTTGCACATACTTGCCAAAATAGTCCGTACGGCCCCAGGGTCACAATAATGATGAACTTTCTAACTTTCTAAAAATTACTGTACTGTTTGTGAAGAAAGAACGTCAGATATCGGTGTCAAAAGTGTGTCTGCTACCACAGACTATTATTAGACTATCATATGATTACGTGATTCGTTTATTGGCGACCGTAAACATAATGATATCCTTCTTTTCTTCACGCCAGGTTTGAGTGTCGCGACCTACTTTCTTCTGCGATGGTGCCTACGTCACTGTTGTGCTTCCGGTGGTGCACGCGCTAGACC
This sequence comes from Onchidella celtica, assembly GCA_963931925.1. Taxonomy (NCBI): domain Eukaryota; kingdom Metazoa; phylum Mollusca; class Gastropoda; order Systellommatophora; family Onchidiidae; genus Onchidella; species Onchidella celtica. The sequence continues at coordinate 57,418,837 of OZ007569.1, read as the reverse complement.
ACCCACCAAATATATCCCAGATAAAACAAGGAATTGGGTCAATAGTGAGTGCTGCGTGGTGCTATCAAATAAATATCCCATGTTGACATTGTAATACTTATAGGATGGCTGTTCCTATTCTAGATTAACATTGACACAGAATAGAAATGGTCAAAGACTTAAAGGTGCAACAGAAGAACCCGCGAATCTACATGTCTAAAATTTTGAATACATTAACGTTATTCGATAAATTTTTCATATGTAGAGACCAGCTGATGTAACCTCGAATGCGGCTTGTTAAATAAGCAACTTTCTTGTCTAGGTACCAGTCTACCATAGTGTTTGAATATTAACAAAATAATAATAATAATAACAATACCCCAAGTCTTATTTAATTTGCCCTTAAACTGTTCTGTTTCCGCCTTCTGTTCAGTCTCATTTGTCTTGAGTTCCATAATCCTTACATTTCCTGTCCTTGGTTAACTCGTCACAGGTCAGCTACCCCCAGTAGAATCCCCTTACCCAGTCAAGCGACCACCGGTACCACCATCAACCATTGGCGGTCGCAGCTTCGGGGCAAACAGCAGCAGGAGCGGTAACTCCATGATCACCAATATCTACAGGGCAACTTTCGGTGATGACAACATCCACAGCACTGGGCCCAAGAAATATCCAAACACTTATACGACAGGGGCAAAAGACTGGAGTTGAATCGACAATAATATCATACACTTGGCAAATTTGATTAGTTTGCAGATATCCATAAAGTCACGATGAAGGCTTTCAAAAAGATTTGTTTATGATTCACAAATTTTATGTTTTTCACAAACATATACTACTTTCTTGTAGCTTTTTCAGGAACACAATATTGTGCAAACACCACTCCCCCCCCCCCCCCCCTTTTTTTTTTTTGACTATTATTTTTATCGGGTGATTATATTTAAATGCACTTTTAGATGACAATTTGTTTTTATCTTCGTTGTAAATCATCAGAAAGAAGTTTTCCATATCGTGTTACTGAAAATTAGCCCAATTCTAACCTTAACCCTTAAAGTAAGAGAACCAAAAGACAGTGGACGGCGCAACGTGGCCGCAAGCGTACCGACGCGCCGTTAAACCCAAACTCAAATCTTCAAAAATACTCTAAAAATAGTAAACAAAAAACAAAAAACATTTCATATCTGCACCAGTTCTTCAAGTAGACCTAGAATTTTACATCTCCACAATCTTGGCAGAGGAAAGATGACGTATAGACTGCATGAACTGTGATACATCAAATAATGTCCCGGCTGGAATTACTAAAATGGCTGGCATATCTTTTCATATAATCTCTGGATAATCTCTTCTTAATTTATGAATCAAACAAACAAACAAAAGGGGAGGGCGTATCGTAACCATGTACAAAGCTCGACTTGACTTCGACTCACGGCTCATCCTGAATCTCATCCCGAATCTTTTGTTCACTGAACGAAATGCAGTAGTCTTCAAGCAGTGGAAGATCGGATAGTCTTGAAGGGTGCAACTTAATGAAATTATATCCATGTTCCACTTGATGGGGTTTTGTGTGAAAGAACAAAAAAAAAGGGGAAGAAGCTTATAATTGCGTAGATTTATATTTACATATTATGCAAACTCACTAGTGTATGTCATCATAAAAGGAATCCACCGCCTGGAAAGGAAACTATGTTGCAAAAAAATATTGATCATCTCCAAATTCAGCTTTGTTGAAATTCTAATTTCGAGGGGAAATCATTTATGACCGTTAACGAAGTTCCAGTGCCGGAGAAAAGGTTTTGAAAATGATAATATTAAAAATCAGAACACCCATTGGTTTCACTTACGAAACTTTGCTAAAGTCAGCTGAATGAGAAAGCTTCCCTTTGGTTTGTGCAAAATTTGTTCTAAAAATGTTCATGAAACATATTGTCAGATTTGCTGATGTTGTATACATAGGGCTATACACAGTTATATTAATGGACATTACTAAACTCCCTAAAGTAAAAAATCATGTTGTTGTGTTTTTGTTTTTGTTTTTTTTTTGGACAGAAATGAGTAGATAAACCTTCAGTGCGGAATAACATGAAAAATCTTTATATATTTGTTTAACCCCACTTCTTTCTTCCTGAAACATAAAAGTGGTGAAATCGCAGAAATGAAGGGGACAAGTTAATGACATTACTAAATATGTGCTGATGGCAAGAACATTGTTCCACCATATTCGTTTGCTATCTGTACTTTTCCAATCTAAATTCATGATTTGTATGGGAGACCGAAACCGAAAAGGAAGAAACGAATTTCACCAGCTTTATCTTCTTCAAATCTTTGTATGCAAACCAGCGAGAAGTTTGTTACTGTGACATTCCAAAATCATATGATGCGTTTTTACCGCTGTATTAAGCATGCGTTCCATTATATCTCCAGTGACAATTATCTCATGTTTCTAATTTGCATGAATGCTGGAATATTATTTGCAATAAACCACAGAATAGCTTGAATATGATGTCTTTTCTTCTCAATAGTGCTAAAGTACATGTATTCTATTGTCATTTTTCAACATCTCTTCAGTCACAGTTTCAGGTGGGTGAGACCTCTACCACAATGGCTAATGTTGTTAATTTCAACATTGCTTTACCGAAGGCTTATACTCCAAAATTGAAATGTAAAATGGATTGTTGTTGTTGTGGTTGTTGTTACAGACATCATTGTTGTTGTTGTTGTTGTTGATCGTATCTTTGTTATTGAAGTCTGAGCAGTTGTTCAGTCTACCAGAACTTCGCTGATCATTTCCGAAGATTTAGAGAGATCTCCCCCCTACTCTTTTCCTTTGGGTGTGTAAACAAAACAATGACAACAGAAAGTCATGAGGTTTCAGAGATCGCCCAGGAAATGAAGCAAACGAAAAACGAAAAAAAAACAACAACAACTGACATTGATCTAGTAGGGAGACTGAAGTCTCTTCGTTAAAGTTTAATTTGACTGGAGTTTGAACGAACAAACAAAAAACCGACAAATACACATATTCATACATAAAAACAAATAACCGCCATAAAAAAAATTAACTATGCATCATGACGAAACATATAGAATCAATATAACAACGTTTAAACTGAGAGCCAATGGTAAGTTTGATGTCCACAGTGTCGTAACAAGTGATCATGAGCAATAGTTCATCATGCCTGACTTAATAATGCTGTATTTACCTGTGGCCAAAAGATTTCTTGACCAAGATTGATGGAACGGTATTTTCAAGAGCATCTGTTCCTTTGAGCCGACATCCACTAAATGTCTGTGGCTAATGATGAAGGAGCAGCGTGTATTAGGCCGCGCTAAACCACATTTAATCACATCAGATTCGATCTATACAATAACTGGCAGCGAATATACAAATAGACACAAATAACACAATTCAGTCAAGAGCAAAAAAAAAAAAAATGAAAATTTGAATTGTGCATAGATCTGATTACTGTGTGCTGATTGTGAATTAATCACATATCTGTTTCTCTGCATATAAATTATATATCAAACACGTTGTCCTCGAAGGGATACAGAAATGAACTTTGCGAACACATCCACTGAAACAGAGAAAACTGATAATAATATTTATTCCGTTGCCAAGAATAACCCAACGATTTAAAAACGGCAGTATCTGCAGCTAGTACTTCTTGCCATCTCTCTCTCTCTCTCTCACACACGCGTTAATTTTATATTCAATCCTTACTCAGTCTCACTGCTGGTTCTAGCCACTTTAACTCTGTTGATTCAGCAGTTTTCGAGCCATAACTTTCGCTGCCGATCTGTCTAATTTACCACTGGACAATGTGGGGAATGATGTCACGAAGAGATAATGTTTGGGCAAAGGATTAAGCTCAGTGTTCTTTGTGTTAAGGAATAGGCTTCTCTGACAATAATTTCTCACCGCCTCCGCGTTGATGCTGGACTTCGGTTCAGCAATTATAAGTGCGCAAATTTCTTCGTACAATTTCTCATCCGGAACTGCGGTAATAACGACATCAGATATTCCCGGACACTGCTTGATTCTGATTTCCAACTGATCCGGATAAACAATAAAAGGACCGCGCAGGATGGCGAATTTGTTTCGACCAATGACTGATAAAAGACCAGTCTTGTCTTTGACACCAATGTCTCCCAGTTTCACCCATCCACCTGGAAGGAATGTTTCCTCGGTACTGACCTCATTGTTGACATAATGGCTGACGCACTGGGAATTTCTGAAAATAATCTCCCCCTGGGTGTTTGCTGGTAATTCTGTTAGCTCTTTGTCTACAATTTTGATCTCGCAGTCTAAAGTGGGCCATCCACAAGTCAAATCAACAAAGTCATCCGGATTAGTTACCCTCATTGTTGCAACGGCACCTCCTTCCGTACTGGCGTACAGAATCCGAAGATCCTCAGCAAGGATGCCTATAGCTTGCATGTGGCGTTTAGTGAGTGGCCCACTTCCACAACCACAAACTTTTAACTTGTGACCGCTGGTGTGCGGGTGTTCATACGCTGCCCGGATCAGATTCTCTAGTGCAAGAGGTACTGTATACGTATGTGTGCATTCTTCACGATCAAACATTTCCCAAAGGAAGTTTGCATAACTGTCTGGACGACCTAGTGCGCAATCCACTAAAACTCTAGTACAGCCGAGACCTGGATACATCACTGGATACCCTCCCAACCAGCCCAGGGGTCGGTCGTTACAATAAATAGAGTCTTCCATCAACTTCATTGAATGACCGAAGACTCTCGTATATTCTAAAAGATTGCGACTTGTGAAAGGTACCAGTTTGAAGAACCCTGTACTTCCACTTGTACACATGTAACTGCAGATATCCCCAAGTTCAATGTATGTGCTGAATTTTCCATCCTCGTTTGATATTTCGTCCATCAATGTCTGTTCATTTTTGGGGTTTCTTCCTTCGAATATGCAAGGAATGATCAGTTGAAGTGTTGGTATCTCAGGACATAAATAAGAACTTTGAGTGGGACTGCTAACACTTTCATTCCGCTTAGCCTTCAAGATGGCGGCAGCACCCTGTTGATCAGTGGGGTCCATAATAACGGCTTTAGCACGGCCCTGGTTTAAGGAGAACACGAAATCCGCCCCATCCGCTAGACAAATCTGTCCATTCATGTCGATAGCACCTGCCAGAACAGTTCCAAGCTGAGCTATAAAAAAAAAAAAAAACGTATGAACAATAATAATGGCTTTTAAAAAATATGACATTAAAGTTTTTCTGGCCTGTCATGACAAGACCTTGTATTATGCACAATCAGGTCAAAGTGATTTGTAAATATTAAATGGGAGGGAGTCCCCAGACCCAGACACGTTTTCTAATTTGGATCCCACGTATTTCAAAGTCGCATGCATGATAAATAAGTCGTTTTATCAAAAATGTGTACATCCATTAAAATGAACTCAATGCTCAGGCGATCGCACGGCGTGTCGGATTAGATCCAAGGAGGTGCAGCATTAATCCCCCCCCCCCCCCCACATTTTGTTTCCTCTTTAACTTTCCCTCCTCCTCCTATGGTACATAATTATTTTTTTCAATATATTAGGACTGAGAAGAAAGAAGTTGTTTTCTAAACCCATTATTTGGCCTGCTTGTCCAAGATGCAAAGTAACATACCGAAAATCATGAAGTTTGTATGATTTTTGTGGATTAAATGCAAACAGAAAAAGCTCACGAACGAGAGAGTAGCCTACTATTCTGCTCATTGCATTGTTTTTAACCTATGAAGAGCATGGGATTTTACAACTTACTGATAAGTCGCTCTGGAGAATTCGGCAGCGTGTTGCACACCGTATCCCCATGGCCAATGTTTTTTCTTCTCAGCAAGGCAGCAAACTTCCGACTCAGGTCCCACACGTCTCTCCGACTGAACACCGTTCGTTTCCAGTTTTTGTCTAGAAAAATGTAGGCAGGTTTGTCCGGTTTCTCAGTGGCCAGGCGCTCCAGAGCACTCACAAGGGTGGATGCCATGCTGATGAAATAATTGACGAATATTACAAAAACTTTGCGTTTTGTTGCATCGTTTCGGTATTATGTCTTACGCGAGGCTTTTGTTCATACAACTTTTTCTTTTTGTCATAATAATTTTGACTTTGAAATAATGGGTTTCAGGTGATATCTATCTATCTATCTATCTATCTATCTATCTATCTATCTATCTATCTATCTATCTATCTATCTATCTATCTATCTATCTATCTATCTATCTATCTATCTATCTATCTATCTATCTATCTATCTATCTATCTATCTTTCTATCTATCTGTCTATCTATCTGCCTATCTATCCATCTATCTATCTATCTATCTATCTATCTATCTATCATCTGATGGCCGTTCTGCCTGCCTGTCTGTCCGTCTCTCTGTTCGTCAGTCTGTGTATCTGTCATTTCGGTTCCTTTTATAAAAATCTAATGATCAGAAGTAAATAAATAACTAAACCTGCTTTACGTAAAGATGGCAAGACTTGATGTAGAAGGAAGCCAGCTGTTAATATAATCATAAAATAATTGTAGACCTATTCTTCTCTCAACACCCAAGACCATGCCTAATTTCCAATTACCAGAAAGGTCATCTTGCGATAAACCAGGAAAAATTCAGCAGCGGCCCCTGGAGTGGGTTCCGAGGAACACCGGGAGTTTCACAGGCCCCACGGATTTTCTGTGCTTGTTTATAATTTTTGTGTCACACGATACATTTCAGAGATGACGAGAAATCAGGAACTATCGGCTCTGTTCCTGGACAGTCTGGGCTCTGGTTTGCCACCGGATTTCGCGAACTCGCGACCTTGTGAGGGCTGTCTTAACATCATTGCGGGCTCCTGGACAAACCAAGGCGGGATTTTCTTCCCCCTTTCAAAAAACCAGTGTAAATTTGCATGCTTGGTGCCCCCTACACCTTTGCTGTCTCAGGGCAGCTGCTGCCCAGTGTGTCCATGCGTTGAGGCGGCTCTGGACCTTGTTTAAAAAAGATGCCGTTGCTCCAAAAGTTTGGAACAGGCTGATCTGGGCAGACCAAGCGTTCGCCAACAGCGCTTAAGTTATACAGGTCACTCAACAATCTGGCTAATGTAATTCAGTTGGGATAATATACTGCCTTGCGTACATGCAGTACCCTGTGCTCATTATGCCTTTACAGTGTAAGACACAGTCAATAAACAGGTAGAAAAAAAATCAAATTAACAAATAAAGTAATCGGAATGGCCGCAAGCATGTTTATGAAATCGACCACAGGAAGTTCTCCGGTCCAGCTGCAGAAAAGGGGGGGGGGGGGAGGGAGGGCTATTATTACTCTAGCACCCAGTGCTTCTGATTTTGAAAGATTTCACCCACTTCTCAAATGATCCACATTTGGAACGTTTCTCATTCTATCAGCAACTAATTTTTCGCGGTCAATATTTATGATTTTGTATTCATTTGACCATTTTAAATCCGCGTGCAAAATTCAAACTTTTTGGCTCAGTTGGCGTTTAGTCATCAAAGGTTATACTGGAGTCATTGTCGGATGTCTGTAAGTTATAACGAAAAGGAATATTTGATGACACCTTGTCTGGCAGTGCTGGAGGGCATTATCTGATTGATTGGTCACGGGAATCGTGTCTGCCAATACTGACTACAGATTATGTCATTTAAGAGTACCAGGCATTGTTCTTACAGCGTCCGACTCATTTGACCCAGATTCAGAAAAAAGTACATGGCATTTGTACCTTCACGCATTTGTTTCACGGATTATGTTCGCTCAGACTTCAGACTTCAGGAGCGTACTTGCCCCTGCCACTTCAATCCCTCTTCTTTTGATGTCCAATGTATCATGCGCCCTGAGGTTCAACATCCAGCAACATAATCGCTGCATTACATACACACCACAGTTTTGAGAATGAGTGTATTTTATTACTTGTTGGTATTGTTGATGGCAGCGCTGGGGTAAATGGTAATCGTCACAATGATGATGGGAATGTCAATTCTGTCGTTTTCAGAGTTTTCGTGCAAAAATTCTCATCGATGTCGGAAGAGAAAACAGTTTCAGTGCAGTATTTTAAAAGAGATTTAACAGGTGTTCAATTCGTGTCCCAAAAGACAAGGTGAAATGTTAAATTCAGTTTTCAAATCTTGGTCAGCTCAATCTAGTCCTCCATAAATAAAAATTCAAGAGACGTACAGATTGGGCCCGTCGAGAGCAATGACGGTCATCGGATTAAACAAAAAAATATTATCATAAAATTTATGTGTGGTGCGCTCTCCTTCTGTCTGTGTAGGTTTTAACTTCTGTGCCTCAAGTCCCTGTCTGAAAGGAGCAACCTGTATCGATGGTTTTCACGGTTTTACATGCCGGTGCCTGGATGGACGGGACGGTAAAATGTGAGGTTTCAAACAGAGGTTAGTCTAACAACAATCAAGATTGGGGAAACACTTTAGGTGATTTGATTATGATTGTAGTAATTAATGCTAGGGCAACCCAAAACCTAACCCTTTCCCTAACCTCCAATTACTTGCACCAGTGGTTATCTAACCTTCTGAAAGGGGTAGGCTCTATATTTAGTAGCGTATCTGGATTTCAGACCGTGCCCTACATGTAGACAACTGTGAAATGGGGAAAATATGACCTGTTTCATCTGCAGATTCAGGCCGCCACTTCTTTCATATAATATTTAAGATAACTTTTTAAAAATACCTTTTAATCTTGAGGATGAGACTATGTATAGCTGTTTGTCATATTATATCTCCTGCTCCTCAGAATTTTCTAAACACGGCACCCAAAAGCACATGTCCGTTAGTCGAGTACAGTCATTGCAGATGCGCTGTTTTTCCACACTCTACTCCAGATTCACCCGGGCCTGGTAGATCGACCAGTGACTCCCGCGCTGGTTTCATTGGTTTAACCTATTGGTTTGGGAATGAATTGTGAAAGTATTTGTTTGCAAGATAGAATCAGAATGTGTGATTCCAAAATCAAAATCGATGAGTTCGCCGTTATGATGACTATAATGTCTATGAAGTTTCTGATATTTGCACACATTTAGGCCTACCAAGACAGTCTATATGACTCCATGGTCAAAATTTTTCCTAAAAGTTGCACCACTGTTTGTGAAGAATGAACTTCAGAGCTCAGTGGCAAAAGATTGCCAGCTTCTACCGTCTACTGTTAGACTATTATTTGATTATATGATTAGCCTATTGGCGGCCGTAAACCTAACCCAGACAAATGACCACCGGTACCACCATCAACCATTGGTTGCAGCTTCGGGCAAACAGCATTAGGAGCGGTAACTCTATGATCACCAATATCTACAGGGCAACTTTTGGTAATGAGAACATTCTACGGGGTCAGACAGACCAAGGCTGGCGTAGGCCCCACACCGGTGGCTCGCCACCTAATTATTATGCATCATTCTATAACACTACTAATTGCCCAAACCGCGGCTGTGTGGGTTGTGAGTAGTGTTTTAGTGTGATGCATAATAATTAGGGGTGTGGGGCCTACGCCAGGCTTGGTCTGGCTTACCCTTAACTCAGCCAACTGCCTTTCACTCGCTGTGTCATGAGATAGCAAGCCGCGCCCACTGGTCAATCTGTGTCCAACCCTTGCTCGGGTCAAACGTGTTCTTACCCGCTCTGGATTTACCTGAACCCTTTTCCACTTGTAACGGGTCTTCACTATATTGTGGATTTATAGTGTCCTCAACAGTTTTACTGTAGCTGCTGAATAATCATAATTCATAACCATTTCTGATGATATATGACTTCCCGCGCGGGAAATGGGAGCTCACTGAGATCTGACTCGGAACAGCTCTGAAACGGTACTAATACTGCACTAGCAGTCAAAATGACACAAATGCATCCAGTAATGTCAAGAATAATGGACAACATAAATAATTTAGAAAAGATTACGCAGGCTGCCGGCTGTACGAAAACGAGAACTGTTACACAGTCTTCTATCTCCATAACACCACCTCCCACATATGGTGTCGTACACTTTCTTCCTCTGATCAAGAAATGGAAAAATTAGAAAATGAAATTCTAGGCGGAAGGTCTATCATTCAAAAGGACACTGAAGAGCCACAGAATGTAGATGATAATATCTACAAAGAACTGGCTTCTTCATTCAATAATGATGAGGAAATGAGACCCCGGTATCAGGTAAGTTCGCGTCTCAAGTCAATAAATGGTTTGAGTTTGAGAGCAGCAAACTACTGGATGGCAAACTACGTGAGAAACTCATTGGCTTTCCCACCCCAGCAATCTGCAGGAATTTAGGAGTGCCGCGCATAAACCAGAAAATATGGGGTACACTAAAAACCTTTTTACACAATAAAAGCTGATGTCAAACTCGCTGACACTCAAAATTGTCTCACGGGCCGCTGAAGCGGTAACCCGATGGGCAGGGGCGCCACTGGAGACAAGGTCGAACTGACCATAGTGATAAAACGAGGTTGACATTAAACAGGAGAAAACGCCTGGGATTTCACGCCTCACGGACGCTCTGGCATTAACTGCGCACGGCAATCGAGATATATGTATCATTGCCGTGATATCTGTATCTCATGCCCCCCAGACCTCGGATCTCTTGTACGGAGACAGCTTGCATGAGAATCTTTGGGAGGTCAAGGAAGTGCTAAGGTTGGGGCAAGGAAAGACAAAACCAAGCTGTAATGCAAATAATCGCCGCTGACACAATTGTAAATTATTGTTTTTCGTGCAGAGAAACCGCATCCGAGGCATTGGAAGAAACACCTGAAATGTGCAAAGGGAGGCAAACCCTTCAAATAAATCAGAATGAGTTATCTGCTAAGGTGTTTGTGACGCAGCGCACAAATCGTGGCAAGCCACTGCGAAAACCCGGTGAGGCTGAAAAAATAATCGAATGTACAAAGTAAAGATGCTTTAGGAAATATCCTGTTGACATTCCATCAGACACAGAAATAATCGGAATGGCCGCCGGCATTTTTATGAAAGGAAATTCCTTGTCCAGCTGCAGAAAGGTGGGAAGGTATTTACTACTATAGCATCAACGTTTCCAATTACGAAACATTTCACCCAGTACTCAAATGCCCTGTGTTCAGAAAACGTCAAAATCTATCAACATTATGATATTTCGCGATAAATATGTTTAGTCTGGTATTCATTTGACCATTTTAAATCCGTTCGCAAAATTTAGAACTTTTGGCCCGGGAACGTTTTTGGGCACTTAAAGATTAAACACGAGTCACTGGCAAGTGTCTGTATGGAGATTTCTGTTATGATATAACGAGGAGGGGTATTTGATAACATCTTGACTAGCAGTGCTGGCAGGCAATACCCACCTACAGCACGATCTGATGGATTGGTCAAGGGTTTTTGAGTTTGGGTTTCATGGGTCGCCACTCACTTTTCACGAGAACCACCGGAAATTTTCTGACATGTCAGGACCCTTATATATACAATCAGATTAGGTGTGTTTAAAATATCTGTACTTGAAATACTTCAATGTTAAGCTGGACTGTTCTTCTAACGATCTTTCTGTTTGTTTCTTTTTGCCATGCATGTTGGGTACCCTTTCCATTTCAGCACACCAAAATGCATCTGCGAGTTTGCTTTGCTTTTTTTTTTCTCCGAGACCACAATCTCCATTGTGCAAAATAAACGAACAACAAGCACTGGTTTCATGTTTGTTTTTGGCTTAAGTTTAATTGTTCAGATGTTTGCATACATTATGTGTGACACAAATAAAACAACGTTGAGACACTCAGCGTGAAATGAACTGTAACTAACATAGTGAGAGTGTGTTGGGCTGGCCGTGTTCACATAAATAAATGAAATGAAATAAATGCAAAAAAAAGAAAAACATTGCCTAGCGAACAGTGAAAGGTCAACATACACCCAACACATATATATACATTTTTTTATGGTATAATCAAATTAAAGGAGCTGACTAAGGTATACCTGACGACACACAACAGCTTCAGGTTCTGCTGAAGCAAGACTTTAATTTACATTAATTAACATGTGAACTTCAAAAATGGATAATGAAATACATACATGTCCTATTAATTTACCCACTCTTCCCTAAACAAATCTTTTGTTCAGTGTATTTCTACTCTCATAAAATCTTCCTCACTTTCTCCAACTGAAATTCAAACGATAATTCCCATTCCATAGCTTTTTCCATACCAAGCCACAATTAACCCACCAAACACTCGGTTTTTGCAAACTAGTTCTGCACTCGCAATAACAACTGTCCAAAGCTGTAATCTCCTCACATCCATCTCAAACATGAATGTCTATTTTGAAACTGATCCTATCAAGTTTCTTCTATGTACATACATGATTATCTTACACAAATAACATTTTTGTATCAATACATACTGATGGATGATTAAAGACAATACAAACATGAGAGTAAAAAATGAGTCCACACATTAAGTATTTCAGTATGATAAAATTTGCACACTACCATACCGGTCATTCCCACCAAACCATCATTCCATTTCAAGCACACAACACTTCTCAATGAAGATGACTTAAGGGTTTATGTTCACAATTAATCTTTCTAAATAACCACCCATACTCTCAACTTTCATCTCCATGCACTTATACAACTTTTAAAAATAATTAGTATATTTGCTAAACAATCATATTTATTATCTTTCTCTTGGAAAAAGATTCCTATGTAACAGCACCTTGCCAACAGCAGGACTACATTATATGCCCCACTTTTAAGAAAGACAATGATCATGGAAAAACAGAAATTAGCCATTCACAAACTGTGTGGTTTCTCCATCTGAAACATGCCCTACCCATTTTGAAAGAAGTGCTGGCTGGCTACCTCCTCAGGGCTGCTTAACACAAAACAGTTGTCCACAAATGGCACAACAAATTTTCAATGATACCATCAACCCACTTCAGTATTGCTAAAAAAAAAAGTAAAAGTATATTTTTAGCTGTGCAGGCACAGGATTTTTGTGGCTGAATCAAAAGGTCATTTTATGCCTACCTTCTCATGAGGTGAATAACCTTAAAGGACAATGGAGTATGGTGGCTTCTCCTGAATGAAGGGGTGACAATGACCCATACTACATGTACAAATGCCATCAAAATGGTGCTTTTTCAGGAATTTCTATTCACTTGAACACAGATTGTGCCTTTTTGACTTTCAGAAACAAACCTTCCCTCTTACCATTACTTTCCAGGCTTGCACATCCAATGGTGAACACCAAAGATGAAAATATGTAGGCTAGTGTGTATTTTTCAGACACTTGCTTTTATTTTATTTTGTCACTGTTTTCATTCATGAGATAACTGTACATACATCTTAGAGATTCTGACCCCTTGTGACCCCCTTTTGAAAAATGCCAGTTCTGATATATAAAGGATATAAAAATCTACACTCCATTAGAAATATCTTCTCAGGTGTTAGTTGAATGTCTTAAGATGCCACTCATAGTCCCTCTCCAGGGTAAATAAGGGTATCAGAAATGACAAGTAATATGGTTATTTATCAAAAGTACTCAGCAGAGTGCAGAAATATCTTCAACTAATACTGTTCCTGTTTTGAGACTGAATGATACTGCCCGTCTTCTTCCCTGCACCTGAGCATACCCATCATATATTATATGGCGACAGTCAGTATTTTCTCAAACAAAACCTGAGAAAGGGTTGGCATGAAACATGACTGGAGATGAGAAGAAAATGTGTACACAAGGTGTCACTGGTTGTTTAAGAACTATGGGGTAAATGTTCCCCAACAAACAAAGGTACTTTTTGAATTGATATGGTTGGACATGCACCTTGAAACGCAACACACAAGTGAAGTTACTCATGCAAGTCCTCCTTATCCATTTTTGCATTAAAGGACGTCTTTCTCTACATGTTTTTATATCCTTATCATGATATGACTTGGTGGGAAAATCAAGGTGTAACCATTTATTTCTGAACTCTTGGGGGATGTAAGAGTGCCTTTCCAAAAGATCAAATCTATAGGCAAGAAGATCATGAATCAGATGTTCACAAAAGATTAAGAAGATGTGAAAAATGACCACTTCAATATCATCTTACAAATACTATTCAGGCAACCAGATGAGAACAAATAGGAAACGATGTTGTCTTCACGCAACTATTACCCTTTGAGACCATAGCACTGGTATACCAGTGGGAACCCCATCAACTAAATGCCATACCACTGTTAAAATGGTGTGGAGATGCGCTTTGTTTTATGGACTGTGGAAAGGCAGTTTCTTTGGACCAATCATGACGCCTGTTAGAAACTACATCTGGGAAAGGTAAACAAGATGACTGCGAGCACATGACTTGTGTTTTCTGTGAGTTCTGAGAGAATTTGTCAGTGTTTTTCATCATGAAACGTGCAGACCCTCAACCCGGAACTTCTGGTACAAAACACCAGTGTAAACGATTATTCTCAGTGAAGGAAATCATTGATTATTTCGAAGATTTCTCTGAATTAGATGCTACTTATGTGTGTTGTCAAATAAACATTATCTGCCATATATTTCTTGTCATGTCCTTTTTATTGTCCAATCCCTGCTTTTCCACAAACACACCCTGGAGCTCAGGTGCAGGGTCATATTAGGGTCAGAAGATCAGGGCTCAAAGGGTTAAAACACTACTTTCTCTACAGATAAATTATGATTTTAGCAAAAGTTATGAAATATATTATTATATTTTATGTATTCTGGTAGTTCCTGATTTCACTCTTTATGAAACAGATACAAGTCTAAGACTAAGAGGTTCTTGATAATATGTCACAGTTGAAAAAAAAATATATAGATGTCTAAAGTTGATGTTTGTGCATTTATCTTTATAGCAGCATATAAAATGAATGGTTCAGACATGAACCATCATATAAAAGTACATATCCATGAATGAACAGTTTAAATATTTAGTTAATGATCAACACAAATATCTAGTGCACTTTCATAAAATTTGAATTCACAACAGCTTACTTCTTCGCTGAGGTTATACGAGTACCTGATATTCTTAATGCTCAAGATGAATGCACAAACTGCAGAAAAAAGTAAACAGCTTGTATACAAAAACATTAAAATGACTGTTGGTATTGTTGTTGCTTTTTTCAGATCCAAAAGTTTTAGAGAAGCATTGCTATGAATTTAAAATTGTGAACACATTATCACATGAGAACATGGGCACTGATGCATTTGTATTTGAGTAGACAAAGCCCCAAAAATAGACACTGAACATCAACACAAGATTCATGCTATTTACAAGTGGATCAGACTCAATCTATTCACTTACAATTTCACATCTTTTATTAAAATCAATGCAAGCAATACATTTGTCATAGAACAACAAATACTGGATAAAACAGGTCCTCTAGATACTCTATATCATAAGTTTGCTTACCTAATGTTTCTCATGTGATTTGGAAAAAAACAACAACAAAGCAGATCAAGGTGACTGAACAGAAATTTTTAAACCAAGTTTTCATCTCATCTCTAGGCCGTGCATGAAATCTTCCCATTACTTAGTTCTCCACCAGGATGGATCTTTATCCTCTTTCCACTTTTGGCCCATTAACCTCCGCTAATGATTGTAGTTTAATCCCTCCAACTTTCACTCCACCAAAATAATGAGCAAAACTAGCAAGTGGATCACATATGTGAGTGTGCATGAGAAAACCCACAATAAGTCGGCAGAGCTGACTTTGAGAAAAACGGCTTTGAAGTGAAAATGTGGGTCCGACACAAACTTCCAACTTGGCTGTTAAGGGACCGTGGCATGTGACATGGTAAACTGTAGATGAGCAGTGAACACTACTCACTATGATCTCTATAACGGCTTTGTTATTAGACTACGGTCTCCTAACAACAATCACTCCAAAATTACTTGATCAATTAGCTATTGCCAATTATAGAATTAAATGCCGTTTTCTCAAAATCTTGTTTTAGGGGGATCACTGACTTCAATTTATCAGAAACGTCTTGTCTTTTATTAAATGTACAGAACTCAAAATGTCATGTTGCCGACAGTGGGTTTTCTCAGGCACACTCACATAGGTCCATGGCTCAATTTTCTCTACAACAGAACTGTATGCAGTTTCTCACTTCTGACAACTTGCACCTGATTACTCTGAAAATTATCAAAGGATGGCAATGTTTTGGAGACAGACACTGATCTGATCTCTCCATAAAAGCTCCTACTTGTTTATTGCATGCACTCATCTGTGACAGACTGGAATCAGGGACCTTTATTTGTTCAAGTAGTAATTAAGTTTTAAATTGCCTCTGCTTTCACAGAAGAACACAATTCAACTGAAAGAGTTTTTTTTTTTTCTGATTCGAAATAAATATTACAGTCCAATCCACTTATCTCGACATGGCTTTTCTCGACATTCTGGGTAACTCGACACAATTTTTAAGTCCCAACCTATTCCTTCTTTAATGCTACTAAATATTTCCCCGTAACTCGACGTGTTGATCCGTTCTGTCCTCTTATATCGACACATTTCTCCCAGACCGCGGCAAAACAAGTGCACTAGATCTACTACTGTGCTACCAAACATGCCCACGCAACTCCCCGCATATAACTATAAGATCTCTTTATTTGCAGTGCTGGCGGGGAGGGGTAGGAGAGGGGGTGTGTGGACACAGAGGATGACCCTTGGCTTCAGTAACGCAAGTGTGGAGTGCCTTGCATAAGCGTACAGCAGTAAAGGTACAGAGTACTACAGATTGAGTAATTATTTTTTCCCCACAAAACATTCGTGCGCCGTAGATACTAGGCCGTGACCTAGATCTCTTGGTTAACTGCCGTACTGTGTGTGTATTGGTATCATCACTTCTAAAGAAACAGTCAGGTCGAGGTTAAAAAAAACAACAGTAAAGGACTGCGCATTTGATAGCTACAGCATTTCTCTGATATCAGTAAATCTTTGCCACGCAACTGCTCTGCACAACAGTGATATTGGAGGAACGGGTGACAATATGCTAATAATTAAAAGAAGAAGGGAGATAATTGCGTTATTTATTGGACACTTCCCATTATGGTGATGTGTGATCTCCCTCCCCCCCCTTTTTTTTTCTCTTCCACCACTAATCTGCTATTTCGACTTTCTCTTTACTTGACACAAGTCAGACGGTCCCACTGATGTCGAGATATCAGGATTGCACTGTAAATAAAGATACACCACTGACAATAGAAAAATGAGAACAAAATAAAAAAACGAATAAAAGATAAGAACTGGCCATAAGTAAACCTGACATAATCTTCCTCTCATTGCTTCTGAGATTTAAAATATTTGTAAAACTGTGACCAAAAATAAGTTAATTCCCATAAATTAACACAAAATACTTATCAAGTAAGTTTTTTGCTATGACAACTTGAAATAGCCTCATATCCAAGACCAATTTTTTTTCAAAAAATCAGTCCTCCTAGTTTTGACTTAAATGAGTGGAGCAGGGCCAAAAAAAAAAAGATCATGGATTTCCATGCACTGATATATATGCACAAAATATTAACCAGGCTGAATCATCCCTTGGATTAGTTGAGTGGTGAACAAAATTTTATGCAAATTCCTGCATGTATTTTGAAAATTCTTTTTTTAAATATTGTTTCCCTCCAATTCTGAAGAGTTGATCACATTAATCCACGACGTTTTTTGTAATCTTCTAAGTTAAGTGATCTCCGAGGAGCTGTGTCTCTTGGTGTATGAAGAGGGGGTGTGGGAACAACAACCTGAGCTCCTGTAAATAGAAAGAAAAACATGATCGTAACAAACTTTCAATTAAAAATTTTATTCTGAGCCTAATGCTTTTAGTTTTCCAGAATGAACTGAGTGTCTTAAGCAAAAGCGATGTTGACACAAAGAATGTGTGAGCTGCATGCATGCATACTGGATTTCAAACACTCACTGCATGCAATCTGTAATTACAAAACACAGATAAATTTTGCACTGATGCAAAGAGAAATGTTTCTTACCAAAAATAATTTTCCCTTTCCCCAATATATAAACATAAGATTACAATGATTAATGATAAAGATCTTAACAAATAAGAAGGCAGACAAACACAGTTTACCTCCAGAGGGCACATCAAGGTCAATTTTAATATCAAAGTCATGGACAGCAAACAAATCATCAGACACACGTCTCTCTGACCCATCTGTTTTGTCACCGGACTGGAGAAAGTAAAAGACAAAATTTCTCATGACAAAGAATTGTGTGACTATGACGCAGATGAACAAAACTAAATGAGCACACAAGTTTATGAGCACTTGTCCAATTATTTCAAGTACTCCTGTGCAAAAAAATAGGAATGTAAAGGGCCCAATCTCACCTCTGATATTTCTGTTTTCCTTCTCCGCCCTTTGTCAATCTTACATAAATATAAAAGAAATAAGCTTTTGTCTGTATGACCTGCACTAGTGAGATGAAGGCAAACAAATGCTTCTGTATTTTCTTACTTATATAATCTCATTGGAACTTTCAGGATAAAAATAGATTCATTTTCTAAAGTGTTTATATCTATCTGTTCATCTGTAAGATTAACTTCTGTTCCCAATAATAAATTCTGATTTTTCTCCTATACAGAAAACCAAGCAGATCAATTTTCTTCTCACCCGATCAGATCCAATAAAAATAATGCAAAACTACAAAGTTACATAAACTTCTTTACAATATTTCAGTTATGAGCGATTACAAAAAAAAAGAAAAAAAAAAAAAGAGAGGAAAACATAAACATCTGATCAACATACCCCAGCCAAATCTGAGAACATTGCCTTGGCTGTGGGAAGGACAGGAAGACTAGATGCATCTGCTCCTGGAGTAGTCTTTGCTTCCTGCAAGTAAATATGTCATGTGAAAGGTTTGAACAGAAAGTGTAATATTTGTGAACCTAGAATTTCTGAAGACCTCAAGAGTGAGTATTTTTTTGTTTAATAATGTCTAGAATATATGAACAGAAACAAGGCATAATTGAGAATCACAAATCTTCAAAGCCTTGAATAAAAACCATAGAGCCTGGGCAGACAAGAAATTAATGTGAAAATGGGACTCATATAATGCATGACACTGCCAAAAAGATTCAAAAACATCACCGGACTGACTTAAATACAAAACCAACATGTATGAGAATATCTTTTAAAAGTTAAAGCAGTAAATTATGATAATGTACAAATAATATCAGGATGCCTTGTGAAGTTAGAGACTACTGCTACTCAAAAAAATAAAAGATAATTCCTTGAATGACTTACTTTAGCTGGTTCTGCTGTTTTTTTCATCAGTTCAGCTTCTCGTGTCTGAAACAAACCCAGACACGGCAATTAATTTATAATTCAACCTGCAGGTATGAAAGATCTTCTGACCAGAAAACAATCGAGGTAATTCTTTGATCAGTTCCAGATTTCTTTATGGGCAACCCCTAGAAGATCAGCATATGAGGAGTTGAACACTGAAACATACTGATCGCCAAATTCATACTTTTAATGAAAGTGTTCACAAACTCCATTAGAATCTTGTGTGGGATTATCATCCATTTTTTTGTTGTTTTTTTTTAACACTAATACTCAGTCGATTTCCAACATTTCAAAGCTGAAGGTACTGTTCGATACCAACTTTCTGATGAGCCACAAATTATTAATTAGGGTAAATCGCTTTCCAGTATGGTTTACATTTCAACTCTTCATATATACCTGTGAATTGTAAACATGTGTCTCCAATTTTACCTCAAATTATCACACAGAAAATGTATGAAATGTAGGTATTATCAAGCAATACACCTGACAATAAGACACAAAAAAATTGGCCTATTCAAATCGTACTTCTACAAAATGTTGCTACTACTCTTTTTTTTTCCAGTGATTTTCTTAGTTTCGATCAATAAGAAAAGGATTTAATTCCATACATAATGAACCATACCCTTGTAACAAGAGTGGGGCGACAGTGTCGACGAGTGAATGGATCTGCTGTAGCATTCCTCATTTCTGCTACTTCAGCTTTGAGAGCATTTTCTGCTTCCACCAGGTTGCGATCACGATTCCTCTGGTTGATGTAACTATAAAAAAAAAATTTAAAATAGTGCAAGTCCTTTTTAAAGCTAAAGAATACATATAATTATATATCTTGACATATTGTCAAAGTATCTTTGATACTTTTTTTCCCCAGCCTCTGTCTGAATACTTCCTATGTCCAATACTGTTTTGATCTGCCTGTGGACTCCTCTACGAGAAAATGTGCAAGAGACCTGCCTACATTGCTTGCATGGAAATTACCAAACTCAGCAAAATATTTGGTTTTCCACTCTATTCTAAGCATAATTACCTTGCTAAAAATTTAGAAATAGTGAAAACATTAACAATACTGCCCCACACACGTGCATAAATTGTTCAGTCTGTTTTTCCCTTAATTTGGCAGATGACCATTGTCTCTGGTAGATCATCTCCCCTCCTAGACATTTCCCTGGTTCACAATCTCACTCTGTAATTAAAAAAACCCAATCCATCCAGATTTAGTAAACTGACTGATCCCTCAATAACCATCGGGATCTCATGAAAGGGTCCTGTACCAAATTTACTGATAAAGTAGTCTCAGTGTGATTACATGACAAGCAGACAAAGCTCTCACATGCATGAACCATATTTTTAAACTCTCCAGAAACCCAGTTTATTAAAATGAAGTAGTCCTACCTTATTGAATTAATATTTGAAGTTCGTCTCCTATCCAGCTCTGTAGCTCTTTCTTCTAAATCTTCAAGTTCTTGTGCCAGTTTTAATGACTTGGTCTGATCTCCATCTAGATCAGCTTGTTCCTAAAATGGATTGAAGAACAAAATCAAATCAATAAAAAACATAAAGTCTTTATTCTCCTACACAACCAAACAAGGAACAGTCAAATATCAAACCCTTAACTCATGAATGTCCGTTCTCAAGGCCTTTAACAAACAATACTGTCTCATCACCTATAGTGAAAATGCTACCTGCCTGAACTGCATTAGAAAAATTCTGAGATTAAAGTACAATTAACAAGAACATTTACTTGTGAAAATAATGTGCAACCTATTAGTCAAATAATGAATTTACTTTTGTCTGATGATGGTGGAGCAGCACAAAAACTGAAAGATCGACAGATTGATCAATGTTTATTGTCTAATTCAGCAAATGTAGGGTTGCCGGCATTTACCAATAGTGCCAACGGAGGGCCACTTTTCAGGGATGCCCAATAGAGGACCGCAACACATTTGCAGCGGGCCGCGAGGCATAACCATGAAAAAATGTTACAACATGGCCAATACAAATAAACTGCATAAAAATGAGCAATAATCCTGTCTTGTACTCTGAGTACTTATATATCTGCACAATGTTTGCTGTCTTCATTACTTTAGCCTATGTTAATTATGAATAAGCACACATTCACATAAAATACATGTATGTTTCAACACTGTTGTTTTATTTTGCATGAAAAAAGTGGGCGATTATACCCTAGATCATCCAGCCAGTATGTACAGAAGTATCTTTATGAAGATGGGATGGGCTCTAAAAAAAAATGCAAATCATACTAGAACTACTTCTTTGTTTGTTGCTTCTGATACTGACCCATGTCAAATACAATTTATATAGATTTACACGGCACTGAGGGATATATTTCACACTTAGGTCTTCGCTCACAGGAACCTGTGATTTCGACTTATGTGTGTTCGAGTTTTAGTACTCGACTGCATTGTCCATGTATTTACAAAGATCTGGTTCAGTACATGAAATTGATGAAAAGGATTTTTTAAAAGATGGGCACATTTCTGCCATTTGTGAAGTCACTGATTTTTTTCAGAG
Source organism: Onchidella celtica (assembly GCA_963931925.1). NCBI lineage: Eukaryota > Metazoa > Mollusca > Gastropoda > Systellommatophora > Onchidiidae > Onchidella > Onchidella celtica. The sequence continues at coordinate 57,397,066 of OZ007569.1, read as the reverse complement.
CTGATGTGTACATTGCACAGAGGTAATGCTGCCGTATGATCAGTTAAAATCAGCAATTTCAATAAAACTAAACTCAAACATTATTCTTCTTGGCAATGGCAACTGGTACAGAATAATTTATCAACAAGATAAGGGATATATAGAATGAAAGCAAACAATAATTTCCTAATAGGATAATTTCTCAGAACATCTCAAAAAGTTTACCTTAAATTTGATGAGAGCCGCTTTCTTTACAGCATAATTGTGAGGATTCTTCCTAAATTTCTGTTTTTCTGCCACAATCTGAAATACAAAATGTTCGAAAACACCAAATCCATCAAAATGCAAAAAATTACCCTCAATTAAAACCAACACCACTATCCAATGACAGCCTTTAGTCAAGCTACATGCTGTATCATTACATTAGCAATATATCCATATCTGACAATTCTAAAGAAAATTACAAGACTGCTCTGTCCTCCTTCATTTTCAACAATTTGAAGCCAACCTTAAAACAAAAAAAAAGAAGAAAAAAACAAGTTCTATTCATCAGTGAAAGAAACATAATATACTAATCAAAATATGAAAAAAAGGATGGAACTGGGAAAACCAGAAATTCTCCTAAACACACCTGTCCTCTGGCATAATGGCGATGTTTCATGAACAATCATTTCATCCTTTCAGCTGAAAGAAGGTCTGCCCTCATGTAACATGTGTAACAATAAACAACAAAGCTGAATGTGACAGCGGTGGGATCTTTGTATTCAATATCACTGAAGAAAGGGTCATAAAAATTGAGGATTGATGAAGCGGATGTTTAACAAGCTTGAGCAACATATCTTCACTCTGCTTTTAGATATGCTATCTCCTATTCCTTGCATGTCACCAATATTCACAAAAACATGAAAAAAAATCAGCGATAAATATCAAACAGGAATATCAACTTTCAGTGATAAATATCAACCAAACGACAAAATACGAAGAAATAAAATTTAGGATGCAAACATAAAAGAAAAGACTGGCACAGTAATACTGTCACTGTGTCTTTATTCACAGCCCTCAAAAACAAAACAACTAACCTCTTCAATGTCCTTGTCTTTGATCTTATAATCAAAAGCCTGCTTGATGTCATCTTCCTTTCTCTGAATATCATCAAGCGTTGGTAGCTGATGGTTTCCATTCTCCATAGCTTCCTTCCATTTGTTGAACTCTGACTCAGTGAAATCTTTATTTGACACGAACTCCAAACGATAGACCCTTTCAGCACCACCGTGTCTACAAATACGTGAGAGAACATGTTTCGCCTCAAATCATTTTCACAAAACAAATTTATATATTATATGAAATAAGTATGCACATTGACAACAGACTTGAATGGTTAAGTATAGTGTACTTAGCATTACTAAGGCCTAGGTCTAGATCTACTGTTACGAACAGCAAAGCAATGACAGTACGTGCTGGTGAATGATCTAGGGAAATAGGGATTCCCCAGTGACGTCTTTCTATTTAAAGTATACAATAACCTAAGAACCAATGAAATGTCACAAGTCATAGTATCGATCAATAGAATCAGGGGCCGTAATCTACTCTGGGAGCTCGGCAATGCACGCTTTTGCCTCGGCTGCATGGAAAAGTGCCTTTTCCGACATGAACTGACTTTGAAAATCATTAAAAAATTGAAATACGCATAACACCTGCATGAACTATACATGAGAAGAAAGTTTATCGTGTCTACATCATTCTGCGCAGCTCCCAAAATGAAAAACGTATCTCTGGTTCCCGGAATTCATCTGTGACTTTCCCCCGTTGTCGTTCGGCTCTCCCTTATGCAGTATACGCTGATGAAAAGCTGCGCGGAACAAAGGGGAATCCTTTATCTTTCCTGCTATGTAATTTATTTTGCTTTTACATCATTTCGGGGGGGAAAAGTAGATGACAAACATTCGTACCCCCCAAAACCTTTCATCGTCAGCTCGACTTCCTGGGACGAATCGTGCCGGAATAGAAACTCTCACTATAAGGTATCTACTGCATACATCGCAACAAAACAAACATGTCTGGAAGCAGTGTCCATTTCTGGTTATTTTGGTACCTATTTTATTGCAATGGTGTAATGAAGCAAGGAAGCTATGATCATTTGAAAGAGAAGAACTAGACCGGCGCTCACCGAACGCCATTATGTCAGGCCAGAAAACAGCTCGATTAGCCTTGATACATTCACCCATTAGTCCAGAAACATTTGATTCCATCGAGATTAGATAAAAAGAACAATGTCTTCTTTCAAGGCAAATCTCCTCATACATACTTGAGCTTAAATCCTTTGTTTGTTCGGTTATGTCCTAACTGGTACACTTTAGCTGTTTCGAGGACATCAACAATTTCTGCTACCTGGAAATACACAAAAATGATGAAATGGCAATGATTACCATATGTCCTGGTACAAATTACACTTACACATAAGCAAAGGAAAAAACCCCACTAACCCTTGTTCTCCAGGAGGCCACTATATTGGAGGAGGCCACTGCGCCTCCTCGCGCAACACATGAGGCCACTGTTGTGTCCCACATTTATCACACCGGGTTCTGCGAGAGGCTAATTTATTGTACAGCAACACAGCTCCTCGTGGTTTGCTTATTCAGTTGCTGCGCCTACCATTTTTTTCCACACAAGTTTCATTTGTTTATCCATCATGTCATCATACCCTATTATGTCTAACAAAATTATATTGCCTGATTACGTTTATTACGATGCAACTATTTGTAATTATTCGTCATACTCATGTAATAGTACTGATGGTCTGAAGTTCGAACTGGGGAAAATCTTAGGGAAACTTTTGACTTTGATGCTGGTTGTCATCTACATGTGAAATGAGAAGGGGGCCATCTGCGTACTTGAGAAGCTGTCCTAGGCCTGTAATAATGAATTCCGATGTAAATCTAGGGCAAGCTGCATAAGGGCGTCTGTCAGTAGGTTTTCCATCAGGGAAAACAGGGAGAAAATGATCAACTTTGTTGTTGGTCGTTGTCTTTATTTGATGTGGTAATTAGAAAGATATTGTGTTGCTCTGATTAAATAGCTTTTCAGTACATGTATGTACTCTACAAGCTGGAAATCAAATCTCTTGCTAAAGGTGTGCTAAGAAAACTATTATCATGGAAATAGAACCTTTACATAGTGGAGGAAGGAGAAAGCAATGTCATGATACAGATAATTAGTACATTAAGTGCCTGGCTCAGAAAGTAATTTATTCAACTGAATGGCCTGACTCAGGAACAAAAAAAGCACAAAGCTCTTGGGAAAAGAGTAAAACGTGTTAAACGGCATGTAAATGCACAAAATTCTTGATTATGGGCCTTCTATTTAACAACAGTGTCATGATTCAGATGTTGTTAAAACTCACGCAGAGAGTGAGTTGTTGTTGTTTTACCAGGGCCATGAGAAATTGGCTGGTGGCCTTGAACGGTCCTCGCCAAATTATAGTTGGTGAGTAAATAAATGTAAAGTTAAACTGTTAGATGCACGCTTGTCGGTTTTAATGTTCGTGATTAATAAGTAATGGAGTAGGGGTGAAACAAGGTGGGGCTAGTTGACATTGTTAAGTATGACTAGACAGGTTTTTGCACGTTAACTGGCTGGTAGAATAGTGCAGACGTATTACTACAATTAAAATGGTGGGAGGTTTCGACCTATGAGATAGCTGAACTAATTGGGCCAGCGGACTAGCACGCTGGGTAGTTAGATAGTATAAGACATCGTGTAACGTTCAGATTTAGGGGAATACAGACGAGCAGAAGCATCGTGTCGTGAAGTATCTCCGGTTGGCCAGTACCTGAACTGTGTGGTTTGAAGACAAGAAGTCCTTGCTAACGGACTGACTGAGCTCTAGAAAGAAAGGTCTGAGTGGGCTGACCTTTGAAAGCCCACGCTGCGCTATATTGATGTTCGCGCCTACCAGTAGGCGTGACCAATGGTACTATATCTTATTTATTCAAGCATAATAGAGATCGGAGATAGAGAGAGAACTACAGCCTCATAGGAAGACTAAGGAAACCCCAGCTGGCACTCGACCACGAGTGTCCTGTATCATAGATCTATTGCCATAGTATGATTGGAATAATATAGCACATTGTTGATGAATTGAATAGTGATTGTGCATAAAATATAGTCTTTTGGCAATTGCTTAAATTACCTACAAGCCGAAGAGTGCTTCTGTAGGCTTTGAACATACTGGGCTCTCCTAACACTCAAGCCCATATGATTTAGGGAGAGTTTGCCTGGCGACTGGCCAGTGGCGACTCAACTGTCACTTTAAATTGATATCTAGTTTCGTATAATATACCTATTTGCTATTGATTGCAGTACCTCCATAGTTACATGAATATCATTGGTTAAGTTATTAATTAGAGTTTTTTTGGTTTGAATATATACCCCTATTGTCTTTTGTTTTGTTATTAATATTTATGTAAACTATGGCCTGACCGGCCTGACATATATACGCTCTAGTTATTTAATACTTTTCTTGTGTGGTTGTGTCCGAGTGTGAGTTAGCTGCCTCTCGTGCAGTCGTATCATCCCCAAGACCCTAACTCTGCTCGTGACATCTGGAGGGGACCCCACTGACATCTGAAGAGGACCCGTCACCCTCTGACATCTAGAGGACACTACTATCATCTGAAGACGACCCCGTCAACAGCTGCAGGTCTACCACTCTAGACTCCACTGTTATTTATGTCATTTTTGTAGTTTATAGTTTTGTATACTGCTAATTTTTTTTTTGTTTCTCCCCCACATGTCTGGCATGTCCTCTCGTCATTGATCCTGGGACCACTACGAGGGACTGACAGCTAGCATCAGGAAAAGACAAGACCAGCGCTGTGGACCAAAGGAAAGAGCCAGTCCATTTTGCCCAGTTAAGTGAACCATCTGTATTTGTCTTCGTTTGAGGGGTTCGTCGTTCCAGCTCCCCTACTTTTGACAGGCATTATTTTTCTTTTGTGTTAGATTAGATAGGCGGGTGGTTGGAAGGGATCGAGACTCAGCATACCTCTTTTTGCCAGACTAGCAGATCTAGATGGCGTTTAAAACGGATAGGAGATATGCTTTGCCTTGAATAGTTCTGTAGGGACCTGCTATTCGTATAGATTGTTAGCGTTCTATCTTCCTCGTATTTTAGGAAGACGTCTCTCCTGTTCTTTTTCTTACCTTTTTGTAGATAGTTTCAGGTTAGTCGGGTCTGTTGTCGTTCGTGATTTCTGTTAGTCTAGCGTCTTATTGTAATTTATCGTTCGTTCTGTTCCTCTTGCGTCTTGTTTGTAATGTATTACCTTTTTATATATTCGTTATATAGTATTTATATTTCTTGGTTACACTTATTTTTTTTTTTGATTACATACTTCCAGTGATTCACGTGTTTTGACACGTTGAGCGGTTTTAGAGGTAACTTGGCTTGGTGAGAGGGAAAAGTTTTTAAGAATTAACCCTCCTGTGCTGTAGAGCGACAACACTGTTTAAGTGGCAACTATTATTGAATTGTTGGAATCCGTGCAGTGAGTACACTGCCAGTTCTTGCTAATTATTAATTTATACCGATCTCGTCTTTAAATTGACGGGCTCCCGAGAGGACAGTATTAGGCTGTTTAGGGAGGTGACCTTTTTGTGTAGTGATGAGTAGTGAGTATTGGTTTTATTGTCGGCTGATGCCGCCGCCCGAAGGAGCAATAAATTGTCTCAGGGGAAGAGTCGGTATCAGTGTCGAGGTGATATCGATATAAGAGCTATGTGAATTATATATATTGAGGATACTTTTTTTTTAGTCGTCTGCGTAGGACGTCGACCCGAGAAGAGCAATAATGAGATTGCCTCATGGGATGGATGATATTGGTATTTTTCGATTATTTGAGAGATGTTTGGCAGTGCTAACGTAGTACACTGCGTATTCGCGAGTTATTGTTGAACCTTCTTACAGGCATTGTAAGCCCCACAGGGCAGTGTAAGGCCGCAGGCAGTGTAAGGCGCGGAGATGCAGTGTAAGACCTATGGGCAGTGTAAGGCCGCAGGCAGTGTAAGACCGACGGGCACTGTAAGGCCGGTTATGTAAGGAAGGGAGTGTTCGCGTTTTGAGATATTTTGCAGTGGTAACAGAGGACACTGCGTGTTCGCGTTTTGAGATATTTTGCAGTGGTAACAGAGGACACTGCGTGGTCGCGTTTTAAGTTTTGGAGAAGTGTGGTGTTTTTTATACAACCGATTATGACTATGGTTTTCCGCGTTTCGTGGACCATCTAACGTAGGCCTAATACCAGATGTGACTATATACCGAGATGACTGTGACACTTGACGTGTGCATGGCTTGCGTACGGAAACAGCGCATTAAATTAACTGCTATCGCTTCGTGTCATCTCATCTATACCGGATTGGATATCGGAAAGATTTAAGTGTAATGTTATTTGAGATCTAGATTATTGTTAAATGCGAGAAGCGCTATGTAATTAAATCAAGAGAAGCGCTACACGAAGTTTGAACGAGAACATCAAACTAAATTATCTTAAGGACGCTTCTGTTGATGTTAATTAAGCTTAACTATGCCGAAATTTCTAGTTGTGATGCACCAGAAATTTTGTTCTCCTATTTAAGTCTGTCACATGTATTGGCGTTGGATACTGATTAGCACCTCATTCAGAGACCGAGGGATGGTATCACATATTGTTCACCCATTGTGAACACTTTTCACCTACCCCTTTGCTTTCCTTTGATCCAACAGCTATTTTACTGACGTCGACCCGTATTTTGGCCACACCAGACGTTGTTGCCCAGGGTCGAGGACGAGAAGTCATGGCAGACCAGGAGTCCAGATCCACTAATGCCATCGATGCTACTATAGTTATCTTTTCTTGAGTATTATTCATTGTATGTATGCATTCCTGATGACATTCGCACAGGATCAGTGTTGTACTCTAAAATTTTAGAGTTATGATTGTTAATGTCTACGTATTTAGAGGTAAGATTTAATCCTCAGAGAGATATATACTTTTGGACGGAGCCTTAAGATTTTCATGAAGTTTTGTCCATCAATGATACCCGTCCTGTAGGTTTTTTTCAACTTTAGTACTAGTCTTAGTTATTACCTAGTATTCTTAGTTAAGTTAACCTTTCGAGCAATTTCTCGACTCATGCCTTCCCCTTACGATAATAATTTATATCGTTAAAATTGCAAATTTTAACTGGGGTGGGGGATGTGTCATGATTCAGATGTTGTTAAAACTCACGCAGAGAGTGAGTTGTTGTTGTTTTACCAGGGCCATGAGAAATTGGCTGGTGGCCTTGAACGGTCCTCGCCAAATTATAGTTGGTGAGTAAATAAATGTAAAGTTAAACTGTTAGATGCACGCTTGTCGGTTTTAATGTTCGTGATTAATAAGTAATGGAGGAGGGGTGAAACAAGGTGGGGCTAGTTGACATTGTTAAGTATGACTAGACAGGTTTTTGCACGTTAACTGGCTGGTAGAATAGTGCAGACGTATTACTACAATTAAAATGGTGGGAGGTTTCGACCTATGAGATAGCTGAACTAATTGGGCCAGCGGACTAGCACGCTGGGTAGTTAGATAGTATAAGACATCGTGTAACGTTCAGATTTAGGGGAATACAGACGAGCAGAAGCATCGTGTCGTGAAGTATCTCCGGTTGGCCAGTACCTGAACTGTGTGGTTTGAAGACAAGAAGTCCTTGCTAACGGACTGACTGAGCTCTAGAAAGAAAGGTCTGAGTGGGCTGACCTTTGAAAGCCCACGCTGCGCTATATTGATGTTCGCGCCTACCAGTAGGCGTGACCAATGGTACTATATCTTATTTATTCAAGCATAATAGAGATCGGAGATAGAGAGAGAACTACAGCCTCATAGGAAGACTAAGGAAACCCCAGCTGGCACTCGACCACGAGTGTCCTGTATCATAGATCTATTGCCATAGTATGATTGGAATAATATAGCACATTGTTGATGAATTGAATAGTGATTGTGCATAAAATATAGTCTTTTGGCAATTGCTTAAATTACCTACAAGCCGAAGAGTGCTTCTGTAGGCTTTGAACATACTGGGCTCTCCTAACACTCAAGCCCATATGATTTAGGGAGAGTTTGCCTGGCGACTGGCCAGTGGCGACTCAACTGTCACTTTAAATTGATATCTAGTTTCGTATAATATACCTATTTGCTATTGATTGCAGTACCTCCATAGTTACATGAATATCATTGGTTAAGTTATTAATTAGAGTTTTTTTGGTTTGAATATATACCCCTATTGTCTTTTGTTTTGTTATTAATATTTATGTAAACTATGGCCTGACCGGCCTGACATATATACGCTCTAGTTATTTAATACTTTTCTTGTGTGGTTGTGTCCGAGTGTGAGTTAGCTGCCTCTCGTGCAGTCGTAACATCCCCAAGACCCTAACTCTGCTCGTGACAAACAGAACTTATTGCATCTCATCACCACTACTTTATCAAAATATCATAGGGGTCACTTACGATTTATCCACCAATAATGTTGTTACTGCATCCTAAAGTAAACACGAAACACATGTTCAAAAAGACCCAATTGACCCAACTGCCAAGGTTATCCAGAACGCGCTAACAAGCGACTGACTAGCCACTGGCTATCCCCACACAAGGCGCTACTTAGACGAGTTCACTCAACGCAGGACGAGGGATAACAATAATAATTATATCCTAATGATTCTCAACCACTCTTCTCTGATGTTCTGTCCATTAAGCTAATGTTCCAATGCCACTTCAGGAAGAAAAGTGTGGGATTAACTTGCAAACAGACCAAATAAGAGCACCTTCATAAGGCTCTTGGATGACATGAACTGAAAGTGCCCCTTATAACAAATAAATAAAATGCTAAATTTTTGTTTTCTGAAAGGCAATTAACTTAGCAAAATCACTGTTTGTTAACTTGATGAGCATTCCATGGATACAGAAAATTCTTTTTGCTGAAAGTGTTTGAGTTTTGAGTTTCAGTTTGGGTTTAACAGATCAGCAGTGCAATAACCGCTGCTTTGCCCCTTTCATCGTTTCTTGGGTACCTTACCGTAGCTTGATTTTCTTAATTAAATTTCATGTATAAAATTCGAAAAGGAAAAGGCCTTTATAAAATATGTTTATCTGTACAGTTTTGGCAAAAGAATAGATTTTATAAAAATGTTAACTATGTGCTGAAAGTGAAATATGGAATCTACTGTTGTGTTGCCATCACCTTGCCAATCCGTGTACAACATTGTGTGCAACATACCACTATAATAATCACACATTTTTTTTTACAGACTATTGTGTCCTCAACAGAAGTATCAAATTCTCATGTCAAAGTAAGCTGATGATATTCAGTGACCTTTGATTCATGAAAGCATGATTTCAAATTATATATAATTATTCAGTTTTCAAATTGTTTTGACAAAATAGTGGCTTAATGACACTGTTAAAAACATTTTTCCTGACGCCTCATCCCCGCGGTGCCATGCAATAATCAGCTGATTTTCATGCTAAAGAAGAACAGATACAAAAAAAAAAAATAGCCCAAATACAAAAATTTCATACTGACCCTGTACACTGGCCTCCCTTCATGGTTACCAATACCAATACGCACAAAACATCCTTGAACAACTTTTTTGAAGAAAGGCATGTGACACCACCTGAAATAACAATTTTAAGAACAAACTGTAAGTTTCCGCATATTCTAACTGCTACTGTGACATTTACAAGCCATTTCATAATTTTATTACTTATTTTGCGAACTGAAAGAATACTCTTTATCAATCATCACCATCAGTTGCCCTGTCTGGAACAGACATTGGCGATCATGGCTCTCCACTCTGATCTGTCATCAGCCAACCCCAAGAAGGAGTTGTTGTTGTGACATTTATTTGTTGTCCATGAATTAAGACTTTCAGTGAAATTTTCTCTGTCTACCCTTGCGTTTCCTACCTTCGATCTTCCCTGTGACTGCTAGATGTTTGAGGCTTCTGAGGCAACAGACGTATCCTAAAAATTTCAGTTGCCTCTGTCTTATTGTTTTAATTAATGATCTTTTCAGATTAGAGTCTCTCAGTGCTGACTCATTTGATTTTTTTCTCAATTTTTGATATTCTCAATATTCTTCTAATAAACCACATATCTGCTGCTTCTAGTTTCCTCTCTATTTCTTTGTTCATTATCTAACATTCACATCCATATAAAAGCACTGACCACACATATGTTTTCAAGACTCTGATTTTGGTGGTCATTGATATATTTCTGTTCTTTATCAATACATCTGCTGAAAACGAGAATTCTCAGGCTCTCTTTTTACACTGTTTACATTTCTATAAAAATTCGCTTTGAATCAAATATGATAAATTACTAGCTTTCATGATTTTTGGATTTATTAATTTGTTATATGATCTGCTTCTTTAGTTCACCATTTGACCAGCCACTTCAAAGAATTGCAGCCTCAAAGGCAATTTTCATGATCATTAATTCCCTACAGTAGAACACCCCTAGTAGAGAAGCTTTGACATATTTATCTGACACTAATCAGTATAGAGAATAAATTTTGTCAAACTGAAATATCTTAAATCATCAACAGTTTCTCATATTTTACCTTTCGATTTTATCCCTGGATAATCTTATTCGGCTGAGTTCCTCTTTTGTTGATATGTATTTCAATTTTCTGTGTCTGGGTCGACTTATCCTGAAAAAAAAAGACAAACTTCTGCACGTCCACATCTTTTCATGGACAAACTAAAATTCATAAAGGTGAAGATCAAACTTTGGCTGCCTTTCTTTCACTAACACAATTGTGATTTAACTATAAAACCAAATACAGTCAACCATGTGGCATAATAACTAACATTGACTAACCCCATTCTGAGTTACTTCCCTACTTCACTGAACCCTAACCACGTCTATATTGGTTTCCCCCGACAACTGCTGCATACCAGCCCCGTCTATATCGGTATGAGATTTTCCCGTGAATAGTGATGTCAAACAATATTTTCGTTGGATAAGTAAATCATCAACGTGAATATATACTATACTTGGCGGAAATTACTAAAATAACCTTGTGGGCAGGGAACTGCGACCTCTGGCCCAGATTCTTTGTTCTCACTGTTCAAAGTTTTTTTTTTTTTTTTTTCTTTCATTTTTGACCTTTTTTTCTTTTTTCTATAACTCTGAAAGCATATCATATTTTGTAAAACAACACTGATATCTGGAAAGTACAGCCAATAAATAATCTTCTCATCAAGTTTCATTGCATCTGGTGTATATTTACAATTGTTTGTACTTGCTGAAAAATGCTAGAAATCCTTAGGCACTGGCAACAGCAGATGACCCGGTGCTTAGGGTATAGTGAGTTTTAAAAAACAGTTTCAGCATGCCTTTGTAGGTGACTGGGGGTGCGTGTATCAGATGTAAAAGGGACTGTCATTAACTAATTAAGGATTTAATGTTTTACTATTCGTTGTCCGTGTTTGGATGTGTCAGTTTGCTGGTTGTATTCTTTCTTCTTCACAATAGTGGACACTGTTTGCTGGCACTCAAAATTCCACAGCATCAATTTTATGCGATTACCCTCGCTTTTAAACTGTATCAATAAGCACAAATTTTTGTTTTGATATTAGTGTTTTAATTATCTCTTGGCCATGTTCACACAATGAGTGCACAAAGAATGAACGGGTTACATGCCTTTACGGCAGCAATGTGTTTAAAGTTGGAGGAAACAGAGAGCAGAGCTGTGGGCAGTGCCATGTACACAGTGTGTATGACCGTGCCTCATCCTTACAGACACCGCAGACCACTGACCACTAACAGAGATGATCTTTGTCTCTTGGCAGGCCCCCCTAACCACCAATGCTTTATCTCGCCTAATTGAAATACAACAACCCCCACCCAGGTCAACATCTGACAAGAATGAAAGGAGGCAGCCCTTTGATCTTGCTGTAGACAATTGGTGCCCATCAGTCTCCATCTCCTGGGAAATGGCTGAATTCACAAGTACATATGGGCTGCCCATTATGTAATCTGGTATCACTTATCAATACCTAATGCGAGTGGCTTGCTTGTCATATTTCAGTGTTTTACATAATATAATGGCAAATTAGGCATTGGAAACAGAATCTGTTCTGGGCTGAGTTCGGTGTACAAGGTCACCTGACCAGGTCGGTCAGGAAAATTAACTCATTCACTACCGCGAGCCGTGTTTCAAGGCTTGTCTGACAGCCATGGCTGGCCCGTCCGCCATGTTGCGCGGCTCGACTAATACACGTCCAAATCCAGACCGGTTTTTCAAAGTTAAGAAACACAAATCCAATCAAACATTCTGGAATGGTTTATGAACTTCCTGCTGCTAAATTCAACTGGCAAAAGACACATTAGAGCTACTCTGAAGAGAGATTTCGCCCAAGTTTTGGATTTTGTTCATTTTTTGTGTGTGTCAGTGGTGTTGGTTTTCTTGCTATAACTTTTTTATTTCTCTAACAATGTTTGTGAAATTCACGTGGATTATATATATGAATGGATTATAAATAATATTATGGGGTTTGAAATGTGTTGGTTAATATAGATGTAGCCAAAAATTAGGATTTTATAGAGAGGTCTAGCACCAAAAAGTAGGTCCAAAATCTGGCCCAGTCCAGAGATGGAAAATGCCCTGGTAGTGAATGAGTTAAGTCATATAATTTTTTTTTGTCCATCCGTCTTTGAACTGACAAAATATCAACAAAAGCAATGTTGAGGATAAGCGGATTGGACTGTATACATTTTCAAACATCTGCCTACATAAATCACTTAACAGCAATACAGCAGTCAAACTGCTTACAAGCTGCAAGACCAAAGTTTAAATATGTCTACAGTATGTCATTTTGAATTTCCGAATTCTTAAGAGAATGATCGGCATTTATCTGAACATCTGCATAAATGTATAAAGTGTCTCAAGATTTATGTAGATGTCTTGCATTTTTTTTCATCTTTGCACTGTGGCTGCAGTACTCTGAAAGGTTGCTGCAGCCAGGTTTTCTATTTGACCTGTCAGAACTAGAAAATACTTGACGAGGTATTTTTGTGCACATTCAAGACAACGTCTCTTTTGAGTCATGAACATTCAGGACACATGGTAGATGATAGGAATACAGTCCCTTAGGCTACTGCTACCACTTGGTTACAGCAACTTTGTCATTTATTTTCTTCTGTCCTGTAAACAAAAAGCTCTTATTTGATATATTTTGATGGAGAACTGGTTCAAAAATTACATATCCAACGAGTCTGAAACCTGCAGACTTATGTAGTGTGCACAGCTGTGCAACAAAAGGCTACCATGAACGCTGAAGCCTTTTATTTTCTTGGTGGGAACTTTCTTTACCTGCCTTCATTTTCAACAATAATATCAAAAGAGGAAAGAAAAATTCAACATACTCTTCCTCATCTTCAGAATGAGATGAGTCTCTTTCACTGGCTTCTGAATCTGATTCTGCACGTGCTTCATCCCGCCCTCGATCTCTTTCTCTTTCTTTTGTTTCTTTCTTTCTCTCATCCTTATCACTTTTCTCATCTGCACTACTGTTGTCATCGTCATCATCATCATCATCACTGTAGATGTCACTGGCTTTAATTTTTTTCTGTGCCTGAATTTGCTCGGCTGTTGAAGAAGCCAAAAAAAAACAATTCAACCTTTCTGGAGATAACATATCACTATTCAGCTTAATTCCATGTGACTTGGACTCCATTCTACCAATTATATAAAATATTCTTTGACTTAGCTTTCAACTGCATGAAAGGAATGTTATCAACTTGAAATTAATACTTCTGAAAGATCCAAGGAATAGTTCTAATACACTTGGACACCTAAGGAAATAAATTTGGTCTGAATCATAAGCCTTGTTCCTATATCAAGTTAATAAGTTTACAACTGAATTTTTTTCACAATCATAAGAAATCCATTTCAATTTGAGTTACAGTATTATACCTTTTTTTCTCTGTTCTTCTCTTTTCGCCTTCAGATCTTGAAAAGCTGATGTTTTTTTGTTGTCCTTCTGTTGTTCAATGTGTTTGCGTCTTTCTTTACTGCGTTCACTGACTGTTGGCAGCATCTGGTCAGTCAATGGTTTAGATTTTTTCTGTTCTTTCTTTGCTTTTTTCAACTTTTTTTGAATTTCAAACCTGAGAACAGTAAGAATACAATTACCATGTGACAAATATTCATGGTGGACTTCTGTAAAGGTACCATAAAAAAAAAAGAAAAGACAAGAAGTAAAATTTTTTTAACATTTTAAAAAAGAAAAAAGCAAATTTTATTAGTGCTTATGAGCGTCAAAATTTTTTATGAATATTCTTACCTCTTTTTCAGGGCTGCACGACGTTCCATACGGTTGAACAACTCTTGTTCTCTTTCTTTCTCTGTCATTGCTTCCAGCCTTTTCTTATCTTCATCATCACCAATGAGATTCTCATCATAACCATCATGGAATTTATCTTCATCTGAATCAGAGTCATCACTCCCAGAATCAGACACTTCACCTGGTGGGACAAATGGCACAAAACAGATTATTTTAAAACATTAAGAAAACATTAATTTTCTTTGGTTACAACTAGTGTAAGGACCCGTTCAAAGAACGGGTTGCAAACAACATGCACAATCAGCACACAGATTATGTAGATCTAGGAAGAAAACAACTCACAACTGGCACAGTAACACCCGCATGGCTCGTACCATGCATAAGGCAGACGGCACAGAAACTCATGCCTTCAAACTTTGAAACGCAACCAGAAGTTTAAAGTCGAAACAAAACAAATGCAGGAGTGAGGCAACCATTGTTGAGGAGAAAGCATTATTCAATGATGTACTCCCTCTCTCTCTCTTACAATAAAAGTAGTAATCTGCAGTCCTGTTTCAGAACTCACGCGCACCAAGCTTGATATGGTTACTTTTTATGACATGCACGTAACTAAAGTCGAAACAAAACAAAGGCAGGAGGGAGGCCATCATTGTAGAGGAGAAAGCATTATTCGATATTTTTAGGCCTGTTTTTATTTATTACAAAATTACGATACTTCGCTGTCATGTCAAAGGAATAGACATAGTGGCAAAAAGAACTAACTTTCACATGTAATTTTTTCAGGTCTGGGCATTTCTTCCTCACAGCAGTGAATTTTTTGTCCTTGCTGTTTTTTTTATATAGAAAATTAAATCATAAGCATATCAGCGTTTGCAACAAATGCCCTAAGAAGTTAATTAGAATTGACAGTAAAAGAAATGATGACAGGCAAATACACAAATGGAAGCAGTTTTTACCCAGAAACCCCATGATCACCAGAAAAAATATGAAATGTACCTTCCTCTGGCTCAGAGGCTGATTTCTTTGTGTCATCTTCTCCTTCGCTTTCAGAAGAAGCTATGGCTGTGGGCTTTTTCTGTGGTTTTTTTGTCTTCTTCTTCTTTTTAGCTCCACCTTTCCCATTAACTGTCCACTGAAAAAGTTTTACAGGTATATATTTGCACAATAAAAGAAATGCTTAAACACTAACTTAATGAACTGTCAGAATGTTTCATAAGAAAAATGAACTCTGAAAGATATGTGCATTTGCACTATCAGATTCATCTGATGCAAGGTTATGTGTTCATATTTTTTTTATGAGACTCAAACAACGATATGGGCCATAGGCTGGGGTCACCTCTGACAATATATTTTTTTCCTTTCAGTTTAAAAAGTTTGCAATCGGAAACTCAATATCCTCCATTAACTTCTCAAATATGCTGCAATGAATACAATACAATTAATGTTAAAAAACCTAAATATAATAAATATCACCGACGCTCACTTTGAATTGAACTTGATGCAAGTTTAAAAGTGTACACCTAATGTTTGTAAATACATGAATTTACTCTGCAAAAACTTCATGGACTAAGCATGATAAGCCGTGTTACTGGAAGGCATTATAGAAATACATTCAAGTTGTAGCTCATTAAATTCAAATACAATGTATATAATATATATATGCATTAATGTCAATTCAAATTTAAAATATTTCTTAATAAATTATCTTACATCATCATCACTGTTGGATGTCTCAGAGTCTGAGTCACTCTTAGCTGCAGTTTTTGGCGGTTTTGCATCAGACTGCGAATCAGAACTTGCTCTTCTTCGTTTATTACTTTTTACTAATGCTCGAAGGCCCTGAAACAGATTCAATCAGAAACAATGGTAATTAACAGACAGTGAATCAATTATTTGTCAACTGAACCCATGCCAACTGGCAAGTATTACAAGGCAACAATTACTAAAAAAAAGTACATTTGATATGATGAATGACTACTGTTTTGTCCTCATGATAATTTGGATAATGAAGGCTTCAGATTATCTATCCATGATCACTAATCACGTTAGGCATAAAAGATCATGGTTCTAGTGGATCTAGAACTGAAGCCACTTCATAAGCTATGTGAAAACAGGGTTTTCACAGATCCAGTTCCAGCTTGCGGGCTCTGGATTTTGATTTTTGACCACCTGAACCCTCTAGCCCAGGCCTAGTTTATATGTGATAGTCAGTTACATTTAGACACAGATTCTAAAAGACATCAGATCTAGATCTACTGGTAGTTAAATCTCATACTGCGCACTATGGGTAAAGCCCCTCTGACTCAATGGAGTCAACCAGTGATCTAATTCATGGGGAAACCAGAAACCAGTGTTAGTGCCCCTTGCAAACATGCACAGTGCTGCTAAGCATGTGGTTTGTCTTGATAGGCATGTAAACATTTCACTTATGCCTTACCAAGCTTGATTATGAATTAAACAAATGAAACCTTTGTCCCTAAGTCTCCAACCAATGATCTGACTTATGATATCAAACTGACAGCTATTTTCTTGAGATTGAAGCATGAATCTATCAAAAGTGAACATGCTAATTGTTTTTAAAAGTGAACATGCTGATTTTCATGCTAATGATTTGGGGTTGGGGAGCTGGGAGGAAGAGAAGAGACCAGGAGGACACTCCAGAATTTTCCCCCAGTTGCTCTTACCATGTATATACAGTGGAAACCAGTTAACCCTCTCGTGTTTCTATTCTGGCTACTGTGAAGGGCTCTAATGGCAAACTTCCTGGCCGACCTGATTTGTTTACATTTTTCAGCCCCATGGCCACTGCTGCTGCGTGCCTTCACTAAATTGGACATTGCAGCCCCCATGTCGCATCTATGACAATGAATTTTGATATACTTATTGAAAAATGAATGAACTAAAAGATGAGCCTATTTTTATCGGAATGCTGAACTCTGCTTCTTGGTTTTGTGAACGTGAAATGCTGAACGGGGATGTGTGTGACACCATCACTGAAACAAACAGACAATACACGTATTACACACTATCGCATCCCACACCGTTTGTTATACAAGCAAACAACACTACCCATACAAAGGCACCACACTAGTACATGCATGTACTATGTACTACAAGCATGTGTTGACCAATACATGATGTAGGCTTAGAGGGAGGAACAGGCCTGTTGGATGACCATGGGTGTTACTTGTAGGCCTAACCCACACTTTACGGTTCAAACTGGGTCAGTGGGCATCTGAGGATTACCTGGTGATATCATTTACTATTTATAGCTATTCATGTACTGTTCTCCCCCTCAAAATTGTGTACAAAACTGGAGGACACTAGTCGGCCGGATACGGCCAGGTTGAACACATGATGGCGCTATAGACAAAGCCCGAATTGGCAGGCTTGAACAAATCGCGGGCCATATTTAAAGGCCGGGTTAAACCAAAAATACCAGTAAACCAAAAGAAAATAGGAATCCCCGAATTTTTTCCTGTTTATCTTTGGTAACAAACTAGCCATAAACCGAAATAGCCCTATTGTTAAACCAAAAAGAAAATTGCTGGATTCAGCATCCAGTCCATTGTGATTTGTGATTCGTTAAGTTTTGCTGAGTCAAGCTGCTGTACCACACCTCCAACCCCACTCCCCTCAAAAAAAATTTCGTGCGGAGTATACTTTGCTTTGCAAGGGCGTAATAGGCCTGCATGGGAGCATAAGTACTACAGGGGTGAGGGTGAAGACGGCAGCCTATAACCTCAGTGGTCCGAAATCAGACGGCAGCAGACAAGACATTATGCGCATCGTGGGTGACCTTTCGTGTAAAATGTATGACATCAGAAAGACAATATGGTGCGACTGCTGACAGCATAGTTCATGGCATCGTGTATAATAACCATAACGAGATCAGCTAGGCGTCAGTTCTGTAATGTCCGTCGGCACTCACGTCTCTCTATTCTGAGAGTTAGTCCACATTCGCGAGCACATCCATACTTAGTATGTTCTGAGGGCTGAGCAATCGCCCATCCTCATTCTCAGTCACAAACACAGAGCAACGGAGGATGTCTCTTTTGCTTATGGCCGGTTTCAGAAAATTGGGTCACAAAGACAATTCAGATTTCAGTGTCTTATAGTTTCATAAATATAGTGTTTTTCTTGAATATTTTGATTTCAGCCCATAGATGATGATCAGAAGAAATAAAAAATTATAAATTTGTTCATATATGTACCATGTGTATGTGTTTTTCTTCTACTTTTTTGGGTTGCGAACGTCAGATCTTTGACATGCAAAACTTCTCTGAATTTGCCTTGACAACAAAGAATCATGTATCTTCCAACTTGGCACAGGTAATATTATTTTTGAGTATGGAATGGTAGCAAAAATGGTTGCTGGTGTCAGGTGTGTATAAACCCTAGAAAAAGTCCCCAGAAGTAAAATAAAATAAAATAAGGTTTACGTTTTGCCAAATGTTGTGCGATGTGTCTGTCAAAAAATTGACCTACTTCAGACAGTAACTAAACTGCTTTAAAAATAATTTTAAGTCCCAATTTTCAGTCAATAATAAAACAAACCTTTAAAATGGCATGAAAGAAAAAAAATTAGTTTTTGTTAAAAACAGTGAAATCCAACAGTAAATCTCGCGAGGCACGTGTCAGTCAAAGCCACGTGACTGTCGCACACAATCTTTCCTGTTCTGTTCTTTTGTTGTTGAACACCCAACCGAGTTCACTTCCAGGATATACAAAATCTGTTTGCATCTGCAAAACAAAACAGATTATAAGTGCTGTGTTTTTTAATCCTGTCTATTTGTCGTAGTTTTTGTATTAAAAATGTCTGTCAAAACAATTCGCAATGATAATTTCGCAACAACTGATGCAGGTCGAAAAACTCGGGACTTGAAGACCTATTGCCGATAGATTTTATGGCGTTTACCGTATCCTTGTAATCGGCAGCCTTTCCCAGCATCTTCCCAATATGATTAAGGGTTCAACAAAGTCAAGCCATGCGGTTTTAATACTTTTAAGGGACGTTTTCTAATGCCCTACCCATGCTCAGGTGCGATGGTCACATGTTTTGACTGACGGAAGTGCCTGGCTAGGTAAGTCTGAACCCCTAATTTTCTGAAACCTGCCTTATTTGTCCCCTTCGATAGAGATTTGGGCTACCTCTCTTGAAACTGGCGTTTTTCAAGCCTCCTACTGGTAAACTGAAACTCTTTCTAAACCGAAAACAAACCTGTGGTCCCGCCAATTTCAGTTTAACAGTTCACGGCTGTTCCACAGCGGCGCGCTTAGTTTCCACCCGCTGCTGACCCGGTCAGCCTGGTCACGCACCGTTAAAGATATGCGGTCACTTTGACCTTGGCTCAGTAGGCCGCCGATAGTGTGTTAGTTATTTTCATGCATCGAAACAGGGACAATATCGACATTTAACACACAGAATCAAGTAAAAAAATTATCCCAACAGACAGAACAAACTTTGAACTTTAACACAATCTAATTTTTAATGAGGTGAATAGCATACAAGCACATGCAGAGAAAGCAAAGATTTTGTATATTTTCCGACATATTTTCAAGTGTATACTAAGTTTTAAAAAAATGATATTTAAAAATCTGAACGACTGATCTTTGAAATGTTTGGTGTCATGTAACAAAAACATCGTAAGCTTTCAGGAACAGTTTCATTTTTTTCGTTCTATTCAGAAATACGGCATTTATAGCCGAATTATCGATATTTACTTAATGAATCTATCTCACGAAACTGTGAGGCACTTGCTCTTAATACATACACACATACACATTTTGTACACAAAATAGTTTCCAATGGACTATTTACAGGCTAGGTCTATATAATTTGTCTATTCCTTCATCTTCTTTCTCTTCCTTGTTTCGGGAATGAGCGTTCTCAGTGCAGAGGCATTCTGCAGGCGGTGTGCTTCGACGGTGGCTTTTAGCTGCTTTCCCTTTCCTTTAATTCCAACTGTTCTTCTCTCTATCTTCGCTAAACTGGAGTGAATGAGTTCACCACCTTGTTCACCCAGCAAACCAAGGCCAAATCCATATGTTCTAATAAACGGCAGACAGTGGTGTTCTAACATGTGCTGTTTTGGTGTGACTGTGTTGGGAAAAAATCGTCTGTACAGTTTTAAATATGTTGCGATTTTTGTTTCTATTGCGTCATACTCTGATGGATCGATTTTGTCTGTGTGGGAGATGAGTTTGTGAACTTGAGCATAGCTACTGTTGAGTGAATCAAACTTATGTGCTATTGCCTCAGCTGCGCCTACTATGTGTTGATCTGATGTAAGGTTTCTTATGTATGTACAGATGTGTTTGGTAAGACTAGTGTGAACTGCATGCTTCAAATACTGATTACAATGGTTTCCTATCAATGAACGACTATGATATGCCTGAGGAACAATGCCGTAGCTTTCCAATATCTCATCAAGACTGCCAGTGACAGGGCCCGTTCTTTCAACTAACGGGGTTATTGTCATATTTTGAAGTTCTTCTGCACACGCATCAACCTCATTTCGATACCTACATCTATCTGCTTCAGTCTCTGAAAAGACGAGACAGCCTTAGACAAGCGGTAGTAAAGCCATATCTTTTTTGAAATGTTTACACACAAATCGTCTCTGGTTAGCCTTCTTTGCTTTTTGGCTTCTCTCCCCACATGTCCGGCAAAGTTTGTTGCAGTTCGTAAGAGTGTTCCATTTTTGTTTTCTAGCAAAACGTTCCACTTTACAAGAAATAAAGATTTGTGGGCTACGTTTTAAAGGCCAATGCAAAACCGGACACAAGAATGCAGTACAGCACTGCGCACACACAAGAAGCAGTAACAAAAATGTCTCTAATCCACAAGTGTTTAAATAGAACGAATTAATTTCTGCACATAATCATTCCTAACTGGTTCTTGCAACAGATGAAGGAAGAATAAAACAAATTTATCGTTCACACTTTTAAAAAATTCACTTTTAAATTAAAAAGTCGATTCACAAATACATTTCCAGTGAGTGTGAGAAAGAAGGCTGTTAGGTTCACATATGCGGGGATAGAGGCAAAGTAATGTGTGCGGGTTATGCATGAGAGTCTCAGCTTTAATTCGATACCTTGCACACCCAAGTCAGTGTATAATTTAAAGTTTGTGCACAGTTGTAAATTCAGGCTAAATTGTCGAAATTCTACCTGACTCGCCTCACAGCGATATCGCCGAGATTTGTAAGCGGGGCCCGCTTGTCAAGCAAAATTTATGACCTCTGGCGGTCAGCCGACCGGGGTGACGGGGGTCAAACTAAGTGCGCCGCTAGGATAGTGAAACTGAACGGCCGTTGAGTTGTCTACTGTATAATTATTGGCTTATTTAATGCACCAATTTGGCTAAATTTGTAAGTGTTGCATCTATCATTATATCAATCTTTCTTTTTTGGTACAGTCTACATCTTGTGTCATGCTAATAAATTACATGAAAAGGCCTATTAAAGAATAGTGCCAGTATGTTAGTTGTTAAACTGTTCTCCCATACATTGATACAAACTGATCTCTAACTGTCGCAAAGAGAACAAAATCTTCAAAGTAGACTAGAATAAATTTTAACTTCGATGACTGATTAATAGTAGCAGTTTCACTTTAACAAACCCTTTCATTCACATGATACAGAGATACCAACTGAGGTAAAGGACTTCACATTTAGGTATTTAAGGACTGAGGTTTGTTGAGGACTTTGACACAGAGTGATAACTGTGATTTCGTGAAATTTCCCAGCTCTAGATCCAGGTGAAATTAGAATCTCTTCATGACTTGAAACCAGGCAATTTGTGCATAAGACACTGCAACAGGACGCCTCAGACATTGAATTGAGAAAGAGTACCAATGGAATTAGCTACACAAGTTAATCTGGCATATCTAGCCTATTTGGCTATTGTATGTTCTGAGTGTTGAATGCCCAGCCGCACTTTACTATAAATATATATCCATCTTGAAGACGAATTTGCTGGGCGAGGGGGGCCATTACCTTCCTGCTATGCTCCCCCCCCCCCCACACACACACACAGACACATGCTCCTGAAGTGTTGTCCCGGTTTGTAATTGTCCCTATTGTGCAACTCAAAATGGAACTCCCTTGAATTCTACATGTACTTCACAATTATGAGTGGGGTTTTTAGCTGGCGAAAATAAACCATGGACCACCAATGATGAATCTGTGTTTCTGTACACAGTCAGTGGATACAGTGTAGTGCAAAGTGATAGATCTACATGTACAGGCTGTAACAGGGTATTGGATTGGCAAAG
The DNA here is from genome assembly GCA_963931925.1 of Onchidella celtica. NCBI lineage: Eukaryota > Metazoa > Mollusca > Gastropoda > Systellommatophora > Onchidiidae > Onchidella > Onchidella celtica. The sequence continues at coordinate 57,374,445 of OZ007569.1, read as the reverse complement.
CCATAGAACTACTGAGATTAACAGCTACACATTTAATGTAACAGTACTTCATCTAAATCTTCTCCTCCACTTCCACTTTCGTCGCTGTCTGAATCAATCATGGCAGCGCTCTTTTTTCGTTTCGACATGGTGTGGATATGAGATCGAGTGTTCGTAACAGTAGTGCTGACAGTGGGATACTTCTTGATCAGTACTTTCCATCAAACAGCCACCATTTTTCGCAGTCCGGAGTTTCCTCACAAATATGGCCATATGATTACTAAATTTGTGAGGCCAAAATAACGTTCCTTGATTTAAATAGAAAAAAAGTTAATATCAACTATGGCAATACATGGTCAAACTACTATTTTTTCCTGAGCATCTATTGTTGAAACCTTCAAATCCAACTGCTTTTATTCTTTCTGTTTTAATAAATGAATTTCGACAGTCACTTATATGGCAAGGGCAATCTGGCATACATTAGTAAAAATAAAAAAATAGTTCTTTTTTTTTTTTTAGCCCCACAATGCAAGCAGATTTTACAAAATGTTCAACGGGGAATAAATGGGTAGCTAAACAACGTTTTTTTTTTTTTTTTAGGTGCCTGTGCCGAGTGGGCATCAAACATTTATTTCCTTGTTTTCACCTGTTTCTTAAGGTACAGGAAAACGTATCTAGATAAAAAAAAAAAAAAAGGCTTATTGCAATATTTAGTATGCTACAATTTATATTTACATTGTATATGATAAAGTTTGGGCTGACATTCCTCTTCCGAATATCTGTTCGATTGAAGTATGACAGGTTCATGATGTGCTGTTGCAACCTTTCATTTGAGTCCTATGAAAAATATTCATCATAAACAACAAAAACAAAAATGCATGAAACAAGGACAAACACTTGGGCAATTGTTCCCGAAAATGGTGTCACTTTGTACATTTTGTTATCAACTAGGCTGGGCCATGAAAGGCGCCATTTGGAAAGGAGCGCAGCCATTGTTCATTTACATAATTACCTCCCGACCAAAAAAGTTACTCATTCGATTTTGAACCCCTTCGCTGAAAAAAAAAAAAATGCAGCCATGGAATTAAAATGTTGAACTTAAATACATGTATATTAGGGGCTGTCATGATACAGTGGTTCGTGAGTTTAGTTCGTGAGTGGTTCGTGGTGTTTTGAGGCATTTTACATAAGGATCAAAATGATCGTATTGATAATTGTGATGATCACCATGATCACACTATGCGCAAACAATCTGACCTTCAAGGCCTAATTTCCAATAATATTTTCGCGGCTTGTAGCCTCGTGAACATACTTTTCTATTTCTCGGCGGAAGTGATGTCAGATGCAAAACAAAGGCAATAGGGAATCCCCTGCTATATTTTCACACAACATAATATCAATTGCTTTTCTAATCACAATAATGTAATATTTTACGACATTATCTTATCCATGATAAGTGGTGGCGTTGTACTACGTCATGTTTTAGGGAAACGGGCGAATGATGCGACCAAACGTCAAGCGGAGGCCCAGAACAAGATCATCAGTACGGGCCTGCGAGGAAAAATTCTGCTGTCCATTCATCAACTCCGAGGCAAGGTTCATATGTGAGGATTGTAAATCGGCTCAGTGCCAAGCGTGCGAGAGCAGCATCCATAAAACAAAGCTCAAGTACGACTTTCATATCCGTAAACCACTCCCAGGTGTGCCGGAGTCCAGTCTGTGTCAAGCAAAGAAAGTTGGACTGACTTGCCAGAATAAAAATTATCCAGATCTGTGGTGTGAACACTGCCAAGTTCAGCTTTGCTTTACGTGTTATGACAATTATCATGTTTCAGACAAAAAGAGACAGCATGTAAACGTATCTGTTGCTCATCATAGAAAGAAACTACAAGAGCAGCAACAGAAAGAGCAGTGTAGTGTTGAGCTTCATGATTCATCAGAACTTTACCAAGACGCTGTGGCAGATATGATAAAACCTCTCGCCCCCTATGCATCTTTAGCTGATACCGATGATTCCTTGACATTTTGCTCTTTTCCGCAAGAATCTAATTTTACAAGAAACAATATGGCATTCACTTCCAGCAATACTAGTTTTCATTCAGACCATAGTAATTCTTCAAGCATTCCTGATGTTTGTCCAGCAGCAGTTTCAGGTGCCCTGGAAAGAGCTAGCCTGCAAGACAATAAAGGACCACAGAGCTTTCTACTGGTTAATGAGCGAGAAAAGTTACAGGTATGCTGCAATCTGCTTCTAGATCTACCTTAGAAAGAGTACTGAGAAATAATTTATTTTTCATTTGAAGTCGCATTGACATGATTTGGGGGTGACAGTTGTTGCTGTATCAAAGTTAGGTGGTGGATTGTCGATCTTTAACTTGTCAATTTATTTATTCAGTGCTCAGCTGTCTTCAGAAAATGCTTGAAAAACATTTTCAACACAGACCAGCAAGATTAGGTCGTTTTAGAAATAATTGTTCAAAGACTGCACATATTCTGTGTAATTTTATTCTTCTAACTAGATCTAAAAGATCTAATAAGAAGGGAATGAATGCTGGTGAAATGTAGTAGGGTGATGGGTATTATTGACATCTGTGTTCAACAGAATTTCATATGTGGCTATTTTCATCTCTGGTATCATATGGGGAAAATCCACTAAGAATTTTCTTGGGTCAGTTAGGGTTAATTTTTATTTTTTTCTGGCAACTCACAAAAAATATAAAAACTCACTAAAATTAAAATTGAAAAGGAAAATAACTTCTCACTGCTGCAGATTAGGAACAATTTTCAGTTTCTGTCAAGTGCTGGTGATTTGAAGAATACCAAAAATGAGCATAAACATGTATGAAATTAAAAACATGAGATTTCAAATTAGGGATTTAGTTGGGTTTTAAAAAAAAATTTTCAAAGACCCAAATGGACTCTTTGGGAATATGAAAGGAGCAGATGCATTTTTGGAGACTTAGAATTTTGAAAGAAAGATATTTGATCTCCAGTCATGATTAAGGAATTATCTTGCATAAAATAAGAGCAAATAGTTTTTAAAATTTTCTTGGAGTTGGACTTAAATTCTGTTGCAGTTGAGCCCAGGGCAATTTAGGTCTCAGGGACAGGGCAGTAGACAGTAATGTTTCACAGTTGTCTTACTATACACATGAATGCATTGTACTGCAATACTTTTATTGAAACAATACAAATGGTAAAAGTGTGTACACGAAGATTGTCTTTCAGGGTTTTGTAGCATTAGTTTTAACACTATTTTTTCATGTCATGATGGAAAATAAGAGCATGTTACAATATTTTTAGCCCCAATCATCCAATGTTGAAATTCCATGTGAGCCATGAAACTAAAAGTGACCCAGATCTATTCACTGTGGTCATTGATTCTCATATTTTGAAAAGAGAATTGATCGAGATAAGAGTTTTAAGCTCTCTACCCCCTTTCCATTCTGATCAACAGGAACATTTTTTTCTTTCTTTGTCTAGTTTTATTATCATTGTTGTCATTCAGACATGCGAACAGCCAATTAGTTGATGTCCAACAATACCTTTGTTAGTAGAAAGTAAACAATTTTGCAGTGGATGGGGGAAAAAAAAAATATAATATATAAATCAGCAGTATACCTGTCATCATGAAACTTTATATATCAATATCATTTAAACATATTTGAATTTGGTAATAGGTGATGTGTGAAGGGCCCAGTCAAGTGTTATGTCAGTTGCTTCCTTACAATTTAAACTTGAAAAATGTTTTAATACCTCTAAGTTTGCCATTTCACATTTATTCCTGGGCAACACAGGAGTAATTCTTATTTGTGTTGGAGGTGCAGATAATTTTTTCTCATATTGTGTTCACTGAATTACTTTACAGGTGGATAAACAAGCGGACTTTGAGGAAAAACTTGGCTGTGACCCAAATGATACATTCAAGGTAGTGTCTATCTTTGGCAATACAGGAGATGGGAAGTCATATACCCTCAATCATACATTCTTTGGGGGAAGAGAGGTCTTCAAAACTTCTTCTAGCCAGTCATCCTGTACCATGGGAGTCTGGTGTGCTATGGATAAGCAAACAAAAACTGTGGTAATGGACACAGAAGGGCTTCTGGGTACATCTTCAAATGATAATCAACGTACACGCCTCCTATTAAAAATTCTTGCTGTGTCTGATGTAGTCATATATCGCACTCGAGCAGAACGGCTTCACAATGACATGTTTGTATTCCTCAGCAATGCATCTAAAGCATATTGTGAGCACTTTGCAGCAGAGCTTAAGTCTGCCTCCTCGAGATACGGCATCCCTCTTTCAAGGTTGGGTCCAGCCCTCATTGTCTTTCAAGAAACAGCTCATACAGCAGTTCTCGGAAGAAGCAGAGGTTCGTACAGATTTTTCCAGTGTTTGTATTAATTGTTGAACAGTTTTTTATGAGCAATTTGTGGGGGTTGCCAATTACTGTAATCCTTTTGACAAAACTGTTCATTAACATGTGTTTTGTGTCATTTATTTTCTCTCTATGAGTAACTTTCTCTGGACCCACATACCACCTCACACCACATGGAGGTCACATTTCTCTAGCCTGTCTTCTATTTGAGTGCTGAAGAAAAGAAATTATTGTTGATTGTTAGGAAGATTTACTGGAATCAGTTTTGAGCGAACTGTCAATCTTGCTACATTTGCCTTGATTGATGTCTGTAACAGCTGAGGTTGTTCTAGCACGTTATAGTAGAGGGGAGTTAGCTGATCTAACTACAACCCTTTAGAAAACGAAACTATTATAGCTGTAGAAAAAATAAACACGAGATCCGACGATCGATTAAATAATATTGAAGTTTAATCACTGTATACTGAACAATAAAATACTAGGAAGGCACCAGCGAACATCTAAATATCCTACGCCACACAAGAAGGAAACTCACTTACTAACCGACCAACCACTCACATGGGTCCATAATAGGTATTTCTATAGAAAGTTCCCGAAATAAACATAACCTCTGCCCTCGCCCGAAACACACAAACTAACCAATCACGTATCAATACGTCACTAGGTTACATCAGTCAAGGCCAAATTTGGCGTAAACATCTATATCTGCACCTTTATCGAATGTTCGGGAACGTACTAATATTTACGAGGCAAAAACTACTCACAACGAAGGGAGGGCAAGGTCACGGAGTACACTCTGGCGAACGTCAACAATAAAATGAAAAAAAGAAGTGAACACATGCTCAGTCACCAGTATAACAAGCAACGGGAAAGGGCAAGGGGTAGCTTACAGACGCTACAATGTCAACCTAATGTCCAAAATCTGTCAGCTGCAGGCATCAGTATTTTTTTGTAATTTGGAATACAATGAGAAAGAAATGGGAAAGATTAACTTTACTTGAATTTTGTTCTTCTAGCAGTTGTGGTCCTTGTTTTTATGTTTCTGTTTGTTTTGTACAGTTCCTTTGTAAGTGGACAACAACTACACATTTTCATTAGTTTTGTGAAATGTCAGTGAACATGTTTGGTAACTAGATTTGAATCTCCATGTGGAACATATTGTGAAGTATTTGAGTCTCACATGCGTGGTTGAAAGGAAACACTCTGACTATGTCTTCTTTGTTTTGTCTTAAAGAATGAAGAGCTTATAATTAGCTGTTCGTGCACTTACATAATCAGAATGTGTCATTATTTTATTTGCATATAAACAGTAGACAACAGTTAAACCGAAATTAGCGGGACCATGGGTTTGTTTTTGGTTTAGAAAGAGTTTCGGTTTACCGATAGGAGGCATGAAAAACGCCAGTTTCAAGAGGGGCAGCCCAAATCACTATGAACGAGGACAAATCTAGTACGTGCATAAGCAAAAAAGACTCGACACATCCTTCGTTACTGTGTGTTTTTGACTGATAATGAGGACGGGCGATTGCTCAGCCTGGAGACACACAGAGAATGGATATGCTGGTGAACGTGGACTAACTCTCAGAGTAGAGAGGCAGGAGTGTGGACGGACAGTACAGATCCGCCATCCTGCTGATCTTGATACCATACACGATGCCATGAACAACGCTGTCCGCAGTCGCTAGTACACAGTGTTATCTCTCCGATGTCATACATTTTACACGAAAGGTCACCCACGATATGCCAAAAGACTTGTCCGCTGCCATCTGATTTCGGGCCAGTGAGATTATAGGCCTCCCTCCCCCTCCCCTACACCTGTAGTGCTGCCGCTCCCATGCAGGCCTGGACAGTCGTTCAGAACAAAGCATACTCTACTCGCTTTTTTGAAAATTCTTTTTGAGGGGCGAGGGGTGGAATAATGGATGGTACAGTAACTTGACTTGGCCTATGGTGAATCACAGTGGACTGGCCACTGAATCCAACAATTTTGTTTTCAGTTTAACAATAGGGCTATTTCGATTTAGCGCTAGTCTGTTAACAAAGATAAAGAGGAAAAAATTCGGGGATTCCTGTTTTCTTTCGGGTTACCATTGTTTTTGGTTGAGCCATTTTCGGTTTAACCGTTTTCCACTGTACTTATATGTGAATAATCATGCTGACACAGAAGCAAAAATGGATTGCCCTGTGTGATAAATGATATGATTTTCCATGATAAAGTACAACCATTTTATTGTTTGGTCAGCACTTGGAGATGAGCCTCACTGGAATTTTATTAAGTTGGCTGCTTATGCTTTGAAAAAAGAATTTGAAAAGCAGTGAGGTATGTTGCTATCTCCAATATATTAAAATTATGTCAGCGAGACAGTGACATTAGCTGAGACCAATTCCCACAGGAAATTCTTGAAAGTATAACTATAAACTCAGCAGTACTCTTGAGTCTTTATGTTTTTATAATTTTTTTTTTCTTTACATTGGTTTGAGAGTGAGTTGTCAAACTCCCTACCATTACAGGAGACAACACATAATGTGTGATACAGCCTAGTCATAAATTTTGATAGCATTCTGTTGTTTTTTTCTGTCGAACAGATACCACATTTGTGTAAATCAGAACAAGAGTGGTTTTTAGAATGATCTGCTCTTAGAATAATATATGAACTTACAGTTGATGTCCCTGTTTTTGTTTCAGAAAAATCTGTGGATGGAGTGTTGCGAGACATGTTTATCACAAGTAATAATCCTGTGGATGCATTTTGTGACGTCTCTTATGTAGGAATCCGGACTGGAGAACCTCCTACAAATTTTACTGCTCTCCGGAAACGTATTGAAGCTCAGTTGGAAAACACATCTGTAAGAGCATCTCGCAAGCCAGAATTCATTTTTCAGTCTCTAAAGGTGGGTTGGGTTATCTCTGTACCCTCAACTTCCTTTGCAAGTATATCCACAGTGTGATATGTGCTCACTACTTTTGTACAGTTAACTATGTGGTTAAATGGTGGGAAATGAATGTTGTGTTGTTTTCACTTAATGAAGAGAAACGCATTTGTTGTTGACTTTGTTTGATAGAATGAGTAGGTGAACTGATTTTTGTTCAGTCTCATACAAACAAAGTGTGCAGCACAAATCACATCAAACATTTCATTTGTTTCTTGGCAGAGCTGTTTCATTTTCAGGATTTATTTCACTTTATTCATGGCAGCCGGTGAGTGAATAAATTGAAGTTTTATCAGTGAACATCATAGATAAAGGAAAAGAGCTTTTGTCAAGATTTCTCTCAGAAATTACTCATGAAATGCAGGGCAATGTGTAGTGTAGCCTAAACTTAGGTTTCTGATTTTACACCCAGTCCCTTTATTATCAGATGAATGAAAGTGTATGTTATTTTAAGGTTTATATGCAGTGGCTTAGGTTTACAAAGTCATGAAGTATTACTGTTATTTTTGGTTACAATTTGTGCCACCTGTACACAAGCTTGACGTTGAGTTCCATCCCTAGAGCAGTATGATAAAACTTGATGAATACATGTTTGCTAAATGAGTCATTTACATATTTGATAACTTGGAACCTGTTCCTTTTTTAAATAATGTCTCAGTTTCTTTCATTAGGTTCATATGCCTTCTTATTATCTCTTCAGACACTGAATGAAAAGTTTAGCCAAGAGATAGAGACAATGCCACTCAATACATTTTCCGACCAGTATTTTACTTGCACAAGTAAATGCTTGGCATGCCAGTAAGTATGTTTGAAATGAATTGAAAAATACTAACAAACATGATCTGTTGTTGCTGCTTCTCCTGTAGTTGCTTGTGATTCATTTGCCTTTTTTTTTTTCTTCAAGCAATTATTACCGCCTGGTTGCCATTCTAACCTCAAAAGTATATTTTGGCTTAGAAATTTTTTATCAGTTAGATTTTCTGCTGTTCAACAGCTCTCCATAGAATAAATTATAGCAGATCATGTTTTTTTTTTTTTTTTTAACTTGCTAACTGCCAACAGTTTTTAGTTGGTTGGTGCTTGTAATATCAACATTTTGAGGGTATTTTCAAAAAATATCATGACATAAGTATTGGAGACAGGATTTTTTCAGTTATGAAAAAATATAATAATCGTGAAAAGTCCAGGTTTCTCAACATGCTGGATTGAACAATACGTAAGCCTTTGACTGTAGCACAAGTAATAGCAGTAAAAATTTCGTTAAAAAATTAACCAGAAGGGCTGGGGAGTTCTAACTTGCAGTTAGTCAAAGTCAAAGAGAAATAACTAATTCTTAGCTCTAGCTTTGAACGCAACTCTGGCATTACCTTTGCTTAGAAAAAAAAAAATACAAAGTTGTATCACCAATGTGGTGATTATGATAGTCCGTGAGATTATTTTCTTCCTCTCCTTGAAAACTAAATGGTCAGGATTAGGTTATTGGTAACAAATGAACCAAAATGTTACATCAGTATCAGAAAGTTCCCTATGCAGATTGAGTTCAGTGCATCTGTGTTGTCAGAATTGTGTTTGTGAAAGAACTATTATAGGCCCATTGCGGATATCAGCCATATTAGTTGTCAGGACCGACGCTTAGCCATGGCGATGGTAGCATTGATTTTGATTCGTTGGCTGATTTGCACTGTGAGCACTTCAGGCATCGCGAACCAATCGGCAGCGAGCTAAAAAAAAAGTTCACTACAGTAAACAATGACACGTGTGTTCACGCACATGGGAGACGTTTGGTCAATTCTTTCACTTCCTTTCCTTTGTTTACACGGATGGTAGGGAATCTGACCAGCTTGGATCCATCCTTTCCACCCCTGACATAACAGTCAACTGCAATGCAACCAGCAGGCATTTTAACCTTATAGACATATCTCAAAGTTACACTCGTCAGTTGATCCACCCGCCATTCTAGGTGTCAGAAGTTCAAAACAAAACACTCTGTGACGTCATTCGCAATGGGCCTATACAGTCACCTGGCCAGATTTTAATCATTGATCAGACTGATTGATGTGAAATCATCAGAGAAGAAGTTTAAGACATCTCAGTCACAGAGGCAAGGAATTTTATTGTTGGTGTGAATGAAAAGAATTATTTCATCGTTTCTTAGGTAAACTATGACAGTGAATGAAGCTTTCATTGATGAAAAATTATAATAATTTCATCTTTTGAGTGTACATAATAGTGTTGTGAGAAATTAGGCATTAAACCGTACACTGTGCCGGGCATTCATAGTTTCCAGTTCCCAAATGTTCACGGCAACGGGCGTGCAAACACGGGTAGGTCAAGCTGAGTGTGCAGTGCTGAAGGCATGCTTTCACGTTCCAGGTCACTGACCTTTTTGAGGCATAATTATCATCTTATTCACTATATCTCTTCTAAATCAAAGTCATTGTTACTAGAACGTGTGAACCATTGGTCGGAATGACAAAGACTGAGCTTTCAAAGGTTCTCCCCACACTATCAAAAGGTGTAACATCGACATGCGAAATGTTGCTCAACAAATTTGCAATATTATCTCATTTTCTCCCAAGCTGACCATCGTCTAGAGTTGTGTGCATCTAAGAACCAATCAGAAACAAGCTCTGAAATGACCTTTGCCCCCAAATGCCCATGTCGGTTCATCAGTATGTGCCAGTTTGGATGAAACCATTTGTTTAGGGCTTGGGGGGCATGCCTAATTATCATGCTTCGTTCTCACAAAAATTAAAGCTGTCAGTTTGGTATCATAAGTCAGATCATTGGTTAGAGACTTGGAGAAAAGCTTTTGCTGATTAATTCATTATAAAGGATGATAAGGCATAGCAGCGATTGTTTTCATCCTGATCAAGTACAACCAAACCACATGGACAGTGTTAGTGTGGTCATCGCATATTGGCAAGGGTCAGTGCGACCCAGAGCAGATTCCCTATGAATATTACATGTAATGCGCGTCTTTTGGGTTAAGCCGTGATGTGAACAAATATTTCATAACTTTCTCAAAGAAAAAGGTCTGAAAATCTCCTCTATGACCCAATTTTTCCCTAGAGCCCGATGTACCTTAAGCATGAGCCACTGTGCTGAAGACAGTCCCCATAGTGCAAGTATAGCAAGTTGTGTATACCAAAGCAGCTTTGGGAACAAGGTGTACACATGTAAGGTGAGTTTAACAGAGATATACGGCATTATTATCTTCATCTGTCACATTCCATAATATGTAAAACAAGTATTTACTTGTAGTTGATATTGGATTGTTTTTATGAAAACAGGTCAAGATGAATAACTGTACTGACATCAAGACCTCGTTCCTGCTCCTCCTATTGACTAGTGGTTACAAATAACATTATTAACAACAAGCAAATGGCGAAATTTATCATAGATCTCATGAAATATCTCAGTCAATGAAGTCTGCAAATCACACCAGATTTAATGATTTAGGGAACGTTTGAATGAAGGTGTCATATGATGTCAAATAATTAGTGCCATTTGAACGGTCACTACTTCTCAGATGAAGTGAAGCTGGTACATAATCAGTTAAATTGTCAGCTGAGTGCCAACAGACTGTAAAAATTTCATTAATTCAATGATTGAAGTAGTGGAGGAGAACATGTGTTTCAAGAAATTGTCAAACATTAAATATTAAGTAATTAATGAAATCACCCAGACAGGAGTTTGTATTTCTTAACAGTGCCCAATAGGAAGCTTTCTCAACCATGTAGAAAAAATTATTAGAATAAATGGCAAGCGACGTTTGTGAAAAATTGGTACAGTAGACAACGGTTAAACCGAAATCGGCGGGACCACGGGTTTGTTTTGGGTTTAGACGAGTTTCGGTTTAGCGATAGGAGGCTTGAAAAATGCCAGTTTCAAGAGAGTCAGCCCAAATCACTATCATATACTCATAGAGGACAAATAATGTAAGCGCACAGGCTAAACGGACTCAACACGTCCTCGCTTGCTCTGTGCTTTTGACTGAGAATGAGGGTGGGCGATTGCTCAGGCCTAGGCACACTCAAAGCATGGATATGCGGGTGAATGTGGACTAACTCTCAGAACAGGGAGATGTATGCGTGTGGACAGACAGTACAGAACTGCTGCCCAACCGATCTCGTTACCGTTACCATACACGATGCCATGAAATGCGCTGTCCGCAATAACTAGTGTTGTCTCTTTGATGTCACACATTTTACATGAAAGGTCAGTCGCGATGTGCCAAACGTAACGTCTGCTGCTGTCTGATTTGGTACCCTTGAGTTTATGGGCCTCCCTCCCTCTCCCATCCCTGTAGTGCTGCCGCTTCCATGTAGGTCTAACTACAGGCAGAACGAAGCATGCTCTGCTCTTATTTTTTTAGGGGGGGGGGGGAGGTGTGGTGGGGTGATACAGTGACTTGACTCGATGTAAGGCAAATCACAGTGGACTGGCCACTGAATCCAGCAATTTTCTTTTCGGTTTAACCATAGGGTTATTTCGGTTAAGCGCTAGTTTTTTAATAAAGATAAAGAGGAAAAAAATCAGGGATTCTTATTTTCCTTCGGTTTAGCGCTAGTTTCGGTTTAACCGTTCTCCACTGTATTTTGAATCCAATGGAAATTCAGTTAAAGTATTTTCATGTCCTTCTTAGTTTCTGACACCAGCAATGAACATTTGTTGTACAGTTTGCTAAATCGAGGGTTGGCAACCAAGATGTTTCATGTCCAAATTGTGAATTTGAGAAAAATGAGTTTGAAGTTTGTAACCTCGATGAAACTTCAAATAATTGCAATAATTTTAACACCGTCACATGAATAGTTACGTCTTTGATATCTACACACATTTAAGAGCAATGATTGATAATCCCTGATATGATCTTTCGGCTTTCAGAAATGTTATAGCGAGCAAAGGCGTGTAGTGGTTGTTCCAAAAACGTCTTCTTCATCTGACAGCTCATGGATGGGTTTGACCAAGTACATCTGGTCAGGGTGAGATACCAAAGCATAGTACTGATCACTTTGAAAACCAAAGAAGACACCAATATTTTATTTTAAAATGGCAATCCCAAACACCATGTCAGGTTTTTTTCTTTTGGTAGCAGGGAGTCCAAGGGAGTCGGAAAGTCAGAAATTGATTGGCGCTTTCATGTGTGGTTGGAGAAGTCGGATATTGGTGGGATAAGAACATGCACAGTCAGAAAAAATGGAATGTGCCAAATAATTCAATATGATAATGTGAAACCAGATAAGTATGTGCAGAAATTAAGAATGATAAACACTAACAGAGAGTACTTCTGGTATTTGGATTGCTGTTTCCTTCTTCCATCTTCATGATTTTGAGCATTGTGTTGAGCAGATTAAAATTGCTTTAACTACATCGTGTCATTTGTAAAAGCTTAGTGGGACAATATCAGTAGATTTAGATTTTATTTTATGTGAATACAGTGGAGTCTGCATAATTCGACATCATCCGGAAATGGATTAGGTTTTGATTTACTTCTGAACAGAGAAATGGCCATTATTATGCTGTTTGCCCCATACCATGCAGGTAATTACATCCCTTCTTGCAGACACACACACACACACACACGCATGCATGTATGCAGGCGCGCACTCACACACCTTATAAGATCTTTTGATTAATTATTTTTTTCTTTAGAAGTGATGCTACCGTGATGGTAAAATTAGAATGCCTTAGATCTAGTAATTCTGGCCAGCAAACTCTGTTCCTCGTCTTTGACTTTGCCCCTTGTATTGTGTAAGACGGGTACATGTACTATGTAGTAGGCCCACTGAAGACGTCATCAATCAATAATCCCAATCCCTCATGTGTGAGCTTCAAATGCAAGACTGTAGGCCTACTGCATTATCCCACCTGTTAGCTGACCTTGCTATCAAGGAATGACCATTACTCAGCGCAACAATACTGTACTGGTCCCCCATTCCGTTTCACACCGTGTTTGCTGCATTATATTACCCCAACTATTCCTTCCTCTCAATCACTAGTGCTATAAAGGTGTTTGAGCTGGGCTTTTGTCGATACTAAAGTTTTAAGTGGGCAGGAAATTCAAAGTTGCCTTGGGGTGAGCGAGCTTGATGACTCCAAATTGTCGGAAATTGGTCAGTCTGAATTCGAATTATACAAGAAAGATTAATAAAGGTAAAGAAAAGAACATTTAAAAAAACACTTGAAATTACTTCTATTTGAAAGAAATTCGGTTTATCAAAGTTTGATAATTTGCATGGACTCAACTGTATTTTCAATATGCATTTTGCTTTCTTAAATGGCTGGGGGCTTTAACGTCTACCATTTTGGTTCCAGATTTGTGGAAATTTGTTTGAAATGTTGAATGAAGAAGCAGCAAGAAGAAAACTCGGGAAGAAAGAGAAAAAATGATGAACCTGCAGAACTGAAGACAACTAGGAGAAGGATTGAGTTCGACATTGACACTGTGACAAGAACAACTGATGGTTGAAATGCTAATGCCACACTGGCCCATGGACTGATTGTTAAAGGTCATGAAAAGAGATGCTGAGGAGAACAGGGAACCACTTGATGTCCTGTCCTCTCAGAGCATTGAAAAAGAGGAAGAATGCAATACTTTATAGACTGTCAGAGCATTAGTTGCATATGCACATATTTAATTGAACTTTCGCAGTTTATTTCAATTACGCAATGTTGCATATCATCTAATTGGACTTTTTTTCTTCTTTGTTAAGACTGGTGTGCATTGCAAACAGAATTATGAACTCTGCTAATCTTTCATTGTCAGGTATGTGTATGAATGCTCGTACTGTGGAGTGATTTACCGAAGCCGAGAGCACTGGTATGGCAATGAAGATGAAGACAAGGTCCTGCGTGTGGAATTTACACATGTGTGGCCACAGGTAAGCTGTGTGAAGTTTAAAAGACCTCATGATTATACTCTCTTCCATACAACTGTGATATACCAGATGACAGAACATTTGCAAATGAAATGTTCATTTTTGTAACAAGGATGTGATGTATCTGGGCTTAGGTAAAGCCCAAACTGAAAACATCAGTCCTTTATTTTAATCTGTCACAGTTTTACATGCATAAAATCAGGATGGGAACGCCAGTAATTGCACAGGTAATAAATGATGGGACCAATTACATAAATTTAGTCATCTCTATAAAATGACAAAATAAATTGTTTTCAGATGTGTGAGCTTTTAATGTCATTGCGTACACTGGCCATACTGATGAGTCCTAATGTATTGGTCACAAAATCGTGCACTAAATATGTTATGCTGTGCTCATATGGAAATGGGGATAGTGCAGTCATTGCCTTTTTTTTATTCCATGGAAGCCTTTCATTTTAGAATCATTTAGGTTGTATGACGATTGTGCTTTTGGAATTACCAGTTAAAAGATCTGCATGATTACTTTTATGTTCAGGGACCATCAGCACTGGATGGAACCCACAATGCAGCAAGGAAAGTTCTAGAAGGTTTCCATTATGTGGCTGACACCATCAGTAGTGTAAGTGCTCGGCCCACTAAGTACCTTGCCGAGTGGACAGCAGATCAGATCAATCCAACTTACTGGGTGCCAAATTCAGAAATCATTGTAAGTGCTTAAATAATAGTATCTGTCTATACAAGACAACATCGTTCATTGTTTTCCTTGATCTGTCATTAAAAAAAATTATCAGATTATTGAACATATTGGAAATGGTGACTCCCAAGTTTTTTTGTGTACTTGTGGGTTCTTCTGGAGTAAAAAATTTTCTTCTTTGAGATTCTCACCTAAATAATAAGTTTGAAAATTGTTAACCCTCGTCCTGCGTTGAGTGAACTCGTCCACGTAACGCCCCATGCGGGGATAATAATAAAAATAATAATGTATAGCATTTATATAGCGCATATCCATTTAAAATGCTCTATGCGCTTTACAGAAACAACATGTCAACCACAGAGCAGAATGGAGCTGCCTCCAGTCAGCCGATGGTTCGCGTGTTGCCGATAACCTCGGCGGTCGGGTCAGTCGGGTCCGTGTGAACACCTGTATTGCGTATACTCCAGGACGCAATAACAACAATTATAGTGGTGGATAAATCGTAAGGGATCCCTATGATATTTGGATAAAGTACTTGTGATGATATGCAGTAGGTTTTATTGTGAAATGGAAGGCCCCAAATCAAGAATTTTCTGCATTTACATGCCGTTTAGCACATGTTTTATCATGTTCCCAAGACCTCTGCGCTTTTTCTGTCCCTATGTCAGGCCATTCAGGTGAACAAATTATTTTTTAAGCCATTCGCTTAATTTACTAACCACATGTATCGTGACATTGCCTTCTCCCTCCTCTACTATGTAAAGCGTTCACTTACTATAATGTTAGTTTTAGCGAGAGATTTGATTTCCAGTTCCAGGTCGTAGAGCACATACATGTACTGAAAAGCGGTTTAATCAAAGGAACACAGTATCTCTCTAATTACCACATCAAATAAAGACAACGACCAACAACAAAGTCGGTCATTTTCTCCCAGTTTTCCCTGATGAAAAACCTACTGACAGACGCCTTTATGCAGCATGCCCTAACATTACATCGGAATTCATAATTACAGACGTAGAACGGCGTCTCAAATATGCACATGGCCCCTTTCTTCTCATTTCACATGTAGACGACAACCAGCATCAAAGTAAAAGTTTCCCCAAGACTTTCCTCAGTTCAAACTTCAGACCGTCAGTACTATTACACGAGTATGATGAATAGTTGCATCGTAATAAACGTAATCGGACGATACCATTTTGTTAGATATAGTAGAGGTGACAGGATAGATAAACACGTGAAAATAGTGTGGAAAAAAAACGTGAAAAAACAACAACGACGACAGCCTTGGCAACCGAATAACCAAAGCGCGAGGCGCACCGTTGCTATACAAAAATGTGGCCTCCCGCGGGACCCGTGGTTAAGCGTGTCGGACAAAATAACGGCCTCCCGTGTCTCGCGTGTTGCGCGGGGAGGCCAATATAGTCGCCTCCCGCAGGACTAGGGTTAAGAATTCTCTTGGAGCAAATTTAATGTATGTTACCATCACTGAAGACATAAAATATCAGAGACAAGGGTAAGGCTTCCCAGAGTCTGCAGAGAAGCCTAATTAGACTGAAGAATATTGATTTGGGTTATGAACAGTTATAGAACAATAAAAAAATATGATGCAGGCCACTATTATAGGCAGTCTACTCTTAATTCAGAAAAAAATAAACTGTGCACGGCAGCCATTTGAAGTTGTGGCAGACTGTTACCAGATGGTGTAAGACCATGTGTGAGGCTGTTCTTTAATATAATGATTATATCATTTGTTATCAAATGACATAGCTTTACATGGTGTTTGTATACCATATTCATCATTTGTTATCAAATGACATAGCTTTACATGGTGTTTGTATACCATATTCTGATGTTTCCCATAGATAAACTGCATGGTATATCATGGAGGTTATGTCATTAACGGGACCATTTTACTTATACAGGGCAGGCTAATAACTTCTTTTCTGTAGAATATTAGAATTGTCTGCATGGAGAGAAGGTTCATATGAGGTTCCATTAACAAATGAAATCGATGATATTTCAGATATGAAACTGATCACATCAGTTATGCTTCAATGATGGTTGGTATGTTGAAATTTGGCAGCCTCAGTTGTAGTAATGCTAAGTATTTCTTTACCATTTGGCAATTTTTCTTTTATGTACAGAAATGCCATGCGTGCCAGCTTGTGTTTGATTGTACAGAGCAAAAACATCACTGTCGAGCCTGTGGAAAGGGCTTTTGTGCTGATTGTTCCCCAAAGAAACGTCCAGTGCCTGAGAGAGGCTGGGGTCCAGAGCCTGTCCGTGTCTGTGATAAATGTTTTGCCAATCCAGAGCCAGGTACAACCATCCAACCCATTTCACAGACAGGTGATTTATAAACGTACAAAGACAGTAGATGGACATGCATGGTCGCGTGTATTGTGAAGTGCTAGTTTGACGCCATTAAAGAATGAGCCTATATTATTAACCTCAAGTTACTGCTTGGAACAGTAGGCCAATCAACTGTTTCGTGGCTTTGTAATAAAAGTGAAATAGTGGTGGCTTTGTCCCAGAGGCTTCAAAATAGTTTCTGTGACAAAATAAAAGAAAAAGACATCGCTGAATATTTTCAAAGATGTGATTCTATTGCCAGATGCTTTTTAGATAGGCCTAAATGCTGATGGATTTGCGTGATTTAGCTGTTCTTGGCAGATGGGACAGTTTATTTGTAATATTAGTGCATTGGAACATGAGTTAACAAAAATAACAGGCTAATACATTATTTACATTACAGAACTAATCAGACTGAACCATGCATGGCTTTGCTTTGTTTATCTTTGGTAAAGAGTCATCGCCAGAGCTTTGTTTATTGAGTGCATAATGAGATGTTGTAAAACTATACTTCTTGCAACTAACATTAAGACTGACTTTTGTAATGATTCTACGATTTTCCTTTCTCCCTGAAAGAGGGGGAATAAAGGCCTCCAGATTTAATTATAACTTGCAGCATGCTTAGTGTCTAACAAAGTATAACACTGTGTCTTTATCAGGTGAAAATATGTAACTGAACTAATTTCGCATAAAGAATTTCACACTTTATCATTCCAATACCCTCTTTGAGTACATTTGGTCTGTCTTTCAGTTTTTTGTTCAAATCATTTTTTATATTATTTTTATTATTCTGCTTACTTAAAACTTTTTTAGTGGCTTTGTTCTCTCTTTGTCTTTTTTTTTTCCTCTTCTTAATCCTTTTAGCAGGTGACCTTTTTAAGCATTCTGTTCCCAAGGATAAGCAGGGACTTTGTAGAGACAGGGAAAAGAAAGTGACTAGTCATAGAAAATCAAACTTTTCACAAGGAAGGAGTTGTCAGATCCCATTACATATTGAGTTTTTTTTATGGGAAGAGAACAGAGAATGGGAATATGAATTTGAAACAGGGGAAACATTTAGTCTGAATTATGTAAATTAGCTCATTTGCAATGCAAAACATAATTGTCAGTAACAAAAAGTCAATAATTGAAGCAAGAAAACCAACTCAGACAAACTTTGCATGCAGTAACTCACATTTTTAAGCAGTCCTGGCCTTTTTACACTTGTGTTTTGTCACGCAAACCCCATGGAAGCCCTTTTCATCAGAGCTAACTGCAGTAATGTCTAGATCTAGATCAGATTCATCACTTGACGCCATAGTTAAAAAAAAGTCACTAGATCTAGATCTAGCCTCAGAAAATCACAAAACACATCTTGGAACAACTCTTTGTTCAGCCCAGAAAGAGTGTGGGAGTAGCTTCCTTTGAAGTAAAAAGTAGTTTAAAAAATTGGAGCTGCACACAGATTCCCAAAACAAGATATCCGATATATCGGATCTCATGTATTTCTCGCTACTTAATCCACATCCGATATATCGGATGTCACGTGCTAAGAGGGTTAATATTTTTCTTGGTTCATGTCATAACATTCCACGGTTTTGGCTTGTTTTTTCCGTCTATTCAACCAGAGAATGTGTTATGAAAATTGTTACAGTTAGCATCGTATATTGTGTGCTTTTTTATTTGTTCATGTATTTTTGTCTTTTCCAAAGAAAGTAAATATTGTGTTTCAATTTTTTTCTCCTATTTAGAGTCTGGGACAGAGATGCAAACAGATCAATCTGCTCTGACGGCAAGAAAGGTTGGGGAGGCTGTCAGCTCTACATTCAGTGTTGTGGCTTCTGCTCTAGATTATCCTATAGGTGATTGATTGTGGTTGTGTTTTTTTTTATATTGAAACCTTTTGAGTGTAAGTCCTTGTGGGATTTAATATGCTAAGAAGTCCGCCACAGATTCTCCCTCTGTTTTAGATTAATGGTAAGGCATCTTATTGTTGAAGTATCTTGCCAATAACAACATCAATATTCATTTAACAGCAGTACTAGGGATTATTTATTTGTATGGTGGGTTAGTTTGACACACTGGCTGACTTTTTCTGCACTTTTGTTTTGATCAAGTTTTCATTTCTGTGATTCAAGTAGCTCTGACATAACATGCAGCATGATTTGCTGAAAATGCACCATGTGCCTCAGAGTGATCAACAGCCAAGAAAAGGTACCAACCGACCTGTTTGATTAGGGAAGAAGATAGATGAGGTGTGCTTCTAAATTATGATCAAAGGCCATAGACTGCATCCTCATACAAGATGTTACCTAATAGCTGTTAGTTGTCAGTGCTGAATTCTTAAGGCAAATATGTTCATGCACCAACCAATGGGGTGACATCATTGCTCGATGGGAGGAGGAAATTGTCCATCTATGCATGGATGCAGAGAGTAACTGAAATTTCAGATCTCCAACCATCAACTTCATCCAGGCAGAGTGCATTATTAAGTAAAAAATTTTTTGTTGTTCTGTTCCAAATGTTTTCAGAATTTTTTTTAATTTTCCAGTTAATGATACAGCAGTTACAATTTGTAAGAATTATAAATTTCTTAAATCAGTCATAAATATAAATGTTTTCTTTTCTTTTGGCGTCTTTCAGGCATGATAAAGAATTCAGCAAGGCCAGCTTACTGGATGCCAGATGAAGAGATCAAGAATTGCTGTGTTTGTGACAAGCCATTTGGTCCACGTTTAGCCATTCATCACTGCAGAGCTTGCGGCAAAGGTGTTTGTGAAGAATGTTCTCCCAACAAACGTCAGGTCTTATTCCGAGGCTGGGATTACCCAGTGAGGGTGTGCGGAAATTGTGAGAACAAAGAGGATATGGTTTGATAGTTGAGATGATATCAAAGTACAGTCATACGGTAGCCTTATGGTGCAAATCATGTCCATTGGAAGCAAAGGTGTGATAAGCCATTGTCAGCAGTCACGGAAAGTACATTAGCAGTAGTGTAGGACCAGGATGAATTGTTTGAAAATGATCATCCCTATCATTTGTAGAGGATGATGCAATTTAAGATACCACATTTTAGTAAAGTTTGTACACAGAAATAAAAGGTCAGGTGGGGTGATTCTGCATTGTACTTGACATTTTTAGATTACCATGTCAAACTTCTTGTTTGTGTTATTATAATCAGAGGCATGCAATTATCAGTAATGGCTGCATTCCTCAAAGAAGAAAGTGTCGATATTGTTATGTAGTGAACCATCACATTAAGCACAAAGCACAATTTGACCACACACACACTACTTTTATTAGAGATGGTGTCAGATGCTCGGAGTCTTCTTTACTACTCATATTTTCAAGGTAAAACTGTTTCCTTTGTTTTATGGTGGGGCTTTAGAATTGTTTGTAATGTTTATAATTTTACATAGAATCATAGAATGCATTTTGCTGTATGAGGATACATGGGGATATGAAAATGTTTCTATATGAATAACAAATAATTGCACTATAAATTGTTATATTTCACAGTCATGCACAAGAGCAGTTTGTCAAGTTTTTAATACATCATTCATATATATCTAATATTTATGCTGTCAGCAACTCACAAATCTGTGAGTTTGGCAGCCATTCTGACTGCTTATGTTGTTGTGAATACTGGTGGGGAAGTCTTGGTAATCCTCAACAGAACACTCATGTCTGGCATTCAGTGTGTTGTTTCAGACGATGAGTAATTTTTTTTTCTCTACAAATTCAAGAGTCAGTGAAATGTTAAATTTACTTGTATGTAGACTCACGTGCTGAAAATATTGGAATGTACAAATTTATATGAGACAATGCTTCATTGTATATTCTGTGAAATTACAAATGTTTAATGTAAGGTAGATGAACTGATGGGGCTAATTGATTGAAATTCCAATTACATTTGATTTGCGCACAGGCTGATTTTGGACTCTATGAAAATGTTTCAGGTCATAGTGTGGGCACCTCACTTTCTCAACATGGCTTTTGTCACAATATGTGGGTAACTCAACACAATTTTGAAGTCACAACGTGTTCCTTCTTTAATGCTACTAAATATTTCCCCATAATTCAACATGTTATTAAGTTCTTTCCTCTTATATTGACACATTTCTCCCCAATTAGACCACAAGCACTCTAGATCTACTGTTGCGCTGCCCAAAACACCTAGGCAACTCCCTGTATAAAAGACATCTTTCTTTATTTTTGCAGTGGTGGCCAGGAGGGGTGGGAGAGGGGATGGGTGGACAAAACGGATGACCCTTGGTTTCGATAACGCGAGTGTGGAGTGCGAGACACAATCACACGGCAGCTAGTACAGAGTACTACAGACTGTGTACTAATTTTTTTTTTCACAAAACATTCGTGCACCATCGGTGCTCGATCTAGAACTAGATCTCTTAGTTAACTGCCGTACTGTGCGTGTATCAGTATCATTACTTTTTCTCAAGAAACAGTCAGGTCGAGGTTAAAAGTAAAAAGTAAAACTGCATTTGGTGTATAGGTGCAGCAACTCACCAATATAGGCAAACATTTGCCACGCAACCGCTCCACACAACAAATGAACAATGATATTGGAGGAATGGGCGATGGCATGCTGATAATTAGAAGAGACATGGGACAGAATTGCGTAATTTATTGGACACTTTTACCCATAATGGTGATATTTGAATTCCCCTGCTTATTTTTTCTCTTCCACCAATCTGTTATTTCGACTTTCTCTTTGCTCGACGCATTTCAGGCAGTCCCACTGATGTCGAGATATTAGGATTGCACTGTACTTGAATAATTATGATGAGATTAATTGAAATTGGTTCGTTTTTTCACCCAATCTGTCCCACCTGCAACGGTATAGCAACACAACCTGTCCTATATCTGCTAAAAGACATATTAGTGTAATTAACACCCTATTCCTTGATAATGATATAGATGTGATGTTGCATAATGAGAAAAAAGAGAAATAAATAAGAGGGAATTTTTACAAGCCAATGATTTATGTTTTATATGTTCTATCAGTCAAATAT
Organism: Onchidella celtica; assembly: GCA_963931925.1. Lineage (NCBI taxonomy): Eukaryota > Metazoa > Mollusca > Gastropoda > Systellommatophora > Onchidiidae > Onchidella > Onchidella celtica. The sequence goes on along the minus strand of OZ007569.1, from coordinate 57,352,217 downwards.
GTTATTGCTACTGTCATTTATCAAATAAGCTGTGGAATGCCTATTCATATAATAAGAAATATTTTTAGTTTCTTGATACTTTTTTAAAATTTCTTTTTTGCATCTATATTTATTGCTAATTATGCGAACCAGGTCATTGAATTTATGTTTCACCATAGTTTTCTTCTGTTAAAGCTTCTGTCCAGGGTCAAATCCCCATATTATTGTGGAAGGGGTAGTGTAAATAACCATCTGTAATTCTGCATTTTTCAGTATAATAATATTATGATTGGATACAAGTTGATTGCTGAGGTAATTCAAGGTTCATTTTCTCCTTCATTTCCTTTTATTTTCTTGCTATTAGGATGGTCTTTAATTACACTAGGTAGTCCAAACTGCCCCGCTACAGGGGCGAAATCCCGTTTTGGCATAATTTTAGGCCATCATTACAAGGCTTTTACTGCCGTGTGTTTATGTGAAATGCCATGTATCCTACATCAGAATAAAGTTCAATCCTTCGTCTGACAAAATATACTTCCTTTTGTATTGTTTAATGTTTTAGCTGTGTGTTTTTATAGCTTGAACAGGACAGTCTTGCCGTTTTTGCTCTGAGCTGCACATACCGAATTGACCCCTTCATAACAAAGGGTCGCAGAGCGCCGCGCCAGTATAGCACACGTGTTTGAAAATAACTCACAAAGAAAGCCAGATAAGTGAGGTTTAATTCAATGTATTTTTCATCGCGTTTTAAGTTGAAATTTGAAGTTTGAAAATTATTTGTTGAAAAGTTTATCGACTAAGAAATTCGCAGAAACTTTTATAGATCAGGATCAAAATTATCCGCAAATAAACTTCAGCCTTTGTATTTATAAGGGGATGCCAAGATCAGACATGGGGCACCCAGTGCTTGATTTCATCACCTTTGTCCGACACTCAGTGCTAAGTCAATGTTGACACGGTTGATCTTGTTTTCAACTAAAAAAGAAACAAAAACATTTTGGTCTCCCCTGTAAGAGTTCACATAACAATGACATGGGATGGTTTGCTGATTAAAAAAAAGTAAAATGAGATGCTTGTATTATATTTGTAGCACTCAAAAAAAAATTAAGTGTAATGTACACACCCTTGACTTGGATACTGAGAATTTTTAATGCTGTGACCCAATAAAACCTCATTTTATGGGTGGTCAAAGCTGGACTATCGTGCAATTTGCAAAAGGTAGCAAATTCGAGGTGTTTTTTTCACTTTTAAAAAGGCCATAACCTTTAAGCCAGATTAATAACTTTGGTATCAAAATTTTTGGAAAAGTAAGCTCCATCCGATTAGACAAGAACTGGTGAGATATGATAAAAAGTAAAAATCAGTTTGGACTACCTAATTACACTATATTAAGATGATTTGTTGGTTAAGTCAAACACAGAACAAATTTTGATTAGATCATACATGTAAAATTGACATGTGCATTTATGATATATATGTATAGTAATAGAAACTAACATGTAGAAATGAACAGTTATGATGTTTTTTTCTTTTTTTTAGGAAAGTAAGGCAACTTCCAGAGCAGTGGAGATACTCTTCTTCATATCCACCTCAATCCATATCTTCACAGCTTACTAATCTGATTCTGAAAAACTCTGTAATGGTTCCGGAAGGGACAGCTTGCCCAGATTTAATAGGTGCATGTACAGTGCACTCTCCCGATAACGACATGGCTCGGGACCAGAGGTGCATGTCGTTATCGGGAACATGTCGTTATTCGGAGATTTTCAAGATGGCGGAAAAAGGGGTGTGGTTAGACCCTTAGAATGTAACGTACCAACCATAGTGGGTGATCAGTGATCGGACTTTCCAAACATGTAAAATACACGAAGTGTGTGTGTGTGTTGTGTGTGTTGTTTTGTTGGCATCTATTGTCAGTATCTTTCTTTTTTTAACAGCAGCTGTCGACATCTTGGGGTGCGTTATTGTTCTCGGGTGAATACAATCGATTCAGCGGTCAGCGATGTGATGACTGACTCATTTAATGCGCGTCACCCTTTTTGTTCCGACGACAATAGACACAGGTGTGTTTTCATTGGCCGATAACAAAGCGATCTCATTGGCCGATAACAAAGCGATCTCATTGGCTATGAGGTGCCTCTGGTAGGACATTTCATTGGTCGGAAAAGAAGTGTTTTTATTGGCTCAGAGAATGAAATGAAACTGACCGGAAACAATATTTTAGCTATTTTTATTTTTGTATCTAGCAAAGTCACAGCCGATTATTGCTAACTCAATGTCGTTATCCGGAGAGTGGTCTAAAAAGTATGTCGCTATTTAGAGAGTTTTATTACTAATAACATATAGTAAAAAAATCGGGACCGGGGGTCAATGTCGTTATCGGGAGAATGTCGTTATTCGGAGATGTCGTAATCGGGAGAGTGCACTGTACTTTCTTGGCAGAAAATGAAGCACTAAAAAAAAGAAATAAGCATAGGGATGATGGGGTGGGAATTTTTATAGTTAAGCAGTCTTGAAGTGTTAGATGTAAAACTCCATTGCAATAAGTGTTCTGATTTTTGCCTTTTCAAAATCAGTCCCCATCCCTTCGGATATTGCTAGGATTTGGGTTTAACAATGTGTCGGCACAATAACAGCCAAATTGTGTATTGCTAGGATCTCATAGATTGAGGTGCAGGATGCTTATTTGAACAACAGAAATATTTTGTAGTTGTTAGATCCTTGGTGTCGTCATGTGGATGGTGTGTGTCACAAAGGTTATAGTCACAAGCAGTGTTGTATGGGAATGCTTCCCTGCCCATAATTTGTTCAGCACTAATTCATGACAGCACCAGAATCATGACATCCAGTGACGGTTTTGTGCTGTTGGAGAGCTAGAATGACATGTAAATGTTGTGAGATTTAACTGTCATTGTATCTGCAACACACTATGCTGCTATTTGATATACATGTATATATTTATATATTGTCTAAAAAATAACCTGTTAGATCTTGTGCAATGTTATTGTTGGCTCTTTCACAATATCAATGTGTACATAAATTAAGGTTTGGTGTTTGTTTTTTTTAGGGGGGGGGGGGGGGGGGGTTGTTTGTTTGCCATGCATCAGTAAATGGATGTATCTCTAATTATGAACTGTGGAACTGAACTGCTTTCACCTTAACAAGAAAAGACTTCCTTATGAAAGCCATGGATTCTGAGGAAAAGTTTTCTTTCTGAAGGATCTTTGTTTGTTTTTTTTTACAGTGTGTATTTCAGGTTCATTTCAATACATTTGTTTAGTGTTTTTGGAAATCAGTTTATTTTCCATATAAAATATGAAAAATAACAGGTCTTTATTCACATTCAAAGATGAATTGAAAATGTATGTAATACACAATGTTTTGGGGGGGGGGGGGGGGGGGGGAATAAGAAAACATAATAGTCATTGTGACATTTTGATCAGCATGTCTTTTCCTGCTTATTTCACTTTTCAACTTGGGCAATGTGATTTTCTTAATGGTATGCTTGCAAAGAAAGTGGGTTATGCCAAAGTATTAACATTTTATCTGTTTGTTTTCAGTGGATCTTTGACTTTTTGACCCATTGTTTCTGCAGTTTGAGTACTATGTTTGTGTTTTCTATTCTAGATGGTTTCTTCTTTTTCATAATGTAGCACTTAACTGTTAGGTATAATGGGCATGAGTGCATCTATATTTATGTTATAGTCAAATGTTGTGCAACTTTAGCAAAATTAAAAGAAGCAAATGCTTAGCTATGAATGAATTATGAAGATCCAAGTCTTCTGCATGCCACTTCACTGTTGGTGGTATTTACATTTAAATACACATGTATTTTTTCATCATTTCACCACAAGGATTATGGAAACTTGTTCTCTTATATCAGCAAATAATTACTTTATGCAGTAAATAATCAAGAAGCTATTGTTTATGACTTATGAACATATTTTTGGTTTTCTTTCCTCTCTGTCTTCTTACAGTCACATTATCATGTAACTGAGGACAGACCATGATGGTGTCTTATCATTGCAAACAATTCATCTTAAAAGCAAGAGTGGTTTCTGACCACTCATAAATAGTATCATGAATAAGATTTGTCTAGAGGCTGATTCACAGTAATTAGGAATTCTTATGTCCACTTTATGAAATACTAGAGGGTGAGGAATCCAAGGATGCTATTGTGCAATTTGCAAAAGGTAGCAAATTCGAGGTATTTTTTTCACTTCTGAAAATGCCATAGCATTTCAGAGCCTTTAAGCCAGAATGACAAATTTGGTATCAAAATTCTCAGAAAAGCCAGCTCCATCAGATAAGACAATAACTGGTGAGTTATGATTAAAAGTAAAAATCAGTTTGGACTACCTACTAGTAGGTCATACATTTTATAGGAAAGGTCCCTCGTGATGCGCCTAACATAACGTCTGCTGCTGTCTGATTTCAGACCTGCGAGGTTTTAGGTCTCCCTCCATGTCCCCCACACCCCCCCCCCCCCACCCCTGTAGTGCTGCCGCTCCCATGTAGGCCTAAACTGCCTGGCAGAACGAAGTATGCTCTGCTTGTTTTTTTTTTTTTTAGGGGGGGGGGGGGGGGATACAGTGACTTGACTCGACCTATTAGCAAATCACAGTTCACTGGCCACTTAATCCAGCACTTTTCTTTTCGGTTTAACTGTAGGGTTATTTCTTTTGGTTTAGTGCTACTTTGTGAACAAAGATAAAGAGGAAAAAAAATTGAGGGTTATTTATTGTAATCCCTTCGGTTTAGCACTAGTTTCGTTTTAGCCATTTTCGGTTTAACCTTTCTCCATAGTATATATAAAGATGGATTTGTCGGGCATTCTCTGCGACCTTCTCCATTAACGTAGGTTGTATTTAGAGAAACCAAATTTTCAGGATTGATAAGAGTCAAGTTAGGTGAGGGGAAAAATGTTTAACTTATGTTTGCTTTGTTTTTTTCGTATTTTAGTTATCTTGGTGAGTGTATGATTGCTGTCAACTTCTTAGGCCCCCAGAATGGTGGCAGCGTTTCTTCCGGTTGGTACAAAGCTCTCTAAAAAGTGTTCACAACACGTGCACTTATGTGCGTAGGGTTTTTGTTCTGAGCATTCACCAATCATTATCATGTACATGGTGAACGTATAATTTGTAATGTTTCGCAGTTTAGCACTGTAGAATTTCTTGGAAAATATTTTTAATTTGGTCTAGTCATGACGTTTTGCAAAGAAACTCAAAATCGGACTACAGTCTAAAAAAATGAGAGATGAGTTTCATAATATAGTATGAAATAAGAGCCTACTATGCAAAATTTCAAATTTAAAAGATCATTTGTGAGAAAATCAACGTGTTGCGACTCAAGATAAAGACGGTGTACTGTAGATAGATACCTTTTTCAGCATGATGCTTTCATAGATTTTTGTATTTCCATGTGTAGTGATAGTATTTTGAAAAGAAAGTTTTGTATTTAATATTATCTTTAGTGTTACCCACTGAATTTTCATTGCATTTCATGAGTAGAAGTGATTTAAACAAAAGGAGTTTCACATACACATTTCATATGTACCAGTAATACATTAGAACGCAGGATGTCAGCAGGGTGAACAATGCATGGATGTTTGTTAAGTTTGTCTTTGTGTTGAGGTGGTCTAACAGGTGTGTTTTCATTTACTTCATTCTTAAACTGATACCTTACTTTTTGAAATTTTTTGTTGAATACATAAAATGGATCATAATCTTTGGGCAAAATTATTTCTTTCAGTGTTTTGTTTATATTACATGTACCATCAAGTTTACTTTAAGGTCTCTTTTTTTCTTCATGAAATACGAGTGAGTGTCAGCTACAAGGAAACTATGAATCCAGGCTCTCATTGTAGACATGATACAATCATGTTGAAGTGTTCCTCCCCAGGGATTTCAAACACTACAGTTGTCATTCTACCACAGGCTGGGTTAGGAAACTGTAGGTTTGAAGTAACTGCAAATAACGAGTTCTAGAAAGGATATACCCGGTAGTGTGAAAAGTGATGTTTCCTCTTTGACCTTATTACTAAGTATTCGGAATACGACCTCCAGATGACAGGGATAAACTTTCTCAGTTTGCACTGTCACAATGGATCAACTCAGTGTGCATTGTTGGCTCCACAATTAGGTCTGAAACTTACTTATTGTAAGAACTTAAATTTTACGCAACAGTTTTACCTAAATTAGGCAGGGTAGATAAGTACTATAACATAAACATGATATAAACTTGAGTCGTTGTAACACTGAAGGTGTTTTTGCTATAGCTAATATGGAATTTTTTTTTACTTAGTATTTTTCATCATTTCAAGGGAAAAACAATTATTAAGGAATTTCTCACTATTGTTGTTTACAAAACTGACAGACTCCGGTGTTGCAGCATAACGATTCATCATGATCGTGATTCTTTCATTCCCTCAGTTGATAAGTATCCAGGCTGATTTGTGTTGGCCATTCCATGGTCTTCTAGATGTTCTCGATGTGTAGAGACTGAGAACTGCCAGAGCAATTTGAATTTTGATCTGATTATCGTACTCATAGACACAACAACAGAGATAAAAGGAAATGTTTTCCTGGTACTAGATAGATATATATGGCATAAAATGTTTCACAGCATAAATGTTATTGAAAATGTTTGTTTAATTGCAGTAGGACCCAAATAATTTGAAGATTTTGTTTTTGTTTCGCCTTACCATTTATCACTTAGCTTAACTGCACATTGTTGTGGCAATCCAACTGTTGTACCCAGTCATATAGACAGCCTCTCTGTCAATCTTTTGTCCATAGTTTAGGCTGTAAGAGGCAGTGATGATGACAAGCAGTAAGTAATACAGGTACTTGATGTGTGGAAATGGTGGGTTCGAACACAGTTGATGCATTTGTCTGATAATATACTGGATGAAACCCATTAGGGACCAAGTGCTCATCACAAGTAAATAGGCATTGTAGCTGTCTGCCAGATTGTGTTTGAGCAGCACAAAATTGATACAACAAGGAGTGGTATCTTACAAAAATACCACATCCCTGGGGAGTACAAATACATGAATATTTAGACCATGTGTGCATTTTTTTTTTATGTGTTTGTGAAGCAGACATAACAACAACTGTTGCTGATGTAAGAAAAAAAAATATGCAATTGGTGGAGGGCATGGCAGGTATAAATTGGGCCATAGGTAGTCCTGAAACCCGAAGTAGCATATATGTTTCACTATCAGTATGTCAATTGTCATTGCTAATTATTTCTGGAAATAATTTAATTCCTTGGAAAATCATCCCCATTTTCAGTTCACTGATTTCCTTCATCTCCAGTAACAAGGGTCCCCCTGGATGTTTCTGTAGCTTAGGCTCACAATGTTATATTTATATACTATGTGCATTTTGTTGCCAAAACATTTAAATTAGTAAACCATCTTATAAACAAGGACTGGCTTCTTGTTGTGCAGAATGCATGCCGAAATGTGTTTGATTCGTGACCGGAGGGGTCTTCAGTTTTATATTTTGGAAATGGCAAATATGAAATTCAAAACAACGGCAACTCAAGTTCCTATTGCGAAAAAATTTTCAATAATTCATCACTATGTCAACAGATAAAATTAAAGGTAGACGTGTGTTTTTGAAGGAGACACCATCCTTCACTTAATAACATGCTAGTCCATAAATTGATCTCATTGACTGAAGTTGGTGGTCAATCAGAATGCAATTTTACTGAATGTTTAGTCTTTAGATGTTCATAATTTGTATAACATGGCCAACTCCTAGCACGGTAATTGGCTTAAATGCCAGAAACAAATCCGTAAGTTGTTCGTCATTACCAAAGCAAACAGAAAACTGCATTTTTGCCCAATTTATGGAGTTAATAACTTTCCATAATAAGTATTTGGATGAGACAAAGTTTTTGTCTTTATCACTTGATATGAACATTCACCGTACAAATAGCTGTTAATCACTCTTTGAATTTTTAGCTATAGCCAGGGTATGAATCACCACATTTTTTTGGACTCACTACATTTATGTGACTCTACTGTTTCCCATGCAGATTATAAAAAACCATGTAAACTGGTGTGACTTGCTTATTGAAATTAAAGCATCTATCACTTCCCTAGGATGGTTTGAAATTTACCAGAAATACTAAATGAAAAAGTACACAGATTATCTTTCCACTCGGCACTAGTATTCTCAAGAACATACAATTTGCCACATGCCTTACATTACAGTACATTTGCTCCTAAGAACCTATACTCATGAAAAGTTGTAATGAATGTCAAAATATTCATTAAATTTTTAAAACCTGAGTCATTAGAATGAAGAAAAAAATGAAAACCAAAAAAAAGAATTACTTAGTGAGTTGTCGGAAAAGCCTCAATAAGGAACTATGGTCAGGTAGTCTGTAGCAAAACCAAATTATAATTACATGTATTTCTGTCTTCTCTTTAGTTTACTTTGTATTGTTTGGGTTTTATTTCTCACGCAGGGTTTTGCAACATACAACCTTTTCTTTTTGCCCAATTTTGACTTTGCTTATAGCCCTGCTGCGACCCCACAGTTTTTCTGTGGTTTTTATAATATTTCTTTTTCTTATAAGACTGATCAGCGAGAAGTTAGTGTCTTCTGAGCCTGTATTATCTTCTTCTTCTAAAGAAAATATTGACTGAGTTTCAGCATCACTCTCGTTTAATATTTGTCATTTCCCCCCGGCGCCACGGTACAGCTTGGCCTATCCTAATTCCAGGCCTTACGTGGACTCTGTCGATGTTGTGGCAAGGCAGATGTAATCACAAAACAAAAGTTGCGCTCTAAAAAGCCACATTTATGTGTGAAACATGCGAGTTATATTACCGACCATCTTGGCACAAAAAACTGAAGGAGAGATCAGACTTGGTAAACTCACTGGTTCATGTATCTTTCAAGACTTCACTAACAAAGTTTCAAAGCATACTAACATTACAGATTTAATTAATTCATCCTCAAACAAATGACCTCACTACAAGCTGAAAATCTAAAAACCGACTGACTTTAGAGCTTTCTAGTTTTGTTCCTATGGCAGCTACAATCAACAATGTTCGAATTTGCATACCGGTAGAGGCAGAGTTATTTAAACTCAGTAAAATGTTGCTGACATGGGTCTTGACCACCAACCGTGACGAAGCAAATTACCCTTTCAGTTCAACCACTGCTACCAGATCCACCCCGCAAGTCAGCCATGTGTGAACTAAGAGTGACGCTTGGGAATTTTTATTCGCGTTAATAATGCCTTTGAATACCATTGTGCTGAATTCACTGAAGGTTTTGAAATAGATCGACATGACATGTATCTCAGAATACATCAAATTCTTAAAAATCATGCATTGCTAAAAGCAAACCCTTAGAGTGACATTCTCCAAGCTGAATAATGTTGTATATTATATGCATTCAAGAGATAACACACATCTCTTAGATACATGGCAAATACTTCTTGCCACAAATAGATTTAAAGCTTGTTCATGAAAGAAATGCAGTAGAAAACACGCATGAAGGTTTATAGTACATAAATGTTTATTAGCATAAAATAATTTTTTTTTTTTTTACAATGCACTTTGCAGACCAACAAGTAAACTCGTACAGTATGTATGTATGTAACATAAATAACATGACATAATTCAATATGTACAGTCATTGAGTCTTTATATATACATCTGGGCACGCATTTAACTCTTAGAAAGAGATGCACATAATGATAAAGCAAAACACATGAACATTTTCTACAGTCTGAAAATTGAGTCTTCATTTGTGGCTCAAAACACCAGAAGCACAGTGAGAAAATTTTAACAGAATGTAGTGAATGTAAAAAGTTTTCACTTGGAGTTCGCAGATAAGGAAAACATATGTTCGTACACATGCTTACGCCAAGTTAATCTAACAAGAAACATCAATTTTGCCTACTCCTGTAAGTTTTTTTTCTTTTCTGCTTTCCATGAAATTTCACTGCACTGTAAACTTTTACCATGATTTGAACATTTCAGCGACAGGATTTAGACCTTTCTCCAATTCATGCAAAATTCCAGAAGAAATATTGACAACACGGTGAGTGTGCATCACCCATAACATTTTCCTGTATTCAAGTTTTATGCAAGGAGTACATGTTATCAACATTGTATACATGAGCTGTATCCCCATGTTAGACAGCAACAAACATTTTCTCACAGGTGTACACACATACAAAAAAAAAATTCACTCAGGCGGCTGGAATGTTTTTTCTCCACTCTCTTTCTTTCCTATTTTCCCCGCCCTCTTCCTTCCAGATACATGCAATTTGACAGCATGAAAGAAATAGTATTTCCCCAGAATTATGCTAAGCCTGGTCCCATTCCTTTTGAATATTGAATATCTTATGCTATACATTTGTGCTTCAGTTTTTATCCTGTGTATAGGCCATTCTTCTTACTAAGAAACCAAATTCTACCAAGCCATCATTGCACAGAGAAATGTTATTATTAATGCAGTTCACGGCCAGAATTCTGAACTCTATGACCCTGCATCCACTTTTCATGATAATTTTATCATCTGCAGTGATAAAAAATTAATTCTCCAGAAGTCTTGAAGCAATTTCAACAAAAGATACAGTGGACGCCGGTTTCAACGAGATCGGGTTCAACGAGGAGTTGGTTCCAACGAGGTCGACTTGGATCCCCGTGTTCTTTCTTTGTTTTTCATTGTAATAAAATGCCAGTCTCAACGAGGTTTTTTGCCCACCAGCGAGTCAAGCGGAGCATGCTTCGCTTCTCGCCATTCCGGCCGATATCACACGCCGCGGCTGGCCATTGCCCCGCAGGCACTACAGACAAAGGGAATGCCGCACGCCCCCTCTCCCACCCATCCCCAAACTGATCCTCCCCTGGAACAATCACTGCGTTTGCCGGTTTGCGGGGGGAGGGGGTGGGATGAATAAACCAGAGAGGAAAAGGTTGGGTGTTGTGAGCAGGTTGGACAGGGGTGTTGTGGTGTGTAGAAAATAGATCTAGAAAGATAGGGCATCATAGGCTGTGCCAAGGCAAAGCTAGCACGCTCTCTGGCAAGACTAGGTGGGGCTTTGATTGAATGATTGTGATTGGTCCATTGGTTACGGTGCCGAGTTACGTCAAGGCCAGGCTAGGCACAATGCGCACGCATCCCTCTTTTCTTTACTGTTCACTTCACTTTCTTCACCACGCTTGCACCAGTCACATCGGATTGCTCTCATTTTCTTCATTGTCTCATTTCACTTCCCGCCTTCGTTGCATCAAGATCGCTCATCATTAAAATAATTGATCATCATGGCATCCAAGAGCCGGAGAGAGAAGGCATCGTGACCTCGTTGAGTCCGACCACGTGGGAAAAAAACCTCGTTGAGATTGGGATTTTATTACAATGAAAAACAAAGACAGAACACGGGGATCGAAGTCCCGTTCGATGGGTTCTCAATGAGAGAGATCTCTAAAAACAAAACAAAAAAAAAGACCCCACCCCACCTCACCCCCAAACACGTTGTACTTTTGATCACCTGACGCCGCTAAGTCCCGTTCGATGGGTTCTCAATCAGGGGAGATAATTAGGCAGTGTACTATAATTTGCTTAGTTGCTTCCCTTGATTTCAAGATCGCTTCAAACGTCGATGTCACCTACAACGAGAGGTCGGCTACAACGAGGACACTGTGTTGCCCCGGCGATCTCATTGAATGCGACTTTCACTGTATCAAAATGGATCATTTTTCCCTTGCCACTAAGATTTAGTTTTTGAGTTAATAAGGTTCCACTACAAGATGACGATATTTCAGGTTGTTCTTTAAGCTCCCTTTCTATTCTCTGTCTAGCCACTACATTTGTGGCCTTTGTGGAACAAAGCTTTCAAGTAAATCAGTTCATTCAGCACGATCGACCGCTGGCAACGGTTGGAAGCCATTCAGGATTTGTGAGCGACTGTTGGCATCAGCCAATGAGACCGTCTCTTTTAAGAGCCGTTTTCTTAGATTTACTGAATGAAAAACACGACGAGACTACAAATTCACGAACAAAGGAAGAAAAGGAAATCTCAATTTGTACTAGAGGGGTAGCATTTATTGCATCAACCGGGAGATATGACTGTGATCAGTCAAACACGCGAACAGCTGACGTTTGTTTGCATTTTGTATAGTAAGGATGGCTCGATTTTAATGGATAGATCTAGTTCAGAGGAGGGTTCCGATCATGAGGAAAATCAAGATCTCGATCTAAAAGCTTCCAAAAAACAAGCGGCCCGATGATGCTACATCCAGGTCAAACTCAGAGATCTAGTCAAATTGTGATTCTGATACCAGTGTAACAGAACCTTTATCCCCTTTATCCTTTCTTATCTCTAGATGGATTTTCATGAAATCTGTTTCAAACAAGAGAGACTTGGACCCTTAATAAACAAAAGTGAAGAAAAATGTTGTGTTTGGATATTTTTTACACACTAGTTACTCTCAAGCAGGTAACAATTATTGTCGACCTTAAATTTTTTGGTGACACTAAAAGGATGAAAACATTTCTAGCATGGGTTTTCAGTCTCAGGTGTTTCATTTCTGGAAAGCTTATAAATTCCCTTTATTTTGATATATAATACGTCTTGTTTTATCGATAAATAAATGAACAATAAAAATTTTCCCTTGTCTGGTTGAGTGAAGATTTCACTGCTAAAAAGCAATTCCACAAAAAATCCTCCAAAATTCCACGCTGAAAGAATTAAGGACAGGCAAGATGACATAATGGTGACTGAAATGCTAAGTATCAAATCAGCCTAGATTCCCAGATACTGGTAAATTTCCTAAATCACAGCTCTGCATCATACAGGAAATACATTCATAGGTTTTGACAGAATGAGTACAACTTCATCTACATGAGACCTCACTTGTCAACTGTTATGAGTGATCTTCATCACTGTGAAATCAGGCACTGAACCTGATACACATGTATAACTAAAAGTTTTTTGGAACAATGTCCATTTTTCATGATTTTCCTTGCTGCTCCAAAATTTCCTGTTCAGCACTTAGATCCAGGTCTTCAACAGCAAATTTCAATTTTATCTTGACTAGGTCAGGACACACTGGCTATGCCTGTTTACAATTGAAAATTTCAATTTTTTCGATGGAAAAATTTAATGTAAGAAACGAAAGACAACTATTGTACATGGAAATATTAATCTTGCACCTTGTTTTCCTGCTTCATCATCAAATCATCAGCTGAAAAATTTCCAGTATGTGACTCCACCAAGTATTGCTAGCTCCACTAAGATGATGAGTGCTAATATAAGTTTATTGGTCATCATTCTGCAGACGAAAACACAATTCAATACATACTGAGATTATATGGTTTACATCATGAAAAGACTTGAAGAACAGGGGTAAGGCTTTATATTATATAGCTGCAAGCGAATCTTCATTGTCAATTTTGTAACAAGCTAAGTGATAATGTAATAGCAGAACACCAGCTCTGGATGGCAAAAATACTCCTGTATATGCTGACATGCCAATAAGCATGTATCTGTGGCCAAAATTTTTGCATAATCCAGGATGTTTTCAAATTGTATATATTATTTAATATAATTAGCTGTAACTCAGGAGAATGGGTACCACAGGTTTAGGAGTTTTCCAGAAAGAGGTACTTGAGGAATCCACAGTACTTTCAAGGCATTTTGATATTGATGTTATTTCATTCACAAATGACTTACGAATTACATGATCATGTTGTCCAGAAAAGTTCAAATCTTTGATGAAGCTATACACCTTGGTATACAAATTCTAGACTCACCTCCTTGCCATAGATTTAAGAATCTGACGGCTTCTCCCTAGATTGACATCAGTTTCGGTCAGCTGCAGAGAAAAAAACAATGTTTCCGAGCATAATGCTACCACTTCTTTCGGTAAATTCTAAAGTCACATGCTTATGAACAGCACAAACTAGATAGTCTACAAACCCGAATTTCTGCAACTTCTGTAAAACTAACAGATGATTTAGTTAAATGCAATCCACAGATCAAATCATGTTCGACACTGACATTAAAATCACATAAATTTTTTTCGTTCTCAACAAGTACTGTGACTTTATAATGGCAATTAATAATTATGAATGATCCACCTTTCAGTGAATTCAATGTCTGTGCTACTGACCTCTTGTCTACTGCCCCAGGATGGTTCTTTCTCTATAACCACATTTCTGTAGCTTTTGTAAACCTAAACGAAAATCGTAATTCAACTTGCATAATATTAATAAAATATGTGAATTTCAATCAACAGAGTCAAGACTGGACAGAATAACAGTTTTCATTATTGCTTCCATACAGACACTGGTATCACTGATTACTTACTCTCTCTCTTGTTCTTATTAATGTTTCTCGTTGTTCTCCGAGCTCATCAATAATTTCAACACCAATCTGATCTGTTTCTGCTGCAACTTGATGTGATCTTGCAATGCTGTCTGAAGTTCTCTGCAATGACTGGTGTCCTTGTAGTAACTTTGCTCGGTTAGATGCATCCAATCGCTGGAAAAGAAAATTCTGATGTAACAAACAATTTGCATTTCTCTTCCCAATTCAAAACCCTGTCACAAATTCACTGCAGCTGCAAGAACATTTCTGAAAAAGTGAAAGGAATGCTTCATGTACAGAGAGGCATAAATCACGGAGCTTCCTCTGTTTTAAATGTGAATAGTCAATCAAAAAGGCACAGGAATCCTGTGTTACCTTTTGTACCCAGTTTGAACATGGAATTAAACATGTATCTTGAAATATTTTGATCAGTAAAATATTCCACAGCAAGAACATTCACAAGGCAGGCTGATAGATAAGTGTGATCTTCCCTATCAGTGTTGACTAATGACATTAAAAACTTCAAATAATGGGAGTTTAGATGTTTACATTTTCAATTCATTAAACATTGTTACCGTATGTAAAGCCCGTTTACTGAATGATAACCACATAAAAAAATATGCAGACTATAAAATAATGTGTAGCATCTTAATGTCTAATTCATTACTTAATATTATACTGATACAAAAACAGAAATGTAATGCACATCAAGGAACATCACACAGTGCAGATATAGAAGGATAAAGGGATGTCCTACCTCCGCTCTATCAAAGCCATAGTTATCCATGCCACTCGAGCCAGATGCATTCCCTCTTTTCTGCGATGGCACAAAATAAAATAGAAAATTCAGTTGCATTGCTTCATAGTGTGTCTTTTTTTAGAATGAGTGGCATCTTTTCTCAAAAACAGTTTGTTGGATTTACTTGAAATTTGTATGTGCTCATATTTCACACTAACCTAATGGAACAGATTTTTTATTTGTTAGACAGTGGCCTGGTTTTGATTTTGCTTCTTTGCATTTTGTTAAAAAATAATAATTTGACCTAATTATTAAAAATATATTTCTAAAGTAACCAACTGTGTAAAAACTCAAAAGTGTTCAAAAGTATACAGTGAAACCCATATAATTCGAAGTCGCTGGGAAATGGATTATACATGTACTTCGATTTACCAAAGTTCGGTTTACTTTTCAGCAGAGAAATGACCATTATTTTGCAGTCTGCCCCATACTATACATATAATTACATCCCCTTGCAAACTCCCCCCGTCTCCAACATATACACACACAAAAAACGCAAAGGAACTTGTATGAGACATGATATCTTTTGATTATTTTTTTTCTTTAGAAATGACCCTACCATAGTGGTAAAACAAAAACAAAACACTGAATGGCTTAGACCTGGTAGTTCTGGTCAGTAAACTGTCTTTATCTTGGCCGCATGTATTGTGTGTGATGTCATCAATCGATAAAGACATTTTCCCATGTATGATGTTCAAATGCAAGACTGTAGGCCTACATCTTTGTCCCACCTTGCTATCTGCGGCCTGGAATTACTATTGCGCAGTATGACAGTGCCGTACTTGTCCCCCCTCTCTATCGATTTTAGTGTGATGAATGTGTAAACACTGCAGCAATGTATTTGCAGTGCTGAAGTGCTAAGAACCTCGTGAAAGTGAGGTCTTTGTTCCTCCAGGGTTACTTTTGAATACAATCATGTGATGCTGTATAGCTTAGCGAGCATTACTTAAGTGCATACCAGAATGGCTCTATATGAGCATGGTGGGCACACCGTATGGCTCGTGATTTTACTGTGTGTAACTTATGTTTTACAGTATACCGTGTCTTGGCTGTACCTGTTGTAGTTACGTCAGCAATCGATAAATTTACTGGCCATTATGCCAGCACCATCTCATGTACGCGTGTTGTTGGCTGATATCATTGGTGTTTGAGGCAGAATCACACTGCGTGCACGGGCCTCACCCATACCACTGCCACCCTCCGCAGCATGTTTCTTGGTCAGGACAGACACGTAAGAGGAAGGTTCTGCAGCCTACCCGCTGCATCATTTTTGGCACTTACCCGCTGCATCATTTTTGGCACCTCTACCCTCTACCTCGATCGCTGATAAGAGTAAAGAGTTGTTGAACAGGCCTGAGTCAGTGTGTTTGTGGAAAGTGGTTTTCATAGTCACTGGGCTGGAAATCAGAAGCTATATTGAGTTGATTGAGGATGACAGCCCTCGATCAACTCAATTTATCAGAATTGGGGCGGTTCAAACTCGAATTAGCAGTAAATGTTTAATAGAGATAAAGAACGAAAAAAAAAAAACCATTTCAAGATCACCTCGATTTAGCAGAAAGTCGAATTACCAAAGTTCGGTTTACATAGACTCCACTGTTCTTCAGTGTGTGGAATATTGTTCACTGAATATTCACCAACTATTTTATTTTCCAATTCCAAGAGAACATACATTTTAGTGTTTCACACAGTTTAGCACTGTAGAAATGCTTTCTTAATAATTGTCTAATAATTATTTTGCACAAAGCACAAAGACGTAAATTCAAAATCAGGCTATAGCCTAACAAGTAAAAAAATCAGTTCCATAAGATTTAGTGTGAAATATGAGCCTCTAACTACTGAGCAAAATTCCAAATACATGTAAATCCAACAGTAGACACACCACAGAAAACATGAGGCTCTTGAATAACTTTGCTGGGAACTCTTTAGTGTAAGTGTATCAAAACTGCAATTTCAGACTGTTTCAGCTAGTAGAAGATAGTTTGCATGTGAATGTTCACAAAGTACAGCCTCCCCTCACCCCCTCCTGAATTTCAAGGCATAATATTTGATTTGAATTAACAAACCAATTGTGTCAGCATGATCAATGAACAGTTTGAACCACACAGGTACTACTCAACATCAACTGCATGTGAATCACTGAAATGTCATGCAATAAGTCATCCACCCATTTGTTTTTTCTCCCAAAGAAGCTAATACTTGTCATAAGAAATTGAATGTTTCAGGTAGAAAAAAAAACAAAACAAAAAAACTGGTGGGACAAACTTTTCACTTACTTCAAAAATCCAAGAGATATAGCATGTTTGACACAATCTGGCACTTACCAAATTCCTGGCTAACTGGTCAATGTCGCTGCGTAGATGACGAAGTCTACCAATCATTTGTGTACGATAATTGACAGGTGCCAGTTTAGCCTCACTTTCCAATTCTTGCAACTGAAATCAAACATTGACATGAGAAACTGCAGTAGTCTGCATATTTCGTTAAAAAAGTTTCCTGAATCAACACTGAAATTTGGGACAAAAAAAGAAAATAATGCTCAAAATGATCATTATCATATTTGTCTTTTTTTTAATAATGCTTCATACCCACATGACAAAATAATATACCTATACTTTATAACCCAAATTCCATACATGCTAGTGTTAAAACAATTACTTGTACAGTGTATGGAATTGCACAAAATTTTTAGTCATAACCTTTCAACAAAAACCCAAAAGTTGCAATTTAATTGCAGCTGAAAGAACTTTCATCCAAAATGCTACACTTGAAACAGCAATCAGGTGAAAATATGAAGGTTCCACAGACAGACTATACAAATTACAATGGTATGCTTTTCTAAAGTCAACATTACAATAACAAATATGCAAGAATACAGACATCATAAAGTAATGTGCTAAGTTGCTGTTGTAATTTTTTTGCATTGAAAATTATAACTAAGCAATAACAAAACAACACACACACATATTCTGTACAATTATTGAGTCTTTGAAAAACTGTATACTCACAATAACATTTGCATCTTCTAGCTTTCTCTCCGCTTTTCTGATAGAGCTTTTCCTTTCCTCTGCAAACAAAATTTTAAGGAAACGTAAACAAATCTGATGCTATTTTGAAGTTACTTTATTTCATTTTGTTTTTTCTTTTCGAAATTTCAATCACCCCAAATCAACTGCACATTTCTCAGGCAGGTTTGCTGAACCACTTTCAAAAGTTTCACACACTGTGACCAACAATGTTAGGGTAACATAACAGGTATCATCCATTGGTTTTTAACAACTGACATATGATGCACCATGCACTACTATACTGTACTGTTTGTTCCACTTCTTTAGTCTAGCATCTCTTAAATTCCAGATCTTCATATTTTCTTGAGGCAGGCTAATTCATGTTACCTCACTTGCTATGGGTCCCGCACCAATAGCGGGATCACCTCCCTTACATTCGAGCCAGATCCCACAACCACGGCAGAATGCACACTGTCTATCTTTCCCTCACACACCTATCATGCAGCAGATAATACCATTACTTGGTGATCAGGTCTTACCAGACCTGACCACAATGAAGACTAAGAGAGAGTGGTGATCAAGTCTTACAGGACCTGAATAAAATACAGCGAGAGTGGTGATCAGGTCTTACAGGACCTGACCACAATGCAAGTCCAAATAGTGGTGATCTGGTCTCATAATATGTTGGTGCTCTAGGAACACCCTTCACAAGGGGCAAATTTCACATTTTGAGACAACTATTATGAAAGCAGACCTGCCTACTTCGAAAGTTAATGATTAGTAATGGATTACCAATATTTAGTAATTTCACATAAAAATTAGTAATCCCTTGTAACGCGCACGGAGTAACACTAAGAAAGCAAACAATTGCGTGCCATACTATGTCATATGTCAACAAAGATAATTGTTATGCATGTTTATTTGTTGTTTTGATGATGTTCATTGTAGACTTGTCGAAATGTCTGTCTGCCCGTCTTCTTCATCTTACTTGGTGGCGCAGACATTATGATGCGCAGTCAATCCTTAAATATAAAAAAAAATCAGAAGTAGGGACTACTCGGGCTGTACGATAAAAATCCACGTGCTTGCAGTGTTCAGCGAGAACCACACAACGTCAACTCGATGAAACGCTCCCGCTCGAGCTTCGCAATTGCCAGGGAGGGGCCGAGATCTAGATCCGTGGTATGACACTTTTTTTTAATTTGGAGCCAAACTGAGCCAAATGAAGGAATATTTGAAGCAAATCATGAACCTATTGCTCGAAAGAGCAAAACCCAATCGGACAAACTGGCAAACTACAGGTACATGAGGTCAAAAGTTTATTACAACTTCCGGTTCACTTCGGCAACTCTGTGATTTGAATTTCAATAACAAAAACTCATGCATTTGTGCCGCATCGCCCGTAATTCCACAAAAGTGTCGAAAATTCGTAGAAATTCGGAGGATTCCGTAGTTCCGTAACGAGGATCGGAATTTCGTATAAATTACGGAAATTTCGTAAAAGTAGGCAGGTCTGTGAAAGAAGGACATTTTCTGTGTATTTTGCTTTTTCAAATTTTATTTGAAGTCAATATCTCAAATAGTTTTTGAGATATGGCCGTTTAAAGTGTCATGAGTAGTAAGAGGAGAAACTGACAAAAATGACTCTGTAGGCCTGTATCTTAAAAGCAGCCTGTGCGTCATCCGACAGTTTTCCTGGAGCGCCACACATATGACCCTGCAGCTACCATTAGAGCAGTTGAGATCACAGCATGCTCAGTTCTCTACACTCTGTCTGTGGCTCCTGGTCCCACTGCATGGCGGTAGTATCAGAGATAATAGTGCATTGTAGTTCCCCGCTAACACTGTTCTGTTGCTATTTTCCCAATTGTGGATTTTGCACTTCCTGATTATTTCAACAGCAATAACGCTGACATATGTGAAGTTCGTAAAAAAATGTTTTTTAAAATAGGCAAATTGATGGAACTCTCTCTGGAGTTACTATGGTACTCAGGATGGTGAGTCTTCTACATGCAACTGTCCATAGTTTCTCAACTTACACGACAAAATTTTACATTGGGGGGTAAATGATTGGAAAATTGAGCTAGGGCTAAGGGCGTGATTTTAGAGTTAAGGTACAGGACCAGGCTACATTTAAAATTAAGTGACTAGATCTAGATCTAATGAACAACAATGCTGACAAAAATGGCAGGGCTTCATAGAATATGTGATAGAATTAATACTGTAATAGAACATGTGCATATTTAAGGTTTGAACGGTCACCTGCTTGAAAATAAATAATACCGGTACCAATATATTAATCATGTAAAAATTCTTTCTGATTGTAAAAATACAAAAGTGGGACTCATGGAGTCATTCTCATTTGTAGAAGAGATATGATATGTTTAGATCTAGATATCAGTAGAATAGCATTGAGGAATGGCAATCTTCTAAAACGGGAAATAATTTATTAGATGAGTCTAGCCTAGCCAGTCTAGATTAGTCTTTAGACTCTAGATCTAGTCTACTTGGAATCCACCAAAATCTTTTCATTAAAAAAATTCTCTCATATGCTTCTATCTAGTCTATACCTCCACTTTGGCTTGACGCACTCTTCTCGAGTGAATTAAGCTGGTCGATGATGCCTTGTAAGTCATCTTCCAGTGACTCGAATTTCTCGGACGACATTTTGTGATTGGTTTGATCATGTGACTGAATGCTCTTCTGAACCGAAGATTAATAAACGTTAACAGTGTTTTGCCCATGACATTCAAAACTATGGATTCACTCTTGCGAAGTTTTTGTTGTCATTGTTAATGTTATGCGTGCGTCTTATACATGTAACCTATGTAATTATACACTGACAATTAGCTCAGATGTCACCTCACTCTTACGTAAAATGCCATCTCCAAACACCCGTCTGTGCACCGAAATGAGGCAATTACTAAATCTAGTCTTGAATTTTGAAAATGAAATGGGTGAAGATGTTAGTTCTCTCAAATGATTGCTATTTTATTGTTCATTCTCTCTTTCTCTCCCTCTCTTTTTTCCTCTTTGTTTTGGTGGAGTGGGCAGCACCTTGGTAATGATTGGGGAAGATCTTTGTATTTCGGGGGCCTTAGCTGAAGGCTAATAACACGAGTGTTGACTAGCCTACATGTAAAGATTTTGCGTCCATGATGTAAGGTCGGGTCGCTGCAGCGCCTGCTGCTGTGACCGTAGTCCGATCCTTGAGCCGCAGACTTTTTTTTTGCAGTTGTTGCACTTGAAGGTCTTCGCATCTGGCTCAGCGATTGTTACCGGTATATATATAAAACATGCATCGGCGACTATCGGCCCAACTATCGGCGCTATCGGCCACACTCAATGACCAAATAGGATCAGTAATTCACAGAGAGAGAGAGAGACTGAGTGAGAGAGAGAGGGGGCTCCTGAGTTGCAGCTCTGGACAGATTATTTTGGTGACAAACATCGTCATAATAAAAAGAAAAACAAAAATCAGGTTGAAAAAAAAATGCATTGAACACACATCAGTTTTCAGATAGCCTACAGTTCTCAGATTGCAGATTGCAGCCACACTTCCTTTGCAGCTCCTGAGTTGCAGATCTGGACAGATTATTTTGTTGACAAACATCGTCATAAGTCAGGTGAGAGTAATGATAAACGTTAGATATTTTGCAGAACTAACTGTTGATAGATCGAGACTCGATTTACTCTTGTTATATATGATAGGCAAATATCTTTGGAGAGAGAAAGATTTTAAGTGTTTTTTACGTGGTGTTTAACGTCGGCGCCCTGAGTGGGTTGCCGACGGCTGATAACATTATACTAACACCAGCGATATTTTGCAGAACTAACTGTTGATAGATTGAGACTCGATTTACTCTTGTTATATATGATAGGCAAATATCTTTGGAGAGAGAAAGATTTTAAGTGTTTTTTACGTGGTGTTTAACGTCGGCGCCCTGAGCGGGTTGCCGACGGCTGATAACATTATACTAACACCAGCGAATCAGTATAGTAACAAAATTTTTATTAAAAGAATATTAACGTGCACCACACATGAGACACTCAGTCGCACCATTGACATGTTCTCACCCAGTCACAGTATACTGACACCTGGCCGACCAGACCCAATGCTAACCCTTCATGTCGAGCGCTTGACAGGGCAGCCACTGGAATTCCTATTTTAAAGTCT
The DNA here is from genome assembly GCA_963931925.1 of Onchidella celtica. Lineage (NCBI taxonomy): Eukaryota > Metazoa > Mollusca > Gastropoda > Systellommatophora > Onchidiidae > Onchidella > Onchidella celtica. The sequence continues at coordinate 57,329,908 of OZ007569.1, read as the reverse complement.
TTGGATTGACGCGGCCGGGGATTGAATCCACGACCTCCCATTGCCCAAGGCGGCGCTCCAGACCTTTTGGCCATCAGAGCCAATGATTTTAACCAAATACCAGCCCAGTCAAATCCCATTAGCATGTTAAAAGGCGCTCGTCGTTTTTCCTAAACTAGCTGAGGTCCCCGGCCCTGCCGGGGATAAATCGGTTTGAATATTGGTTTCAGTTCTGGGTGGTTATTATGGACCTGCTTCATCTGGCCTGTTCCTATTTGTTTATTTTATTTTTGTTTGTTTGTTTTTAAATAAGTCTTACTGCTCTGCCTTTGTGAGTTGACACCCTGCGCATCCCGTACAACTGCATGATTTGCGCACGGGTTAGTGTGTTTGATAGTGAACACATCGCAGGTAATGATAACGAAACCTTAAAATGGCGAACCATGACTCGAAATAGATCTGAATGATGGCGAAACAATAAATTTCCAATAAAAAAAACTACAGCGATTTGAGACTTGTATGCTACCGATAGTACGTTTTTTAGGGGGCATGCTGCATCAGTGCATGCTAGATCTAGCTCTCACAGACACTACTGTGATTATGAATCGAATTCCGGGGCCGGAAGTGGAAAAGCGATTAACAAAGAAAGAGGTCATAGGTTAACGAACGTACAATTCGGATCAAACGCTCTCGCAAATTTACTGTTCCATTCTTATCGCATTATTGGAATAACTCACGAATCCCATAAGCTTTTTTATGCCTATGTACATAGGAACACTGGTCAGTATCGTACAATTGTGTGTGCCAAATTTCAGTTCAATACGTCCAGTAGTTTTTGAGTCCATAGGGAACAAAGGGGTTTTCTTACATTTTTTTTGTATAGATGCAAAAATCCACCTGCATGAATGCAAAAAAAAGAGAAAAATTGGGGATAGGATATGTGATATATGTGGATTCAGAATCAGATTAAGATTGATAATGTGTCTCCATTGCAGACGTATGGCTCCCAAGAAGGCCTCCAAGAAGGTGCCACACCCTGATTTTCCATGCGGTGTGTGCTCTTTGGCAACTAAAGGCACTGCCAGTATTGGCTGTGGGGTAAGATTGTTTTTGCTACTTTCTGCGAACAATGGGCAGCCAATGTGAAAAGGGAAGTAATCTGGGCTCAGGGAACTGTTCAGCATTCTTATAACAATAATTGTGTGAAAAGGGATGTAATCCGATATTACAATATTTGAAAATCAATGTTTTCAGGTATGCAACCAATGGTTCCATGCCCGATGCCAGGATCTTGATGTTGACTTACTGGCACAGTGGACTACGGTGTCCGATGAGTATGTGTGTTTGCGGTGCAGAAGTTTGCCTGATGGAAGATTCGATTACCGGACGGGTCTGGACCGAATTAAACAGGTCAGCTCTCTATTTGTACGTATTTACCAATCTGGAATCATGGGGCGGGGGTTTGCCCTTAATCAGTTTCAATTGGACCAACAATTTGTAACGAGTTCATCTTTTTGATTTTTACCCCTGTGTTTTTTGCTCTTTTTATGTGTGACAAAAAGTCTATAGCAAAATCAGTCCATTTGGTAGCCAATCGGTCGATAAAAAAAGGTCGATTTTTTTTGGGTAAAAAACTGAAAAAAGAAAAAAGCTATGATATTTTTAGATCCAAACAGCTGTGGGTTCACTTTAACATGAATATTTGTTATGTTTGTTTTGATGACAGGCTGCCGATGAAGGATACAAGAAGCTGGTCGCAGTTGCCAAACGCGAATTGATGCTGTGTGGGAGGGCTACAATGTCGATCGAGTCGATCGAGTCCGTTCACAACTACGACAACCTCCTGACTGACAAGACGGCACTTGCTCTCATGCGGCGCCATGGCATTGACGGCAGGCCTCTTGCAACACTGGGAGATGGCAACTGCTTGTTCAACGCAGTGTCACTGACTTTGCAAGGTACATTTGAATTGGCACCTGAAATGCGCTATAAGACATGTTTACAAATGGCGCTGAATAAAAGCAGAGTCTTACAAGGCCACCACAACCTAAAAGACATTTACATTGTATCATCAAAGTACACTGACGCAGTTGTTGATTGTGCACGTGATCATGCTTATTCGTCACCGTGGACAATACTGGGATTGTCACAGGTTGTTCACAGAAATGTTTTGACGCTGTACCCACCTGAAAACAGTTTCACTGACCAGGTAATCGACATTCTTTCTACTGTGTTTGGGAATTTTGCAGAGGACCTACCTCTAACCATCTTGTGGACAGGACCCAAGAAGAGGCCACAGAAGACATGGCTCCCAAATCATTACATACCGATAGTTCCAGAACATAGAGGTAATGCTGATGATAGTGCACATGACTCAGATGTGAATGAACTGGCGACTGAAGACAGTGACGGTGACTTTGTGACGAGGGCCCAAGAAAATAACGAAACTTGACAGTGACAATGACTTTGTCACGAGTGACGCACGGTGCAAGTGAGAGTGAAGATGTGGACTTCTGCGATGTGGACAATTAGACAAGGGACTCCCACTATGTGGGAGTTTCTTCTCAACAGTCACTGTGCTGGGTCACCTGCAAAATGGCGTCCCACTGGAGCGCATCCCAGTAGGACCGAAGGACGACAAAGCATTTGTTGTCAAGAACAAATACAGATCAGAAAAACGCCAAGAAATTTATGGTGACTGTGGGGCGTGGGAAAAAAGGTCCAACACGACATACTACTATCAGAGAGATGGAGATAACTTTATCAGGATCTTCAAGCGACAAGGCAAATTTTGTAAAGAGGTGAAGTCAGGTGGAAAGAGGTTGTACCCAGAGCTTGAACCACAGCCTTCATCACACACCCTTGTCTGTTTGACGAGATATTACGCCAAGTCTGTTGCCGACAATGCGTACCGGAGGAAGGTGACTTGGGTCGAGCATGCTCCAGAGGATGTTCTAATAAGTGAGCGGTGCAAGAATGTCTTCGTCGTGGAGTACTTGGGCACCTTCCCTGGTCGACAACAACATGGTAATTGTAAGACAGCCGACAACGCCCAATACATACGGACGTCAAAGGAGACACTTGACACCATCAAGGAGCAGAGCAACATACCACCAATGAGGCTATACGAGAAGCTCATCACGCAGGAATACGATGATGTTAGGGATATGCCCAGAAACAAGGACCAGATTCGCAACACGCAAATGAATGAAAGAAAGAAAGAAGGCTCTCTCTCCCATCACGGCAGTCTTGCAGACCAGATGTTAACTTTGACCCGAATGGCAAATGACGACAAAGGCAAGTTCCTGCGGGACATCACCTTCAAGGTGGTGAAACCTGCTGTTTCACCATTGGTAGTCATGTTCACAGAGGAGCAAGTCGAGGATATCAAGGCCTTTTGCACCACCGGCAGGACGTTCATAGCGATTGACAAGACATTCAATCTAGGACAACTGCACCTGACAAACATGGTATGCAAGAACTTGTCTGTCCTAAACCCGAAGACCAAGACCCACCCAGTGTTTGTAGGCCCCCTCCTCCTTCATGGAAGTTCCGGTTTTGAAATTTTTCACCATTTTTTGTCAACTGTAGCAGCAGCTCTCAAGGACGTGCACTGCAATAACCTGGTATTCGGATCGGATGATGAAAAGGCGCTGACACTGGCCATCAGGCTTGCGTTTCCGTCCTGCCAGCAAGCTCTGTGCACACGGCATCTGCTGAACAACACTATCAGGCACTTGCGTGACAAAGTGGGACTTCCTATGCAACAGCGAAGTGTTCTAGTTGATCAGGTGTTTGGTGCTGATGGACTGATGCATGCACCCGATCAACTCACCTTCGATCTGAAGAAGGAACGCATTGAGGACCAGTGGCCGGCAGCCGACATCCGATATTTCACGAAAATGACCACCCAGGTACTACAGAACGTCTGTGTGCTACACTGGAATGGCAGCCTCGCAACTGGGTGGACAAACAATTCAGCGGAGTCAATCAACCATGTCTTCAAACATCTCATTAATTGGCAGTCCCAGCCCCTGCCGACCCTTGTGGAGAGACTTGAAACCCACATCCGAGCTCAACACATTGAGGTGTCGCGCGCTGATGGGCCAGGGCACCTACATCCTGCGAGCTGAGCAAGCACACATGCGCATTAAGTCAGAGGACTGGCTGGCACTGACTGCAAAGCAAAAGGACACCCTGGTCAAGAAGCTGCGTGAACCAGTTGGTGCCGGCATTGTGTCCTCTTCACAGGGCAGCTTGGTCGTCAACTCGTCCCCTTCTGGAGGAAAAAAGCCGGTCCAGAGAAAAAGACGAAGAGCTGCGAGGACGTCCACATTGAAGTCGTGAATCATGAATCTCTCTCTCTCACTCTCAGGACAGGAAGGCTATTTCTATTTCTTGTTTGTTTGTTGTTTTTTTGTATGCTTTGCTTGCTGATATATATAACAATTCACAATTGAATTATGCATTGACTAATTGGATGCGTGATTTTTTTTTTTTCTACTTCTTGTTTTTTTGTACCGTTTGACTGTCAGACTGCAGCTTGGTCGTCAACTCATCCCCTTCTGGAGGAAAAAAGTCGGTCCAGAGAAATAGACGAAGAGATGCGAGAACGACCATATTAAAGTCGTGAATCTCTCTCTCAGGACAGGAAGGCTGTTTCTATTTCTTGTCTTTTCATGTTTTGCTTTCTGATATATATATATAATAATTCACAATTGAATTATGCATTGACTAATTTGATGCGTGATTGATTTTTTTTTCTTCTATTTCTTGTTTTTTGTACCGTTTGCCCGTCAGACTGCTTGTTTCTGAAATTCTTTGATGCACTGTTCAGATATAAAACTTCTCTGCCAACAGCAGCCCGATATTGTGTCCTTTTGTCTTGTTTTTTAAACAGAAGAATTACTTATCCTATTTGGTCACTGAGTGTGGCCGATAGTGTGGCCGATAGCGCCGATAGTTGGGCCGATGTGGCCGATGCATGTTTTATATATACCCGTAAACTGCCACCTGCTTCTTGCGTTCCTTCTTCTCCCCCCCCCCCCCCGTCTCAGTCGTGGGAATGTACGTTCTGATTGCAGTCCTCTACAGCTATTGCAGTCCGCAGCTTGGGTTTCCCAGTTTGCTGGAAATGATACTGCCTGTCTGCCTTCCTGCGGGACCACTTTTTTCTGGACTTATAAACCGTAACTGCTTGTCTTCCTTGTAGTTTCTGCCGCTGGTACAGCGACATCAAAGTGGCATATCTAAAGTCACTATAGTGGCGAAACAGAAATCACCAAACATTCATTACTTTGGTTATAGCAAAGAACAGTTTGCTTGCAAGTAAAGTGGTAATTTAGGATCGATGCTCTACTGAATTACTCGAGGTGTTTTATTATTATTATTATTTTTTTTATTTTTTATGAACAAGATGCATGTGATTATTTCAAGTCCCGTCGGTCAAAACTCAATAACACAGATGGGTCTATCATCTATCCGGCTTCTCTTTGTCCTTTTTCCTCTCCCGTGCAGCCTTGAAATTTAGGCAGTTACCGGTATCTCTGAGTTCTCTCTGCTTTGGTTGGCTGCTTAGATTTGTTTCACACGGGAATCAAATCTCACTTTTGAAATCACAGTCTCTGGAAATCAACATCCGGTTGAGAGGTCGGACGTGGCCACAGACTAGAAAAATATGAACCTAAGGATTAAATGTGAAATAAATCTGTATATAATGCAAACAAGAATGTAACTCATTGCTTTAGTAACGTGCAGATTACGTTACCAAGAAGCCAAGTTGCATTAACATTTTTATTGAGCCTGGTCATCGGTCAGAGCAACAAAATGGCAATAAATCTGGATCTAGACCCAGACTTTAGATCTGACTCTTTTTCTTGGACTTGACGCCGGTGCGTGCACCTCGCTCATTCCAGTGTTTTTGGAAAGGAGAGGTAACTGTAAGTTCTTTTGTCACCAATGGAAGGCTTGGTAATTTGCAGCTAATATCCAAGCAAAATAATAATGGATGGCATTTATATAGCATCCATTAAAAATGCTCTCTATGCCCTTTACAGAAGGGAGGCCGACATGTCAAAATACATGGGTAAACAGTTACAAAAAATCAAACATAGTACTCTTAATCAAAATAGAAGGGGCCTACAGAAACACCCTTATAAAAGCTCACACACACAATCCACGTTGATACACACATAGGCCTACAACGTGCACACACACACACAGATGCCAAGCTTGAATTGATGTACATTTTACTCACTGAGCTCAAAGTATGATGAAAATAAAATTGTTTTGAGTTGTTTCTTGAAAGTTTCGGAAGGACTTCCGAATGCGTTCCATAGCCCGAGTGAAAACAATACATAGCTACCCGGGCGGCTTTCCCTGATATGTCAATCTGATTAATTACTGCCCAGAGGAACATCGGCCTACGGCCTTGATGATACAAACTGACTAGACCCCCACGTCGTTACATATCAATCTGATAATGCCTATGCACTTGTCGAGCTATGAAACGCATTCGAAAGTCCTCCCAATGTTTCTAAATTCTTGGCTTCTCTAGTGGATTTCGGAAGCTTATTCCACATGAGTGGGGCAAAATATGAGAAAGAGCGCTGACAGTGCACCTTATAATTAACTTTAGGTTTAAGAAGGATGGTTATATCACTCGATGATCTGAGTGCCCTTGAAGGTATTTAGGGTGTTAAAAACTGGTGTAGATAATCTGGGGACAAGTTGTTTAAGCACTTATAGCATGTTAGGCAAATTTTTTATGTGATGTGTTCTTTCACTGGGAGCCAATGTAGTTCCTTCAAAATAGGAGTCACGTGATCATGTTTTTGTTTCTTAGTAATTATTTTAGCAGCAGCATTTTGTACCCTTTGAAGAACAGAGCTGTGACACTGTGTAGATTCATGAACATCATCATCATGGCCAATACCTGCTGTGGAGGGCACTATAAAAGTGTTTCCCGACACAAGATGCAGATTACGGGGCAGGATTACCATGTCAACTTATCTTTAGGGATACGTTTATGGAAGGGACTATGGGTTAGGGACAGATATGACAGTAGTCCGAGGGGGAGGGGGGGGTACGGGACAATAGTGCATTTTAGCACCCCATTTTTCTGCGCATCCATGTTCAGCTATTCCAAAACTAAAACCAACTCCCTCTGTATTGGTTCATTTTTCAAAATTGCGAGGGTATATGGGTCCCCACAAGGACGCAACTTTAGCAGCAGGAGGTTCTGGCAAGTTAGTTCCCTTTTTGGATGTTTTTGTAGTAAATGCGTGGCTTGGAAATTCCCTGCTGAGAATTCGGACTAAGGCACATGACTTCTCCTTTCATAAATGGACCATGGGAAAAATTTCAGCTGATTTTTGAATGAAACTCGGGGTGTGTGCACTTGAGGGAACCGCCGAAACACAAATGACCTGCGCAGGAAGAATTTGAGGGCTAAATTGCACTTTACCGTTTTAGGGCTGGGGATATAATTGTCAGTAATACCTTTCTTTAGTAAAGGTTAAAGAATGTATTATCTCACTCGTGCCCATCAACCTCCTGCTGCAAGAGGCGTATCATTACAATGCCATGTTCCCAATGTCTGCCATGCTCACAGTGAAAAAACAGGTGGTCTAGCCAGACCGTGCAGGGCGTGATTTCATGATTTAGGCCACTGCCCTCTTTGAAACGTAATAACCGTTTTATTGGTCATTGTTGTAAATCAAAGGCATTGTGACAAGATCTTGTGAACTTTTCTCCATGGTATGATTATTGTTAAAGAAATTCTTAAATGTATTAATTATGTTTCTGGTCTCTGCAACAATAACACTACATGACTGTTGCTTCTCGGATTCCTTGAAATTCGTCAAACTCGAACCAGATAAAGCCACCTTCAAGAATTAGAGTTATTCTTATTCAATTATATTTTCTCTTTTTTCCAGGGCCTAAGTCACAGCACATTATGCCTTGCCATAAGCACTGTCTTTGATCGCTATGAGGACTGATGTTTTTTTGTCTTTTCCAGATAGCCACTAAAGGTTATGGTTAAGGTAGCATGAATGATTTTGATTAGTTGAAATTCTCAAAACAGTGACATAATCTTTTATGAAATTAGTTCTTTTATTTTATTTTCCAGGACCTTTGCCAATGCCAGTTTCATCAAGAATACAAGCTTAAAGACAGTCTCCAAAATTGAAACAGATGCGAGGATGAGGATTAGACGTCTTTTATCCCTTCCACGACTCCTGTTAATCTGTGCCATTTTCTTTGCCTTTTGCCTTGCATTTATGGTTAATGATTTAAGTAAGTTTTATGGTATGTAATGTGAGCATGGAGCAGTTTATCAAACATCCTTAGCTATGCTTCATGACTGGATTAGATTTGACATGTGAAGAGACAGGTGGCTGTTTTTGGGTTTTTTTTTTTTAATTTCCTTTTTTGTATTGTTCTTTTTCTGTTACTGAAAACAATCACTGAAGAAAATGGAAATTGCTGAAGCAAAATAAAAAGCAAAATGTTGTTGCTCTCACGCAAATTTAGCATGATTTAAAAAAAATTTTTTTTTAACTGATCACAACTCCTTTGTCACACATTCAATGAATGTAAATCTTCTAAAGGTAAAAAGAAGGACCAAATCAAATGATGTCTTCGCCCCTTTTCACTGGATACAAAGGAAGTGTGCAGAAGTCACAAGATAGTGCCAGGGTACCAGTGAAAAAATATGAGAAATCTTGCATTGTTAAATTGTTCATTCTTCTAGTCCAAATGCTGACCCTGGATCATAGGATTGGAATAATAAATCATTTATAAGAATGTGATATGTATCACTTTGTTAAGGAGGACCACTCATAATTCACTGCCAGTTTTGTGTTTGAAGCAAAGTATGTAATGTTGCATTTCATTGTATCGGACTGAGTGGCATGCCACATGGTAGCAACTTAAAACCTTTATTTCAAGTAAAATGTAGTTCAGTTGCTCTGGAAACTTATAGGACAGTTCAAAGATGGTATGAGAATGACAAAGTGTGTTGTTTTTTGTTTTTTTTAAATTTCAGTGCACGAATGCAACAGTGATGAACTTCTTGCAACGAAGAAGTTGTTAAAGAAATACTCAGATCAACTTCAGGAACTGAAAAATGATCAAATCATACTACGACGTAAATTGAAAGAGACTGAGTCACAGCTGGGTGAAACAGGTGCAAGTAAATCATCGCTCTGGATTCCTGGCTTACCCACTATCTACCTGATCACACCCACATATACTCGGCTAGAACAGAAAGCAGAACTTACAAGATTAAGTCACACTTTCATGCATGTGAGAAATATTCACTGGATTGTAATTGAAGACTCACAGACAAAATCAGATCTAGTCATTACATTTTTAAGGCAAACGGGCATGAACTATACACATTTAAATGTGTTAACACCTGCCACATTTAAAATGGCTTCTGTTGACCCAAATTGGTTGAAGCCAAGGGGTGTTTTGCAACGAAATGCAGGACTGGAGTGGTTGAGACGCAATACAAACCCAGGGAAACAATCTGCTGTTATCTATTTTGCAGATGATGATAACACATACAGTTTGAAACTGTTTGATGAGGTAATTATAATTTAGTTTGGTTACTTAGTGTAAGAAACTCTTAGTTTCTGGCCTCATGATTTGAGAACACAGATGCTTTGTTGGCTTTTTGTCTGCAAGTTTCCAAACTTCGCATCTGAGATCATTGATCTTCTGCAAAGCTTGATAGTCGAGGCAGTCATCCTTTTTCGCTATTGGTTTGGCATTCATTTTATGTGGTTAAAAGTGTAATATTACCCTTACACAAATCCGTGTTGTGTTAGTTGCATGTGTTATATTCATAACAATCGTCAAGAAACATGTTTTGCAATGACAAAGCAGTTGATGAACATTACATTTATCTGTCAACCTCATATTCTGAAATGATTTCATTTTCAGTTTGAGAAACCAGGACATTCATTTCTCTATTCATTTTTGAGTTCATTTGTATTCTTTGTGAAGCATCTCAGAACACTTTACGTTTTGACTTTCTTACCAGATGAGATTCACGAAAAAGGTATCTGTGTGGCCAGTGGGCCTAGTGGGTTACCTCAGATATGAAAGACCAATAGTTGAGAATGGAAAGGTGGGTGTGAAACATGAACTTTACCCTAATTAGAACCAGTCACTACAAATATTTTGTATGTTGCATGTTTGACCTTACATTTACGTTGTAGGCTATCTTGTTATCATATGTTTTAACTTGATGAACCCTCTTCACCAGTACATGGGCTATGCCCTATAGTGTCTACATCCCTGTTCATTGTTGACCTCAACTTTGTAACCATGAGCTCAGGAGGCCAGGGATATATGGTATAGGGAAAATCAGGGTTGAAAGGGTTCATCTGCAATATTGCAGCTCTTCAAGTTCCTGTTTTATAAGTATGCACATCCTCACAATTCAGAAGCAGACAGTGCCCAACTAAGTTTTAGAAACCCACCTTTGTACAGAATTAAAAACTCTGCCTTTGATAAAATGTTTTATATTATTGGAAATTGGTTTAGCCAAAATTTAGGGGACCAACAATTGCATTTTGTATGGACAGTATTTTGGATAAAAAGACTAAGTGGTTGGTTTGAAATCACAATTTTCATTCCTTAAAGGCAGATAATACAAGACATATTATATTTGTGATTTTACTTCACTACCTCCTTCAGTATACTGTATCCAGCACCACAACTCGAATATCCTTTTCTTTTCTTTTTTTTTCTTTCTTGTCTTTTCGTTGTGGGTGTATAAATGAGATGCACAATGATATAGTAGTTGCATCTGCCAACATTACCAATAAAATTAGTAGCTACTGACTTTTCATCTAAACTACAATCTACAGAGTTTACATCCAAAACTACTGATTATTGGAATAATTAGATCTACATGCATTTTTTGTTTTGTTTTGTTTTGCCTCAGAAGAAGTTCATCAGTAAAAATGTTTTCCCAAATCAGAATAAAAGGTTGAGTGCATGTTCGGAACCATCATTAGCATTTCAGTCCTCATACGGGGCTCCTTAGACATAGGCAGTTACTTTACACATGTTTTGTTTACAGTACATGCTCTTCCAAAAGCTCACTGCCTTTGCTTCACGTTGTGGCATGTGACTTTACTTGCATGAATCCAAGGAATCTATCATTCTTATCAAGTTTAGATCTGTATGAAGAACTTGTTTTTCAAAATGGATTAATTTCTGTCTAAGAAAAGACAATGTAACAAGACAGAAGTAGGATGGCCAAAAAAAGAGAAGGACATAAATTTAAGCCTAATTGGATGAAATCCTGTGCACCTTTGAGGCCACCATCATGTGGACCCTCCCATGCCTTTTGTGAAGTATGGCAAGATCTCGGGTTCCCTCTAGATGTCACGATGACCAATAGAGTGTCCTCCTTCAGAAGTCGACGGGTGTCAACGGTTGTCGCCTCTAGATGTCAACGGGGTCCCCTATTTTAGGCTATGATGGAGTCCCCTCCAGATGTCACGAGCAGAGTTAGGGTCTTGGGGATCTAACGACTGCACGAGAGGCAGTTAACTCACACTCGGACACAAACACACAAGAAATTATTAAATAACTAGAGTATATGTATGTCAGGCCGGCCGGGCCATATTATTACATAATATTAATATACTAAACAATAGAGGTATATTCAAGGCCACCAGCCAATTTCTCATGGCCCTGGTGAAAAAAACAACTCACGGCTCTGCGTGAGATTTAATAACACTTGACTCATGACACATCCCCCCACCCCCTACTCCATTACTTCCAATCACGAACATTAAAACCGACAAGCGTGAATCTAACAGTTTAACTTTGCAATTCTTTACTCACAAACAATAATACGCGAGGACCGTTCAAGGCCACCAGCCAATTTCTCATGGCCCTGGTGAAAAAAAAAAAACTCACGGCTCTGCGTGAGATTTAATAACACTTGACTCACGACAACTGGATCCACATTCATATTGAGAGTATGAAGCAAAAGAAATGGTTAATGTTCAGAGTGTCCAGTCACTTCATGGGTTTGTGGCTTCCTGAAAGTGGTAAACTGCAGATCTAGATTTAGTGTTCTTTTGAAAAACTGTGTCCTTCTTGTACATATCATTATTTCTCAATCTTTTGTCTGTAGGTGGTTCGGTGGTTCACCTACTGGAAACCTAATCGACCATTTCCAATGGATATGGCAGGCTTTGCCATAAATTTACAGCTTCTCCATGACTTTCCTGATGCAGCTTTCTCAAATTCAGTACAGAGAGGTTATCAAGAATCCACAATTTTATCACGGATGGAGATATCATTAGAAGATTTGGAACCCAAAGCAAATATGTGCACAGAGGTGAGTTGCACTCAGCTACTAATGTTTTTCAGTGGAGCATTGCAAATCGCTTCTAAAAAAAGAACGGGTACTATTTTCAGCTCAATTAAGACCTGGCATAGCTCTGCCGTCTTATGACAGAAAGCCGCATATGCAGAAAATGAAATTTTATAGGAGAGCCAAAAAACTGAATTTACTTGTCCTCATGTTTGCCTTTAAAACTTTGACAATCTGACATTTTCATTTCAGTAAGCAAAGTAGTCCGCATCTTGTGGCCAATTTTAACCCATACAGTGCTTCTGTTGACGGCAGTATGGGGCAAAATTTGTTTTGTCATAGACGATCACACTGATTTGCCTGATAAGACTTATGACAAAAAAAAGTAAATGTCGTATATATGCGTTTCAAGTCCACTTGATTCTAATGAAATCTTACAACAGAAAAGCGCACATGGCTATTTACGGTTTTTTGCAATAAGACTTGGAGACCATCTCATGCTCTTCTTTAAAGAATTTTGCATATGTGGTGATTCAGCACATGAGAGACAAATTGTTGCACATGCACACCAATTATTCAAGACTTCTGGGTGCGTTACTCGCCTGTCTGTACAACTGCTGCCTCTCTTCTACACATTCCATAAGACCATGAATTCAAAACCAGGCTGTAGTACTATTTAAAGACTATATACCCAGGCTCAAAATTGGACTTCATTTTTCCATTGTCACATTAAGACATTTACGAAAACATATTGAGCTACAGTATAGTATATAGCTTTATACACCACTTAACCAGCCATAACACTGAACAATTTGAATTATTTTAATGGTTTTCCAATGCAAAAGAAACTAAAAAGAATCATTTAACAGAGCTTATCATAACAGTTCTTCAACTTTTTAAGTCAAATATCAAAATACACGGAAAAACTGTCAATACAGCTTGTCAATTTCTCGACTCAAATCTTTGCCTTTGTCACTTTCCAGAACGACAGAAACACAAGTGGTTTGATAATCTGCTCCTTTTTCCGAATACCAATACCTCGAGGCCGTGTTCTTGAAGTTGTTTCCTGTTTACATAAAGTCGTTTTACCAAAAAGTAAAAGTCTGAAAGTCTGTCTGTGCGAAATCATTTTTGAAGAACATGGTTGACTGGTGTGTGTCAAGACTAAATGTGTGTAAAGGGAAATAACCTAATCAATACGACCTAGAGGTGAATATGTATAACGTGAAGTAAGTCATTGTAGATAAGGTCAAGGACGCAAACGACGGTGGGTTTTGATGACGTCATGTTATTATTTTAAGTTGAACAACAGGAAGGGGAGATAAACAGTAGTATGCTAATAAATTATAATACAGGAAGTTTGCACCCATGAACAGAAATCTTTGTATATTGACAATTGTAACAAAAGTAAAAGTAGACATGTATATTGGAGGTTAGTAAATAGTTAGATAAAAGCCATCTAGGTTTAAAGGGAAGATTAGCGCCCCAGTTGTAATTTGTAGAGGGAAGTATGTTTGCCTACGTCACTGAGGGAAAAAGGGCGAACCAATGAGGGTTAGCGGAGAGATCGCGATGCAGCGCAAACCCTGCGGTCCGTACTTCTTTATTCATTCCGTACAGAGAGCTCCTTCTGTGAAGGTTTCAGCATAGGCCCAGCTTGATGGGTCCAATTATAACTAACAGCATGACCAGATGAGGATCTCGTCATTGATCCATATTGCCCAATTGAAAATGAACCACGCTTTTATATATCGTTTCTGGCCTTAGCGCCAGAGCAATCGTAAGTAGATCGGACCAAGCTCGTGATGATTGACTGAGTATGACATGTATCCGATAGGAGAATGAGGAATCCACCCACGTGAATGCAGCACGCATAGTTTACCTCATCTAGAGCTGCAAATAGATCTAGTATTTTTGTATGAATACATAACTGTAAATTGTGATTGAATTGTCTGGGTGAGGCTGGGAGTTGCCAGCCCATCCTTGAATTACATTTAACTGTGCCGACGTCACTTCGACGGGCAAGACCTAGACCTATAAACTTGGATCTAAATATCTGAGATGACCTTATGTCTCCAGAGACTATATTAGAATAGTGATTACCATACAATAAGCAGTCTATATCTTAGACATATACAGGAATTATTAACTAGATAATTAGCGAGCATGGGAGTTGAATGATTTTATAGGAAACCTAGAGCTAGAGTTGTAATGACGTAGTAGTGATTATGAAATTGATGCTGCTGATGTTTATCATTACCACATAATTAGATCTAGCCAAAATTGTTAGTATACTTAATGTAATAAATGTGACCCTGCAGGTCTGTGTAACTGAAATTTACTCAGGTTGTTCTGTAGTGTGCCAGTGCATGGTATGAAAGTTTAGAGTTTAGATTGAAACAAGTAATAAAACATAAAACTCTCGATTTAAAATGCAGTCGAACCATAAGTGAATGGATCCCCGAAACTGACAGCTGGAGGGGATTTTTACAATATCCGCCAAGCCCCCGACTTCTGACTGTGTGCCTCCTCATGTTTGAGAAACTTTACCCAGCACATTGTAGCGATATGAGGTCAATCGGATCCCACTTTTGTCAACAAGTACTGAAGAAACACCTGACGCCCAGTCAGTGAAGTCTGGTCATGAGATATTCATCATGGAAAAAGAGTCCAATTTTTGTTCTGGACTGAACAACTGTACATCTACATCTTGATTGTTTCAGCATCTCGACAGTTCAAAAGAAATCTGTGAGATGCTGATGATACGTGCTCATGCCATCTCCCAGCTATTGCCTCATGCCAACCGGCTGTCTTGTCTTTCAACTTTTTGGAATATTAATTATGATCCTAAGGGAGTAAATGTTTTGTTATAGACGCACAGTCTGCTTGTGAAAATGTCTGGAGATCTGCAGCTACTATAGAGTCAGATGTCGCGACGGGTTTGGAGGCATCAGCTTGGTAAAATGTGTGGGCTTTCACACAACGTCTCTTGTGGTAAAATATATTTTCTGTACAACTTGTATTCATGTTCATAGGTGCAGTTTTTCTTATATAAGGTAAATTCCTCGCACAATTCGCACTGTTCAATGCCTAGTCTTGTGAAGGAAATGTTCTGCTTGTGGAAAATTTGGTAATAGGTATTGTAGGATATGTTCTGGTCCACAGTTTCAAGAAAATGATTATACATGTGGCGCAGAGAGAGGTCGGACGGTAGGTGCCTCCGATTAGTTGTGTTGCTGTCGGAAATGAGAAATTGATGGACGAAACGATTCGATATTGATGGCTGATGCATGCTTTCCTCTGCCATCAGTAGGTGTGTCTTGCTCTTGTGAAGAGGCAAATGCAGTTCTCACTGTGCTGTCATTGTTTTCACTAAAACCGAGTGTTGTCAGGAAAATTTTCTTGCACACCTGTCGGTATGAGCCGTCTTCTCCATGGAAATAATATCGAAACGTTTGTGACTTTGCCAGCTTTGTGCTTTTTGTCACACGTTTCACATATTCTCCTCTAGGAACATATCTGGCTACAAATTTCTTTTGCTCAGCCCAATCGTGATTCCAAGAGTTTGCGTTTAGTTCTCATGGCCTCTGTGAAATATTCAGAACACTTTTTGTGACACTTTTGGTCACATCCTTTTTTAACACCATGTTTGGCCTTACGTTTGGCAAATGCTGGTGCTTGGGATGTTCGAATTTCATCAGAGGTTTGCCTCTTTCCTTTCTTAGTTGTGGCTATTGGAGTTTCAATCAGTTCCATTTCCTGTCCCAAACTGCTTTTCGGGTTAGAAGAATTCGAAGTTGAAAGAACATCTCTTCGAGATCCCCCTTCATTACACTTACAGAAAACAGCATCAAGATTTTTCTGAACTTTTGGATGTTGATGCTTTTTCTGAAGGTAAAAGATAGGCAACGCTTAACCACCGAAGGTCACTCATCTCTTATGACAAACACATATGGCTATATGGGAGTTTCTGTCATAAGAATTCGCATATCCGTCTTTTTCTCATAAGTTTGTGAGCCTTTTCGGTTAAGCTTAACACAAGGTATATTTTTGTCTTTGTACAGTGTAGCTATTTGTAGCGATATGAACATGGGTCTAAGATAGAAAGACGCGCCATTGAGCGGATTTTCACACAAGCCGAAAAAAGGTGTTTGGCCAAAACCTGCATGTGCGGCTTTCTATCATAAGACAGCAGAGCTGTTGATGTTGTAATGTGAAACTAATTTACAGTAAAAATAAGAAATTTCAACACCACATTTTGAATTAATCATGTGAGAGTTCATTGATAGTGAAACATTTCCGATGATGGAACCAAAACTTGGATATAATGTTTTGTTAACTCATTCACTGCATAATTTTTTACCACGATTTGACAAATTAAGTTTTTTGACTTTTTTTTTTTTTTGCCTTGGTATATGATTTTAACCCTTTGAACACTATTGCATGGTACACTGGTCAAATTCTACGGCGATATATACACTATTGACCAGTACAGCGGTCAGAAGGGTGACACTGCATATTTGTGCTCCTATATCATCAAAAGTTGCGTTTGGCCGCAATTTTTTATTCCCAGTTGTAAACAAAGAGAAACTAGAAGCCAGCGCGTTAGTTTGGAGAGGTTTTTTGTGAAATTTTCGTGATGAAACTAGCATTTGATGAACCCTCAACCTCGAGGGGTAAGGTAAATCAGTATTATCAGCCCAAGCTGTTAGGGAGATGATTCTCGATTCGGACAATGAAGAATTAGGTTTTGACGAATATTATCCAATGAGCGATGTTGAAAGCGTGTCTGACGATGAATTAGGTAGAGATCTAGACCTAGACCAAGACATAGAAGGTGAAGAAGAGCCTAGACCTGGACCTAGTGGGGAAGGTGAGCGTGTCCCAAGAAGGGGGCGTCGCCCTGAGCTTCTTGATTTCTTAGCAACAGGCTGGTACAAAACATTCTATAATACATGTACTCACATTTGCTCCCTATCCATCAATGTTGTGTATGTTGTGTGTTTCCATCATTATATTACTATCTATGAAAATGACAATTTTGGGCTGCTGGAGCAGGAACAGGGGTTCATAAGGACAGAGGGACCAGTGTTCAAAGGGTTAAGATGCTCATTTTACACAATGTATAGGTTTTTATACCCACTTATCATATATGAAAATGTTCGAAATTGAATGAAAAATAAATATTTTGACACAACAGTGCATTGCATTTTTTAATATATAATAGGATAGTTCTTTTTTTTTTTTTTAATTACGTAAATAAACATCTAGATGTACTCACCAAGAATTGTAGCATCCATAGTTTATACAGCATATCAGCTAAATATCCATGAAACCAATGTCTGTCCATTGTATTTATGAAAATAGCAAGATCAGTGCTCATTCATGCATTTACACTGTACAGATACATGACATTATGAAATGTCAAAACTGTAAACACAACATACTACACACTGTCACTGTTTTCTGCACTGAAGCACACATAAAGAAAACAAACTTTAGTGTAAGAAAACAGTCCTTAGCAGATTAGAACAAGTTGAAATGGAGTAGTAAAAAGTTGGTTTGGAAATCATCAGCTAATGGGAGCTATGTCACACATGTACAACGCAGGCTGTGTTGTATTCTAGGGAAAGTGTTCAAAGTGGAAAACTACCATTCTTTTCATAAATCAGGTAGCTTCAATATTATGGGGCTTAGAGATGTTGAAATTGAAGACTCAACATTTGAAGAGTTCATATGAGTGGAGCCAGCATTTAGTCGGTAAATTTTGCGGTTAATCTAAAGGTTCTTTGTCATACCAGTGCCCACATCATGTGGTCATGTGGCATTCTTTGTCTGTCTATTGCAGTGCTCATTCCTACATCAGTTTGTCAGAATTTGAATACATAAATAATGAAAATTTGAAACATGGGAATTGTCTGTGTCTATTATGTTGTTAAAACTGATATTGATTATTTCAACGGAATCATTTACATTCATTTTCATCACTCTTTGCCAGGTTTTGGTATGGCATACAAGGACAGAGAAAAGCAGCACAAAGAATGAAGGCAAAATGGTCTCAAAATATGGGAAAGGTTCAGATCCAAACATTGAAGTCTGATGTTCCAAAAAGAGCCACTGTTGGTCTGGACAGAACATTTCCTCAAAGAAACCTTGCCTTTCTCAGACTGGTACTCACTTGAAGAAACAAAAGGCAATGGAGAGAGACTTTGCTTCCAAAATCGCATTTTTTTTGTTGTTTTGTTTTGTTGTTATTGTCTGCCAGAAGTGACCTTTTGATTTGGCATCTAGCGTCTATCATCAAGGCCATGGAATTACATAGCTATGCACTTTCTTCCCAGCTTAACAAAATCAAAGAGTGTACACTTGCTGTCAGTGGGAAAGTAGCAGCAAGTGTTTAGCTAGAAGATACATGAAGGATAGGGGAGACCATGGTAGCATTTATTCAGCGTGGCAAGTGAAAACTTTTCAATGATAAGTGCTACAGCAAAAGGAAACCGTAATTAACTGCTTAGTGGCTTTTTAGATCATTATGCCACTTGTTTAATAAATTTCAGATGTACCAGAATGTCATGATTCATCTGAAAGGGACCATGGTGACCGCAAGTTGGTCAATGCAAGATATCAGCCTATCTGTAAAGAAAGTTTTTACCACCACAGTAAAGAATTGGACAAACTTTTAACTTGAGTGAAGTCATTAGAAAACATTTATGTTACCAAGGAGAAGACCTTTTTTATATCGGGTCTGTCAAAACTATTGAGCTAATCAAAAATTGGAAATTCAGAGATTAAGTTATTGGAATTAGGGCCACACAGCTATAACCCAACCCCTCCAAATTAAAATTGTGTGAATTGTATGAAGGAATTACATACTTTTACATGCATTCCTACTGTCCACAAATGGCTCACGTTTTAAAGAAATGCTTAAGCAAGATTATATAGTCCTGTGGCACAATATTATCTCTAGGATTCCGCCCCTCCCCCTCCCCCCACTTTCGGTGTTGGTATTTTATTATTGAAATGTCACTGCAGATATTTCTGAAGGGCTGTGCGTTGATAGGAAAATGCCACATTCAGGAGAAATAATAGGAAACTTGATGGTCTAATATTCTGATGCAGTTACACAAACCTTGCAATGAAAATTAGGGAGAAGCTGACATAGTAAGATGACAGAGGGCATCCAGGAGAATATTCAGGAGTTGAATTTAGTGCCTTCCCAGAATGTGTACTATCTATTTCTTGCTATGCTATAAGGAATGAATATAATTCCTTTTGATGCCCCTTCCACCCTTCAGGCTATCTTGAGCACCCATTCTCCTCTAATTAAGAAAAAAAAAATTGTTCCACAAGAGGAAGGCAGATATGCAACGAGTCCTAGAGTAATAGGGGTGTCCCATCCAAGAAATCTTGAAACTATTGATGCGGATTATCAACATTTTTTGCAGCTTGCCAAGGGAAACAGAAATGTGGCATCTTATTACAGCAGTGTCATTCAACCTTCAATGATGGACATTGGTGTTGATGACATTGTCTCACTTTGCCTGCTTATTTTAGTGGGTGTAGTGAAAAAGCACCATACTCATTTGGAAATAGAATGTGATAATATTGATAAAGACTTTGCGAAAGACCTTGCAGATTTAGAGGAAACACCAGTTGGAGATTTGGAGAATATGTTGTGACTTTAAGGCTGCTCAGAAATAATAATAATAGTTCGTCCATCAGGTATGATGATGACCTTAACAACACCAGAGGAATAAAGAACAGAAATTGTTGAGAATTTCAACACATGGACAATAATGAGAACTAAAGGACACAGAGGACAGAATGGAAAGACTTCTTTCATGACTTATGGCTTCTCATGTGACTGATAAGTCCTATTTTTGCCCTGCAGACCCTTCCGCATAAATGACAAGAGTGCTCCGTTGGTTCAGTACCACTGGGCCTTTTCTTGCGCCGTTCTCTTTTTTTGATAGCCTGCTGGACTCTGTCAGCTTCCCATGCTTTGCTGCCTCTGGTAAGGGCCGCCCTCCAATTTGCACGATCAAGCGAGAGCTTTTCCCACTCACTCACATCAATGGCAAAGGCCTTCAGTGATTGCTTGAGAGTGTCTTTGTAACGTCTCTTTGGGGCCCCAACATTCCTCGTTCCATTGGAGAGCTCAGAGAAGAAGATTTGCTTAGGGAGTCTGGAGTCGGGCATTCTGACAACATGTCCTGCCCAACGTAGCTGAATTTTTTTCAGGTGGCAGAAGATGCTCAATTCCTTGGCACGATTGAGGACCTCAGTGTCTGGAATTTTATCCTGCCATTTGATCCTTAGGACCTTTCTAAGGCAGGCCAGATGAAAGTGATTTAGCTTTCTGGCATGCGATTGGTACACTGTCCAGGTTTCAGCCCCATAGAGTAGGGTGGGAAGGACCACAGCATTGTACACTTTCAGCTGTCTGTGCGAATGCCGGCGACATCCCATACTCTCTTTCGAAGCCTACCAAATGCAGAGCTGGCTTTGCTGATTCTTGAGAGAATTTCAGTATCAACACGAGCCGCGGAAGACAGTGTACTGCCAAGATAGGTGAAGTTCTTCGACACCTTCAGAAGACTGTCATGGACTTTGATATTTGGGGTCACAGGATACTTGTCGTCTGGAGTAGGCTGATGGAGCACTTCCGTCTTCTTTGTGCTTATTGTGAGGCCAAAGTTGTCACAGGCACTAGAGAACTTATCAACACAGTTTTGCATGCTATCCTCATCGTGTGCCAGAAGTGCACAATCCTCAGCAAATAGTAGGTCACAGACTTGAGTACTTTTGGTTTTGGTTTTTGCCTGAAGTCTCCTGAGGTTGAATAGACTGCCATCAGTTCGGTACTTGATGCTTACCCCTTGAGGAGGAGAGCTAAAGGCTTCTTGTAGCATTGCAGAGAACATGATGCTGAACAGAGTTGGGGCTAAGACACAACCCTGTTTTACCCCATTTGTGACAGCAAAGGGCTCTGAAACACTGCCGTTGCTTTTGACTGCAGCTTGCATGCCATCATGAAACTGGCGCACTATTGTGATGAATTCGGGTGGACACCCAAACTTCGCCAAGATTTTCCAGAGGCCTTCACGACACACTGTGTCAAATGCTTTTGTGAGGTCAACAAATGTGATATACAGCGCTTTATTTTGTTCCATGCATTTTTCCTGAATCTGTCTGGCAGCAAAAATCATATCCGCCGTTCCCCTCTCTCTACGAAAGCCACATTGGCTCTCGGGAAGCAAGTCATTTGACGAGAGGTGATCAAGAAGGCGATTCAGAAGCATTCTTGCCAATATTTTGCCAGCAATTGAAAGTAGAGAGATTCCCCGATGGTTGTCACAGACTTGGCTGTCCCTTTTGTTTTTGTACAGATGGATGATTGAAGCATCTTTGAAGTCCTGTGGCAGCTTCCCTGCTTTCAACATATGATTGAACAACTCGGTCAACCTTTCAATAAGCTTTTCTCCACCGAAGGCATACACCTCAGCAGGAATTGAATCCACGCCTGGTGATTTGTTAAAGGACATCTGATTTGTGGCAGTTCGGGTCTCATTTGCTGTGAATGGCTTGGCAAGAGCTGCATTAATAGGAGTCTGAGGGAGGCGGTCAATGGACTCAGTATTTATATTTGATGGCCGATTTAGCACACCTCCGAAATGTTCTGCCCAACGCTGAATTATGGCATTCAATTCAACAATGCGTGTTGAACCATCTGACGCAAGAAGTGGCGTAGTGCCAGAGCGGGATGGTCCAAACACAGCTCGGAGGCTCTCAAAGAACTTTCTAGTGTTGTTTGTGTCGGCATATTTCTGAGTTTCTCTTACTCGCTCTTCAAGCCAGCCATTTTTCATTTTCCTCAGCTTCTTCTGGAGTACAACCTTACATGCATGCAGTGCATCAGCTTTTGCTGTGGAAGAGGGGTCACTGCAGTGAGCTTGGATGAGACTATTTTTTTCTTTGATGAGCACTTTGATTTCATTATCATTATCATTGAACCAGTCCTGGTGCTTGTGGACAGGAAAACCAACTGTGCTGCTGGCGCAAGAGTGTACAGTCGTATTTAGGTCAGTCCAGCTCTGTTCAATGTTCTCAGGGTCAAAAGTCACGCAATCCAATTTTGAGGAGAGTTCTGATGAGAGCTCGCTCTGTTTCTCAGCTGAGCAGAGTTTTGAAACATTTAGGCGTTTAGGTGGCGCTTTCCCTTGAGGGCGTCTATTGCGCCTCAATGTTAGTCTGAGCTTGCAAACAATGAGTCTGTGGTCAGTTCCACACTCGGCACCACACATCGCCTTTGTTACAAGGACATCCTTTCTGTCAGTCTTCCTCACAATGACATAGTCTATGAGATGCCAATGCTTTGAGCGGGGATGCATCCATGACGTTCTGTTTCTCACGGGGAGACTAAAATTTGTGTTGGTAATGAACAGGCCAAATTCAGCGCACAAAGTAAGTAAGCGCAACCCATTGTTATTGCATGAACCAACTCCATGAGGGCCCAAAACATTTGGCCACGCTGAGATTTCTGAGCCAACCCTAGCATTGAAGTCCCCCAAGAGAATCAGCTTATCAGCTGCCGGGACAGAGCATATGACAGATTCTAGATCAGAATAGAACTTGTCTTTGGCTTCATCTGGGTTTTCATGGTGGGCGCATATGCGCTAATGAGGGTGGCTGACTGGCTTTTCCCAACTGGGATCCTGAGTGTCATTAGCCTGTCATTTATTTCAATTGGCATGGACTGCAAGTTTCTGACAAGGTCATTTTTAATTGCAAACCCAACACCATGCTGTCTCGGTTCGACTGCACCCTTGCCTTTCCAGAAGAAGGTGTATCCACCACTGAGCTCTTTGAGTTGGCCACTATCAGGGAGTCTGGTCTCACTGAGTGCCACTATGTCCAGGTTGTACCTGCTGAGCTCAATGGCAATAAGTGCAGTGCGTCTTTCCGGGTTGTTTGAGTTGTCCTGTAGTGTGCGTATATTCCAGGCTCCTAGCCTGAGTAAGCTGAATTTCTTTTTGTTTCGACCGCAAAAAGGGATCCCCACTGGTCGCGGTATACCAGTCAGGGTGATGTGAAGTGGGCTTTCTTTAGGGCACCTTTTCTAGCCCCTTCCTCAGTTGAGGTGAGCAGTGCTATCCTTAAATAAGGCTGCTCAGCTACTGTGGGTGCTGCCTCCCCATGCCTCCACTTCAATCGACGATGAAGCGACCATAGCCCACAGCCACCAACGTGTAGGTCTGTGCTAACAGCTTCCAGTCTATCCAAACCTGCTGCCACCGCACTCGCCCATCGCCGTTGGAATTTTGAGAGGAAAGAAGACGAGACAAAGATGAAAGAAGACGAGGTGAGTGTTAAGACTGGCGCAAAGAATTTGTTTTTAGTGAGAAAGAGCTGCACAAACATCAGACTCACTCTCTCGCCTGGACACAACTTATCCAAGTGGCAAGACAGGGTCAAGACGACTGGAAATGTATCCAGGTGCAGGAGGATGCCAGAGGGACAGTCATATTGCCTGACCGGCTGCCTGTAGGCTACTCCACAGCCTCGCAGTCCCAACTGACTAGGGTGAAAGACCCAAACCAAAGAACACCAATACTGGTGGATGTTCTGTGTCACGATATCCAGGCCAGAGTGACGGTATATTGCCATCTGCCCTATCAATCAACCACTGGCCTGCTGCCGCCAGCTTCGAAGCTGCGTCCGGGAAGTTTGCTCAATTCTTCGTCTGTGATTTAGGCAAACAAACCTATGACCACACCGCTACCGGGGGCCAGTATGAAGGACTCAAGTACTGAGGGTCACATTGTGCCCTAGCATGTGGCCGTTGGGTTAGATGAAACCTCCTCCGCCCTGGCCGTTTGCACCGACAGGTGCACGCCCACTGATACCATGCTAGCGTACCAGTTCATGAAACAGGTTGTACTGGATTACATGTTACCAGTAGCAGATTTTTCTGACCTGACAATAATACATTACAGAAATACATTAAAGTTAAAAGCAGAGGAGCTTCTTTCTGCTAGATCACTCAGATCAAAACTCCCTTGGAAAAACGTGCTTGAAAGAAGTAGTTGAGGAGACAGAACGTGAAATAGATGAACTACACGTAGAAAAGGATAAATTCCCACCAAGACAAGGACCAATATGTTCTACTCTTGATCAAACCCCAAAGAAGCACAGAACTGCCGTCCAGGCTTATCATTTATTGGCAAATGGTGCAAAAAATATCTCACACCACAGGTGTTCAATGATCTTACAGAGCAGACAGTTCAGATAACTATGGAATTAACTAAAGATAAAGAATATCAGTATCACATACAAGCAACAACAAATGGCAAATATGTTTAGTACACTAAATGAACTATACTCAGCTGTTGATTCCCATATTTCACATAATCACATTCTTTTTCCCAAACAGCTTCCTGACATTGAACATCCCATTATTAAGATGTACCACAACTTTTGTGGAAGAACTAAAACAGCAAAATTTTATCCCAGATTTCATTTTTTAGAGGTGCACTGCCTGCTATGAATTAAATATTTTGGTTTTGGGTTAGGATTTCATGGTGAACAGGGTGGAGAGCAACTGCATCAAACATAAACATACATCTGATGAAAAACACAAGGTAATTTATTTACCAAATAAAGAGTTCAATTCTTGAATTTTCTTTGCAAACCCTGGGTATTTGTGAGAGTTGCATCTTTGAAGAGATATTGCCACTTGAACTTAGCAATAGTAAAAAAAATCCCAAAGGGATGCCCAATAAAAAGCCACTACTGAGTAAGAGAAGGGTGATGGTCATAACTTGATTGAGCCACCAAACTAAGGGATGAGAAAAATACGGCTGTGGATACCCACACATGCAGTTGCCTTGATCTTTTATTTAATATTTTCATTTGTGTGATAAACCAAAGACATTTGCATGCAATTGTCATTTTCATTATTTATTTTGAATGACTTTTCATTGGGAAAACTGAGAGTAAGAATGAAGAACATATTTTATACTGGTTATGTACAGTATGTTATGAAATGAGTAAATTGGGGAAAATGTTTTACGTTTCTGTGGTTAGGAGTTCCAAACTACTTACTGGTTTTTTATTGTTGTTGTTGTTCTTTGTCCTACTGGTCAAACCAGTAGACTAGACAAATCAAAAGCTTCAGGAGGTGATGAAAATCCAAAGTTTAAAGTTTCTGATGAAAAGTGCTATTTCAGAAAAACACTTTGTGAACATTTTAGTTACATGTATTTGAGCTCCCAATTTAGATCTTAAACACGAAGTTTACCTTAAGTTATTTTGAGCTCCTAATTATTGTCTTGAAGTTTATTTGTTTTGCTTGTCATTTTAATTTCTATTGTCAGTGTTTGGTGCTATTCATTCTTACACTGTTTTGATAATTACTCTGATAAATATGTGGTTGTTGTCTTCCTGGTGATATGTCATCATTCTGAATTGGAAAAATTATTTCTGATTTTTGATTCATGTAATTGTCACATTTGTAGACATAATCTGAATACATATATGATTATGTAATTATTTTAGTACATGGACAAATTTTGAAAATCATTATCTTTGTTTATAGAGATATTTCTCCTCAGAGTGTCAAAAGGTGTCTGAATGCAAAGTGGCAGAATAAAAGATTGAATTTTTGTTTATTCCTTGTTCAAAGTCTTTGAAGTGGAGTAGAAGTGAAAGTCCGGGATCTGGACTATTTTTCGTGTTTTTTTAATGTTTTTTTTTTAATGTGAATGGTGTATACAGTGGCTCATCAAATACATGTGCATTAAATGACCCACAAGAGATAAAACTGGATGTACAATATCTGGTGTATCACGTAAAAACAGACACGGACGCATGCTATTTATAATAAGAAGCCAAATTGGACTTCCATCACTGCTTTAAAATGTGGGTTTAGAATCTCATTTTCAAGTCTATCACAGTCCAGTTTAACCCAAAAATTTGCAATGGTTTAAAAAAAACAAAAAAAAAACATGTTTATTGCACACATCAGTGCATTAAGTCACAACCTAATGTGTTGCGGACAATAGAAGGAAATGAAGTGCAATGTGGGTTTGTAGGAACACTTCACGATTTGACAATATTAACCAGAAAAGTCCATGAAATATTTATAAAAGCTCACTAATTAATCAGTAAACCTACTTGCATTAAGAGATCTATGTCGAAGTACTTCAGATAGGTTTATTTTAATAGGGCCATACCAACTGTTCTGTCATGTGCTTTTACATGTACTACTAGTCATAAACAGTGACTCGTGATGTTAGCTGTAGGTTACGCACAAAATATTGTCAGTAGCTGATCTGTGTAGATTTATGATAGATATGATTGTACGTACACACATGTACTACCAACAACGTTGCCGAGTTATTGTGGAAGAAACAGGTAATTTGAACAGATCCACATAACCAGCCAGTTAAAAGGCAATACACCCCGATGCCATTGATACCGTTAGGCACCTTGTAGCCGTAGCGAAGTCATAGGCTATTTACACGAACGATCGGTCAACATGGTTAACTGGCAGTGTTAACCTTCCTCAAACTGTAAAACAGACTTGTGCCAAATTTGATAGCTGCATGTGTGTCAAACAGTTTTTATTTGCATAAATAATGGATAGACAAGCTAGGTACAATAAATGGTTCTTTAAATTTCACGAAACTACCACATGAATAACAGCATTCTTCTTACTGTAGTGATCATAATACATGTACATGTGCCAATCATTAAGAGTTAGTACTCACACATTGTTATTGTTTTGCACGAAATGACTGAATATCAAAATTTACTCTGCGGACAAATCAAAGTGATATTTCATGTATGAAACATCTACCGCCGAAAAGCAGAATGGGATTAGAATTATTTCATTTAACATCAAATGTGTATTCATGTCAGCCATGGTGTATTTGTCATCAAAACTGTAAAACTCTATGCGGCGTCCATGTGGTATAACGTGGATAATATCGAAATTCGTCTGGAGGAATTTCTAGTCTTGAGCAGTGAATGTGACACAATGATGATTACATGTAATATAGTCAACACAGATGAAAGTGATGTCATTCTGATACATTGAGTCCCAGGTGACACGGCTATTGTTGTTCTATCAAAATCTCCATGATTTTTAATCTAGCAGGCTTAATGATGATGACGTCTGACTCTAGCCAAATTTCCATTTCCAGGAATTTTTTTCTACTGAGAAAGTCCATTACCAAAGTTTTAAAGATGTTAGAGATGTCTAAACAAACGCGAATTTAAATTTCATGTAAGACAGAAAAAAAAGGGCATTTTTGAAGACGCGTTCTATATAATAATACATGTACATTTATATACAGTATGTAATATACCGGTGTAACAGGCCAAAATATACCCCCCCCCCCCCGCCCAGTCTATACCCGGGGTTAAACTGGCCTAGGCCAGTTTATACCCCGGGGTTACTTTGGGCTAGGCCAGACTATACCCCCCAGTCCAGATTATACCCACTACTTTTTTTTAAAAACAAGTCAAGACCACAGTTTATTTCAGCCTGTTCTTTATCACTGTCATCAGATATCATATTAATACATACATGAATACATTCTTGACACCCATAAATCATAATACAATTTAGAGGAAATAATAATAACGTTTATTTCAGCCTTAGTGGCTTAGTTTAAATTTGTTTACATACATACATTCTTGACTCCTGTTAATCATGATACATTTTAGAGGAAACAAACATGTTTCGAGGAAACAAACATGCATTAAAATGCATTGATATACAAAAGGGTTGAGTATCCATTCAAACTGATATTATGATTAGACTTCGGCATTAATTTCCCTCGTGTTTGTTATTATTATTATTATTATTACATTTTGGTAATTGGTTGGCCATGAGTAAAACATGCATTGTATTTTTTGTTACAATGATGCAGAGAGAAAAGGCCGGAAAACAACACACATTGAAAAAAAAAAAAAAACATATTAATAACCCAACTGACATGGTGCAATTCCATCATCCACTTCACATAAAACTAAATAGGCACTAAATTTTTTTGCCTGATGAACTCCACTGTCCAAATCCACTTGAAACGTTACAGAATGCTAGCCAGTACTATGCAATAATAACAATAAGAACACGAAATCATCTTATTTACTCTTGAAAATAGAGAAATATCAATATCAGAATCATCATCTTGGAATAATGCAAAGATATAAGAGGGAGTGTAAAAAACGGCAATGCAGGCCTACAAATCATTCTAGAATCTATAAGCAGCAATAAGTGTGTATCAACTACATACATGTATATAAAATGTGTTAAATCTTTTCAAGTAGAACTGGACAGAAAGCTTTAGTGAAATAGCCTTGACAGTTGTGTAGACCGACAGAGTAAGTCCACTGAGACAAAAGTAGTGCATTGTAAAAAGTAATTAGATCTATAGCATGTTAAGGCAAAATTCGATGGCTCATGTTGCATTAACAGTATTTCTTGTTAGTGAATATTCTTTGATAGCTTATTTATAGAAAGATATATATTTCATGTACTTTATGGTTTAAGACACTGGATTAGTTTGAAAGGCATTTGAAAGATTGAACTTGTGTGTTACAGTGAATAAGGGTCACTCGCGAGTGAAATAAAATTCTAAAAAAAAAAAAAGACCTTGTCCGTCTTCACCTTCCTAAGCTTGACACGTCCCTTGCCAGAGGATTTAACAACTGTGTATTCGCACACAAAAATACTCTAAAATGACTTCATTTTTATGAGTGTGTTAATTATTTCATCCATTGCGACCAAGTGTATGTCACTGTCAGTGCCAAACAAGCAATACAGTGCAAATTTTACTCATGGGGAACCAACTACAAACAAAAAAAACTACAACATGACAACGAGCGTGAGTGAAATGAGGGTTAAAGTTGAATCATATCAGTTTGAATGGATATTCACCCTATATCACATCAATACATAGTAATGCGTGTTTTTTTCCTCTGAATTGTATTATGATTTACGGAAGTCAAGAATGTAGGCCTATTGTGTGTATTACTATGGTGCCCGCTGACAGTGATAAAAAAATGAATTAAACTATGATTGAAATAAACTGTGGTCTTTAGGCCAAACTATATTCCACCAGTCCAGATTATACTCCCATATTCAGGCAAAATATTCAAGGAAACAACATTAAGTTTTAAAAATTTTATTTCACCCGCAAGTGAAATACCTTTATTCACAAAAACACATAATTGCAATCCTTCAAATGTCCTGCAAACTAATCCAGTGCCTTAAACCATCAGCTACATGAAATGTATACCTTTCTACAAATAAGCTATCAAAGAATTTACCAACAAGAAATATTAACGCAACATGAACCATCGAATTTTTTGCCGTAACATACTGTAATTACTTTCTACAATGCACTGTTGTCTCAGTGGGTTTAATCTGTCAGTTTACACGACTATCAAAGGTACTTTACTAAAGCTTTCTCTCCAGTTCTACTTGAATAGTTGAAAAGATTTAACACATTTTTTACATATACATGTAGTTGGTACACACACTTTGCTGCTTATAGATTCTAGAATGATGTATAGGTCATTTTTACATTCCCTCTTATCTTTATAATATTTCAAGATGATGATGATGATGATTCTGATATTGATTATATTCTCTTTATTTTCAAGAGTAAATAAGATGATTTCGTGTTCTTATTTTTATTACTGTATATTACTGGTTAGCATTCTGTAACGTCTCTAGTGGATCAGGACAGGTTAAGTTCATGATGTGAAAAAATTTTAGTACGTATTTAGTTTTGTGTGAAGTATAATGTCTGCTGGATGATGGAATTGCACCATCTGTCAGTTGGGTTATTAAAATGTTGTTGTTGTTGTTGTTTTCTCTGGGTGTTCTTTCCCGGCCTTTTCTCTCAGCATTATTGTAACTTTATATGTAGATCTACTTGTTCTAACATATCAAGCACATTTCTGATTTCCAAAAATTAAAATAAAATTCAGATGACTTTACACTTATGAGTCTTATAATTATTTCATACCTTGCCACTAAGTATATGTCAGTGGTGCCAAACAAAAAAAAAAAAACAATATGTTTTTGACTCATGGACAATTATCTATAAAATAAAACAACAAAAAACAATAATAATACCAACGGACACAAGTAAAATTAGTGTTAAAGTCTAATCATATCAATTTTAGTGGATTTTCAAACCTTTTGTATATCAATGCTTTTTACTGCATGTTTATTTCCTCTTAAATGTATCATAATTTACAAGGGTCAAGAATGTTAATTTCAAGAACTCACAACGAAGTTTTTCACTGTTTCGTTAGGAAGTGTCCTCTGGCGCGGTTTCTCTGAAATCATCTACCAGTGTTTTAATAATTTTATTCTAGTTTTACCTCGAATTTTCGTCTTTGAGACACCCAAAGAAGCAAACTCAAAATCGGACCAAAATCCTAATAAATAAAAAATCAGTGCCTTAGGGTTAATGTGAAATAGGCTAAGCCTTTGCAAAAAAAAAAATTTCAAACAACTTGACAAGTTTCCGAGAAAATCGATGTTGACCCCTTTCATGGTACAAAACAAGCACTCTGTATAAACAGTTCTTAATGTGTGCTGATTAGGATTATGAAAGAAATGGAAATAAAACGTATTGTAACAAAGACGCAATTTTTTCCAGCACTTTGGATGTCAGGTGTCAGCTATCTGAAAGGCGATAATTGGCCGATGGAGAATAAGATTCTATGAGTGCGGTAATAGTAGGCCTACTGCCACTGTTCAGACGCTCGAGTAAACATTGACGCTCAGTGTAAATTGTGAAATGTCAGGAAAGCTCAACCTGATAGTCATTCACGCAGAAAATCTTTAAAGTTTATTGTACATCACTACCAAATGGTTGATAAAAAATTAAATGTGTTTAAGTGCCTATCTCCAAGTCTGTCGTTTCCCTCTTTTGCCCCCCTTACATTGTAATATAAATGCAATTTGTTTGGAAGGGATCGATTTTATTATCTGGAAATGGCTTTCAAAATAATAAGCTCCACTTTCAACATCAATTTTTTGAAAACTATGATGCCATTTAGTTTGTCATCCTGGAGCTCGGCATGTTTGTCAGCTGGGTAATTTTAGCAGGATATAGACATTTTGTTTTATCAAAATCTATTTGGCAGAAGAATTGGGACAGTAAGTAGTATTAATCAGTGCCACATGCCATCTTACTGTCAAATGGGCATATTTGTTTCAAGTAACGGGTGTTTTACAGTATATTATTGATCCATAACCAAGAAGTCATTGGAAGATAAGATATTACTGATGGCTTTTTTTTAATTTTAAACAAGTAAGTAATCTGGTACGGTCTTATCATGTTTTGTTTTCAGCAAAGTTATTTGTAACTGAATTCACAACAACAGTTATAACTTAAAGTAAACAAGGAAAAGATTGTTGGGAGATTTGAATTGCATAAGGGAAGTCTGAATCAAATTTGTTAAATGTTGAATTTTTAATTCTATTAAAATTTCTTTTACATTATTAGATAATATGAATGAAACAGACAGAAATAGCCAGATTTGTACAGTATTGCCATGATCATTTTCGTGTATTCAGTGTTAAGAAAACAAAAGAGATTGTAACTGATTTTAGGACAAATACGGCAGATTTACCACCATTAAGCATTGATAATGAAGAGGTTGAGCGAGTTGAGTATTGCAGATATTTGGGTATATATATATCCACCGCAATCTAGATTGGCATACACATTATTTCAAATGTTCATTCAAGAGCCAGCCAGAGAATGTACTTTTTACGACAATTAAGATCTTTTAATGTTGATAAAACACTGCTTTCCCTGTTCTATAAAGCTGCCATCGAAAGCATAATAACATCTTGTATTACAGCATGGGGAGGCAATGCAAGAGAAAGTGACAAGCATAAACTTAACAACACAATCGCCAAGAAAGTAGGCCTATGCAACATGACAGACATATTTTTCAGTTTTAACCATCTGTACTCAAATGCTTGTGTGAAGAAATTCATGTCCATCTTAAATGACAGCCACCATCCCCTGTTACATCAAATTTCTAGATCATCCAAGAGCAACAGAACAATACACATGAAAACAAACAGGGAAAGATACAGGAGATCGTTTTTGCCTTCAGCAATTCGCCCCAGCAAGTCATTTTAACTAGATGTGTCCTTTCCATGTCACTCCATGTATGTCGGTTATTGACTTATTGAGTTTGTTTATATAGTGATACATAAGATATGTGTACAACGTGTATGTGCTGTTAAACGCTCTGTGAAAAAGAATTTCCCTTATGGGATAATAAAGCGATTCTTATCTTATCTTATTATCTTTATAAAATATATTGTGTGCGCCCCAAAGCAGAGAGAGAGGAAAAAAAGGAACATTTTTTAGTGAAATAACGAGAAAGACACAGTTTATGTTACAGATGAAATTGATTCTATAATCTCTACCTGACCAGACACCACGGCCCATCCAGTATGCGTACGTAAATCCGGTGTAGACTTGTATAGGATTACCGCAGAGGCGGGTTCCCTACATCAAACCGATGCCGGACTCAGAGGATCTACATAGGAACGATGACATTCCTAAGTGCAAAGTCGGATATAAGTAGGGTTGCCATGCCATATTACGCAATTCTATTGTGGTATAATGACATTCTTCCCCATTGACGGGTTTCAGTTTATTACATGTATAGGCTACAGGCTTATAGTGACTGTTCTAATGATGCAGTACCTTCCCTCCCTTTGAGAGGCGGCGCAAGTAGCTGGTGCATTTGTTTGTTTGTTTTTGTTTTGTACTGTTGATATCTCGCCCTGGCTCTGATCTCTAAATGAAATGATTCCGACCCAGCAACGCTCTCCATATCTCCCGCCATCTTGTTGAAATGAATAATTTGGGATCAAACGATGATGTCCGTAAAACCGTCTTCCGTTTCCCCCAACAATGCTCTCCACATCTCCCGCCATCTTGTTGAAATGATTACTTTGGGGTCGAACGATAATACACGTAAAACCGTCTTCCGTTTTTGCATCGTTAGGCGGACATCTTGCAATATTTTGTGTTTTGGCCGGATCGATGACCATACGAGCTAAACTCAAGGAAGACTAACCTCTGTGGGGACTCAGATCAAAGATACTCCACTGATAAGATCAGACACTCCCTTCTTCCGGCCTCTTAGAATAGCGTTTATATCCGGTCACGGGCACCGCCCACTCTCAGTGCGCAGAGCCAGCGCTTTGTACAACGGATTTGCATTAAAAAAAATAAAACACAACACCGATCGGTTTCGCTTCCACAGGCCATTTCACTGTCGAAATATTTTTTAAAATAATTATGTAGTATCTAATTAATAATGAATTTTTATGTAAAGCAAAACACAAAAAGGGCGGGTAAGGGAAGGAAAAAGAGATAAACAGATTTTTCACGAGATGGCAGAGATCTAATAATGTGCGTACGGATTCCCCGGTCTGTCTTGCGACGAGTTATTTTTACCCTGCCGGCAGCACTTGGGACTCGGCTTCTAGTGTTTGTATTGCTATGCGTCTCTGATGCAACGATTGATGTGTTTATCGACGGTGGTGTATTTCTCGTGAATTTGGAGAAGAAAAAGAACGAGAAGGGGGAAAATCCAAGGTTAGTCTGTTATTGTGAAAGGAATTTCTTAAACGTTTTCAAAACCCTTCATAATTCTTACTTGCATTATATTTTGCCGCTGGGAGACAGGGCGCGCGGGTTACGTCATAAACGGAAAATCCATCCTCGGTTCCATCTTATTCTATATACTAGATCTACCGTAGATATGATGGTAAATTAATAAAACGATTGTGACATTGTTACCACATTTAAAAAGGGGGTGGGGGGGTTGGGGGGGGGCATAGCCAGGGGTTATCAACAACGAATTTCATGTACTTTATAGTTACAAAGTAAGAAACTCCCGAGGTATAGGGTGAGAGCTGAACAAAACTCGGCATTTTCTCTATTCGGCTTTGTAAAAAATGGAATTGTTTACATCTCTCACGCACAAGTCGCTAGGTGGCGCTGTCAAACCAGTGCACGCCAAAACCTCGAGCTGTCTCATTTTATTCATCTAGTATCTTAACTTAGACTGACAATTGCTAGGCCTAGTCGCTGCCACAGCCATGCACATACCTTCTTCTCTTCAGTTGTTTCTGGTGTGATTTGTAAATCGATTTTGGTTAAAACAGCGGTACTTGAAATCTAATGGGTGTGATTGCGGCAGAGATTAGGTTCAGCAGTTGTAAGGGGTAATGTTGCAAACATATTTTAATATAAAAGACTATGGTAGATGCTGGAGAACGTGTCACTTTTGTCTGAACCTTCTCTCCTCCTACAATAATTTCAGATGCCATTGTTTACATTACAATCACTTTTACAAAGTGTACAGTTTCTTTGTTTGTTTTTTTTTAATTCATTGAACATTTTTAATATTAAAAAGCCTTGCAAAATTTCAAACAACCAAAAAATTGCTCTATTTGAAATCTATACCTCATTTTAAATACATTTTACTTCAAACATTTAAATTTGAAATACAATATTGTACTCCTGCTTAACCAACAGAAAAAAAAACAAAAAAAAACATAAAATTCCCTCAGAGAATATTTGGCAAAAAATAAAGTTAGTATCTGCAGTATTGTGAACATTATGGGAGGTTTCATGAAAGGGACAGCAATATACCTCCCTTCACCATCCCCGAAAACTGCTCTTTTTCTGTGTTTTCTCGTTAAAGAGGTTAGATTTCGGAACGCAGCAAAGAAATAACAGGGGGAAAATCTCATCGGTTGAAATTGGAACTTCAAACCTATAAATTGATAAACCGTCTTAGTTAATTGTTTTGCTACCAAATCTTTTATCTTGTCTTACCTGTGTCTAGTTTTTGTCTGACAGAATACCACTGGTCAATCAAACCGTTGGTGTTCGCCAGTGATTCTCTGGGGGAGGGGGGAACATTTGGCTCCCACAGAAAAAATTGCAAATTTAAAGGCAGGAATTTTAGCGAGGAAAAAGAATTAGGGAGGAATTTCAGTCATGGGATTGTATAATTTTAAAAAAATCAAATATACAATCATGTATATCAAATGACAAATAAATTCACTTAATGCACAACAAATGCGCTTAATAAAGCGATTTGGCCTTCCCAACAACAAAATAATCTGGGCATTAAATCAAAAACATGTAGAAGATTTGTAGCCACTGAAGTTAGATTTCTTTCCTCATTTGACTGCTTTTAATAAATAATTCTAGTTTCATAAATCCTTTCAATAATTACCACTGCAATACACGTAGTAAAATGATGGAAACACTCTTAACCCTCTAGAGGCCAGCAACTGAATGCCTTGTCAGAAAAATTTTGAAACATAATAAGATTTAAAATATTCAAATAAATGCAAAACTCTACATAATATGATTATGTGTTTTATCACTAAAATCTGTTTGTTGATGCTACATTAGAAAATGTTCCAAAAATAAGACTTTGGGCGCCAGGTAGCATGTTTCAAATATAGGACATTGGGCACTAGAGGGTTAAATGATAATTCAAAATAGGTTGTGGGAAGGATACTGGAGAAACCTGGGATTGCCAGGGGAGGAATGTGGCCTGGGAATCTGGGAACCACTGCAGCATTGTGCCACACCAGTAGTTTGTCAAGAATATGTGCATACATTGCGACCCCAGTTCTTGTTTGTTCCAATCTCCCCTGTTAGCACAACTGAGAAATTCGACATTGTGCGTTTGCAGCCTTAGTTTTATGATAAGGAGCTACAAAAAAATCGAAACTGTGAAACAGCTTGCTAAGTGCTGCAATGCATCTTAAACAAGTGTCAAAGTGTAGATTTGTTATACCTTTTCAACATACTAAAAGATATCCTTTTTTTTTTCAGATAGTGGAGATACATGTAAATCAAGCAAGAACTAAGGTCGCTGCATGTAGATGAACGAGTGAGATAATCAGATAGACTTCAGACACTCAGACGGACTGACAAACAAATAGACTTACAGATAGACAAATAGCCACAGATAGATAGGGGGGGGGTGGACGGATAGATACATAGGTAGATAGACAGGCATAGATAGATAGATAGACAGACAGATAGATAATTAAGATAATACATGTATTAGGTAGATGGGTAAATAAATGCTTGGATGGGTGGCCGAGAGAAAGAGAGAGACGAGAGTCAAAACTAGATAGGTTTGTCTGAGGTAAGATTGCTGCCTGTGTATCACGTATTCAACAAAAACGAATCATAAATCTGAGAAACGTTAAATGTTTAATGCGCCCTTTTCAATCCACAGGCGTGTTTTTCAGAGGAAATCAAATGCAAAGACACCACAATTTGCAAGTTTTCGGAGATTAGAAGTGGTGATTCACTTCGGGAGGATTAATGTAAGAATGATATTCGTACATCATGTCAGAGCTCACCAACACCACGAATGAGTACTTGTATTCTGGACAGGAGGAAGACACCCGGGCAGTTCTGCCTCTCCTTAACCATGAGTATTACTTGTTTATCATGTCCATCAGTCTGGGTATCGTCTGTCAAACAATCGTTGTATTTGGGACAATAAGTAATGTGATCAATATCATCGTTTTCTTTAAGCAAGGCTTTTCAGATACAATAAACATCTGCCTGTTGGCTCTGGCGATATCGGATCTTTGCTCATTATTAACCCTAATGTGGAGTAACCTGTGCTTTACCCCACCCTTTCGGGACTCGAATCTTCCCATAGTGACCTACGAAATTCAACTCATAAGTGGATCGTGGCCTCATCTGGTGTTTACCAAAGTTACGGGATGGATTACAGCGTTTATAAGCTTCGAGAGGTGTGTTTGTGTTGTTTCACCGCTTAAAGTCAAGGCGCTTTTCACGAATAGAAGGCGCGTGCTTGCAATGGTATTAATCTACGTGATAACATTAGGAAGCCACTCTATTACGTATTCTATCTTAGGATATGACTGGGTGTTTTACCCAAGGAGAAACCAGACTTTATTGCGGCAAGTCTATCTTATGGATGAAAATACCCGCATTGTGGCTGTTTCCAGCTCCTTTGCCGTCAATGGCTTGTTGATGCCTGTGTCATGTTTTCTGTCTGTCGTAATATGCACAGTGTTTCTGGTCGTCAAACTGAACGAAAAGGCGGCTTGGAGATCAACCGTGTCCTCTGTGGGTACTCAGCCCGGTGATGCCAAACAAGAAAGGATGTCGACACGCGATCAGAAAATCGCCAAGCTCATTGTTCTTATCGCTGCCATGTTCGTGACATGTTTTATTCCAGCCGTCATCATATTTATTGTACAGTTTATCGAACCAGACCTTAACTATGACGGGCCGTACAGAAATATGTTTCTCGTTGTTTTTTCTGTGTCTTTTTCAACGGAAGCCATCAACTCCAGCGTCAACATCTGTATATACTTGACCATGAGTACCAAATACAGGGAGACTTTCGTTCAACTCTTTGTCCCTAGAAGGTTAAAGAGTACATCATAACGAAATAAATAATTTCCATGAAGAAATCGGCATTCTTTCTAAGATACTCTCCTGCACTATGTAAACTTCTGTGTTACGGTACTGTGTATATTCTCCAAAGAAAAGCCCCACTGAACATTGGAACACATCGGCAGGAATCTCAAAATCAAGAAGTCTTTCACGATTGGGTGAGCTGTAATCGGCGTAAAATTTATAATTTTACCCGAATGTTTCTGGTTTCAAAAGTAGTTATCGGTCTTGAATTTCGATGTTGATGTCTGTTTATTTTTATTGTTCATATTTTATCATCAGCTGTCTGTAGGAGACGATGGTGACTGGTATAGGCCCTATTTACATGTATATGACCGTGCATTTGTTCCTGTGCAATATTTGGTCTTCAAAATACAAGTTCTGGCGGTGGCATTCGGGCTGAAGGATTGTTGCAATGTTCACTGTTGTTTGTCACTTTGGTTTTAAAAAAAGAAAAAGAAAAGTTTATTCGTGATAATGATCGGTTTATAGTTTTGGTTGACTTCTTAACTGCCATATTTTGTCCACTGTCCATGAGAAATCTGAAATTTGTTCATCTCGATGGAGGAAAATCTGTCAGAGCAAACTACAGATGTGATTTACAGGTAGTTGTGATCAGATAAACACGAATATTGGGTGGCTAGACAAATAAGATCGTTACTGGCAGGAGTATTTTGTGAATGTATGGACATTTACATCAGTGAAAGAGGTGATAGATATTAATTTGACCTTAACAGTGTATCACCAAATGTATGTCATTGGTTACGTTCATAAGTGACTGTTTTCACTCGCGATATCGCGTACTCATTATTAGCCTATTCAACTAGCTTAGCAGCCGCGCTCCGGGCGGACTCCCCAACCACTGCCCCGCCCGTCACTTTCCACCCTCTCCACATGTGTTTCGACGTAACAAGCAGCAGGGTATTCCGGTGTTCTATTTTTAACCGCGAGCACGTCGAATTAGTTTAAAATAGTAACAGCACCGACCTACATACGGCAGCAAGGCTTAGTGTTCACGACACGGGTCACGTGCTGGTGAAAAAAAAGAAAAAAAGATCGGAAACGAGCAGCCAGCGACACAATGCAAATTTTTCAAAAAATTGAAAAACAAAATCAATAAAAAAAAATTTTAAATCCAAATTTCGGTGCACCCTCCACTGTATATTTGCAAAATTTGGTTACTATAAGTGGCGTGGTGAAAAAGCCGGCCCTTTGCGTTCAAAGGTGAAGAATTTGTGAATTATAAAAAACAAGCTTAAAAGCCGCACCCCGACGGAAACCCCCAACCACTGCCTCGCCCATCACTTTCTGCCCTCTCTACATGGTATTCCCCGGCGAGACACAGGTTTGGATCAGCCGACAGCAGTGACCTGCATATGACAGGAAGTGTTCACACTGCAGGTCGTGTGCACGTCAAAAAAAAAAAAGGGATCAGGGGCGAGCAGTCAACGATACAAAGCAAACTTCAAAATTGAAAAACAAAAAACATTCAAAAAATCCAACTTCGGTGCACCCTCCACAGTATATGAAAACTACACGCAAAATTTGGTTACTGTAGGTGGCCTAATAAAAAAGCCTTTTGCGTTCAAAAGTGCAGAATTTGTAAATTATATATTAGAATAAAAATTCGACAAGCATAAAAGCAGCGCTCGGGTGCAGACCCTCGACCACTGCCTAGCCCCGTCACTTTCTACACTCTGTAACAGGTATTCCAGGGTTCCGCCGCGAACACGCCGAGTCGTTTACATCAGCTGGCACGTTAAGTGTTCACGCCTTGGGTCATGTGCTCGCGAAAAAAGGGGATCGGAGGGGAGCAATCAGCGTCTCAAACGTTTACTGGTGTATATCTATGGCCTCAAAGCAAACTAAAAAAAAACAAAAACAAAACCAATAACAAAAAAAATCCAAACTGCGGTACGCCCTCCACGGTACTTGGAACCTACATGAAAAATTCGTTTATTGTAGGTGGCCTAATAAAAAAGCCTTTTTGCGTTCGAAGTGGAGAATTTGTGAATTATATATATACTAGATGACCTACCGGGCATTCCCCCCTCCCCCCCCCCCTCTCTCTCTCATAATAAAAGTAATAAACTACAGTCTTGCTTCAGAACTCATGCGCACCACAACATTACGCACCAAACTGAACGCTTGATACGGTTACTTTTTATGACATGCACGGTACTATATATTACGAAACAAACATGCAAATAATATACAGATGTTACATAGCAATAAACATTGTTATTTTTTTAAAAATACATGCTTGAAGTAAACAACTTTTAATTATAGCCATCATCTTCCTTATCTCAATTGCCACCTTCCTGCCAACTTTAAGGGCTGAAGAGTGTATAGTTTGGTCAGTTAGTCATGCCAAAGGTTGCAAGTTACTGAAATATATAATAGATGCAAGCATAAAAGCCGCGCCCCGCGCGGACTCCCCAACCACTACCCCGCCCGTCACTTTCTACCCTCCCTACACGGTATTCGCCAAGACACATAAGCCGACAGCAGTAAATTACATACCACAGGAAGTGTTTACGTCACGGGCCATGTGCTTTGAAAAAAGGGGGACAGGGGCGGGCAGTGTAAAAAAAAAATGAAAATAAAAAGCAATTTTTAAAAATCCAAACTTCCATTTTGCACCCTCCACGTGTACATGCAAGATTTGGTTACTGTAGATGCCTAATAAAAGAAAGCCCTTTGCGTTCAAAGGCGGAGAACTTGTGAATTACATAATTAGACTTGCCAAAGCGCCGCCCGTTTTACGAACGGCACTACGCAAATATTTTGACCTTACCCCGCCCTCCTTCCCTCTCCTGATCCCCCTCCCCCCCCCCCCAAACTAATTTCTCCCGTTCATCCCTATCTCTCTTTCTGCCTCTTCCCTTTACCCTATTTTTCTTCCCCTTTCTCATCAACACCAGAGAGTATGTACAAATAAAAATTATTTTCACACTACAGATCCTACAAAATACATGGCTGTGATATTTATAAAGTTGACTTTCGACCAGCAATGTATGAAGAAAGTAAAGAAAGGCCAAGAATGAAGAGGCGCGAAGTAGGCAAACGGCGAACTTTTCTACCACACGTTTCGATTCTACTCGACGAAAATGCGTCTGTTTTTGAGGATAAAAAAAATTTATATAATTTAATATAAATAATAGTAAAGACTGATTTTTGTTCAAAATGAATGTGTCCACGTAACTCTTCGCAAAAATTGATGCAATACATCAAGTTTCACAATTTTTTTATTACGTAGTCGCGAAGTTTTAGCTGCATACAGTTTCACCCTCTAGCTCAATTATAGTAAGATTAGGTAGATATACATGTAGATAGAAGATAGATAGATATGCATGTATAGTGTGTACCTGTGATTCAGGCGGAACACATTAATCTGTAAACAACCATTGGTGGTAATTTATGTGTTCGTATGTTTGAACGTGTCTGTGCGAGAAAATTGATGTTGTTGTAGAATCGTCATCACATTGTTGTTATTTCACTGAAGTTTTTGTTTTTGTCTTTGTTTTTCCTGAGCAATGCACACTCATAATACTGTGAATGACTGACACAAAATTAGACAGACGTCCAAATTATAATTACAAGAGTTCTGTCTGGTTTACGCAACAGCATCAGTGGTGATATTAAAAATTAATCATTTTTAAGATACGAAGTAATTTTCGACCATTTTTCTGAATTTGAACTGAAGAAATTGTGTGTACGAGTGAGTATATATTTTGCTGCCGCTCTTCTCAAAGTGTCCATGGTGTTAACCCGGGTTAAGACTTCTCCTGGTATTTTCAAATTTCCTGTCGCATAACCGACAAACCACTGACGGAAAATTTAGGCACTATGCTGATGACAAAACGTGAAACATCAACAATAAAAAAAAAAATTCTTAGGCCTGGCGATGGGTGCGATTTCCACTTGGATTAGCTAGGCACATAAAATAATTATGACATGGCGAAAATAATAATCGTAAGTCATTTAGCATCTTGTCAAAAAGATACACCGTAAGTAAAAACTAATACACAGTTAGCTTCACTGTTTTCTTGGGTGAAATAACTGTCCTCAACCATGATGGATTTCGGTCTTAAAGGTAGCGGTACTTGAGTTGAAGATTCGGAGATCGGAATGCCAAAACTCGCTAGTCACTTGAAGAAACAAAAAGGTGTACAATGGAAGTTTCCAAGGAACTACTCGCCACAGAGCTAGTTTATATGGAAATGGAAAAATTCCGACGTTTATTTTCCTGCTTCAACAATTACACTCAGATCAGTTGGCAAGACTCCCACATGTAAAGTGAAGTGTGTTATGGAAGAACAAAAACCAGAAGGAAAAGAAAGAAATGAAGAGGAATGAAAAGACGTGAGTCTTTTGCCAACATCTCTTCCAAAACTGTTGGTCTACCGCCACCAGGTGGTGGTTTAGACTGGTTTCTTTTAAGAAGTAAATAAAACGCGCTGTGTCCTTAGCCTAGCCCAGTCAAAAGATCTAGTTGAAAAACACCGAACGAAAATATTATGAAACGTGGCCTTCCCAAAGGAAAAAAAAATAGGGTCTGCAAATAGTATGTATATATTTGGATGGTTAAAAATCGAACCCAGCAGCTAAGGAAGTAAGTAGTGAAATTAATTAATTAATTAATTGTTTATTTAATGATAGACACATACAAAAAATCAAACGTGGTTTAAATTACACCTAAAGATTATTTATTGTTTGTACACAACCCAGCACCGGAACCTTCAAGGATAAACCTGTACTATGAATAAACTCAATGCACAAGAAGACGGATAAATTTTTTGTTGCCTACATGTCATACTACATGTAGGCTATAATGGAGCTAGAAGGTGGACTTGTAAGCACCTAAATTTCGTTACTACGAGACCAAAAATTATGAAAGTTTGTGTACTGTCTCAATTTTTGACGACAAATATGTGGACAAATCCGTTCTGGACAAAGTTCAGTCTCTTTAATATCATTTATTTATGATTTCTCTCTACGCCCCAAAGAGAGACGAGTTTTGGTCGAGTAAAATCCAACTGTATGATCGGAAGTTCGGTTCTTGGGGTTTTTTTTCTGTTTTTTTTTTTTTTTTGTTGTTCATCACCTCTCCTTACATATGGAGAGAGTCGATTAAAAACAAATCATCGCCTTAGAGCGACAAGGTTCTCAACTTTTGGCTGAACTGAGTTACACACTATACATGCATACTACTTCAGGCCTTCTCCATTGCATGACAAGGTATCAAGCGGATTCGGTATGTAATTTGTAAGTTTTACTAAAACGAAACAAAAGTCGTATCTCCAAAAGCTATGAGCACATGAAACTTCAACCATCAATTTCTCAAAAGTTGATGGAGGTCAATTAACCTTATCATTCTAAGGGGACGAAATGTCACCAAATGTGCAACTTAGTTCGAGGGAAGCACGGGACTGCCAGTAATAAAAAAGACAGTAAAAAATTGTCGATTTGTCTCTGAATTTGCCTCTCCTCGCCCCCCCCCCCCCTTCTGATTAAAAAAAACAAACAAACAAAAAAACTTGCACGGTAGAATCCGCACTTCCTGTTCTGCTATCCCCAATGGAAAGTCTGGAGTTTGGCTGCAGTGACGTCGTCGTTCCCAGTCGTTTACACATACATGTATTATACATATAGTCACAGAAGGAACGCTATAAACGACATTTAAATGAAAATTGCTTTTCTAAGAGCATGATGTTAATAAGTATCTTTGCATAATATTAGAAAACTGCCAGAAGATTCAAACCAACATTTCCAGATTTAGCGATACACAATAACAAGTCAACAGCACAAGAGCAAAATAACAAACAAAACAAAAAAAGTCGTTTTGTATTATGCACGATGTATTATTTATTAGGGGTTTTGTGTTGTGGGTTTCAGCCGTCGAGTTTTGAGAACATCAGGAATTACATTATTTGGCGGGTGAGCCATTCGCCCACGACTATGAAGATCATTGTACATGTCTGCAGTTTCTAGTGCTCGCCTTTGTGTCCAGAGAGAGGCGTCGGTGGAGGAAGGCTGTTACTGCATTTTCCTTTGGTGATATTGCCGGAGCAATTTAGCAGATTTTACGATATTTGTCCTGTTACAGATAGTAAGAGGCGGCACAACATTGCTGCAGATGTCAGCACCAACTGTTACTGTCATGATTCGGGTGTTGTTAAAACTCACGCAGAGAGTGAGTTGTTGTTGTTTTACCAGGGCCATGAGAAATTGGCTGGTGGCCTTGAACGGCCCTCGCGAATTATAGTTGGTGAGTAAATAAATGTAAAGTTAAACTGTTTGAGACACGCTTGTCGGCTTTAATGTTCGTGATTAATAAGTAATGGAGTAGGGGTGAAACAAGGTGGGGATAGTTGACTTTGTTAAGTATGACTAGACAAGTTTTTGCACGTTAACTGGCTGGTAGAATAGTGCAGACGTATTACTACAATTAAAATGGTGGGAGGTTTCGACCTATGAGATAGCTGAACTAATTGGGCCAGCGTACTAGCACTGCTGGGTAGCCAGATAGTATATAACATCGTGTAACGTTCAGATTTAGGGAATACAGACGAGCAGAAGCATCGTGTCGTGAAGTATCTCCGGTTGGCCAGTACCTGAACTGTGTGGTTTGAAGACTAGAAGTCCTTGCTAACGGACTGACTGAGCTCTAGAAAGAAAGGTCTGAGTGGGCTGACCTTTGAAAGCCCACGCTGCGCTATTTTGATGTTCGCGCCTACC
This sequence comes from Onchidella celtica, assembly GCA_963931925.1. Lineage (NCBI taxonomy): Eukaryota > Metazoa > Mollusca > Gastropoda > Systellommatophora > Onchidiidae > Onchidella > Onchidella celtica. The sequence goes on along the minus strand of OZ007569.1, from coordinate 57,285,298 downwards.
AGTAGGCGTGACCAATGGTAATATATCTTATTAGTTCAAGCATAATAGAAGATCAGAGATAGAGAGAGAACCACAGCCTCATAGGAAGTCTAAGGAAACCCCAGCTGGCACTCGACGACGAGTGGCCTGTGTTATAGCATTATTTCCATAGTATGATTGAAGTAATATGGCACATTGTTGATGGATTGAATAATGATTGTGCATATATATAAATAGTTTTTTTGCAACTGCGTAATTACCTACAAGCCGAAGTGTGCTTCTGTAGGCTTGGAACGTACTGGGCTCTCCTAACATTCAGGCCCATATGATTTAGGGAGAGTTGGCCTTGCGACTGGCCAGTGGCGACTCAACTGTCACTTTAAATTGATATCTAGTTTCGTATAATATACCTATTTGCTATTGATTGCAGTACATCCAATAAGGAACCATAATTACATGAATATCATAGATTAAGTTAGTAATTAGAATTTATTGCTTTGAATATACCTCTATTGTCTTTTGTTTTGTTTATTAATATTTATGTAAAACATGGCCTGACCGGCCTGACATATATAGATCCTCTAGTTGTTTAATACTTTTCTTGTGTGGTTGTGTCCGAGTGTGAGTTAGCTGCCTCTCGTGCAGTCGAATGCTCCCCAAGACCCTAACTCTGCTCGTGACAGTTACGATACACTGAACGTTGGACTGGTTATCAGTATCAGAATTTAATGAAAACTACATGAGATCTTCCAATGTTCTGAAACATGGGGACATGTATAGCTCATATTTTGGAAGTTGTACAAATCAAGCAGCGGGTGATTTCTTGCAGCGGAATAAAGACAGAAAAGCTTGTCTGTATTTTGAGCTCATGCTGAAATAAATGCAAATGTTGATACTTGAATTGAAGGCTTCTGTTGTAAAGGAAATGGAAAGAGTAACTAAGAAAATATTCTTATACACTCCGTCATAGGTAAGTTCAGGTTCTGTGATTCCCGCTATAAATGTGACAACCGCAGGAATGAAACAGGTTATAAACATAACAGAAATCAAGACAATCATCTTAGCTATTTTCTGGTCCCGGCTGCCCATTGAAGCTTCTGACTTGGAATTGGTCTGAGTTGTAGCGGATGAGTTGGAATTTCTCCATGCAGCTTTTTCATTAAGTTTGACCACTAGGAATACGGTACAGATGACAACAGACAGGAAACAGGATACGGGCATGAAGACACCATTAATGGCATATGAAATTGAATCTGCAATGTGACGTTTGTCGGCGCTCATCAAATAGGTCAACCGGATGAGGGTTCTATTATTGATGGGGTCAAAAAACCATGCAAGTCCTGCTGAAAAATACGCCATGGAGTGAGAAGCTAAAGTAACGCCGTAGATAGCAACCATAACTATTATGTGTCTCCTTGGCGTGAAAAGAGCTTTTACTTTCAACGGATGGATAACACAAATACATCTTTCAAAGCTAATAAATGCAGTTATCCAGCCAGTGATCCTCGTGAACACGACATGTGGCCAGCTGCCAGTAATGAGGTGAACTTCGTATGTTATCATGGGGATCGCAGAGTCTCGTACAGCCGGGCTGAAACACAGGTTACTCCACATGATGGTCAGAAGAGAACTGAGATCTGATATCGCCAGTGCCAAGAGGCTGATGTTTATGGAATCAGAGAACCCCTGTTTGATGAAAAGAGTGATGTTGATTATATTGCCGGCTGTACCAAATACAGTAACTGTTTGACAGATGATGCCTAAAGTGATTGACATGATGAACAGATATAAGTCGTCATTGACGAGTGGTTTTCTTACTGTATCTAATGTCTCTTTTTCCTCCTGAATACAACACTGGTAGTTTTCCAATGCACTGGTGTTGAATGCGGTCATGGTGGACCGTATGATAGCGATACTTCAGTTATAATTTTTAACGACAGAGTAACTCTGGAAGAAAGAATGTGTGCAAACTACTAGGATTAGAAATGTAAACCAAATGCATCATATTTAAATGACCAGTTCTAGCTTCTTCTTTGTGCCAAACTGAAATTTGATTATTTTTCTAATCCACAAACCATATCAGTCTCTGACGTGTCAAACACACGTGATGACAAAGACTACAGTTCGGTATTTACCTCTTTAAGCTTGTGTGTCGTTTATTACACAAATGGGATGACTTCAATCATTAGTTTGAAGCTGTCTTGAAAAACAAAAGTCACCGGGTGCGCGGTGCAATGCAAAATATGGGGAAAATGGCGGTGCCAATTTCACATTCATTTGCTAAACGACGAATTATCCCTTTTTGTTATTATGTGCATCACAAAGCTAAACTCTTGTGACTCGCATTATAGAGGCATCACTGCAGCCAGCAGCAATTTCCTGACCCAGTTGCTTCTTGAAAGACAGATTGTCAAAGTAGAACCATGATACAAGATTCTGAGCAGATTTAACGAAAGGGGGTAAAAGATGAGATAGGAAACAAACCACAGAATCGTTGCCACAAGTATTAGTCGAAATGTGACAGGTGTTGCTGGTAGTGGTGACAATTACTTGCACTGGAAATGTCCCTACGTTGAACGGATGCTTGTACACGTTGTCGGTTTCTATAGGTTGAGGTCCTAGTTCCGAAAACCAGTTGAACGTTATAATGCAGGCGTTTCTTAGATATCCTTATGCCTTCTTGGATCTTATATTTACAATGAACTCGAGAACATCAAGAGAGAACTCTGGGATATGTATTTGTTCCCGTGTACACAAGCTACTTGTGTACAACTTAGCTGAAACGGAGCAGATGATTATAATACATGTACTGTCTGACTCCAACATGAAAGTAAAGAGATATCTAGTTGAAATAAATGAATGATGAGTTTCTGCAGACGTACGAAACGTGGTGTTAGCAGTCTGTATTCTGAAATTTAAAAAAAAAAAAGTGCAACAGTATACATCTCTCTTTCTTGCAAATCCAGACTTTCCCATCTGTCTTTTATGCACAACCTGTCTGCATACATGTGACTCATTGCATTTTGACGTTACGTCATTTTAGAAACAAAATAGGCCATCGACCTCGAATTTTCAGGGCATTTCACCAAAATTACAAAAGTTCATTTCTTAATTACACCTCACTGAATAGATTTTATGTCAACAATCTTGGTTTTGCCAAAATCATGCCATTCTACCTAACTGGCGTCGCAGAAACTGTCAAAAAGTGCATGTTCTTTTTCATCACATTTCGCACAAGTTCATCGACGGTTGACAGTGACAGCGAAAAAACACGTAATTAATCTTCCATTTCAGCGACCGGTCGGGTTCCATTACAACGTAAGAGGATAATTGTTTTATTTGTAACACTTTCATTCCCCTGTACCGTAACGTGTGACATCTTTTGATGTCTAATGTTTGGTATTCAGGAAGCAAGGGATATTTAAAATATTATAGCTGCCGCACGAAGTTTTAATGATATTGACACAGCAATTAAATTTTGCTGGTACACCACTATTGATTTTATGTCAGAGAGTCCGGAATAATCGAGCGTATCTGTGCGTGTGTTTGCTATATCAAACTCTTCAATCAATTAAGATGTTCAACTGAATTGCTCTGGTGCTGAATAAATCACCAGAAAAAGAAAAAGTGATAAACTAATTAAACACAAACCCTTACTTCTGATCGCATTTTTATTTGTAAAAACAAATATTTGAATAATATTTGATCGAGGAAGAAGTGACATTATAGAATGCTTTACTCCTTTATCTTGAATATTCTTGTGCTGTAGATGAAGCGAATCCAGCGTTTGTCGAGTGTTTTCTCTCCCAGCCGACGAGAAACTCGACATTTAGCGGGTATGAGAATTACTTTCTAATAAAGAAAGAATCAAACAAAAACGAACTCGCTCATTAAGTCATTATGTAGCAAGAAGAAACAGTTGAATCGTGTAGCAAAGCCACACTTAAAAAATGCCGGTAATACAGAAACAAAGGAAAAGGAAAAACAAATCAAGCTTTCGTTATAGTCTTTTAAGCTTCGTCAGGGGAAAAAAAAAAAATGCATAGAAAATTTTATAAATGAAAAAAAAATCAATTTTTTTTTTTTTTAAATCGTACAACGTTTAAAAAATATATACATAACGTTAATTACACGATCCCACCGATTTTCTGTATTTTCTTGTAATATTTTGTCACTCATTAAGTGGATGGATATTTTGACTCGCCTTATCCTCTGTCCACATCATCACATGCTATCTGAGGCATCGATACCTGACTACCTGGCCTTATGTGGGATAAACCTGTATCAGGTAACATCTCTCTGGCTATTCGTGTGGCTTCGCCCAAACGTGCGCGTCTATTGCATTGAGGGGTAAAACATTTGGGTTCATGTTATTATGTTGTTCCTGCTCAATCCAATAAATAAACGGTATAATAAATAAATGTGGTATCAATAAAATTTGGGAGTGTTATAAATAATTATATAGCATTCGCGGCTACGTGGAATGACCCGGAATGAATGTAATACCATCAGTCTTCAACTAGTTATAATTATGCAAACAGGAAACTGTCGACTGGCGGGCCGTGTCGCTATTTCAGTATTTGCATGGTACTACAGTACGTTACACATTAAGGACCTGCCAAAATTATTCAAAACCTCTCTGTCACGGCTTAAAAAAAAAACAACTTCAAATGTTTGCTGGCGCCCCTTCTGTACTGTGGAGGAAAAACTAAAGGTGGTCAATAAAGAACTAAGCAAAAAGGCCTAAAGAATGGAACTACAGTGTATATGTGTGCAAAGGTCCCGGGCTTGCATCGTCAGATAATTCATCTGTTTAAAGAAATTCCACACTTTCACGGAAGTCTAGCATTTGAGAGAAAAGTCAATGGAAAGAAAAAAAAATCTGACTTCGCTTAAAGTTTTTCTTTTAAAAGGCAGTTTATTAATTTTTGTTGTTGTTGTTGCTGTCTTTATGGGGGAGGGGGTGGAGTGGGGGGTAAGGAAGTTTGTGTGGCAACAGTGATCAATTCCTTAGCATTACAGAAAATGGTGTCCGAGAGGTAGTATTACATTATGTGATAAGAAGTATCTTCACCGGCCACGAGGGAGACTTGGTCCGATTTACCGATTTTCCGCCTCGCGATGGGGGGGGGGGGGGGATTTTGATCTCCTGGTGCATTGAGTCTTTTGTCCTAGCTGTGCTCAGTTAAGAGGCAACCTGCGTGATTTTTAGTTTTTGCAAAATCGATGTCGTGGGAAGCTGATTTTTGTTAGTTTGCTCCAAATTGCTGCCCTCATTTACTCCCGTTCATTGAGTGGGTTCAGCACTAGTAAATAATTAGATAAATAAATAGACAGACAGACAAACAGACATGCAGACAGATAAAGAAATAAACATAATATGTAGAAAGAAAGAGGACAAATATGCAATCCAGGAAGTACAAAATAATACTTTATTGTAAAGTTTTGGCAGTATATGACGTATATCTAAACATAACAACATCATATTTATCACTTTTCCCAGTGCTGGAGTCAGCTGTACATGCCAGGATCGGGCGGTATGCAAATCTGAACTACGGTACAAATAAAGTATTAAACATCCTCGTTGTGTTTTCTAGTGTCTTTATGCATGCTTTTGTTTGATGCTGGCACATATATGACAGCATGCTAATAAATTTAAAAAATAGGCTTCAGAATAGGCCTACATCATTCAGTGTTATGTTCCTATCCCGCGGCTTCGGGTGCATTTTTGTTTACTTTTTATTTTTTAAATCCTGAAGAGCTGTGCCTGTTCACTATGCCTGATGGATTAGGCGCCATATAGTCCCCACCGAAATAAATTAACTAATTTTAAGATAAACTTGGCCTCTTTGTAAATCGGTGTATCTAAATTTGGCATGGCCTTCTAAACTTGTTTGCTTTTACTGAAAATTATTTTCTCATTCAAACTGCAGTACTGATAATAGGCAAAGAGACAGCTTGGTACCCTTTTATTAAAATCGGTAACGATTGCTTGATTTTGAACACTAAGAGAATTTCGGTTATCTAGAAAAAACTTAGTTCATTTTAATTTCTGGGAGGACTGGAGATCATTCTTTTTTATATGTCTTTGATGATGAAATTTCAATTCCAGTCAAATAGGGGCACTGCGCGTCAACTTTGGTCAGTGCCAGTGTTTCTATAGCCCTGCTTGCTATTGTTGTGTTTTATATTATTCAAAGAATATCTTTGTTACCAGTGTGCCTCTTGTATTTTACATAAATCTAAAATGATATGGTAGAGATCTTGCAAGCAGTTTAACCTTAAGTGTTCAGAATGAATTCCGAAAATGTTTGTTAAAAAATCATATGTTTCTGGCTTTCCTTGTCCTTGGTTCATCTTCATTTAGCATACTTTTCGCCTTTTGCCTGCCTTCTTTGGTGCAGCCCAACGTCTGTCTAACCCTGACAACCATAAACTGTCATTCACAATTAGGACTGTTATCAAAACAATAACAAAAAAGGTAATCAGTATCAGCTCAAAACTGGGATCAACATCTCTGACACTCTTTTTGTCAGGGAAATAATGCAAGACAACAACAATTAATTATATAAACTTCAAATATAACTGGCTAATGTTGGATGATAAACCAGACATCATGTAGTGAACATCAATATTTTGTGTGTGCTTAACACATCACAAAATAAATAATTGTGATCTGATGACACATATCAGATTAATGTTCAAATTATCTGACTAATGATGAGGATTAAATGACATTATCAATGAAAATAATTATGTCAATTTATATGACAACAGTGTTTGCCACCAAATTGCTATTGGAGAATATAGGCCTACAGACAAATTTTGACACCAAAAACTACTGTGATACTCTATGCATTCTTCCTAGGATAAGGTGTGAGTTATGATGACATTCTAAAATGCTGTCCAGACAAATCATACAAACCCAAAGATGGAAGGTCATGTGATTTCTATTTTCCTTCTACAAATTCTATTTCATCAAAGAAAAGCGAGTTCAGACGTGGGACTTTCAAGATTTTGTCACCCAAAATATCATCTGTTAAAAGATCTAGGTGGAGGTCACAAATTCGTCAAAGGAAAGTATCTGGGCAGTAACCTTGACCTTTTGATCAAGGCAGTGACTGACATTGAGACATCCAATATTCTGCCACTAGCAGTAGTTCTGAAATCTGTGATCTAGTATAATTACATACATATGTTACAATAAGCTCATCTGACCAAAACTAAAGTTCTCCGAGTCCTTTTTAACTGTCTTTTTGTTCCTCGTTTCATTTAAAACTCAGGCATAATTATGTTATGGTCTTTATTCGATCATGGTTGTTCTCTGTACTAAAGTATGAGATACAAAAAGGAAAAACAGGTTCTGAAAACCTTCATGTTTTCTGTCCATCATCAACAGTAACTACACTGTTTTGCTATACCAGTAAGCAACCCACTGATTAGGATCAAATAATTTACAACATCTGGCTGAGATGAAATATCCTTACCACCTGCACTGGCAACACTGCATAACAACTAATCCACGCAGTCCGTACACTTTCATCATTTTAACTCCAGTCTTTCAACAAACTACTGATAAAATTCATAAAATGCACATTATATAACAAAAATAACAATATGAGACGTGCTTCAATGGACAATCCCCAGACATTAAATTGTTAGTACTGAGGTTACTGCATGTATGTTATAGTGATAGGTCTTTGTGACAGACAGATGATCAACATTGAAGTATATGGATACCAATCAGCTCTATGCAATGCTAGGGTTAAATGAACGTCTAGGTGATTTTTCATCAAAACTTATACTCTTTTTGGTTTCACAAAACCCACAGGTCTCAAATGAAAATAACGTCCTTTGACAGGCCAGCAATTTGTTAATTACTCAGATATGGTTTGATTTAAAAAAAAAAAAAGTTCTGATGAACAAAGGCTACCATTCACATTACATAAGTTAACACTCTGGTTGCCATTTTAACACCATAACTTTTTTCCTAGAAAATTTTGTGACAGGGAAAATATCAAAGTATTGGAAATATTGTGACATGAAAAAAAATCAAATCGCAAACTACTTATGTAACTTATATTTATATATAAAAAAAACATCAGAAGCATTGGAAACTATTGCAACTGACTTGATTACAACATCAAACATTTTTCAAGGTTACAGGCAATGGTAAATCAATATGAGACAAATGCTTCGAAATGGTAGAGAAAATGAGGAACAATCTATCTATCCACCACTTTCAGACTTGTCCATAATGTATACTTCATTTAGCTGGATAAGGGTAACACCTGTCTCCACGGCTGGGATTTCAGGTTCTGAGTCTCAGATCAAATGTCTGAAATCTGGGTGAACTTTGTAGTCTACTGAATTAGCTTTTCCTTTCTTTCTTGACTGTTGTGACTTAAAAGTTAATAGTTGAATTTCTTCTGTCATACAAGAGGGCTCAGTATAGTGCTCCATACTTGAACAGAATGTCTTTTACATTTGAAATCCACAGCAGCATCTAGAGGCCAATCAGAGGATACCACCTACGTGATGAAATGAGAGCTAAAGATTCAAGGCATCTCATGCTTCTTCCCCAGCTCATGTCATATGGTTTAAGTCCTCAGTATAGGAAAAACAATGCAAAATGCATTTGTTTGACAATATCAGTCTTTGTCCTCCATCTACAATGATTTATTGTCAAATGTCCAGATTTTGGGGTTAGTTTCTCTCCCTTGGGACCCAGAAACTTTCCAGAGATCAGCACCTGAATTCAGACACCAGGATGAGGAAATTTCTCCACAATCGGTGGAATCTTCCTGAGCAAGTGAGCAATGATGAAAAACAGGGTAGACTTTGCATCCACAGATTGTTCAGTTTGCTGCTGGGTTGGCAGCGGGTGTAACATGCACCTCTTCATTGTTGTTTTCTAGCTGAATCTGTAGGAAATCAAGATATCTCATTAAATATACAGACATCTATAAAGTTTGGAGTCCTCCAAAGGCCTCCCCCCCTTTCAATATTACATGTATTATCTTCAGACTTTTATTCAGAATATTATCTTCAGAATTACTGGCCCCACTGAAACCCCTTTTCTAGGAAAAGACTGGTGAAGTGGTTGCTGTTTTCATTTCTAGTATGTTTGGCTAGCTCTATGTATTCACAAACACAGAAGCCATATGACCATACAATATCAGGCATTTTAAGCATTCAGAAAATTGACATCGGTAACTCATTAACTCTGAACAACATTTTTCTGTGTATCCAGCTGTGGTTTCCATTTTATTTAGATCACAGTGATGATTTGGTTCTATGTGAACTTTATATTTTACATTTACAGTTGTGAAGCATACAGTTGGTCATAATTAATATAAACTGTTCTTCTGGTAAATATTTCAGACACCCTGCCACCGCCTTTGACAAGGTGTCTTAGTCTGGTAGAAAATTTGCCTTGTAAGTGAAATGGCTCATTGAATTCCCTTTTGCAGGCCATTGTTTTGAACTCTTTCAGCTGTTTTCCAAAAAAAAGAATTATAAGATGATGAGGAAAATGGTGGGAACAGATGATAATGGGAAAAGAATTTCCAGAGGCCCTTATCTGAGAATGAGCACTTAATATCAGCCACAAACTTAACCATTAATATGAAATGAACATCTGATAAACATTAGATGGACTGAATTAACTCACTCCATAAATCTTGTTTTCAAATCCATTGTTATCGCCTTTCCGTCTACTTCTCCGCCACAATACGCACGTAAGAACGACAATGACCCCAGCAACTGCAGTCACTACACACGAGACCACCACGGCAATCAACAGTTCTGTTGATGTTTTACCTATATGAAAGACAGCTGAATCTTAATTACACAAAACATACTGGTTCTCTTAAAATCCAGTGCTTTCTGCTGCCAACACAACCATTATTTTATCCTTTATGGATGTGAGGTGGACAGATACTCATGTCATTTCAATACAGATGCTAAAGCTTGCACACATACTTCATTAGTTACATTTTCTCTGTCTTGTATGGCATACAATGAAGTTATTTGTGATTTAAGCTGCACTTGCATTAATATATGTTCTATGTTTTACTTCTGAAACTCAGCTGACAAGGAAATCAGAGACAATCATCTAAAAAGACAGGCTACGTTTAACAATTTTAACACTGATTTGCAAACAAATTTAAATAATGTATCATATAATTCTTGTTGGTACTGATAAAACTATAACTATTATAAACAGATTAAATTCACCCTTTTTGAATAAAATGACCACTTGGACACCAGCAGTCAAATTAAACTAGGTATTACCCTGGACCATTCAAGGAAACTGAACCTCCTGGGTTTACCCTCAGGGAAACATAAATTAAATAAGAATTTCCATATGTCTTGAAGTTATTTAATTGTTGGAAGCTATGGTGGAATTAATATTTTTGGTCAGGCCTTTCTTAAAAAAGCAGGGTTGAATGTACTCACGTGTGGACTTGGTGACAAAATGCACAGGATGTGAGGTCATGGTGGTTCCACTGGACAACAACATGGTCACCTCTGCTGTGTAGGCTGTATCTCGTTGCAGGTCTGCCAACTGTATGTAGGTCTGGGTAGGTGGATGAACCCGCTGCCTTCAACAGATACAGTAGGGAATGATTTCATACCGAGCATATTCTAGGGCACAGAACTGACTCTGGATTTCCTCTAGAAATTACGACAGTTTAGTTTCTTGATAAGCAAACAGTGAAAGGATCTGAACTAAAGTGAGTGGTACCAAAGCATACCTGAATAATCATGTGACTATGACATGGCTGATTTGTTCAATATGAGATGCACAAATTGTCTTCCAAAGTTTGTGAAACCAATCATTGCATTTCACAGAAATATCTTGTACTTCTTTTTAAAAACAAGTAGAAAGACGTAAATCAGTCAGATCAAAAGTCCTTCACAGCAGCTCTTCCATGGTAATCAAACAGTCATCTAAGCAGGTCTTCATCTCCAAATGTACCAAGGTTGTCCCCAGTGTGAACAATCTCTCCTGAGGGTGTGAATGATGTAAATAAAGCCCGAGAGTACTGGTACTGTCCAGACAAGAATATCATCCCTTACATGCTGCTGGATATTCACAGTTATAGTGACATAGTGACAATGACATCATTCTCCCATGACAAATTAATGCAAGATTAAATCTATAACAATCTAATCCCAAAATCACAGCACTCCTTTCCCATCCTTACTTTTTGGTATAATGAACCTGGTGCGTTCTCTTGTAGACTACATTGACAGCTACCACTTGATTCACAGTATTGTCTGGTACAGGATCCCAGTAGAGAAATGCACAGGTCTCTGACACACTAATCTCTCGCAGGGTTAAGTCTGGCATCTTGGCTGATGCACCTGTAAAACATATCAAGGTGGAAATCAGTGTCTGGTATAAAGTCATTTACGGGCCATAAGGACTATACAGTTACTAATATGTCAATGGGATTTTTCAAGACCTAGGACAGGGTATCAAATAGTGCATAAAGATCAACGGATTTTAATGGAGGGGAGAGGGATGATTTTTGGATTAAATTGCGGGGGAGGGATACCTAGGCATTATGTTAAGATTTTTAAAAAAAGGGAAAATCTATTGTTGAAGTATAAAGTCACTCTTAATTTTTGTCCAGTGTGCATAATACTTTCTGATAAAACGGATGTTCAACTAAATCTCTATTGCTCCATTCCACTGACCTGGCTGGCCCCATCAATGTTGCTGGATCTATGGAACCGAGTCCACCAAATGATATCTCAAAAAACACAAAGACACTTAAAAATACAAAGAGAAAGAAGAAAATATTCTTTAAATATCCTCCAGTGGATGAAACGAATGCAGCCCAAATATGAAGATCTCTCCTGGGAAAACTGGGTTTATATGGTTAAGAACTTTTGATGTGGAGAAAAAGTTTATTATGCTCACCAGCCAAAGACCTTGTTGTAAACTGAACTTCTCCCAATGTCCATCTGCTCTTCCCTGACCATGAAGTGAGAGCCATTAGCCTGATTGAGAAACTCTGCTCAGACTGTAACATAGTAAGATTATAGCTGGTGGCAGTTGGCTGGAGTCTACTGCTCACTACCCACTGGACAGTACCTGTTTGCCGATACTCCACCTACAGATACATGCAAAATTTAAAAGGTTTATATTCCTATTCTATTTAAAGCTTCAGATCAATTTCCAGGTTATTTTCTCCATGACTGAAATTACTGACTTATAGCAGCACAAACCATTCGTTATTCATGCAATACTATTGCGACCGTACTGGAAAAAAATGCACTAAATGTATTTTAGAAAACACATCATAATTTCATATCACCTGCATGCTTTTCAGGGAGTACAGATGTTAATAGATGTCATATCTGTTCTCTCAAAACAAACAGTGGAAATTATTTATTTACAACTTTGAAGTCGAATAATTATTTCTCTTCTCTGCTCTTTGCTTGTACTTTTGTAGGAGAGCAGAGGGCAAGGATACTTCAAACTATGTAATATCTCATATCTGCTACTTCTTCATTATTACAACATGTTGAAATATCAAGAACATGTCAAAATGGTGCCCAATATTTAGTATAAGACATAATTATCGATGTAATATCCATTATCATGGTTGTACTCAACCATTATCATGGTTGTACTCAACAGAGTTTGTAAATATTACTTTCATTTTATTTCTATCAGGCCATGAAAGCATCATCATCATGACTCATCTTCTCCTACTACATGATTTGGGTTCTTACCATGAGCCTTGTGATATCTTTTATCTCTGGCTCTCTGAGTGGTGACCACTGCAATGTTGCTGAACTGGCTGTGATGTGTGTCATCCACATCTGGAGATCAGGCCGAAATGACACACGGGATTCAATCTCAGAAAGAACTGGTGAAGAAAATACAATTTTGGGTATACCAAATCATCAGATATAAGTGTGGGAGTAGCAGCGGGTTTAAAAATACTTCCACCATCATCCTTATTACTTTAAACTCCATCATATTTCAGAAATTTCTCATCAAAGGAAGGGAAAGAAGAGGAGGGAGAGGAAATTTCACTTATTTCATATAAAGATTATGGTATAAGAAATGAACAGTACCACCTGGCCTTAAGAAAGATACTCATGCAAAACAGTGCTTGATGACTTTATTTTCCCAGTAAGTATTGCAATGCTTATTTGTCTGAACACTGATGCAGTCACTGAATGTTAATGTGCAGCAATAATGCATGTATGAAATCATTATCTGAATCAGATAAACCATACCACAAGATCCTTTCTCATAGGAGAATCCTTGGTCACAAATAAAGGACAGTGGCTCAAGATGAGCCTTGCGTAATGAACTGATAGTTTGTCCACTGGTCACTGTGACATCCAAGCTTGAATTTAACAAGGAAAGCAGTCGCAGGCCTGCAGACTGTACATACTGGATGGTGATCTCATCTGGGGTATCCGAACTGGAAAACATTGCAAGCAAATGTGAAACTGATGTCCACACAGGCTTTGTTTGGTTGTTGGTTCTGAGTTGGGACTGCAAAATATTAATGACAGTTCTGGTGATATTTTGCTTTTATTTTTGTGGTGTTGACTGCACAGTTGGAGTTTTTGGAGTCTAGGTTTTGATATAACTATTGATAATGTTTCTATTCCACAATATGCCCCAAACTGGTATGGAAGTAGTCTAGGGGGATAGGGATAGATGTTAATGAGGTAGAACCTAAAGTAAGAATCTTGAGGACAACAGAATAGTTTGGCTGGAAAGACCCTTTAAAAATAACAATTACAGTGGTAATATTATTTTCATTGTTATTTTCTGATGATTTTGCCTTTCACAAAATAAGCTCGATTGATGAAAGGAGAATGGTTGAATGGAATGTATCTAGAATGCCAGTGAGCATTTACCTGAAATTTTTGTACACTGAGACAATAACCGACACTTTTTGAGCATCGCCAGACACAGAGGCCAGAGCCCGTCTCCTACGTTTAAAGTTGTTGTCATGTGACCCTGGGCAAATGACCTGGACATTCAGACCATCACAAAATCTGGACATCTGTGAGTGGCTATCCGAACACTTCATGTGACTGGTCACACGGTGAAAGAGTTGTTGTCGGAGATCTTCAGTGAAGTTTGACACAGGTTCTTGGCAAGTGCCATAAAAATGAAGAAGAACGGAAGATTTGACTCCATGAGGAAAGTGGGATTCTAAGGAAAAAAAATAATATAAAATTAATATTTACAGAAAATAACCACTGTGCACCTTAATCACTTTTTATTCCATCCACCCACCCACCCACTCACCATCCATCCATCCATCCAGCCACCCACCCACCCACTCACCATCCATCCATCTGTCCATCCATCCATCCATGCATCCATGCATCCATCCATCCATCCATCCATCCATCCACCCATCCGCCCTTCTATCCATCCGCCCTTCTATCCATCCATCCTTTGTACTTTTCTCATTTTCATCAATCATTCAATATACGGTCTGCTTGAATTAACGTCTTCAAGATTAGCAGAAAATATTCTTCTTTTCTAGGTAAACTCTCCTCCAATTCCTGCTACCTGTAATTCATTTTTCTCATTTTATTCCTTCCTGTAATTTTCAACTTTCCGAACTTTCTCATTTTGTTAATTCCCAAATGTTCAGCTTTTTCTCATTTTGCATTTCCTGAACATGTTCAACTTTCTCTCTCATTTCATGCTGCCAGGGCATCTAGGTATCTGAAACGACAACAATGCATTGAGAAAGGCACTTACCAAGTGGACATTTCCACTGCGGACAACACTGACCACTAAGGTTGAACAGCTGACAACTCGGTCTAGGAGGGCTGCCAACTGGTGGACACACAGACCGACACTGGACAGTAGCATTAATACAAGTACACACTTGACATGCCTCATACAGAGACTGCCCCGACTCCATCACCAGGCCATTGTGAAGACAGCCATGAACTGCAGAAATAAATGGAGTAAAAAAAGTAAATTTTAATGTTTTCTTGTAATGGGAGACAAGTGGGGAGCACTTCATAGAACACAATGCCTAGAATAGTCTGCCCTTGGTCTGGCAATTATGACTTCCTGACATGGCTTCTGTTGTTAACTTGCTTGGTTAATTCTTAATCTTTTTCCATGTGGGTTGTAATAAGAGTGTCATGTTCATAAACGTATGCCTATGTCTGTGACTTCCGTTGCCACAGAGTTTTCTAATTTAGTGACTCACAAAGGATGGCAAACTGGCTCTCTTGTGTCTTTTGGCAGTTTTGATTTGAAAGTACAGCCTTTCCTGTAAATGTTTCCAGAGAGGTTGAAAAGCAATAGAAAGGTGCATTGAAGGATTACAAGGTATTAGCACCTTGTCAAGTTGTAACAATTCTGGCCTTCCGCGTTTTTTTTTTCGGGGAAGGGGTGGGACTGTCTAGCCCAAAACAGTGTTTTTGTGGTTGGAGTGATCAGGAGCCGTTACTCATTAATAATTCTCTCGTGAAAACATCAGTGGGCCTCTTAGTTGCCACGATTATATGCAAAGGGCTCTTTCCCTTGCAAGGTGTCAACTCTCTTCCAATGACATAATTTGGTAAACATTATAATTTGACTCCGGTATGGCATATGTGGTGAACAATACAATAAGTTAATTTTTTTTATCAGAATGCACCCTTGAAATCACATCTTCAAGATTCAAAACAATTTCAAAACAGAAATTAATGTTTCAATATTGGAAAGACCCTGTATCACCGCAGCACCCACTTTTAACAAAATGTTCTAAAACTGTACTCTATTGACCAGTGAGCATTAACTGGGAACAACATTATAAGTACTGGCACATTGAAAATCTTTATAACTAGTACTGCTACTAACTTTTGTATGTTGAGATGCCTTCCCAAAGCATAGTATCATTAAAGTCTGTAAATATCATATTTCTACCTGATGGGTAACATTTCCACTGTGGACAGCAGTCTCCCTGTTGTCTCTCAAGACGAGGCTGAGGACAAGATGGTGAGGTTGCCAGGACAAACTGCTCCACCTCACATGCCCTTTGACACGTAATCTTCCCCATCAGGCAAGTGCACACTTGATTGCATTCACTGGTTATAGGTTCCCCATGAGCAATTTCTTTGCCGTTATGAAAGCAAGACGTCACTGTTGAAGACATGACACTTTGATGTGTATATATCTTCAATAGTTTGACCAATATATATACAATGAAAGCTGTGGAGCATACATAAGTGCGGGAAAAAAACAAAAATGTTGGTGTCTCTATTAAAGAAACATATGTTTAAGTCTTGTCCCACCCACCTGAGCAAAGCCTACCAGTTTTGGGTTTAGCTGCATCAATATTTTATTGTAGAAGATCCGTTTGTTTCATGGCTGGCAAAAAAAAACAAACAAGTTTTACAACTTACCATTGTTAAGAGGCAATGTTTTCACCACTACCATTGCAGAGCTCCTGGTGTCACTATAATTAAACTGGCCAGAATCAGACTCGGCCATGTCCTGTCTACTATCATCCAGTGGGATGATCTTCACATAATATGTGGTGTTGGGATACATGCCGGACAATGTGACGTAGGCCCGGTCACCCACAATAATGGCATTGTCCCGGGTGAGAGCTGCAGTGGGTTCGACATAGTTGTACTGGTCATTATGTAAACGGACATCAACAGGCTGAACAAGTCGACGGTGCCAAGTGGCTGAGGACAGGAGTGGAGGTGGGGCGAGACCATTCATTAGTTTTTACTGGTGACTAAAAGGAAATAATACATTAACCTGCCCCAACATTCATAATTACATTACAATCAAATACAACTATTCATGTTATGTTTATTCCAAAATAAGAATTTAGTAATGGTAATTATATCATTGAATAAACACTGGACTACATGACTACGGCCACTATTTCTTTCTTTTTTGTTGTTTTTTTATTGCCTGTCTCGTCCGCTCAGTTCATGTTTTTAAAAAAAAAAGGAGACATCAGTATGACCTGTTCCATTTCTCACATCTGAAAATGGTTTACAATAAGTTGGTAACTCGTGGATGAATCCAGTGGCTATATAGACTAAAAGTTTGAGCACTTGCAAAAACTATTTGTCGCCTACATTGTGAAATGCTGGCACAGGTTAACATATTGTGTGACAATGTCTGTTTTACACAATCTGTTCTATACAAACCCCCACCCCCCACCTTCCCAAGCTTTTCCTCTGACTACAAGTTGCTGCTCACCATTTGGATCAGATGTGTTTGCATACAGTATTTCATATTCGCAGTAAAGTGGCACACCATTGACCTCTGACTGAGGGTCCACCTCAAAACTCAGTGTCAGTGACACAGGACTGTAGGACAATGCAAACATACGACGCACAAACTGGGTGATATCTGAAAAGCACATTAAAACAATTGTGACCCTCATTCCTGCTTGAATCTCTTATGTTTTGTCATTAGACTGGGCCATTCATATCTAAACGAGCAACCCTTTGTCAGTCCCACTCTTTGCTGATATAAAGACATCATTCTGATGTAGGTCCACTGGTTACGACATCGTGCCATTTGATGTAGGAAATTTGCCCCTATAATAACTCTTCCAACCTTATGGACATCCTATACAAATCTATGTCGGATTGACATAGGGATGCTGGCTAGGATGCCGCTGAAGGCATATGTGATAGTCAAATTATGAACCAAATCTCTCATCTATTGTCTTATCTATCAGAAATTTCCATGTGTTTGCAATGTTTTTATTATATTATACAATATATGGCCAGATTGTTATTGGGATTGTCAGTCTTTGTTTACTTTTCTATTTCATCTCAAGAGAAGTGAGTGTTAATTACCATCGGGCATTCAACATTTCAATTCATATATGACAGGAGTTATTTCAATTTCAAATGATGACAATGATAGAAAACACAACATTCCTTAATGAGAGTGACATCAAAATTAGTCCAGAGTGATAATTATGTCCGATTCAAATTAGAGGTCTGGCTGATTAGATTAAAGATAATTATGTGCTTCCTGATTTACTCATGATGAAATACCAAAATAAATATTTATCGTTCCTAGAATAACAGTATCACTGAAAGCATTTTACTCTGCAGTAGTAGGAAGTTCATCAAGTCATGAACTTCAACTACACAATGTATTAAGGACTGGCTTAAGTCTGAAGAGTGACTTTCAAGTCGGGGGGAAAGTTGACTATCTTAGTATCGAATCACATTATTAAGTCATCATGATTACCCAGACTCGGGTCATGACAATGTAAAGTATCGCAACAGCCATCTTGGCGCACGTGTGGATCTGGACAAGCAGCATCAGGCAGAACCAGTACCACGGGTGGGCAGTCCGGTGCACACTGAACTCCTTTAACAGTGTCACATTGGCACAGTCCACAGTGAGTGCTGGTAAAGTATTCCAAATGGCCGTAAGTTCTGTTGTCGTAAGTGCAAGTACTGGCTGCGCAGATAGAAAATACAGTGTATCTCATTCTAATGTGGAAGAACAAATTCGGATCGTGCAGATAGATAAGCAAACAATCTAATGAACCAAAAGAACCTTAGCCTGCAGATGAAAAAGCATGGCAGTGATTTATATATTCATGCTTGACGCAACCAAAATGGCGCACAGGTGGGATAGGTAATCAGCTGGTCAGGTAGGCATCATATACAGAAATACCCTCTTCCACAGACAGTGAGGGGGGGGGGGGACATATAAATAGGAAAACTAGGCAGACAGATGAGGTGGGGGGGGTGGATAGATGGATGGATGGATGAATGGATAGATGAATGGATGAGTGGGTGGATGGAATGATGGATGGGTAGATGGATGGATGAATGGATGGATGGGTGGATGGATGGATGAATGGACAGGTGGACGGACGGGGAGACGGGCAGATACATACATAGTACATAGACAGACAGACAGACAGCCATAGATAGATAGATAGATAGATAGATAGATAGATAGATAGATAAATAGATAGATAGATAGATAGATAGATAGATAGATAGATAGATAGATAGGTAGGTAGGTAGGTAGGTAGGTAGGTAGGTAGGTAGGTAGGTAGGTAGGTAGGTAGGTAGGTAGGTAGGTAGGTAGATAGATAGATAGATAGATAGATAGATAGATAGATAGATAGATAGATAGATAGATAGATAGATAGATAGATACTTACCACAGTGCCACTCAGGACAACATTCTCCTTCTTTATCCCTACTGCGGGGATTAGGGCATGAAGCCGTAGGTTCCATTACGTGACATGTATGCGGGTACTCACACTCCAGCTGACCATGGTTGCACATACACATACGACACCCGGCTTCGAACTCGGTACCATGTGCATACGTCTCTCCATCCAACATACATGGTTCTGTCAAAGACAGACAAAACACGGTCTTAACATATAACAATTTGATATCTTTGCCCTTCAAGGACTGTCTGTCTATTCACGTTCATCACAATATGACTTTTTCTCCCTCAAATAATTTTCATACACTCTTAGGAAAGGTCAGTCTTTACAGGTATTCTCTGTTGCTCCCAGGAGCGATATCGGGACCAAAAAAAAATTGCAATATAATTGTTTAGTAAAACAAAACAACATAAACAAAATCTTGATACTTCGATATTTTCAACTGCACTCGGCATGCCTTCTACTTGGCCTTGACCATTGCTTTGAGCGTCAGATATCTTTAATGGAAAATAATCCGTTTGTGTAAGTTGTAGGGCTGGTATATGTGGGCACGTGCGTGTGTGCGTGTCCCCGCTGAATTACGAAACACAAGTTTCGAAGGTGTTCCTGGTACACTTTCGTTTATTATGTTTCATTCAGTGTTTATTATCTCCTTGTGTTTATTGTTTCTTGGTGTGTTCATGAGCGTTCTTGGTGAAATTTGGAGTCATGCCGATGTTCTCTTACATTTGTGTTTACTTAATATTTTTGTCTACTCTCATTTAGCCGTAAAAGCAAGAAAGAGTCTTACCTATCTGTATGTCTGTCGGTCGGTCTGTCTGTCTGATTGTTTGTCTGTCTGTTTATCTGTCTGTTCAGCTATCAGTCTGTCTATCTAGCTAATTTTTCTGTCTATCGATGCCTGTTTGTTTGCCTGTCTGCCTATCTGTTATTGGGTGATTTACGGATATTAAAAAACATGTTTGCTGACATAAAGCTGACACAGTAAAGTAAATCAGAACTTCACTTATCCTGCTCATAATCGAAATTTTAATATGAAAATGATGCAAGTCTTCCTTGTTTTCATGTTAAACTTGTTTATAAATCTTAATATTGATTTTTAATAAACTAGAATTGAATGAGGCAGCTATTCTTGAAATTTAAACGAAACTCTGTTTTCCACAATAAAATAGGATTACCGGTAACCCTAAAAGTTTGTGAAAGCCCTTCGTCTTGCAAATAGCCAAACGCTATCGGCAAAACATTTTAGGATTTCTATGTTTGCAAATTAGTAAATACTGTGTTGAATTAATATATGAACCTGATTTATTATTGGGCACACATTAAAAACCAGCCAGCCCCTCATCCAAGGGAATCCATTGTCCATTGACGGCACCTCTCAGGTAGGCCTATATATAATTGCAGGGTTCATCATCCATTGTTTAAACTTGAAAGCTCACTTCGGCCTCGACAGAATAATCTCATATATATTTATTCTAAACCTATTTAAGAGCTGCAACTACATTGTACCTGCTTCAACTTACCCCCTGCTACAGGACAAGATATCCTAAAATCACAGCATTCATCGCCAGATGTTAAATGACAACCTTCCTCCACTTCCGGCACGCCCCTTTCCGGACATAGTGGTGAGCACTGGAAAGTGCCAGTGGGCAAGCATGTACAATTATCTTCACAGTCATGAACAAATGGCTGGCCCACCAAATAATGTGATCCTCGATGTTCACAGAACTCCACAGCTGCAAGTCACAATAAAATACCTCTTTAAAAACAAAACATAAAAAATTTTATTGAGTGCAAACCACATGACCTGCACCTTGTTTTCTGTTCTTTTTGTAATGTTGCTATCTCGCGTTATTGAATTTAGTTGAAATTATCAGTAGAGAAGGATGTCTCAGGTTGATGACTGTTTGGGAAAAGGAAAAACGACTTAGAATTACAGAAATTAGTTTAATATCCAGAAATTGTTTTAATATCCTGTATGCAAGAATCTGCAGTGTATGACTGCTTTGCACTTGCAGTGTGATCATTGGCCTGCCTGTGCATAAAACTCGCTGGCACTAAAATAATGTTTTCTTTCGCACACCTGTTGGTGCAGCTGAGGCAACAGAGTACGGGTAGCTTACCCTGACACAGCTACCGGGACGCATTCACCTTGCCTTTACTAATTATGTCTCACAACGAACGACATCGAGAAAATCACATATTAAGTCCTCCTGCTCTCAAAACTCAGGCCGAAATCCTGTCATGTGTATACATTTTTAATTCTCACCAGTGGCACGTTCATAGAAATATCTGTTCTGCTTGGGTATAAGACCGATTTTCTTTAGAAAGGTCCAAGATCGAGGTCACACACTCAGCGCGATGTGTTCCAAACAAGTTCCAAGGTTATCCTAAGCTTAAGTTGGAAATTGGAAAGTTCGAAAAATCGAAATATATCAAGAGGAGATAGGATAACCAAAATATACAGCTGGCTTAAGATGTGATATTTATATAAAAAAATATAAATTAATTGGAGACAGTTGATTATTCAAACGTCGTTAGCTCCCTGCTACAACTCCTTAAGGTGTCATTTGACGGACGTGCACCTTTCACCATCCACAGTGCCATTCCAGGCTGCATTATCGTGTGTTTTGTGGACGTTCCTATACTGTCATCTGTCGTCATGGAATCAGAGAGCTTTTTGCGGGGTGAGGGGAGCACGTCTCTATTCAGTTTTCATGAAAGCTAAAATGGTGAAATGGTGAGGCTGTTTCTCGGGGCGTCATCGACGGGTGAGTGCATTAAAAACGCTGTGGAAAATTAATTAAGTTAGAACCCCCCTCCCTTTCTGGATTATGTATGAAACAATGACAAAGTGCCAATAACATGAACGATAACTCACGCGTAGTGTCCACCATTATGGTCTCCGATATATTTCCCAGTGTCGTTGACCGGACATCTTCCCATACTGCCACTTTGATAAAGTATAGTGTAGCTGGTGTCAGGCGACGTAATGTGTAGTTAGGTTGGTCTCCGATCTAATAAAAAATATAAAGTATATAATAATATAAACACAAAGCCGACAAAAAGACAAGATTCTGTTCTTTTTTATTTGTCATTCATAGTCAGCACTACAAGTAAAAAAAAAATTACCCAAAATTCTCTTTAAAATGCTTTCTCAAGCTAAACTATGCTATCAGCATTTTAAACACCTAGTAACGTGCAAAAATTACCTCGTCATTATAAATATATGAAGTTCGTGATATCTGCGTAGCATTCACACGACTTACTATAGAATTTGTTAATCTGGACAAAACAAATAAATCGAATCATTATTATGACCAGTGTAGGTTTGTTTGTTTTACACATATTTTCTTTCTTCTTAGGAAATATAGGTAACTGGGCGTCTGCACTTTCTTGAGCTGTAATTATAGCGTACACTAGTCACTATAAGATGATAAAATGAGATCAGTCTATACCTCCATGGCTGTCCACTGAGAGATGTCATAGTGGTTGTTTCTCTCTCGGTACAAAATGACGTATTCGTACAAATAGTCAGGTGGAGCAAAATCAGACCAGGCCAGCTGTATCTCTGTCTCCGTACGTGTTGTCACTTGCAGGTTGTAACGACCTGCAAAGAAAAGATACAGGCCTAGATGAGGAAGACCGGAGATATCTTTACATAACACCAAAATAAAGGGCTATTCCCTATATGAAAACAAGCCGTCGGATGAAGAGGCATTCAACATAATCACTGGTCTTATAATTAATAATTATGCAGACTTGTATGACTTTGTGCTATTTCTGCTTTTTCGATTTCATTTTGTTCTGGGAAAAATACTTTGCAAGAACTAATTGCGTAGGGATGACTATACTAAATATTACAAGCACACACTATGACACAACCATTATTTTGGGAAGGTAAAGAAAAGTTCTTCCTTGTGAACGAATAAAAAATAGAAAAAGCTTTTTCCAAAAACTGCCTGCTTTGATTTTGAATTTTTGTTGTTGGTTTATTGTTGTTGTTGTTGTTGTTTTGCCTTGTTTTTGCAGGAGATGACGCAAATTATCAACTTTTTTATGTATACACACACAGCGTTTCTCTTATATTTTTGGTAACAGTAATGAGGAGAAACTGCTTTAATTATGAGGAGAAAACTTTGTCCTACAACATGTTTACAGAGATTCACCGATATAAAAATTTGGCACTTGATTATAATATACATTAAATAGACATAAAACAGGCCTCTTCATTACAACATGCTCTAACAAAACGATTCTACAGACGGGCGAAATGGAACCATTTTCTCCATTCCTTACCCACTTTGCCGTGCATCCTGAAACTTCATCTTATCTACTTGCAGCTATTGCTGGTGTTGATGATTGATAACGACAAAATGAGAAGATTCGGCTTCTTCCAGCGTTACCGTCATTGCTTTTATTATCAATATACCTTTTCAGTACCCCTTTTCTCATTTCCTAATCCCTCCCTCCTCTGTTCTTAACAAGACGCTATATTCTTCATCTCGGTAAGGCTGTACATGCGTGTCCCCCATCTCTAAGACAATAACTTTACATGTACATGATCACTGTACTATTGCTTACGAATTCTGTCTATCTGAAGCTGTAGTTCTGCACTGTTCACCACTACAAAGAACGAAATATTGGCCACCGGGGAAGACGCCATGTGTCCTGGAGAACGGGCATTAAGAACGAAAAAGAAACAGAATGACTATTATTCAGAACAAAAGACTGCTGTGCTGAAATCCCTCATACCCAGTTTCTTTGGCGTTTATATATTTGTTTTGTTTAGTTTTGTTTTTGACTCTGCAGTTCTACTACGACATGGAAATATCTTCAAAAAAGAAACCCCGATACAGTCAAATTGTCATTTAAAAATAACAACGTCTAGTTGATATAGATATCATTTAACTCAGTCACTCGGTGGTGCGATGTACTTGGTGAAAACTAAGTTCCAGAATAAAATACCATACGCAGAAATATAGAGACCCTTTCTATGGAAAGATCTTCACAGACAGATGCTTTCTTCTCTTGCGTGCAGCTCAAATTGGTGACCTTTTCACCAAAGCAAATTCTATGCCGGAGATTAAGTCGCCTATTCTAAAATGTAAGTGACACAATATTTTTTTTTTCACCGAGATCTATTAAACACCAGGGCATGGCCGATTGTGGGTGGAACTAGTTTGATCAATCAGCCAGCTAAAAGTTTTTAGTCAGTTGAATAACCTATGATGTTTCCAGTTCTCCAATGTTTTCGAGTTCATGGCTAAATGGAATACTTTTTCACACATTATACATGTATTGTGATAAAGGTTTGCCACCTGATCTTCAGTGGCCAGACCCTTGGTTAGAGCTTGCTCGGTGTGACCATTATTTTGACTGCCTCCAAAGAAATAACCAAATGTCATCTAAGAGTTGTGTTGAGCACAGAGTGTTGTAAAGGTCCGCAAAATAGAACGAAAAATGTTTAGGGGATGAGTATAAAAAATTTGCAGATATTTGCTGAACTTTTTTTCCTTTGAAAAACCTATAAGATGAAGTTTAGTGTAAGTGTTTCTAGCAACGATGAAAAACCTCACAAAAACATCGCAAACTTAAATATTCTAATACATGATTAACATCAACGGTTCTTTGGATAAGATACTGAACAGTTTTCTAAAATTTCTATACATCATATCTGAATGAAAGAGAAGGCGCTTAAAAATGTAGATATCGAAGATGATCTTCCAACAGTTGACACACGGCCGTTTTTGTTACCGCTACATTATCTGAAAATTGCGATACATTTCTGCCAGTTTTGCTGTTCTCCGACACTTGTGATAGTGATTGTATCATAAGTATTTGTCTCTGTATTAACCCCTCTTTTCAATGTTAACGTTCGTAAGGTCAAGGAGTTCGGATTGTAGAACCTGGTTTCACAATTAATACCGGTACATATATTGTACACTGTACATCGTTTGTCGGAAATTTGAATCAACTGTTGACTCAGGGAAAGTGGGAGCAGTTACTGGGTAACATTCAATATTGCTGAACAAACAGTATTTTGATATGGGACAATATTTGGCCAGGGCTACTTGCCACAGGAAACCCAAGGATCTAGAGGTATTCTCTGCCTCTGCTTGGGGTCCAAATGAACCAATATTTACAAACACGCACAACCGTTTTCAAACAGTACGACCATAGCGTAATGGACGAGGAACGTTTTGTTAAGGACTGGTGCGGATATCGGCTCTTGGTTGTGACAGGTATACGACTACGAGATTGTGAAGTCTTCATGAAAGACCTATTCTACAGGGCTTAGGTTTGTTACGATCTCTTCCAAGATGGCACTGCTTGCAAAGTACAAGGGTATGATTGGAACCAGTAACATAATTCCGTCAGACACCCGCTCCACCAAATGAAATCAAGATCAAACGTGTGTAGAATAAACAAATTTCTGAGCCTGTTATGCTGATTGTGGCTTTTTGAGGTGGGTAGGACTAAGGAGGCTGAACTACCTCTCAAGGTGCAGAGTTGGTCTTCACAGTGTAAAGGACTTCGTCCAAAGAACAAACATAGCACTTACTTGTAGACGAGAAAAGACGTCTTTCGGAAAAGCAAAACTGGGCAATGTCAGGGACTCAGTATTGCATAGTATAATTACTGACCAATGCCTATGATTTTCAAGCTCTCGTGATTTCAGGGCAATCTGCACTGAAGACCAAAACCGAAGATAGCGACCGATTGAGATTTAATATTTGGCAAAATAAATATATAAACAAATAAATAAATAAAGCAAGTTACACTGTGAAATTGCTGTCAGATCCATAGATCATATCTCAATATTGATTTTTATCCCGGCTGCGGTCATGAAACAAGCATCACGCCTAACAACACCATTTAATTCCATTTCTGCCTCTGCCAATTTCCTTCCTTAAATCAGCTGTCCACAGTTTCGTTACTTTTGCTTCTCTCGCATTGTTTGCCATATTCACCCCCCTCACCAATGAATGAATGAATGAATGAATGAATGAATGAAATGGGCCACTGGACGGTAAAATTGGAATGCATCATAGATGAAGAGAAAAGAAGTTGATGAAACTTGGGTCTGAATGATAGAATACAGCTTGTGGGAATTGAAAGGCTGCACAAAGCATCAGGTCACACCTGTTCTCGTCTCTATTTCTTTTACATAAACACACCTTCCCACCCAACCCCAAAGGGAGAAAAAGTGCATGTTGCTGAATGTCATCAGATAAACCAAACATCTGCATCTGCCAGATTTCGACGAAAAGCATCACCTGTCTGGAATTTCCAAGTACCTCATGATACTAAAAAAAAAAGTTTTACAGGAATCAAACTTAGTTTTGTTTGGTGTCAAAGGAGTGGCTGGAGCTTGGAAGGACAGATTCCAGGCTAGGTTACGCTTTCGTAAATCTAGTTATTGCAATGCTGACCTGGCGAACACATCAGTGGCCAGGCAGGCACATAGACAGATAGACAGACAGACCTAAGGACAGACGGACAGACAAAGAGAGACAGGCAGATAGATGGATACAGAGGAAGAGATAGAGAGAGAGACAGAGAGATAGAGAGAGACAGACAAAGAGAGAGAGACACACAGAGAGAGAGAGAGGGAGATAGACAGATAGATAGATAGATAGATAGATAGATAGATAGATAGATAGATAGATAGATAGATAGATAGATAGATAGATAGATAGATAGATAGATAGATAGATAGATAGATAGATAGATAGATAGATAGATAGATAGATAGATAGATAGATAGATAGATAGAATCCAATCTGACATTGCTCAGAACATTCTTTTTTTTTTTTCTTGCTTAGCAAAATTGTATTACCTGTATCCGGAAAACAAGAACGAAGTAGCGACAGCAAAGAAAAAAAGGGGCAATGGAGAAGTGGTTAATTTCTTTATTTCTTTACTCTATGGATTATAAAAGTGAATTTGCCAACGCGAATAATGTAGAGTATATGACTGGTCCCAGGAAGTATGTTTGTTTTCTACGTCCATGTCAACATTGTGCCATTGAGGCGGAAGCCCTTGCGAGCACGTCGTCTTTTCACCAGAAGGGCAATGCTGAGCTTGGGTATATCGATTGCTACGATATCGGTGAGCGCAATATGACTTTTGGGATATCTAGACCAGCCGGATGTTAAATTAAGTAATTCCCCTTTAATATTCACAACATCGGTATGATGCAAGTAATCGGATTACAGCCCCACACAAAATGAGCATGATGAGAGGCAAATTAAAAAGGCATAAGGGAATGCTGTGTCAAAATTGGGCAAAAGACATCGCTTATAGCCCTACTGCGACCCCACAGTTTTTCTGTGGTTTTTATGATATAAGGGAATGCTGGTGTTTTTCTTTCCTTTTGTCTGCTTGCGTGTTTGTTTGTGTGTGAGGTTTAGGTGTTGGGCTGTCTGACCCCGTTTCTGACATTTTTAAAAAATTCTTTCTATCATTCTGTCCTGTTCTGCCGTGCTCCTGCCTTTTCTTTTACCCTTGTGTCCCTGTTTCTACTTTGTTTGTTGTTGTTTTTTCTCTGCTAAGCCTTGATGTTCCTCTGTGCACTCACATCAAGACCATGTCATGTAGTCATGAAGAGAATTATTTACCTTTTGATTCGGCTTCAGGTAAGTTCAAATTATACAGAGAGAACAAGATGTCAGTGGCCATTACTTTTTAAGCAAAGACCATAAAAGCTAACATTTTTTATTTTTTTTTCAAATCATGCAGCATGGAGTCCGAAATGTTAGTCATAATTTTAATTTTCCGGTACGCTGGGAATTTTATTTCACAGAAAACAACAGTGACACTGAGACTATCTTATTGCGAATTCTTATTAACGTTGATGGCCTCTAGACTAGCCATTTTTGCAAATATAATAATACACGCATGTATTCAAGATCTTCAAGACGCATCCCCCTAATCAAACGCCTACTGTTCTTGATAACGCGGTAAAGCTGTCAAGTGGTATAACTTCAATAATCTATCTTTTTTTTTTTCAAGTTAAGTACTGCCTTCGATTCCTCAAAATAAATAATCGTCGTATCGATACTTCGGGGTACCTGCCCAGGAGGAAAGCAAAGAGCCCCGAGAAACTAGGATAATGAGGCCAGTCGTTCAAGTTACAAGCAGACTTTGTGCTGGAAATTTAAGGGCCAAGATGTAAGGAATAGATAGTCAAACTCACTAAAAAGTGTAAGAAGAATATGTTTGCTTATGCCCTGGTACAGATGAGCTGGGATCTCAGGATAAGTGAACAGAGAATGGGCCAAAGAGGTTCAAGTGTTCCGAGGCGCGAGTCCTTAGCGTACGAGACTGCTCGACGTGGGGCACCAGGTGCACCTAAATTTACCCTCATCTCAAAACCTTCATTGATAGGACTTTCTGCAGGGCAAAGAGTTGTCAGTTCAGCGCCAGCAAAATAATTCTTCCACACGTAGCTCTGACATTGCTTTGGCTACTTGGAAATATTATTTCATGCCATAAAATATTTTAACACATGTACATCTTCAATAGTTAACACTCCAATCATTTTGAATATATAACACGAGTCATAATAATTATCACTTGTTCCTTTCTACTTTTTTTTTTCTTAACCATTCATACACATTTCGTTTTGCTGGATACTGAAAGATAACATTTGCACAGTATTTGATGATTTAGTATTTAAAACATGGATGAATCACCTGCCTTTCCATACTGTCTATGGAAATACATTCTAGGGGCTGACTGATGGCCGTTAAAACGATTTTTTTTTTTTGAAACAGAACTTTCTTCAAACTCAGAAACCTACTTCCGTACGTTGGACTGTTGGACTTATTTGTTGGATGGCGTGTCAACTTCACTGCTTGCAGTAAACTGTTTTATATGCTCTACTGGCTGTCGTTTACATACAGTTGCACACTCTCACAAACTCGCCCACGTACTAATTAAATTTCATGAACATATTTTCGGAAAAATACACCTACACTTGCAAAAATTCCTCATTTATCTTCATCAAGCCCACAAGAAAAGGTCTACAAATGTGGGCCTACTGCCTTTTTATTCCAGTCATTTGAAACGGTCTCCTCTTTGTTTTTACCCTATTCAAAACATACATTCAAAAACTCGATATACTGAAACATTCACACACCAGTCGCATCGATCGTTTCCATCATCCTCACTCAGATCTCATCTATATCTATATAATAAAGCTACAACAAAACCCCTAATAGTCCTATGGACTCGGAAACTACACAACGCACCGACCTGAAATTTGGCACAAAGAATTATGGGATAGCGAACATTGTTCCTATCGCTATACACAAACAAAACCGTTTGTTATTTCTGAGTTAATCGGTAAATGCGGTTATAATTGAAGACTAAATTCACGAGAGCGTTTGATCCGAAATTTACGATCAAGAAGATAGTGATGTATGTTTCTAATAATAGCCCACTTCCGCCTACACATGACGTTATCACTTCCTGCGATGTGTTCGGCTCAAACTAACTAACCCGTGTGCAAATCATATTGCCATTTGACGGATGCTGACGGGATGCGCAGGATGTCAACGCGCAAAGGGAGAGCAGTAAAACTTATCTGAAGACAAACAAACAAACAAAAATAAAATAAAGCTAAAGGAACAGGCAAAATGAAGCAGGTCCATAATAATCACCCAGAACTGAAACTAATAAATCGATTTATCCCGGGCAGGGCCGGGTAACTCAGCTAGTAATATAAAAGGCATTTGCCTAATCCAAACGACGAGGACCTGCCGACACTAAAATCATTCCCTTTCCTTCTCATTTCACACGACAAAACTCCCATTATAAAAGGAAAGATACCCAATCTGTTCCCCGCTGGTATCCTCGAGGGCCAAAAATAAAAGAGAAGGCCGGAAATGGTCGATGACGTTTCGTTTGACGTTGTCCGCAAGGCGTGACCATTGCCTTTAACCGAAGACTTTTTGCATTCCTCATGGCCTGACTACGATTTGCTCTGAGCCAACATTCCCAAGTCCGTGATGTTTAAAGTCATCTTTTCACGTGTTGTCACAGACACAGTCTCGGACCGGCTGTTTGTGCTAAAGATAACAGCCGGCCCAAGGTGAGGCTGATCGTTAATCTGCAGACCGTGTTTGACATGCGTGGAGGTGACTAGAAAACGGCAGATGTCGTAATTCCGTGGATGATTTGAGGTCGCGGAAGCCCAAGACAAGTAGAGAGCTGTGTCATTTTCTGGGGGCTATATCGAGAGTAAAACCCACAATCCTACTTTTGGAATCAGTGCCAATAATAATGAACCTAAACGGATATGATGTATGCAATTCATCTAAAAAAAAAAAGATAATTATACAGTTGTATCAAACGTGTATTTTGTTTATGTTTGTTGTTGTTGTTTTATTTAAAAAATGATTATCTGAACATATTTTCTATGGCATGGGAAAGGAATGAAAGTCGGGATACAATTACTAAAGTTTTCTATCACACTAAATATATTGATTTTCAATAAACCGAATAGCATTGAGTCCGGACGATTGTCGTCATCATGCAAGGTTCGTTGTCCGTTCGCTGTG
Source organism: Onchidella celtica (assembly GCA_963931925.1). Lineage (NCBI taxonomy): Eukaryota > Metazoa > Mollusca > Gastropoda > Systellommatophora > Onchidiidae > Onchidella > Onchidella celtica. The sequence continues at coordinate 57,254,565 of OZ007569.1, read as the reverse complement.
ACTTCAAATTAGGCGACAGCAGCTCCTTCTAAACAAAGCTATTTTAACAATCCTTTACTGTGTTGACTGACCACACAATCTCTTCACACGTCACTGAGAAATGTTTTCTTGACTCCTTTCAACATTCAACGCACCCCCCCCCCCTCACCTTCTTTTCTGCCTGGAACAATGAAGCCAGGAGTCAACCGTGTAGTTCTTTTCAAGTTGTGAAAAGGTGTTTACATTATTGTGTTTGTGGCAATTTCCAACATCACTTTCTTACCTATGTCAGTGTCAGCATGTTTCTCTTTCTTTAACCTAGAATTTTATCATTTCGTCCCGACACCAGGGCTAGGAAACTGAAGACGTTAGTTAATTTGCAGGTGAAAAGTTCAAGCCGAGACACAGGACACCGAGACGAATCAGTTCGTCATATTCCGTCCGTCGACTTGCGTGCGTATCATCGATGTCAACAGTGCAACTATTCGTACCACACTCCTCCATGAAAAAGAGTGGTACTCATCGTATTTACACGCGCGGAATTTGTGGACATGTAGTGGAAAAAGGAAAGGTTCGTCTCGGCATTCTTGTCTCGGGTTCGAGTTTGTCCCTATAATTAATTTCCTTTGCGTCGTTTTTGGTTTTGGTTTTGTGTGTATATGTGTGCATGATCTTTGGTCAGAGACATGGTAAATCATCAACTCCTTGTTCACAGTCAAGTTTCAAAATTAAATACCCCACAGGCAGAATTATGCAGAATGCAGTGGAGACAACTTTAGTAAAGGCAGCAACTTTTTTGCTCTTTATTGTTCTCCATATTTTGTCCTTCGGCCTCTTGCCGAGTGTTTCTGGCATGTTTTGACCTTTGACACGTTTGAACGTTTACAGCATGTCTTCAGATATTGCACGTGCAGAGCCATAATTTAAAGACGTTTCAGAGGAAGTAGCATTTAAAGTATCAAGGAAAAAATACGCCAGTTACATAATTAGGGCATATTTTATCACACTAAGTATAATGGAAACCCTAGCTCTGATTCTCGCGGCTTGCTTCTTAAATTTAGGCTGCAAAATTTAATGATGACATCCTTTTTTTTCTTTTGAGAAAAAAAAATGTATGCGTTTTTCTAAACATTCTACGAAGCCTGACCCCCTCCCCTCAGTGATTAAAAATTCAACCCTCGCGCTAATGTACAATCTCTCACTTGGGCCAGTTTATAAAATTGGGAACACCTCTGATAGCGCCCCCCGACCCCTTCTTTTATTTCAAATGGATGTTCAGATATCAGTGTATGGCCTGCACGTTTCTCTTGTCAACAATTCCTTGATTTTTGCAGGAATGAATGTGTATGTGCGTGTGACACACACACACACACACACACACAGTGAGACGGAGACAGACTGACAGAATGAAGGAATTTCCTAAATTGACAGTCGACAACTGTCCTGGAAAAATTTTAATATTTGCTGGCGGTTTTGAGAGAAATAAAAAATTAAAGAGTTAAGGTCACGATTACGATTAATGATGTGAGTCACTCAACATCAACGTCCTTGAGCTGATTTTTTTTTTTTTTTTTGCATATTAAGTAAATGTTTGTGTGCACCATACAGAATCCATTCTCTACATTTCTTAAGTCTGTGGCAACTCGGCATAGTGCCCATCTACTGATCAAAGAACATGTGTAAAACAAGATACCGGTACGATGATTATATTAACGTCTAAATCTCAGCAAATCATTTTAAAAGTTTATTGACACAGCTACATCAATATGCATGAGCTAAATAAAATTAAATCCGGCGCGAAGAGACCGGATGAAAAGTTAAATTTCACGTAGTACAATAATGGCCCTACACCGCAACGAACCTACACGAAGTATGCAATGTCACGTAGATCTGAAAGTGAACATAGCCACGTTCCCAAGGGAAACAAAAAACAAAAAAATGTAAGACACAACACGAGACGAGAAAAAATGACTGAAGGTAAACAACTCTGAAGATCTGCACACACATTGATGTTCACACTGTTTTCTTTACCGTGCACAAATTTAGGGTGAAAGCTGGCAACGGCTTCGGTCTTGTTTTTATTCTCTCTCTCTCTCTCTCTCTCTCTCTCTCTCTCTCTCTCTCTCTCTCTCTCTCTCTCCTGTTCCCAGACTTTTTTTTTTTTCGACGGCACAAAAGTAGACTCCTACCGGATATAACCCATGCTGGTTCAAACCCAACCCATGTCTTTTGTTTTCGTTATTGAACATTATCACATCCACAGAACTCGTGAGAAGAAGCCGATTAAGATCAAGTTAGAGTCAGAGGTGATGGTCGAAGACAGATTGTAATCGCTGACATGCCCTAAATTGTTGGTGATGCGGGAAATGTTTTTCTAATCTTCGTATCGGTATTCTTTACTTTTTTTTTTTTCTGTTTACTACGACTTGTTCGTCCTTCATCCCACCCATGCCAATTCTGATCAAGCAGACTTTCCATACATTATCCCAGTTGTTGTCCTTATTGGAAAGTAAAAAAGAATTATTCACTGTCATTTGATTTCCACCAGAATAGCTCCTCAAAAAGCAATAGAGAAGGTCATTATTAGATTCAATACTGACTTAACTTTTTCCGTACGTCCTGGGTACGGTACAAATGTTGACAGAGGCGTACAAAAAATTCAACCAAAATTAGCACAGTTACGCCCAACCCTTAAAGTTTCTGTATTCCTCAAACTGCACACCAGCAATCTGAAGGTGGAAATTTTCTTTTGTTTATTTATGTTTGCTTTTTAATACCCCTATCCGTACGTCCTGGGTACAAATGTGGACATACCTCTCACAAAAGGATTTATACTGTTTATTCCTGTCTGTACCCCCGGGTACAAAATAATGTAGACAATCAATGAATCTCTGTAATCTGTAATCAAATACTTTTACAAATGTTCTAATCTCTGTGTGCCATCCACTGTGATGGGTAAGGTGTTAAGAAAGTATCGATTACAGGTGATGTGATATAATAGTAATGAGTACTTGTACATTCCAAAGTCTTCTTATTCATCCCAGGTGGTTCAAAGATTTTCAGACCATAGTATTTATGGATTTTGTTAAGGTGGCTTTCTGACTGAACAGTGACGGTACCTTCAGAATAAGATTTTGGTAGTTTTCTGGTCTCAGGATGACATTAGAGAGGATAATCCAAATGACGTAACCGAATAAGGAGAAATGAGATATGAGGAAGAAATGACACTTAAGGTGGAAGAACAAAGCGGTGATCGTGATGAAGAGATCCTTTTATGATAGTGATGAATACCAAGGAGGGGGACAATCAAGAAAGGACATAATTATTGACCTACAACTGACGCAACTGCTTCTTACAAAGTGAGCTGAACCAGAACGGCTTGGTTTCAGAAGCTGTGGCTGAAGTAGCTCACTCTCTGGACACGCAAAACCAATGTCATCAGCAAGCAGCTGTAAGGTGGAACCTTCCTCACCCCTCCTGTCCATGTTTGTTGGAAAACATAACCTGCAGAATAGTCTCCTTGACTATAGGCGTCCTCCCACTTTTCGGGTCAGACACTGCTGGAAATCTCTAAGAATAGGACACCAAAGTGGATTAGCTGCTGATCCTGCATCTGATTTTATCTTTGGTCTAGGACGACCAAATGGTGCTGAGCATAGTAGATAACACAAACAGAATGGGAAAACAAGCGAAGGGGGCGGATTGGGCGGAGACTGCTGAAGACGAAAAGTGGGCCCTGGGTACATAATTGACATATTTGGGTAGCCTGCATTATAACTTTAGTCACACTACTTTCATAAATGAGGTGTTTTTGAAGGAAAAAGTTGCTCAGGGTTACTTTTTCAAAACGAAGATTTTGCACACTGGGGATCATGTTGATGCACGACGCATTCCGCGCTTTCAGAGATGTCTGGGGCGTGTTTGTGAAGAACTTGGCGGTGCATTATGTTCCGGGAACATGTCTCACAATTGATGAACAACTTATTCCTTTCAGGTGATGATGCAGCTCTCTTTTTTTCACGATTTACCTTCAAAACCAGGTAAACAATGATCTAAAAGTCGTTTGAACCTGCGAACCAGTAACAAACTGCCCATTTCGTTGAATACCTTAGCTTGGGAAAAGGGGTGACATTGGGAGACGGGAAGAGGTGAGTCTAGCCAGGAACATAGTACTCAGACTGACTTCAGACTTTATGAGGAGAGAAATCTTGTGACGACTCCACAGATCTAGAATTGTGTAGCTGTCTTCGAAAAACAGAACATGATCTTGATAACAACTGCACAAAAGAAATAAAACATTTTTACCCACACTCCCACTTCTCAAAATAAGAAACACACTGCTCTCATTTCCATCCTAATCAAGACGACTGGCTCTCAAAATGCCATATAACCACCCATACACTCTTTTCCTTCTTAAATTTCCTTTCTCATCGTCTTCAGATATTGACCCAATGGTTGCTGGGCTGTAAGAAAGAGAGGTATATGGCATATTCATGATAGCTGATGTTGCTGTCGATACCAATGATGATGGTAAGATAATTAGAAGCCACTTTGTCACCTGACAGTTAAAGAAAATCAACCAGTAAGTATTACTAGGTCTAGCTGAACACAGATGTGTAATACCTACAAAAGGAAAACGCTACCCTAAATGTCTCTATTAAGATTAATAACGATGGATGGTCTGACTGTAAGGAATGTACCAGTATGTCTACAAAACTACCCAGGACATGCAGATCAGCAAAAACCCATACATTTTTCTTCATACAGCACTATGTCTACAAAAGTACCCAGGACGTAGCCTACGGATCGGAGGTAAAATAACGGCGTACGGAAAAGGTTAAGTAAAACTAAAGAATGAAAAATATCTTACCGCGACATATTCCTCCTACGTCCGTTAAAGTGTCGCTTCTGTCACTCACACAAGTATATCCAAGTTCCTCATCACAGTTTTCTCCATTGGCTGGTTGACAGGTTTGCCCCGCCTCCACTGGGCAACAGCCACTGGAGAGCAATGGGCGGTCCCCTCGACACACAGTGTGCTCGCCACAGCTCTGCTGGAGACTGGGCTGGACCAATAGAGCAAGTAGCAAGCATACCACGTGGCAGGCGGAGGCGGAGCTTAAGTTGTCATGCATCCGGTAAAACTACGTTGATTTTTTCGCTTGGGATATCTCCCTTGACGTTATCATTGGTCTGATGTGGTCCCATACAAAACTAGGTCAGTCCTATTTTCATTGTGGAGAGGCGAAGCAAAACATAACACGTCGCTCTTTTTATAGATGTAAATGTCACCGATTGGTGTCGCCAGAGCTCCTTGCCAACAAATCACCCGCTAATGAGCGCCATCTTTTTCTTTCACTTGGATCAGCCAAAACCTTGCAGAGTATAGAAAAAAAAAAGGAAATTAAGAAATCCAGAATACCATTGACACGATTATCACTCTGTCTATCATGGGACATCAAACACAGAATTAAAAACACAGCAGTTTCCACTCTCTTAAGTTATTATCCACAGGGGGAACAAAGATGTTTCGTTGAAGTTAAGCTCGAGGTAAAATGCCACAGCCGTTTCGCAGTGATCACTTTCCTATTTCAATATCATCGGAACTTAATTGGAAGTCCTGGCAGTGATCTCGTCTCAGGAATTATGATTCTCTAACATATGATTTTTGGCATAAGAAAGGAAAGCGAATAAAGTATTCAGACATTCAGTTTTATACATCAAAATCAAATTGTATTTTCTGTCACCAGAGAACAGAATGATGTTGTCTTAACGTGTCATGGAACCTTAGCGGACCACCAAAGTGAGGCAAGTTGCATAGTTGAGACGAGTCTGCGTTCGTCACCAGAAACCTTTGGCAGGCAAACTTATCTGAGTTTATGAGAATATTGGATTTGTCTCTGTGCCATTAAAACAAGGATAAAACAGGTTTATTCTCTGTAAAGAAAGATTTCAGCAATTTCAATGCCTTTGTAATCTGTAAGCAGGAGACGAGTTTTTCCAGAGGCAATACGACGCGGAAAGCCAGGGATTAAGTTCCATTGTTGTATGAAATACGCAATTCAAGATCCAGTTACACCATGAGGTCGTGTCAGAGTTATCAACGTCAAGAAGGGGTTGGGGGGGGGGGGGGAGGGCTTATTTTCTCATGTTTCTCTCTGTCAGTGGATTCGACGCTTCGTCTCCCTCTCTCTCACTCACACACACACACACACGCTTTTAGCATGAACTAGTTTTGTTTGTTGTTGTTGTTGTTGTTTTTGCCAGTAGGATCCGTGCTATACAAACTGTGTATAAATGCATGAACTAATCCTTGCAAGCATTTTGCTATTGTCTGCTTAGTTATTTTAGTTATTCTTATTATCTTAAACATAACCTATTCCTTGAAGGTGCAGATTGACATATTTTATATTATCATAATTTGTCCGCACATAAGGTAATCCATCACTGGATGACAGCAATTATACAAAATTTTCTTTTTAAAAAAATTATTTTGCAGTAAGCGAGGCAAGACCTGCTGTGAGGAAGAAGAAACGACATTTGATACTTCATGCTATTCTTTTCGCGAACCAAGAGCAACATCTTGCCAAGAAAGGACAATGTGTTGCACCAGGTATCTAAATACCCCCCCCCCTTTTTTTTTTCTTCTTATCTACACATGACGTCCTGTCTATTCAACGGGTTGAGAAGAAAATTTTTCAGCGCCCTGTCGGTATCTTTTATATTCTATATATATAGGAAAATCTTCATTTCAACTAACATTCATCGTATTCCGAATCAGACTGTCGAGGACGTGCATGCACCAAATTGGTGATCCTAATCTGCTGTTTCACCTCAACTGCTACTCAGACTCATGTAGGTCGTCATCGTTCCGATGCTGCCATTTGATCAATGGGAAGATGCCAAGGCGTGGCTTTCACGTCTTCCTCTTCTGATAACAGCCCTATCTAGCATCAGTATTTACCGCCAGTGTTAAAATGTGGCAACAAAGAATAAACAAAACAAAACAAACAAAAAAATTGTAAAGATCTAATTTGAAACAATCAACAAGAAAACCACACAATGATTTCTGTAACAAGGCAAATCAAAAAAAGAAAAAAGGCAAATAAACCAAGGCCTATTGTGTCCCAATAGCTATGTTCACAGTCCCTGTTTTGAGGCCCTGTGAATATGATATTATATAATATTTATTATTTTCTTTTACCTTGCCAGCATCGCTTATTAGTGAAATAGACCAGAATACAAAGACGTCAGAACTTAGATTTATAATATTTATCATAAAACAAAGTTTTCATAGCTTTATTATTTTGGAAGATTCCTCCCTAGAAGCAATGACTAGGCCTGTCACTCTAAGTTTTCACTGTAATTTCTTAAATTATTTCAGTTGACTTGAAGTAATCCAAGTTATTCTTCTTTTCGAGGCATTTAAAGAAGAGCCTTCATGCGCAGACAGTTAAAGGAAAGCCTAATTAATCTACAAACCACAGTGATTTTACAAAATCGGTTTGTTTTTTTTTAGCTGGTAATTACCCAACATTACTCTCATACGCAAAAACATCCAGGCAACTGTGGCAAAAACGAAGTAGTGGAAACGATATTTGAGAATTTGACAAGCGTCGTGTTATCGTTGTTCGCATCCTGTTGCATTATTCTTGTAAATGTATTTGTACCGCTCTACCTACGATAAGAAGATAATCAGTCTCTATGCGCAAAAAAAAATGAGGTCTTGGAATTTATTCAACAAATACTTCATAGAGGGAAATTCAAGTGGCCACTGGCATCCAGCTCTTGCACTATCAATGAGATAATGACTCTAATTAGGAGGCCGTTATAGTCTAAAATATTATCTTCCTAAATGACATTTCATGTGGTTTTCATGCTGGTTTTTGTCAGTTGCCAAAAGATCTGAACGTTCATAAACTTTGACAGTCACCGTAAAAATGCATATTGTTGATCTATGTGCACCATGAGGGGAAGGGAGGAGGAGAAGGTCATGTCAAATATGATATATTGTTTTTCCTGTCGTTCGGCACCCTGCAGAAACGAACCCATGTATGAATGTGTAAAACAAAGCACTTCATTTTCATTAAACAAATTTTAAATAAAAAGAGGAAGGGGTGGGAGGCTTAAAAAGAACAACAACTTCAGGGCATTGCGTGTCGTCACGAAATAATAAAATGGTGTTTATTTCTCAGCATGGTCGATTCAGCATTATGTGGGGCCATTATAATTTCACATGACATAAAATATTTCCCGTTCCTCTTCATTATTTAATCATAACAAACGCTACTAATATAAAGTTGAAATTTGGAGAAGCTGATTTCCCAGCAGCGCCGCCCAACCCCCTGGTCTGGCCGGTTCTGCTAGTCTAGCCCTATTAAGCATGAACCTATTGTGTGAGGCTAAGGAAGCTTTCGTAGATCTCGAGAGAGATGTGTTATGTAACTCAGATATTGGCAAGGAGAAGACTAATTGTTTCTTTTTTCAGTATGCAGGAACATTCAGGTTCAACTATTATCTTATTATACATAATTATCCGACAAAGTCATCGGCTTGCTTTCTTCTTTCGCTCCAGCAATACAATCCAGAAACTTGGACGACGTCTCACGGTCTCGCCAAGATGTTTCTGATTGTATCTATTTGAACCCCGATCCCAGAGTTTGTTGACCTACAGAGGGAAGCTCAGTGCAACCTAATATATTTGAATGAATTTGTTATGTAATTTGTAGGATTAAAAGACAAATAATTGTTTGAAGTAAATGCGTGCATTATTATCTTATAAAATCGTGCGAGAATGATTCAGACCTAAGCATGCTCCGAACATGAAATCATTGGTTTATCTAACATGAAACAGCCTAGATGCTTTCATTCCGGGTCTCATCCTTTATTTCTTACATGAAAGAAAGAAAAAATCTAATTTTTGCTTAACGAAGTCGCTATATATATTACTTACATGTCAAACTTTGATATAGCCCTGCAATCAACGAGAAGCTCTGCAAATATTCCAACACGAAGTTCCAGAAGGCCCCACTCATGGAACAGGTACACAACTGTGTACATGGACAGGGAGGTTGGAGGAGTGGAATCGAAACTAAAGCAATTATCAGGAAATCGGTATCCCCGGAAAAGCGTGTCAAAAGATAAGAACAGAGAGCGGTTCAGACACGGAACTTGACAAAAGTCCAATGCGAGTTTGCACCAGGCATGCAGGATGTTTACGAAATCTATATCTGACATGTGGCTGAGAGGGAGGGACAGGTGCAATAGCTTCCAGGGGAGTAGTTTGTACACTACATCCTATTAATTACACAAATTGGTTTATACATGCAAGGTGTCATTTTATCTATTGTAACCGGTCGCAATATAGGAAGAGTCCTGACTACTTACACTTCAGATATGACAGTTTTCCGCAAGTTTCACACTAGTTACGCCGAGATGAACTTGTTGGAATATTTCTCGTCTTTGACAGAGATTCGAATGGTTTGTGATCCGGAATTTGCGATCAGAAAGGTATTAACTCAAAAGATAATTTTTCCAAGCTTTCATTTTTCTTACTAACAAATTTCACTAGCTCATATTATACATTTCACCATGGTGGTTGTTTGATTCCTTATTCTCAACGAGCAGACAGTGGTGATGTTTTGGTTTTCACACGGAGTTAATTGCAATGTCCTGCAATGGTCCCAAAATGATTGTAATCCCACAAAGCGGTGAAAAATGTCACTTATCAATATTGGCGTCATGATAATATAATATGATATCAATCTCACCGACTGGATAAAGCTACAAAGTGGAGGATACATGGTAATGTAAGATAATTATTCTTTCCATATTGCTGGTGTTTTTTTGTTGCTGCTTGTTACTGGTGATGATGACACATTGGGTTGATCGCCAACCACACTGGGATATACTGTCATAACGAACCGAATTTTTGTGCACTGAGTAGAGCTGTTTCCAGACATGCAGTCACTGGACCAAGACAGGCATGTAATTTCAAGGGCTATGCGTTCTTTTCTTAAGTCGTTGAAAACGGTGTATCGCTCTGATACTAATAATCCACAAACTAATGAGAAAACAACAAGAAACAATATTATTGCACTTAATCAATTCATGTGTACAAAATCACAATCAGTCATATTTAAATTAGTTTATATAGGAAAGACAATGCCAAAGTTCCCGTTACTCTTCTCTATCAGTTTACACATGATCACGGCCTCAGCATTGTACAGTAATGCTGACAAAGAGAGGTATAAAATATCGCAAGACATTACCCTATAATCCCCGTTTTCCCTGTCGTCATTCTGCTCACCTTTGTAACATTGGTACAGCGACTGGCAAGATAGTAAAAACACTTCGTCCACTGTGTTGATGGAATATCACAAATGAATCCAAGTTGTTCTTACCATTTCAACAATCCAGAGCTTTGAACAACTTTAATATCCTTGGGACATCAACAGGTGTCATATCAAAGCCTGTTTCGAAAGTAAACGCATGCGTTTGGGGCGGATATCACTGGTTCAAATCACCCCGCAATGTAGTGGCATCTGAGGCATTTAAGTTAAGCTCGTTATCACAAGGAAGTGGCTATCTCTAGATCTGAGAACAAGGAAACACCTGAGGGCAGCTAAGATGGTTCGCTGGCTCACATCTCACACCCTCAGTCGACTTCAATAGGAGCACGTGCGAGGCCAAGTCGAGTCCAGAACGCAAGAGGGGGGCCGGGCTGAACGGTGGTACTGGGAGAACGGTGAGAGAGCGTGACCTACAACATTTCGCCGGCTTTATTTGGGGGATGAGCTTCATTTTTTTTTTTTTTTGTTGTCTGCCACCACCCTACCGACAGTTTTGAAAATGAATACGCCTTTGCATTCAACAGGTAAGTCTCTCGCGCACCTTCAGTCTCGTGTCGACATGCGCATGGGAGCTGCGGCGTTATGATTAACTCCCAAGCAGTGCCACCGGATGGGGAAAATATCCATCATATTTCATGTATTAAACCCCGAAGATTTCATGTGAACTCTATCTGGAAGATGGAATGATGTGATAAGAAGATGTGGGTGGGCAGAAGGATTAAAATTATATTGAGTTTAAACGTCTGTAAGTAGTGAAAGTGTGCTGGTTTATCCACGGAGATAATGAGCGACGTGCCGCATTCCTGCATGACATTTTGAGAGAGGAGGGGGAGGGGGATGCAAGTACACGTACTTTGAAACATTGATAACTATTTTCTATACTGTGAATATATACATCAACATTTCATATTCATATTGTACGTTTTAGGGCTACTATATCTTAGGGTTCTGTGACGTGTAAGGCCAAACAGCTATTCAACGTCCGATTATGGGTAATTGCTATTGAGCACAGTCTCTTGATACATTTGTAATTTGAAGATAATATTTGATATGACAGACTGCGGCGGCGTCTATCTAAGTAGAATGCAGTATAAAATAACTTTGAATAAACACAATGGTCATGATGAAACTAAACGACCGCAGACAATCATTGTTCGAGAAACTTGAAATAGCTTATGGCTTCTTTATGCTTAAAATTGAGATCGGAGAACTCGAATGAATACAAGTTTGCGAGAAGATAAATGAAAAAAATTTTTGTATTTGTAAACGTTTGTCGAAAAGACTGTAAAAGAAAAAAACATTGGTTCTTTTGCCAGAAAGTTTGATACTCCGAGCGCCCTAATTCATATTTTAATTTTAGGCCTACTTTACATCGTTTCGAGCTCTTCCCACCTCAACCCATCTCTTTGGCTAGCCAGTTTCCTGAGAGGACAAAACAATAATTATTCTCGCTTTTGACTGTCCGTGCAGCCTTTGTTTGTTACGGATTGTCTCAACTCCCATGTAAATCTTTATTTACTTTCGGCGTAAATGTTTGAAAAACAAACTGTTAGAATTGGCACTGTGACAAAAGGCTGAACCCGACAATTTAGTTCAGCTCATTAACGTTGTAACCACAGCACCACCACCCCCTCTTTCTGTTCAACCTTCCTTCTTCTTTTTTTTTATTCCTTCCTCTTTTTCACCCTTGTCCTCTCTAATAATCCTTCTTTTCCTTTGTGGCATTACCTTGATTTGAAATATTTTGTTTATGTCTTTGCCTCTTGTTGTGTGTAAGTGTGAATAGAATCATCAGATTCACGAAAGGATGACGCAGCATCAATGCTACATTGTATCTCATTCCATCCTGCCTGCCCTTCAGTCGATCCTCAACGTCTGTCTGTCCCTCGTCTCATCTTCACTGTTCCCATCCTCGTATTTTGTTGTCCCTCATCCCGTCCTAACAGTCTTTTTTCCCGTTCATTCCAACCTTTAAGTTTTTGTCCATCATTCCGTCCTCACAATTTATTGTCCCCCATCCCATCCCATCCCATCCCCATAGATGTCTGTTCCTCATTCAATCCTCACAATAATTTTATGTTCCTCGACACATCTTCAGGATCTGCCTCGGCGTCCCATCCGCACAGTCTGTTTCTTCAACCCAGCAATGATTATGTTCTTCCACAACAAGCCCGTAGCATTTTGAACCAATCAGGATGATGCTCACCCCAGGGCCCCTGCAGTTTTTATGCTTTCAAGAACCCCCTTTTCATGGAATTGGAAGGATAATAAATACGGCTGGTGAAACAGAAAAAAGCAATGCATCTCTACATGCAGGTTTCAACAAGTTTTTTGGGAATGATAATGCGGATGTTCACCACTCCTTCAGCAATGTGCATGAGTAACAGGCTGCCTTGGGGGAAAACAATACCTACTTAAAATGAAAGCATCGATTTTCGGTTGCAGGTCCAAACATTGTTTTCTAAATTCGATATTATTGTGAAGTGAATAAAGGTATGATGCACCGCGTAGAGAAAGCAACCAGTCTGTCTCTATTGCGGTGAATAAAGTGACCAAAAAATGCTCGGTTCGTGATTTTGTTTTGTTGCAATTTCCGTTGCTTATACTGTTGTTGTTACTTCAAGGAAAAGATTGTTAAATTTTGTAATTAAACGTGCTTTTGTGATTCTCTGCTTCCAGAGGTAATCAGATATGAATTTTTCACCGCTCCCAACAACAGCAAAAAACTATCATAAAACGTTCTCTCTGGCCGGATCCGCCCACCGCTTTCCACAACAAATTTGTTACAAGATTTTCTTATCGTCTTTTCCATCCCACACATGTAGAATATTGATATTAACATATGACTAAAACACCGATTGAATGCAGGATGTGATTTGTCATTATTAGCTAACTCTATTCCGCACCACACGTTCTTGTCGGTGTGGGATGACCTGAAATTGGATCCAGCCTTCTGGATATTCAATTGTTGTTGCTATTTTAATATAGTTCTTACGGATATCCTATAATTGTATTGCTCTGTCTTCTTAGAATGAGTTGAAAGTGCCAATTTTCCTGTATTTTGCTGTATTTACTAAAATAACTTTCAACACGCTACGACTTCAAAGGAGATGAAAGAATTTTTGTCTTCAACAGATAATTAAACGTCAGTCTGATCTGATATAAATTTATCAGTTTAAGCCATCATTTTTTTAAATTTTTTTTTTTTTTTTTTTGTGAATCTTGATATGATACCTAAAACAGACCACATTTCAGAGATAATAACCAAATTCTATAATTTCGGAAAAAGGATAAAAACGTTTCGTTTCCCCTTTCTTTTCGTTCGCTGTACATTTCTTTGAAGTTTCGAAAAAACTATTGTGGTGCAAATTCCGATGCTTTAAAATACTTGTCTTATAATTCGTCAAAGACAAAACATACCAGGACAATGAAGAAGTGAACTTTAAGTTTCATGAGGATTTTCTTTGGATTCTATCGAAACATCGGACAGGAGGGAATTATATGTCCTAAAGGTCCTGTCAGTTCTGTAATTACAAAAAATAAATAAGTAAATAAATAAATACATTTCCAGTGCACACAACTGGACAAGCTTTATGCACTTTGTGCTGCACGCAGTTCCCCAAGCCCTGGAAATGGGATCGAGAAGAGGAAGGAGGAGAATGCTTTACCTGAGATCCCTTTTCCAGAGAAACCTCTTGGGTTGCACGTGGCAGCACTGGCTGGTTTCGAGTTACAGAAAACCCGATAAACCGCAAAAATATGTTTTACTTGGCGTGGAGTAACAAGTCAGATTGATACAAACACCAAAGCTGCACACAGCAAGAAACTGACATGAGAAAACTGATAACGGACGGACGAAAGGGATCTTTCTGTGATCTGATCCCACGATACGACAAGGTCGGCGTGTTACTTGCGTGGGAATCCCGGTAAAAATCCTCCTTTTCTTGTGCTCATTCCGATTTTTTTGGTTGTTTTTTTTGTTTTGTTTAGACTATATTCCACATCTATCCTCCTTTATAACGAGATATATTTTTGTTATACGTCTCGGCGTGAAATGACACTGCAACTGTCATGAGAAAGAAGCTAGGAAACCTTACTTAAAGGATCATAGGATAACCTTAAGGTTGTCCTAATTGAACCTGCACATCAGGAAATAGCATTGTGTGTGTGGGGGTGGGGGGCTGCAATAGGAGAGGGCTGTCGTAGAAGTTAAACTCAGTCATTTTTTAAGAAAAATGAAGACGGAGAGGGAATGTCATGGAATGGCATTTAAGCGTAAAAACTGCGTCTTTTCTCATTTCATCTGGAAGACTGAAGGGTGGAAGAGAAAAGACATCACACGTGATGCAACCGGATCTGATTTATAAGATTAATATTTTTCTTTTACGTTTACCCGTTCTGACATGGGTCACGGCGACCATGACTCTCTGAATTTTATTGTTAAAAGTTTGCTGTTGTTGTTATTACTGCTGTGTAGGAAAGGTTGGCGGCGCCGGTGACTTCACTCTATGGAAATAATCAACTTTTATGTTATTACCTTTACCGTCTCCTATTATTCGCTTTCTGTTTCTATCCCGCGAATCAGGGGCGAATGTCATGAATGGCTCTGCCTTCAAAAAGATTTGTTCAAAAATGCTAAATCCACCGTCATCAGGCAGCTTTCAAGAAGAATATGGCAAGCATGTTTGTCATAGTATCCAAATATACCTGAAGCATTCATCTCTGGATTGTGTCCAATATATTTTCACAGACTGAATCCATTTTGACACAAATGAATATGTGCATCTCGACTGACATTTTATTTTCGGTTCAGCTCCGTTCTAATGTTGTTAATACCGCAGAGCACGAATCCTCTAATTTTCTGGATTATATTTCTATTACTTTAACTAAATAGAAAATGAAACCCACAGATCAGAACTTGATATCGACGTCATGTATTGCTCAAATTACGAGGCAGGAGCGTGGTGTAACAAAATGTCAGAACCGTAAATAGCTGAAATTTGGTCATATAAACGAAAACAAAACAAACATCATATTGTACAAAGCTGCATGTTAGCAACATGTAAAAAGTTTGTACTAATGAAAGATTACTTTAAAAATGAACTCAAAATGAAAATAAAATAAAATTCATTAAATGATACTTCGTCCACAGCATGCAAAGTACAGCAAAAAGAGCAAAAACAATACTCATTGCCCAAGAGTTCTACAGTCAGATCAGGAAATTGATTGATCTGATCTAAATTGCCAAGATTGGGACGTGTTTCTTGACATATCTGGCGGTGTCGCCTTTCCACCGCCTGTGTGACGATTTCTATTGTAACGTACGCTACAAAGTTCGGCAACTTCTTTACTAATTTCAGGCAATCCAGTATCATACTGTGTCAATGAAACCTAACCCTAAAACTAATCCCCCCCTGATTTTTTGTTTCTTTTGGCGCGTTCAAAGAAATGCTATGACACGAACCATCAAAGTTATGCAACTCGCTCGACATGGGGATTTCTGACTTTGGGCAATAAAATTCACAGCATTTTACGGACAGAGATGAGATTTTGAAAGAAAGAAGAAAGCCCAACAATTATCAGAATCTGTAATTCAATTCATATACGTCACTGACAGACTTACCCTCAATTCGTCCCAGATGTTGTTAGTAAAAGACGACGTGAACGTTGTGTGAATAAGCTTATGAATCCTAACGAATAATATAATTATGATGCACACGGTTGTAAAATGTTCGGCCAAGACCTGAGTGGTCGACTCCAGTGGAGGACTAGTACCACCTGATTTTCATTCTCCGTCAAGCGATATTGTACCGTAACAGTGGTCTTACAACAGGTAAAATTTGATGTGGCTTTCTGATCAGTGGGTCCTCTAGCTCAGTAGTTTGATGTGGTTATCTGCTAAACTGAATAATAAGTTGGTTTACCGCAAAAGTGCTCGGTCGAGGCTTCAAAGTGTTGCTCGGTGAACCTTTTCCTGCAAGCATGACTCACTGTGTCACAGACAGTGTTATGTGAAAAGATGTTCACAGATTTCGACATTCCTCTCGTTCCCACAGGAAATTATTTCCGCCTCTTTTCTCGGCCGCCTTTGTCCAACCGCAAGGGAAAAAGAAGACATAGGCTAACTTTCTTCAATCGTATGTCGCGATTCCCTGCCCCACCCTTGCTTCTCTCTTTTCCTCTTTCTCATTCTGTTTATTCTGCGTGTGTTTGTGTGTGCGTCACTGTGTTCACGTATTTTTGTTCCGTGCTGCTGATCGCTTCTCTTTCAGTTCCTGCCAGTCTCCTCTTTAATTAATTCTTTTAGGTCGTCTGCCGTGCCCGCCCTCACCTGCTGTTTGTCTGTCGGTCCTAGATAGATAGATAGATAGATAGATAGATAGATAGATAGATAGATAGATAGATAGATAGATAGATAGATAGATAGATAGATAGATAGATGGAATGTGTAATGATGATAAACACGGGAAAAAAAGAGAAATATCGCAATATTAACGAGAAGAGGGTCCTTTAAATTTATATTCAGATTTGCATTTACTGTACCGTTTATCATAGCTACATTGCAAGACTTCGGGTTTCGAGTTTCATATAATGTCAGGGTTGCTGTCTGTTTTGACACCGTCTGTAGAAAAGTGTCATTCTATGACAGTGAAAAAAACAGGTGTCCGTGATCTGCATTAATTTTTTGTTCAAATAACCATCAGCCCTGATTGGTGCAGCGTCGAGTTGGAAATGTTAATTTTCAACAGGATCATCTGGTCATTTGACTATTATCTCGTCAATTGCATAAGATAATGCCTGAGTCATGCAGTTTAAAATGGCAGTTGCTTTTGCCACGTTTCTAGAATACATTCAATTTTCAAGAAAAGCCAGTCTGTATTCTTTATAGACAATACAATGTACATGTAACTGTACCCATCATAATTTGTTCCCAGAATAGCTGGCACTTGAATTTGAAAGCCCAAATGGCACCCTTACGTCAATCCGACGTAGAGTTGTAAAGGATTTTCGTAGGGTTGGTGGGATTATCAAAGGGGCGGGTTCCTACGTTTTACCGACGGCGGCGAAACGCCTTGACCAACGAATCTACGTAAGAACAATGCCATTCCCATAAAAATGCAAAATTTACATCAGTAATACGCGTCGAATTTCCCTAGGGGCTGGGAGAGGTTTTTTTCCTCATTTTCTCTAAACCCGTCATTCTGACCTAGACATATCTAATACAGCTGACGATATGATTAATGAACTGCGGTTACTGTGTTTATTCCGAAGTAAATTTTTGCATGCTTACCAGTGGCATGCAGAAAAGAGGAGGACAGAGGGGCGACGACCCGGGCGTCCAATCAGAGAGTGTCTAGGCCCTATGCTTGAGTCTTGGGGCATCACCAAACTTCTGCACGCCATAGCGGCCTGTCCCGCTCTTGACCCGAGGATTTTATTAGATCTATGGTCAAACTGACTTGTCACGATCTACTCAACTTTACTTGTTTTCCGCTCAACAACCCCAGAGATGTTTACATTTACGTGTCATGTGAAGGTGATTAACCAATAAAATATGGGAGGCCGACGATATTACGATCCACCAGACTAAATCAACATGTAAAATGTCATTATTTCATTATTATCATGAAGGGTTGTTTATGTTGTATGCTGACATCATAGAGCGAGTCGATCAAAATTCAGACTCCTTGGCCCAGCTTTACATCTATGTTATTTATTGGCATTATTTATTTGTGTGTTCATGCGGGGAATGAGACGGTCTGAAACGCAAGTAAATGTGTGCGAGAGGAAACATAGGCAGAGAGAGGCAAAGACGGGTTGGAGCAAACACATCGAGTTAGTGAGAGAGGGAGAGGGCAGGAGGGGGAGGAGGAGAAACAGAGAAAGAGAGACAGACAGAGATTTGAATTTTGAGCATGCCGTCAATACGAGCTGACCGGATTAAAAATAGTATTCCGTTCACCTAGCGTCAATACCATTCAAGGAAAATGACGCTGCGCTATTTATCCTTGAGGAAAGCTGTGGTTTTGCTGATGGCTTGGTTGAATTGAGTGGAATTTTCGTGTGGGCCTGCCATTACCACCATTTGTCTATGGGGAACTTTACTGTTGCAATCTAATTAGTTCTTCTCTAGTACTTGAAGTTGCATTAATAAATCATTTATCTCGGATGGAACTAGTTGTCTCCAATAAAACTGAAAGGCAGACATTAATGAAATCATAGGACGACATTTTGCCAGCTGAGAGAGAGAGACAGACAGACAGACAGACAGACAGACAGACAGACAGACAGACGGACAGTCAGACAGACAGACAGACAGACAGACAGACAGACAGACAGACAGACAGACAGACAGACAGACAAACAGACAGAAAAACAGACAGACAGAGCAGTAATTATAAAGATCTGCCATTACTGATCGCTGTTATGATAATAATGCCATGGTAGTAAACTACCACATTGCTTTAGAGTTACCAAAGCAATGACACAAAAGGCTTATGATTAGCCCTCCAAGGAACACATTTGGCAGTGATTTTTACAAGATCTCAGCTGAGATATAGACAGAGAGACAGAGAGAGAAAAAAAGGCCTCTCCAGTTAAGTATGTTGATGGGTCTAAATACCGCGGATGCCGTATACTTAAGTTGTACACATTCTTTACTCTTTTAACGATCCCATTGAGGGACCACACACCCCTCGCCTGAGTAGTAGTAAAACTATAAACCTTAATGACAAACCCCAACCCGGCCTATCCATCTCCTCGTATTCACAATGTCTCCTCACATACCGGTATGTCTTTGTTTCATTTTTCATAAAGTATGAACATATATCACACATTACCTCTCAGTCTCACGCACTCTTTCACTCCGCACTTTTATTATTCGTTTCGTTATTCATTTTTTTCTCTCTTGTTTACTTTTGATGTATCATAATAGTAATTTAATAATAATAATTCGTCCATAAACTCGGTTTTATTCTCTTGTTGATCAGCGCGGTCTTTCTCATTCTTTCGCTCTGTTTTCTCACATGCTTTGAAGATCTGAACTGAGACATTTGCTCCAAACGTAATAATGTGCGTGTAATATGTATATTAACACATGTATGTAATTCTGCAACGCTGCACGTTATTGGATGTAAAACATAATAATACAAACGCAGTTTTTTCCAACTGCATGTGAACCAGTGAGAGTTCGACAAACGTTTTGTCTCCAACTGACATTGATTTGGTGTATGCCAGCGTGTGTGTGCTTGTGCTGTGCCTTTGAATAATAGATCACATAATGTTACACTAACAATAACACAAGTGAACTGCTTTCAACTTGCACTCTTAGAATTTAAAGAGCGAGAGGAGGAGATAATAATAATAATAATAATGTATAGCATTTATATAGCGCATATCCATTTAAAATGCTCTATGCGCTTTATAGAAACAACATGTCAACCACAGAGGAGAGAAAGCGAGAGAGACACAAGGTCGACAGACATGAGACATTAAAAAGTGTTATTGTTACTAATGTTAGAAACTTATAATGTACTACATAATTACAATTTACATAGGTCCCTTCCTGACATTTGAGTACCGGTTCACTCATTTAAAAAAAAAATCAGTTACAAAATATAAAGTGTCAAAAACTGCCAGAAACGTGTTTCTTCACATCATTTTTCATAAATGATATTTTTTTTTACGTTCCCTTCGTCAAGACACAAGTGACAACAACATTAATCTCTACGAGTAGAGGGTAAAATACCATATCAAAGTCTTCAAGACTGCGATCTTTTCACGTTCCATTTGTTCAGACAAGGATTACTCATAAGAATGCAGGCCCCGTTTCTTCAACATGTTTCAACCATAGCCTTTCCTGGTGCCATTCAATTCATCAAAACGCAAAGCCAGCACAAAAAGCTGGAACACTGTTTACATAAAACTCTATTTCTGAGCGTCAGAATTTTGTTTATTCGTCCAACCCACGTGCTGCAAGCTCTTCTCTGCGCCCCCCACCCCCCCCCCCCCCGAGTCCACGCCTTTGATCTCACTTGCTTACTTGGAAGGTCACTCGTGCTCTCATGCATTTAACCTCCGGTATCAATTTGTTATAATTTCCGATGCCCTATTACGTGTGTTATATTACATCTACAATTTAAATCTGTTTTTCTGCCACCACTTTTGGGGGGGGGGGGGGGCATTTCTGGGATGCAGTTCACTGAGTATTTCAACTTAATTTTTTTATAAAGTGACCATAAAAACTGCCGACGAAGTTTATTTTTGTAGTGCATGTATGTATTACTCTTCAGTTCTCACTTCTTACTGAGCCCATCTTGTTGAATTCAGTCTGGAATAAATTGCTGCCCCCCCCCCCTCCCCCCAAGGTTGAATGTAAATTATACAAATGTAGACTGACATTCTCAACTTTTACATAATTTCACTCTGATTTTTTAAAAAAACTGAAAATATGCTCTTCTATTATATTCAGCTTGAAACAGAGACAAATAAATAAACAAATAAATAAAATATGTTTTATTTCTGTGCGTTTGCCCATTTGCCGGCTACCTGAAAACTAAGGATGGGCACTAAGCGATACACTGGGACTCGATAGCGAAATTTATCAAGTACCCGATAGTTTAGCCATCTACTCGATACTAATCGATACTGAGAAGAAGGCGGGGAGAAAAAAATTTACCGATATCGATAAGTGGCTAGGAATGTGCCCAAATTTATTTAAGAACATCGTTGGCCATGCCTAGCGTAGGCTAAAGAGGTTAGAGTAGGCCTAGGGTAACCTAGCAGTAGCACTCTGCTGGCATTTGCCGCTTCGCACTCCCACGTGATCTCACAGTCTTGCGTCACTGTTCCTGCTGAAGCTCGCTTGAGTCGTTGCACTGTCCGTCCGTGGCATCACCTTTTAAAAAAATGTTTGCGTTTGATGACTTAACACACAAAACCATGTCAGGCCTGAGGAAGAAGAAAAGCCCATTGCGGGAGTTTTTCCAAGAAAAAAACAACCCAGCAGGCAAAGTGCACATTGTGCTCAGCCATCCTGAAATTTGACGGAAACTCTTCCAATCTAAGGAAAGACTTCAGTGCACCCAACAGTGATGATGAAGAACGAAACAATAATAATAATAATGTAATTATTTTTACACGGTTTTTTATTTTATGGTTATTTCCCTTGTTTTTACTATCCAGTACTCAGTATTATCGATACTGAGTGCTCCTTATCGATAGAGTACTCGATAGTGGCCAGTATCGATTAGCGCCCATGTCTACTGAAAACAAACTGCTAAGCTGAGAAGGCTTGGTCCCAAGAGGGTGCTTGGACAGTATCAGAAGTGCATGTAACATAGGGGAGGGTGATGTCATTCCCATTTCTTCTTTCATCATCCTCATGATCTTCATCATCATCCATATATCATCATTCTCATTTCGACAACACAAAATCAGCACCATATCTTTCTCTTCTTAATGACAAACAGTATAGGCTATATACGTATTCCACAATGTCAACATAATTATCATCTCCATCAGTAAAAATGTTCTTTCCTCCACCTCCACTTTAGATCATGAAGAACACAAAAAATTCATATGTGCACCAGAATTTTATTTTACTTGCAATTAAAGTATTTACAAACAAAATAACGAAATAAAGTATGAATAGCCTTATAATTTGCCATAATGTTGAATAACTATTTGTAATAACAATTCCTAGTCACCTTCGCGACCTAAATCATTGTGCACACTTCCCATGTTTAACGTGCATACTCAACAAAACCTTGAGTTAGTGTTACTGAAGCCACGGGCAGTTTCTTTGGAAGAAATGTTCTTTTTGTTCGAAACATGATAGATTGGAATTTAGAGATCTCCTGGATTTCACTGCGGCACAATCTCCCGCAAGTGTGCCTTAAAAGTATCAAATACGCCAATTTAACTATAGATCAGACCCAAACTGCAGGCCAGGTACATACAACTATGACAACTGAAGCAAGACCCAGTACATGCATCTACTCAAACAGAACTCTGGGTACGAGATTCTTTCTTGAATTGAATCCCATCGAAAGGACAATGTGCCAAGAAACTGAAATATAGGCTACCAGGCAAAATTAATAGCGATGCAGTTTCTTATCTGGCCTTGATCTACATATCTTTTCTTTCTACTGCCTTTCTTGCCAATGGAGTTGTGATCGATGACCTTGACCATTCCTGTAGCATAACAAAAACAAGGGAGTTCCATGACTAGCAGTGAAACAACCCAACTTACCCTAAAAATAATTTATGCTATTTTTTATTTAATAAAGATTATTTACTGCATTATAGTATAGGGGAGGTACAACAAGCAACAGACTTTATTCAACATGCATGGCTGTCAATACATCAGCATCAAGTTCACATTACACCGGTATCAAGCACTATATCGTTACTTGAGCACTTTTTCAAAATTTAAAGAAAAATCTGACTTGTGTGTAGCTGAAGGAATGTTTACTAAATCTCAGCATGCCCCTCAGCAAAATTATGTGATTTATTAGCAGCTAACTGCTTGTCCAATCACCATACCCCCCCCCCCTCTCTCCCCCCACACAACACAAATCTTATTTCAAGGGACACAATCCCAAGTTTGTCAGTTCATACAACTCTTTTTAGAGTTATACAACTTTATACCTTGCCTTCAAAATGAAAACAAAAATCGGGTGCAAGTAATGGGGTATAATGACAAAAACTAGACCTATTATTCTCTTCAGCAATTTGTGGAAGTGCACTTTTTTCCTCCCTTGTGTGTCATCTGCAAAAACTGAATTCATTATGCATCGTGCCATATTCATTTGTACCATACATTAAATGGAAAAAGAACAAAAAATCATTTTCAATTTAGCTAGCCATTGCATAAAATGAGTTTGTCTGTCTCTAAATGGAAATTTCCAAACAGTGACAAATTTCATCTTTCAGGTAAATGCATGTATTACATTAATGCGAACATCAAGAAATAAGTCTTCTTAACAACATGAGCCAATAATAATACTGATACATACTACATGTAATTCTTTTTAAAGGTCACTGGTCAAAGATTGAGGGGTGATAAACAGTAAAGTGGCCTCATGTACTTCCGAAATTGCAGGCAAGAAGCCACCAGTGTGCAGGACTAGGGTTAAGCTGCCTTTTCTTGTGTTTTCACTCTGCATGTTTAATCTCAACGACAGTATAAGTGTCACCTCCCAAATTTAACTTCATCAAGTCCAGCTGTTTCCTGTGGAGAACCTGCTGTTTGACCAAATTATCACGAAGAGTTGAAATTTTGTTTTCTCTCCTATCTAGCTTTTTGTTGAGATTCTTTATCTCTTGCTCTCGGATCTTCAATTTCACTGTCACCTCTTCCAGCTTTTTCCTTGTTCGAGCTAACTCTGATTCCATACTGGCATTGACATAAGTGT
This sequence comes from Onchidella celtica, assembly GCA_963931925.1. Lineage (NCBI taxonomy): Eukaryota > Metazoa > Mollusca > Gastropoda > Systellommatophora > Onchidiidae > Onchidella > Onchidella celtica. The sequence goes on along the minus strand of OZ007569.1, from coordinate 57,230,816 downwards.
GGTCAAATTTCTGGGATTTAGTTGACTGGTCAGTAGAAGTGCCAACTGTCTTCATCATATTTCTTGGGGAGGATCTGCAGACTTCAAATATCTGGCACTGTTTATGGGGCTGACAGTCTTTGAATACTGTGGGAACTGCTTCTGGTTTGAGAATTTTATATGATTTTGAATTATCAAAGTCATCTGGTGTGAAATGTTCACTGCAGACACGTGCATTTTGTGTGGGCATCCACGGCTTCCCTGTTTCATGATACCTGCCAATATTTCTCATCCACTGTTCTCTCTTCAGTTCACTTCTTGGAAAACTGAAACATATGAGATTGATATTATTAGTACAGTGAACAGCTAACAGAAAACTATTCAGTCAAAACAGAGGCAAAGCCCTGTTTTTAATTCTCACTTATCGTCTGTATTGCTACAAAGGAAGCTGGAAAAGACAGACCAGGTACCAGTGATTGCATCAGGAACTTTGAAAACCTGTCCCACAATAACAACCCCCTACTATCTTACAATAACAGTATTTGAGTCTGAGTTTGAGTTTGGGTTTACTGGGCGCTGGCACGATAACGGCCACTTTTTGCCGTTCACTGTTTATTTGAGCATACGTTCTTTATTTATGTTTTGTATTCAGAGGTTCTAAATTTAACAACAGAATTAAACAATTCCATATGGACTATATTACATTGATAAAATTCTCAAAAGTTTTATCTGGAAAGAATTTTGTAAATGAGTATAAAAGTTTTCAAATCAAGTTGTAGATCTTAGCCTCTCTCAGAAAGGACACGACGTACTGTGGATTCACATGAGAAAATAATTCTTTCATGGATCCACAGGCAAAGTGCCTTCTTCGGATGTGCATGAACTTGATGAAGTCTACATATTCAATCAAAATATCTTTTATTGATGGTTGGCAATTGCATGCCAAACATTCGGGGGATTTTCCCCCCTGAGTAAAAAACAGCATCTACTCTGGATGTGACCCAGATGGAGTCTACTAAGGAGAATTTCCTCTCTTCAATTATGTTGAGAGGCATGGGTCCACTGTCCTAGTTGATCTTAGATAAAGTGTGGTTTATTTGATGTTTGTTCATCATATCTTTCCTGCCATCTCAATTTAATGAGATTATTAATAGCAGGTTTAAAATTGGTGTTTGGTATTTTCAGGTGTTCTGGCGGACGTTTTAGTGTTTCTTTGGCCAGGGTATCTGCTGTTTCATTTCTCTGGATGCCAGTGTGACCAAGGCTCCAACAGAGAACAACTCGTATTCCCTGTTGGACAGCGTATGAAGACCTTGTAACAGATTATTGATTTCATTGGTTTTCATACATGGGTTTTTTAAAGCCTGGAGGCAAGACTGAATCAGAGAAGTCAATGAAGCATCTTGGTTGGGAATTAGATATAATAGAAGATTTAAGGTCAAGTTGACTGCATGAACTTCAGCAGTAAACACAGAGGCTTTGGGGTTGGGGCTGAGGCATTTGGTTTTGCCATCTGAATTTGAGATTAAGGCATCTCCCACCGAATCAAGGTCTTTGGAGCCGTTTGTGTAGAAAGGCCTGTGATCAGGGTATTTATTGGTCACTTCTCGGAACATTTGTTTGTAAGTTTCTGGCATGGTGTTTTTCTTGGAACATGCTGTGAGATCAAAAATAATGTGTGAGAATGTTCCAGGAATACTAACACCAGTCACAGCAAGCTGACATGGAGGTCTGGGACAGGCAGCCCAAAACATTTTCAGTTCTCTTTCCTGGCAAATGATATTAAACCAGTACTTACCAGTTAACGAAATCTCTGTTTAATTAACATTAAAATGGTCACTGAAGGTCAATGTATATAATATACACGTATATATATGTTATTTCTTGCTCTCAAATATCCATCTCCACATTCAAGACCAGTGCAAATGCATTTTGGGTAAAGTTTCTAAATGTCCACTCAGTTCTAATCAGGTGGATAAATGCTGCATTTTTAACTTTTCATTCAGCTTCTGATCAGCTGAAACAAGTTCAAATGGCTACTGAAACCTCAATTTTGATGTTCCCTCTTTCTCCAGAATTAACATTATACTGGCCACTCACTGGCCTATGTTCTGGGTTTATCAACTCACAATTATGATACATGTATTTGTTGTGAGACTGGAAAAACCCAACATCCGAAAAACCCTCTTATAGTAGGTAGTCCAAACTGCCCCGCTAAAGGGGCGAAATCCCGTTTTGGCATAATTTAAGGCCAACATTACAAGGCTATTACTGCTGTGTATTTATGTGAAACGGTATGTGTTCCACATCAAAATAAAGTTCAATCCTTCCTCTGACAGAATGTACTTTCTTTTGTATTGTTTAATGTGTTAAGCTGTGTGTTTTTATAGCTTGAACAGGACATAGTCTTCCCATTTCCACGCTGAGCTGCGCGTACCGAATTGACCCCCTTGTAACAAAGGGTCGCAGCGCATCGCGCTGTAGCGTGTTTGAAAATAACTCACATAGAAAGCCAGATAAATGAGGTTTAATTCAATGTATTTTTCATCCTGTTTTAAGTTGAAATTCCTTTAAAAATCGCTTGGTGAAAACTGGTGGAAACTTTAATAGATCAGGATCAAAATTATACGCAAATGAATCTCAGCCTTTGTACTTTCAGGGTGTGCCAAAATTAGACTTAGGGCATGTTTCGGCGCCAAACGCCGACTGTTTTTATAGACCCACCCAATACTTAATTTCGTCACCTTTTTCTGACACTCAGTGCTAAGTCAATGGCAACGCGGTTGACCTAATTTTCAATTTTAAAAAATTAAAAACATTCTTTTTATCTCCCTTGTAAGTGTTCGCACAAAATTGACGTCGGATGAAGTTTGATGACTAAAAAAAGTAAAATGAGATGCTTGGACTATATTTGTACCCCTCGAAAAAAATTGAGCGTGATGTACATCCCCTTGACTTGGAAAGTGATAATTTTTAATGCTGTGACTCAATAAACATCATTTTATGGGCTGTCAAAGTTGGACTATTGTGCAATCTGCAAAAGGTAGCAAATTCGAGGTGTTTTTTCACTTTTGAAAATGCCATAACTTTCAAACCCTTTAAGCCAGAATGACAAATTTGGTATCAAAATTCTTAGAAAAGCAAGCTCCACCAAATTAGACAATAACTGGTGAGTTGTGATAAAAAGTAAAAATCAGTTTGGACTACCTACTTGTAGATCTCTATAATACAATTAAAGTAGCCATTATGATCTCAAACATGACTCAAACAATTTTGTTACTAGGTGTAGGCCTACAGAAAAAATAATTTTAATCAAAATACATGTACTATGTGAAAATAAAAAAGTTAACCTAAGAGTAAGAATACTTTGTTTCTTTGCACTTGAAATTTTTATACACCGAAGAATGTACTACCATTTTTGGCATGCCTCTACATTGTCTCTACCAGACACGACAAAACTACATTTCGTTATGGCTTGTCCCAAAGAGGACATATTTTTCTCTCAATCTCACCTGCAGCTGTATGGGGCAAATTGAAACTAATAATGAAAGCCATTTTTTACATTTTTTTTTATACCCAATAAAATGAGGTGTTAATTGTCATGTGAATGATAAGTGGGATATGACATTTGAATCTGACACCAAAAATTATTGGAACTGTTATTGTAGCTGTTCATCAGGACATGTATGTAGCAATATACATGTAGTATCTTTTGCGCATGAGGTAACTTACCAATGGAATGAAATGGTCGAATCTTTCGCGCTCCTGTTGTGACACTTGTAAACACTGCATGTCTTTGGCATTATGGCCACTGTGCTCACATAGTTTGCTGCAAGTGCAAAGCAAAAATAAGGTACAGTAACTGTAATCTAATCTAGTTCGGGTATGAGACTATCCATAAAGTATGCACACTTGGTTTTTGTCTATTATATGTTTGACTTGACTTCCCCTCCCCCCATGAGATTTTCATTTAAATTACGTTTGGCCTCAACCCCTCCCTCTACCCTGGTACAAACAGTGCAATCAATACAAACACATATATCTAGTCACTTGAATGGTGAATGTCAGTGATAAGGCCTTGACGTTTGAATACTTTAAGTTGGATTTTGCAAGCACTACTTGACAGTTCAATTAGAAACAACATTCTTATTTAATCCAACAACTTATTTTGTTGGAAAAATAAACAAACAAACAAACAAAACAAGCAAATTAAATGAAACCAGACTTTTTTCATTTATTACTAAAAATGTAAACCTCGCGTACGCTCCAGAGAGTCCTCCCCACCCCAATATGCGCTTTTCGAGCGCTGGAACCCAAATCTCAGCGATTCCATGCAGTGCTTCATGGATGGCCCCTAAAAGAACTAAATAAAACTGTTCGTATTATAGCCAGTGAAATCCAGACGTCAAGTCAAGCTTGCTTGTTGGTTATATCAAAGCATTCACAGAAAAGGTGTTTATAATACTCTGACTTCGGTTCTGATGACAAACCACTGTTGACTCCATTCCGAAACTTCTTATTCGTGACTGAGGACGAACTTATTTTATAATAGTCCTTACCACCAAGAGATGGGGGTACCTGCCCCCAAAAGTTCCACTCTCGTTTATATTTTAAGAGTAGTTCCCCTTGCAACTTTCCTTTTTTTCAGTTTCCGTTTAAGCCTCATGGTTGCCAGTTAAAATATTTTAAAGTGGTGGTTTACATTCTTATGTATAGGATCCAAAACTAATCTAACGAACTTACAACCTGTGAAATAGACTTATTTAAGTTGTTTGGGTGAATTGCTGTAATTTTGAACAAATTTAAGGTCGTTGCTATTAATTACATGAAGAAATTGAGTTATGAACTCGCTTCTCGTGGCCTTGTAATTGTACCAGGCTAGTTTCGATTTTCGTTTACGTAATATCGAAAACTAGTGCAATATGGTTTTGTAATGGGCTGCCGATAATTCCAACATTAGTTTCATACAATTGCAAGCTGGCTTGTGGATCCGTCAAGCAAAGAAGAATTTAATGTGTGTCATTTGTCACGAAGAAGAAATACAGAGGCGTTTATCGCATGCAATTAAATGCAATATCACCTACGTTTGTTCGTTTCAAGTGTTTGTCCTCGAGTGACCACCTGCATTTATCGCATTCGTGATTGTTCTTCCAGTAGATCTAGATCTACCTCAACATTGGCAAGAAACCAAAGGCCATATAGCAAAAAAATGACAAGCTCTAACGCAAACATTGTCAAAGTGGCAGTGTGCCTCTTCAGGAATGACTTGAGACAACATGACAACGAGGTAGTTCAGGTTTTCTGTATGTCAAGATAGTTGTCAAATGAACAGTGGCAGTTGTACAAAAAGTCTAACTTGATGTGTGTTGCAGCGTACCAGAAGCACTCAGAATCTAGCAAGGATGCAACTTGTCGTTGCATAAGATTAAGAATGTGCCATTTCTTCTCCTGAAGTTATGTTAATATTTTCCACAGTCAACCCTCATCCCATGCTGAGTGAACTCATCCACATAATGCCGTGTGCAGGGATAGCCAGCGGCCAGTCAGCCGATCGTTTGCGTGTTGCCGATAACCTTGGCGGTCGGGTCAATCGGGTCCAAATGAACACGTGTATCCTGTTTACCTTAGGACGCAATAACAACAATACTGGAGGATAACATAAATCATAAGTGACCCCTATGACATTTGGATAAAGTACTTGTGATAATATGTAGTAAGTTCTGTTGTTGAACAGAACAATATAACAACAGAACAATAATCAAGAATTTTCTGCATTTACATGCCGTTTAATTAACACACGTTTTATCCTTTTCCCAAGACCTACTGCACTTATGTTTTGTCCCTAAGTTGGGCCATTCAGGTGAACAAATTATTTTTTAAGCCAGGCGCTTAATTTACTAGCCACATGTATCATAGCATTGCCTTTTCCCTCCACCACTATGTAAAGCCTCCACGTACTATGATGTTAGTTTTACCAAGAAATTTGATTTCCAGCTCGTAGAGTACATATACATGTTCCGGTACTGAAAGACGGTTTACGCAAAGCGAAACAATATCTCTCTAATTACCACATCAAGTAAAGACAACAACCAACAACAAAGTCGGTCATTTTCTCCCAGTTTTCCCTGATGAAAAACCTACCGACAGACGCCCTTATGCCGCATGCCCTAGTATTACATCAGAATTCATTGTTACAGACATGGAACTGTTCCTCATATGCGCAGACAGCCATTTTCTTCTCATTTCGCATGTAGGCAACAACCAGCATCAAAGTAAAAGTTTCCCCAAGTTTTTCCCCAGTTCGAATCGAACTTCAGACTGTCAGTACTAATAGTAATACATGAGTATGATGAATAGTTGCATTGTCAGGTCAGAAAAATCTGCTACTGGTAACATGTAATCCAGTACAACCTGTTTCATGAACTGGTACGCTAGCATGGTATCAGTGGGCGTGCACCTGTCAGTGCAAACGGCCAGGGCGGAGGAGGTTTCATCTAACCCAACGGCCACATGCTAGGGCACAATGTGACCCTCAGTACTTGAGTCCTTCATATTGGCCCCCGGTAGCGGTGTGGTCATAGGCTTGTTTGCCTAAATCACAGACGAAGAATTGAGCAAACTTCCCGGACGCAGCTTCAAAGCTGGCGGCAGCAGGCCAGTGGTTGATTGATAGGGCAGATGGCAATATACCGTCACTCTGGCCTGGATATCGTGACACAGAGCATCCACCAGTATTGGTGTTCTTTGGTTTGGGTCTTTCACCCTAGTCAGTTGGGACTGCGAGGCTGTGGAGTAGCCTACAGGCAGCCGGTCAGGCAATATGACTGTCCCTCTGGCATCCTCCTGCACCTGGATACATTTCCAGTCGTCTTGACCCTGTCTTGCCACTTGGATAAGTTGTGTCCAGGCGAGAGAGTGAGTCTGATGTTTGCGCAGCTCTTTCTCACTAAAAACAAATTCTTTGCGCCAGTCTTAACACTCACCTCGTCTTCTTTCATCTTTGTCTCGTCTTCTTTCCTCTCAAAATTCCAACGGCGATGGGCGAGTGCGGTGGCAGCAGGTTTGGATAGACTGGAAGCTGTTAGCACAGACCTACACGTTGGTGGCTGTGGGCTATGGTCGCTTCATCATCGATTGAAGTGGAGGCGTGGGGAGGCAGCACCCACAGTAGCTGAGCAGCCTTATTTAAGGATAGCACTGTTCACCTCAACTGAGGAAGGGGCTAGAAAAGGTGCCCTAAAGAAAGCCCACTTCACATCACCCTGACTGGTATACCGCGACCAGTGGGGATCCCTTTTTGCGGTCCAAACAAATCATCCATCTGTACAAAAACAAAGGGGACAGCCAAGTCTGTGACAACCATCGGGGAATCTCTCTACTTTCAATTGCTGGCAAAATATTGGCAAGAATGCTTCTGAATCGCCTTCTTGATCACCTCTCGTCAAATGACTTGCTTCCCGAGAGCCAATGTGGCTTTCGTAAAGAGAGGGGAACGGCGGATATGATTTTTGCTGCCAGACAGATTCAGGAAAAATGCATGGAACAAAATAAAGCGCTGTATATCACATTTGTTGACCTCACAAAAGCATTTGACACAGTGTGTCGTGAAGGCCTCTGGAAAATCTTGGCGAAGTTTGGGTGTCCACCCGAATTCATCACAATAGTGCGCCAGTTTCATGATGGCATGCAAGCTGCAGTCAAAAGCAACGGCAGTGTTTCAGAGCCCTTTGCTGTCACAAATGGGGTAAAACAGGGTTGTGTCTTAGCCCCAACTCTGTTCAGCATCATGTTCTCTGCAATGCTACAAGAAGCCTTTAGCTCTCCTCCTCAAGGGGTAAGCATCAAGTACCGAACTGATGGCAGTCTATTCAACCTCAGGAGACTTCAGGCAAAAACCAAAACCAAAAGTACTCAAGTCTGTGACCTACTATTTGCTGATGATTGTGCACTTCTGGCACACGATGAGGATAGCATGCAAAACTGTGTTGATAAGTTCTCTAGTGCCTGTGACAACTTTGGCCTCACAATAAGCACAAAGAAGACGGAAGTGCTCCATCAGCCTACTCCAGACGACAAGTATCCTGTGACCCCAAATATCAAAGTCCATGACAGTCTTCTGAAGGTGTCGGAGAACTTCACCTATCTTGGCAGTACACTGTCTTCCGCGGCTCGTGTTGATACTGAAATTCTCTCAAGAATCAGCAAAGCCAGCTCTGCATTTGGCAGGCTTCGAAAGAGAGTATGGGATGTTGCCGGCATTCGCACAGACACTAAGCTGAAAGTGTACAATGCTGTGGTCCTTCCCACCCTACTCTATGGGGCTGAAACCTGGACAGTGTACCAATCGCATGCCAGAAAGCTAAATCACTTTCATCTGGCCTGCCTTAGAAAGATCCTAAGGATCAAATGGCAAGATAAAATTCCAGACACTGAGGTCCTCAATCGTGCCAAGGAATTGAGCATCTTCTGCCACCTGAAAAAAATTCAGCTACGTTGGGCAGGACATGTTGTCAGAATGCCCGACTCCAGACTCCCTAAGCAAATCTTCTTCTCTGAGCTCTCCAATGGAACGAGGAATGTTGGGGCCCCAAAGAGACGTTACAAAGACACTCTCAAGCAATCACTGAAGGCCTTTGCCATTGATGTGAGTGAGTGGGAAAAGCTCTCGCTTGATCGTGCAAATTGGAGGGCGGCCCTTACCAGAGGCAGCAAAGCATGGGAAGCTGACAGAGTCCAGCAGGCTATCAAAAAAAGAGAACGGCGCAAGAAAAGGCCCAGTGGTACTGAACCAACGGAGCACTCTTGTCATTTATGCAGAAGGGTCTGCAGGGCAAAAATAGGACTTATCAGTCACATGAGAAGCCATAAGTCATGAAAGAACAGTCTTTCCGTTCTGTCCTCTGTGTCCTTTAGTTCTCTTTATTGTCCATGAGTTGAAATTCTCAACAATTTCTGTTCTTTATTCCTCTGGTGTTGTTAAGGTCATCATCATACCTGATGGACGAACTATTATTATTATTATAATAAACATAATCAGACGATACCATTTTGTGAGACATAGTAGGGGTGATAGGATAGACAAACACGCTAAAATAGCGTGGACAAAAATGTGAAAAAAAGGATAGTCGCGGCAAGCGAATAAACAAAACACGAGGAGCAGCGTTGCTGTACAATATATTGGCCTCCCACAGGACTCGGTTTGCAGTATGTAGGCCACAATATTGGCCTCGCGTGTTGCACGAGGAGGCCAGTATAGTGGCCTCCCACAGGGCGAGGATTAAGTTACGTGCTGTGGAAAATAACTGCCTTATCTTATGACAATGTTGGTTCATAAAATCATTTTGAAGCATATTGTTACCAAGTGCACTGCAATTATGAAAACGAGTTAAATGAAGTAATTTTATGAACATCTGTTTCTAGCTCATCATCTGTGTAGCACTTTTTTTGGAAAGAGTTCCTTATAATGTCCCGACTGCCGAGTCAAGACCACCCTCTCCCTCTTTCTAAACCTATCCCTGATCCGAACCAAATCTTATCCCTAACTCGGCCAGCTGTGCTTTCAACCAGAAAACAAAAAGAAAATCTGTAAATAATTGTAAGAGTTCAAAGTGCTTGGGGTATACGGAACTCTTTCCCCTTTCTCTGTTACTCATTATCATTCATAATCATTTCATAGTGTGCTTATCAGAGTCATCCAAATTTTAAGATTCATCCCTTATTGATTCACCCAAAACTTTGGTGATTGCAGGCTTTGCTGGTGGCCAATCAGAGAGGTGAGCGCTTGTTGCCCCTGTATTGCTTCAATCCTCGACATTTTAAAGGAACATACCATTATGGATTTCCTAAGACAGGGAGTCATCGTCTCAAATTTATGCTTGATTGTGTTGCTGACCTGCGAGAAAAATTGCAATCATGTGGAAGGTAAATTACAAATAGAGGTGAACTTTGAACTGCCTAATTTTGATCCCTGGTAAAGCAAGTCTTGCCTCAGCTCTAGCCATACGTTGACGATTGCTTATTATGGATGTTTCTTGAATTAGTGAAGACAAAATAACACAGCACAATGCAATCCTCGCGTGTCAACTTCAGTGGGACCGTTAGAATTGCATTGAATAAAGAGAAAGTCGAAATAACATATCAGTGGTGGAAGAGAAAAAAAAAATAAGCAGGGGAGATCAAATATCACCACCGTTATGGCAAAAAGTAGTCCAATAAATAATACAGTTATGTCCTTTGTTTCCCTTTGAATTGACGGCATTCCATCATGCGTTCTTCCAATTTCATAAGATAAGATAAGATAAATTTTATTCGTCCTTGTACAAGGAAATTTGTTTTGATCATTGAATACATAACAATACAGTTACAGAAGCAGAAAGTATGATACATAGCGCGCACACACACATATACACACACACTGATAAATTAACTAAATTAACAAAATTAACAGTGCACACAATATGCTTCCCTAACTAAAACACATTGACCTGACACGCAGGACATAATTCAACTGTGCACAGATTACGATCAAGATGACGACATTATTGTAACATCCTAGTTGATGATGGAATAAACGATTTAAAGTAGCGCTCAGTTTTAGTTTTCTTTGACAACAGCCTTAAACTTCTTACAGATCTTATATGTTCCTTGTTCAGGGGATGTTGGGGGTCATTTATAATAATATTAGCTTTTTTAATACAAGCACCAGTGTACAGCTCATCAAAATATGGCAGATCACAGATACAAATTTTGGATGCTTTTTTAATTAAGTTATTGATCTTATTTTTATCTTTTTATAAGATGTTTCCTCTCCAACAGACAACTCCATACATCAAAACGCTCTGAATAGCCATGGTGTAAAATATTTTCAGAATGCTTTTGCTAACTTTTAAAAAGCGGAGCTTTCTGAGGAAATACATGCGCTGGTTGGCTTTCTTGTATACATATGTTACATGCGCATGCCAGTTAAGCAATGAATCAATAGTAATGCCAAGATATTTGGCCTCTGTGACAATTTCAACCTCTTCATTGTTGATAGTAAGAGGGCAAACAGGATCGTTGTTATTTTTCCTAAAGTCAAAAACAAGCTCTTTTGTTTTCTTAACATTCAGTAGAAGATAGTTGTTATTACACCAACAATGAAAGGATTGTACAATGTTAGAATATTCGTGGCCAGAGTTAGGTAAAAGGCCTAAAATAGCAGAGTCGTCGGCAAATTTAAGAAGGTAAACGTTGTTGTGTGTCACAGTGAAATCATTTGTATACAATGTATACAAGGCAGGTGACAGCACGCAGCCTTGTGGCGCTCCTGTGTTTGTTGTGAGTAATTTGGAAAATGTGTTGTTTATATCCACAAACTGGCTTCTCTGTGTTAGAAATTCGAAGATCCAGCTCTTTAAAAAAGAACTCACGTGTAGGTTGGTAAGCTTTTGAAACATTAAGTGCGGTTGTATGGTGTTAAACGCAGACGAAAAATCGACTAGGAGCACACGAACACAGGTTTTACCAGTGTCTAAATGACTGTAGATGTTATGCAATAAAAACAATAAGGCGTCTTCTGTGTTCCTGTTTTCTTTGTATGCAAATTGCAAAGGATCGAGATTTTGTTTGACCTCCTTCGTTAGTTCAGTTAAAACAAGTTTTTCAAAGCATTTAAAGATAATGGAAGTTAATGCAACTGGACTAGTTCTGTGGTAAATGCTTGCTGGTATTGGCAAGATGCTGTAGATAAAACACATCAAATGGACAGTGTTCTAATTTTCCTTTTTGACCACGACCTGTTTCTTCAGAAGAAGTGATGATAGTGATACACTTACAGTATGGCAGTTAACCAAGAAATCTAGGTCAAGGCCTAGTACCAATGACCAAAGAATACTCTATGGAAAAAAAAAAATGAACATTTGTATACAGTCTGTAACAGTCTGTGATTCTGCTGCTGTGTGCTTATATGCATCGCACTCCACACTCGCATTATCAAAGCCAAAGGTCATTGTCTTTGTCCACCCACCCCCTCTCCCACCCCTCCCAACCAGCAGTGCAAAAAGAAATAAGGACATCTTTTGAGTGAGGAATTGCATGGGCGTTTTTGGCAGTGCAGTAGTAAATCTAGTGCACTTGTTATGCTCTGGTCGTGAAGAAATGTGTCAATATAAGAGGAAAGGATGGAATAACACTTTGATTTACGGGGAAATATTTAGTAGCATTAAGGAAGGAACAGGTTGGGACTTACCCAGAATGTCGACAAAAGCAATGTCAAGATAAGTGGATTGTTCTGTATATAATATATATAAGTATAGGTAAATATTGTTTTATACAGTGGAACTCAGATAGAACGACAGAACTCCTGTCTTAAGCGAGGTCCCGTTATAGACAAAGGGAAACTTCTCATGTAAATATATATGGGGCTTGCCCTGGAAGAAATTTCATTGTCCCTACAGATTTGAGCTTTGTTTTTTTACACCTTTGTCCACCTCTTCAATTAACTGTGCCTTGATTTCAAGAGAAAAGCATTTTCTCTTCTCTGCTGCCATCATTATATCGCAGTGCAGTTTCTCTTTTTCAAAAAGTGAATGGTGATGCATTTGCTTGAAAGGTAGCACAGGAAGTGACCACTGTCTTGGTCAGAATGACAAGAGGTGCTCGCAGAATGATCACTCCCTTACTTTTAGGTTTACACACAATTGTCATGTATGCCAACCTCAAGGGCCCTGTTTACCCGATTAGTTATACGTTCACTCAAAGGACTGACCACGTACGACTAGACTTGCATCATTGCCCACCTCCACTGTGCATGGCCATCCCACCACCCAACCACAGTTACACAATCTTGCACGAGTACGCACAAAGGACTGGCAACTATTCATAACACTGTCGTCCCCACACCTTGAAGCATTCCCTCTCTCCCCACCTCCCGATTGAGCTTTCAGTCACACAGTATTTCTCTTGATGTATTCCGTGACGTCCGAACGAAAAAAGCCGTTGTATTAGAGGTGTGCCTTATTTGCCGCCATTGTAAACAAGTTTTTTTCACTTTTGAGAAGAGTGTATGATATGGTGATTTTAAATTATGCTGTTGTTCCCGAGGTCTCATTCAGTCTGAGGCTGTTATACTTAAGACCTACTGTATTGCAAGCCAGAGCACTGACGCAATTGTTTCATGGAGAATAAGCTTTTGTATCACTGCCCATTTCCTCCATGTGCTTAACCAGAGTGCTTGTAAGCTTTCTTTATTCATGATATTATGCCTTGTCCCTGAGTCACATTGTCACCAAAGAGATTGAGTGACTGTGTTATGAGAGAGAAGGAAATGAAGTCTTTTTGAATTTGCCATCACATGTTAGTTATAGTCGGCACACAATCATGACAATGTCACTACGTAATTGAGTTATCCGGAAATGGCTCAGTGATCACTGTATCGATTTTCAGTGAACTAATAAAAAAAATTGCCAACTGATTCTTTCTTAACCAATTATCATTCCAGTGATTTGATTGTGAGATGTGGTAAACCAGAAGAAGTGATATCTGAACTGATAAAGAGCCTGGATGTAGGCGCAAATGCAGTTGTGGTATTACAGAAAGAGGTATGCAACAGTAAAATGGTTTTTCTTAGCTTTGTTATTGTCTGCAGGAAATAAAACAGTTTGTTTTTGTAAATTTTTTGGTTACTTGAAAACTGAAAAGACTTTGCATGCAAGGAATTGTGGAAGGACTTGATATGCCACAAAAAAATAGTGCAGTGAAACTGACAAAGACAGAATTCAGGGCATCAACAATTATTGTATTTCATGTAAAGAAATTTTTGATTTATCACACTTTTCACTAGTTTCAATCTCTTACAGAGAAGCAATACTAGATGCCTTGGCCTTGAAAGACTGTCTCTGGCAACTGAACTCCATTTTTTTTTCTTTTTTGTGTGCATGTTTATGTGTGTCAGTGAGATGCCGGAAAGATCCACCAAAATAGTGGGTGGTGATCGACCATTCGTATCAAGTATTATGTATTTGAACTGCTTGACAAGTACTGCTAGTGAATGTATTGTAGTTGATATGACACGTATGACACATTTGTAACAGCCCACAGAAGGGTGTGAGTGTGAAGATGAGAGCGTGGCTGATATAAGGGGAAAAGAAATGGTATGGTGCTTTCCTGTGGGCGGTGCCTTTCTGTCTGGTATCCTCATGGGCTAGTCTAAGGACACTATATATATCGTCTCCCCTACTCCCCCGCAACCCTATCAAGTGGATGGACATGAAATTGACATGGTAGTGCTTTTGTCTTTCACTTCAAAGGCAATACAATTTTGAGCCTGCACTGTCTTTTGACCACAGACTAATAAATTAACCAGACTGGAAACACGAGCTTCGGGCTGTGTCGTTTTTTACGGAATTTCCCGAGCGGCGACTGTGTAACCAACATGGCCGCTGCTCAGGAAATTCCGATTCTAGTTCTATCTGCAGGAGAAATTTCTTTTTATTTGTCAAGATTGGTTGTACATGTATTAATTTCTTGGTGCAGAACCAAACTTCCGCGTTCAGTAGGCGCTTAAAAATGGTATCATTCAAAATTGTAGCTATGCTGAAGCGTCGGTCGCTACCTTAAACCTAAAATGGCGGATCGTTCATGACCTTTCGCTGTTTTGTGACGTCACACAATGGGATCATCCAGTCTGGGTATTTTATTAGTCTGTGCTTTTGACCAAATTAAAGAATTATTCAGTTACAAGGGAGTGACCTGATTTTCTTTGCAATAACCTGAAAACAGAAATAAACTTAGAGATAATAAAAAAGGATTAGGCGGAACCGTGGAAACATTTCGGATAAAAAAAATTTCATATGTGATATTATCTGCTTTCACTTTAACCAGATTTTTACTGTAACTAACTTAATCCTTCGGAGGTCTTAATTGAAGTTGACAGTGAATGATTTTCTTAAAACAGGTTACAGATGAAGAAGTGAAAGTTGAAGAGGCCATCAAAGCAAAGTCTCCAGCATCTGTAGTTACTGTCTGGGGCCACACACTGTATCATATCGAAGATTTGCCATTTCAACCCAAGCAGTATGTGTTAATTCTCTCAATTCACTCAGTAATTTTATATTGGATTTGAAGTAGTTCTGAGAATACTTTTCACGTTTTTTGGTGAAAGACAAGGGACATTTCGATCTATGATAGTCTAATAACTTAGAGTGAACTATTTATGTCGTAATGATCACGAACAAGACAAGAATTTGGAATCTTTTAATTAACTGAAATAAAATGCTGAGAATTATATAGTTAATTAATAAGTAACCTAATAAATGGAAGTCAACATTTGCCTGTATGTTTGTCAGTTACTTGTAGACAGCCAAATTCCTGACCTGAGGAGGCTACAACCTGGTCCATAGGGGCAATATGACATCAGATGTGACATGGGGGGGGGGGGGGTGTCTTTATATGTCTGTTCATCTGTTTGCTTGTCTGTTCAGCATTTTGTCTTTAAAGAATTTCTTTGACATTTGACATAGAGCTGCTATGGTATTTGACTGCCTTTTATGAGTGTTCAATTTGGTGCACTCGTCCCAGCCAGCAATGGGGTGGGTGATGTACTAATGCACGTAGAAGAATTATTTGACATATGGTCATTTTGATGCAAGTTCTTTGCCTTGACAAACATGAGATATGTAGCAAAACTGCAAATTTAAGAGGAAACTGTCCTGAACATGATAGTTGTACAGATTTTGTGTTTGCCGTTGTTGTGAAAATATTGGTAAAATACTGGCTTCTGTTGTATTCATCCACAACTTATAATTTGGGCCTGCTTTAAAAAAAAAAACAATAAAAAAACTACTGTACACAAGCCCTCCCATTTATTAAAGGGCCTGTTCCTTTCCCAAGATTCAAGTCCAGTCACATTGAAGACATCTTAGCATGTTGCTACATTACAATGTGTTATCTTACATCCATTTTTGTTGTCAAATGATTTGAGGTCTTTATTTTAGGAGGTTCGCTGCCCTTGGCATTTACACCTCACTTTACTTGTTTTATTATTTCTTGTTCTGGCGGGGGGGGGGGGGGATGATATGGATAAATTTTAATCTATTAATTTCAATTTTGCCCGGGCAGCGGCCTTTCGGCCTGCTCTTTACGATTTCCAACTGCCAAGGTATCTTTAACGTGCACAACGTGCACACGGGCCCTCCGAATTTTTTCGTCCTTATCCGAGAAGACTAGGTACTCGATCCTACCCCCCCAATAGGACCAGGGACTTGAAAATATGAGAAAAATCCAATTTCCAAGAACTACTCGATCCTACCCCCCAATAGGACCAGGGACTTGAAAATATGAGAAAAATCCACTTTCCAACATGCCTGCACTGCCCGGGTTTAGAACCCGGGACCCTTGGCATGAGAGGCGAGCACCTTGCCTCTAGACCACCTTGTTGTCAAAGCTAGGGAAAAGATTACATATTGCCATAAAGGCTGTGGGGTCTGGAACAAACCTATATTGACAAGCTTCAGATCTGATGCAAAATCAAGACTTTGGTGCATTTTCTGGAAATATTGTCAGCCACTTAAGAACCTGCAACCGTTTTGACAATTTTAACATTGTATGACATTTTTTGTTTTCAGTTTGCCTGATGTGTATACACAATTTAGGAAAAAAGTGGAGGGTGCTGCACCCATTCGCCAATGTGTCAGTGTTCCTGACAAGCTGAAGCCTTTACCTGCAGGAGTTGAAACAGGGTTGATACCAAGTTTTGATGACCTTGGTGTACCAGGTATTTTGTTTTATTTTTTCACTTGGCAAAGGCAGCATAACAAAATATGTATAAAACTGTAATGATGTGATTTCAAATGGAATGCATGTGTTGTTCTTCAAAATGTTACAAGAATGTCTTATTGATCATTTGGTGTGGTTAATGAAATGTTTAACCAGCTACAACAATACTGTGCAGTTTCTAAGACTTAACTTCCCCATATTATTGATAGTGATACGCTTAGTTGATAATACATTATTATATAACTGTCAAATGATTTTGTATTAACTGTTAAGTACAACCTGTGTGACACACAGAGCAGAACATGTAAATCATTTATGAAAATCTTGGATCTTGAACACTATACTGCATTGTCATTTGAGTGAGCTAACCGTTTTCAGGGTGCAGGGCAAGCTCTTGAGTTTATATATTCTGGTGTTCTGAAATTTGATTTATTCAGCAAAGTCTTGTGTTTTGTATCAGGGAACTGTGGATGCCATTGTAGAATCCAAATTACTGATAAATGTTGAGTAAATTATGTTATTTGTAATGAATATCAGCTGTGGAGTGAACAGGCAGTGCGCACTTAATTCTAGTTACATGACAGAGCTCTTATAACAGAAGTTTATCTTTTGACAAATAATGTTAAAAGTACGATAACGAAGAGTGGGTAGACTGCAGGGGACATGTGCTGGCATCCATGCTTCCTAGTGGTAACTGTCACACATAATTCACAAAATCTGTAAGCAAATAATAAAATTTATCCTTTCCATTGTAATACTTTCAGCACCACAGAAAGACTCTCGGTCAGCATTCCCATTTCTTGGAGGAGAAACAACTGCCTTGGAAAGGCTTCGCACGTATTTGTGGGACACAGACAGTGTCAGCACATACAAAGAGACAAGAAATGGCATGATTGGATCAGATTATTCAACTAAATTTTCACCATGGTAATATATTCGTAATAAATTCGGAGGGCACGTGTGCACGTCGCGCACGTTAAAGATATCTTGGCAGTTGGAAATCGAAAAGAGCAGGCCGAACAGGCCGCTGCATGGGCAAAATCAAATAAAATTCATCCCTACCACCCCCCCCCCCCAAACCGCCGAGGCACTGCACTGTGGCAACGCTGTGCCTGCTCCAGTTGTAACTGGGTGCAATGACACAAAGGCAAATTCCCAAATGGGATTAAAGTAGTATACAAATACAATACAAATATTGTCGCGACATTCTTATCCAATACAAATATTGTCGGTGTAATTCTCTAACGGTCTAAGTGCTTTTAACAAACTTCGACGGGAGAGCAAAAAAACCAGTGTAAATTCAAGTAACTTCGCCAGGAGGGTAAATTTGCCACCTGTACTGCCTCAACACATTAATAATGAAATAACCCATTCTTCCCAGTCTCAGTCAAGTACAAGTGTCAAGCAATTTATTATTATAATTAAGTCTCGCCATCTTTTTTCTTCAGCCAATGAGAGCATTTTGAGTCAGAGTGTCATGGTTACAAGTGCACGTCACTTCACAGCTGTCTCTGCTTTCCCCGCTTTTGTCTCTCTTGCATTTGAACTTCCTGTGTTTAGTTCTTTTCTTGTTACTGCTTTCATTGCAAAAATTTATTAACTTTTTAAGCAGCTTGTATTCTGTCCATATGAATCACTCAAAGAACTTAATTCTACTGCCTTAGATTATTGTTTAACACCTTTAAATCTAAAATTATCTTCAAATTTGTTTATTTTTGCTTGTTAGCCTAGTTGTGTAAATTTGCCAGAATTGTCAGTAAAATTTGCTAGCGTGAATTTTCTTATCGTGGTGTTTGAAGAGCTTTGGTTATTTTGAAACATGGGTAAAACAAGCAAAAATGTCTATATTCCCGAGATGATCTAGAAAAAGCCATTCAGGTGGTCAAACCTGTTCTGGCGCTGCAAAAACATTTAAAATCCCCAGGAAAAACTCGTGCCGATCACGGGGACTCAAAAATCTCCAGGTAGGCAGGGAGGGAGCGGAATACCCCGGAAAAGATAGAAAATGCTATTGAGGACAAGGTAAATTCTGTTGCTAATACCGGGTTTTCCTTGACTAAGAGCCAATTTCTGCTGAAGACCGGGACTGTTGTTACAGAGTCAGTCAAAAACAAAGTTTAGAGAAGGCACAAAAGAAAAAGAAAATTGAAACAAACCCAACAAAAACAGAATATAGAAGAGATTACACAAGGCGAAATATGCCGCCACGTCTGGCGAATTTGCCTGATATGGTGACGGATTTACCTGACAGTCAAGTATGCAAAAAAATGACCAGCCATGAATGATCTATTTTGGTAATTTGATTTTAGGTAGTCACAGAGTATGAATTATAAATTAGATTTTCTTCCATTGTGACAGGCTTGCTCATGGCTGCATCTCACCTCGGAAAATCTACTGGGAAATTAAAAAGTATGAAAAGGAAAGAACATCAAACCAGTCAACATACTGGGTTATTTTTGAGCTCCTTTGGAGAGATTACTTTCGCTATGTGGCATTCAAATATGGCAACAGACTGTTCTACTCTGGGGGTAAGTCTTTTCATGCATGAAGCAGTACAATAAAATTGACACATGATCTTCCTACTATTGCTCTCTGTTCCTTAGCTTTTGCTTCCCATGTGTCTAAATTGTTTTAGGGAGGGAAGAGAAGCTGAAGATATCAGTCATGCTTCATTTATCCCATCATTTAGCTAATCATGTGATAACTCTACTGTTATACATACAGATTTATTGTGGGTTAATGAGGAGCCACAGCACAGAAGGAAGTGTTGAAGTTCTTTGAAAATGATGAATTAAACTGCAGTGACAGAAGCTGAAAAAAATGAAAGCCCTTTAGTTAAGTGTTCATAGTTCCTTTATTTCATATATTTAACTACTGAAAGCCAAATAGCATTTTCATTGATTCTTATCCATTTCATTTCAAGGTATCAAAGGTGACAACATTCGATGGAAAGTCAACAAAGAGCAGTTTAAAGCTTGGCAAGGTAAGAAAACAATCTGTGCCATTGCTTGCAGTTCTAAGAGTAAAACTGTTGCTGACATAAGTAGAAAGACAGTGAGTTACAGAATAATTATATAATGCATTTTGTTGGAAAAACAGAATAATGCTGGTATTGGAGCACTCGAGCTATGATATATATTTGTAATAGTATATTAATCAGTGCATGTCTGCCTCTGTTCAATTTATAGTGACCATGCAGAATTCAATGCTTTAATCTGGTCAAAGGATTATAATTGACGGATTCGAAGGCTCTGAAATACCTGAGCTGAGAGAGTTGAAAAAAGAAAATCACATTTGAAATAAACTTTGGATTGCATTGCATGTGCTTACTATTGATTATAGTTTTCATTTGTAGTTTTGGTTGTTGTTTTTTTTGTCCCTTCACCAGAAGGCAGAACAGGTGTTCCCTACATCGATGCTAATATGAGAGAGATGGCTGCCACAGGATTTATGTCCAACAGAGGTCGACAGGTATCATATGCATAACCACCTCTCATTTCAGATATTGTGGGGTTTAAATGCCTGGTTTATTACATTTCACAGCTCCTGTACACAGATGTTAAATACACATGTGATTTGAATGGAGGTGCTGAGAAAAATTCTCATTTTAGAAATCTAAAGGCAGTCAAATTAATACTACGTATTTTTCACCAAGAAAAGGGAGGCTTTTATCATCTGAAACTGTTAGCAGATTGCAGTGTAGAATGCAGGCAAAGAACATGGAACCATAAGGAAACCCCAGTTCAGTGGGATTTGGAAGTTAATATGAATCTAGTCCTGCTTTTAGTGAAAGTTCATATTTCTCAACAATGTATTTATCATACAATTGAACAGAATGTGGCCAGTTTTTTGACAAAAGATCTGCACTTGGATTGGAGGCTTGGTGCTGAATGGTTTGAGTCAGTGTTGGTAAGTAGACTTCACTTTATTGTGTCTGGTCATTCCAATAAAGTTTTTCAAAGCTATGTAAAGGAGGATGAATCAACTCTTTTCTGTAGATTTGTGGTCAAGATTTGCAACATTAAAGTTTTATTTTTGGCTTTGAGAAAACTTTCATATTTGATAGTGGTTGAGCCTGGATTGGAAGAAAAATTTGTCATGAAAAGATCAACTCATTATGGATCAGAACAATTTTTTGTGAAAATATTAAGTAGATGTTAGCTAAATGGATTTTTTGTTGTGTGAACAACCCACTGGCAGATAATAGATGAAAAATTTGTCAAGAAATAACAACTCACTGTGGGTCAGATAGAAAATGTTTATTGCAACAGCAACCCAGTGTGGATGAAATGGAAATGTTTGGCAAAGCTTCATTATTCCATGTGGTATTGCAGCCTTCAGAGCAGAGTGCTGCAGTATCTATCCAGTTTTCTGTTAAATGTGGTATACTTCTTCTCAAAATTAGCGGGTGCAGACACAATTAAAGTCTACACCTTCAGTGAACAAGGTGGTCACATTAATGGAGATTCGGGGAGCATTTTTGACAGTCAGAATAAGTCCATTTCCCCCCAACTTTTAAGTTGATGATGATATTTTTGACAAGCTTGTGCATAAACTGGAAATAACCTTTCCATACAAAATGTGTGGGCGCATAGGAAAACCCGTCGGATCTCGCACAGGCTAGAAATGAGCTAGGGCCTTCTAAAGTCGATTTTCGACTATCTGGTCAAAATTGAGATTTTGACAGAATCAGGAAGTTCATTCATTTATCTTTCATCTGATATAAGTTTTAATATTAAAATTGTGTTTTAAACACATCTTTCAAACGATTATAGTAAGGCAGCCACCGCTGACACGCATGTTCGGGAACGGCAACCGCTGGGGAACACAGTTGTTTCCAGTTCGCGTCTTTCAGACTACACCCCCAAGCACTCAGTTTCAACCCACTATAGCATATTACACACCAAATGAAAGGTCATTCTCTGTACTTTCCAACAGAAGGCAGTGCGCAGACGTTAACTAAGACTGAAATCGCCGCGCATCCTGTTTACGAAGGCTAAGAGTTGAATTAACGGAAAGAATTAGATCTAGATCTAATCCTCTTTTGAACGTAATTTTACGCCCCAGAATAATACATCATGACCGCCTTCCACTTCAGAATGATATAAGAAACATTTTTGTTGGTATTAAAGATGTTTTTGATGTGAAATATTAAAAATAACTTCAAATTTTACCCTTGACCTGATGCGTCAGTTCCCGATTAAGCGTTCGCTTCGCAAAACGGCAGCCTCCGTGAGTTCATCGTATGCCGATATTGCAAAGCTTCTGAACTCAAATCAGACGGATTCAGATGCCTTGTCAAACTCACCAATGACTATTTTGTTTCCGACCACCCCACCGGCAATGATTCAAGCAGTGATAGAAAGGAATCAGCGAATGATGATGGGAAGTAGTATTGCTTTTGAAACGAATACACCACAATCGTACTAACTAAACTAGATCTAGATCTAGATCTAGATTTAGTCTACTCTCACTCGCTCAAAGATGAGCAATGAAGAATGAAGCTCTAGGCCACATGTATCTTTTAGCCATGTTAACAGACCAGAATTTGATTCCTGATTCACATCTCTTTATACGGAGACCTTGAATCTCATCCAACCAACTAGCAATAGGCCAAAGCCAGGGGGCAACTTCAAACGTGATTTTCTCAGAAACTTCATTCCCCAGGGTAGGGTTACATTTTTGCTCATAGCTCTGGAACTAATGAAGCTATTGACCTCAAATAAAGTGCAAAATGTTCAGAAATAAATGTAGAATAAAATTCCACCAATAACTCATTTTTCATATCTGGGCAGATGTGATGGGTTTTCCCATGCACCCACACAAATCATTATTGTGTCAAAAATTTTTCACTATGAACATATATCAATTTATGTAACATATTTTTTATTTGTTGGTTTTTGAAAGGCATGTTAAGAAGTTAAGAAATGTTCAGATCTCATTCATATTCCATATCGGTAGTGAGTCAAGTTCCTTTTTTTTTTTTTTCCGCTGCATGAAACAGTTTGTGGAGAAAGCCCAAATAGTAAAACCACTAATGCACAAATTACAAGCTCCTCCTTTCATTATTTGAAAAAATAGGCTACTGGTGATCTTCTCTATGTAAGGTGACTTTTGCTATGTATTCCAGATTGATCATGATGTATGCAGTAACTATGGCAACTGGCTTTACAGCGCAGGCATTGGGAATGATCCTAGAGAAAACAGAAAATTTAATGTGGTGAAACAAGGGCTGGATTATGATGGAGATGTAAGCATGATTGAATGGAAGATGTGTTTGTTTTTCTTAAACAAATAAAGGAAGAAAGACAACGTTGTTGTGAACAGAAGAGATGTGCAAGGCATTCAATCTGCACGGGCGTATCAGTACAGCAAGGTCAAGTTGACCTCGCAGCACAGTAGCCGTATTTTCACACATCAGGTCACTGTCCTCTTTGAGACATAACTACTGTCTTATTGCTTACTTTATCTCTTCTAAATCAAAGGCATTGTGACAAGGACATGTTAACCAGTGAACCACTGGTTGGAATCACCAAGACTAAGCTTTCAAAGGCTCTCTCCACACTATCAAAAAGTGTAACAACGACATGCGAATTGTTGCTCAACAAATTTGCAATACATGTATTATCTCATTTTCTCACAAGCTGACCATCATCTAGAGTTGTCTGTATCTAAGAACCAATCAGAAACAAGCTCTGAAATGACCTCTACCCAGATTATTTCAGTAGTATGTGTCAATCAGGATGAAACCATTTGTTTCTAAAGGACTTGGGGGCATGGCTAGTTATCATGCTTCGTTCTCACGAAAATTATAGCTGTCAGTTTGGTATCATAAGTCAGATCATTGGTTAGAGACATAATTCATTATCAAGCATGATGTGGCATAGCAGCGAATGTTTCCATACCAATCAAATACAAACCAAACCACATGGACAGCGGTAGTGTGGTCATCACACATTGGCAAGGGTTAGTGTGACCCAGATTCGATTCCCCATGAGTAAGGTCACTGACCAGATGGCAGGCTTTACGGATAGCGCAGTTCTGTGGTTTAAATATCGTTAAGTTCACCTTGATCCCTTTACATTTTACATTTTTCACTTCAGTTGTGTATGAATTTTGCAGGAAAAAGCAGATTTTTTAGTCTTTAAACATCCGAAAAGTTCCTGCATAATGAGAAATATGAACAGTTTAATTCAGGATGAAATGAATATATATATATATATATACGTTATATTTTTCATTATATTAAGTGTGACATAAAGTAACATAAAGGAACATGTTTATCTACAGGGGGATTATGTTAGATTGTGGGTACCAGAGCTTGCAGGTATCAAGTCAGGACAAGTTCATGTTGTGTGGACTCTCAGTCCTTCGCTCTTACAGGCTGGTGATGTCATTTTAGGACAGACTTATCCCAATCCCATCGTTACAGCACCAGAATGGAGCAGGCATGTCAACAGGCCTGTAAGTTGAAGTTTGCTTTGTCTTCGTGTGAAAATCCAATTTTCCATTCAAAAATTCATTTGAACATACGTGTTAGAGACGTGGGATGAACCAGTCTTTTGGAATTCTAATTCTGAAATACAGTCGAGCACGCAAAACTCGAACACACCTAAGTCGAAATCACGGATCCCATGAACAAAGATGTAGGTCCTGAATTTATTTCTCTATATTCTTTGTAGTTATTTCACACGAACCTCGAACTGTGACACAGATTCATCGAACCAGTTTCCCGCTGCGAGTTGATCCAAGTAGCCTAGAACAGTAGAAGTCGGGGGGGGGGGGGGGGGGAACGAACGCCCGGAAACTTCATTGGGCTAGCTATTGCATAGCCTAGTGGTGGCAGGATAGTGCGTATAGACTCCTCCTTCCCCCTTTCCCCCGATAAAAACAGCAACTAAAATACCTCAGACGATTGATTTTTTTTTTTCTGGTTTGTCCTGCGCTCATATCCTAATGGCAAAAAAAAAAGAAAGGATCAAGCACTGCTGTACCAACGAGAGTAAAGCCAAACAGAGAAAAATGGTGAGTTGTGTTCACCCTTCAGTTTATTTGATTGCTGTTGGGTTTGACTTGGAAACGGTTCTTATCAAAGCACTTGCAGAAGAGAAAAAAAAATGCGTTCAGGCGCAAGGTCGCGTGTGCCGCTGTCACCACGCGCGTCAGTTTTATACTTGTTTCTCTTTCAACTGACCGGGGGGGGGGGGGGGGGGGGGGTGAGGATTAGGGAAGGTAATTCGTGGATTATACAATAATAATACCTGCGATTAATGCTTCACGTATTCCTCGAAATTTGGCAAACTCGAACTAGTTGAAGCCAGCCCAAAGAATTTGAATTTTCCGTGCTCAACTGTATATTCTTTTATTATATGCAGAGAAAAATTATAAAAGCGAATCATATACAAAAATGAGGAAAAGCAATTAGCAGGGATGGATAAAAACAGCTGCTGTGTCATAGATCATAGGGTGTGTTTTTGTGCATTTTCAGATGTTACATTTTCTTTGTAATCTTTGACTCAGGGTTCAAGTTCAGGAGGTGCAAGAGGCAGAGGTCCTGGCTCTGGTTCAGCACGAGGCAGAGATCAGGGATCAGGCGCACAGAGAGGTCATGGTCAGCAGGGGAAATATGCTGGTCAGAAGAGAGGGCTTGACTTTTACTTTAGCAATACCAATCCACGTTGATAAGGCTTCTCCAAAATACAAACTTTCAAGCTCAAACACAACTACCTCAGGATTGGCTCTGTGTGTTGCCAAACTGCTGATTTGAGGCCAGATTACTACAATAGTGAAGTGATTATGGTAGTATTTTTCTGTATGTTATTAAAAAAGGGTACAGTGGTGTGTTCTAGCCAGCAATTACCTCTACATGAAAGATTAAGTCTGGGCAAGGAAGGAAAACAACTATACTTTTTGGTGATTTGGTTGAAGCTACAGACTACACATCAGATCTTATACTGTACTAATTAAATGTTTCTTTGGTTATTGTAATCTTCTCTTCCTATTGCAAATTCAGACATTCTTATACTCCTGTTCTTAGTGTTCTCTTGCTGTTTGTTGTATTAGACAGCAAATAAGAAGACCAGTCAAATTGTGCACAACAATAGCTGTAAGCTTAAAGCAGTGTGTACAACAAGAGGCACAAAAGAGCTCAACTAAGAGATGCAGTGCAAATATTAAAAGAATCACACCTACAGCTCTATTTCATCACAATGTGAAATGCATGTTTGTAGCCTATATTGCTCATAAAATCAGAATTTTCCTGGGTTGTAATTTTCATTTTGAAAACAGCAGTCTCATTTCCTTGATTTAAAAGTGTCCAAATTTTAGCACAATTCTCCTGTGTTATGGAATTTTTCTGAAGTAGTTAGAGTTTTTGTTTAATGGAAATGGGAGTCAGATTGCTTTGAGAGGCAGAATCTCCAATAAGGCATTTATTTTTATGCGACGAAGGGCACTTTATTATGCCGCTGATATTAATGTTTGATGATTTTTTGTATAATGTGATACATCTTTTATCATTATGTCTTAAAGGGTGTGATCGCTGGAACATTAAGTTACTTGCATACATGTTATGCTAGCAGTAATCAGAAATGATAGCCATGATTTTATAGTGTGCGCTGCACAGCGCCGAATTCCACTCAAAAACAAGCCACTTAGTTCGGTCCCGGGCCACCCATAAAATTGCACACTGACTGTACCTAATCGGGGTTACGCCGAGGTCACACGTCGCGGGCTACGGCATCAGTTACAGGCGAGCCGCTAGTGATGAAACGGGCGTCTTTACGACTTAATTAACTCTAATTTCTTCACTTGTAACACCAAAAATGCCGCTAAAATACAAAAGCACAACTTCTTCTCTTCTCTCAGTCTGTGAAAATCCGATGTCAGTGCGATGTCCCGTTTTCATGATATTGTGTGTTTATAATATGCCCGAATTCACTAAAAATTGTTTTTTAAGTGGTGTATTTCTTGATTGATTGCTTTCAAACGGCTCTATCGATTGCCACGAACTTTGGTTCTTTGTGTTACAGACCTTTTCCTGTTTCATACCTGAAAATTTCTTGCTTGTCGGAACTCTCGTTGCTGGACAGTATCAGTTTACATCCTATTGCTGGTGTATTATTCTGCTGATGCGTTTCATTCTATATCAACTACACTGTGCCCCATACATGGAAAGACACATTTTCTTCACTCGACAAACTTTGAAGAATTTGTGGAATGGAAAATGTGACAACACGCAGAAACGACTCAAAAGGAAGCCAAAGATTTGTGAATCTGTGACGGGTGACATATTACTAATCTATGGAATTGACATCAGTGACGATTTAAATGACAGACATTTGAAGTTTATCCGTCTTACGTGCTCGTTAAGAATAACCGATAACACTTCAACTCTACTTCAGTAAAGAACGAGCGAGAGCTAGCAAGCCGAGGCGGACTGATTTGGTGTTCTTTTGATAGTCATAAAACAGTCAACCAGTGTAGTATGCATCAACACCGTCTCATTTGAAGATTGTATGAAACGTTCAACGCCTAGAATTGTCTAGCAACAGTCTCGACCTTGACATAAATTCAGTCAGTAATACTACCGACGTAAGCACAATCACTAATGAACCAGCGGCCAGCGCAATCACATCATGTAGTCAAATTCATAATGTTGTACAAGGTGCACACGGGGCGGAAGCATCGACTCCTGTAATTTAAACAGCAACAGAGACCTACATGACATTGCTCGGGAGGCATTTTCAAAATAAAGTCATTCCAAAGCAACATACATTAGAACATGACTGCATTTCATTCATAAAACAATATGGTTTTGGGCCTGCCTCTGCCGGGAGAGCAAGAGACAGAGAGTAGTCACCAGTCACGAGCAAAGTGAGAAACGCGTACAAGAAATCACTGACAGACTGTAGAAACTCACGCAAGTTTTGATTTCACCTATTCTTCATGTTGTGCGCTGGATAGCTGAATTTGCGTTAAAATCTTCATCATTCTTGAACAGCTGGCTTGTTTTATTAATTTTTGACAGACACTCACTTCATCTAAAATATCTTTAAAAGTAATGATGAAATTTAGATGAAATTGTAACAAAGCATTACACATACAATGGACATAACTCTACCTAAATTTCTCACAGATTCATCAAAAGGATTGCGAGATATTTGGTGTCAATTTTTGGGCAATTATTTTTTTATCACCCGATATAAACTGGCATACTATTTGTGTATGAGGTGGATTTTGTTGTGCTTTTATGGACCTTGGGCTGTTTCTAACATTGTCCCTCTTTCTCATTTGTTGTATAATTAAAGGTGCATGTGTTCACAAATAATCCACAAATTCCTCACTTTTCCCGCACTAATCAGTAAACAGGCAGGTGACAGCCTTTTCTATGCCCTACACCATAAAAACCTTCCTCTCTCCTCTGCTCTGCCTTGGCAGATAAGGCCTAGATGTTGGTCCAGTTCTTGACTCTGATCTTCTGACAAGTAATGTAATCTCTTCCAGTGAGCCTACACTCAACACCCTCCTTTCCCTCTCCCCCTCCTTATCCAAATAGTCAAGACCTGTGTCTGGAACAAAGTCTGATCTGAAAGCATGACTCTTCTTACCATACTGAAAGCCCTAAACAACCTTTTTAGTTTTTGCCTCATATCATCTTTTTTTCATCCCCTTCTGCAGCCAAAGAAATACATATGTACTTACATGTATATATATTCTTCCCTTTTCTCTCCTTTCACATGTACTAAAAGAAAAAAAAAAGAAGAAACTGGGAAACAATAAATGAGAGGCACAAAGGCATAGGACTTCCACCCTTGAGATGTACAAATCATTTTCACATTACATTTACTGTGCAATGTGACTTGCATTTTTGTACAATCACCTGAAATCCAGCATGCTACATTTAAATTACATTACATCTATGGCTAACTCAATGTTGCTTCTATGTACTGATGAGTGTGGTGTGTAAAGTTGAAAGAGGGATAAAGAAGCACAGGAATTTGAATGATTTGTGACATTTTACACAATTCATAAATAAAACCTTTCTTCAACAACCCTTGCATGCTTGTTGCACAATTTTATGAGTCAGAAATGTTTGATATAGTGCGTAAAGAAGAATCGTATACTTACCTTAGGTTACATTAGTGTGCATCACTGCATATGGAAAGTTATTTGAACTGAATTGAATTTATTAATTATTAATTATAATTTTAGTCCTGTCCAGACAACTATAAATATAAACAGCTGATGTCATCCTTATTGTCTGCGAAAGTTGTTTCAGGTGGGGTCTGGAGAGAAGGGCCCTTTAAATTCCTTACATTCAAAACAATCTCACATATCGATATGTATCAGATCATCAATTTAAAGCCATTTAAGTTGCTTTTGGTGTTTTTGGGTGCTTAGATGTTAGTTTGGGATTGTAATGTGTCTTGTGAGAGTCCAGTTCAATACTTCATCGGAAAACTACATGCACTTGAAGTTTCAATGCTATAGTGTCACAAATGCACACTGAAAGTGCCTTGGTCTTTTTTTTATATAATTTCTTTTCAATTTCATCATAACGTCCTTTGCATTGGATAAATGATTCCATGCAAGTCCTTTGAAATTGCTGGCACAGATGAAACATTGATCCAATTTTTCCATAATCAGCTACACAATGGTCAGCTTTGACTACTAATACTTTTGCCTTCGCCACAGATCTTCAGGTAAAACTGAGGGTAGATTTATGGAGTCTTTAGTCTTAAAATGTTGAAAGAAAGAGAGTGCTGATCATTGATAGCAGATGTAATTGTAGCTGTCACAAGTGGAGTGAGCGCGATTAAAGGGATTGCTGTAAAGTGGGTATAGAGTTGCGAGATTAACTCACGGGATAGTTGAGGCAGACAGTTAACTTGAAAGCGTGCAATGACACGAGGAAAGTGTTGGAGTTATTGAGGTAGCGTCTGGGTAGTGAAAAGTCACTGCAAGCTCAGAAGTTCAGGAGAACAGACGTGTGAGAGGCAGTCGTGAGTTTTGATGTATTCCAGTGAAGACTGGTGCCGGGTGCAGGCTGTAAGTGTCGCGGCCGTAATTGAAGTGACGGGGTCGGGCTGTGATGCCACCGTCAGGACCTAGAGGACATAGATAGGCTGAGGATGTACGCCAGTATCTGGGTGCTTCCGCCAAGGGTAGCTGTGGCGTAAGGCCGATAGGCAGCACAATATCCGTGGCAGTCTGATTCGGGGAATCGAGGCTGGCCATAGTTATAGGATATATGTATTAGGATATTGTACTACAAGGTAGTGCAGACATTGATGTTAGGCTGAGGCCAAAATTTCATATTTTAAAGAAGTGGGTAGACTGTCGTGGAACTGGGAGTAGAATGAATGCTTGGGGGGAACGAGTACTATATGGTACTTATTTGATTGTAATTATTAATGTTATAATAAATGTGTGAGCCTGCTTGACTATTTTGTTAATTGCTATACTTGTTTGTTTGTGATTGTTCAACCGTGTATTAAGGGCATTTCCCAATCTGGGATTTGTTACAGTAGCAGTATCACAGAATCACTCATTGTCCTGAACTCGTGGAGAACACCAAGGTATTGATTGTATTACATCTACTATGAATCAGATGGAGGAGGGAGATGAAATGGCAGCCCTGGGTCTACGTGGCTACTCACGGAATGGAAGATACATGTATTTGAAGTGGGAAGAAAGAAAATGAATGCTAACACTTTTTATTGGACCTTAATATATGGGAGCCATCCAAATAATCCAGTTCTAGCATTGTTCTCAGTGTGAGATCGAGGTTACGGTTGCTCATTGTTACACTTCCTGTTTAAAAATGGCGGTTAGTTTTATGAATCCACATCGCGTGTGAATAATTACTTATTGACAGATTGTAAATTCGAATTGAGGATGGAGGAAACAGTGGATGATTCAGACAATGTCAAAATTCAATGTGAAAGAGACTGGAAACGTCTGAAAACAGCGCAGATAGAACTGCAAAGCCTTCCAGGAGAAGCCCTTGTCGACTCGGAAGAAGAATCAGATTGTGACGGGAACAGTGCACTTTGTCAAATTCTTCACGAACACGAGAAAAGGTCAGGAGGCCATTTGAATGGCAGTGTTTGTCTTGAGTTACGGGAGAGTGTCACATACTTAGTTTCTTTTGTGTGTAAACTCTTCCATTGTAAATGTATAGGATATTTGTATTGTAATCTTATCATAATTTCAAATTGTTGGGCTGCACAGTTTTCTGAAAAGGTTTCTCTGAGTAGGCACAAAGGCCTCATTCCAGTCTAACGCATTGTAAAATATTAGTATACTGCATTGATGTAGGCCTACTGAATAAAACATAACTGCCAGGCCAGTGTGACATTCTATACCTATGCACAGAGTGGTTATTATAATATAGTGATAGTATTTAAGTATCAATCAAGTCCTCATTCCACGCTCTACCTTTTTCATTACCACCAAATACATGTAGATATCTACATAGCTTTAGTGAATCACAATTAACAGAGTGGTATCAAAGATGAAATCATCATCATTTATGACTTAAGATTATCATTAATTCATGAAGTTAGTCAGTGGAAATCTAACAGTAACAGGTGTAGTCTCTTAAAATTAATACCATACAGCTTCAATGAATCACAATCAAGAACATGCCATCAGAGTGGCATCAAAGATGAAATCATCTTCATTTATAACTTAACCCATACCCTGCGCGCTACCCGTAAAGCCCGCTGCCCCGTCAGTGACCTTACTCACGGAGAATCTTATCTGGGGTCACTGACCCGTGCCGCTAGACGATGACCACATACGCTGTCCACGTGGTTCGGTTTTTATTGATCGGTATGAAAACATTCGCTGCTATGCCTTATCACGCTTGATAATGAATTAACCAGCAAAACTTTAGTCTGTCAGTCTCTAACCAATGATCTGACTTACTAGTATGATTCCAAACTGACAGCTGTAGTTTTCGTGAGAACGAAGCATGATAACTAGCCATGCCCTCCCAAGCCCTACACAAATGGTTTCATCCTGATTGACACATACTAATAAACCAATGTGGGCATTTGTGGCAAAGATTATTTCAGAGCTTGTTTGTGATTGGTTCTTAGATACAGACAACTCCAGATGGTGGTCAGCTTGTGAGAAAATGAGATAATAATTAATATTGCAAATTTGTTGAGCAACAGTTCGCATGTCGATGTTACATTTTTTGAAAGTGTGGGGAGAGCCTTTGAAAGCTTAGTCTTTGTGATTCCGACCAGTGGTTCACTGGTTAACATGTCCATGTCACAATTCGTTTGATTTAGAAGAGATACAGTGAACAATAACACGGTGGTTACGAATCAAAAAGGTTAGTGACCCGACGCCTGAAAATAGGGCTTGCGCATGGCGCGGTCAGCTTGACCGGGGCGACTTTTGCCGCCCGTGCGGCGTGAGCGCTTGCAAGTCAATACCGACTTTTGCCGCCCCGCGCAGGGTGAGGGTTAAGATTATCATTATAATAAATTATACACGATGTTAGACAGTGGAAATCTAACAGGTGTAGTCTCTTAAAATTAATACCATACTACAGCTTCGGTGAATCACAATCAAGCCATCAGAATGGCATCAAAGATGAAATCATCTTCATTTATGACTTAAGATTGTCATTATACATGAAGTTAGACAGTGGAACTCTAACAGATGTAGTCTCTTAAAATTAATGCCATACACTACAGCTTCAGTGGATGACAATCAAGAAACATGCCATCAGAGTGGCATCACAGATGAAATCATCTTCATTTATGATATTTTATGACTTAAGATTATCATTGTACATGAATTTAGATAGTGGAAATCTAACAGTCTCTTCAAATTTTGTCTGCGTATATCTCAAGTTTAAATTTTTACTTGTCAGGATTATTAATTGCTTGATGTAAGAGGGAAGTTAAAACTGAGTAATCAGCAAAGTATGCATTTTGTGAGAAGCTGCTCTGTATAATGGTGCATTTTTTAATATGACAACATGTAAAAATCACTCCATATATTTGGTACCAAATAGTTCATTTCTCTAGAGTCCTTGGGTTTGTTTTCTTAACTTGCGGATTGTGTATGACAGAGTGATTGATTTTGGAAGTCAGCAGCTCTTCAACATTTTTAGGCACCATTTCTGCTGTTACTTCTCTGTTGGTTGTGTTCAGCAGCCATTTTTCAATATTCATTGTATAACTTTTAATACTATTAACATTGCCAGCACTCTTTTATGTTTTTGTTCTTATAATTATGTGTAGATTAAAAGCGGAGTTGCAGGCCCTTCAGGAAAGAGAGTTGCTGACATTTCCAGACAGTGCCAACTTACAGAAAATTATCCTTGAGCAAGATCAAGTTAAAAGACTAGACCAGTTGAAAGATACCATGACCTTCTTGCGAGCAAAACGGTCAGAGATTCTTCAAGATATTGAGCAAGCAGAAAAGGCATCTTCGTCCTTGGGGAGTCTTAATAGTGCATTGAAAGTGAGCATTGTTTTTAAGTACAGTGGAACTTGCTTAAACCAAATGCGGATAATAAGAAATTTCTCTTTATCCTAACAATTTCCATGGTCCCATGATTGTAATTCTTCTATATATTCCTTAGTGGTTCAAACCTTTTTACACGTAAAGAAAATAATGTCAAATCTTTTTAACTGAAAGATCCTTTCACTTACTCAGTCATGGGAGGGTGCTGTCTCGAAAACACAATGTCTTTGATGTGAAATAAAACAATGCTTGTTAATTTCAATCATGACCATGCAGGCCTACTTATGTGGTTGCAGGGAAGGTGGGGGGACAATATTGTGTCATTGAACTAGCCAACGAGAATACCAGGCCGACAGTAGTGTTTTTCTGTTGTTGCTGTTGCTTTTTTAACCGGTCACCCTCTCATCTTCTCACTATTCCATGGGCCATTGCAAATATGTCGTGGGTATCACATCAGCTACAATTCAATCATTAACAATAACACACAACAGTACTTGTTCAGCAATTCAAATACATCATACTCGAGACAACTAGTTGATCATCACCCACATTTTTGGCTCTTATGTACATAAAGGCACATGATACACACACACAAAATGGAATTTTGTTGTCGAATACTCAATTGCAGTATATTTTTCAACTCTACATACATGTAATTAAAAAATTGTGTACGTCAGCCTTTTTTTTTTTCTCATTCATTGACAGATATATAATTAGGTATCAGACGACCATGCATAACTCATTTTAGGGACTTCCCATCACAAAAATTTTCCATCATTTTATGAACTTTTGATTCTCAACATATGTATCCATCCTCTTGAACAGTTTTATACCTCATCACTACATGGTGGATTTACACCAATAAGATGTTGAATTACATTTAATTTTAGTCAAATACGTGATCACAGGGAAATACTTATTGTCAAAAGCCAAGTAATATTGCATTGTCAAAAGGTACATATTTTTTTTTCTTGAAGGAGAGGGGGTAATAGAATAAAATTACCAAGGTGTGTCTCTCTGTAACTACTGTAAGAGAAAAAAAGAACAGTGATTTTAATACAGTAACTCTTTATCCAAAATACAAAATATAAGTGACAGTCCCCTGAATTTGGTTTAAGCAGGTTCAACTGTATAAATGCACTTTTACAATATATTCTGTCATCTCCAGAGATAAGTTAACTTATTTCTTTTGATTTTGGGTAATTTTAAACTTGATTGACCTCTTAGTTGCTTAGTGTTGCTTGGGATTAACTTGCTGCCAAGTCATATCTATTTAGCAATTATTTTTTTTTAAATCCTGAGCTGCAAAAAGAGACACATTTTTGTCAGGGATAATGAAAAAATGTGATCAGAAATTTTGTTGTGACTATGTGACCACCGTTCTACAAACAGCTCTTTAGCTACTAAATTAAAAATTTATTGGAAATTGAGTAATCAGACTGTCTGACCGAAGAAAATTAGTTTGATTACACTGCTTTAATTCTGGCACTGAAATTAATGAGCATAAAATGTTCTCCCTCCTGGCCTGCATTAAACTGGGTACAAATAAAATTTAAAAAAACAGAATTTAGCAAAGACATTTAAAAGTTGTGCTATGTGAAGTATTTCAGTCTGAAGACTGTGATGACATGCAATGCTCAACAGTGCTGGGCTCTTTTTTTTTTTTTTTTACTC
The DNA here is from genome assembly GCA_963931925.1 of Onchidella celtica. Lineage (NCBI taxonomy): Eukaryota > Metazoa > Mollusca > Gastropoda > Systellommatophora > Onchidiidae > Onchidella > Onchidella celtica. The sequence continues at coordinate 57,195,917 of OZ007569.1, read as the reverse complement.
TTAGTGGTGTAAAGTGAGAGACGTATCATTCTCCTATATGTTTATCCACTCCTAAAGTTTTATGCCTTTGCTCATGTGCACAGTTGTTTCATGTTTATATCAGCCATTTATTTGATATTTCTTTCAACTCGCAGGGCAGAGTTGCTGCAATGGAAGAGGCTGGACCTGTTGATAAGGAGGGTGGAGCGCTGGAATCAGTGTTGACAGATATGGCTGTGAAAGTGGACAAAGTATCAGAACGAGACCGTTTCTTTAAACGGACGCTCAAACAGTTACTCCATGAACATTTTCCACTGCCACAGCAAACAGGAGATAAAAAGGCATTGGATGATAGCAGAGATATCAATATCAACAATCTCGTACCATTGAGGACTATTGTTGGGAAGCTAATTGAACAGTCTGTCAACTCACCACAACAACCTTACATTGAAATAGATGAACACTTTTGGCCTCGTCACATAGAATTTCTACTCCGATGTCAAATTGCATTGAAAGATCCTCAAAATTCACACAGAATAAAATTGGTGCCATTTCATTTGTGATCATTTCTACTATCCCTCTTGGACTTACAAGAGAATCAGCCAGTGACTTCATTATTATTGTATAATAAACTGTGTGTATATTATATATATATATATATAAAATCCAAGTGGACTTTAAAGTGCTGATAATTTGCTAATTACTTCAGTTTTGCAGAATATAAGAGCAAAGCATGTATATTAGTGTAGTTGAGTACAGTCAACTAGGCTTAAGTTGATATCAATTGGGGGAGTGAAGAAAAAAGATCCACACATCAGTAACTTCAACTCAAAGGTATTGATGGTCTCCACTCTGATATGTCTTGTCAGGCTTTGGAGGTACTACACTAACAGTGGACTTCACTTGACTTATACTTCTCTTAAGTTGATCTTTTTTGGCGGAACCGGCACGGTCACATCATATTTTCTGAACTCAAGCATCGCAACGCCTATGTTGACTTTGATTTCCTATCCTATCTCTTATTCCAATTCTTGAACCCCAAACAGATGAGTTGATCTCGATTATCCGACCAATGAAATTGAATCGACACCTCTACTATCTGTCACCAACACTCCCCCGTTATGTACATTGTATGTATACATCACAGCACTCTGATAGGCAAGGTTTGTCTAGTCCTCTCCAGTTTCCCCGCTCCAAGGTCTCTCTTTGTTTTCATGCAGGTAGTGAGTCCACGTGGGTAATCAGAAGCCAGTGTGTCATGCGCCAATGAATTACACACGGTGTCATGGACAATGCTCCTCCCATGCATACTTCAAAAATACCAACCCCAAACACAAGGGGGCACCGATAGGCTAGTCCCCAAGTCAGAGCAGGTCTAGAGGCCTGTGGTCAAGCCAGCGGCGTACGGGTGTTTTGGCTGGCAGCCCACGCCAGTGTACCACTGGTGGGAATCACAAAGTCTAAGCTTTCAATCTCCCCACACTATCAAAAGATGTAGCGGGGGGGGGGGGGGGGCTAGTTATCATGCTTCGTTCTCAAGAAAAGAACAGCTGTCACTCATACGTCAGATCATTGGTTACAGACGTAGAAACAAAAGGTTTCATTGGTTAAATCATTATCAAGCGTGATAAAGCAAAGCAGCAAATACTTTCATACTGATGAGATTAAAAAAAAAACGTGTGCACAGTGGTGGTGTGTTCATCGGCAAGGGTCAGTGCAACCCAGATAAGATTCCCGCGTGAGTAGAGTCACCGATGTGGTCAGAGGGCTTGACCAGTAGCGCAGGCTGGAGGTTTTAATAAGCTCAGATATTAAAGGATATCTCAAATTCATGTATTGCACCCTGTCATATAGTTTATGATTTTATGAGTGGCAAGCCAAGCTTAGAAACTGTAGTGCACTGACCGACCATTGCAGTCAGTTTGAATGCATTTCGCCAACCTCCCCCCCCTCCCCTAAATGAATTGTTTAATAGTGGTTAGTTATATCCTTTGACATTGGGTCGGCGACGGATGAGTTGAACAACAGATGTGTTGATCTTTTTTTTTTATCCCCCGACGACAACTCAAGCGTAGTTGACTGTACATTTAAATTGGTTGTTACCCTTGTTTTAATGACCCTGACATGGATTTTCTGTATTGGTATTTCATGTTTCTTTTTAATCCATGCCTCACTTGATGCTGTTGCCTGGCCAGCAGGGACTGGCATTCATTCTGAAAAGTGAGATCAACTCCGTTTATTTTGATAAAGAAGAATTTCAAAGGTATGAGGATCAGCTTCAAAGAAGACTGACGTAACCTTTTCCATACCCCGTTATAAACCTCGATCTGTACGTCCTTGGTAGTTTTGTAGACATAGTGCTGTATAAAGGAAATACACGTTTTTGCTGATCTGTATGTCCTGGGTAGTTTTGTAGACACATATTCCTTACAGTCAGACCATCCATCCTTACTAAACATGATGGGGGCATTTAAGGTGGCTTTTTCCTTTTGTGGGAATTACACATCTGGTAATACTTACAGGTTAATTTTCTTTCATTGGCGCATGACACACTGGCTTCTGATTATCCCACCACCATCGCTGGCATCAGCAACAACCTCAACTATCATGAACATGCCATACATTTCTCTTTCTTGCAGCCCAGCAACCACTGGGGCAGTATTTGAAGGCAATGGGAAAGGAAACTTAAGATGGAAAAGAGTGTTTGGATGGCTATATGGCATTTTGAGGGCCAGCCGCCTAGATTAGGATGGAAAATCCAGTGTACATCAGTACATGTACCATGTGATCGTCCTGGACCAAGGAAAATATATAATAGATGCAGGATCAGCAGCTGATCCCGTTTGGCATCCTGTTCTTAGAGATTTTCAGCAGATTTTGATCTGAAAAGTGGGAGGAAGCCAATAGCAAAGGAGACTATTCTGCAGGTTGTTTTCCAATAAATATGGATGGAAGGGTGTAGAAGGTCCCCATTTTCTGTTGACATGGGTTCTGCATGTCCAGAGAGTGAGCTACTTCAGCCAGGGGTTCTGAACAGGGCTTGTACCAGGTTCAGCTTCAGCCCACTTTGTACGAAACAGCTGCATCAGTTGTGGGTCAATATGTACTTTCTTTATTGTCTTCCTCCTTGGTCGTCATCACTGTCACAAAAGGCCCTCTCCACCATGATCACCGCTTTGTTCTTCCACCTCAAGTGTCATTTCTTCTTCATATCTCATTCTCTATATTTGGTAACATCATTTGCATTGCCCTCTATAATGTTATCTTGATACTACACCAAAATCTTATTCTGATGGTACTGTCACTGTTCCGTCAGAAAGCCACCTCAACAGAATCTATAAAAACTATAGTCTGAAATTCATTGAACTGCCAGAGATGGACAAGAGGAGTTAAGAATGTACAAGTACTCATTATCATTATTATATCCCACCACCTGTAATCGATACTTTAGTAACACCCTACCCATCACAGTGGATGGCACATAGAGATAAGAACATTTGTAAAAGTATTTGATTACAGATTACAGAGACTCATTGACTGCCTTACATTTGTACCCAGGGTGTACAGATAGGAATAAACAGCATAAATCCTTATGTAAGAGATATGTCTACATTTGTACCTAGGACGTATGGACAGCAGTGGTAAGAAATAAACATAAATAAACAAAAAAAAATTTCCCAGAATAAAATTTTAAAGACACTTACGGATTGCTGGTATGCAATTTGAGGAATAAAGAAAATTTAAAGATTGGGGTGTAATTGCGCTAATTTTGGCTGAATTTTTTCATACCACTCTACTTTTGTGCCCAGGATGTAAGGAAAAGGTTAAACTTAAATGTGAGGTCAGCGTAAGTGTTGTCAACTGTAGAAATTTAGTCAAGTTTTAGCAATTTCTCTATCAGTGACTTTAATATTCTGTGAAACTGAAATGTACTAGCCTTTTAGACTGCACAAAAAATTGATAGTCATCATGTATAATGGAATAAATTTCATGCATAAATATTTGTGTACATGTACAGCACCACTTGTAATTTGAAGGGAAGCCATTTGGGTACATGAAAGATCCCATAAATTGACTGCTTTTCACTTATTTAATTTGACAAGGAAAGTGAGAGATAACATGTGTTGATTTTATATTTAATTTATGAGTGTGGAATATTGGTCAGTATGAAATAATTATTATGCTACAACATGTCAAATTGTAACACAAGACCAGTGGCTAGATGTTTGTCCTGCTCATAAGTCACTGCGATTTCAGAATATTGCTTTATTGTCCAAGCAAATAATACAAGATCCATAACACTCATTACCTGGATAATTATTACTTCTCCACAACATCAGGAACTACCATCCTGAACGACCTCCTCAAAGACAAATTTGTGTTGACAACTCCATGAGTTATCTCTGTCATGGGTGACCACAGAGTGAAAGCGAAACTTGCGTAACAAAATATTGAATGTCACACAGTGTTGCCACCACAGTCACCACAAGAGGGTTAACTGATTTTCTCTGATTTTGTAGGGGAATTTAGGTTCCCAGCGGTAAATCACTGTAAATGGCCACTAGGAAAATATTTATCCCAGGCCTCTCAGGAGACTCCCACCAAGATTATGTTCTGTTTTCGGCACTTGCGGTTTGAGATGATATGTTTCATGTTCCTCTGTAACCAGTCAAACCAGGGACCATTGTTTTTTAGAGTGGGCAATTGGAGAATAGTGGTTCACATAACAAAACAAGTAAATCAGCCCATTTCTCAAAACTGCCTTGCAATCTGGATTTGAGATGAGGAAGAGACGCACTCCGAGTAATTTACATACATTTATTTCGTGATTTGTGATAAACCTTTGTTATCACACATCTAGCACATAGCTTGTTATGGACAGGTGTTCCTGTAAGGTATACCTTTAGTCAGTTATGCTCAGGCACAAATGTAATCCAACCCATCAAAATGAGCCATAAGATTTAGATACAAAGTTGACAGAAAAAAGTTATTTTGCATTTCAAATGAAATTTCAAATATATGTGAATTGTTTGGAAAATGGTAGAAATCAGTGCATTTCAAGAGTGTCCAAGAGATTTGGAAATACAGAACCTAGCAAGTTATAGCTAACATCTGGGTTTGTATCTCTCATCTCACTCCATTTGCCAAGATAAACAAACAAGATGTCATGTGACCAAACCAGTTTGCATGCTTCCATTTGTGTTTTTGATGTGTTTTGTTTTTTATCTTGGATTAATTTTACTGTGTTGTTCAAACTTACGACTGCATCTGGTCTGTCTTGTTTCACATCACTGGTGGCTCGTTTGGCCTCATGGAGTTTGGGTTCAGTGGGCATTCTGCAATCAAACTTGGGCCTGGGTGCACACAGATTTGATCTTTCTCTTTTTACAAGTATTGATCACTGGCTTTAGGCCAATATTTCACTGTATTGTCATCAGAAGACTCAGCCTCATTATTTACTACTGGGAATGACACATCACAGACTTCATAGTCATATCCATAGCTATGGATGACTTAAATGGAGCGCCTGAGAACAGAAGTGCTTTGACACATTTTGTTTTAAATTTTCTTCTGTCATAGTTACAGTAATTGGTAACAATGTGAGGACCGGTCAAATGAAAGTCAATCTTTCAATCCATTTTTTGTCTATGCCGCTCTTTATATTAAAAAAAGATGTATTTTGTGCCTGTCTGAATTGATAGTCACATTTATCTCTTGTGGCTATTGTCACTTTGCCTCACTGATTCTTACATGAACAAACATATTTCCTAGATGATTTCTGTCCTGGAGAGAGAGATTCAAAATATTCTGAAGATTTTGCATGCACTTCCTGCAAAGCTTGTAAATATGTCAAATCCAAAAATATCAGTGTACATGACAGGAGTTAAACTTGATGTGTACAAACTTTTCTCCAAAACACATTACATACAAGATTCAGACTTTTGCCATCATTGTTTATGAAACTGAAGATGGGGAAAGTATGGGACAAGGTGGTCTAGAGGCAAGGTGCTCGCCTCTCATGCCAAGGGTCCCGGGTTCTAAACCCGGCCGGTGCAGGCATGTTGGAAGTTTGGGATTTTTCTCATATTTGCATGTCCCTGATCCTATTGAGGGGTAGGATCGAGTACCTAGTCTTCTCGGATAAGGACGAAAAAATTCGGAGGGCCCGTGTGCACGTTGCGCACGTTAAAGATACCTTGGCAGTTGGAAATCGTAAAGAGCAGGCCGAACAGGCCGCTGCCCGGGCAAAATTAAATAAAATTCATCCCTACCACCCACTCCCCCTCATCCCCCCACCACCAAAAAAAAAAAAAAAACGCCGACCGGCGCTGCACTGTGGCGACGACGTGCCTGCTCCAGTTGTAACTGGGGTGCAATGGCACAAAGGCAAAATTTCCCAAATGGGATTAAAGAGTTATACAAATACAAATACAAATATTGGAACAGAGCTGTGTCAGTCTTTGGTCACGAAATGCTGGGATCTGTGGAAAACAGAGCTGGATTCATGAAAACATGAACTTTTAGATAGTTTCAGCCGTTGCATTTCTTTCACCCACATCCATGTAGAGAGCGTTCCGACAGACTGAAGTTTAGACATAAAATTTCAGATGATCTTACTGCTAGCCTGTCCTCACCTATACATGGGTAAGCATAATGTTACATACTTATTATGATGTGTATGTTGATGATTATGTCTCACCATGTCAATAAACGTACACAGATTTATTACATGTCATTTGTTCTCATTTTTAGTTTGTGTACTTGGAGGGTTGTTGTTGTGTTTTTTGGTGTTTGTTTTTTTTCAGCTTTTTTTATTTTACCCAGCCTACTATGTCTTGTATAATTGGTCTTTGTTGTCCACGTGCTCATACTCTCACTTTTCTCTCCTCAGCTTTCTTCCCCAGGTACAAATATATTTTTTGCTCTTTCCATTTGTCTCTGTGACATAGAATCTGAAAACTGTACCATTATATACATCCCATACCTAAATTTTTGTTGCACCTGTAACATTGTTCACAGCAAAAGAGTAAAATTAAAACGTGCTGTATACATGCATACAATAGATTGTAAACATGTATGCATGCATATTGCAGACAATCACAAATAACAACTGTACTTTCGTAGTAGCTCTACAGCCGTGAAATGGACAAGCCTTGCCTTACCTCCACTGTAGTGAGATACAATAAATCACATTATTGCCCCCATTGCAGTATATTTTTCAAATCTACATAGAGCTGCATGTAATTATAAAATTGTGTACGTCAGCCTTTTTTTTTTCTCATTCGTCGACAGATATTAGGTATCAGACGACCATACATAAATCATATTAAGAACTTTCCATCATACAAATTTTACATCCTTTATTGAACTTTTGATTGTCCAGGTACATGTACCCGTCCTTTTGAATAGTGTTATACCTCATCACTGCAGGGTGGATTTACACCAATAAGGTGTTGAAAATTACATGTAATGGTTTGCTGTTAGTCCAAATACGTTAACTTAGTGAAATATTTATTATCGAATGCCGTTCTCCAAGTAATATTGCGTTATCAAAAGGGACAGATTTTTTTTTCTTTTATCTCTAAGCATTCTGAGACGGGGAAATGCTTAGGGTGTATATTTATGTCGATTCTAATTTAGGTGCAAAGAACATATCAAACGCCCATTGTTGCCTACTCAAACAGCATTTACTTGGAAATCATACACCAAAGTCTTAATAAAAGTTTTAATGACAAGGTATAGGTTTGTTGTTGTTGTTTTTCACCCGGAACTCGTTTTCGTATAGCTAATGTGCATTTTATTTTTTTACTCTGGAACTAGTCTCCATATTACAGACCTTTACTTCATTCAATTCAGGCTCGATTAATATTTTACAGTTTATTTTCAAACCGCTTTTTTTTTCTTTCTTTACACAGGCTTAAATTGTAAGCGAAATAGGCTAAAACTGCAAATCCGTAACTTTTCATGTGTGCCGCAAAAGGCATGCCTGGAACATGAGCTCTTTTAACACTTTCATGCAAACCAATCAATTTTAGGTTTCAGCAAGATCGACAGTTTTCGTGTTACAGGGATACTGGTCTTGTTTTCGAGAAAAATTTCGCGAGAAAGAATCCCCCGCACGCCCACCCACCCCCAAACCAAGGACAAGGTCACGAGTATATATATTTATCACAATGAGAAAAGGGGGAGGGGGGATGTCAGTACGGATTTTTTTTTTTTTTTTTTGCATTTGTGGATACCAGATTACAGTATGCAACTGTCGCTTTGTGAGTACTTCTGCCACCTCTTCGCGCCACAGTGGTTAGCTGATATCAGCACATTAATATTGTTGATGGTGATAACGGTGTTGTGAAAACCACGGCCTACCCGTGACACCTGAATAATCTGAATTACTAATTTTTTCAAATGGTCTGTATGTTTCTAATAATTTATACTCACTGGATATGGAAAATAATCTGGGGTGAAAAGGGGAAGGGGCATTGTGGGAGGGGGGGGGGGATATTTTGTGCCAGACGGGCCAAACGCACATGATCTCCGTTCTTTCGATTCCAGCATGTTGGTATTGGTAGCGCCTAAAATTGTATGCTCTTAAACACCATCCATGTACATAGCCATGAACATCTGCAACCATGTACATGCAGTAGTTCGCGCCAAATTTCAGACAGATCCATTCAGTAATTTTCAAAGCTGGTTACAACAAAGAGGCTCTCTTGTATTTTTATAACAGCTGGAGGTCAAGAGCTACGTAATACAATATGTACCTTGCTCATGGTGGATTTTCCAAAGTTATGCAAACCTTCCACGTTTGAGAATCCCGTCCTTTACGGTCTCCCAAATAATAATTGTTGCCTGTGTAACCGGCATGCCCCAGTTGGCAGAGGGGAGGGGGGGGGGGAGGACAAATTACACCTTTACGAAATACTCTGGCCACTGTTTTTATTATGACGACGATGATGGTGGTGATATTGCACGGTTTACTTATTTATTTATTTGTTTGTTTATTTATCTATCTGCCTGTCTATTTATGTATATATTTATTTATTATTTATTTACTTTACATGTTTACGCGGTGTCACTCATTCTGATTTTGAAGTACATATGTATCTATAAGCGAAATAAGTTATGCAAATCTGGTAGTGACTGCTATGGCCCAAATGATCCCTAATTTACGACTATCAAATTACAGTCTGCCCGCTGTGCGCAAACGCCCTGTGATTTATAGCTTTCATCTCACATCATCGGTCATAAATTTTTACTTTGCATCTCCATCGTACTTACGCTGACTGTCAACAAAATTTTGCTGACATGATCAAAATATCACCCGCTCCATTTGGACGGTCAGGTGTTAAAGTGTTATCTACAGCTAAACTTCCGTGAGAAATATGGGCCTAACTGCACTGTCATGGCATGAGATTGTGATCTAATCAGTAGGAGAAACAGGATACCTATGCCTATGATCAATTTCAAAGAAGGAAAAGAGACAATAATATGAGCTCTGACTTCGATTCGGCCTCCTGATTCATAATGTCCCATGTAAGGGCATGAATTCCAAACTCATGACCACATTATCAACGGAAGAGCAAAATATTGAAACAGTTACTCCCTTCCCCCGCCTTTTTTTTTGTTTTTTTGGATTGTTTGTTTCTTAAATCGTAGAAATTTGTTCTGCTGCCCGCCATTTGCATGCGGCGTCCATCAATGTTTTCACTGTTACCCTACTGGAGTTGGTGCATGTCCCATCTTCACTATTAGAATAGCCACAGTACATTTCTTAACACACACCTTAGGGCACTAATTTGGGCTATAGATAACATTAGTTTGATGTTTTTTCTACTGACAGACCCTCACACAAACAAAGTTTTAAATGGTTCTTTGAAGCTGGCATCGCGGCTCCCCCCAAGAGGTTCTTGAGTGGTTCTGCGAAAGTTTCTACTTAGTTCTTTGGCTCATAAATTCGGTCCGCGCTTAAACTTAATGCCCCGTTCCTTTCTGAGAACGTTCTTTTTGCATCAATTGGCTTGAAAATAAACTTAGTTTAAATTTCAAGGCTTAATTCCATGTTTTTCCTTGATTTTCCGCCCTGAAATTATGGAAAGAATGCTCCCAAAGTCTACATCGTTTTCGCAGAGGACGTAATGTGTTGACAATCTTACAAGACTATATCGTAGTGCTGATTCTCATACGTACATCACATTGTTCTATGAAAAGGCACGAACTGATGACACGGCACTTCCAATAGGATGAGTTCAATCCCAGTCAGCTGGCTGAGACACTGCCTTTCATATATATATAATAATTTTCAATATTCATAGGGTGTTGCTGAAATAATTGTTTCATTACGTATGCATGATCCGGGTGATATTCTGGTGAACATAAGGTGACAACGTTCATAGAGCAGGTATTTTTGCATCTACCCAAGTCTTCACGACGTCCAGAGCAGCAGCATTCACTGTGTGCCTCAGACCGTCAATCTCATTGAACGTGCCTTGCAATCCCAGCTTTCCCAAGCGTTCGTACGTGGTTCTGCCCCATTCGATATCAACCAGTTCGTCTTTGTTTCCATGGCAAAATAGTACAGGAGGAAGTTGTCGTAACGTGTCCTCTTCCAGTAACTTAAATTAGAGATGGAAACAAAAATGAAAAGGGTTCTGCATGGAGAAAACTACATGCTCCCCCCCCCCCCCTCCTCCAATCCCCGTTCCAAACAAGAACAAAATTCAAAATATTTCTTTTAAGAACAAAAATCTTCAAATGATCTACCAACAACATTGGGTCACTCCTGGGTGGATATAATGAAGTACAAGTATAGGTTGGTCATTGATTGTGCGTTAATTTATATATACAGAGAGAGCAGTGGTCAAAACTTTCTATTTTCAGCGAAAACAATTTAAACATTTTTTTAAAAATGTGAATCGGAGAAACGGTTACATCGATCTGCCATTCTGAAGAAGAATTACAAGCTTGGATTCCTGTTGGTGAGATACTCACCCTATAGACTTCACTGTCGTTATAGAGAAATGTGCTCATTGACACGATACCTGCTACATCAGGTAGGAACCGGAGACCCAAATGAAGAGCCATGCTCGCACCCATTGAAAATCCCCCTGGTTGGAAGAATAATAATTAAAGGAGCATAATGCGCCAATACGAAATATTTATTTCAGCCCTTGTAAAGACTGAACTTTACTGCAACGCATGTCATGAAATAAGAGATCGGACCGCTATCTATCTATCTATCTATCTATCTATCTATCTATCTATCTATCTATCTATCTATCTATCTATCTATCTATCTATCTATCTATCTATCTATCTATCTATCTATCTATCTATCTATCTATCTATCTATCTATCCGTCCGTTTATCTGTCTGTTTGTTTGTTTGTCTGTCTGTCTATTTTTTGTTACATTCTACAGGCTGTTACATCATGTTTTGTTACATCATGTCTGTACAGCGTGCCTGCTTACCTATGATGATCTTGTCCATAGGGATACCAGCGTCCACTTCGGTTTGCACCATGTCCATCAATTGTTTTGCCATGGTATCAATAGAAGACAGATATTCCACGCCCGTGGGTTCCAGAGTTGCCCGATCAAACCACACATTACCGGGTTCACCTCCTCGAAGCGTATACGGCCTGTATACAGTAACGTTACACGAAAATTATTTTGCGACAAAACAAACAAACAAACAGACAAAATAGCCGCAGCAGGAACAACAACAATAACCTAAATTTATTTCTGGCGTTCATATTAACACAGAATTCGACAAAAACATTCCCTCTACCACTGGCAATACCCCGGACCAAGTCTGCGTTCGTCTTCTTTGAAACCTACACTGATCTCTCAAAGCTAGTTAGTGCCACCACTAACACCATTACTCTTTTAACTACGGTATTGCTGGATCGTGAGGTATCAACTACCCTGCCGAAACCCCTGCATGGCGTGCAGAAGATTGTGACTCCATAGCTATGGTAATAATGACCTGCCATTATTTTGGATTCCAATTGAAACGTATGCCGTTATCATCGTCAAAGTAAGGTTAACTTCTTTTATCAAAACTATCATAAACTGAATGGCTCTCTTGTGCATAATTATATCGAAAGGACAGTAATTTTCACTTCCATTCTGAACAGCATTCCTCTCGTGCCTAAGATATCACTCTGACTTCGTGGAAATGTCCAAATAATTGTACATAATAATAATAATAATAATAATAATAAATAGAATTTCTATAGCGCATTTCTACTAAAATTATTTCTCAATGCGCTGTACATTGCATCAATGATTCATGCATACCGGTACACTTTCCAAATCTCGTACTAAAACACGCACTCTCAGTTTCACACATATAGACGCTCTTAGTGTAGTTGGGTTCTAGCTTGTCATAATAGTTCGTCCATCAGGTATGATGATGACCTTAACAACACCAGAGGAATAAAGAACAGAAATTCTTGAGAATTTCAACTCATGGACAATACAGAGAAGTAAAGGACACAGAGGACAGAATGGAAAGACTGTTCTTTCATGACTTATGGCTTCTCATGTGACTGATAAGTCCTATTTTTGCCCTGAAGACCCTTCCGCATAAGTGACAATAGTGCTCCGTTGGTTCAGTACCACTGGGCCTCTTCTTGCGCCGTTCTCTTTTTTTGATAGCCTGCTGGACTCTGTCAGCTTCCCATGCTTTGCTGCCTCTGGTAAGGGCCGCCCTCCAATTTGCACGATCAAGCGAGAGCTTTTCCCACTCGCTCACATCAATGGCAAAGGCCTTCAGTGATTGCTTGAGAGTGTCTTTGTAACGTCTCTTTGGGGCCCCAACATTCCTCTTTCCATTGGAGAGCTCAGAGAAGAAGATTTGCTTAGGGAGTCTGGAGTCAGGCATTCTGACAACATGTCCTGCCCAACGTAGCTGAATTTTTTTCAGGTGGCAGTAGATGCTCAATTCCTTGGCACGATTGAGGACCTCAGTGTCTGGAATTTTATCCTGCCATTTGATCCTTAGGACCTTTCTAAGGCAGGCCAGATGAAAGTGATTTAGCTTTCTGGCATGCGATTGGTACACTGTCCAGGTTTCAGCCCCATAGAGTAGGGTGGGAAGGACCACAGCATTGTACACTTTCAGCTTAGTGTCTGTGCGAATGCCGGCGACATCCCATACTCTCTTTCGAAGCCTGCCAAATGCAGAGCTGGCTTTGCTGATTCTTGAGAGAATTTCAGTATCAACACGAGCCGCGGAAGACAGTGTACTGCCAAGATAGGTGAAGTTCTCCGACACCTTCAGAAGACTGTCATGGACTTTGATATTTGGGGTCACAGGATACTTGTCGCCTGGAGTAGGCTGATGGAGCACTTCCGTCTTCTTTGTGCTTATTGTGAGGCCAAAGTTGTCACAGGCACTAGAGAACTTATCAACACAGTTTTGCATGCTATCCTCATCGTGTGCCAGAAGTGCACAATCATCAGCAAATAGTAGGTCACAGACTTGAGTACTTTTGGTTCTGGTTTTTGCCTGAAGTCTCCTGAGGTTGAATAGACTGCCATCAGTTCGGTACTTGATGCTTACCCCTTGAGGAGGAGAGCTAAAGGCTTCTTGTAGCATTGCAGAGAACATGATGCTGAACAGAGTTGGGGCTAAGACACAACCCTGTTTTACCCCATTTGTGACAGCAAAGGGCTCTGAAACACTGCCGTTACTTTTGACTGCAGCTTGCATGCCATCATGAAACTGGCGCACTATTGTGATGAATTCGGGTGGACACCCAAACTTCGCCAAGATTTTCCAGAGGCCTTCACGACACACTGTGTCAAATGCTTTTGTGAGGTCAACAAATGTGATGTACAGCGCTTTATTTTGTTCCATGCATTTTTCCTGAATCTGTCTGGCAGCAAAGATCATATCCGCCGTTCTCCTCTCTTTACGAAAGCCACATTGGCTCTCGGGAAGCAAGTCATTTGACGAGAGGTGATCAAGAAGGCGATTCAGAAGCATTCTTGCCAATATTTTGCCAGCAATTGAAAGTAGAGAGATTCCCCGATGGTTGTCGCAGACTTGGCTGTCCCCTTTGTTTTTGTACAGATGGATGATTGAAGCATCTTTGAAGTCCTGTGGCAGCTTCCCTGCTTTCAACATATGATTGAACAACTCGGTCAACCTTTCAATAAGCTTTTCTCCACCGAAAGCATACACCTCAGCAGGAATTGAATCCACGCCTGGTGATTTGTTAAAGGACATCTGATTTGTGGCAGTTCGGGTCTCATTTGCTGTGAATGGCTTGGCAAGAGCTGCATTAATAGGAGTCTGAGGGAGGCGGTCAATGGACTCAGTATTTATATTTGATGGCCGATTTAGCACACCTCCGAAATGTTCCGCCCAACGCTGAATTATGGCATTCAATTCAACAATGCGTGTTGAACCATCTGGCGCAAGAAGTGGCGTAGTGCCAGAGCGGGATGGTCCAAACACAGCTCGGAGGCTCTCAAAGAACTTTCTAGTGTTGTTTGTGTCGGCATATTTCTGAGTTTCTCTTACTCGCTCTTCAAGCCAGTCATTTTTTATTTTCCTCAGCTTCTTCTGGAGTACACCCTTACATGCACGCAGTGCATCAGCTTTTGCTGTGGAAGAGGGGTCACTGCAGTGAGCTTGGATGAGACTATTTTTTTCTTTGATGAGCACTTTGATTTCATTATCATTATCATTGAACCAGTCCTGGTGCTTGCGGACAGGAAAACCAACTGTGCTGCTGGCGCAAGACTGTACAGTCGTATTTAGGTCAGTCCAGCTCTGTTCAATGTTCTCAGGGTCAAAAGTCACGAAATCCAATTTTGAGGAGAGTTCTGAGGAGAGCTCGCTCTGTTTCTCAGCTGAGCAGAGTTTTGAAACATTTAGGCGTTTAGGTGGCGCTTTCCCTTGAGGGCGTCTATTGCGCCTCGATGTTAGTCTGAGCTTGCAAACAATGAGTCTGTGGTCAGTTCCACACTCGGCACCACACATCGCCTTTGTTACAAGGACATCCTTTCTGTCAGTCTTCCTCACAATGACATAGTCTATGAGATGCCAATGCTTTGAGTGGGGATGCACCCATGACGTTCTGTTTCTCACGGGGAGACTAAAATTTGTGTTGGTAATGAACAGGCCAAATTCAGCGCACAAAGTAAGTAAGCGCAACCCATTGTTATTGCATGAACCAACTCCATGAGGGCCCAAAACATTTGGCCACGCTGAGATTTCGGAGCCAACCCTAGCATTGAAGTCCCCCAAGAGAATCAGCTTATCAGCTGCCGGGACAGAGCATATGACAGATTCTAGATCAGAATAGAACTTGTCTTTGGCTTCATCTGGGTTTTCATGGTGGGCGCATATGCGCTAATGAGGGTGGCTGACTGGCTTTTCCCAACTGGGATCCTGAGTGTCATTAGCCTGTCATTTATTTCAATTGGCATGGACTGCAAGTTTCTGACAAGGTCATTTTTAATTGCAAACCCAACACCATGCTGTCTCGGTTCGACTGCACCCTTGCCTTTCCAGAAGAAGGTGTATCCACCACTGAGCTCTTTGAGTTGGCCACTATCAGGGAGTCTGGTCTCACTGAGTGCCACTATGTCCAGGTTGTACCTGCTGAGCTCAATGGCAATAAGTGCAGTGCGTCTTTCCGGGTTGTTTGAGTTGTCCTGTAGTGTGCGTATATTCCAGGCTCCTAGCCTGAGTAAGCTGAATTTCTTTTTGTTTCGACCGCAAAAAGGGATCCCCACTGGTCGCGGTATACCAGTCAGGGTGATGTGAAGTGGGCTTTCTTTAGGGCACCTTTTCTAGCCCCTTCCTCAGTTGAGGTGAGCAGTGCTATCCTTAAATAAGGCTGCTCAGCTACTGTGGGTGCTGCCTCCCCACACCTCCACTTCAATCGACGATGAAGCGACCATAGCCCACAGCCACCAACGTGTAGGTCTGAGCTAACAGCTTCCAGTCTATCCAAACCTGCTGCCACCGCACTTGCCCATCGCCGTTGGAATTTTGAGAGGAAAGAAGACGATGCAAAGATGAAAGAAGACGAGGTGAGTGTTAAGACTGGCGCAAAGAATTTGTTTTTAGTGAAAAAGAGCTGTGCAAACATCAGACTCACTCTCTCGCCTGGACACAACTTATCCAAGTGGCAAGACAGGGTCAAGACGACTGGAAATGTATCCAGGTGCAGGAGGATGCCAGAGGGACAGTCATTTTGCCTGACCGGCTGCCTGTAGGCTACTCTACAGCCTCGCAGTCCCAACCGACTAGGGTGAAAGACCCAAACCAAAGAACATCAATACTGGTGGATGCTCTGTGTCACGATATCCAGGCCAGAGTGACGGTATATTGCCATCTGCCCTATCAATCAACCACTGGCCTGCTGCCGCCAGCTTCGAAGCTGCGTCCGGGAAGTTTGCTTAATTCTTCGTCTGTGATTTAGGCAAACAAGCCTATGACCACACCGCTACCGGGGGCCAATATGAAGGACTCAAATACTGAGGGTCACATTGTGCCCTAGCATGTGGCCGTTGGGTTAGATGAAACCTCCTCCGCCCTGGCCGTTTGCACCGACAGGTGCACGCCCACTGATACCATGCTAGCGTACCAGTTCATGGAACAGGTTGTACTGGATTACATGTTACCAGTAGCAGATGTTGCTGACCTGACAATCATCTGAGTGAATATAACAGTAAAAATACTACAAGTGGTGAGGGAGAAAAATCAGCTACAGTGTTTGTGCAAATATCTTTATAGTTGCTATGAACACAAAATATAGTCCTTACACTGAAGAAATGAATACTTTAAAATGTAAACTCTTCATGTTTGAGATTCTACAATAATCAGAATGGAAACAATCGCTCTCAATCTGACACCCTGATTTTAGTGGATGTTTAGTTATGAGTACCGTATCACTGCTTGCAGTGAGATCTACAAAATCACACAAAGTGAGGTGTTGATATTTTCAATAGTCTTCAAGTACTAAGCAGAAATTAATATTTTTTGTCACATCCAAAAATAACAGAGATTACCAAAACTTTGAAAAGGTTTCCCTTAACTCTTTCAGGACGTCAATGTTAGAGGCTTCGGTCAAGTCTGGAAGTAATTAATTTTTTCCCACTTTGGGAAAAAAAAACAGCATGGTTCAGAAAAACCCTTACAGAAAAAAAAAAGTATTGATTATAAAGTAAAATGTTATACATCAAATAAAAGAGAACTGAACGTAGAATACAATATAAATCGGCGATATGTCCAAATGCATTTTTCACTGGCGCCCATAAATCGGGGATACAACCCGAAAGAGTTAAAATGAGAAAACTGTTGCAGCGTCAGTATGTCAGGTGTACAACAAAATACTGCAAGTCATCAAACTGTTTGCTTCTTTTGCATTCCATCCTTTTAGGGAGAAACTGGGTTTCTGCAAGCTGTCATTTGTTTTCCTTTAAATCACAAATTTACTAAATTGTGAGATATTTCTAAAGCCTCAGAACTCAAATTCAGACAATTCATAAAAATACAGTATTCACAGAAAAAGAAAAGGGAATGGGGATAAGAAGTATCATGGTATATAGTATATTATATGGAGGGGCAGAAAAAGTATCATGGTATCTACTATATAAAAATACAAGAAAATCATCATGTTACAATAGGCTCAAAACCAACTGAACTGATCTTTCTGAAATCTGGCATGAAGAAGTGAAATATGGATACCAACCATACAAGCTAACGCTGGATAATACCATTGGACACGTCTAAAGAATAATCCACAAAATACACTATTCACTATTCCAGGGCTTTGTCATAATTACGATATATATATACTAGGTAGGGCCTTATATAATTATGTTTCGTTTTCCCTAAAAAGAGCAGTAAGTTTCATGTCCATCCTGATCAGTAGGCCTACTACACTCACGTCTACCCACGTATTATTTTAACTTCATGGAAACATTCGAACATTTTTGGTAAGATTTGAACTTGTTAGATGTACCGGTAATTTGTTGGTCTGAGATAATGTCATAATGTATTTAACAGTACTGGGTGTACATTGCGCTGCATGAAAGTTACAACTTATACCATTGCATTTTCCTGGTTTCTTAAGCTGTTGAGCTTTTGTTGTTGCCGTGACAATTAATAGCTACCTGATTATTGTTTACCTTCAAACTAATGCAATGTATTTTACATCATTTTAAATGAAGAGCAACAAATTACAGACATAACCAACAGGACAGTGTCAGCTCACGTACATCAGTGGCGCAGTGGGGAAGATAATCCGTATGTGAGGAAAGCTGAAGTCGTACTTTATTTTGTCTCTGATACCATTGCGCATAGAAACTCCCGTTCCGCCTGTCAAACATGAAACATTAGAAGTTATTGACTGAGGAAATATGTATGCCAATTTCTTCTTCTCCCCCCCCCCCCCCCACCCTTCTCTAAATCTGTATAATATGAAGAAATCTAGAAAAGAAATGAGGAGCTGATATTACAGGGCGAGGATTGAGAATTAAATTCAGCGCGCCTGCTCGAAATGACAACAATTTTTCCTTAAAATCTCCTTAATGGCAGAAAGTAATTTTAAGGTGCACATTATAATATA
Source organism: Onchidella celtica (assembly GCA_963931925.1). NCBI lineage: Eukaryota > Metazoa > Mollusca > Gastropoda > Systellommatophora > Onchidiidae > Onchidella > Onchidella celtica. The sequence continues at coordinate 57,177,343 of OZ007569.1, read as the reverse complement.
AACGATTCGTAACAAACATTAGTGCATTATACCCTATCAGATATCACGTGCATTAAATGTGGAATCGAGTAACGCATATTTTAATTTGCAATTTTTTCTTTGTTTTAGCTGAAATGATCCAATTTTTACGGCCAGTGAAAAAAAATTATAATGAATACTTAGACATACATTTCAGACGTTTAATCCAGGCTGGATAATTTACGACTTTGTGAAAAAAAAAAAAACTTACAGTTTCAGAAAAAAATTCCATAATGATAGAGCAAAAAAAATGAAGCCGTTCTGTCGCTCATTGGCGTGTATTCATTGTTAGACAATAAATAAACAAAACTATGACAGACAAAGGAGCTAAATTAAACGAAAGTACATTATAGAGAGGCAAATCAACGCTACCGATGACAAAATGGGCATGAAAGAATAAAAAATAAAGTGATGTTGATAACAGTAGCAATATTGACGTCTGTAACAACATAATACTTGAACACCATATCACTGTTTAATACATAAACTGCCAACTAAATAATCAGTAACAAGCAGGGAGACAGGCAAATGAATATCGTTGTATGAATAAACGTCCAAACACTGAAAAACGCTCGCGTACAAATTAAAAATTAATTATTTCTTTATTGAAAATAAGTTCACCATACTCCTGACTGTGTCACAAACTTATTTATTTATTTATTTATTTATTTATTATTTAATTACTTATTTATTCATTTATTTATCCATCTGTTTATTTAGTAATTTGTTTATTTATTTATCATATTATTTTTGTTTGTATAGGGACTCATTTACTCTTTCGTGACTCAAAAAAAAAAATTGGCAGGTGAAATTTTAATTTCATGTACACATTTTTGTAGTTATGTAGACTTTAAGAATAGAATAAATGTATGATTATTAACCTGTGCCATGTAAAAATATAAAAGAACCAGAACAACGCTTCTGTGAGGGTTCGTTCACCACTGAATTGAATAAAGTTGAAGTCCCTGCCATAGTTTTGTGAAATGGTTTTCCACTAATGTTTTGCATCTATGCGCCGCGAGTTGATCCCCTTATATCCCTTGCTACGCCTTGTTTGTGATTGGCCAATGAGCTTGCCCGAACACGATGGCGGACGGATTCCGTCGTCCTCGCATAACAACAATGTAAACATGATGTGACACATATGGTTTGTAGATTTTAAACGAAATATCGATCGTTGTAATAAGTATAATGTGATGAGTTGACAAAATGGTAATTAGTGATGTGCGTAAAGGTGTATTATATGCAAAAACAGATCTCGTAGCATATGGTATTGACAAAATCATCGGCTTGAATGCTTGTCCGACCGATCAAATCGACGTCGATGTGTCACTCGCAATCTCACGTCCATGCCCATGGCTTCTGTAGACAAACAAGAGTTCTGTTACCATTTGACTTATTTGAGGTCCAGTAAATGAAGATTTCGCACAGAACCGAGTTACAGTGCGAATTGTATCTGTTACCTACTTTAAGTTTAGTGACTGTTCGTAGAACGTGGGTTGAGAGCCAGTGGCCGTATTCGTAATCATTGCGTGAACTAGGCCTAGCATAACATTACGTTAAGGTCTTACCCGTGGAGAACAGTGGCAGTTTAGGTCTACTGACCAAGACTTTTTTGTCTTAGAAGACAAGTGTTGAAAAAAAAAATAGTGATGGAATACTGATGCAAATTATTTAGATCGAGATCTAGATAGTAGGCCTTCTAGAATCTAGATAGATGGTACTCTTTGTTATAAAGCTTCACACTTCTCCTTCATGAAATATATCGAGGGTTGCCAACCAGAATGAAATTTGTAACGTTTGAGAAAATTCAAGTAACTGGGGAAGAGTTCCATTTGAGTCACACAATAAGGACAATTAGGGACACGACTTTCGAAGCGTCCATGAACAGGGGTCCAGAGACACAGTTAGTCCTGTAGATGGATGTTTTTGTAATAAATGCATGGCTCCACGATTAACACTGGACTCAGAACAAGAAGTATGTGCCTGACTAAAGTCGTGTAACCCATTTGGTAGTCTTTCCAATAACTTCAAAAAGTCTTGTGAATAGTTTTACTGGGTTTTTAGGCTGAATAAAGTCACACTCCTTGTGTCTTGGATATCTTGTATCTTGGATTTAAGAGCAATGAATAAAATTAGACATAACATCTTCTGGTCGATAATCCTAGACATGAGAGTGATTTGTGAATAAAATACTTCATTTTGAATGAAATGAGCATTTGTTCACAAGACCTAAACCTAAACAAAATAGCACTGGCACACACCGGTTATAAACTTGCGGTTTTGAGCACTTTATAGTTATTCTTTGAATTGAAAGATAAGTGGGGAATTGACTGAGAAATACCAAAAACACAAAATTAATGTTTAATGCTGAAATTGTGATTTTCACTGGCACACATCCACTTTTAAAAGCTATCGCACTGTGTTAGTGAAGTGTTTATAAAAAACGGGCATAGTCCAGCCCATGGACTTACTAGATGGACCTAGACTAGCATTGAGCTTGTGGTTTGCTTAGTGACTGAATAAAAATGTTAGTTAAGTGAAATGCTCACTGTTTCAATGCTTATGATCACAGGGACATAAAAGATATTTCCTGATTTCATTCCACATCCTCTTTTCCCCAACGGGAAGAAAAAGTTTATTTTGCTAAAGTTGCATTCGTTCAGTGACCCATACTGTATGCCTTAAATCTGTTTTAAGTGAATGCCGGGTCTGATCATGAAGTACTATTCTAGAAGCAGAAATGTTTCCAATTTTTTGTTTACTCTGGATTCCTAGCAAAGGAGATTAATTTCAAATCCATGTAGAGAAATGGCTTTGAAATCAATTGTTTATGAAAATTAATTATAATATTAATCTCTTCTTAAGGCTCACTCACTTACATTCTTACAAAAAAAATGGACAAACTGACTGAAACATAAACTTTTACAGAGTTTAATGACATCACAGCTGCATGTCTGTCGCACTATTCTCATCCTTAACCGATTCATTTCCCCATTGATCGTTTACCCTTCAACGGATCACAGTCAATATCAAACTGACTCTTATGGGGGAAATTGGGGCCTTAAACGAATCATCATGAAAAATGAAAATGCGTAATGGCACCAAGGTAACCAGTTTTAATATTGAGAAAGTGTAGAATTGTAGAAAATGATGGGAATCAAATTTACTTATGACCAATATGAAAACAAAATTAGGTATCAGAGTTCGGTTTCTAGAAAAGTTCATTATAAACCTTACTCAGTTGGCAGAAATAACACTGGCTTGAGATTACCGATGAGTTTAATTGCCAAGAGCCCATGTAAACAAGTTCTAAATAAGAGAGATGTTACATTGCTTTGCCATGAAGAGCTAGCTGTATGACATGTAATGTTATATTAGAATTTAAGAATGGAGGAGACTTTGTTGCACTGAATTGCATTAGGACAGATTGAACAATTTGCAAAATTAAAGTTGTAAGCAGGGCTCATAAGACTATAGTCATTTGCATTGACTCCACATCATCAAATACATCTCTTCTCCATGTGCGGATTCTTTTGAGTTTTACAGTATGTCAGCACGATAACTGCCACTTTGCGCCTTTCATTGCCTATTTAGTATACATGGCTTCTAGGTTTCACAAATAGAATTAAATAGTTGCGTCATAATTTTATTACATTGGTAAAATTCTCAAAAGTTATTTTTATGTGAAGAGTTTTGTATTGTGTATAAAAGTTTTTAAATTAAGTTATACATCTTAGCGTCTTTCAGAAAGGACTGACATGCTGTGGGTCCATGTTAGAAAATAATTCTTTCATGGATCTGCAGGCATAGTGTCTTATTCGGATAAGCATGTAATCCGCGCATTCAATCAAAATCTATTTTATCTGATTTTTGGTACATTTATGCCTTTGATGGTTCATAATATCACTGTAAGTCAGTGATTATATCGTGGAGCATCTTTAGAGAAATTCATATGTACATTAAGTTGATATTGAATATTTTATCTTTTTCTTGACAGTCTTGTGGTTTCAGTGGGATGGTAATCAAATGGCAACAGTCAGAGAGAACCGCACAGCAGATTCTGATGGGAACGGATCAATGACACCATCTGAGCAGAGTGATAATGATGAACGCAGTGAGCATGATTCAGATTATGAGAGCGATGATGGTGAAGAGCAGGTGGATCCAAAGTAAGATGTTCTGCTTCAGTTTCACATTTATTTTTTTTTATATGTGTATGCATTATTTCAGCCATGATTATCACCCACAAATTTTCTCATGTAACAAGATGTAAAAGTAAAATGTTTTGCCTGGATTTTATTTTGCATGTTTCTGTTAAGTTTCATCATGAAAGTATCAAAGAACCAATGAAAGCAGTCTTTTGTTTGAAATTCTGACCTTTGCCATAACTTTGCCTTTGCAACCCTCATAGCTAAATTTTTTTTAATGGTTGACTTGGAAATGGTTGAAGAATGTGGAAATAATTCACATATGGGCTATAATTGATACTGTAATTAGGTTGACTGTCATCCATTAAATGATAATGAATTTATGTGAACATCTGATTGAGATATTTAGAAGAATAAAAAAAATGTATATAATACTCTGACTACACACACAGTATGCTGTTAAGTTTATTGAAAATAAGCTCTGAAGATAATTAAAAATGTAGTTTGAATATGATTTTCTTTATTACTGGGTTTTCCTGTGAAACAGCTGGAGGGTAGATAGAGACAGAGAGATGAGATCCTTTGTCCATTATACAGCTGTGCTTTCAATGGTTACTTTCACATACATGGCTCAAATATTGATTCTAGTAACCTAGCAAGGAACATTCTCTTTTATTCTACCTAGTTGTATTTGTATCAGGTTCATCTTGTTATTGTTGAATTTTGGCTCTCTTCCAGGGGAAAAGTCATTAATATCCAGTGGTCTGGTTATGGTAAAAGAGTTCCAATCATCTTGTTTAATGCTGAGACAATTCTTAACAAAAGGACAGATTACAAAACAGTTGGTGGTAAGTTTTATATATTATTAATATTAAAATTTACAAAGTTAGTCTGGCCAAGGAAAATCAATACAAAGATGACATCAGTTATAAACAGAATCAATACTTTAGACTGATGAATATTCATTACACCACAATGCAGGCCTTGCATGTACTCAGTTGTTTGCGTTTGACTGAGTTTGATATGAATATTGATCATACAGCCTAGGATGATATACATAGATCCACATATTTTGTCTTGCTCTTATAATTGAGATTATAGATATATTTGTTACATATATACATGGGTGAAAGTTGTCCGGATTATTTCCGCTTTCATTCCTGAAAAAAATATCATCTCTGCTTTTCAAAAATTTCCGTCACCACTATGACCCAGGGATGTGTAATACTGTCATTGAAACGGGCTTAATCAAGGCTAAACGCACTGATCTCCACTCCCCACACAAAGGCATCATGCTGGTACCGAGACAGTAGTACTACAAGTATTGTATGGACTACAAGCCTGTGGTAATAGCAAAACATGATGCAGGCTTTGAGTGAGGAACAGGTCTGTTGTATGACCATGTGTAATACAGTGCAGTACTACTACTAAAGTAGGCCTGACGAACTCTCACTTTTGTGGTTCAGACTGGGTCAGTGGGCATCTGAAGATTACCTGGTGATGTCATTTACAATTTACAGCTATTCCTGTACTGTTTTTCTTTTCAAGACTTTTGGACAGTGGCCAGCCCCGGTTATATCATGGGGAAAATGTGTATTGACTGTGATGGGACATTGTTTTGTGACTTTTATTGGAAATACTGATAGAACACTTACATTATAATCAACTAAATGACCTACTGGTCATTGCCCAGAATAAACAATCATGTGCGCCCCCCCCCTCTCTCTCTCTCTCTCTCTCATATAATAAAAGTAATAAACTACAGTCTTGCTTCAGAACTCATGCGCACCAGAACACTACACACCAAACTGAACGCTTGATATGGTTACTTTTTATGACATGCACGATACTAAATATATTACGAAACAAACATGCAAAAATACAGATGTTACATAGCAATAAACATTTTTATTTTTTAGAAATACATGCTTGAAGTAAACAACTTTTAATTATAGCCGTCACCTTCCTTATCTCAATTGCCACCTTCCTGCCAAATTTAAGGCCTGAATAGTGAATAGTTTGGTCAGTGACTCATGCCAAAGGTTGCAAGTTACTGAAATATATAATCAATAATAAAATGAGAAGAAGAAAAAGAAACTGGTAATATTCTCTAAATTATATAGGCAAAATGGTTGATTGCTGGCTGAAGTACAGACTGAGGTTGAAAAAACACCACTGATCTGAGCTAAATATTTTATCGTGAGCCTATATTTCATTGACAATTTAGTTTCACTTTTTTTTCAGGAATGGAACCTTTGGAAATTTTACCTTCAGTTGCTTTCACCCATGCATATATGTAGAGCAGTGGATTTCTTAAAAGTGCCTGCGTTTTTTTGCATAACTCTGCTAAGATATTGGACTTCAGTCTTCCCTCCACCCCCTTCTTTTTTTCATATAAAAAATGTTACTTATTCCTGTGAACCAGTGAGGTGAGGAGTTGTGTAATTTTTAATTTTTTAAACAGTCTTATTGTTAAGACTTATGCTGGCTACACACGTACAAATGTTTGTGCAAAGTTTGCACAAACACAGATTTAGAAACGCCTCCACATGACTCAAATGTTTGTGCAGTTTGAAGCCATGTTACATGAAATTTAAGTGTTGAGTGCTGATAGATCTAGATGAAAAAACGTTCTGTTTGTGCAAATTGCCTACACACGAGCAAACTCAAGTTGACCAACACGTTGTTTGCACAAATAAAATCAAGCACACTTGATTTCTCGCAAACGTTTGCACAAACATTTGAAGCTCAGCACAAACACTCTACACACGTCAAATTCTGTTTGTGCAAACACTATTGGTGCAAACTTTGCGCAAAAATGTGTACGTGTGTAGCCAGCATTAGTGACTGCCTTAACATTTTCACATTTGTGAGTAAAAGTCATAGTGCATTCAGTGTATTCATCTTGCCATGAGCATTAACGTCAGCTGATAGGATTCTGTGATTCCCTGCTATGTTTAATTTGACATTATGTGACTCACAAGTATCACTGGCACAGTGGATAGGTGAACTGAAATACTTTTAGATAGTAATTTCATGTAAAAATTTTTAGTCAGTAATTCCACGTTAAATTTATATTTAACTTCCGCATAAGGCGGGGCATGTTACTATTACCTGCTGCATCATTTCTAGAGTGCATAAATAACTTTGACTTTATTTTTTCAGAGCGGTATCACCTAGCATTCAAATTTGCCTCAACTGACTGCAAGATTGTACGAAACATTTTACTATCACATGGATTTCATGAGGTTTGTGAACAATACAGTATATTCCTACTACTAGTTATTGAAATGAAAAGAATTGTCTCATTTAATGGTCCTGTTCATGGCTTTGCAAGAGACAAATGTGAGCGAGCCTCACAAACCTCAATGGAAGTCACACTGGACAAAACGGAGAAAATCGCGATGAAACACAAATATCCGATTTTTTGACAATTTTTTTATTTTGGTGTATACTTGAAGTTTAACCAATTGTCTACATTTTGTGAAAATATTAGGTCACTAATCAGCCTCTAAATGTGATAAATATTGCATTTAATGCTTATAATTTTGCCTTTGACATTGAATATCATAACAACAATGGGGTTCGTTGATCTCCCAATAACTTCAAAATTAATAAACCTATTGTCACAAACTCTTCACAGGGCATACATGTATCATTTATATTGGTCTAGACATGCAAAATTTCAAAGCCTTAGGTTAATTGCAAGTACCCGCTGCTAGGAAGATAGTAAGGCCACCCCAAGAGCAAAAATCGCTCCTCCATCTTTAAAGGGTATTTTCTCGGAAGTTGCTTCTGTTTTTGACCGGGGGGTAGGTGTCTTTAAAAAGCCATAACTTTGCAATGAAAGAGAGCATTGCAATAATTTTTACACCAAATTAAAGATGAAATTTCATACTTTATGGTGATATTCACAACTCAAAACTGAAAAAATGCTACTTCCGTTGAGGTTAGTGAGGCTCGCTCAAAAATATTGTGCAACTTTACTGAAGTTCTAGGTCTTTCCATTATTTAGAAAAATACTGTGTAATCTTTCTTTTTTACAGGCTGGGGTACCTGGATTTACTACAGACAAACCTGTTATCAGATTACACTTTAAAAAAATTTTTTTCTTCCTAATATCATTATAAATTTGTTTCAGATTTCCCCAACCTTCCCCATTTGATTGGTTGCATAGTAGAAGTATTGGGTATTTTTTAAACTGCAACAAAGCACTGTCACATTTACGTCCATTACTGGAGCCTGTGCATTTCTACATCTTAGATGCGGTGTTGGCAGTAGGCAATTGTTTAGTGAACATGCAGATGCAGTTTTTTACATCATATAGAGTGAATGTTGTTCATTTACATCTTGGAAAGGATTCCTCAAAACGTGAAATTTAAGGTTTTCCTATAGATTTGCCCCTCTTGCATGGGACTAGAAATACTGGTGGAAAACATGATTTATTTTTTCACTCTGCCTCTCAGCCATGATGCTTTGCAGGAATGTGGGCATTTGCATCATAGGAGTATTATTTTTCATTTTTCCTCAGGTCCACCCAAACAGTGTAGAATATAATTTAGTATGGAGCAATTCGCATCTCAAGCCATTTACCCTAAGGACTATGTCAGAGTTTCAGAAAATCAATCACTTCCCCAGGTTTGTATTTTATAAAGACTGGAATGTGGCAATACCAACAGAATAACTTGCTTTCTGAAAACTGTTACTTTAAGAGTGTAGTTTTATTTGTCATAAAACGTTTAGCACTACTTTGAAAGTTAGTGACATTTTTTCCATCAGATAAAGAAATGGACTGCACTTTCAGAAGATCAGGAAAATTTGGCTTCGGATCAAGCCAATTTCTTCATTTAAAATATCAGAAATACATTATTTTGGGCATTCTCAGCAATCATTGACAGGTGTACTGCTACTTCAACCAGCTACAGTAGCTGTTTTTACATGCCCTCATTCTCAGTGCTCTACGCTGTAGCTGGATAGTCAGGCTGTGCAACTAAAATAAGTCCCACATTAAAGGACCAAAGGGGTACCCCTGGGCTTAATCGTTATTATTTCATCAGAAATAAAGTGTAACTTTCATTCTTTCTATCTTTCTTCTTTTTGGAGTAAAAACTTCAGGTGATAGGGATATAAATTGTTCTGCATTTCTCAACAGGTCATATGAGCTCACAAGGAAAGACAGATTGTTTAAGAACATTCAGAGAATGCAACAGACAAAGGTTTGCTGCAACATTTTCATCCTTTATCCATTCTTTCCTTCCTGTAAACACCAATTCTGTACAATCAGGTCTTTAAACTTGGTCATAATAACATGAAACGCTAGTAGTCAGGAAAACAGACCAGCAAAATGCGTCAGATATAAACAAGTTAAATTGGGTTAAAACACTGTTGATTTGGAAAGGTGGAGGTGGTTAATTCAACTAAGGCAATTTATACTGGAGAGCAAGATAAGTAGTTTAAGTCAGGTCTTGAATAAAAGCATGCACAATATTTATGGAGTTAATGAATTGTGCTAGTGGTGGACCTTTGATTGATGGGATCTAAGGAAGAGCCATGTGGTTGATCAAGCCATTGTTTGTTGAATCAGATCTTTTTTGGAGGGATATTTTCTTGCCTACTTGCTTTTTTGATGGACAACCCTGTTTACGAGAAACACATTTTATTATTGTATTGCTCCAGAGCAATTTTCAATGAGCAAGTTGTTAGAGGTTAAATTTCCTTGCATGGAAATTTTTGCAGCCTATTTGGTTATGAATGCATATCCTGTCAATTTTTGACATTACCTTTATCTTCATTAAATGTACTGAAAAGATATTCTTACTGTTCATCAATAAACTTCTCCCTAACTACCACAGAGGATTTGCAAATGTAACATACAGTTTGATGTTACTTCCCTTTCCGACATTAAATGGCTGTTACATTTACTCCTTTTGTTCCTATTCTTCAAATTTAGGTGTCCACGTTTTATTATATTTACTTGAATGTGAATTGTGTAAAACAAATCATAAATGGGACACACACTGCCCTGCAGTTCTATATGGGGGATAAAAATATCATTGGATATTACAGCAAAAGGTAGATGAGCAAGTACTGTGAAAGGAGGAGCATGCCAGAGCCTGCCACATGGCAGTGCATATACTTTTTTCTTCCAAAAATGAAAGAATAATTTCATTTTTACTTTGTTAAGAAACACAAACTTGTGAAAAAATTAATGGAAGAGATCGATTTAAAAAGCAAGCACATGCTATTACTATTAGACAAGACAGGCAATTGTACAGACTGAACAACTGAAATACTGCTGTAATTTTTTTATTTCTGTTTTTCATTTTTCCAGGGCCACAAACATTTTGATTTCATCCCCAGCAGTTATGTTTTACCAGGAGATTACCAAGAATTTTGTTGTAAGTTTGAAAGAGCTTTCATCATCAGCATTCTACCTCCCCCTCCTCCCCTCCTCCCCTCTCCCCCCCCCCTTTTTTTCTTTTGGTTTGTTTTTGGTTTCTTATCAGCTTTTATCTATCTTTACTTGAATTATTCTCTACCTTCCTTTCTGCAAAAGTTTTGATAGAATTATTGCAAGCACTGCATTTTATGTTAAAACCCCTGTTCCAGACTGTTTAGTGGTCAGCTTCAGGTGAAAGTCTTAAGCTCCAAGTTGTCATAATATCATGATGATGTGAATTACTGAATGCATATTTAAAAGACAGCTTTTGAATATTACAAGCATGGTGGTTTTTTAATGTGGCTGGAGTGACTTGAAAAAAAAAACATTTTATTTTACTGGCATCTGAATGATGTGATTCTTAGTAAAGCTGGTAGATGCAGTAAAGCCAGGCATTGGGGTTTGTCATCTTTTTGGGCATTTAATTACATATAATTTTTTGTCTTCCCTCATTACACAACAGCGGGCTTTTTGAAGGACAAGGGACCATACATTGTTAAACCTGTTGCATCTTCGAGAGGGAGGGGAGTATTTCTTATCAACCATGTAAGTTTTTTTCCCCTTTGAGGAGCAGTGTGTTCAGCAATGTGTAAATTTTAGCTGCTTTTGAATACAGAATATCCAAAAGTGAAACACAGTTTCTCAAATTTACCAGCTAAACTTTAATATAAGAATGGTCCATTAAAGTGTGAGTGAGGAGTATTAATTTGAAGGATTGTTCTCTTATGTGTTTGTTTGTTTTGTTGGTGGTTTCTGTGGTACTGAATCTACTGTAGAAGTAAGGATGTGTGCAACTTGATTTAATTTTGTTAAACATAACAGCTCTGAACTGTGAATATGAAACATAAATAAAGAAAATGTATCCAAATAGACCAAGAGGGCTGCAAAGTGGCAGTTATCATGTTGACGTGCTGTAAAACCCAAACTCGAACCTCAAACCATGTGCAACTTGTATTACAATAGTGAAACAGTAGAATATGTTCAATTAATAACTGTGAGTGAAACAAACATCAGTACAACATATGTGGTAGAATGTGTAGTATGGGTGAAACTGACAACAGTACAACATACATGGTAGTTTATGTACAGGTGGAAACTGTATGTGGAACAATCATCAGTTCAGTGTAAACATTGGGACTTGGACATACTTAACTGTTTATTTTGGCTTCATGTCTGAATGACAACTTTTTTTCAATCTTCTGCACAGCCTGATCAAGTTCCCTTAGATGAAAATGTGATTGTGAGCAGGTATATATCATCCCCTCTAGTCATTGATGGTGAGTACATAGGGGTGATTTTGGGCAAGACTTTTGATATTTTAAGCTATTTGTTTATTTACTTAATTTTTTATTTTAAGACTTCATTGCCATACATGGAATCTTTTGTAGACATAATTTCACCTGTGGGCAATACATAACTGATAAATATATGGTAATCCTGTCATATCATTTGGCATCATACATGAAGTACTGATTTGGTCATTTCATAATTATGTCCTAGGGCCTGCAGAAAAGAAAATGGATGAACATACAACACATGAAATCTGTAGAAAATGTGCAGAAGTGAACTCCAGATGTTTGTTGGTTTCATGTGACTCAGATTTACTGTGTATTTGAATTTTTATTCCTGGTGATCTTTCTAAATGTCATTTAGATGATCTTCATTTCTAAAATTTTGTCTTATCATTAAGGAATGTGTTGTTATTGTTTTGTTGTTGTTGTTTTCACAGGATTCAAGTTTGATGTGCGTATATACGTAGCTGTTACCTCATATGATCCCCTTGTGATCTATCTGTATGAGGAGGGGCTGACAAGATTTGCCACCGTCAAGTACGAGAAGAACATCAAGCACATGCGAAATCAGTGCATGCACCTGACAAACTACAGCGTCAACAAGAGGAGCCAAGACTATGTTAAGTGAGTGATTTGGTTATATTAGAAAATTGATATAAGTGTATTTAAATGACACACACTTATTTTGTGAAGTTGGCAAGATTATGTCAAGTTAGTGATTGGTAATATTAGTACTTGACAGGGGTATTTGAAGTGTCACTGACAGACACTTTGTAAAGTTGGCAAGATTATGTTAACATGGTATGAATGGCAAGAATAATTTAAGTAAAAAAATTAGTTTTACATGGTATCAAGATTATGCAAAGTTTAATAACGATTAACCCTCACCCTGTGAAGGGCGGTATATGTCAGCATCGACTTTCCATGCACTCACTCTGCACGGGTGGCAAAAGTCGGCAAGGCCAAGCTGACCACGCAGCGCGCAAGCCGGATTTTCACGTGACGGGTCACTGACCTCTTTGAGACCTAATTACCATCTTATTTCTCACTGTATCTCTTCTAAATCAAAGGTATTGTGACAAGGACATGTTAACCAGTGAACCACTGATCGGAATCACAAAGACTAAGCTTTCAAAGGCTCTCCCCACACTTTCAAAAGATGTAACATCGATATGCGAAACTTGCTCAATAAATCTGCAATATTATCTCATTTTCTCACAAGCTGACCATCATCTGGAGTTGTCTGTATCTAAGAATCAATCAGAAACAAGCTCTGAAACGATCTTTGCCCCAATGCCCACATTGGTTCATTAGTATGTGTCGATCAGGATGAAACCATTTGTTTAGGCCTTGGGGGGGCGTGGCTAGTTATCATGCTTCGTTCTCACGAAAAATTCAGCTGTCAGTTTAGTTTCATAAGTTGGATCATTGGTTAGAGACTTACAGACAAAAGTTTCCTGGTTAATTCATTATCAAGCGTGATAAGGCATAGCAGCAAATGTTTTCATACCGATCAATAAAAAGTGAGCCATGTGGACAGCGGTAGCGTGGTCATCGTGCATCAGCAAGAGTCAGTGTGAGCCAGGCACGATTCTCAGTGACCAAGGTCACTGACTGGACAGCGGGCTTTGAGTGTTGGTCGCAGGGTGAGCGTTAAGATTAGAAATTTGCAAAGCAACATAGTCAGTGATCTAGAGATAAAGGTAATTGATAAGAGGGAATGTGTGATAAATGGAAGTACAAAGCTTTCAACATTGTGATAATTTCACTTGCTCTTGCTGCAAGATTGATAAAGCTTGACAAGCAGGAATGAGCCAAAATTTTTACAGAGTTGGATCAAATCCCAAGAACAAACACAGTCTTTGTACATTTACCAGCTCTGTACTTTATCAGTGTGTAATGGGTATGGATTCAGCTATTTCACTGTAATCTGAGTTGTTTTTTTTCCCATCACAGGAATGATGACCCAGATGTTGAAGACTATGGCAATAAGTGGTCAATGGGTGCGATGCTACGATATCTGCGTTCTGAGGGCAAGGACACCGCAGGTTTGACATGGCATCAAATTGTGCTCAGACTGTTTGTGCTCAATTTTATACAGCGGATCATTTTTTAACATTTGTTTCAGAGAATTTTATTTTAGACAGTTTTCCTCTTGGCTGACAGAATGATTAGTGCTTCCTATATATTTTTTGCAAAATGTTTATCTAAAGAGTAATGTATCATAAGAGAATGCAAAACTTCTACAGGCAAGAAACAACATGCCCAGTTGAATTTAAAACATTTCTCATAATACATGAGGATGCCTACACCACAACATTAAAAAGCAAATGCTCCAAACAAACTGTTGTCAGTTGTGGATATAAGTTAAGCTGGAGCTTTGTCTTTTTTTGGTTAGAGAACCAATGTACAGTTCTTCCCTGTAAGCCAGGTCACAGTTTACATTTTATAACTTTTTTTCAAACACCTGTCCATTGTAGGTATTTTGTTGAGGCAGTGCTGACATTTTCGTGGGGATTTTTTTTTTCTTTTTTCGTATGTATGTGGCTTGGGGAGGGGGGTAGGCACAGTTGGTTTCAGTTGTGCATTGAAGTAGATCAGAATCTCACCGACTATTTGTGTGCGTATGTTTGAAATGTCTGAGCAGTGTACTGACTTGTTTTTGCATAATGGTATAAATTTGTACCTTCTACTTTCAGCCCTTATGATGCGTATCGAGGATGTTGTGATCAAAACCATATTGTCTGTTGAGTCTTCAATAGCAACTGCCTGCAAAATGTTTCAGCCTTTCAGGGGCAACTGCTTTGGTGAGTTACCCTTTGCTCTATTATTCTTATGCATCAACATTTCAGCTTGAAACTAACTCAGCAAAAAATTCTGTTCAGCGCTGATGAGAACTGGTGGTGGAGATAAGATTGTGTAAAAGCCCTATTGGGCAGAGAGCAGTTTCCATTAGGCAAAGAAAACCACAGTTGATTGGGAGAATATTATTATGTGTACTGTACATAAAACAATTTAGTTGCTGGTTGATAGAAAATCAATCACTGACAATGGTGGGGTCAGTTTTTGTTCTCTTATCTCCATCCACCCATCACTATTTATCCTCAACATGGTTGGAATAGCATGTACTGTTTTTGTTCCAGAACTTTATGGTTTTGACATCCTGTTAGATGAAACTCTGAAGCCATGGGTTTTAGAGGTGAATCTTTCTCCCTCGTTGGCTTGGTAAGTTGCTTTTGTCAGTCTTTTAAAAAAAATTTTTTTCGCAGGGGACTGCTTTATGTGGGATTATGTTTGGGATATGGTCAAAGAAATTCAGTCAAAATTGATAATGTGTGAATTTGGGGGGGAAAAAGATACCCATGTTGATGTTTTATATGTAACATAAGATGCTGTATTATACCAAACCACCAATTTCACTGATTTGAGACGTGGCTAATCAAATACAGTCTAGTTTTGGCTTATTGATAAATTTCATTGGAAATTTTCACATGGTAATTTGCACAGAAATGATGATTTGCAATTGAATTATTCTATGACATCATGTGTGACTCAAAATTTCTGCTCTTCCATGACTTTCTTAGTCTGCCAGAGATTTATAGAATTGGTTATCGAGATGCTTTTAGGGAGTCTGTCCATGAAATTGTGCCTATCTGATGTGCATCATATAATTCAGCATTTTATTGCCTACTGAATGATTTGTGGGTTGAGAAACCTCTTGCAGTTACCCAGGAGAATTACCCTTATCCTATCAGTTTTATGACACCGAAGTTTTTGCCATGGCTGCTGATTTTTTATTTTTTTTTCGTAAAAGACTATATGCCTCCGAATGAGAAATTAATATATAATTTTCTGTTTTTACTTTTTATATTGCCAGTTGTGTCATTGTTTTATTTCGTGTCTTTCTCCACTGCAGTGACAGTCCGCTGGATTTGAAGATTAAGAGCAACATGCTGTGTGATTTGTTCAGCTTAGCAGGTAGAGTCTTAAAAAAACACTGTACTATGACATTTAAAATTGAAGGCGTACCACTGTTCCATAACATTCATTTAAATTAGATAAATAATGTACCGGCTACCAGTAAGCTCAGTGATGAAGATTACATTCAAATTCACACCACCATCATTCATCACATTGTTGCCATGGAAGGAAGAATTGAATCTCTATCTTGTTTTTATCAATGCATATCCTTAGTTCTTTGAGGCTGTCAGCAAATTTTCCAAAATATTTTGAAAGTATTGTCTTGTTTACAGTTTCAGTTTTGTTCTCTGAAAAATTCATACTTTTTGCTTCACTCTCCCCCTGTCAGCTTTAGTTTTGTCTTCTTGAGGTAAGATTGCTGTTGAAATTAAACTGCCCTTCATAAAAATCAAAGGAGATATCTTCAGTAATTCCTTAATGACAAAAACATACTATCAAGAGATTGACAGTATGCTACAACATGATTATGAATGTCATCATCAGGCTGTTGAAATATTTTGTGGTGGAGGGGAAGAATAATTTGGTAGAATTTAAAAAAGAAAAGAATTTAAAATTGTAACGGGCAGCGGAAGAAATTCAAAGCTTGGAGGAAGCAAGCAGAAAAATTCTACCAAAGCTTTACAAGAGTAGCCTAGTGGAAAGGCACTGACGGTGTCAAAAGAAATTGCTTGACCAATACTCATTATTCATACCAGACACAACTTGGCACTTATTGTGGAGATTGGGATTTCTTCTGCTTTAAGATCTGTTAATATTATAAGCTGGAAGTGATCTTTGTGCGTGGTACAACTGATTGGAACATGTAAATCAGGACGTTAACTTGCTAAACAGTGTCAAATACATGGAAATATGTGACTTTCAGGCATCATTTGTCACGATCCTTTGATGCGCACTCGCCAACAAGTCAACAAGCAAGCTGCAGAAATCGCATCCAAGTTGAAAAATCGGTTAAAGGTGGGTTCTTTTATGGATCTGCTAATAAGTAGTTCTGTAGTTAAATATGAGAGCTGAGTGTAAGAAACGCAAATTTATCTGCGCATTTGTTTGTGCTTTGCTAGCTTAGTATGGTCTTTGTGCTCTGATCTTATTCCGCACTGTAGATTTTGTGACGAGGTTTTTGTTGTGGTGCTGCACCTTGGTGGAAAAATTCTGTCAAATGTCCTGCATTCATTTTCATATCTGTCATGAAATTAGGAACTTGTTGAGCCAGTGAACTGAAGAAAAGAGATGTGACTGACATTTGTAGTTTATATTTCACACCGTTTGAATGATATTAATTAGAAAAAGAAATTTAGAAGAAATTTTAAAGTACTCTGTCAAAGTTGTCTTGATTTTAAATTCATATCACAGAGATGACACATTGTTTGGATTTTCTTAGCAAAATTTTGTAATTTTTGAACTATCTTTTCAGCAAAACAATCCGAGAAAGCCACAATTTGTTTTTCACATTGTTAAGTCCATCAAACACTTTTAAAATTTATTACAGCATGTGCTCTTGTTTCCTTGAGATATGGGTGTCCTGCCATAACCTGTGTTCTGTGCTGTGTTTGAAGTAGATTTCAGATATTTTATTACTTCTACCTAAAACTCCTTATAGCATGTGTTTACAGATTGATATGAGACCATGTATTATCATTTCTGTGTCATGAACAGGCCCTCAATCCTCCCATACCAGCTGGCATGTCTGTATTCTGTATGTCAGTCCTTCTTGTATAAAAACAAAGATGACAAACTTCCTACTGTCCACCATAGCTCTCACAGATAGGCAAAGACCAGCAATTTATTTTTATTGATTATAGCTTTTTTGGTGTTAACACTGAAAGTTTCAAGCAATCTGTTATCAGTTTTTGAGTTTACACAAGTATGTCCTGCAGTTGTGATTCAGTTAGGAAACTGAGGACACTAATTGATCATCGTATTCTCAGAGATTCAGGTATGCTTAAACATGACCAGGGGTGCTAAAAGTACTAAAACCAAAATAATTTATATCTCTGCTGCAATTTACAATTACACTGTGTGCAGTTCTTAGTATTGTGAATTATTTGAAAGCCTTACAGATCAATAACTGGAAATACAGTTACAGAAATATGAATGACAGCTTTACCATTACAAAAAGGGAAATTCAATTTCACAGGCTGGTCAAAATGTTTAGTATCTTTCTTTTGATTTAGCCTGGAAATCTCCAGTGGCCCAGGCACATATATTGTAATTGTTTTCCTGTCTGGTACACAAATCAGAAGTATATCCCAAAATACACCACTCATATTACAGTCAGCTCCAGCTAGGCCTCAGTCAGGCAAGGTGGTAAGTATTCTCACGCCATGATTCTGCCCTCTGCTCAAAATCTGTGTAACTGTAAGACTTCAGTCCTCCACCCACTGTGATCAGTATCCAATTTAGCATCTCACATTTGGATGTGAATCTAAGACAATATTTGTGACACCTCATGCTGACATGAGTCTTAAATAGCAACAACAGTTTTTTGTTTTTTTTTCAGTTATGAATATAACAAATAAATAAATGTGCTAATTTACATGTAATTTAAAAAAAATTTTTTTTGCATTGGGTACATTGTCAGTAACTTATTGATAAAGTCAAAGTTGATGCAATGGAGGTCATGGAGCCCAAACAAACAAGTCTCTTTATCCAATTCACCAAGTCTTCTTTCAGTTCTTTACTTAGCATTTTTAAGAAAGAATTACTTGATATTTTTTTACTTGGTATGTGAGCACAGTGCTGGTGAGTTCTGACTCACGTCAGCATGCTGTGTCACATCTAATGCTCAAGTCAGTGACATATTTATACCTAAAGTAATTGATGCCACTAACGTCATTTCATAAAGTGGCTCAAACATGTGAGACCACTGTAGGTTTCTCATGTGCCTTAACTGCCTTGAGGCAATCAGTATGCTGTCATACTTATGTATATATAGGTGGATCTGTAGCATATAATAGGTTAATATGTAAATGCAGCAACATCAACATTTATGTTTGCAAACTGCATAGGGCAAGTTTTTAAAGTTTAGGAACACGCCAGACTGCAATAGCCATAGAAGAGAGTTTTATCCCAGCATCAGAAACATGTTTTTGTCAAAAATAGATCAGTTGTAGGCGCAACTCTTGTAATCAGATGTAGCATTTACACCATTCAGACTTGCTTTACAAAATCAGAGTGACACATATATGTCTTGCCTCAGGATAGTTGGTGGTGCAGTTAACAGCCTACTGTATATGCATGGGTGTATGTGTACATATATATGACTGCAACACTCACATTCTTTTGTTCTTTGCCTCAGTCCAATTCACAATGTTTCCTGTCATTTATTCGCATCCATGTATATTTAAGTGGCATGCTTTGTACGCAGATTCTCTTTCATGTATGTAATGACATTTTTTTCTTTCCTCCGTCATTCTAAAGGCTGCAGAGATATTTTTTGCAATGGTGTTTTCTGGTTAAATGTGTAGGATTAGAGATGATTTCTTTTCACAGAAATTGAACATGGAGTTCTCTTTTTTGCCAATCAAAAGCGGCTGACAGAATTAGCATTCTTTTGAATACTAGCTGAGGTCCCCGGCCCTGCCGGGGATAAATCGGTTTGAATATTGGTTTCAGTTCTGGGTGGTTATTATGGACCTGCTTCATCTGGCCTGTTCCTATTTGTTTATTTTATTTTTGTTTGTTTGTTTTTAAATAAGTCTTACTGCTCTGCCTTTGTGAGTTGACACCCTGCGCATCCCGTACAACTGCATGATTTGCGCATGGGTTAGTGTGTTTGATAGTGAACACATCGCAGGTAATGATAACGAAACCTTAAAATGGCGAACCATGACTCGAAATAGATCTGAATGATGGCGAAACAATAAATTTCCAATAAAAAAAACTACAGCGATTTGAGACTTGTATGCCTACCGATAGTAAGTTTTTTAGGGGGCATGCTGCATCAGTGCATGCTAGATCTAGCTCTCACAGACACTACTGTGATTATGAATCGAATTCGGGGGCCGGAAGTGGAAAAGCGATTAACAAAGAAAGAGGTCATAGGTTAACGAACGTACAATTCGGACCAAACGCTCTCGCAAATTTACTGTTCCATTCTTATCGCATTATTGGAATAACTCACGAATCCCATAAGCTTTTTTATGCCTATGTACATAGGAACACTGGTCAGTATCGTACAATTGTGTGTGCCAAATTTCAGTTCAATACGTCCAGTAGTTTTTGAGTCCATAGGGAACAAAGGGGTTTTCTTACATTTTTTTTGTATAGATGAAAAATCTACAGCTTCACTGATAAGTTTGTCCAACATTGTTTAATGATTAATTCGAAACCCTTGAATTCAAAGGAAACTGCTGATAAAACAGCCCATTGCATAGGTACATGATAGGACAAAGGATTACTCATGTATGGACAAGACATTTATTTTTGATTCAGAGTTTGTTACATGGATGTTGAGTCAGGCTTGGGGAATCCCTTTTTTCAAATCATCGTATAACACACTAAACTGAAAATAAATGGTAAGAAGTATTTTAATTTTTTCACCTCTCTTCCTGGTCACAATATCTTATCTTACTTACCAATAAAAACCCAGTTGCCATGTATCTTGTTTTGCTCACGGGGATATTGCGGTTTATGCAGTGCTAAGCTATTTCCTGAATACACCAAGTATTTAACTAATGGGGGTGGTACCTACATGAAAATATGCACCATACACTCACAGTGAGTAGGCTGTATCGAAGTGTCAGTACATGTCAATCGTTGTGACCTCAAATGTTACATATCAAGTCGTCAGGAGAGAAGAGTTCTCGTAAATAAAATGAATAACCATTCTATTTACAATGTTGTTAGAAGTGTGTACGTCCCCCAAGTTTTTTATGCTAATGGTAATATTTTAAAGCCTTTTGTGACTTCAGACTCTGGAGAGCTCCTCCAGATATACTCCCAACAACAGACATAATTGATTATTCTTTCAGATTTTCTTTTTGTTTTCCTGCTGTTTTTTGGTTGAAAGTGTAGGTGGCAGGGTTGGAGATTTGATAAGATTTAGAGTTGAGGATAAGGACGGGGTTAGGGATGTGTACATATATATACATACATGCCCCTAGCACAAAACACTTGGGGTGTTTATATACCTATAACAACAGCCTTATATTAAATATGACAGCGACAGCAGCTGCCAAAATCATGAAACTTCTAATTATAAGGAGTTTCTTCTTGGCATGTGCATGCAAGCAGGTGTTAAGATTGGTGGAAGACCCAGATAAGATCTATAGTTTTATCACTACACCATGTACAGTTTCTGCTTGTGGGTGATTGGATAAACAAGTGCATACTAGTTTGGCTTTGTGTCATGGCAGCTGCAACTTCCTGGTGTTGTTTTTTTTCCCATTTATGATCAGCCACAATATTTTTTTCCAGCAATAATGAATGGTGTGCATTTTCTGATGAGGAGCAAAAATAGCAAGTTAACCAATGCAAGGAAGTGCACTGGAAGAAATAACCATGTTGTCCCTCTGATGACCCCCATTATTTTCAAATTAAGAGAAATTTATCCTATCACTTTTACTGTCTCAGTTCTGTATTTATTCAGCAGAATTAACCCAAATAAGTGGGACACACAAAAACCATCCACCTTCATTTTGCTTCAATCATGTTCAGCTGCAACCTGCCCTCCTTCCCCCTCTCCCTCCTTCTTTCTGTAAAGCAGAATGTGATGTAGTGAGTAGCAGTATCTTGACAAGGGAAGTTTTTAGGGATTGTGTCTTAAACACTAACATGCATGCCTCTGATAGACCTTGCATTGTCAGTGAGAGAAGTGGAATTGATCAAAACGTACCAGCAAGGCAACCTGGTGTAAAATTTCAAAAAGGAACAAATAGATTTTTAAACCACATAAAGTCAAGATTTTATGTAAACACTGAAAACTTCGTATTGCTCAGGGTGAAATTGATGATGGATCTGCTGAGCTGCTTGGTCAAATAGAAGCTGCCAGATTGAATATGAAAGACACTGATGCCTGGCTTTTGAGACGGGTAGGGATAATGACACACAGCATCTCCTGTTGAGTTGAGCTGATGTCACAAGTTTTTTGGTTTTAGGTTCAGCTTTGAAGTTGACAGAAACAAGTGTGTTTGAAAAGTTGGTGTGGAATTACAGTTTGCCAAAGTTTTATTTGGATATTGTACTTTTTTGGGGTCTGAGTTCTGAAGTTGGATGCAGTTACGTCTGCTGAACCAGTCCCTTTGCTTCCCAGGTCCTTTTATTTTTCTGTTTATTATTCAATTAAAGACACTTGAACTGAACTGATTTAGGTGTTTGAAGTCCATGAACTCAGGCTTCTCATGGCTTTATATCTGGGCTTTTCATCAGATTCTGGAGGGAATAAAAAGATGAAGATGGGGTGTCTTAGAGTGTGTCTGGGAATATCACATTTAATGTTGTCTCTGATCACGCGTTTTCCAGTGCTTCCTTCTTGGCACTCAGCCAAATATATAATAAATAAACAGTGAAAAAAAATTATATATTTGTTTTAGCTCCCTAAGCTATTGAATGAATTAAAATATTTTCACCATGTTTTAAGTCTGATATATCAGCTGGTGCTTGTTGCATGCCAAATTATGGGGATGCACACTACTATTCTTAATCCAAAGCAAATGCAGATTTTTTTGTGAAAGAATGACACAGAATCCATATCCACTCTTTTAGAATATTTTGAAGTTCCTCATTTTGCTGAATTATTTTCAACTTAACTTTAGATTATGTCCACAAAAAAAAAAATTGCAAGAAATTTTATTTTGACCACTGAGATGTTATCATGTTAATTTTTATGTTAGTGCTTTTGATTATAACAAAGTATATCTTGTGTTAATTTCTCAGAACCACTTTATTGTGTGTGCTTTACAATAACCGTCACTTTACAATGTATACTTAACCGTTCTTTTCTTATTTTTGTTTTGTGTTCCAATTTAACCTTTTTTAGAAGTGTTTAACACTTTATTATTACATTTATATATGAGTTGTTGTGCTTTGTTCTGAACTATTTTAGGGTCATCATGTTTGCTTGCGAGTCAGAAAATCACCAAGATACGGGACGGTATAATAATTTTTTAAAATTTATTCTGCATCTCTGATTCACATTTTTCATCCCCATAATGTTACATATCTAACAGGGCATGTGAGAAATGTCCCCTCTCTTAGTTTTGACTCTTGACTGACAGTTTTTTGTTGTTTTTTCTTAAATGCTTTTGGACTAAAAGAAAAATGAATTTTCCTGTCAGTTTTATAAAGCAGCCATAGAATGAAATAATGAAAATAATTAGCGTGAAAATTTTGTTACTTTCCACCCATTAATGATACAATGTACCAGGAAAGATAAAATAGTGGCCCCATTCTGTTTTGAACTTCCCATCAGCCATCTCACCCCCTTTTCTACATCAGGGTGGGTGATTTTTGTGCCATTAAAAAAACTTTGGAAGTCAAAGTTCTTCTCTGGGACAAAGAGAGATATTGACTTATTTTGTCTGCCGTGTCATCTCTCTGCTTTCTAACATTTTCCTTACGCTGCTGCTTTTATTCAGGGTTTCATGCCACCACTTTTCCATTTATTCATTCATCTACATATTCCCTTAACCAGCGTCACTCTTACATTCAAATTTTGATTTGCATTCCATCTATGACGTGGACATGTAAGCAGCAATCTTGCTTGTCTTTATTGTTGTGCCATGACTCATTACCTTAGCCCCAGATCATTTATTACTGTATACATTCTGTTATTGTACCTTCAGTCAGAAAAAAATATCATATTGTGCTAATTTTGGCACCAAATTGTGTTGCTGCAAAAACAGTGTAATTCTTTCATTGACAAACAGTAAAAACCTGACATGATAGCCAGTGATAGTACTCTGTGAATCATAGTCAGAAATATGCTCGTAAAAGATGGGAAAATTTCAACTTTTGATGAATTGGAACAAGAAAAAATGGCAACAGGTAGAAAGCCACAATTTTCCATGTTCTCCTGAACAGAGATCTATCAGTTCTGGTGCCTGTGGTACTTGTATCATAGTTGTCCCATTTCTCACATAAGCATATCAGTGTAGAAACATTTTTTGCTCTCAAACTGTTCTCAAATTTTCAGAAAGGAGGTTTAAATTTTCCATTTTATGGTTACAAAAACTGATTCACTGCACTCATTCAAGGAATACAAATACCATGGTTTGATTTTTGTATATTTCTTGTGTAAATATGTGTACAGTTTACAATTGTTGAGGTTCTTGCAGTTCTGTCAAACAAAGTGTGTGTACATAAAACACGTGCCTTACTGTCAATAAGAAATACACAGGATAATTCGTGAAGTCCAAAGTCACGGCTCTGAAATTCAGTGCCCAGTTAGGACCATAAACAGTGCATTGATACATGTGACTGAAAGGGTGTTTGGATCCTCTCCCTTTGATGGTGACATTATGTCATGTACAAGTAACATACCAATCCACAACTCTTGATTCAAAATAGTTTAATTTGTATTTTTCATATCGGACCTTTGATCTTAGTTCAAAACATTGATGGATCATCTTGACCTCTCAGGCCGTGTCTGGTAATATTTCAATACTATAAATTTATAACATATATCACGAAGAAAAAAAATAAGTTTTCAACATTCTCCCATGCTTAAGCCAACTGACTTTACTATTGTCCTTTTCAATGTTCTATGCAGACAACACGGCCACAATCGGCCGCCAGTTCTGCATCAAAAGAGCGCTTGGCAGGAAGTGGAATGGCAGGTTTGAACAGTGAAGAGATCAAGATCATACGAAGAGTGAAGGAGGAAGAAGCAAGAAAGGGTGGTTGGATCAGAATTTTTCCTGCTGCCGATAGCTGGGAAACCCATGGGTAAGTTTGTAAACTGCCAATTATGAGATGGCTGTAGTGAGGTATTATATTTACCTTACCTTGATGACCTCTCCAATTTTATGTGTAAAATCAGCTAATCAACATTTCCACTTTCACAATTTCAGAAATAAAATATTTCAGACAGTATTTCAGAAATTGAATGGGTGTTCATTTTGTGGATCTGTTTAATCTATATTCTTCTGACAACATGGCGGAGATTATATCAAGTGAAATCATTTTACACATTAATTGATCACTGATGTAATTTGATGAAATTGTAGTTTTGCCTTTGTTTTCTTTTTTTTGTTTATATGTTTCTTTCAAAATCTCACTTCTGGTTTCATTCATTCCTACTTCCTATCTTTTATTAGTCAGCAAATGCATTTGTTTCTCTCTTCTGTAAATTCCACACATTCGTGGCAGATAACTAATTACTATGTGGCCAATGTATTTGGCCATTCATGGTTCTTTCAATTGATATATATGTGTGTCTTTATGCAGATCATTCCTTCAGTTTCCTACCACTCACAACCTCATGCTGCACCAGAGGCTTTATCCTGAGAGGTAAGTGGTCTTTTGATCCCTGGAGTTTTCAAATAGTAACTCTTCTAGTCACCCCATGATTCCAAATGTGTCAATGATGATAGCATTCTGACATTATGTTCGTTATTTTACCAACTGAAGAGCTGATCCAAGTAAAAAATGTATAGAAGGACGTAAAAGGATAGATACCAAAAGGGCTGCCCGTAGACTTTTTTAGTTGAAAGTGACAACTGACTAGACAAGGCCATGATGTGGAAGAGGCATTTTGATGTTGTCTTATTTCAAAAAAAAGTTGAAAATTGTAAAGAGCTTGGGAGGGGGGAGGGGGCTGTTTTAAAGAGCTATTTTTTTTTAATGCCCTCACAATGCATTTGGCATGTGATGAATTGTAGTAGTCAATATTGTACCTCAGTCATGAATCTGCCCTCTATGGTTGAGATTTTGTGTCAGTTGTTTCAAGACATTGAAGAGAAATGCTAGATACACAACAAAAGTGATGTGTAGATAAATCAAGGAATTTTGGAGAACATATCTTTTAGGTTTTATCCTGATTAAAGGATACTGAATTCTAGGTAAAGATCTTTACACAAATAACAAGATTCCAGTTCTGAGTCTATGCATTCACCACTTGCTACAAAAAAATTCATTTGTGTAGTGCAGCTGTAGTTCTGATTTCTACTGTATGGCAGGATACCTCTCAGACTATTGTGGCCATGTTCCTGATGGTTTGTCAAGAGAATTGGAAGACCAATAAACATATTTTAAAACATTGGTACTTCCATTAATTCCGGTCAGTTTGTGCTAAGAATTTTGCAAATGGAATCAGCCATTCTTAGGCTTGGTGCTATGTCCAGAGAATAAGACAGCCCCTGGATCTACGTTGTGATTATAGACAAGTTTATACTTAACTACTGAAAGTGCTTGGTAGACACAGGTGTCCTTATTGGTTTTTGGTAAGCATTTTGGGCAAGGGTTGAGGTCAGGATTTGGATCAGGTTTAGGGCAGTGTTGACTGGTCTGATGCTTGGAAAAGCTAAACTGCGATGCATATGTGTTGGCAGGAATTACTGTCCATAGGGAAGCACTTCCCCATTAGAAAATTTATTTCCAAGCATCAGCCTCGATAGCACAACTCCAACCCTAATCCCAATCCTAACCCAAATGCTTACCCTGTCCCATGGAGACAGGAAAACCGATATGGACAGATGCCCCTTCTAAAGCATTTCCTGGAGATGAAAATACACAAGCAGAGAGGAACTGCGATCCTGCATTGTTTTTATGTCAGTTTGCATTTTGTTTGTACTGTGACATTGGTATGGAAGTAAAGGTTTCAACACACACACAAAAAAAGAAAAAACCAAGAAGGAGAAAAAGAAAAAGTGAAGGTGAGAAAAACTGTAAGAGAATGTTGTTATTGAGCTGCGAGAAGGGAAGTCACTTGTTTTCTTTGCCTGCAGACACATAGTGGTGAAAGGGAAGAGCCCACGAGGCTATTGGTTGGTATTATATACTTTCACTTGTCCTCAGTGTAGCATGTAGCAAACAAATGTTTTATTTTGCTTTTAATTAGATGTTCATTCCTTCCATGTTTGATTTCTTTTACATTCTGGACAAGAAAAAAAGAATTTCTTTTTTCAGTTTTGGCAGTTGATTTCTTATCTTTTACTTATGTGGGTTGGTAGATCTTTGAATTACAGAACATTTTTATAATTTTCTTAAGGCCTCCTGGGCTGAAATTGCTGACAACTTCAGTTGTATGCAGTAGTGGTAATTTATACTTAGTTTAGAAATTGTACTCCAGATTTTTATCACAACTAATGCCGCATTATTTCAAATACAGAACAAAACATTATTCTTACAGATTGAGGAACAATCCTGCAGTTCTGTTTCAGTGATAGCACCCAGTCACAATAATTTTGCATTGTATTCCCAATTGTTCCGTTTGGATTTGTGGAACTGTACACTAGGCTGTACACAGAGGGACTTAATCCTCATGTGCAGAAGATGAAAATACCAGTTTTGGTTGACCTTAATATTAAATGTGTTCAATCTGTTATAAGATGCAAGAAAATTTGGCAGACTTTATATTATTATCTCAATAAAAAAGGAAAGCCTTAGTCCTAATATTGACATGTTTTCTAGAGCTTCATCATCTACTTGCATTATTTAAATCCCATGAGAGAACACTGACCTTCACAGGGGATATATGAACACAACAAGTTCCCCAGGCCTAGATACCTGACAGATGCCATTTCTCTCCTCAAAGATACCAGTATATCCCCCTTTGTACCTCTCTAATGCCAAAACACAGTACCATCCCATTTCACATATATATATATAATAATGGAACTGGACTATGCCATGTTCATCCTTCTAAGCAGCTACATGTGTCCTTCCCCCACCCTTCCTGCCGTATGGAAGAAAAAAGTTAAACAACAAAACACATGACACCACAGATAGATACCTGGCTGTCACAACTCTGAACATGAAATGGTCTCTATTTGTCTGAAGTACCTTGAAATTAATTATGCCCTGCAACCTTACACCATGCCCAGTTTACAGAGTCTGAAGGCTGAAAGCTAGCCCAAAATAAGATAATGAAAAAACCATGAAAGGCACTGTGCGTTTGTTATCATGCCGATGTGCCATTAAACCCAAACTCAAACTCAGCACACCACGCCAAAACCCTCCCTGCGATGATGCAAATCTCTCACATTTACAGCTTTTCATGATCAAATTGTGTTCATTTAATGGATCATGAGGCAACTGGATGAGGAAAGCTTGAGTTTGAAGAATGAAGTGTTAAGGGAGATGACGAACAGTAGCAGCTGAAGCAGATTCAGAATTGTTGAAGCTTAGCAACTCTTACATTCAGACAGTGACTGATTATCAGGGAAATAAACCAGTGCAATACTCTTTGATGAAAGTTGCAGTAGACATGTATTTATACTTAATCTCTTTTCGACCTTGTCATGTATGCTGACATATTCAGGATGTAGCTGGTCTTTCGTATTCTGGATCTTGAAAGTGTGGTTGTTTTGAAGAAATATAATTATTTCTTTGGTGACGGGGCCTGTTTGTCACTTTAGCTGATGTTCCAGATTGCTGAGAAATTTACAACACTCTTTCATCAGTATATAAATGTTTTTCTTTCTGTGAGATCAGGTTGGTTCACAGCTGCACATGTAAATTGTAAGGAAATAGGTTGACTTTATTTTTGTTGGTTGGATGTTGCTGACTGCTGTATATATATATAATATAATATCTATCGTGCAAGATCATACACGCTTAAGGGACACATGCACAAACTGGGAGCAAAAAAAAAAAAGAAAAATTCTCTTATTATTTTTGTACACATTCTTTCATATTGGCTTCATATAGCTGCCAAGCGTCCCATTTTTTACGGAACAAGGCGGTATTTCGGGCCTTGAGTCCGTTTATCTGTTTTTGGTCCAAAAAATCCGTATTTTGACATTTGGCCTAAAAAATATTTAAAAATTGGCCTTTTTAAAAAAAAATGTTACTATGTCCTTTACTGAGTTAATATTCACTTCCCATCTGATTTTCTAAGGTAAGCTGTGTTCTTTATTTTTAATTTGTTACAATCTGGTCAAAGCAAATTTATCATTTTGAGATTGGAATAAGGTGATTTTTAAACACTTCATAATGCTTTAATTTCTAAATTTTCTGTGCAGGAGAGCTCATTTTTCACCTCAAAATTGGCTTAAAATTGTTTTTGGCCCTGGACCCCGGCCTTGTTCCTTATTTTGATTTTCAAAACTTGGCAGCTATGGCTCCGTGATAACAAGTATCTGCACATATAAAGTTCATTTATGCATTTGTGGTGAATTTATGTAGATACAAGGCTTATAAAGGCCTAACCATGATTTGCAGATTTGAGATGGAAATTAGCAGTGGAAAGCTTTTTCCTAACTTTTCATATCTGCATCTTGTATGTTCCAATAATTGTTTACTTAAATGGTAGTAAAATTTTAATCATATGCTCTGTGTAATTTATCGTATGACATTTTTTTTTTCTAAGAATTTTATCTCAGTGCTTCTGCTGCTTACAATGCATATTCAGTATAACTTATATGGAAAAATTCTTGAAATATTTTTTATACAATTTTCATCTTATTAGAGCAAAAAAGTACCCAAGCTGATTTAATATTAGATTCTAAATCATACCCCCCCCCCCCCTCCTCCTCCTCCATTAAAAGTTATATACATCCATATGATCAAGATTTCACAGTTTAGTTCAAATTTATTATTATTGGGCTCGTACAAAAAAATTTGTTGTTTTTTTTTACATATATATATAACAGATTTTTATTAAGGATCTGTCATTTAAGCATTCACAGTTAAGTAAAGTTTGAAATCATCTCAGCAGATATTACATCATCACATTTGTCTAATTCTGTTTACAGTTTTGTCATTTCTTATCAGGGCCCAATTTTAAGCACACACTTCCATACTTTAGGGGTAGACTTTGTCACTAAACCTTGCAGGCTGCAGTATAAACAATCTTGGTCTGAGATGCAGTAACGCTCAAACCCTATGTAAAGCATGTGTTTTCAGAATTCTGCAGCAATGTAATGTTCGCTGTAAATTGAAGTACTGTTTTAGACAGCTGCTCAGAATAATCATAACTTTACATTCTTACTAGTTATCTTGGTTTCATTCAGCAGATCTGTATCTGTGCATTGAATATGTGTGTTGTGTGTATGTGTATAAGGTGTATGTGTGTGGTGCCTTGCAGTTTGGCTTGTGTGTTTTTGCCATATGAGGTGGATCATAAAACTGTAGAAGTCCAGTTTCTCTGTTGGGACATCAGAAGTTCTTATCATATCAGAGCCTAATGAACAGGGGTAGGAGGTTATATCTAAATACTGTATATCTATGGGATAGACAACCATTCTTTCATCATGATCAGTTTACATTATCTGATTTGTGTGTGTTTTTGATGACCTCAACTGTATTACATCAACTGTTTCAGGCACAAAGGGATGACAGCTAGTAAAACACCTGGAACTAGCACCATCATTCCCTCCCGCTCCAAGTAAATATTCGGTTTTTCTTTTTTTTTTCTTTTCACTAGTTGTACATAAGCTTTTACACAATTATTGTTGATTTATTTTTTTTTTAATTAATTGGTCAGCATTGTTTCTTGAAATATTGGGAAACAAAGAGGGGAATGGGGTAATAGAACATTCCTGTTTTCATTGGTGGTAATATTGTATTAGCATTTTTTGTGTTACTAATATTATGCATATGGCTGACGGGGTGAGTTTTAGTGTGTATTGGTTCAAGAAATTTACAAGAAAATGCCATGGAAGATTAAATTCTCTCAAAACCCATGCCTCATATATAAAGAAAATGGACACCAAGAATGAAACACAGGTAGATGAAGCAGAACGTACACTGAAGAGGGTATCATGAAGTAGGCAGTCTGAAAATAATTTTTTTTTTACAAAAAATCAGAGTTTGTCCTCAGACAGATTGGCATTATGTTGAGTAAGCATTGATTTTCATAATGAGGTTCATACAAGCGGTATTTATTACATTCAAATGAATTTTCTTTCGTTCAGAAATGGCATCCAGCTTCAGGTCACTGGTTCGGGAAAGGCAGACCAAGAGGTTTGTTTTCTTTGATCCACATTTTATCTTGTATTTTTTTATGCATGGTTCTTTCACATAATATTTGGAGTTTTGTAAGTCAGAATATCATAATAATTATGAATAGAATAAATGCGAATATGGAGATGCACTTTCTTGTACTAACAATAGTTTAGCTATTAATAGCTCCATGAGTTTAGCAGATAAACTAAAACTTAACAAGGTCTAATTTTTATCAAGATTGTCATTTTGGTTCAAATGAGTTCATCATTTGTGAAATTAAAAACATTATTCTAAAAGCATCTCCATAAATTTGTGAGTTGATTTCAGTATTTATGCGTCTGGTTTTAGAGCAGCAAGTGTGCATTCTGGTGGAGCTTTACATTGTTATTCCACCAAAACTTGTGTTTGAAATTGTTTCAGAAATTCATTGAGTCTTACACCCAAGCTCTACTCCGGGCAAAACAATATGAAAGACGCTTGGGTCGCGTTAAGAAACGTCGAAGGAAGCATTCAAGTAAGTTAATTATTTTATTTTAATTTTCAAAGGATTTTTTTCCCCTACCCCTATAAGTGACTTTGTTAACTTTTTACCAGTTCTTAGTTATTTCACAAGTTGTTTTACATTTTGAAAGTTCAAGGCTCACACAGGATAATAACCTCAGGTTGCCAGGTTCAGATGAGCTGGCTGAGTGATGGGTGGCAAATTTTTATACACAAGGTCTAGTCAAGTGTTACATGCCTTTCTGTAGAGAAAGACACATGTGCCATAAAACTCACTGTGGCATTCTAAGTACCCTGTGTGAAAAATATAAATTTGTGTACATAGATTTCATTAATGGTTATTTGGTAAGTTTTTGGTTGAAACATTATTCTTCGATACAACTAGTTATCTACTTTCCACAGGTTAAGTGTGCATTTAAATTAGCCATTTCGCGATGGGACTTGTCAGCCCATATATACATATTTCTTACGTCAAAATACATGGTTTGAGCATTGAAGACATTTATTCAGTCCATCATGTCCTTTAACAAACCACTAGCTCCCATTTCCAGCTTTCTTTGTCATGTTCACTTATCACACTGTTGTCTTGCTGGCCCTTAGAATCATGTATTCATTAGTTTGATGTTTGGCTTGGCAGAAGCAAAGCGTGGGAAGTTATCTCAAGGAGTGCCTGAGATGGAGGATGCAGAGAATGGATCAGACGAAGAAGGGGCTGCAAATGAGAGAGGGAAAGACAAGAAAGAGAAAGATTCGAAGTCTGAATCCAAAGGTAAATTTTTTTTTTTTGTCTGTTACATCACATAGAAAGTATTCCATCAGTCTGAAGCTGTCAGCTCTATGCTCCATGTGAGTATTACATAACTATTGATAACCTAGCTGTCTATATTTAAACAGATTCTGAAAGTTGTCAGCATATGGCTGAGCCAGCATATTTATTTATTCAACTAAAGTTGGGTGTGATTGAAAACCTGCCATATTAACAAACTCCTGCTGTTCATTGTTTTATTCTTCTTCTTCTTGGGTCAGATAAAAACGATACAAAGTCTGGCAGTGGATCAACTGCTAAGCCACAGCCTCAAAGCAGTGGGATCAAAGAATCTGTACCGCCAGCAGAGAAGGAGAAAGAGTCAGAGAAAACAGCCGAGAAAGCTAAAGATTCTGAGGTGGCACTCGCAAAATCTGCTGGAGAACCCAACCGCATCTCTCCCCCACCTTCCCCTGTACCTGTGCCAAAATATGATGTGGTATCTTTACTGGAGAAAGGCCATACACTGAGGTCAGAGCAATAATGATGAGATCAGATTAAGAGAGAGAAAAAAAAGTTTTTTCGCCTATTTTAATAGTTTACCTTGACGCCTTTCACATACCCATAAACGAAATGTAAATGGATTTAATTTTGGAAACTCTATTGGAGTTACCTTTAACATGTCTAAGCTCTATTGTGGTTTGTGAGGCAAATGCATTTCTTTTTAAGTTCAAATTCTGTTTAATGGTCTTTACAGTAAAGTGCAAGCTAGAACAGCTTTTGCCATGTATCTCATACGAGTTCAACAAAGATTGCTGTCTGACTGTGGTGGAGTTTTGAAGCCAGAGGACATTGATGCCCTCAATGAACAGATGGTAAGTGGAGACAACCTAAATGATAATGAAAAGAACACAGCATACCATTTTGTCCAGTTTTGGGAAGGGCAGGAAGATGATGTGAGTGCCCCGTCCTGAAAGAATTTTAAAAGTGCTGAAATGCCTTTCTAATAGGGATGCTCTTCTGTGAAGCTCTCCGGTAGTCAAGCTGTCCTAAGAGGCTCATTTTCTTCTTTCATTCCACATTTATAATTATCTCTCAGTACATAAACTGAATATCAGACTTTGAATGTTCAGGCCTGTGCATAAACATGTTTTCTGTTGGAATGCAATTGTAGTCGAAAATTCAGTAGATCGTGGAGTTATAAAATGTAGGATTTGCTGATTTGTGGAAAATCTAACAACTCTTTTCATCTGCTGTACTTTTAGTTCAATTTTGTTTAAAGGCATTTCTTATGTAGGCAGATTTTTCTGTTTGGGCAATTCCTTCCTTTGTTTCAATGGCAGTTGTATTCATAGACAAAAAGGGCAATGCGAAATCAAACTGTTTGAAGATGATCAAAGATAGCCAGCCTTGGCATGCAGGAGATCATGATTCAGAAAATTTTGTAAGGGAAATGTCAAAACAGATCAGGATTAACTGAGGCTGGCCTGAGCATTTCGAACATCAAGACAGCCTGTGCTGTAGGCCGGGCAGTCCTGTTTACTGTTTCATAGAAATAGAAGTGCTTTGGGTTAGTTCCAGTGCCTTTATTCTATCTTTGAAATAATGTTTAACTGCTATTTGAGTGCCACATGATTCCCTCATACTTTTTTTATGGAAAGATAGAATAAAAAGACCTGTCTTGACTGAAGCATTTCTCATAGAAAACCCATGTCAGCCTGAATGGGGCTGCATGGACCCAATTACGCTACGGGAACAATTTAGATCACGGGTGCAATATAAGAGAAGAAATATTCTACAAAATATAGACCAGTCATCGGTATGCACCAGTTGGCAAAATAGTAGGAAAATGGACAGCAAAGTTATAGAATGCCAGACAGTAGGTGAGGGTGACATAAATGTGTTTTACAAATAACTAATGTATGATCTAGGCCCACCTGGTTTGGGTTAAGTAGCATTACAGCATATCGTCGGTTGGCTGTTGGAACCTCGTTAAGTTGATTTTTGGGCAAATTCACTTTTTTTTAAAAATGATGTCTATGGCACGAGACACATAGTTGCATTTGAAAAAATGAACAAAATTCTACTTAGTAGTGGAGAAATACGTTGGTGTAATTCCGTGTTATAACCTCGGTAAAGTTCAGCTGGGTGAATGTTGCCGCTTGAACCTTGCTAACATTGTTTGCGAGGTTATGCATCGCTGGTCACGGCCCATTGTTGGCCTTCGAACCTCATTAAACATTTAGCTTGGTCATGTTTATTGGCTACTGACAATTATTGGCGCTTGAAAAAGAAGAAAAAATGTGAAAGTGGACAAAAGCACTCAATGTAAAAATCATTATTTCATAGTAGTATCATGTTAGCAAATAACGAGATGGAATAAAGGCAGTCATGTACTGCACCCTGTAACTCATAATTATTTTAATGAGTTTGGAGATACAGGGAATAGGTTATTGTGTACAAAATTTATATACACACACACTAATACACACGTTAATTAGGTTTTGTTAATTACTTTATATAATTATAATCATTGAGTATGGGGACAAATAAAAAGTGGTCACTTTGAAATAGCCTAGATCTCAAATGTCGTAGATTTTGCATCCTAAGTCAAAGATATTATCATTGATGCAATCGCTGATGTCGGGGTGAAATTGAATGAAAAGGAAGGGGCTGCGGCGAGTTCACAGTCTTTGAAGTTGCCACTCAATAGGATGGACACTGTTTTTGGAGAAAGAAAGACAAGACCAGCAAATATGGGTGGGTCTGATGTGACCAAAAAAGGTAGTGGTTAATATTATTTGGGTAAATTATATGATTGATCAATCTGTAATTAATCATGCGCATCTTTGACCCACACCTTAATAACTATAAATAATGTCAGTCTCATATCAATCAGTGGCTAGTCAAAGTAAGGCGCCCCACTAGTGAACATCTATCTCAAAGATCAAAGATCCACAGTGCAGTTGTCTCTCAAAATCCTTAAGTGCAGTTTTCTCTCACAGACCCAGAATGCAGATCTGTCAAAGAACCAGAGTGCACCTCTTTCAAGTTGCAGCTCTTTCAAAGAACCAAAATGCAGCTCTCTCTCAAAGAACTAGAGTGCTCCTCTTTCAAGTTCGATCTCTCTCAAAGAACCAAAATGTAGCTCACTCTCTGTCAAAGAACTGGAATGCACCTCTTTCAAGTTGCATTTCTCTCAAAGAATCAAAATGCAGCTCTCTCTCAAAGAACTGGAATGCACCTCCCTCAAAAACCAAAATGCTTCTCTCCATCTGTCTGTCTCTCTCTGTCATGAAAAACCAGAGTGCAGTTCTCTCAAAGAACCACAGCATATTATTTCAAGTATTCCAATAGACAGAAGAAAATGAACTGCCCAACAGAACTGCAACCCCCCCCCCCCACCAACTGAAATCCTGGGGTTCAAATTCAGATGCAAAGTGTTAACCCTCACTCTGCACAGGGCAGCAAATGCTGCCCATGTTTCACAAGCGCTCACGCCACATGGGCGGCAAAAGCCGGCAAGGTCAAGCTGACCGCGCCATGCGCAAGCCGTATTTTCACGCGTCGGGTCACTGACCTTTTTGAGACATAACCACCGTCTTATTGTTCACTGTATCTCTTCTAAATCAAAGGCATTGTGACATGGACATATTAACCAGTGAACCACTGGTCGGAATCACAAAGACTAAGCTTTCAAAGGCTCTCCCCACACTTTCAAAAGATGTAACATCAACATGCGAACTGTCGCTCAACAAATTTGCAATATTATCTCATTTTCTCACAAGCTGACCACCATCTGGAGTTGTCTGTATCTAAGAACCAATCAGAAACAAGCTCTGAAATAATCTTTGCCCCAAATGCCCACATTGGTTTATTGGTATGTGTCAATCAGGATGAAACCATTTGTGTAGGGCTTGTGAGGGCGTGCCTAGTTATCATGCTTCGTTCTCACGAAAACTACAGCTGTCAGTTTGGAATCACAAGCCAGATCAGTGGTTAGAGACTGACAGACTAAGGTTTTGCTGGTTAATTCATTATCAAGCGTGATAAGGCATAGCAGCGAATGTTTTCATACTGATCAATAAAAACCAAACTACCTGGACAGCGTGAGTGGTCATCGCATAGCGGCAAGGGTCAGTGATCCCAGATAAGATTCTCCGTGAGTAAGATCACTGACCGGGCAGCGGGCTTTACGGGTAGCGCGCGGGGTGAGAGTTAAGAGGGAGAGAGAGGCAGGGGGCATGTGGATGCAGATGGAGGAAGGAGAGTTGGGGGGGGGGGGGGAGGGGTGAGCAAGAAGAGAAAGAGAGACAAAGGTAAATAAAGAAGGAGAGAGAGAGAGAGAATTAAAGAGGACGTGGAGAGAGAGAGAGAGAGAAAGATAAATAAGAGAACGAGAGAGAGAGACTTAATGATGTATTTAATGTCTTTTGTAAACAAATTACATGTAATACTTTGTGTTACTAAAGAGCGAAGTGTGAACATATGGTTAGTTTTAGGCCAGATAGTAAATCATTCATTTATATTACATTCATTCAAACAGTGATAGAAAATAAACGAAGTGAAATACTAAGTTAAGAAGAATCATCATTTGTTGGTTTCAAGGGATGAATTCAAAACAGAACTAAAACAGCTAAGACGACAACAAACGCCACTGAGGCACATTTAAACAAATTTTTACTATGCCCAGAGAAAGGTAGCAAGGTTCTACGATAACTGAGCCTTGTGCTGTATGCGCTTGAACCTTATTAAAACTATAGCAAGGTTCCAACAGCCAACTTCAGTGTGTTATAACCTTGTAAACTCTGGTCACATAATTACATTGGTTTGTCGTCAAAATGCAATACATGGTACAACTACTGGTCAAGAACGTTGGCTAGGCACCAAGCTACAGCTCCCAATAATGAAAACTATTAAAGATAATCAGTTTTTTCCTTCTCCTGTAAAATTTTGATTTTTGACTTAACGAGGTTCCAACAGCCGACTGACAATATATGGAAATGTCCCATAATATATTGGACTTACCTCATCCATATAACTCGTTTGCTTTTTCAGGATCTGGTATTACGTTTTCTGAAGCGAGCAGCTGTCAACTTGCCCCAGGTATTTCGTGTTGTTGTTCCAAGTAAAAAACTTCCCCTTAGTGATAGGAGGAGGATTCTAGCTAAGCAGTTGGGCGACTTTGTGCATATATACAACAAGGTAAGTTGGAACTAAAACTAGTTTTCTAATAAATGCTTTTAAAAACAAATTTTAATACGATCATAAAATTCATCCATATTTCCCCGTAAATTTTATGTACAATCAGAGATAAGATAATATTATATTTATAACCTGATATATTTGAAATAGACATATATATGTAGAGAGCACTTTGGAGATTTGTAGCCAATACATTTCTTTCATGGCAGATGGAATTTAATGAGCCTGTATTATGCAGGCAATGGAAATACAAGTTACTGTGAAGGCTAATAAGGCCTATATGTGAAGCAAATATCTATGGGATAACTGCAGTTAAAGTTCTCTCTGTTACATAATTCAGGGGCAGCTTTCATGATTGCAAGTTTAACATGACCTCATTTATGGCTTAAGCTCATGGTGCAAAATGAAAGACATTTAAACGTTCAGCCATCTAACTTCCTGCACCAGGAAACCTGCGCTTTTTCAGCTGCCTATACTGTTAGAATTTTAGGACAATTGTCAACAATAGCTAAGAGCCCTGATCTGTGCTGTCTTGACATAAATCTTTAGTTCAGATGCTCTCACTGTGAGTTCAGCCCAATGTTTTACTTGAGGTATTCCTCATCCTGAAGGTTATTTGTATCCCATTGTTTTTTATCGTTAGATTTGTTTCAGGCTGCTCAGATTTTGCCATTATACGTGGTAACTTTCAGATTTGGCAGGTAACGCATTTGTGAAATTCTTTGTGAAATCTCAGTCTTGTGGCAAGTTCCCAGGGAAAGTTGAGACAAACATTTTGTAATTTTTTTTATGTACAGGAAACTGATCACTTGAAAGCTGTCAGAGTAAGAGTCAAGATGGAGAACAAGAAACCCAAAAGGCTGGACAGCGCTGAGGGTCTGGATGAATCCAAATTTGATCAGTTTGTATATACAGCAGTGTAAGTAACAAAGTCCACTTCCCAGCTGCATAGTCAGTTGTGTCATTTACAGCTTCTAAAGGACATTAGATGTCTACTTTGTTTTAAGCTTGTGGATGTATTAATCTGGCAGGATTGTCATTGCTTCATGGCATAGGTCATTTAATCTGTGGACAAAATAGGAAGCTCAAGACCACACACTTCTCAACAGTGAAGTTGTTGAAAGAGAGGAGAGGTCACCCAACAAAAAGAAAAAGAAAATAAAAGATTCTATAAGGCATTCAAATGTTTTCCTGAACTGAGAATGCTCTATGATAGCATTTATTTTTGTAATAAAGCCCTCTGTCTAAATATTGTCAGGCAACAGTATTCTTGTTGTGCTTGCAGGGAAGGTGAGTTGGAGGAGGTGTTAACTACTTACACCAAAATCAACAAATCAGCAGCAATTTTCCTGGGCGGTGACTCTAAACCTGGAGCAAATCCATTAACTGATCCCAAACGGGAAATGTTGTCTCGCCGTCGTGAGAATCCAGACATCACTGATGGCACGG
This sequence comes from Onchidella celtica, assembly GCA_963931925.1. Lineage (NCBI taxonomy): Eukaryota > Metazoa > Mollusca > Gastropoda > Systellommatophora > Onchidiidae > Onchidella > Onchidella celtica. Next base: position 57,138,517 of record OZ007569.1, on the reverse strand, counting down.
TGCCTGTGGGTACCATGGATGATGTGACAAAGAACAGGCATGGTCAGTATCACTGAGGGAAATCAATACTGAACACAAACATTGGTCACTTCTTGCTTTTTATCATGCCATTTGTTGCTTTTTTCACAAGCCCATTTCTTGCTCTGTTAATTTACTAAGTGCATTTTCTCAGATTAATATATCTGATCATTGAAAGCTGCCAAACAAGTATATGGCATTAAATTTCCCACTGCTTGATAAAATGCTTCTTTGCACGTGGAGTAAGAATTATTTATAACTGTATAAATGGAGTTCTTAAAGTCTTCCTCTACCACAGCTAATTCTGCTGTGGGACTACAATTCACCAATGATTATTAATTTGAGATTAAAGCAGTGATTAATTTATTTGCTTAATTAATTATAAATTTAAAAAAATTTAAATGCTGTAAAACTTAAGAATTCAGAAAAGAAAGAAAGAAATGGTTTGGAGTACTTTTAGATATTGCTGGGGTTGTGGATAGAAAGCTACATCTGCAGGTAGTCCAAACATGTTCGGGGCTGGTGTGTAGGCAGATGGTACAAAAACAAGAGGTTTTCACTGAACGACTTGTAATTTTATGAAAAAGGAAACAAACAGATCCATATGCTGCCAGTTGGATTTTATGTGTACAAGTCACTGCAAGAATCCACGGGCTAAACAAAATAATTTAAATAGATCACAGACTGAATGAATAGAATTGTATTCATAAAGCGTAAAAACAATTTCAGGGAAAGGTTGGAATGGTATTTAGATGAAAATGAAAGAAGACTACACAGTTACATCATTGGGAGACATGAGAAATCACTTTTAATGTGCTGAAATTCGAGAATCATTAATTAGTGATGATCCTTTGGTTCGGTAACAAGAAGAGATCTGAATGAAACAAAATTTGTAACGAACTCACTGGCTTTTTTTTAGTGGAAGTCTTAAACCATGTTAAGAATTTTTACTTTTCCTCTCTTGCAGATAATTCACCCCCTCCAAGTGTCAATAATAACAATAACTATTTAGGTAATGAATGATTGAGCTGGCATTTAAAACTTGAGTTGTTTTCATGATCAGCTAGAATTAGTTGATTTTCTTTTTTTTCATTCAAACTGCTTATATTTTTGTAGTTTTTGGGTTTAATCATTTACTGTCCGTTCTCACTGTTTCTTTTTTTGTATTAAACTTTTCTTGCTGATGCATTTCATTTGAAAGCCTCAACTGTGATCATAATTACAGTTAATTTGATCACTTGGGTTTACTTAGTGAATGTTCATTATTTGTGAAGTTCAAACACCAAAAGCAACAAATTTTAAACAGTTATAACTTCTGGGTGTGCAGACAACAAGTAACCTTTTTGCCTAAATAATGCTGTCTAAATTTTTTTTTAAATTTTCAAATGGTAAGAAATTGAGAAATTTCTGGTCTAGAAACTGGGAAGATTGTGAAATGCAGCTTTTATATGTTTTACAAACTAAGTAAATTAGTATGTTTTCTAGTCTTATAGTTTAGTGCAAGTGGTTCATTGAATGAAGTTTGAAATCTCCATCATAGTTTACTCACTTAAGTTTAACAGCAGAAAGGTATTTAGTAACTATGTTTTTAGTTCACCCTAAGGTGCATTCCTAATGTCTAGCAGTTTTATTTTCTGTACAGAATGACAAATTAGTGTGTGACAAACTTTTGTCATACCAGTCATGTGAGGTGTTCATTTTGCATTAGATTTCTCTTGTGTAAAATAGTGAGATCTACAAGAGATATAATCATTTCTGTATTCTGTCCATGCTTTCTAGACATTCTGCACTTCTTTTCATCCATTTCTTATTCTTTAGACAAGCCCATGCTGAGTTAACAATGCCAGTCATCGCACGAAAATTGAATGAGTAGAACATGTATCATGCTGCTCTAACAACTGTTCAGAGAGTCATGGACACTTACATATTGTAGGCTGCTCGCATGTGTAAAGCCTAAAATTGCTGGAGCAAAAGTGTGCCCTCCAACAAAGCCCCAGTCCACGAGTAGAATTAGTTAGCTGCATATTATATTTACCCTTAACAACTTTTTAATGTTCATGCAACATCTAATGTCACTTGAGTTGTTACATGCATACCCAGGATGTCAGGTCCACTGTAGTCTTAGTCCAGTCTGTGCTTACTTAACCACTGCCACATGCTTCTTTCCCCTCACTGTTTTTGTTGTATAGGCCATAGCTCATCAGCCTTTGACATACGTGCAGGAGAAGGCCACGGAGTTGCCTCACGGCCTGGCTCGGCCCATTACCACGGCTCAACCCACTCATATTCCGCAGCTGTCTCAATCTACACCCAGAAACTTGGGAGGCCTCGCTCTGCATCCAGCAACAGCACATCTCGTGCAGGTAGTTAGAGCACACAGGGGAATACCTATGACAGAAGACATATAAAACTACAGTAGGACCTGGAAAATTGGAACAGTTGTGTTCTGGAGAATATTGTATTGATTTCTTTCTCTATTTCTTGATCTTCTTGCTCTGCATTTTTATCGTTTGTAAATTTATTCATGAAGAGCTTTAAAAGTAGTCTGTTTCTGTTAGTGTTCAACAATGCTTAGAACTTAACTGACTCCCCATCCAGCCCTGCAGGAGTACAATGAACTAACAAGTGGTGGCTATATTTAAAGTTTTTGTTACGTAGTGCAGATGGTTTGTTCACTCCAATTTTCTGATTTTGCTCATCTTTTTCATTGGTCAACTTGCAGCTGTTCAACCAAGCTGATTATTATGCAGCAGGATGTAGATTTTCTGAAGGGTAACAGAGAATTTAAAGGACATACAGAAAGATTGATTGTGGAAATACTAATTACCAAATAGAAATAATGAAAAAAAGGATGGTTGTTTACATTTGCAGCTTTACAAAAAGTTGCTTGGTTTGCTTTTGTATTTCAATATCAGTTAAGACTACAGGAAATAGCTACATTCATTTGCAAACCATCTATAATCTCCTATACATATCCCAATTATCCAGGTCCTTCTGTTCATCCATATAAACACACATGTCAAGCTGGTATGTCAAACTTGTCAAACAACGATATGATGCAAAATTAGAGGAAGGCCATGATAAGGATATGTTGATATACCCAAATGATAACTTACACAGGAATAATATATCCTCGGACAGAGCTTTCTCTTCTTAGCTTCCAGAGAAGTTATCAGTGGTATAATTTCTTAGTTAAAGGAAAATGCGATGTCACATTTTGGAAAGGAGGGAGCCTGAATGGCTGCAATATTGTTAACTCAGATTGCTTTATTTCAACAAAGCGGTAATAAACACAGGTAATTCTTAATGACATATACACCCTTCTGTTTCAGGTAGGATAAAGCTGTTCATTTAAGAAATTCTACAATTTCCACCCCCATTATCTATTTCCGTGTAGTGACTGACTTCAAAATTTTTCCTTAGCTGTTTTCTCATACTCCAAGTTTCTCATTCGACTCTCTCATGTCATGAATTGAAATAGAATTTTTGCATATTTGAAGATTTTGTCCTGAACTTACATTAAAAAACATATCATTAACACATCCTTCCTTCCACCCGGCCCCCTTTGTGGAGGAGGGGGGTATTTCAAATTCAAAAGTCAGTATAAGGATCCATGACATATTTTAATGTTGGAACACTATTATTCACATAGTTCTAATTCGTCATTAATTTCACTTTGCTCACGAGAAACCTGCATAATTGTTCAACTTTCCTCAGACGTTCCACTTCCCCTAAGAAGGTCTGCTTTAGTTATTTTCATATTAAATCATAGTTCTCACTTCTCATTATTTTTATCTCCAGCACCAATATCATTATCTCTTTTTGCACTATTACCAGTTGTAGAAATGTAGAATATAGTTTCTGTAGATACATTTGAACAATCTGATTATAAAAAGCTGAGCCTATGTTTTAAATGCCTTTGATCCTGTTACTTATAATCTGATGTATTTCCAAATTCCCTGTGAAGGACGAACTATCTTGACAAGACCAGCATCGGCGGCTACCAGCCGAACAGCAGTTCAGCCCCCTAATTCCATCTTCACAACATCAGATCCCATAGTCGGTAAGTTCATGGGGTAAGGCAGAAATATTTTAATGATGAGATTTATCTGCTTATGCAACCATACATCAGTGTGTCTTTATGCCTCTGCCAAACCAGTGATTTCAGTGACAGGACTTTGTGAGTACTTCCAGCTTCATTATATGCTTGGTCGTTGCATTATAATCATTGTTACCACCAAATCAGTGACATCAAGGTAATAAAGCTTTAGAATAATTCAGATTGACTTTTCATGTATAATCAACACCTTAGTATAGGCAGTCGGGTTTTGGATATCCATCCCTACATGTTTCTGATAAAGTGCGAATTGTTGTTCTTTGTTCAGGGTGTGAGGTCTGAGCCTTATAACCATTTATGGAACAAATTCCTTGCATAGTCCATATTAATTTAACCCACACCCCGCATGCGATGACTCAAAGCCCACTGTCCGGTCAGTGACCTTACTCACGGAGAATCGTGCCTGGGTCGCACTGACCCTTGCCCATGTACGATGGCCACACTACCGCTGTCCACGTGGTTCGGTCTTTATTGATCAGTATGAAAATATTCGCTGCTATGCTTTATCACGCATGATAATGAATTAACCAGCAAAAGCTTTATCTGTAAGCCTCTAACCAATGATCTGACTTGTGATTCCAAACTGTCAGCTGTACTTTTCGTGAGAATAAAGCATGATAACTAGGCATGCCCCCCCCCCCCCCCCCAAGCCCTAAACAAATGGTTTCATCCTGATTGACATGTACTAATGAATCAGTGTGGGCATTTGGGGGGAAAGGTCATTTCAGAGCTTGTTTCTGATTGGTTCTTAGATACAGACAACTCTAAATGATGGTCAGCTTGTGAGAAAATGAGATAATATTGCAGATTTCTTGAGCGACAGTTTCGCATGTCGATGTTACACCTTTTGATAGTGTGGGGAGAGCCTTTGAAAGCTTAGTCTTTATGATTCTAACCAGTGGTTCACTGGTTAACATGTCCTTGTCACAATGCCTTTGATTAAGAAGAGATACAGCGAGCAATAAGACGGTAGTTATGTCTCAAAGAAGTCAGTGACCCGATACATAAAAATACGGCCTGCGTGGTCAGCTTGACCTTGCCATATTTGTACGCCCATGCAGAATGAGTGCATGGAAAGTCAATGCCATATTTCGACGCCCTTCGCAGGGTGAGAGTTAAGGATTTTGATGGGGTTAAACTTCTTCAACTATTTGACCAGGCATATGAGGGGGGTTGACTGCACAAAAGTGGTTGTGTTCATGCTTGACATTGTGACAATGACATGGAAGTGATTCTTCTGGAATCTCTTCCTGGAAAAATTATTTTATTCCAGTATAGTAAACTTAAACCAGCATTCTTCGGTACTTGATTGGACTTGTGTAACTTAAATTTGCACTGGCAATGGCAGAAGCACATGCTAGACTTATTTCTTTCACAATACTTGGGCCTTTGTGCGTGCAGTCTCAAGATTCAGTGTCTTTACTTGAGAAGAAATTGTCTGTCGGCCCAGTCAAACAGAATCAGAGATATAGTAAGCATGAGGAAAACACTCAAGTTGAATATCTCAGTTCAGCACAGCTATCACAAACATGAGGTTTCAGTGCTTCCGTACATGCCCTCAAAGTAGGATGCCCATTTTACTTGTATGTTTGATTTTATTTCTCCTGTAGACACCTACAATGAAAAAGCAATCCAGGATGCCCTCCAGCGACTGGCATTGAGACAACAAGCCCGTCAGTATTCAGCTGTAAATGGCACCAACGTTTTGAAAGGAGATGTTGGCAGCATGAAACCTCCACCAACTGGGATGCGACCCTCAACCTCAGCAGGGAGAGAACAATACATGCACCCAGCAATGTCCATAGCTGGTCAGTCTTTGGGTCAGTCTTCTCCTCAACCTTATCACAGATCTATTTCTCAGGGATCAGGTGATTGTTGGATGTTGATTATCTGAAACATCGTGCACTTGTTTCTCATGGTTGAGGTCTTTGTTGAGGGTGCTCAGTTGTATAGTTGCCCCCAGTTTTGTTTCCTATGTGAGCTCAGCTAAGTTTAATATATATACTAAACTCACATTTCCAGAGTCAAATGAGTATCCTGATCTTAGTGCTTCAAATTTTTAATTCTTCTGTTCCTCACATCATCTCAGTTCTCTTATCTGATTTAACAGAGGTCAGATATATTCGGGCAGTTTCTTTCAACTTGTTATTCTAAGACAGCTTTTCAGTTTTTCCACCTCCAAGCATTAAACGAGATGCAGTATTCCCAAGAAACTTCCTTTGTGTATAGGATTATGGGTAAACAGTACTAATGCATAGTCCATTTCAGTGTAGCACAGTGAAGACTAATTTACTTATAGGCAGTCTTACATGGTGGGGGCTCAGGGCTGGCTTAAAAATGGCTTTTCCAATGGAACCAAGAAGGTTCTTTCTGTTTTATACATTACACTTCTTGTTTACCAAATACATGTAGAAGGGATGTCATTAGGTCAGAAATAGAGTAGATTTGCTCAAAGGAAGGTTACACAAAATTTAATATTACAAAGCAGGAGCAGAATTGTCACTAGAAATTTAATTTGAGGGATAACATGACACGATGTTAGTCTTCAGCTAGTGCTGACTAGAAGACGTAAAACAGTATCAGTTTTTGATGAATTGCCGAAGCTGTGATAGCAAATTGTTAGTCTCCAATAATTTTGTTATGAGTCTTGCATAAAATGTGGAAAAATTAATGTATTATACATTTTTTCTTAACCATCCTTTTTATCCATATTAAGGAAAAGTATTGATTCTGCCTTCCTTATTTAACTTCCTACATGCAAATATTGACCTACAGGATGTGAAAAGTAGCATTTTGTTTCTCAGGTCAACGCTACTTTACATTAGAAGAACACCTTGCCCGTTCTCCCACCCTGCCACTATCTGGTAGCAGCCTTGCTAGAAGGCCATCCTACACAGGAGCGAACCCATCCAAACCATCTCAACCTCAGCCATCAAGCATCCATGTGCAGAGTGCCAACACCACCTTCAACAATTTTGTAGAGGATCCCACTCTACAGTGGCAAAACGAAATAGCTACTGCCTACAACGAGGTGACAGGAGTTCCACCTCAGAATTACCATATGGCTTCTGTCAACAGCAGACAGTATCAAATAGCACAACAACATGCTATGAAACAGCGCATGATGGAGCAAAGCAAGGTCAGGGTGACTTCATTGGCTTAACCCTTTCAGGTTCTTGTGTCTATATTGTTTTGGTCCCTGCACTGTGGTACTATAGTGCAGGTAGTGATTTAATTTAGTGAAGATCTTGAGATGCACAAACCTGAAAGGGTTAATGATACTTCTTATTGCATTGTTGCAAGGCTACTGTTGTCATCTTAGGGCCTGAGGGTTATTGGTCCCAAATCCCATCGGGAACTAGTGTGCTCATCCCAGACCGATTGAGTTATTGACTCGTGATGGCCATGGAACAGAAAACAGCAGTCTCCTTGAGCTGTTTTTCACCCCCATAAAGACAGTTGGAAAGGGTTGGAGGATCAGGGAGGTAGTGGGATCTGAGTGATGGTAGTCCCTGGCATTCCAGCAAGATATGCTCGACTGTCTCCTGTTGGGACCCACAGTGTCGACATACGGGCTCTCGGAGTGGATTGAAGCGGTTTAGATGCGCGTTCAATTGGACATGTCCCGACCTCCTACGTTGGATGATCGTCACATATTTGTGCTCTAGTTTATGTATTGGGTCTTTTTGGTCAGGTTTGTTTTGCTGTTGGTACACCCTACGGCCTTTCATTGAGCTTGCCCATTGACTTAGCCATTTCTTGCGTCCATGCGCGCAGATTTTTGGCTCGGGCTGCTGGGTGTGACCCATCAGGAACTGAGAATTCAATAAATACATACTTTTCACACAACAAGCAAGTGAACAAATTATGGGAATAGTTTTGAAAGTCTGTTTTATTTCCTGTTGATTTAGGGAGATGGTTTTAAAAATATAATATTGTACTGTAGAACAGAATATCTTGATTTTGTTTTTCATTGGCAGTAATACTGTTTATGGATATAATGTGCATGCATATGTAGTTTTGGGAGCATTTCTTTGTATTATTTGAATTTTGATTTTGGTTCTTTATCTACCAGTATTTGTGTAATTATGTTTATGAATAACTGCATATGTGGTCTGTCATGGTTTGTGTGTGTGTTTGTTTTGTGAAAAAGTCATGATATTCCTTGTTATGATTATCTTGCTCTTTTGAGGTTAACTGGCAAAGTGTAATTTCTCTATATAACTATAAATGTCTCTCAGATAATTCTTCCTTTTGATCACCATTCTCTGTCCTTTTGTTTTAGCGCCATTATGAGATATAGCCATTGTTATGGTATACTTCATGAAAATACACAAATGCATATACCTTTGCCGATTTTTTTCTAGGTTATGTTAGAGCAGTCAAAAGCCAAGCATGACGCTTTGGTCACCCAGGCTCAGAATCAGCAGTCTTCCACAATGGCACCAACCTACTCTCACATAGAGGACATGAGCCAGGATTTGTCCACCTCCAACCTTGACCACTTTCTGGGTGCCAGGTCTCTGGTGCCCAAACCCCCAGAGCATCCTGCACTGAAACGCCCTCCAAGTGGTCACAGAGTCAATAGGTAGGCAGCATCTTTACCATCTGGGAACTCAGCTCCATATACAAAATTTGAAGTTCTTTACAGTTTATGAATTCTCATGGAATTTTTTACATTGCACCAGTATTTGGGCTTGTTATCTTTCTGCCATTTTGCTGCAAAATTCTTGTGAAAATTGGACACTTGGTTGTGTTTCTGCAAATTGCTTAAGTCTATTTAAATGTGTTTGAAGTTATCAAACCGACCACATTTAATTTTTTCATGCTGTCCCATAGCATTTTACATAGGAATTCATGTGGCTTCCCAGTGCTAAACAGAAATTCCTAATAGATATTTATTTCATTTCCAAGAACAAAATTCCTTGTGTCTTCTGAATTGTTCCTAGACTTAACTTAATTTCTTCATTAATTCCCAGTAGTCAGACCATGTCCCAAATCTAATTTATTATTTATGTAACATTTTTATTTCTTCTTCTTCTTTTGTTTTTGTATTCTGCGTGATATGGAATAGAAGACATAAACAGGTTATACTTTGTCACAATTCCCCTGGACTGCATAAATATTTTCAATGGAGGTAATTTAGAGAGGAGGAAAAATTTCTTTAAAGATCACAAAATGAGTTTTATACTTTGACAATAAAAATTTCTTTTTCACTCAGGAAACCTGGAGTGGATGAGAACAACTTGAATTTCAACTTCTATTCTACTTTGATGGCAACAGGTCATGGCTCACAGAGTTAGAAGTTTGGTAGGTGCACTTAGTGCTGACAACAAATGAAAACAGCCTTTTATTTTTTGATAGTTGCATTCTTGCTTGTCTATCTGTGGTTATTCATGGACTTGTCACAAGATACTTGGAGTGTTTATATAATTAAGTTGGGAATAAATCATTGTCACATAATTACGCATGAAGTGCCACATGCATTTTGCCAACCTCTTGCTTCACTGCCCACCATTGTCCAGTAAATTTTCTGAGGCATTTCATACTATTTTATAAACAACAAGCAGTCTGTGCCCAGGCTTACAAAAATATGCTTTCCTTGGCATCCTGAACAGATAGCAATTTAACCTTTTCATATCACCCCGCTCCTGTCAGTCGTGGGCTGTTTTACAACCGATTGATACACTGGTCGCCTGCGAGGTGCGACCACCCACACTCCCGTTTGCAGCACCCCACACGACCTATGTAACACATAGTTTCAAAGCACATGCTGTTTTGGCTATTTGTTTGTACGATTCTCATTATACTCCTGTGAATAAGCTTGCCAATGATACTAAATATAGTCTAGCTTTGTCAGAAGATTTTATATATTATGAATTTCAAAAACACTATTTGATAGTGTGTGCACAGGTAATAGCCACTATAAAGGTGGGCATGCGAGAGTCATGATCCCCGCGATGTGAAAAGGTTAAACATGGTGATAATTTAACTCTGCATTGATTTACAACAAACTACGGAAACATGACACTGGAAGAGGAAACTTTTCTACAAGACATGGACAGGAAAATCTGGGACCGTTAAACTATAAAATATGGCATGGGAAGAGTTGGGTCTCGACTTGTCCAGTTTGAATCACACTCTTTAAATACAACAAATGTGATGCTTGTCAAAATTTTGCAGCAACAACCTTCTGTCACAGTCTCAAATCCTTTTGTATAATCCAATGTCAATGAATATGGCAATCGCTGACTTATACAAGGTTGATCTATCCACCTGGGGTGTAGATGAATACTTGTGATAGCCCACTATCCACCTGTGATATAATAATTGTGACAGGCCACTGATCCATGTGTCAATGTTGTATTTCTGATTCATGCAGGATGCTCAGGCCATCATTCTTGCAGTTCTAGCAACTTTTGCTGGGAAAACATCATGCTGTATGTTTTGCTGATGGTTTGTCATGGTCTGCTTTCATTGGTGGAAGCACACAAGGGATTGATAGACTCCCAACACCGGAATGATTAGGTTATATACGTTTGGAACAAATGGCATGAGAGATGATTAAGAATGGTTGTGAGTAATCTCTGAGAGGGTCATTGTGATATGGATGATTCATGAGATAGCCTTGTAAAGGATATGTTGTGGTGCACAGTGAACTTTTTGAAGAAAAATGTCACAGCACTAAGTTTTAATTGCTAAGTTTCAAATATATAATTTTCACTGACATCTGAGATTACATATTGAATCAATGATATTTGAGAAAAGGGGAGGTAAAACAATACAAACTTGGTAATGGGGAGGTAATTTGAGTCTAATTGGCCTCACCAAAGAACAATTTTTACATCATAAGCTTGCCTCTTAATTTTACATGTACTCATGTTTTTGGCGGGTTTTTTTTTTTTTTAAATTAGCTTGTCTCTGAAATTTTAGATGCTCCCTTCATAGTCAGACAAACAGAAACAAAAAATAGTTCTTCTAACATCAAATTCTTTTGTAATCTGTTTTTAACGAGTTGTGGTTGTTTTCTTGAGCCATGAACAAATTTAATTTGCTGATTTTGAAGACCAGATTGAATCCACAGTTTCTTTTTGTTATTTGAAAGTCAGATAGATATTTTACATGTGAATATGCCAGACAATCTGTACGAGAAAATTCTGAACATTTTTAAAGCAAATTTTGCCAGGAAGTAACCATCAATTCAATTTAAAAATTCATTCAAATGCTTTTAGTTAGTGGTGAGGATCAGCCATTCATTTTTTACATTTGACATCAATGAAATACAAATATGCACAAGTTTCCATCAAAAGTTTGCTCAAGATGGTGAGAATGATTTCAGATGATGGAGTTTCTCACTGGCTGTTGTGAAATTAGATTGGCATTGAAATACTTAAACTTTGCAGAGGGGCTCACTCAGTTGACATACATTCCACAAAAATTGCATCTGAAACGTCATTTTGTTTATAAAACTGAATCACCAACCACAGGCAGTTAAAGTATCTTTTTATGGAAAAACCTCAAAGTAAAGAAAACAAGCACAATTCTTCACCATTTTTCATACCTGGAAACCAGCACATTGAGCCTGTGGTTAGTCTATTTGCCAGATGTTTCAACATATAACATGAATTTTAAAATGGGTCTAGTCAGGGTTTGACATGAAATTAAGCATCAATATATTACACAACTAAATTGAATACATATATGTCGTAATTCAAACAATATGTAGAGTAACAAGATCTTGAATTTCCGTCCATTTCTGGGTTCACGAGTTGCTAAGAACACACCTGCCTTGTTTGTGAAGTAGTATGTATGTTTTGATACTGATATCTGCCATATTTTCATGTCCTTCCTCCGGTGATGATGTCAGCGTATAGTTCTGCACTGTTGAAGAGAGTATTGAACAGAAGATATGTATGTGCACTTCATAAGAGGATTTCTGCACCTATGGATACAGGATATTTTTTATGGTGGATTAATATAAGCATATGGCAGGCAATTTTCAGTGCACTCTTGAGTTTGAGTGGCACTGTGTGCATCCAGGTGGATGTGCTGTCTCGAAGTCTTGAAAATGGAGTCTGCAATTCTAGACACAAAAAAATTATGAAAATTATACTATTTAATGATCGGTCATGAAAAAGTCTTGAATTCAGTGTAGCATAAAGAAGTTGCAACACCGTCGATCTAGTGCCACCCATGAAAATGAAATTGAAGGTCATTTTGAGCCAGAGGCCTAAATGAAATCGCCACACACATTGTAAGTTTTGTAGGAAGAACAAGTACATGTAGACTTTGATGTGCAAGACACGGGTTAACATACTTTGAAGAGCCACAGGGCATCAGGAAAATGTAGGGAGATGAAGAGCTTCCATGTAAACCAGATCAGAGGTCATTAATTTGTACCTTGGGGACTTGAAAAAATTTTGTAAATTCCCGGAATTATTTTTTCAAGAATATCGAGCTTGCTGGACCTGCTTGAGGTGCTCATCTGTATTATGCTATCAGCAGGAATGTCAAGTTATCTCTTTTTTTTTTTTTTAGTGTAAATGTCTTGTTCGCCAACATATCAAGCCTTGCCCAGTTAGGATGAATGATAATGAACTGGCCTTAACCTTTGTTTTCAATTTAAAATATAACCAAGTGTGGGCTTTTGCTGGATATTGTTAAATGTAACATATTCTCATAACCAGTTGTAAATAAACTAAAAGTTCTTCAATGAATATATTCCACACTACAAAATCACAGTGTGTTCCATCAAATGGCATACATATATATATATATATATATATATATATATATATATATATATATATATATATATATATATATATATATATATATATAATACATGTATGACATTAGTGCCTGAACAATTTAAAAACAAAACTCTTTAAGGTCATTTAATTTGCGTATACCTTTAGTTTACTACATGTGAAATACACATGTACATGTATTTAAAACTAAAGAAAAGTAATATCTTAGCATAAGGTTACTTGGCTTTTTTTTTTTTTTTGCAGTGGACGTCTGAATATGTCATATTTATGTTCTTGTTTATCATGTTTATTATGTCAAGGATTAAAGCACGTCTCATCAATGATATGATAAACTACAATATTAGTGCCAAAAGTTGCTCTTCCAAAGCAAAAAGATGTGCGTGTTTTTGTCTGTATGGATTGCTTAGAATTGTGTTAGACCATTGAAAACATTCCAGCTTGTTATTTATAAAGCAGCTTCACATCCCTAGTAATCTATATGAAAGCTAATCATTCCGTCCATTTTTTTATTTTTATGTTTTATTCAAAATATATAGGCAGAATTCTCTTTGTCTCTTCTTAAATTATGCATATTCAGTGATGATAAGTTCTTTTTGGTCGTCATGCATGATAGTTAATGTGTTCATATCCTGAGAACTTCACTTCTGGTTCTGTTAGTGCAGGGAAGCGCGCCAGCTGAACAAAATTTTCCTTCCATCTTATGTAGGTATCAAGATTTCAAAATAATATAAGATAGATCTATCACATTTTCTAATCTAATCAACTGTATTTCAAAACTAGAAACATTTCTTATTTCAGAACCTCTCCCTTGCATGACTTTGTCTGAAACGTGCTTTGAATAGGACTTTGATATCTTTCGCTATGCCATTGCCAGTGCATAACCCCTTTCACTGTTTTTTAATCAGTGAACAATAAAGATGGTGCATGATTCATTTTGGTAAAACAGTCATCATTTCATGAGTTAGTTGTGATTTAAATATATGACTAAGTCTAGATTATATAGAATGAATAGCTCAGGCAGTATATTATTATTATTAATATTATTATGTTCTACATTTTGTTTAACAATAGTACGAATAGTATTTATCAACTGCACTGCTGTTATTTTCTCAATAGTATTGTATTGACAGTTTGTCGCATAAGATGATAGACATAAGTATTAATAGCACAACTGTGTTTCTGCAGCATCTGTAAAGTCATGATTCATAATTACAAGCCTTCTCCTGGACTTACAAAAATACACTGTCCTCGTCATCTGGATTCCCTTAAGTTTTATATACTGTGATAATTTAATGCTGCACTGGAAAATGCCACACCAAACTACCAAAACACGACACCATATGAAGAAACTGGCGTGGAAAAAATACAAGTCAGCTTTCCAAATTGTCTGCACTGAACATGATACGAATGTGCATCCACATTTTCAGTTGTTCGTTGCAAACTACATTTTTTAAAATGAATTTAGAGGAAAACTACATATTTCTAAGTTTTGTGGTCGACTCAGATCGAAATTTTGAGATTTGCTCCTATTTATGTAGATTTATTTATTCATTATTTATAGACAAGCTCACCAGGTCATTAATGGTAGATGAAAAGTATGCATGGATGACTTGAAACTGAAGCTGACATGGAACAGGCTTAGTTCTGGCAGGTATTCAGATACTTTCAATCTTAATTAAATAAACAATGAAATAGTTTATCATTCGAAGTTGAATGCTCTCACTGCTTCTGAAAACACTAGTCCTTAGAAATGGCTTGGGTTTATGCCACAGATAAGCATTGGCATTTGCTACTGAAAACATTTAAAAAACAGCATGGGAAATGAGAAGAGGAAAATTCGAAAAACGAAGACTCTTTTTTTCCACATCTAAAGGAAGAAAAATGTTTTGTGAAACTTTTGGAGGTTTTTGTAAGATTTTCCATCCTGATTTATATGACAGGGAAAGGGAAAAGGCAATGATATGATCAATATCCATAAGGATATTGGCTCAGATTATCTTGCCTGTGGCATTTGTTCTAAGAACTATTTTCCTTTTAACTGCCTGGAACTTAAGTGGTTTAAGGAATAAAAATGACTATCTTAGTACATAATCCCAGGTGTTTGGCCTCATCTTCTTGTTTAGAAGTGCTTTGGAAATTGGATCAATTTGCTTGTTTTACAATTGAATTGAAAATTGTCTGCTTCTGACATTTATTTTCAAAATCTCACTTTGTTTCATTCCATTATTTATTTGTATTGTTTGTCGCTATTTTCATCTCACATTCAGGCTTTTTTGGGGGTATGGTGATATGTTGTCAGTGTCACCCATCATTACCTTAAAAAACTGTGGCGACTGTTTGGTCATAGTTTTTTACGGGTTTCTTAGCACTGATTGTTATTTATACCAGACCAGATCTCATGAAATAGTTTTGCATCAGGAACATTTGAAATCAAGTATTACTGACATTAAATGTGAGAATAAGTTCAGTGATTTGCCTTACTTTGTCTGGGAAATTCTCTGCTCCTTTGACATGCAGTTTTATTTATTTATTTCTTCCCCAAATTTTGTCC
This sequence comes from Onchidella celtica, assembly GCA_963931925.1. Lineage (NCBI taxonomy): Eukaryota > Metazoa > Mollusca > Gastropoda > Systellommatophora > Onchidiidae > Onchidella > Onchidella celtica. Next base: position 57,123,060 of record OZ007569.1, on the reverse strand, counting down.
TGTCCCATATTCTGTAACATTTAAATCTGATGATATTATTATTATTATCTGGGAAGCTAAATAAACACTTATTATCATTTTGGGCAATTTCGCTGGAGAGGAGCACTTTTATCCTTGACATCAGGACCTCCAGCTGTCACTGTTGACTTTGGCTTTTCATTGTTTTTATTTCTGCAGATATGTAGTTGTGCAGAGAAAGTGCCATACTGCACAGCATCTCATATTACACATAATCTGTTAGACAACTTAGCCTCCACCCATGAAATATGGATAGTAAAGCTTCTTGACAAGTTCAAGGTCATTCAATTTTTTCACCTCTGTCTTGTACAACACCATTACTTCTTTAAAACTTGAGTAAAGTGAACTGATTCATTTGAATCTATAGGTACTGCTCTCTTATTAGTTGTTTTTGTCTGTAATTCACCGGCACAGCACTTGTTTCCCCCTCAACATCAGGGTTTTGATTATTAGAAAATTCTTTGGTTGAGGAAGTTAATGACCCAGGTCACCTGATAGGGATCTTTCAGATACAGACTCTGATCAGCTGGTAGGGATCTGCCAGTTAATGACACGGATCACCTGAGAGGGGTCTTTCCACTGATGACCTGCCATCTTGATTTCCTCTGGGAATTTTTTGTGTCCTTTCCAAATCATTTGTCCTTGTGATCCATAAACATTAGTACTTTCATGCACAAATAAGATACGTGTATAATTTGTTTGCATTGAATCAAGGAACTAGAAAGCAGTGCTGTGATAATCGATCATTGTTTGACCATCTTTTTTTGAAATGTTTACATTCTGTATTGATGTTGAACATGTGTCTCAATTTGCCCTGCTGTTTTTTTTTTCAACGTCCAATTAGTATTTTGATTATATCCAGAACATGTCACACATGTTCAGTTGACATAATATTGTGACAGTTTATATGTTTAATAATGAAAAAACTAAATAACTTATGATCTTTCCAATTAGTGTATCACTGCAGGGAAATTTACATAATATAACTTATTCCACTGTAATCAAATATGCGCATATTACTGTCTCAGCCTACAATGAAACTAACTGCATTGTAAATTAAAATCTGAACTATGCAGACAAATTCATATATGGGCAAATTTGTCAACGATGAGGATTAAATTTATTAAAGTTGATTTAATGGCAGGATAATTTATCTCAGTGCATCTACCAAGTAAATAAAATTACTTGTTTATTTCAAATAAGAATGTTTGTTTGTTTGTTTGTTTTTTGTTTTGTTATTTTTTGTGTTGGTAAATTATTACTGTGTCTCTTATGCGCATTGACAAAGGAATAATTGATATCAAGTTTAAGTAGCCCCTATATGCACAAGCAACCTGGAACAAGCAGACTTGAGATGTTGGCATGACAAATCCACTTGATCGATCTTCCCCCTAAACGTTCAAGTTTGCTTGATCTCATCCAAAATGGAGGACAGATGACAGATATACTATAAAGGAAGTAAGGCCTCCAATGTAATTATGAACGGCTTTCTAACTGCTGAGCCTTAAATTCTAATGTCATATTACGCATCAAGACGTAAAGATGTACGTGGGTGCATTTCAAAAGGTCTTGAAGTTAGCTATATTTTCAATACTTCCGTTGATATTGCGCCACAACTGAGTTGAACAGAAAAAAGTTCTGACATATTGAGCCAGAAAAAACGCATTCCCTTCAAGTAGAATTAAAAAGTGTGACCGGAAATTTCGTTCTGTGCCTCAATGTATGCGTAAGTGATTGAAACTCAACTTAAAAATCACATCTGTATATTTCCCGAATCAGGGGGCCAACAAGTGAGTATAATTGCCCTCATGATCAGAAACAGCATATCGTGAAAGTGTTATAGTTTTTGACACACATACAGATCTTCTCCTGAACCAGATCATTTCTTCAGTTCCTTCCTGAAATCGCTATTTATTTTCTTTGTAACTAATTCTCTATCTGCTTGGGGGGTCAAAGGTCTTATAAAAGTCACAAGCTGCTCTTTTACCAGTATATTGCTGTAATTTTTAGATTTTACTTTCCATAAACAGTTGAATGATCGATAAAGTTCAGTAAAGTTGAATAAGTTATCCTTCGACAATGGAGCCATGCCTTTTTTTTTTAATGATCTCTACCCCAGCTGGGCTCAGAGCACACTGCACTACACAGTGGTGCTGACATCGTTCATCACAGTGGCACTACAGGGCATGAGCAAGCAAAATGGGCGGAACATGATGGTTGGGGGAGGCTTGGCGACTTACGCGGAAATGAAGGCCCCTACACGCACAAGCGGACTGGGCGAGTTGGTTTGATCAAGCGTGCTTCACTACTTGTCAAGCAAACGAGCGTGCTGGGAGAAACGGAAGACTAAAGACAAGCTAGTTTAACAGGATTGGGTCCTGCTTGATATTTTCTCGCCAAGTCGTCAAGCCAGTGGAATCCCCCATATCCTGTGCCCCGCCAAGTTCACTAGCTCACTCCATGTGGCGTCTTTGAGTTTGAGCTGAACTTGAACGGCGATGGCACTGTTGTCTAGCGTAGTGTGCCTGAAGTCCAGCTAGAGTCAGGGCTTCATGTTAAAAAGATAACTTGTTCAATTTTATTTAAACTTATTACACGCCTGCTGAGTGCAGTGTGGAATTTGGACATTGCTCACGTCTTCAGTATCATGTTGCCCGACTGTGCTCCCTCCTACATGTGTATGGTGAATCAAGACTGTTTTTCGTCTTTCTTAGTTTTCTCTTCCTTCTCCGTTTTCTTCATTGCTCATCTTTTCCCGTTTCTTGGGTCCTTTCCGCTTTCTCTTTCGTACCACCTTCATTTTCCAGTTTTATTTACATTCTTTTTCCTACTACATTAGCCTTTGTCTCTGGTGTTTTTGCCCCTGCCTCATTATTTCTTCCTCTCATCCCCTCCTCCCTCTCTTTCGTTTGTTTATTTTAATTTTTGTCCCATCCCTCTCTTCCTATGTTACAGCAAAAATACTGCAGTGTACATACAATAAGATTAAGAGTCAGTCCCGTCTTCGCGCCTCTTAAAAATACGTACACAATACGTCACAGTCCCGGTCCGCACTTCGTCCACACTTGCATAGAAAAAAAAAGACAGCACCTGTCTGTTTCGGTGCCAGGGGCTATTTCACGTTAATCAAATAACATATGTGAGAGGCTGAACGACTTTCTATTTTTAATGTGCTTTCATGGTAACTCTAGTGCGTGAGTGAGGGACGGCCACTCATAGTAGTTTATGGGCACTTGATCGAGTACCATTAATTGGATTATTTCCCTTGTAATAGTAGCGCGGGACCCGTTATTCACATCACGGTGGAAAGCGCGCATTTTGATTGGTCAGTTGGAAATGTTGACCACCGGGCTTCCAACTCTTATATCATGGCTTTAAGTTTCTTACAACTCGCTCCTTCGTTGTTATCCACCGACAGAAAGACGGGAACCCGAATTCATTGTTGAGAGTAGGCAATACCCTATCGGTACAATATAGGTATTTATGATAACGTTTGTTATCAACGGAGATACGTCATATTAATGGACTGAAGTGTCCCGCACAAATCTGGCAAATGTTGTTAGTCCTGACACTTTGAAAGTTTATATTAAAACTATTACCGGGTTTCTGGTATAAGTAGTCAGTTAGAATTTTAGCAGCAAGTTTCTACTTTATAATGGTACTAATAATAATAATAATAATATATTGCATTTATATAGCGCCCAACCCCGTCGATGACAAGCTCTGGGCGCTTTAACAAACTCTTACACACACACACACACACGCATACACAAAAGAAATTCAAAAATATTTACTATTGTTGCTGCCGAAAAACACCTAGCCTAGTTTGTCTGAAAGAAATGGGTCTTCAGATGGCGTTTGAAAGAACCAATGTCATTAATTTCCCTGGTTGTCTTTGGAAGAGTGTTCCAGATGGTAGGGCCAAGAAATGAAAAGGACTTTTCTCCTACAGTGGACAGATTCATTTTAGGTACTTTCAATTTTGTAGTGTCAGATGATGATCTTAGTTGACGAGATGGAACATAGTAATCAGTTAAATCAACTAGGTACGATGGAGCAGTATTATTGACACATTTGTGACAAATGGATGACAATTTGTACATTATTCTTTTCTCGACTGGCAGCCAGTGCAAACTCTGCAGAAGTGGCAGTGCTGAATCTCTTTTCTTTTTCTTCAAAACAAGTCTCGCTGCATTGTTTTGAGCAATTTGGAGTTTTCTAATATTTTTTGTGAAATTCCAGCCAAAAGGGAGTTGCAATAGTCAAGCTTTGAAAGTACAAAAGAATTTACTAAAACAGCCGCAGTTTCAGTTGAAATAAGATGTCTGATTTTACCAGTTTTCCAGATTTCCATGTATAGAATACGAATGAGGTGACTAACCTGAGACGACATAGAAAGATTTGAATCAATGTAAACCCCTAGGTTTTTTACTTTTTTTGAAATTTCTATTGAATTAGTGCCAATTATCATCTCAGTTCTGTCCACTTCTTGCAGAACCCGCTCACGGCCTAATAAAATAACCTCAGTTTTATCCTCATTTAGTGCCAGTTTGTTTTGGTTCATCCAGCTTTTAATTTCTGTTATACAGTTTCCAGCCTGCTGCAGAAGGCTGTCAACATCGCATGGCAAGGCAGAACTGTAGAGCTGGGTATCATCAGCATAGAAATGATATTGTAAATTAAATTTCTTTATTTCATGTACAAGTGGAATAGTATAGATAGTAAACAAAATAGGACCAAGCACTGAGCCTTGTGGTACGCCATACTAATTTTGTTGTACTTTGATGCACATATCCTATTGAAATAATTAATAAGAGGGTCTCGGATTTAAAGTAAACTATGAGTTAGACGCATGTTATCCCCGATAATTCCAACCTGGGTCAAATTTATTCAATTATAGCTGGAGGGGACCATAGAGTAATTTCTGCAGTTTACTGGGATATCTAATTGACTTTTGTGCGCACCCTTTTAACCGCTCTGTGGATTCGATTGTGTTAGGACCCTAACCAGTTTTATTGTCGGGCTGGACTCCATGCCCAAACATTTCACTTGTCCAAAACTGGACTACGTAATAGCCCTCTCGGACGTCCGCGCTGGCTCATAAAGATGATGCCAGTTCGAGTGGTCAGTAGACTCCATCAAAGACGCCGCAACAATAGGAAGCACAAGTGGACCTTGCAGTACAATAGACCGGCGGCGGCCTGCCGTGGCGCGCCTCGCCCAAAACATGGCCTAGTCCAGTTGCGCCAGTAGCAGAGAGACTTTGGCTTATGGCTGGTTGGGCTTTTTTGCTTGGTAGGGTTCTCCTATGCCTTTTTGTTTGGTAGTGATACCTTTGTTAGGCTTTTTGAATAAATAAGATTGCCAGCAGAACCCTGTGTTTGTTAATCCTGTGTATCCTTAAGGGAGTTACTATTGAACCCACGCAGTAACCACATTAGCCACTCGTAGTTCAATCCAACACATATAATACCTGATTTATGGCGGGTGTCTCCATGTAACAATGAAGCACATAATACGGGTGAGTGAGAGAGAGAAAGAAATAGATTTCAGAATTCAACTCCTCAACCAACAACACAACCTGCGGGCTGTCAAAGACTGCAAGAGTACAAGCATGTCAAATATCTCAGTTTAAATAAAAAACACACACAAAATCAACTGAGGACAGTTTACCATGTGATCTTCAAAATAATATAGGCCTACATGCACTCAGGCCCACTAGATCAATCTATGATCCGATGGTAAGTAATAATTTTTGTAAACAATTTTGTTTCACATTACTTCTACATTTAAAAGAAGGAAATAGCCAGGGGATTCTACATAAAATTAAATTATATGCAACGAAAGAGACTTCCATCGAGGGTCCAGGGTGATGGCTGAATAGTGAACAAAACGCAATATTTTCTCTATTCTGCCTTGTGTACCTTGGTTGACATCTCCCACGCATTCGCGCGAGGTAGTGGTGCAAACACCGTGCACTGTACACAAAGCTCCCCAACCGTCCCATCTTATCGTGTCAAGATTTAGTATCTTTGGTTTGAGCTCGCAAATCCCCCAACCCAACTCTTCCCTCTCGTTTCTCCTTGTCCTCTCCGTCTTCACTTTCACCTCCCCCGCCCCCCACCTTTTATTTTTGGCAGGCACAGCCCCTCTGTGCCTCAACAAAGAGCTAATAGTATAGTAAGAACATGTTGTTACTATAAAAAGTCTTTGACCCCTAATCTGTATTGCTTTTCTTTTGTACAATACATACAATGTATGTGTTTTCCTTCAGTCCTAAATGGGAGGGACCCAAATTGATTTAACCAGTCGTTTAATCTATACTACATCCCAAGACTGACAGTGGGTATAGTGGGTCTTGGCTACATCTATATATTTGTGGACTTGAGATTTTTCGTTGCAAAAGGCGTCTGAACTACTCAACACTCAAACTTCAAATTTTATATGGTGCATCCATGGAGCTATTAATAACACATTAGTACCTCCATGGGTGCATCAGAATGGATGTAAGGGTGCAGCTTTTAAAAGACGTCTCAAATCCGTGTAGTTTTTAAAAAAATTTTTTTATCGGAAATTGATTGTTTCCCCAATTTTCACTACGCTCATCGACATGCTGTAGGTTTTTATGACATCATCACTTCCTGAAAATTTTCGGTGCGCACCACTGCACACTGTGTACTGTCCTATCGCTGAGTTTTGGGGATGGCCATGCGCATCTCGGCTTTTGTTCTCATTCCTTTCGGTCTGAAGTGGTGTCCTTTGTTGTTGCATCTCTCTTATAAGCTATCAATGCAGCATTAATGCCTTTCTTAGTTCACAGGCGTCTTAAGTTTTACCCAAAACAACAATAACAACAACAACAAAAAAAACAACCTACACAAACCTGTTCATCGAACGGGTACTCAGCTAGTAGTATAAAAATATATAACAAAAATTAACACACGAAATGCCAGCAACAAAGACATGCAAGCAGTTTTTCAGGGGAAGATGGAAGAACAGCTCCTCTCCATAGATGATACTACACCAGAGAAGATGTGGGCCGGTTTAAAGGAAGCTATGCACGATTCTGCTTCTCAGGCCTTTGGTACAAACAGATCAAACAATAAAGACTGGATTGAAGAAAACGAAGCAACACTATTGCCACTTATCGAGAAAAAGCGCATGGCACTTTTGGCACACAACAAAACTCCATCAGATCGCACCTTAAACAAATTACGAGCTGCAAAATCTACACTTCAAAAAGAGACACGGAAATGCGCAAACACATACTGGGAGAATCTTTGCACAGACATACAGAAAGCTCATGACATCGGAGATAGTAGAGGAATGTATGAGAAAATTCGGATTGCTCTTGGCCCACAGATTAACAAGATAGCACCACTAAAATCGTCATCAGGTGAACAAATCACAGACAAAAACGAACAAATGGCCAGATGGATTGAACATTACTCAAATCTCTACTCTCAAGAACGTATAGTGGATGACAGTCTAGAAGAGGCCCTCCCGCAGCTCCCAGAATTTACAGACCTAGACAAAGAACCTACACAGGAAGAACTCAACAAGGCTATAGATGAGCTTGCAAGTGGAAAGTCTCCGGGTAGTGATAACATACCAGCGGAAATCTTGAAAGAGAACAAAGATTTCCTCCTTCCTCATCTATACAAGCTCCTCATCCTGTGCTGGAAGCATAAAGAGATTCCACAAGATATGAAAGATGCTAACATCGTGACCTTATATAAGAACAAAGGTGATAAGGGAGACTGTAATAATTACAGAGGCATATCTCTGCTAAGTATCACAGGAAAAGCAATTGCCAAAATACTTTTAAAGCGTCTTCAACAACTAGCAGAAAGAGTACTTCCAGAAAGCCAGTGCGGTTTTAGGTCAGGACGATCAACCATGGACATGATATTCTCTTTACGTCAACTGCAGGAAAAGTGTCGCGAGCAAAGTCTACCTTTACATACGGCATTTGTCGATTTAACAAAGGCTTTCGACACAGTCAGCAGATCAGGACTGTATATGGTGCTCCATAAGATCGGATGCCCCCCGACACTCCTCCAACTCATCATGTCCTTTCATGAAGATATGCAAGCCACAGCCCAATTTGATGGTTCTACATCCGATCGCTTCAACATCAAAAGCGGGGTGAAACAAGGCTGTGTCCTGGCACCAACACTTTTTGGTATTTACTTCTCCATGCTTCTGCAGTTTGCATTCAGGGAATCCCCTGGAGATGTTTATCTCCACTGGCGAACTGATGGATCCCTCTTCAATCTTGCACGCCTCAAAGCAAAAACTAAAACCAAGTCAACATTGATCAGAGAATTGCTGTTTGCAGATGACGCAGCACTAGTTGCCCATAGCGAGTCCACACTACAATCAATGATGGACTACTTATCACAAGCATGTAAAGCTTTCTCTCTTGTTATCAGCGTCCAGAAGACTGTTATTATGACACAAGATGGCACAACACAATGCAACATCAAGCTGAACAACAACCAGTTGGAGACTGTCCAGAAATTTTGCTACCTGGGATCAACAATGACTTCTTCAACTTCATTAGATAGCGAAATAGGTGCCCGAATAGGAAAAGCAGCCACAGCCTTTGGAAAATTAAACAAAAGAGCTTGGAATAACAAAATGTTAAATAGAAAAACAAAGATCAGGATATATGAAACATGTATATTGAGCACACTCCTCTATGGCTCAGAGACCTGGACGTTATATTCAAGACAAGAGAAGAAACTGAATGGATTTCACTTGAGATGCCTCCGCAAGATCCTTGGCATCAGCTGGCAAGATAAAGTTACCAACACAGAGGTCTTGAAACGGGCAGCACTCCCAACCATGTTGACCATCTTGTGCAAAAAGAGACTGCGATGGCTGGGGCATTTGAAGAGGATGGACGACAACAGAATCCCCAAGCAATTCTTATATGGTGTAATGGCTACAGGTAGCAGACCCAGAGGAAGACCAAAACTGAGGTACAAAGATACATGCAAGAGCAGTATGATAAAGTGTAACATCGATTTGAGAACGTGGGAGACGACAGCAGAAGACAGATCAGCATGGAAAACATCAGTGGACTCTGGCATAAAACACCATGAAAAAAACATTGTTGCAGCCCTTGAGGCAAAACGCCTGACAAGAAAAGATAACTCATTGCCCTATGGCACCTCCCTCATATGCAGATTCTGCGACAGAGCGTGCCTGTCGAATATAGGCAGAATCAGTCACGAGCGTAGCTGCAGAAGTAGGACACATATAGCTGCTTAGATCGTCTGCCAAGACGAAAAGAGCCTATTATTATGTATGAGTCGTACAGATCTAGTCTAGTATCTTTGTTTTTTAAACAAAGTGCCCAATTAAAAAAAAAAGAGTGATTGCGACAATGCTTGCGTATCTCCTACCCAACAAACTAGCTTTTTTGTTGCTGTTTTGCTTTTAAGTTTTGGTCTAGCTTTATCTGCCCGGTGTATGGTGTGCGTAACTATAGGGAGCAATTGTGTTCTTTGAATCTCACCCAAGGAGCTTGATCTCACCGCAATCTCCCACTATAATTTCCAGTTCAAGTTTTGAAACTGCAAGAGGGAGGTAAACGCGCCCTTGTTGCCAATGAAAACAACATGAATCCAGTGTATCGACCTGGAGTTACAATATTTCTACAAGCGCTGTTGCGTTAGATGTAAAGATGAAAGAGATGGCAAGCGTGGAAGCTCCAAAGAGGAAGCTCAAAGATCCCAGGACGCTAAGGGTATTTTTCTCGTCGCCATTCGGTGGAATGGAGGAAGAACGAGAGGAACTAACCAGGAAGTACTTCCCACATTTCCACCATAAGTGCAATGTCCGCGGTGTTCAGTTTGTGCCTGTAGATATGCGCTGGGGTATTACATTAGAAGCTGCAGAAAATGCCCAGGTGATAAATATATGTCTGAGGGAGATTGATCGATCAGATGTTTTCATTGGGTTCTTTGGCCAGGTATATTTATTCATTCATACAAAGTTAGTAACCTGTTATCTGTTGCTTGTATTGAACAACTTGAATGTTATGCATCTGGTTATGTGTTTCTTCCTTGTAATGAATATTGTTTTTATCTTATTTGGTACATAGACAAATACATGAAACATTAAGATATTCGTCTGGATTTATTTCATGAAGACAACACAGTCCCATGACAACTGCTGTTGGTGAGCATACCAAAGAATGTAGAGTAGTAACAAGGAACTTCACTTGGATATTCCCCATTACCTCAGCACTAGCGTTTAGCAACCATGGTGCGAACTGACTTGGTTACTAAGTTATAAATTATTGTCATATAGGTGACAGCATGCATCTGATCTAAATATTTGCTTTGTTCTGGTTTTAATTAGAAAATAATGCTGAGTGTGTTCTTTAAAAAATTCACTTCTTTTTAAGCACAGTGGAACACACTTAAACCAAAATTTTAGGGACCGGACATATTACTTTGGTTTAAACATATTTTGGTTCACCCAAACTGGGTATGGTGGAAGTTGTCAGAAGAGGGGAACAAACACTGTAAGGTCAAATTTCACTGATAGAATAATGAGTTACTTCAGTGCGCGTGGCAATGTAACTAACCACATGGGTCATCTGATACTACACGGTGCCGTCACATCACGCCGCATCAGACAGCACGCATCATGATGCTTCGATGACGTGTTGCCCGCCTCGCCTTGTCAGTACACCGGTCGCCGTTTGCTACACACGCATAATTTAGATTCCACAGACAATGCGCATTCCCTTCACTGACGCAGTTCCCCCGTCCCCTAACCCTCTCCGTCTTTGACACCTGCTGGTGGCCTCAGGTCTGACGATGAGAGAACGGAGTGTCGGTACTTAGCTTGCTTGATTAAGAATAGGTTGCTGGCTTCCACTAAAATCAAGGTAATTGTTTTCGGTTCAGCCGTGTTCCCACGAATGTTGACTTTGGTTTATCACTAGCCCATTAACAAAGAGTCACTGGTCACTGATCCCATAACCCGCCGGGGTCGTAGGGGCGCTGCAGTGATGAACGTTGCACCAGCTGGCTCCATTTGTGGCGGTTGTGGGCGAGTGTCTGGGTTGCAGGAAAGCTCATCTTGGTCCATTCCGCAATGTTATCTGCCCATTTCTTCCTCGGTCTGCCTCGTCTTCTCTTTCCCTGCACTGTAAAAGAGTAAAAAAAACGGGGATTAACTTTTCCTTTGGTTTAGCTGTTTTTGGTTTAAGTGTGTTCCACTGTATCTGCTGATATTCCTTCTAGATCTGCTCTGTAACCACTGATCACCAACTGTTTTGATTGGTAACATTATTCCGCTTGTAATAAAGAAATATTACACCCTTTTAAAACAGGAATAAGAATGACAGTATGAAAGAAATGCATCTATTGCTGAGCATGTTATGAGTAATATCCCAGAGATGAAAGTGAGAGAAAGTACGGGTGGAAATCTTATTCATAGGTTGGCAAAGTACCTCCTCATTTATTAACTGAGTTATAGGCTGGTCAAATGACATATTCTTCATTCATTTTAAACTAAGTTATAGGTTGGTAGAGTATATCCTTATTCATTTCCAACCAAATTATAGGTTGGTAATGGGTTTTCTCATTCATTAACTAAGTTATAGGTTGGTAAGGTATATTCTCACTTAGTAGATAAGTTGTAGGTTGCTAAAATGCATTCTCATTCATTAACTAAGCTCCAGGTTGGTATAAACATTCTTACTCGTTAAATAAACTAAGTTATAGATTGGTAAAGTATAGTGTCATTCATTAACGAAAGTTATAGATTGGTAAATCACATTCTCATTCATTAATTATAAGATATAGACTGGTAAAGTCGATTCTCATTCATTCACGAAGTTATAGGTTGGTAAAGTAGATTCTCATTCATTAATTGAAAAAAGATTCAATTCTCCAAAGTGAGTACATTGCATGCTCCTGTTGGCTTTGTTATTTGGTCAGATTTGGTGAACAATAAACAAAAGAGAAAAAGGTACAAGCCTAATTTCTAAGGGAAGTGGTAGAAAGACACATCGGCTCTACTATCTTTATTATTGTTGTAATTCACAACTGAGACCACAGACAATGTGAATTTCTTGATTTTATGGGTTCTATTGTTGAGGTAAGCACATTGCCTAAAAACTGGAGTGAAAACCATGTGACATCCCCTTTTTTGGCTACTGCTCTCATGGGTGTCAGTTGTCGCATTCAGTGGGCAAATAAAACATCTTGTTTGTTACTACTCTACATTCTTTGAGCATACATAGGGTAAGATAGGACACGCTGCCTCTCTATTGAAGTGAATTATCCTATTTATGCCATAGATTGACTAGTTTCACACTGAGATTTATTTCATGAAAGTATTAACAAAATATAGGTCACTGATTACTTAGTTTGTAATGAGATACAAACTTTAACAGTGCACAAAACATTTATCAGACTATAATATACAAACATCAGACTGGCACCCTATTTTACTTATTAATTTGATATCATGTACTATTCCTCAAATCACAAGAAACGGTTGTTTGTTTGTTTGTATTTAATTTTCTTACAGATACAGTTGCACTTGATAAATCATGGCTTGCAAAATTATGATTTCGTGCAAATCATGGAAAGTAAATGTTAGGTCATAAAACTTAAAAGAAAGCAAAGTAGGATAAAATGGCCAAATTTGGAGCCAGGAAACATATGATTAAAATGTGCAATTTTTGTGACATTAACTGAATAAATCAACCCAAAGACTACTGAACCAAACTTTTATATATAAATATAAAAAAAAAAAGGAAAATATTTAAAATGTAATTCTATGTGAACTTATATCACACACAAAAAAATGTCTCTCTCATTCTCCAGCGCTATGGGTGGCAGGGAGAATCTGATGAACTACTTCAGCGTAATTTTGACAATGCGGTGGGGCGCTACCCTTGGTTGAATAAGTATCGTGACAAAAGTGTGACTGAATTGGAGTTTTTACATGGACATCTCAACCATCCTGGGCAGTTACCAGCCTGCATCTGCTTCAGGGACAAAGTAAGACCATTGATTTTCAGGCACATTGTCCTTATTAAGTTTTTCATCTCTTGTCGGTTTAGATTCTAATTTTTTTATGTTTCTTGATCTCATGACAATTGAGCAAAACCTTTCAAATGTATGAATTTCAGCAAAGTACTTCTTGGTATATTCTGTGTCAATTCATAAGTTGATGTACTGTAGCCTCCACTTTGCTTCATTACAATTTCTGCATGAGGGAGAGATATTTTTCATATAGTCCATGGCTTGGTTTATTATAAACATTGTTGAATGTGTGGAAAAGCATTTATTGGTGTGTAAGCCACTGGTTCCAAGAATAGTGATACAACATAACACTGTCATGACGGCAGAAATTCTATATCACTCACAGTTCAATTCTGCCTCCCCTAACCTCTTCTCAATTTGAACAGGAATAACCTGTTATAATGTAAAGCATGTTAATTGTGGGTATCATGTCCAGCAGTGTTTGTAATTAATTTTGGTAGCTAAATTATGAAAGTGTGAACCAGTAAACCGGCACTGATCCTGAAACGTATGTGTCCCTGTCAAAATTGCCCCACTATTTGGAATACTCAAATTGTTTGCTTCCATCACCATCAGGCTTATGATGATGCTATCAGAAAAAAGGCTGAAGCTTCAGGAGACAAAAAAACTGTCTTCAAGTACTCAGCTGAAAGTGAAGACTCAGCAGCACTTATGGCTGACTTGATGAATAGAGTCAAAGAAACAGAGCCCCAGGTTTGTTTAAGAGCTTGTTACAAACAAATCAGATCTGACTGGTAGGTCAGATTTAATCAGAAGACAACATGAAAGCATTTTCTTTCGCATTTTATGAAAAATATGTTATTTGATTGAACTGCTGTTCTAATGCCTAGGAAGGAACTTCCTTGAAGTGGTAGTAAATGTAATTTTAGGAAGTGATTTAAAATTTTAGCTGTAAAAACAATCTTATTTGCTATAAACTGCAAAAGGATGTAGAGAGTGAAAAACATGCTAACGATGACTTGGATGAATGAAAAATGTACTTTTCATGAAATGAAATTCAGGATAATGCTGTGTCTTTTACGATGTACATTGGGCATCAAAGTGTGAGAATGAATTTATTGTGAAATGAAATGTGTTAGATAGTTTATTCCTGCCATCAGCATTTCCAGATTGTCTGTACTCTCAGAGTCATTCATTGTAAATGAAATGAAATTCAAGCTAATCTCTGACCACAATAATGAATAGGAAGCATTGCTTTGTAAAGATCTATTTGACTTCCATTGGAATAATTATGTGTGAACTCAAAATTTAATGTAGCTAGGCAAACAATATCATCATCATCATCATTGCCTTTCTCACCCTGGATCAGGGTATAGGCCACCAACAAACACCTTCCATCCCTCTCTATCATGGGCCAGCCTCTTTACATTATTCCAAGTCTTTCCGCTTCGTTGCACATCATTTTCTCTGGCTCTTCTCCACGTTCCGCACGGCCTTCCTCTTGATCTCTTGCCCTGGGGATTCCAGTCCAATACCTTCTTCGTGATGCTGTTTCCTGGCCTCCTGAGAGTGTGGCCGATCCATCTCCATCGCCTCCTACCAATTTCCTCTCTGACTGGGTTCTGTCTTGTTCTTTTCCATACAATTTCATTGCTGACCTTGTCTGTCCATCTGATCTTAAGTAGCTTCCTCAAACATCTGTTGATGAAAACTTGGATTCTCTTTATGCAGGCCGGCAAACAATATGGCAGAAGTAAAATAAATTTTGATAAGGGTGCTTTTTAATTAGCAAAAAAAATTAGTCTATTGAGAAACAAACTAAAACAAACAAAAAAAATAAAGTGTATACACATTTATGCTAGTGATTCTTAAGGTCCGCTACACTGACAGGAAGAGAACACTAACGAAAAACAGGACATGAGTGTAAATGCTCAGATATATAATTGAAATTGCCCTCATACAAAGCTGTGATGTACCAGCAGCATGGGAAAGTCCAGCATAACATTTCATCAGATCAGAATTAGATTAAAAATTGAAGGTATCAGCTTCCCTTATGTTTGTTTGTCGAACCTACTTTCTATTTCTCTTTTTTTTTTTTTCAATCAATTCCCACTTTGCCATTGGTATCACGTATTAATAACAGAATGCACTGAGAAAGTAATTTTCTTTGTCAACTTTCATTTTCAGTGCTTAGGTCTGCTTTTTGACTACAAGAACCCACATGAGGTAAATATTCCATTATCCATGTTGCTTTCACATTGTGCTTTTGTTATACAACCTTCATAATGTTTACAAATGCATAAAATGATCAATTACAAATACTAGATAGTCCAAAATGCCCGCCAAAGGGGCGAATTCCCATTTTGGCCTAATTTTAAGCCAACATTTCAAGGCTACTAATGCTGTGTGTTTATGTAAGACGGCATGCATAATATGTCAAAATGAAGTTCAATTCTTGCTCTGTCAAAATATGCTATCTATTATATTGTGTAATGTGTGTAGCTGTGTGTGTTTATTGCTTGAACAAGACATAATCTTGCCGTTTTTGCCCTGAGCCGCGCATAATGATTTGACATTGCAGAATGTCGTGCCGATTTAGCGCACGTTTGAAAATAATTCACATAGAAAGCCAGATAAATGAGGTTTAAGTCAATGTATTTTTCATTGAGTTTTGAGTTGAAATTCCTTTAAAAATCATTTGTTGAAAAGTTTGTAGATCAAGAAAGCGGTGGAAACTTTAATAGATCATGGTCAAAATTATATCAAAGAACCTAAGCCTTTATGTTATGAAGGTATGCCAAAATCAGTGCTGACTGTTTTTATAGATCTGCCCAAGGTTTGATTTCATCACCTTTGCCCGACGCTCAGTGCTAAGTCAATGGCAGAATACGGTTGACCCGCTTTTCAGTTAAAAAAACAACAACATTATTTTTGTAAGAGTTCAAGTTTGGTGACTCAGAAAAGTAAAATAAGGTGCTTGTGTTATTTTTGAACTCATAGAAAAAAAATTGAGGGCAATGTACACCCCCTTGACGTGGAAACTGAGACTTTTCAATGCCGTGACTCAATGAACCATCATTTTATGGGCGGTCAAAGTTAGGCTATCATGCAGTTTGCAAACGGGAGAAAATTCGAAGTGTTTTTTCACTTTTGAAAATGCCATAACTTTCAAGGCCTTTAAGCCAGAATAATAAATTTGGGATCAAAATTCTTAGAAAAGCAAGCTCCATCAGATTAGATAATAATTGATGAGTTATAATAAAAAGTAAAAATCATTTTAGACTTCCTACAAATACATTTGCCTTCTATTTTCAAGCACACTGTATTTTGCGAACTTAAGTATTTAATTAACAAAAAGTACTTTTAAAGTCTTTAATGTCTTTAATATCTTTCATAAAATCAGTGAAAAACTGATATCACTATGATTTTCTGTCTTGTTTTTGGGTTGATTTTTGGAAGTGTGTGGAATATTATCTGTCCCAGTTGAAATCTGTATTTCTTGTTGAGTACTGAATTTGTAATTACCCCGGTATACTGAATTTTACTTGATACAGTTTAAGTCTTTCCCTACGGGCCAGCATTCCATGTTTGGATGGAGCACCACCTGGGTTTACACGCCATACTGTACTGTGCATTTGTGAAAAAAGATCGCCTTTCTACACAACAGCTGTCCAAACTATACACTAATCACACATGTGGTATAGCTGGACACGCTAGGAGTAGGACAAAGGAAGCTTTACCAAGAATTCTATTTTTAAGGTTCAATTTCATGGGATGTTAATTTCCAATACAGTGGTCAAGGAATACCTTTACAACGTCACAGCGCAGGCTGCATTGTAACAGCTGCTGATAGGGAAGTGTGCGACGCAGTCTGCATCAAACCGTAGGGAAAGAGTTAAGGGGAACCACTTCTTATCATGTTCAAGGATTACCTACAAAGCATTGAAGTGGGAATGGGACCTGGAATAGAGAGCTACATAGCACAACTTTTAGAGATCTATAATCACTATTTACCTGGCAGTATTTCTTTTCAGGGTGCTAAATTTATGTTTGAGAGTGTATGGGAATGTTGCTTAGACTTGCTGGCTGCTAGTGATGTGTCTGAGATGAGTCCCCTGCAGCAAAGCAGACTGTGCCATGATGCCTACATTGCATCACGCACATCCCTTTATCTTGGTGGAGATTCTTACCTTGAAACTTTGGAGCAAGCAAGATTGACTGGTATAGTATACCATTTATTTGTACTGTGTTTGGTTTTACAAAGTAGTAAATAAATTTTAAAATCATAATTTATGAGTTTATCCTTATCAACATGATTTATTCAAAGATTTCTAGGGACAAAGTGCTAAATGATACACCCCATGACTGGGTTCTGCAGCCTATAAGATGTTAATCTGATTTTATTAATAAGCATCTATCTGTGCCTTGTTAACTTTTCAGTGAATGCCATCCGAGACTCGATTTTCATATGGTACAAAACATATCAGGAACACCTTAGAAGCGGTGAGAGAAGAAAATCATTCTGTATCAGTATCACAGTACCCACTGATACCAACTGTGATTCAACATTGAATTATTCATTAACTTTCTGTATCCATCTCATCTATAGCTGTGGAACCATCATGTTTGAGATCCACTGATTTAAACTGTTGCTACAAATGTCATTCAAAATTACAGAATCATCCAATGTTTTGGTGAGGGGGCCATCAGGTTGTGGAAAGTCAACTCTTCTGGCTAATGCTGTGAACAAACTGAAAACACTGGATACAAGTATAGCATGTATCTACCATTTTGTTGGTTGTGCACAAGGAACCACAGGTAATTTGTCATAGTTGTCATAATGTACTATAGGTTTCAGAACTGCTGATGTTTATTTAAAATAGTAAGAAAATAAGTTAGAAAATAAATCGATCTCATGATGACAATCAAATTAGCACTCAAATGGAATATTTGTCATGCCTGTGCAGGATCTTTAGTGGCAGAAAGAATGAAATGTGTTCAAAACTTATGTAAGTCTTGTGTGTAGCATTTAAACTTTTGATTTTTGCTATGGCACCTTTTAATTAGCCTTTAATTAATGGGATTTATGTAAAATTTTGTTATCATTCTTCATTATAACATGCCTATGGCATTTACAATCCTCTTGCAGAGATGTTGAAAAGGCATAGATGGTAAGATTGATCTTTTATTGAGATTTTTTGTCACACTTATCAAGATTCAAAATCCCAGTAGCAAGACTACAAATTTTGTAATGTAGGGCGCAATACTGACAGAGCAAAAAAGATAAGTGTCAAAGTTCACAATTCAGCAGAGAAAATCAGCATTTTTTGTTTGTTTTTTGTTTTGAGAAACTGGTCACAAAAAGAGTGTGGGGGATTTTATTATTATTTTGTTGTGAATGAAATTTGCTGCAGTAATTAGGCTGATAAGTGAGGTGTAATTTTTAACAAGATCTAACAATTTCATAACAATAGAGAGCTTGACCAGGCTCAGAACTTGTAAAGACAGCGATATGTGGAATATTATGGGCAAATATTAACCCAGACTGAAGTGTGTTTCAACAAAGTAACATAAATATTATTTCCAGGACATTTGAATGCTGTCGTACTTATTTTTATGAGGTGTCCTTGAATGGATGAAAGTATGCTGATAAAAGTAATAATGATACCTCCTCCAAAGCAAGTTAAGGCAACAAACAAATTAACAAGAAAAATTAAGAGCAAAATTTGAAATGTTCAAAATATAAGAATCTAGGTATAAAAAAAAAGGGAATAGAAATAGCACGTGAGTAACAATACTTATTTGAAAGTAACCCTGAAAGACAAGTAACTGACACTGATTGCTAATGTGAAAACATTCTTAATATTTCTATGTGTTACTTATCCAATAACAAAGTGAGTTGCAGCATGAAGAGTTCTTTTCTCCACTCATAGTTATGCACACAAATTTTCACTGTTGTGTTGCTGTTTTTTGCATTCTTGAGTGTGGCTAAAGAGTGTCTTTATGTCTAATTTTATATAGCGTATAATTCATGGATACGGTACAATCCTTACAAATGCATGTCAATATATAGTACCCCAACAGAGGCAACACTGAATCAAAGAGATTATATGCAAGCATATTAGAGCCTGAAATGAATGTAAAACATGAAAATCATCAACATTCAGATCTTGTTATGAAGCCCAGTTTTCTTCAACAAAGACAGTTTCAGAGAGGCCATGGACTGGCACTGATGGAGCATCTGTTAATCAACAACTTTATGGATTCCAAGTCTGTGTTAAATTCTCACACTTTTTTTTTCTTTTTTACCAAATTATAGGTATGCTTGCATAATTAAGCAGACCACATGGCTGGACAAAATCAGTGTTCAGGGAATTTATTTCCCTGTTTCCGAGGCACAATTGGAGGAGCAGTTCGTGTCACCTTGAATTTGTTTGAAATTGATGTTGTGTTCTCCTGGCTGCGCACTGGTTTATTTGATGTAATATTTATAGACTGAAGAGGATTTGGTTTTCAGCCATGACCTATTTTGTATCTTCTTTTGTTCCATTACATTCTTGGAAATTATTTCAGAGGTCTTCAGTAAATCTATACCCACATATTTTTATCTGGCTTATGCATGCAGGGTGTGCACAGAATATAGGACTTACAGATTTACTTCTTAAAAATCTGCTGTCATAAATGTACACAGGTATTGTAAAGCAGTACTTCCCAGTCAGTCTTGAAAATGTGCTCCATGAAACTTTCAGCCCGACTGTAAATCAGAGTGAGTCAGGAGGGATAACCATAAATTTCAAGAGCATCTCTGGAGCAGAGACTTATGAGGATGAAAATTGTTGGGTCATTGTGTGAGTGGGTCAGAGGAAAAATTAATCTGGACTGACAAAAACAGGCATTTTATAATTGCTTCATTATGTTCACAGAAATTTTAATGTAAAGTTTGGAAAGCATTTTGTGGAACGTGAGTTTACATGAATTGGAAGAACCTCTATAAAGAGCACACAATAGTTCAGCTAATTAGATAGTTTCTTTGGGATAAATAGGTGCAGAGTTCCGTTCTGGGTGGTGTGGGATCAATTTCTTCGGTCTCTCATTCCTTGTATTATTCTTCTATGGTTTTTATGTTTTTAGAATTATTTTCAGATTATTGCAGATCAATTTACAAACTTATCAGGTGTGTGTAGCATGACAGGGGTAAGATTAATAATCCCAGAACTTTACAGCAACAGTTTTTCTTTCTATAGATCCAAAGAGTATATTGAAACACATCCTAGATGAACTTCAGCACATTAACAAAACAGACTTAAAGAAGGAGCCAGGAGAGAGTTTCTCAGGTCGCTCAATTGGAGATGATGTACAAAGCAATGAATACCATGATATCTATGTCAGTGTACAGAGTGAGATGGAACATCTTGCATCTGATGGCAAAAAGGTGGTGATTATAATAGATGGACTTGACAAGGTCACAGCTTCGACCAAGACAGCCAAGGTAGGTATATCTTAAAACATAGATTTCGTAAACTTTATACCACAGTTTCAGATGAACTTTGCATCCTAGGAAGACATCCCTGTTATTCTGTATGTGTTGGAGCTCATATTTAATTCTTGACCAGCAAAATTTACATAAAGAGGTCACCACATCAGTTGATTGCTGTAAAGCCATTATTCTTACTCATTAATTCACAGTTGCAAACTTGATAAAAAATTAGTTTCATCTAAAGTTCAGTTTCTGTTCATATTGTGGGATATGACTTGTTCAGAGATAGATTTTTTTATGACGGAATTATATTTTAAAGGAGTTTAGATGGTGGTGTGTGCGAAGACGTTTAAAATTAAAAGAAAATAATAATAAAGTAGGGGAGAAGGGGAAGGGGTAGAGGCTCAGTTCAGTTTCAAAGGGAAAGCATATTTCAGGAATATAGCTCATAAATGGTATGAAATGTTCCCAAGTGTGTATTGATAATTTAAAAAATTCTTTAACCATAATATGGTTAAGCATTGGTGTTCATTCACAACATGTCAGTAACACAGCTGTAACCTGTAATGGTTTTAAAAGTAATTGCACTTTCATGTTTTGTCTTGATTCATCCACAGCATCTGTATTGGCTCCCTGAGAAATTCCCATCAGGTATTTATCTGATTGTATCCACTTCTAGTTTAGACAATGAAACCTTTGACCTCTTGGTGACACAAAGAGGATTTCAGGACCTTGAGATTCTTCCTCTTCTACCAGAAGTTCAGGAGGAAATATGTAAGGTAAATTGAACATTATTTACCCTTATCAAAATGAAAAAGTCTGAGCAGAAAATAACAGCATCATTTCATGTGAATCTGTTAGTCACCAAACTCATGTTGCATTACCATTGAGAGTATCCTTTAAATAGCAAAATTGCCATCATTTCGTTAGGTTTCCGCAAAGTTAATTGAAAGAACGTTGTTACAAGTGCGTACATACGTCCCCCAAGTTTTTTGCACTAGGGGTACGTATTGTAAGCCTTTAGTGACTCCAAAACTAGAGAGTTCCTCCAGAAATACTCCTAACAACAACCTAAATTAATTATTCTTTGAGATTTTCTTTTTGTTTTCCTCCTGTTTTTTGGTTGAAAGGGTAGGGGGGAGGGTTAGGGATTTGATAAGATTTAGGGTTGAGGATAAGGACGGGATTTGGGATAGATACACATGCGTACGCGCCCCTAGCGTAAATTGGTTGGGATGAGTATGTACTTATAACTACAGCTTAGGTGAAATTTTGTAGCTTTAAGCTGTCAGACACCGATGCAAGATGTACACAAATAGATTTTATATCACAAAATTATGCAGTCTTATCTCCTGACATGCTGTCTTTTGGTAGACCTGTTGTTTTTGCTGCAAAGTTGTGGACTAAGCTAAACTGTTTAAGGTTTGCTTGTTCACTGAAGTAAGAAGGTGTTTCAAAGGAATGAATCCCTGCGTATTTTGTTGCTTGCATACAATGTGATAGGTTTGCATGAGGGTAGCTATAAAATTCATTTTCTGTTTTTACAAGTAATACAAGTCCAAACATTCAAGTACTTGTTTGCGTTTTTACTAACAAAAACACCTTGAATTCTACCCTCAGCAAACCCTTCAAACAAATGGCAAAGAATTGTCACCTCATCAGATAAAAAGAGTTGTGGAGGCAGAACAGACCAGGAATCCATTGTTCCTGAAAATTGTTCTCTCAGTAAGTTTCTACTGAACCACCTACCCATACTCTTTCATTTCTAACAATTTTAATGTATCTTGAATACATATGGCCCATCCATCCTGAACTCATAAGGTGTGTTCAGCTTAACCCTTTCAGTGTCACAGACATCCATAATGGTCGCTGGCATTTTCCTAAATATGTACGCTGAGACAGCTGTATCAGTTGATCGGGGATAGGTTGGATCTATGATAAAGTATTATGTGAATACGAACGAGGGCATTATAATTTCTATTCCATGGGTTTCAGGAGTGATTTTCAGGTAATATAATTTACTACTGTGTCCCAGGGCTGTGACACTGAAATGGTTAATTAGCACTTTACTTGGACAGTGCATAGTGTTTATTTCATCTGGAATTTCTATTTTATCAAGATATCAGACAAGATCATCTATTTAATCTTTTATATTTAATACAGGTCTGTCTTCTGTTTTGGTTTTTACAAAAATTTTACTCCATTCCCTTTTCACAGCGCTTGTAGCTGCCCAAAAGTCAATTTGAATTCCAGAATAATGTCCAATTATCCGAGTGATATCTTGTAGGGATTTCCAGTTATTTTCATTAAACATTTGATATACATATTTAATTCCCCCTCTCACCCATTTTTCTATCCAAAGTGGCTTATTTTTATACCTAATGTTATTGTTATTGAATAGATGCTCACATATACTATTTGCATCATTGTTGATTTCTTTTTCCCCATCCTTATTTTCTAAATCTAACCAGATCTTAATAACAGTTTGCCAAAAAACTGTATTAATCCTACTTCTTTGACTTCCTTTGCTTTAATATTTGACCTCGTTAAATAACGTAACCTTACTAGTTTTTGCGAAATGACTAGCTAATTTTACACCTGTTTTAAGATAAGTCTTCTGCCAACATATTTCTTTAAACCACTTTATAAGAAAGACATTTTGCTGGTCCTTTATACTCCTAAGCCTCCGTCAATTGGTTCCCTACATAAAATGTCTCTCTCAACTTTTTCAAACGCTTTTTTATTTGAAGACTTCTTGTGCCACAGAAACTTGAATAAACTTTGGTCTATTTCAAGTAATGTTTTCTATGGTGGGGATGGGGCCTTGATAATATAGTTTAACTTTGACAATAAAAACGTTTTTGCTATAGTAGTTTTTCCATATAATGATAGATTTCTTCTGGACCATCTATGAATCAAAGTTTTAATACTGTTTATTTTTTCCATCCAGTTTTGTGAGATGTTAGATGCTTCAACCGAGGCGTTAAGTATATACCTTACCTAGTATTTTTATATTGCCTCTCTTTTCTACCGGTGTTATTCCTTCCCTTCCTTCCTCCCTTTGTTTTTTACTTCCCACCCACATTCCATTGATTTCTTTCTATTAAGTTTTAGCCCTGAAATATTTGAAAACCGTTCAATCCTTGCCAGTGCGCTGCAGAGATCCAATTTATCTCTTAAATGTAGAGTCATGTCATCTGCGCATTGCAGGAGTTTTAGATTGTCTTTCACATCCCGTTAGTCAACATTCCTCTTACATCTTCATTGTTCCTAAGTTTTATTGCTAACATTTCTACAACTAAAATAAAAAGCAGAGGACTAACACAGCATCCTTGTCTGATGCCTCGCTCTGTTTTAAAAGATTTAGATATCCAACCTCCATTCTTTACTGTGCTCTGTGTGTTTGTTATTATCGCTTGTATAAAATGGATGAACTTGGAACCAAAATTAAATCTGTCAGGAGCTACTAGTATTGTTTCTTTATCTACTGTGTCAAAGGTTTTTGATAAGCCAATGAGACAGTCAAATCCCCCATACCCTGTTATCTGAATACTTTATGACGTCATCAATCAGTCTAATGTGTGACGTAATTATCTTCCCTTTAATAAACCCACCTTGGTGGTTATGCACAATACTTTTTATTACTTTCTGCAGTCTCGACACCAACACTTTTGTAAAGATTGTGTAGTCAACATTTGTTAATGTTATAGGTCGCCAGTTGTTCAGATCTTCTCGATTACTGTTGTTGCCTTTATGTAGCATAGTAATTATCCCCTGCCTCTGGCTAATTGATAATTCCTCCTGCACTAGCGATTCTTTATAACTATTGTATAAGAGTTTCTTTAACAGCCGCCAAAAGTCTTTGTAAAAACAGGCTGTGATTCCATCGGAGCCTGGGGCCGAGTCATTATTAAGTAATTTTAATGCTTTCCCTATTTCCTCCAGGCTAATCATAAATATCCAAACCACATCATTCTTTGTCTTCTTCGCGTAATCTGTCATAAGCTATACATCTAAAAAATTATCTAATTTATCACTCACTGATGCCTCTTTAGTGTAAAGTTTTTCTTCATATTTTTGTGCTTCCTTTAGAATATACTTGACGGATTGTTTTACTACTTCACCATCCCCATTTTTAATGTCTTTATTGTATTGCAGGTTCCTCTGGTCTTTTCCAAATTTAGGAAGAATTTGGTGTTTTTTTCACCCTCCTCTATCCATTTGACTCTGGATCTAATTATTGCTCCTTTAGTTTGTGCCAACTGTTCAATTTCTAAATGCTTCTTCATGTTTTCATGCTTTTCCTGCAAATTTTTATCATCTGGGAGTTGTGTGATACGCTCAGACATAACATCTCCCTCTTCTTGTTTAACTGTATGATTAGGTTTATTAATTGGGTTGCTTATGCTATATTGCATACATTCTAAGTGAATTGCTGCTTTAAGTAGTTCCCATTTTGTTCGGTTATCCAAATCATAATGGTCCTTATCTACTATAAAATTTGCTATAGGCGTATTTATATGGTTTACAAAGCTGACATTATAGATATATGAGGTGTTGAACTGCCACCTAGATGGACCTATCGGAAAACTATGTTCTAGGAATTCTATGATGACTGCACAATGGTCTGTAACAAAAAAATGTTTAATTTCAGCATTTGTTATCCATGGCATTAATTCTTCGTCACAGAAGATGTAGTCCAGTCTTCTAGCCACAAAAGGTTCTTTTCTAGACCAAGTGAATTCTTTTCTTTCTTTATTAACTCCTCTCCAGCAATCAAATGAATCCCATGTTTGCACAAAATTTGAGAACAGTTCTATTTCTTTCTTCCAATGTGGTGCACCCGAAATTATATGTAGATCATTATTTAAAATCATATTGAAGTCACCACAAACTATTGAGTTACTCCGATCTAACTCTCTCATGATATCATTCATCTGTTCTATAAAACCTTCAAGTCCCTGCTGTTTTGCTGGACTGTAGCAGTTTAATACGGTGTACAGTTTATTTTCCCTTTCGAATTCCATCCCGATGCATAGCATATCAAATGACATAAATGTTAATTTATTCACGTGAAACTTTCTAAAAAACTTTCTATTTACCAAAATAATCTGACCTTTACTCTTATTGATGCCTGGACAATAATAAAACTCCCCGGGTCATTCTCGCATCCATTCAGACGCTTTCATTTCCGTAACATACGTTTCTTGCAAAAACACAAGTTCTCTGACTCCTCCCTTCATGATCAGTCCATCTCCTCCTGATCTTGTCTTCCTTCACCTGTAGGTTTTGTTTTTGTTTTAGCTACCTCTTTCTTCTGCTCCCTATAATATAGGAACGTCATGAAATGGGTCCCAACTCTAGCTGGTTTTGGTAGTGGGGAAGCAGGAAGGTCAGTGTATAAGAATCTTCTTCCAGTTTTAAATCTGGTTAACTCCCCCGGTCATCCCTGTATTTTCATCCTTTAGGTCTGACCGGGTGGACACGCCTAGTTTTTTAAGTGTCGTCTCTATCTCGCTATTCGACACCGATATAGGGACATTACCAATAATAAGTTTTGTGCTCGGCCTCTCAGGCCCCCCCCCGGCATTATAAGTGGATTCTTTTCGAGAATGGTCACCGACTGCCCTCTCAAACCTATCCCTTTCATAATTAGTTTTCTGTGTGCGTCCATGTAAAGCGGGTAGATTCGCCAGAGACCAGATATCTTTTGGGCACCTTGAATTGCCCCTTCTCGAGAGACCTCCTCACATGCTTTACATATCTCCAGACCACCTACCGGTTGCATAGCGTCTGGGATTATAGTTTTATCCATAATAAAGCAAGCCGGTACAAATCTAGCTGCCACCATATTGCCGAGCTGAGGCTTTACTCACAAGCAGAGAAAATTACAGCAGAAAAAATGTTATGACTTACCTTACAACACACACGATCTTGCCAACACCTTACACAGTCCTTTCCGAACAACTCTTATCACCAGCACAAACCTATACTCCAGGGAGAATGCGCATCAAACACAAAAGTTAGTGCATCAAACAGCTAGCACACCAGACCTCAACACACCATTGGTTGTTTTTCCTACAGAGGCACTTTGTCAGTGGCCATTGCGCCTCATTTTCAACTTGGTTTATTTCTCATTTCCTTGTCTGGCCTTTCTTGTTCTTCTCTTTTAGTCCTCCAGAACTGTTTGGATGAGGATGCCAGTTGGCAGCATACAACTGTTTTGCTGCTTTGTAACTCTGAATAATATCTGTGTAGAGTTTGAGAGTTAATATTTTGTTGAAGCAAAGTCAGGGTTTGGCACTTCAAATTACATTTGTTTCTCCAACAGGAAATCTCCATTTATGGCTATTTCAGACTCTTGGACAAAAAAATTGACTCTTTGATTTACTCAGATGGGTATGAATTTTCTCTTCTTTCCTGATTAACAAGAGATTCACATAGGTTAATTTTTACATAAACAAGTGGTCTTATATGTCCTTCAAGCTGACATGATAAAAGAGAGAAGAGATGTTGTTAATGTAATTTGAAGGAAAAACTTTTTAAACGAAAAAGAATGAGAAAAAATATGTAGAAATGCCGTGCATCTAAACTCATAAATTCATAGACCAATTCATTTTGAATCTAGGTAGGCAAAAGGGAAGGCATTTGTGACATTAGATGAATATAGGTAATTCCAGATGTTGTGGTCTCAATCTCACTAAATAATATCACTGTCTTCTCCACTTACGTAGTCTTTGACTTGCCATCATTTCTTCATCTGCATCTCCTTCTTTCTTTTTCTTTAAATTATATATACCAGTACATAATTTGCCTGTTTTGTTTGGTTGTTTAAATATTTAGAGTGAAGGATCTGCTGAACAAAGTCTTGCAGAGATTAGAGGAGGACTACAATGTACAAGGTCACCCTGGCCCCTTAGTAGAGCAGGTATGAGTTATACTACTTGTTTTTCTTCTTTCTTTCACTACCACTTCACTTTCCTGAGCACCAACACATGCACTTCTAATTGTCTCACCTTTTCTCTGAATTAGTTTCTCAGTGCTCTGCCTCCCCCAAGCTTCTGCTTCCCTTTACTGAAAGATATACAGTTGTCTAGCATTTTTTTTAGTTACTGATATTGAGAATTGATAAGCTGAAGAAGCATAAGCTGTTGTGATGTCTTTAAATGTTGTCTCTGGTGCTGACATCTAAATCTCCAGAAATAGGATAAACAATTGTGGCAATGCTCTAATTTCTTTTCCTGGGTCTAGGTTCTCAGTGCTTTGGCTGTTTCTCCTTATGGCTTGTCAGAGGCAGAGTTACTGGATATGTTCAACATTGCCTCACATGAGTGGTCTCCCTTCTACTTTGCCATGGAAAATTTTCTTGTCAATGATGCAGGTGTACTCAGGTTTGTCATAATTTATTTGCAAACTTTTTTCATACTGTCGATAAAAATCAAAGAGCTAGCCAGGGTCATCCATAAAATATGTACCTTTTTAATACAGTTGGAATTTAGTGATTGAAAACATTTTTCTTTTATACTCTCAGCTTATATTTCATATTCGTGTCCTGCTTTTTAATTACATTAGAAATTCACCTGAAATTTTACCTCTAAGGTGTGCTTAAAACATGTGTTTTGTGAGCACATTTTATTTGCGTCACCTGAACATGAAGTGTGTAAAATCCTCTACATCTTGTATCTTTCTGTCGTTTAGGTTTGCCTTCTCAGAACTGGAGCAAGCTGTCGAAGAGAGATACCTGAACTCTAAAGAGAAAAGGTTAGTACATGTTGTACTATCTCAATTTGGCTTCCAACCATTTCTCAAAGGAATCATTCTCAGTATAAAGTTTTGTGTATTTTTGTCTTGTACATTCATTCTTAATTGTACTGAGCTGAGATCATTATGGCCAGATACAAGAATTAACAACCAAAAAAAAAAAAAAAACACAGAAAGAAAACAAGAAAGAGAAATGGGCATACACTTAAATAAGATAAATACAGTTGCATTTTGCAATGATCACAAACTTGAACTTTTTCTTAACTTTCAGGGTGACTGCCATTCATCAAATGATAGAATACTTTGAGAAAGTTCTTAAGGTATGTAGCCAAATATTTGTGTAAATTCTTATTCACCTTTGCTCTCTTAAAACTGATTTTCATGGTGAAAAATGTTCTAATAATTTGTATTGAATATATATGTCATTGTCTAACTATTGTGAAACAGTGTGTTGTTGCTTGGGTGTCTACTAGCTGATTTATCACTACAGACTTTACAAATTTTAGAAAAGAGGAACTCAAATATTTTTCTTTTGAGGTAAGTTCATGTATATTATTTGTATCTACAGGACAGTCACACACCAGATGATCTCTCCAGTATGAAGATTAAAAGGGTTGCAAAAGAATTACCATCGTTGCAGACAGAAATTGGTGACAAGCATGGTCTGATCCGAACACTGAGTGACATTCAAGTTTTTTATGCTTTATATCGGTAAATGCTGTACAGGTGTCCAGTATTATGAAGCATTTATTTAATGAGCTTTGATTTTGAAAATTCATTGTAAAAATATGGAAAACAGCATTTAATACTATTAAATTTAGACGCTAATTTTTCATTCTGTGTTTGTGACCTAGTCTAAAACTGAAATTTTAAACTTTTGAATTTTACACCCTCATTGTTTTGAAAATCATGTGTTTTCATTTCTTAGAAGATAAAAAAGGAAGCCAAAAAAAAATTACCACGAATAACAATAGCAACAACAAAGAAATGTACATTGATTCTCCTCTTAGTCCGGCTTCTCAAATTTCATGTCAAGAATAAACATGCTGTATTTTATCTTGGTCTTATGCAAACAAAAACTGTTCTTCTGGGAACCCAATATCCAACTAACATTGTGAGATGAATCTTGGGTGACACAGGAAAAACTGTAATTTTTGAGACAGCTGCTCTTTCTAGTTAATCATACTGGATGAACATCATAAAGACTGAGATGTAATTTCAGTATAACATCCACAAGCTTATCCTGGCTATTGTTGGCACAGAAATGTGGATACAGAAATTACGCTAAAATAATTTTTATACTTATTAGCGGACCCGCGCAAGATAAATCTTGCAAATTTTCCATACCAAGCCCAGCTGGTATATCCAGATCTAGGCTACATTAAAACGGCATTTGGATTCATTGCAATGATAAATAGAACGTACTGTTACACCAGATTTCATGTAGAAACACACAGATGTGATTACGTTCATATTCGATCGCCAGTGTGTAAAAAGAGTTCAAGGACGGAATTTTCGATCATACTTTTCGGTTCTATCTGATTAAAATGCGTCTGTTTTTGCGGCTCAAAAAATTTTAAGATAAATAGTAGTCAAGAGTGATTTTTGTTCAAAATGAATCTGTCCAGGTAACTCTTCATCAAAAATTGATTCAGTACACCAAGTTTCATCATTTTTTATGGTGTTTTCACGATGATTTAGCTGCTTACAGGTTCACCCTCTAGCTGAATTATCGTATGATCATATCTCTATCTTTTAATCATACCATAATGCAGAGCACACCTGTGGAAAACTGATTTATTCCTTCCCTCTGTTCAGGATAAGTGTATATGAGCTTATAGATTTCTGGGCTGAGACTGGTTGTACACAGACAGAAATGTGTGATGTTTTACTGGATTCATTTGATGCGGCCATTAGTGACCTGCACACCTATCAGCAAGAGTACATGGTGCTGGATCCAGAACCCCCTGGTTATATTGTATGTTGTTTTTTTTTCTTTTTCTTTGAAAGAATGTTATTAAACTGAAGAGTGTCGGATGCCATCTACAGGGGTATTTAATTTTTCTGGACCATTGACAAATCAAAATTTCATAGATGGCTTGAAGCAAAGATTGGGTGGAAAAAAATATTCATATGTCTTATACAGTCTTGTTAAGGATGTGTGGAGGAATTAAACTGATCTCTTTTGCTGCAAAATCGGAGTAAAAGGCAAGTGACATGGTCATTTCATTTCAATCTACAACTGCAGTGTAAATTTGTTTGTTTGAAGTATTTGTTTCACGATTGTAGTAGTTATAAGTTGTAAAAAAATTAAATAAATGACAGAAAAATAGTTTTTTCCAATGAGAAGTGCATGAATTAAGACCATGGTGTTTCATATGTTATATTATATTTATATTTGTACTATTGTCTCTTTGCAGCTGCTGCCGGTATTGCGTGCAATGCAAGAGATGTTCTCTATTGCATGTTATCACAGAGCGCAAGTCAGAGTGCTTCAGCGTGCTGTGCGTGTCTTGGTGAGTTGATATAATGAAGACAGTGGCCCATGGAAATTTATCTCAGCATCAGTAGTGAAATGATTCTGGAAGAGAAGATTAAGAATACTTTAAAAAATTGAGAAATCAAAAAGGTGGGTGCAGTGTGAATAGGGATTTGATCAGAAACCAAGCACATATAATGCCAATTGAATTCTTGTTCAATCATCAGAATAAACCACGGATATGAAGAAATATAGGATGCCACAGGCCATGCCCCTATTCTTATGTGAGAATGTTTGTAACGTGAGTAAAATTTCCAGATTGGTCTGCTGTTTTTGTGTAGCCCAACAATAGTTCTCCCTTATGTACTACAAATGTTGCTGTTGTTGATGGAACAGCACATGAGATCATGCCTACACATATTGCTGGCCCTATCATGAAAGTACACAAGTATGAAGGATCTAATTTTACAGGAGAGGAAAAAAAGAACTTTTTTACTCAAAATTTGATCCTAGTCTCAAATACACTTTTAGTTAATTATATACATTTGAAATAGGCTTACTGTTGATCAATAGAAAAAAATTAACTTCCCTCAAGAAATTCATATCATATCTAATATTTGCAGAATTGTATGAATGCATCTGTATGGTTTCATTCTAGGCCTAGCAATTATTTCCAAGAATTGCAGTGATCATTTTCTTAAATTCAACAGAAATTGAAAAGTAGAAGTGGAAAGGGGTACTAAGCTTTCAAAAGTAACCTGGTGGTAATGACAAGGTTTATAGTTGTTGTCAATCACTCCATTACACCATTTTACACTGGTTGCCATTTCACACGCTGCCACTGACATTTGTTTGTTGTTTTTTTTTGTCATGTGCTGGTACATTGTATGTGTGCATGTTTTGTAAGCACAACGGTTTATTTTGTAAAATCATGCGGTGAAACTCTGACTTCTCTGCATAAAGTATTTTTACATCATCAAACAGGGGAATATTTGATACATATAGGGTGGATCTATTTGTGTCTTGCTATTTGTGTTATGTTTTTTTTTTCTTATGAATCATTTTTGAAATCCTTTTTGATTCTCTTTGAGATTAACACAGTTTTGATACAAAAAATTTTTACTGATATCTGGTTGTTATATTATCCAATTGGGTTATGATTGCTGTATTTTGATTAGGAAGGAATACAAGGCAAGATTGAGACGGATGAAGGTGAAATACTATTGAGAGACTACCGATATCATTTGGCTTGTGCCTACACTGACAATACTGAATACGACAAGGCTCAGCATTTGCATGAATCCATCATTGAGGAATGTAGGAGGTTAGTTTTGTGTGGTCACCCTCCTGCCATAATTATAGAAATATATATATATATATGCAAATTTAAATATAAATAGAGATATAAACTAATATATATATATATATATATATATATATTAGTTTATATCTCTATTTATATTTAAATTTGTTTTTCATCATTTAAATCTGTTGTCATTTCCCCAGCATAAAAAAACAACAACAACTGACTGTAAATTAAAAGTCCACCAAATTTGGTACCTTACCATGGAAACATTTTTAACATGTCTGTTTTTCCCTGCTGATATCTGTAAAGCTCATAAACTCTTGTTTCTCTTTTACTTTCTTTGCTGAAACATATTCTAGAAAACTTCAAGAATCTTATGATGCAAGACTTGTACAGACATTAGCGTATACTTGCAATGGGCTAGGAGTACGCAATATGAAACAGAAGCAGTATGAAGAGGTAAGTTATATTTAATTATCTAAACAATAGAAAGTGATGAAAATAGACAAGTGTTGTACTCATCATCGGAATTTATTAAAACTAATAAAAAAACAAATCACGTGAATAATATTGCCTCATTTCTTTGCCAAAAGAGCGGAAAAGTTTGAAAGGAATACTGTAATACATTTACAGAGATGCCACCCATTCCGATTTTTCTTGAAAAACGGGCATGATTCCGATTTTTTGGAATTGGCTTTTTTTTTTCCCATATTTGTTCTTCCGGGTTCTAGTGTTAATTATAACTTGAACAAAATGCGCCGAATCGGCTTTCTTATTGCTTGTTTTGCACCGATCTGGGATTTGATCACTTGCTACATGCGTTGTTTATATTTTTTTTACCATTCCGCATGACAGTGATCCAGAAACTAATTGCATAGATGTATCTATTCACCCTTACTCAAGTTTAAGCGTTATATTTGGTTGCGACTGTAATGGAAGGAGAAATCAGTTCTAAACCACAGCTAGGTGTATTCTCTTCCTTCAAATTCAAGCTTAGCTAGACATCGCCTAAGTCTAGATCTAAGTGATTTACTTGGCAGCGACAATGACGGATGCAGGAATGAGACCTAGCAAGATCTATGAATAAAATTATTAAGACTAAAATAATTTATTTGGTGGAGATTGTGATGGAAAGAGGAATCAGTTTTAAACTTGTCTTGACCTAGATTTCTTAAATCCAAGCCATGAATATGGAGAACCTTGACGTTGCATGGGCACAAACTGCTAAATTAAAATATGGGATTAGAAGTGGGAAAACACTCCTCAGCACAGAATAGGCAAAAATTATACATGGCATTTGTGCATTTTGGCACTCAAATCCTAACATGTCAAGGCAGCTCTTATCTTACTATAATTGAGCTAGAGGGTGAACCTGTAAGCAGCTAAAACGTTGCAACTACGCCATAAAAAATCATGAAACTTGGTGAACTGCATCAATTTTTGACGAAGAGTTACATGGACACATTCATTTTTGGACAAAAATCAGTCTTTACTATTTTATTTATATTAAAATATTTTGAGCCGCAAGAACAGAGACGCATTTTAGACGAACACAGGTAGAATCAAAAAGTGTGATCGAAACTTTCGCTCGGTGCCTACTTCACCCCGTCTTCGTTCTTCGCCTTTCCTAAAACTTTCTTGACACATTGTTGGTCGAAAATCAACTTTAACCCTCCAAGTGTCGCCAGCCGATTAAAACGGCCGTAGGTCCAGTTCTGTGATGCTACGGCCGATCATATCGGCTGATTTATAAATAGCCGATAAAGACATATAAAGACAATAAGACCTCTTTATTTCTTTTTGCGGTGCTGGCGGGGAGGGGTAAGAGAGGGGGTGTGTGGACACAGAGGACGACCTTTGGCTTCAGTAACGGGAGTGTGGAGTGCCTTGCATAGGCGTACGGCAGTAAAAGTACAGAGTACTACAGACTGAGTAATTTTTTCCCCCACAAAACATTCATGCGCCGTTGATACTAGGCCTTGACCTAGATCTCTCGGTTAACTGCCATACTGTATGTATATCGGTATCATCGTTTCTTCTGAAGAAACAGTCAGCTCGAGGTTGAAAAAAAAAAGTGAAGCACTGCGCATTTGATAGCTACAGCATTTCTCCGATGTCGGCAAATCTTTGCCACACAACAATGATATTGGAGGAACGGGTGACAGTATGCCGATAATTGAAAGGAAAAGGGACATAATTGCGTTATTTATTGGACACTTTTCCCAAAATAATGGTAGACCTGATGAAGGTGAGGTAGATAAGTTTGGCTAGGCAGCTGTTTATGAAGAAAGCACTAGAACCAGACAGGATATAATTTTCATCCAGGGTGTACAAAACTATACATTTTCTGGCAGGAAATTGAATTGACTAATCGTTTTTAGCAGCAGTGAAACAATTAGAGCAGCACAAGTGTCCTTCATTGTTACTAAAAGTGAGTACTACTGGTATGTCAAAATGAAGGTCGTTTCAGGCAAGATCAAGGTCATTACACTTTACAATGTTATAAAAAAAAATGTTTCTTCCTTTAGTCCTTTCATTTTCCTGCCAGAAAATGTATAGTTTTATAGCATTTGATTGAATATTGTGTACAATATAATCTATTTTCAAACCTTATATTAAAACCTTAAATATCCTCTGACACCACATAAGAATATGCCTGACACTTGGAGGGTTAAACATCACATCCATGTATTTTGTAAGGGTCCGTAGTGTGAAAATAAGTTTATTAGTATTTGCACTGAATCTTAGTTCCATTATTAACATGACCTCGATCTAGATCTAGAGTTGGGCTCAAGCGGCCTGTGTCAATGTGTGTTGTGTAGCGCACAAAAAATGATTGTTGGAACTAAGTATAAGATGTGTTCAGGTTGTTTCAAGAAGTTATTGTACAGCTTTGTCAA
Organism: Onchidella celtica; assembly: GCA_963931925.1. NCBI lineage: Eukaryota > Metazoa > Mollusca > Gastropoda > Systellommatophora > Onchidiidae > Onchidella > Onchidella celtica. The sequence goes on along the minus strand of OZ007569.1, from coordinate 57,088,097 downwards.
GTCCCTTAAGCTTGGGGAAACTATGAGCACATCTGGCATTATGCATTATATGACAGGTAGAGAGAGGGAGGGAAGGGGAGATGGATGAGAGGGATGGGTGTTGAGGGAGGGGAGGGAGATGGCGGGGGGGAACAGGGTAATGGGGAGGGGGGGGAGAAGGGATGGATAGGAGAAGTGGGGGGGGGGGGATTTAGGGAGGGAAGGAGGGCGGAGTCAGGGTTATCCCGTGGCAAGGCCTCATCTAGAAATGCCCAGTTCATGTCAAAATATGCCCTTAGTACCGTTCGTAGAGCGGGGCTTTAGCTTGTCTGACATAATTGTAGGGAAAACACAGCTCCAGAGCAAAGACAAGTTTGACACAGTGCTTTTCTGGAGAGGATTCTCTTTCAGTTTTGACCAAGATCAAGACAAAGGGTGGATAATTAGATATTATTTTTGTTTGTATTTGTATACTACATTAATCCCATTTGGGAAATTTGCCTTTGTGTCATTGCACCCAGTTATAACTAGAGCAGGCACGTCATCACCTCAGTAGAGCGCCTTTTGGGGGGGGGGGGGTGAATTTGATTTGATTTTTTGCCCGGGCAGCAGCCTGTTCAGCCTGCTTCCAAAGTGTCTTTAACATGTGCAATGTGCACATGGGCCATTCGAATTTTTTCGTCCTTATCCAAGAAGACTAGGAACTCGATCCTACCCTCCCAATAGGATCAGGGACATGAGAATATGTGAAAAATCTCAAACTTCCAACATGCCTGCACCAGCCAGGTTTTGAACACGGTAACCTTGGCATGAGAGGTGAGCACCTTGCCTCTGGACTACCTTGTCCCCAGTATGATTGAAATGAACAGTAAATAAGTATAAGTAGTATAAGTTTTCAAGATGATTTTCAACTTAATCCTTTGTGACCAAGAAAAAAAAAAAAGAAAAGTATAAGTTTAGAACTGGTACCATTTAATTTTTATCATCGTTCGCACCAATTCAGATTTTTTCCCCCATATTCAGATTTTTTGGGGGCCTGATTCACATTTTTGTTTTTGTAGGGTGGGGTCCCTGCATCTATGTCTTTATAAGATAACTGACATACAGTAAATCCGTTTATAACTGTCTCAGAAATAATGAGAACTCAGGTATAACAAAAGGATTCCGAATCTTCATTTTGTTTTCCTGTTTATCCAATTTAACTGCTCCCCTTTGTTATTAATATAATGGAATTCAAGAGGTGCTGAACTCGATTATAATGAAAACTCAAAGGGCTCAGCAGAGACAATGCTATTATATTATTTATATTGAATTTTTCCATCAATCAGGCAGAGCCTTTGTTCATTGAATCTGCCAAGCTGCATGAACAGATTGGGAACTCCCTGTGTGTAGCTGAAGCAAAAATGAATATTGGAGTCATCAAGATGGACAATGGACAGCCAGATGTGGCTTTAGAATATTTTCAAGAGGCAAAGAAGGTAATAATATCTTCCATGTAAGCTTCCGGAGTGAACAGGAGGATACAGTGCGTGAAAATTATGCATTGAGTGCAAAATTTGAATTGTGGTTAATGTTTGTTTCATTTATTGTATTCATTGGAAAAGAAATTTGTGAGTGGTGATCCTGTGGTTTGCTCTTTCCAAACATTTTTTATCTGATCTGTTTAAAAACATCAGCTCAAGCAGGATGTTTCATAAACTCTGCTCAGCAGTGAAGGAAGATGTCAGTTATAACATAAATAAATGAGAAACCATTGTAATTTGGGGCTGAATTTTCTTGTTTATGTAGAAACACATGCCATCTGACAATCTCCATGCATATTGCTGTCTCCACTAGTGAATTATACCAGTACTTTGGTGACAAAAGTAAATTATTCTCATCACAATTTTTTTTAGCATGAATGACTAGTTCAAATTTTACTGCACAGACATTTGAAGAAGTGTACTTTGGTCACATGCCAGTTGTGGTTGGGAATCTTCTGACCAACATGGCTCTGTGTTACAGAAGAATGGATGATGCAGAACAAGCAGAGAACTTGTACTTGAAGTGAGTGTTTATCACTTAAAAGTGGGGGTAAATAGGGGATTAATGTTAAATGTCCATTAGTCTATCTCTATGGAATGCTTGGTGAGGCATGGGTCATGCTTTATTTTCAAGGAAAATTATATGTGATTGAATAAATTAATTTTACATAAAACTGTACTGGGTTTTACCACTTTGAAATATATCTAGCTTAGTACATGACATTACCAAATTCTATAACTAAACCTCAGTCCATGGAAATAAGATCAAAATGGTAGGGGGTGAGCCTTAATGTCCACCAGATGCAGTGCTTGCTGATTTTTTCTGACAAGGAAAGCATTGAACTATCTTGCCAGTTGATGTATTATATGAAAATGCATAATTTTCATAGATAAATAAGCTGCATAAATATTTTATAATTTCAAAGCAAAGCATCCATTTTGTTTTAGTTTCAATGCCTTTCACAAAAGCTTAATGCTATTCATGTAGTCCAAAGATTGTGTATGAAAAACACACATTTATTATCACAGTGCATGTAAATGATTGCAATGAGAAACCATCCATCCTATGTGCAGATCATTGGAGATAAAGGCAAGTGCTGTGGGCTGGCAGAATGAGGTCATAGCAACTTGCTACATGAACTTAGGCTCTCTGGAATTTTACTCTCGTGGTAATTATGCCAAAGCAGAAGAGTACACAAGAAAAGCTATTGAAATATTAGAAGTAAGTGATTTAGTTTTCAGAATAGTTGATAAATTCCTGGTGTTTGTTTTAATGTCTACCAACTCGCTGATGACTGATTTTGGGCTGTGTGATTGCTGATTTACACTGCACATGACTACAAGTAGGTAGCCTAAAGTGCCCCGCTAAAGGGGCGAAATCCCATTTGGCATAATTTAGGCCAACATTACAAGGCTATTACTGCTGTGTATTTATATGAAACGGAATGTATCCTACATCAAAATAAAGTTCAATCCTTCCTCTGACAGAATATACTTCCTTTTGTATGTTTAATGTGTTAAGCTGTGTGTTTTTTTAGCTTGAAAAGGGCACAGGCTTGCCGTTTTTGCTCTGAGTTGCGCATACCGAATTAAGCCCCTCATAACAAAGGGTCGCAGAGCATCGCACCAATGTAGCGAATGTGTTTGGAAATAACTCACACAGAAAGCCAGATAAATAATATTTAATTCAATGTATTTTTCATCGTGTTTTAAGTTGAAATTCCTTTAAAAATCATTTGTTGAAAAGTTTGTTGACCGAGAAATTGGCGGAAACTTGAATGGATCAGGATCAAAATTATATGCCAATATATTCCAGCCTTTGTATTATAAGGGGATGCCAGGATCAGACATAAGGCACGTTTTGTCGCGAAGCGCCGACTGTCTTTATAGACCCACCCAATGCTTGATTTCGTCATCTTTGTCCGAAACTCAGTGCTAAGTCAATGATGACACGGTTGACCTCCTTTTCAATAAAAAAAACACATTATTTTTATCTCCCTTGTAAGAGTTCACAAAAAATTGATGTCGGATGAAGTTTGGTAGCTGAAAAAACGTAAAATGAGATGCTTGTATTACATTTAATTTTGTACTCCTCAAAAAAATTGAGCATAATGTACACCCCTTGTCTTGGAAACTAAGAATTTTTAATGTCGTGACTCAATAAACCGTCATTTTATGGGTGATCAAAGTTGGACTATCGTGCAATTTGCAAAAGGTAGCAAATTCGAGATGTTTTTTCATTTTTGAAAATGCAACTTTCAAAGCCTTCAAGCCAGAATAATAAATTTGGTATCAAAATTCTTGGAAAAACAAGCTCCATCAGATTTGACAATAACTTGTGAGATATGATAAAAAGTAAAAATCACTTTGGACTACCTACTACAAGCCAGTGAAAAGTGGTATTCCTCGTGTTATGTTTCTTAATTTGGAAAATCTTGTGATTAAAAGAAAAGCCCCAAAATTCTTGAAAAATGTTTGATTTTGTCTTCTTTTTTGTTTCATAACTTGCAGTATTTTATTTCTGGTAAGAGGGATGTAAAAATAGTCTACAAACTTGTAGGAACTGGTTTACTTCACAAGTTATTGTTTCTCTGCCTTTTCTTATTTGATTCATATTTGACATCAGTGATAATTCAAACTGGATCAAACTAGTAAGATATATGGACAAGTATTCTCTTCCTTTTTCTGTCCTTCAAACCTAATATTCTGTATGAAACAGGCATGGGAAAAGACCATGCACATGAATGTGTAGGCTACGTGTGTCATAATTCTTACTGTTTAGAACAGCTTCTATTTTAGTCAACTACATACACACATTTTTATTTTATTATTTGGAGCAATCTCCATTTTGGCCTATTATCCATTCATGTTTTCTGTTAATGTTACATTTTGGTGTGTGGTGAATCCCTTTCATCTTGTCTTCCAATTTAACAGATAAATGAAGTCAAACTGGAGCAGAATGAGATGTGGCAAGCTCAAGAAAATCTAGTGCTGATGCTCATCTGTCAGAATAAGTGGGAGGAAGCTCTGCCCATATTTATGCCTGTCTGTGAGTTTGAGACAAGAAATTAACTGTTTATGAAATCCTTTTTTAGACTTCAAATTCATCATGACCCTTCAGAGTCATCACTGACTGTGAAACATTCAAAATTTCAGATCTCATATTCAGTGATTGACATTTTGTAATATAAATAATTTGCTTGTCTAACTTTACACTGTTTTTTAGTTTAGAAATAAAGATGCAATTTGTTTTGAGAGTGAAATAGAAAGACAGTAAAGATAACTAGTGAAAGAAATGTGAAAGTATTGATTTTATTCCATAACCTAGGGCATGGGGCTGTACATTTGCAATTCATAAACCTAGATGTTATCAAAGCAGTATAGTGGTCATTGCACTCGGTTGTAAACGCTCTTTACCAAGTTTGAAAGAAATAAGAATTTCCACCTAAAGTTTGCCTAAGATCTCTCACTGCTGTAAGTAGGTTTCTCTTAGGTATTGCATAACCAAATTTTTTAGATCATACTTCATGCCTCATAGGGTCAATAAACAAGAAAAGTTTTATTACATATATTTATATGAAAACGCATAGGATAGATGCATGATGCAATTGTTAAATTGATCAGAAAACATGTACATGTGATTATAAACATTGTATCAAACAAGGGAAAGTGAAATGGAAGATTACTTTGGATGTATTTTTTACAATGTAGACCTAATTGTGTGAATTTATTGACAGTTGACATGCTGAAAAGGGAGAACATGGTAGATCTTGGTGCGGCATCAGTTCATAAAGAAATGATTCGTTACATGATCTCCAAGGGCATGTACAAAGAGGCAGCTTCTGTCGCCATTTGTCATGTTGATTCACCGAAACTTCGACAAGAAAAGGTCTACATACTTTTGGATTATTGTGATCGTCAACTGGAACCACAGCCTCAAAGGTCGAGAGAACAAACGATCCACTATGCTCTCGAAGTGCTGTAAGATTTTTGTCTGACATAAGACTGTGTTTCATATTTGCAGTAAAAGATTTGTATTTGTGAGGCTCATTTACTGGGTAAATTTTTTGATAACTGACAGTTTACTACCCTTGGCCTAGATTTACATATAGTTGTGGACATCACTTCATGCGCTCAGAAATTGATAATTACTTTTAATTTTACCATTTAGGCCACTCCAGCGAACAAAATACTTTAAAATTCTCCATGCTCTCCGAATCTTATTCTTTTACCTGCAGTTGACAAGACACTTTAATTTCATTGAACATGATGATTCATGAATGGTTTAATGGTTTAAAAATGTAACCACTAATATTGAATAATTTTTACTTAACTTACTAAAATGCCTCTGTACAAATAAAGGTGAAAGTTTGTCCATTATGTCGTCAACCTTCTCATGTTGGAAGGAAAGCTTATGTTGTGCTTTAATTTATGAACACAAATTTTTTTGTCAGCCAGTACCATCCTACATATACAGCATCTTTAATTCTCTTCAGCTGGCCTGGAAGCAATGAGCTCACAGATTATGTGGTCCAGAATCATGTACTCCCAGCCAATGATCTTGACTTGTTTTTCAAGATGATAAGGACAATGGATGAAAAGAACCCAGACTTTAAATGGACAACTTATAAGGTTGGGGCTATCTGGTGTGAGAACATGGATCGCTTAGATGTGGCAGTGACGGTGCTGAAAGAGGGATTGGACAAATATCCAGACTCAGTGGTAAGTCAGTCAATATGGAGATCTCCAAATAGAAAATTTGTACATAAATCAGGTTTAAGTGGCCAAAGTCCAAAAATTTTGATCTAGTTGGGTGACCGGCGGGTGCCAGGGGTATGAATGCAACTGCCACCCAAAAACTACAGAGGAATATCTAGACTAAGGGCCTGAGCATAGCTGGCTCCCATAAAACGTAATGAAGTCAGAGGTGGAAACATGTGTATGATGGGTCCTCTGTTCCTCTGAAAATCTCCAGTAATCTCGCTTTTCCAAGTTTTTATTCGTTCTGGAGAGCAAGAACAAAGGTCTAGTGTTCATAATTTGCTAAAATTGCATCACTTCGATCTTCAGTGAATATTCTTTAACATCCCCAGTTTATTATTTTAACATGTTTCACTTTTTCAGGGACTGAAAACAAAACTATTTGACACCTATCGTAAACTCAAGCAGTATAAGGAAGCCTATCCCTACATACATGAGATATTGGAGAGTGAGCCCAACAACCAGGCCCTAATGCTGATTGCAGGACAAGTGGCTTTCAGTGCTGATGATCTTGATCTGTGTGTGCAGCTGTGGGAAAAGGTGGCTACCATGCCCGATGAAGACCTTGCAGAAAAAGTAAGTTAATATATCACCTCTTATGATTGTCATGTGAATATTCAAAATGTCTGATTGAAAATAACAGCTTTGGTATGACAAACAAACTCTGGAACATTTGATTTTCCCCTCATTCACTTTCCATTACTTTGTATAATCTGATGAGCCCTATAGTGGCTAGTGACAAACAAAGGCATTGTTATTTCCTCTTTTGAAAGAATTCTTCCCAAAAACATGGTGGAATATATCTCCTGACATAGAGAGGTGTGCCCTGGAAGAAATGTTGCATGGTTTCTTTTTTTTTGTTTTTGATTTGTACTTGCTGTAAATCATAAGAAAACACTGTAAACTGACCCTACAAGTAGGAATATCAAACCATCTATGTAAGACACTGTTTGCTGTTAAACATCATCACAATTCACATAAATGAAAGATCATTTTGGTACTCTCTGAAACAGAAACATGATGTTTCGTTTACTATATGTATCTTATGTTGATAATACTTCCCAAAATGTTCCATTTCATTATGAGATAACACCTGTTACCTTATTTTTAAATGTGTTGAATGACACTGAGAATTGAGTTTTATTTTATAGATATAGATTATTTACCAGCCTCTCTATCTTCCTGTCTTGCATGCATTTATCTTATTTAGGCTAAAACTGCACTGGCCGCCGTCAAGACTGCGTTACAGGAAGCAGAATCTCAAAAAGAAAGCCAAGCAGAAGAGAATGGAAAAGATTCAACTGAGAATGGAGCAGAACAGTGATAGTAGCCCAGAGATCTTGTCACTTATCATTACAAGCTGTTCTCCACTGGTCAATTGTCCAACCAACCATATAGAAGTTACAGAATTTTCAGATGTCTTCAGAGGCAATTTCTGTGATGCAAAACCCATTCATGTTGAAGTTGATGGGTTTTTTTGTTTGTTTGTTTTCTTTTACATGTAACTTACAGATATATCACCTCATATTTTTTTTTAGAATTAATGATTTTTTAGTATTTTTCACAACAGGATTATCTAGTCATGCTAAGCTCTTTTTCTCCATACCAGGGACACGGTGCTAAATCTCACGGAATATTGTGACACAGTGGATGCTGCTTAAGTCGATGCACGTGGGACATAACCAAAAAGATCAACTTACATGCAAAACCGACTGAAAGAATTGTTACCCTCGATTACAAATAAATACAACCAGTATGGTGGCAGCCTCATCAGATTCGTGTGCTACCACTTTCTGCTTTTTGCTTGTCTTTTCAATTTCGAACTTCATCAATTAGTACTACATTGTCTTTTAATAAAACTTATTTAGTTTTTGCTTGTATTAAGGAAGCTTGCATAGATTTCATGCATCTGACATGAAGCACTGGACTTTTGCGAGTAATCTCAATACACTTTACAACTTGCCTGATGCAAATGAAGTGAATGAATGAAGACAAAATTGTTACTCGACTCGAGAAGTGATTTGCAAATATGACCTCGAATCTGAGTCTAGACGTACAGTATGAAATTCACAAAATATTTGAAAACAGGAAAAAATGTGCAACTTTAACTGACTTTAAACAAATGTTCCATCCTTTGACTACACACCTGAACCATCACTACTGAGCTGGATGACAAATTCATATCCCTTCATGTATTGTCTAAAGTCAAAATCCTGTTCTCACATCTAATGTAAACTTGAAATGATGGCCAAATTTTGATCAACTTAGAATCTACAGATCTGATAAAAATGCCATTGATGAGAATCTCACTCATAGACCAGCAACCAGGGCATCATTTTTATTGGCTGCACACATTCTGCTTTTGCCAAAAATATCACACACCTGTTTCTTTGAAAATCAAAAATTATTTTTTTCATGCTCTTAAACATAAAATTTGGCTCCATTGCAATCATAATATTAGCAGGTATTCCAAACTGCCCCATCAATGGGGTGAAATCTCTTTTTGGCATAATTTTATGCCAGCATTACATGGCTACTACTGCTGTGTTTTATGTAAAGTGGCATGTATCCTACATCAGAATATAGTTCAATTTTTTCTCTGTCAAAATACTCTATCTTTTGTATTGTTTAATATGTGTAGCTGTGTGTTTTTATCAATTGAAGAAGGCACAGTCTCACCGCTTTCACTCTGTGCACTGCGTGCCTATTTGACCTCCTCATAACAAAAGATTGCAGAATGTCATGCCGATGTAGCACACAATTTTGAAAATAACTCACACAGAAAGCCAGATAAATGAGATTTATTTCAATGTATTTTTCACCATGTTTTGAGTTGAAATTTCTTTAAAACTTATTTGTCGAAATGTTTGTTGACCGGGAAGTGGCAGAAATTTTAATAGGCCAGGATCAAAATTACACGCAAATGAACTTCAGCCTTTTTATCATAAGCATATGCCAAAGTCAGACTTCGGGTATGTTTCGGTGCAAAGTGTCGCGATGTGGGTTACATGGGGATATTTCGACTGACACTCTTTCGAGGTCCGCTCCCACAATCGACGAACACACAAAAATAAATACTTGCACTCTAAAAACTAAATAAATCAATTGCTTTCAATTTTAGCAGAACTGTAGGGCAGTTTAATTACAGGAATTAATGTAACAAATATAATTATAAATATAAATATCAATTCAAAGGCAACTGAATCTAACTAATGAAACTACAGCTTTCTATAAAGACTAGCGTATTCAATCTAACTACTTGCAGGTCATATGAGTTATATGCCAAATAGAATCCGCGCACGTGGCGACGGATATAACAGTTTAAATTCTATTAATTCGATGAGACATGTTATGATATGGACATTTCCTCTAGACACGCCATGGAGAATGCTTGTACAACCATGCGTTGTCTGGCGGTAGCTCTGAAACTGTCTTCAAAAGTAAGTAGAACGGTTCACTTTCATCATTACAAATTAGTATGGACTCTCACCATGAGGCCCTCACTGGGAGTGAGAGCGCTGGATGTAAACGCTGTGGGTTTATATCAAACCAAGTAGCTTAGGCTCTGGAGCTTTAAATCAGGCCCCTCACAATGGACTGCTCAACTGCGTCTCTATGTCTCTCATCTGGCTGAGGACTATCGCCGTCCACCTCGTAAATGGATTTTCTACATGTGGCCCAGAACTAAGTTCTGTATGGCCTTAAATACTGGTCTGCATCTGCAGCTTACCGTCTAATTCCTGGATTGTGATTGGTGCAACCACTTCTAGCTCAGCTGCCGAACTGAGTTATTTTAAGTAACAGCCCTACGCAACGACCTTGGGTCGACATCAAAGGTCGAATTACTTCATACAATATAATGTAATTTTATAGCAATAAATTCTTAACATGGTCAAAACCCCGAGCTTTTACTCTGGATCACGGTATTTTCTGTACGTCAACAGACGTCTCAATAACATTTAATTCCTACTCACCCCTTCCCTCTTTACTAAACCTAGTTCAAAACACGAGATACAACAAGTGCTCAGTCATGCACACCTACGCTGTCCGTCTATCCTTCCCCACATCTTCTGTCTATCTATTATAAAAAAAACTGTTCAAAACAACTTGTTTACGAGACCAAGTTATGCTGGCTCGCACAATAATTACGTTTGTAAAAATTACTCACTGCTCTCTCACAAAGATTTAGTCAGTGGAAACATTTATGAATTAAATCTGTTCTTGACACAAAGCGCCAACTGTTTTTATAGATCTACCCAATTCTTGATTTTGTCACCTTTGTCTGAGGCTCAGTGCTAAGTCAATGGCAGAACACGGTTGACCTTTTCAATTAATGAAAAGAAAAACATTATTTTTGTCTCCCTTGTAAGAGTTAACAAAAATTGACGTCGGACAAAATTTGATAACTAAAAAAAGTAAAATGAGATGTTTGTATTACATTTGTACCCCTCAAAAAAAAATTGAACATAATGTACTTGGAAACTGAGGCCAGAAAAATTTGTGTTCATGCAATACTATACAACACTTTCCTATTATCAGGAATGTTTGAAGGTGATGTGATTGTTCCTTAGTCATGTTGCTGTTGATGATTTTACTGTGAGAAACATCAGCAGAGTTCGAAATTTCCTCACAGAAGCTATTACCAAAACTTTAGTTACTTCACTGATTTTATCTCGAATAGATTATTGCAATTCTCTTCTTGCTGGAATAACATCAGATAAACTGTCTAAAATTCAAGTCATTCTAAACAACGCAGCCAAATTGATTACCAAGAAAAAACAAGCTGTCCACGTTAGGCCTTTGTTAAAAGAACTGCACTGGCTTCCTATAACAGAAAGAATTACATACAAAATTGCTGTTTTTTGCTATAAATGTTTAAATAACACCGCACCCAGCTATCTCAAAAATTCTTTACAGGTTTACACACCATCTCGTTCACTAAGATCATCAAGTGACAAAACAATCTTAAGAATCCCATCTAAAAACTATAAAACTATAGGCCATAGATCCTTCAACTATTTTGGACCTTTTGTCTGGAACCAGATACCCTTGAACATTCGTGAATCAACGAATCTTGAAAGCTTTAAGAAAAGCGTAAAACATCACCTTTTCCTCCGAAACTTTTAAATTTTCAAAATTCTATTCTGTACTTTGATGTTACAATTGATTATATAAGCTAGTGTTATATGACTAAGAGCGTCTATGTGTGTGAAACTGAAAGTTTGTATGGATGAGAGTGCGTGTTTTAGTATGAGATTTGGAAAGTGTGTGCATGAATTATTGATGCAATGTACAGCGCATTGAGTAATAATTTTATTAGAAATGCGCTATGTAAATTCTATTTATTATTATTATTATTATTATTAGATCTGGTAAATATGTCTTGGTACCTCCTGAATGCTTGACATTCATTGCTTTGTTAAAGAATGTCCTGTTTATTATTATTCTCCTGGAAAATGATTTACTGGTAACTTACATGGCGGACAGCATTCTTCTGTTAAATGAGTCTATATTTTATAGTGATATGTACATTCCAAATTATCCAACTTCACTCTAGACAGAGACACTAAAATACTAAAGAAATGGTACAGTTATGTTTAAAACCTTACTAATAATGGGAAGACCTGCATTTTTTAAATGCTGAGTTACATTGCAAAACCAAGCATAATCCTAATGTACATTGTTTCCTTTGCCATTTACATTACTAAATGTTTTTTACACAAATTTTAGTTAATGATTAATTAGTCTCTATTCAAATTTTATTTGTATGCATTTTAAGTGTCAGTAAATAATTACCTAGTGCATTATATTTAAATTTTGTTGTCTCCACAGAGTGCCAGTTGGCGACAACTCATTGTAAATTTCAATTTGATTGTTGTCTACATTTTGGGTATGGGTTATCAATGCTCAATACATACATGTATTTAAATTTAATTGTTGCCTACATATTGGGCACCTGTCACTGAAAACTTAAATGTGTATATATATTTAAATTTTATTGTTGTCTATATACTGACTGATTTTGGGCTTCTTTACACAAGATCAAAGCAATTTTTACTTTCTAATATTTTTCGCTCACTTGCTAAATAAAATACAACATGACAAACTGGTGTTCCTGTTTCTTAATTTGCATTGTGAAATGGATAAAATGAGAGAAGATAACTGGAAAGGAGAATTAAGAAAAAGTAAAACAGGACAATAAAGTTGGAACAAAGTAATGGAGAGATGAAGGAAAGATAGAAAGAAGGAACATATGAAGAAATGACAGAAAAGAAGATGAGGAGAATGGGCAGCCAAATGTAAATAAGAAAAAAATAAGGGTCTACCTTCAAAGCTGGAAATGGCTACACTGTGTGGAGACCCAGGTTTTGCAGCATAACGAAAGGTGTGAATTCCATGCAGTACAGCCTTTGTAAGTCATCAATTGTCATGATCACTGGAACATTATGCCGCTGCCTCTCTGTCTCATACTGTAACAAGTGAGTCAGTGAGCCTGGGAACAAACAGTAGGACACTAAAGCATCTCCTAAAATTTAGAAGTTAACAAGTTGAGTTGATTCTGGGTGTCAATGTTACAGTTAGTAGTGTCTTAGCAATGAGGTTAAGAATTTTCTTGAAAAGGCCAGAGAGAAACAAATTACAGCCCTTACTGGTCTTTTCACTTTCAGTGTTTTCAAATTTTCCTCACAGTCACCCCCCCCCCCCCCCAACACACATACAGAAATGATCCGGTTGCCCATCACTGACAATTTTACCTGGGTCAGCCCTGCCTTTGTAAAAATTTCATTCAGGCATTCAACATCAACAAATCCCAAGGTCACTTCCTGGCCTGCCAGTGGGTGTAGTCTATGTCCACTCATCCCTGTAGTAATGTTGAAAATGGTTTACACCATACTTTTTACATTCATATACATTTTTTTTTCAGTTACCAAGACCATGTCCCATCAGTTACTCATACTAATTGCCCTATTGTGCTTCAAAGTAAATTTGATAATTTAAGCTTTTTGTGTATGTTCAAATGCATTTTTTGAATGTAGGAAAACATTGTTCACTAAACCTGTTGACTTGGTTTGTTTCGGTTTAGCCAATGGTTTGGAGGCTAAAAAAGATGTAAGTTTCAAGGGAGGTTGTCCAAATCGCAATCGAAGAAGACAATTTATGTAAGACAAGAGAGAGGATCAACACTTCCTCACTTGCTCTGTATTTTTTACCGAGAGTGAGTATGGGCAATTGCTCCGACCTAGGGACAAATTCTGCACAGGCGAATCTTGATCAGTTCTCACAGTTAAGAGACATGAGTGTGGAAGAACAGTTACAGCTTCACTCTTCTGCTGATCTCATCACCATACAGTGCCACGATGCCATAAACTAACTTTTGCTAGAATTGTCATTCTGTTGTCATACATTTTACCCAAAAGTCTTGTCTGCTGCTGTCAATTTTCTGATCACAAAGGTTATAACCCTACATCCCCCTCCTCCTATCACAGTAGTGCTGCCACTCTCGAAGCGTGCTCTGCTTGGTGCTTGGGTGTTTACTGTAACTTGATTCGGCTTTCAGCAAATTTGTAGAGATGTAGAATATTATAGTTTCTGTGGATACATTTGAACAATCTGATGATAAAAAGCTGAGCCTATCACCGAGAGTGAGTATGGGCAATTGCTCCGACCTAGGGACAAATTCTGCACAGGCGAATCTTGACCTTTGATCCTGTCACTCATAATTTGGTGTATTTCCAAATTCCCCATGAAAGACGAACTATCTGGACAAAACCAGCATTGGCGGCTACCAGCCAAACAGCAGTTCAGCCCCCTAATTCTATGTTTACAACATCAGATGCCATAGTCGATAAGTACATGGAGTAAGGCAGGAATATTTCAGTGATGAGATTTAACTGCTTATGCAACCATACATCAATATGTCTTTGTGCCTCTGCCAAACCAGTGATTTCAGTGTTAGAACTTTTTCAGTACAACACGTACTTCCAGCTTCGTTGTAAGCTTGGTTGTAGCATTATAATCATTTTTACCACCAAATCAGTGTCATTAAGGTAACAAAGCTCTAGAACAATTCAGACTGACTTTTCATGTATAATCAACACCTTAGTGCATGAATAGGCAGTCAGGTTTGGGATCCCCATCCCTACATGTATCTGATACAATGCAAATTGTTGTTCTTTGTTCAGGGTGTGAAGTCTGAGCCTTATAACCATTTATTGAACAAATTCCTTGCATAGTCCATATTAATTTAAGGATTTTGATGGGGTTAAACTTCTTCAACTATTTGACCAGTCATAATGAAGATGGTTGACTACACAAATGTGGGTGTGTTAGTGACTGACGTTGTGACAATGACATGGTAGTGATTCTTCTGGAATCTCTTCCTGGAAAATTATTTTATTCCAGTAGAGTAAACTTAAACCAGCATTCTTCGATACTTGATTGGACTTGTAACTCAAATTTGCACTGGCAGTGGTAGAAGCACACGCTAGACTGACTTATTCTTTCACAATACTTGGGCCTTTGTACGTGAAATCTCAAGATTCAGTGTCTTTACTTGAGAAGAAATTGTCTGTTGGCCCAGTCAAACAGAATCAGAGATATAGTAAGCATGGGGAAAACACTCAAGTTGAATACATATATCTCAGTTCAGCATAGCTATCACCAAAATGAGGTTTCAGTGCTTCCGTACATGCCCTCAAAGTAGGATGCCCATTTTACTTGTATGTTTGATTTTGTTTCACCAGCAATCCAGGATGCCGTCCAGCGACTGGCACTGACACACAAGCCCATTAGTATTCAGCTGTTAATGGCACCAATGTTTTGAAAGGAGATATTGGCAGCATGAAACCTGCACCAACTGGGATGCGACCCTCAACCTCAACAGGGAGAGAACAATACATGCACCCAGCAATGTCCATAGCTGGTCAGTCTTTGGGTCAGTCTTCTCCTCAACCTTATCACAGATCTATTTCTCAGGGATCAGGTGATTGTTGGATGTTGATTATCTGAAACATTGTACAGTTGTTTCTCATGGTTGAGGTCTTTGTTGAGGGTGCTCAGTTGTATAGTTGCCCCCAGTTTTGTTTCCTATGTGAGCTCAGCTAAGTTTAATATATATAATACGAAACTCACATTTCAAGAGTCAATGAGTATCCTGCTTTTAATGCTTCAAATTTTTAACTCTTCTGTTCCTTACATCATCTCAGTTCTCTTATTTGATTTAACAGAGGTCAGATATTGGGGCAGTTTCTTTCAACTTGTTATTCTAAGACAACTTTTCTGTTTTTCCACCCCCAAGCCTTATATAAGAGGCAGTATCCCCCCAAAAGTTCCCTTGTGTATAGGATTATTGGTAAACAGTACTAATGCATAGTCCATTCCAGTGTAGCACAGTGAAGACTAATTTACTTATAGGCAGTCTTACCTGTTGGGGGCTGGCTTAAAATTACTCTTCTTGTTTACCAAATACATGTAAAAGGGATGTCATTAGGTCAGAAATTGAGTAGATTTGCTCAAATGAAGGTTACACGAAATTTGATATTACCGAGCAGGAGCGGGATTGTCACTAGAAATTGAATTTTGAGGGGTGTCGTGACATGATGTTAGTCTTCAGCTAATGCTGACTGGAAGACGTAAAACTGCATCAGTCTTTTTGAAAAAGCACGGGAAATGAGAAGAGAAAATTTGAAAAACTGAGACTCTTTTTTTCCCCCACATCTAAAGTAAGAAAAATGTTTTATGCAACTTTGGAGGTTTTTGTAGGATTATTGACTCAGATTATCTTGCCTGTGGTATTTGCTCTAAGAACTTATTTTCCTTTTAAGTGCCTGGAACTACTACCATAGTACGTTATCCCAGGTGTTTGACTTCATCCTCTTGTTTTAGAAGTGCTTTGGAAATTTTTGACTTCATCCTCTTGTTTTAAAAGTGCTTTGGAAATTGGATCAATTTGCTTGGTTTTAAAATTGAGTTGAAAATTTTCTGCTTTTATTCTCAAAAGTTTAGTTTTTTTAATTCCATTATTTATTTGTATTGTTTGTTGCAATTTTCATCTCACATTCAGGATTTTTCCGGGGTAGGGTGGCATATTGTCAGTGATACCCATCCTTACCTTAAAAAAACTGTGGCTACTGTTTGGTCTTAGTTTTTTACGAGTTTCTTAGCACTGATTGTTATCATACTAGATCTCATGAAATAGTTTTGCTTCAGAAACATTTGGAATCAAGTATTACTGACATTAAATGTGAGAATAGGTTGAGTCATTTGCCTTACTTTGTCTGGGAAATTCTCTGCTCGTTTGACATGCAGTTTTATTTATTTATTTCTTCCCCAAATTTTGACCTGTCTCGTATTCTGTAACATTTAATTCTGATGATATTATGACATGTATTTTTATCTGGGAAGCTAAATAAACACTTAAGTAATCCTTAATCATTTCTGGCTATTTCACTGGAGAGGAGCACTTTTACCCTTGACATCAGGATCCCAGCTATCGCTGCTGTCTTTGGCTTTTCATTGTTTTTATTTCTGCAGATATGTAGTTGTGCAGAGAAAGTGCCATACTACACGGCATCTCATATTACACATAATCTGTTAGGCAACTTAACCACCACCTGTGAAATATGCAGTATTTGACAGTAAAGCGTCTTGGCAAATTCAACATCATTCAGTTTTTCTTCTGTCATGTACAACAAAATCTGGAGTAAAGTTAACTGATTAATTTGAATCTATAGGTACTACTCTCTTATTAATTGTTTTTTTCTGTAATTTGACAACACGGCACTTGTCCGCCCCCCCCCCCCGACTCTCCCCCCCCCCCCCCCCCCTGCAAAATCAGAGTTCTGATTATTGGAAAATTCTTTGGTTGTGGAAGTTAATGACCCAGGTCACCTGATAGGGATCTTTCAATTAATAATCCAGATCACCTGATAGAGATCTTTCAATTAATAACCCAGATTACCTGTTAGGGCTCTTTCAGTTAATGACCCAGACCACCTGATAGAGGTCTTTCCGCTGATGACCTGCCATCTTGGTTTCCTCTGGGAATTTTTTGTGTCCTTTTTATAACATTTGGCCTTGTGATTCGTAAACATGAGTACTTTCATGCACAAATAAGATACATGTAATTTATTTGCATTGTATCAAGGAAATAGAAAGCAGTGCTGTGATAATTGATCATTGTTTGACCATCTTTTTTAAAAATGTTTACATTTAGTATGTTTATTGATGTTGAACATGTGTCTCAATTTGCCCTGCTGTTTTTGTTTTTGTTTTTGTTTGTTTGTTTTTTGGACGTCCAGTTAGTATTTTAATTATATCCAGAACATGTCACATAATTATGTTCAGTTGAGATGATATTGTGACAGTTTATATGTTTAATAATGAAAAAACGGCATAACTTTTGATCTTTCCAAGAGTATCACCGTAGGGAATTTATTCCATTGCAATCAAATATGCACATATTACTGTCTCAGCCTACAATGGAACTAGCTGCATTGTAAAATAAAATCTGAACTATGAAGACAAATTCATTGGGCAAATTTGTCAACGATGAGAATTAAATTTATTACAGTTGATTTAATGGCAGGATAATTTATCTCAGTGCATCTACCAAGTAAATAAAATTATTTTTTTGTTTCAAATAAGAATGTTTGTCTGTTGTTTTGTTTTGTTTTGTTGTTTTTTGTGTTGTTAAATCAATACTGTGTCTCTTGTGCGCATTAACAAAGAAATAGATGATGTCACGTTAAAGTGGCCCCTATATGCACAAGCGACCTGGAACAAGCAGACTCGACATGTTGGCATGACAAGTCCACTTGATCGATCTTCCCCCCTAAATGTTCAAGTTTGCTTGATCTCATCCCAAATGGAGGACAGAATGATGATAGATATAAAGGAAGTAAGGCCTCCATTGTAATCATGGACGGCTTTTTAACTGCTGAGCCTTAAATTTTACAAAATGTCATATTACGCATCAAGACGTAAAGATGTACGTGGGTGCATTTCAAAAGGTCTTGGAGTTAGCTATATTTTCAATACTTTTCGTTGATATTGCGCCACAACTGAGCTGAACAGAAGAAATAGTGTTCCGACATTTTGAGCCGGAGAAAAAGACGCATTCTCTTCAAGTAGAATTAAAAAGTTTGACAGGAAATTTCGTTCTGTGCCTCAATGTATGCGTAAGTGATTGAAACTCAACTTAAAAGTCACATCCGTGTCTTCCCCGAATCAGAGGGCCAACTAGTGAGTTTAATTGCCCTTGTGATCAGAAACATCATATCGTGAAAGTCCCATAGCTTTTGGCACACATACAGATCTTCTTCTCCTGAACCAGATCATTTTGAATTCTCCACTTTCTTCAGTTCCTTCCTGAAATCGCTATTTATTTTCTTTGTAACTAATTCTCTATCTGCTTGGGGGTCAAAGGTCTTATAAAAGACACAAGCTGCTCTTTTACCGGTATATTGCTGTAATTTTAGATTTCACTTACCATAAACAGTTGAATGATCGATAAAGTTCAGTAAAGTTGAACAAGTTATCCCTCGACTATGAAGCCATGCCTTTTTTAATATTTTATTTTAATGATCTCTTCTCCAGCTGGACGTAGAGCACACTGCATTACACAATGGTACTGACATCGTTCACCACTGTGGCACTACAGAGCGTGGCATGATGGTTGGTGGAGGGGGGGGGTGGCTTGGCAACTTGACGGGAAAATGAAGGTCCCTTCACGCACAGGCGGACGGGACGAGTTAGTTTGATCAAGCGTGCTTGTCAAGCAAACGAGCGTGCTGGGAGAAACCGAAGAAGAAAGTCAAGCCAGTTTAACAGGATCGGGTCCTGCTTGATATTTCCCATCAAGTCGTCAAGACAGTGGGATCCCCCATATCCTGTGCCCCGCCCAGTTCACTAGCTCACGCCATGTGGCGAGTTTGCGCTGAACTTGAACGGTGATGGCACTGTTGTCCAGCGTAGTGTGCTTGAAGTCCAGCTAGAGTCAGGGCTTCATGTTCAGAAGATAATTTTCTCCATTTTATTTAAATTTATTACACGTCTGCAGAGTGCAGTGTGGAATTTGGACATTGCTCACGTCTTCAGCATCATGTTGCCCGACTGTGCTACCTCGTACATGTGTACGGTGAATCAAGACTGTTTTTCGTGTTTCTCAGTCTTCTTTTCCTTCTCCGTTTTCTTCATTGCCCATCTTTTCCCGTTTTTAGGTCCTTTCTGCTTCCTCTTTCGTACCACCTTCATTTTCCACTTTCATTTACACTCTTAATTTCCTATTACATTACCCTTTGTCTCTGGTGTTTCTGCCCCTGCCTCATTATTTCTTCCTCTCATCCGCTCCTCCCCCCCCCCTCTCTCTCTCTCTCTCTCGTTTGTTTATTTTAATTTTTGTCACATCCCTCTCTTCCTATGTTACAGCAAAAATACTGCAATGTACATACAATAAGAGTCAGTCCCGTTTTCGCGCCTCTTAAAAATACGTACACACTACGTCACAGTCCCCGTCCGCGCTTTGTTCACTGTAATTGCATCATGTTATTAATAGCTCCATGACTTGCATAGAAAAAAAGACACAGCACCTGTCGGTTTCGGTGCCAGGGGCAATTTCACGTTAATCAAATAATGTGTCTGCTCCAATTGTTCATGCCTTGGCGTGTCTCAATGATCCCAGGAGCTATGCCAGCGGAGGCCTCGTGCCCCTAATAGCTTTAACAAGCCGGACAGGTCGTGGGGGAAGGACAAGACAAGATTTAACAGACCGGCCCTCCAGGTTCAGGGGTTGGGCGTAGGGCTAACAACCCTACCCTGGAATCCTTGTTGGGGTTACCTTACTTGAAGAAACAAAAATCGTTACGGAAACAGCAGCATGACAAAAAATTGGACAGACAAGGTCAGCAATGAAATTGTATGGAAAAGAACAAGACAGAGCCCAGTCAGAGACGAAATTGGTAGGAGGCGATGGAGATGGATCGGCCACACTCTCAGGAGGCCAGGAAACAGCATCACGAAGAAGGTATTGGATTGGAATCCCCAGGGCAAGAGATCAAGAGGAAGGCCGCGCGGAACGTGGAGAAGAGCCAGAGAAAATGATGTGCAACGAAGCGGAAAGACTTGGAATAATGTAAAGAGTCTGGCCCATGATAGAGAGGGATGGAAAGTGTTTGTTGGTGGCCTATACCCTGATCCAGGGTGAGAAAGGCAATGATGATGATGATGATGAAACAGCAGCATGGAAATACCAAAGTGCTGGATGTGATGGACCTTCTAAGTACCTCGCGTCTCGTATGAATGCAAGTAGGGGACCGTTCACATAGGGGAGGGGGTCTCTTGAATGATGACAAGTGATGACATGGGGGGGGGGGTGTTGAGTCCAAAGATGATGTCATCAATGTGGTTTGGTAAAATTGAAAAAGAAGAACAAATATATAGATCAAATTCATATTTTTATTATAATACCTGCCAATAAAATAACTAATTAATCAGCCAATACATTGAATGACTACTATTACTACTCAATATAGGTAGTGGAAAGATCTTGTCAGTTTGCTAACAGGCAGCTTCTCTGTATGCTCTTTGTGACTTGAGATGGTATTAAATGGTTGAATCAGCCTGTCAGGGACACCTTGTAAAGCGCTTAGAGCATTAATGGATATTAAGCGCTATATAAAAGCTCTCATTGATTTAATTTTATTTGTAATCTGTTAGTTTGAATTAAAATAAATAGCAAACAGCACTAAATCTATACAGGTATTTTTAGTCGTTATTAAATTTGTCAAGTTTTGATTACGTCATCAAAAGGGGGGGGGGGTATAGCCATTTGATGACATGTGATGATAAGGGGGGTGGGGGGGGGGGGAGGTCAAAATTAGTCAATTTTTGATGACATTGTGAACGGTGCCTAATGAAAGCCGAAAGGAAACTGCTAGCAGGGCGCAAGCGAGGCAGACCCAAGGCAACCTGGCGGAGAACGATCGAGGCAGAGATGAAATCCTTCAATCACTCTTGGGGAACTCTCGCAAAGATGGCCCAGGACAGACAAGGCTGGAAATCTTTTGTTGCTGCCCTAAGCACCAGTGGGTGCAACAGGAAATAGTAGTAGGAAATAATATGTAATATCTAATTTACGGCGGTTGTCTCCATAAAACAATAAAGCACTTAGAATGAGACTAGGGAGAGAAAGAAAGAAAGAGATTTTTTTTTACCTGTGTTGTATTTTATTCTTATTAATCGAGGACCGCACGGTAATTTAAATTATCGTAACTCGGTTTTGACTTAATTTTCAAGAGAAACCATTAAACTTATCTACTTTCTTTATCAGACTTTGTACTTACGGTCTTTATGTAAAAAAGAGTTATTTAACCTTAACTGTTTTCAGAATTCAACCCCCCTCCCCCCCCCCCCAAACCAACAACACAACATGCGAGCCGTCAAGGACTAAAACCCTGTCAAATATTTCAATTAAAAAAAAAAAACATCGAGTGACGATGGTTTACCATGAGATCTCTGAAATATACTTAATAGATCCATCTTCGGTATGATGGTAAGTCACCTAATAATATTTAAAATTGTTACCAATTTTGTTACATTACTTCTACATTTAAAAGAAGGAAATGGCCAGGGTCTTCTACGAAGAATTAAATATAAATACGACGAAAGAGAGTTCTATCGGGGTCTAGGGTGATGGCTGAATAGTGAACAAACTGCAGTATTTCCTCTATTCCGCCTTGTAAAATATACCGTTGTTGACATCTCCCATGCATTCTTGCTAGGTGGCGGTGCAAACCCCTTGTACACAAAACTCCCCAGCCGTCCCATCTTATCGTATCTAGATTTGGTATTTTTGGTTTGAGCTCGCAAATCCCCCCTGCCCCAACTATTCCCTCTCGTTTCTCCTTGTCCTCTCCGTCTTCATTTTCAATCCCCGCCTTTTTTTTTGTTGTTGTTTTTTTGCAGGCAACAAAGAGCCTATATATATAGGCCTAGTAGCCTACATGTAATTGTTTCTCTAAAAAATATTTGACCCATAATCTGCATTGTTCTTCATTTGTACAATATGTGTTTTCCTTCACTCCTAAATGGGAGGGACCCAGATTGATTTGACCCGTCGTTTAGATCTAGATCTAGTATCTTTGAACCAAGTGCCCCTGTCAAAAAAGAGTGATTGCGACAATGTTTACGTATCTCCCACTCAACAAACTTGCTTTTTTGTTGTTGTTTGTTTTTAAGTTTTGGCCTAGCCTAGCTTTATCTGCCCGGTTTATGGTGTGCACAACTGTAGGGAGCAAGGAGTTAAAGAATGTGTTCTTTGAAACGCACCGTTTCAACTTCCCCGTTTTGCAACTTTGATTGCAACAGAGAGTCGAGTAAAAATATAATTTCCGGTTTAAGTTTTGAAACTACAACAGGGAGGTAATTACGCCCTTGTTGCCAATGAAAACAACATGAATCCATTGTATCCACCTAGAGTTACAATATTTCTACAAGTGCGTTTGATGTAAAGATGAAACAGATGGCAAACATGGAAGTTCCAAAGAGAAAGCTTAAAGATCCCAGGACGCTAAGGGTATTTTTCTCGTCGCCATTCGGTGGAATGGAGGAAGAACGAGAGGAACTAACTAGGAAGTACTTCCCACATTCCACCATAAGTGCAATGCCCGCGGTGTTCAGTTTGTGCCGGTAGATATGCGTTGGGGTATTACATTAGAAGCTGCAGAAAATGCCCAGGTGATAAATATATGTCTGAGGGAGATTGATCGATCAGATGTCTTCATTGGGTTCTTTGGCCAGGTATATTTATTTATTCATAAAAGTTTATAGTAACCTGTTATCTGTTGCTTGTATAGAACAACTTGAATGTTATGCATCTGTTTATGTGTTTCTTCCTTGTAAAGAATATTGCCTTTATCTTACCTGGTACATAGAGAAATACATTAAAAATTAAGATATTCATCTGGATTTATTTCATGAAGACTACTCAGTACGATGACAACTGCTGTTGGTGAACATACCAAAGACTATAGAGTACTAATAAGGAACTTCACTTGGATATTCCGCATTACCTCAGCGCCAGTGTTTAGAAACAACTGCTTTGATTGGTAACATTATTCCGCTTGTAATAAAGAAATATTATAATAATAATAGTTCGTCCATCAGGTATGATGATGACCTTGACAACACCAGAGGAATAAAGAACAGAAATTGTTGAGAATTTCAACACATGGACAATAAAGAGAACTAAAGGACACAGAGGACAGAATGGAAAGACTGTTCTTTCATGACTTATGGCTTCTCATGTGACTGATAAGTCCTATTTTTGCCCTGCAGACCCTTCCGCATAAATGACAAGAGTGCTCCGTTGGTTCAGTACCACTGGGCCTTTTCTTGCGCCGTTCTCTTTTTTTGATAGCCTGCTGGACTCTGTCAGCTTCCCATGCTTTGCTGCCTCTGGTAAGGGCCGCCCTCCAATTTGCACGATCAAGCGAGAGCTTTTCCCACTCACTCACATCAATGGCAAAGGCCTTCAGTGATTGCTTGAGAGTGTCTTTGTAACGTCTCTTTGGGGCCCCAACATTCCTCGTTCCATTGGAGAGCTCAGAGAAGAAGATTTGCTTAGGGAGTCTGGAGTCGGGCATTCTGAAAACATGTCCTGCCCAACGTAGCTGAATTTTTTTCAGGTGGCAGAAGATGCTCAATTCCTTGGCACGATTGAGGACCTCAGTGTCTGGAATTTTATCCTGCCATTTGATCCTTAGGATCTTTCTAAGGCAGGCCAGATGAAAGTGATTTAGCTTTCTGGCATGCGATTGGTACACTGTCCAGGTTTCAGCCCCATAGAGTAGGGTGGGAAGGACCACAGCATTGTACACTTTCAGCTTAGTGTCTGTGCGAATGCCGGCGACATCCCATACTCTCTTTCGAAGCCTGCCAAATGCAGAGCTGGCTTTGCTGATTCTTGAGAGAATTGCAGTATCAACACGAGCCGCGGAAGACAGTGTACTGCCAAGATAGGTGAAGTTCTCCGACACCTTCAGAAGACTGTCATGGACTTTGATATTTGGGGTCACAGGATACTTGTCGTCTGGAGTAGGCTGATGGAGCACTTCCGTCTTCTTTGTGCTTATTGTGAGGCCAAAGTTGTCACAGGCACTAGAGAACTTATCAACACAGTTTTGCATGCTATCCTCATCGTGTGCCAGAAGTGCACAATCATCAGCAAATAGTAGGTCACAGACTTGAGTACTTTTGGTTCTGGTTTTTGCCTGAAGTCTCCTGAGGTTGAATAGACTGCCATCAGTTCGGTACTTGATGCTTACCCCTTGAGGAGGAGAGCTAAAGGCTTCTTGTAGCATTGCAGAGAACATGATGCTGAACAGAGTTGGGGCTAAGACACAACCCTGTTTTACCCCATTTGTGACAGCAAAGGGCTCTGAAACACTGCCGTTGCTTTTGACTGCAGCTTGCATGCCATCATGAAACTGGCGCACTATTGTGATGAATTCGGGTGGACACCCAAACTTCGCCAAGATTTTCCAGAGGCCTTCACGACACACTGTGTCAAATGCTTTTGTGAGGTCAACAAATGTGATATACAGCGCTTTATTTTGTTCCATGCATTTTTCCTGAATCTGTCTGGCAGCAAAAATCATATCCGCCGTTCCCCTCTCTTTACGAAAGCCACATTGGCTCTCGGGAAGCAAGTCATTTGATGAGAGGTGATCAAGAAGGCGATTCAGAAGCATTCTTGCCAATATTTTGCCAGCAATTGAAAGTAGAGAGATTCCCCGATGGTTGTCACAGACTTGGCTGTCCCCTTTGTTTTTGTACAGATGGATGATTGAAGCATCTTTGAAGTCCTGTGGCAGCTTCCCTGCTTTCAACATATGATTGAACAACTCGGTCAACCTTTCAATAAGCTTTTCTCCACCGAAGGCATACACCTCAGCAGAAATTGAATCCACGCCTGGTGATTTGTTAAAGGACATCTGATTTGTGGCAGTTCGGGTCTCATTTGCTGTGAATGGCTTGGCAAGAGCTGCATTAATAGGAGTCTGAGGGAGGCGGTCAATGGACTCAGTATTTATATTTGATGGCCGATTTAGCACACCTCCGAAATGTTCTGCCCAACGCTGAATTATGGCATTCAATTCAACAATGCGTGTTGAACCATCTGACGCAAGAAGTGGCGTAGTGCCAGAGCGGGATGGTCCAAACACAGCTCGGAGGCTCTCAAAGAACTTTCTAGTGTTGTTTGTGTCGGCATATTTCTGAGTTTCTCTTACTCGCTCTTCAAGCCAGTCATTTTTCATTTTCCTCAGCTTCTTCTGGAGTACACCCTTACATGCACGCAGTGCATCAGCTTTTGCTGTGGAAGAGGGGTCACTGCAGTGAGCTTGGATGAGACTATTTTTTTCTTTGATGAGCACTTTGATTTCATTATCATTATCATTGAACCAGTCCTGGTGCTTGCGGACAGGAAAACCAACTGTGCTGCTGGCGCAAGAGTGTACAGTCGCATTTAGGTCAGTCCAGCTCTGTTCAATGTTTTCAGGGTCAAAAGTCACGCAATCCAATTTTGAGGAGAGTTCTGATGAGAGCTCGCTCTGTTTCTCAGCTGAGCAGAGTTTTGAAACATTTAGGCGTTTAGGTGGCGCTTTCCCTTGAGGGCGTCTATTGCGCCTCAATGTTAGTCTGAGCTTGCAAACAATGAGTCTGTGGTCAGTTCCACACTCGGCACCACACATCGCCTTTGTTACAAGGACATCCTTTCTGTCAGTCTTCCTCACAATGACATAGTCTATGAGATGCCAATGCTTTGAGCGGGGATGCATCCATGACGTTCTGTTTCTCACGGGGAGACTAAAATTTGTGTTGGTAATGAACAGGCCAAATTCAGCGCACAAAGTAAGTAAGCGCAACCCATTGTTATTGCATGAACCAACTCCATGAGGGCCCAAAACATTTGGCCACGCTGAGATTTCGGAGCCAACCCTAGCATTGAAGTCCCCCAAGAGAATCAGCTTATCAGCTGCCGGGACAGAGCATATGACAGATTCTAGATCAGAATAGAACTTGTCTTTGGCTTCATCTGGGTTTGTCATGGTGGGCGCATATGCGCTAATGAGGGTGGCTGACTGGCTTTTTCCCAACTGGGATCCGAGTGTCATTAGCCTGTCATTTATTTCAATTGGCATGGACTGCAAGTTTCTGACAAGGTCATTTTTAATTGCAAACCCAACACCATGCTGTCTCGGTTCGACTGCACCCTTGCCTTTCCAGAAGAAGGTGTATCCACCACTGAGCTCTTTGAGTTGGCCACTATCAGGGAGTCTGGTCTCACTGAGTGCCACTATGTCCAGGTTGTACCTGCTGAGCTCAATGGCAATAAGTGCAGTGCGTCTTTCCGGGTTGTTTGAGTTGTCCTGTAGTGTGCGTATATTCCAGGCTCCTAGCCTGAGTAAGCTGAATTTCTTTTTGTTTCGACCGCAAAAAGGAATCCCCACTGGTCGCGGTATACCAGTCAGGGTGATGTGAATTGGGCTTTCTTTAGGGCACCTTTTCTAGCCCCTTCCTCACTTGAGGTGAGCAGTGCTATCCTTAAATAAGGCTGCTCAGCTACTGTGGGTGCTGCCTCCCCACACCCCCACTTCAATCGACGATGAAGCGACCATAGCCCACAGCCACCAACGTGTAGGTCTGTGCTAACAGCTTCCAGTCTATCCAAACCTGCTGCCACCGCACTCGCCCATCGCCGTTGGAATTTTGAGAGGAAAGAAGACGAGACAAAGATGAAAGAAGACGAGGTGAGTGTTAAGACTGGCGCAAAGAATTTGTTTTTAGTGAGAAAGAGCTGCGCAAACATCAGACTCACTCTCTCGCCTGGACACAACTTATCCAAGTGGCAAGACAGGGTCAAGACGACTGGAAATGTATCCAGGTGCAGGAGGATGCCAGAGGGACAGTCATATTGCCTGACCGGCTGCCTGTAGGCTACTCCACAGCCTCGCAGTCCCAACTGACTAGGGTGAAAGACCCAAACCAAAGAACACCAATACTGGTGGATGCTCTGTGTCACGATATCCAGGCCAGAGTGACGGTATATTGCCATCTGCCCTATCAATCAACCACTGGCCTGCTGCCGCCAGCTTCGAAGCTGCGTCCGGGAAGTTTGCTCAATTCTTCGTCTGTGATTTAGGCAAACAAGCCTATGACCACACCGCTACCGGGGGCCAATATGAAGGACTCAAGTACTGAGGGTCACATTGTGCCCTAGCATGTGGCCGTTGGGTTAGATGAAACCTCCTCCGCCCTGGCCGTTTGCACCGACAGGTGCACGCCCACTGATACCATGCTAGCGTACCAGTTCATGAAACAGGTTGTACTGGATTACATGTTACCAGTAGCAGATTTTTCTGACCTGACAACATTGAATATTACACCCTTTTAAAACAACAATAAGAATGACAGTATGAAAGAAATGCATCTATGTCTGAGCATTTTATGAGTAACATCCCAGAGATGAAAGTGAGAGAAATTTCCAATGGTAATCCTAATCACAAGTTGGTGAAGTAACCTCCTCATTTATTAACTAAGTTATAGGCTGGTCAGATGTCTTATATTCTTATTCATTTTAAACTAAGTTATAGTTTGGTAGAGTACGTATATCCTTATTCATTTCCAACCAAGTTATAGGTTGGTAAAAAAGGTATTCTCATTTATTAACTAAGTTATAGTAAAGTATATAATTCTCACTTAGTAGCAAGTTATACTATAGGCTGGTAACAAAAGGTGTAGATTGGTGAAGCGCATTCTCATTCATTAATTATAAGCTATAGGTTGGTAAAGTAGATTCTCATTCATTAATCGAATAAAGATTCAGTTTGCCAGTGTGAGTACACTGCATACATCTATTGGCTTTGTTATTTGATCAGATTTGGTGAACAATAAACAAGAGAGAAAAAGGTACAAGCCTGATTTGTAAAGGAAGTGGTAGAAAGACAGATCGGATCTACTGTTTTTATTATTGTTGTAATTCACAACTGAGACCACTGACAATGTGAATTTCTTGATTTTGTGGGTTCCATCGTTGAGGTAAGCACATTTTGCAAAAACTGGAGTGAAAACCATGTGACATCCCCTTTTTTGGCCATCCTTCTACTGCTCTTGCTCAGGCTGCTCCCATGGGTATCAATTGTCACATTCAGTGGACAAATGAAACATCTTGTTACTACTCTACATTCTTTGAGCATGCACAGGGTAAGATAGGACACGCTACCTTTACACTGAACTATGCATGCCATAGACCGACTAGTTTCACACTGAGATTTATTTCATGAAAGTATTTTTAAAAATTTAGGTCACTGATTAAATATAATTTATAATGGGATAAAAATATTAAGAGTGCACAATACATTTATCAGACTATATATACAAACATCAGATGGCACCTTATTTTACTTATTAATATAATATCATATAATATTCCTCAAATCGCAAGAAACAGTTGTTTGTTTGTTTTTTTGTTTTTAATTTTTTTTTTGCAGATATAGTTGCCCTTGATAAATCATGGCTTGCAAAATTATGATTTCATGCAAATCATGGAAAGTAAATGTTAGGTCATAAAACTTAAAAGAAAGCAAAGTAGGATAAAATGGCCAAATTTGGAGCCAGGAAACATATGATTAAAATGTGCAATTTTTGTGACATTAACTGAATAAATCAACCCAAAGACTACTGAACCAAACTTTTATATATAAATATTTTTAAAAAAAAGGAAAATATTTAAAATGTAATTCTATGTGAACTTATATCACACACAAAAAAATGTCTCTCTCATTCTCCAGCGCTATGGGTGGCAGGGAGAATCTGATGAACTACTTCAGCGTAATTTTGACAATGTGGTGGGGCGCTACCCTTGGTTGAATAAGTATCGTGACAAAAGTGTAACTGAATTGGAGTTTTTACATGGACATCTCAACCATCCTGGGCAGTTACCAGCCTGCATCTGCTTCAGGGACAAAGTAAGACCATTGGTTTTCAGGCACATTGCCCTTATTAAGTTTTTCATCTCTTGTCAGATTGGATTCTATTTTTTTATATTTCTTGATCCCATGACAACTGAGCAAAACCTTTTAAATGTATGAATATCAGGAAAGTGCTTCTTGGTATATCCCGAGTCAATTCATGAGTTTATGTGCTGTTGCCTTCACTTTGCTTCATTACGATTTCTGCATTAGGGAGAGACATTCCTCACATAGTCCATGGCTTGGTTTCTTATAAATGTTGTTGACTGTGTTGAAAAACATTTACTGGTGTGTAAGCCATTGGTTCCAAGAATAGTGACACAACATAACACTGTCATGATGGCAGATATTCTACATCACCTGCAGTCCATTTTTACCTTCCCTAACCTCTTCTCAATTTGAACAGGAGTAACCTGTTATAATGTAAAGCATGCTAATTGTGGGTATCATTTATGTCCACCAGTGTTTGTAATTAATTTTGGTAGCTAAATTATGAAAGTGTGGACCAGTAAACCGACACTGATCCTGAAACGTATGTGTCCCTGTCAAAATTGCCCCACTATTTGGAATACTCGAATTGTTTGCTTCCATCACCAACAGGCTTATGATGATACTATCAGAAAAAAGGCTGAAGCTTCAGGAGACAAAAAAACTGTCTTCAAGTACTCAGCTGAAAGTGAAGACTCAGCAGCACTTATGGCTGACTTGATGAATAGAGTCAAAGAAACAGAGCCCCAAGTTTGTTTAAGAGCTTGTTACAGACAAATCAGATCTGACTGATAGGTTAGATGTGCTGAACGCATTTTTTTTTCACAGAACTGCTGTTCTAATGCCTAGGAAGAAACTTCCTTGAAATGGTAGTAAATGTAATGTTAGGAAGTGATTAAACAATCTTATTTGCTATAAACTGCAAAAGGATGTGGAGAGTGAAAAACATGTTGACGGTGACTTGGGTGAATGAAAAATTTGCCTTTCATGAAATGAAATTCAGGATAATGCTGTGTCTTTTACGATGTACATTGGGCATCAAAGTTTGAGAATGAATTTATTGTGAAATGGAATGTGCTATAATTAATTAATTCCTGCCATCAGCATTTCTAGATTGTCTGTACTCTCAGGGTCATTCATTGTAAATGAAATGAAATTCAAGGTAATCTCTGACCACAATAATGAACAGGAAGTACTGATTTATAGATCTATTTGACTTCCATAGGAATAATTATATGTGACCTCAAAATTTAATGTAGCTTGGCAGAAGTAAAATAGATTTTGCTACGGGTGCTTTTTAATCAGCAAAAAAAAATTAGTCTATTGAGAAAGAAACTAAAACATAAAAAATAAAGCGTATATTATATACATACATTTATGCTAGTGATTCCTGAGGTTCGCTACACGGACAGAAAGAGAACACTGACGAATAACAGGACATGAGTGTAAATGCTCAGATATATTAATTGAAATTGCCCTCATACAAAGCTATGAATATGATGTCCCAGCTGCCTGGGAAAATCCAGCATAACATTTCATCAGATCAGAATTAGATTAAAAATTGAAGGTGGATGTGTAAATGTGTCAGCTTCCTTTATGTTTGTTTATCGAACCTGCTTTCTATTTCTCTTTTTTTCAGTCAATTCCCACTTTGCCATTGGTATCACATATTAATAACAGAATGCACTGAGAAAGACATTTTCTTTGTCAACTTTCATTTTCAGTGCTTGGGTCTGCTTTTTGACTACAAGAACCCACATGAGGTAAATATTCCATTATCCATGTTGCACTCACAGTGTGCTTTTGTTATACAGTGTTCATAATATTTATAAATAAATGCATAAAATGATCAGTTACAAATACTAAGTATTTCAAAGTGCCCGCTAAAGGGGCAAATTCCCGTTTTGGCATAATTTTAAGCCAACATTACAAGGCTGCTACTGCTGTCTGTTTATGTAAGACGGCATGCATCCTACAGCAAAATGAAATTCAATTCTTCCTCTGTCAAAATATGCTATCTTTTGTATTGTGTAATGTGTGTAGCTGTGTGTGTTTATTGCTTGCACAAAGACATCAGGGCTGACTGTATTTATAGACCCGCCCAATGCTTGATTTCATCACCTTTGTCCGACGCTCAGAGCTAAGTCAATGGTGGAACAAGGTTGACCTCCTTTTCAATTAAAAAAACAACCATACTATTTTTGTCTCCCTTGTAAGAGTTCACAAAAGAATTGACGTCAGATGAAGTTTGATGACTAAAAACAGTAAAATAAGATGCTTGTATTATTTTTGTACCTCTAGAAAAAAATGGAGTGCAATGTACACCCCCTTGACATGGAAACTGAGACTTTTCAATGCTGAGACTCAAAATAAACCATCATTTTATGGGTGGTCAAAGTCAGACTATCATGCAGTTTGCAAACGTTAGCAAATTTT
The DNA here is from genome assembly GCA_963931925.1 of Onchidella celtica. Taxonomy (NCBI): domain Eukaryota; kingdom Metazoa; phylum Mollusca; class Gastropoda; order Systellommatophora; family Onchidiidae; genus Onchidella; species Onchidella celtica. Next base: position 57,056,380 of record OZ007569.1, on the reverse strand, counting down.
CACTTTTGAAAATGCCATAACTTTCAAAGCCTTTAAGACAGAATAATAAATTTGGGATCAAAATTCTTAGAAAAGCAAGTTCCATCAGATTAGACAATAACTGATGTGTTATGATAAAGTGTAAAAATCAGTTTGGACTACCTACATATACATTTGCCTTTTGTTTTCAAGCACAGTGTATTTTGTACAGTTTACGTTTGAACCCAATTAACAAAAAGTACTTTTAAAGTCTTTAATGTCTCTAATATCTTTTATATTCTGCGATTCAAAGACACTTGCAAGGTCACGATGAAAGCATTCAACATCGACCCCAATGAATGGGAGAACCTTGCAAGTGATCGAAGCAGATGGAGACAAAAATTGCGCAGTGGCACGCTCGCAATAGACTTCAAGGCAAAAGAAACATACCTGACAAAACGACAGAGGCGGAATGAAAACACTCGCCAAAGTGAACCCAAAAGACTGACCTGCAATCACTGCCATCGCACTCTCGGGTCAAACATTGGTAGAATAAGCCACGAGAGAAGCTGTCAGTCAAAGTGAAAGTGAATATTCTAGCTGCTAAGACCGTCTGTAAAGACGCTAAAGGCCATATATATATCTTTTATAGCAGTTAGTGAAAAATTGATATCAATATGATTTTCTGTCTTGTTTTTGGGTTGATTTTTGGAAGTGTGTGGAATATTATATGTCCCAGTTCAAATCTATATTTCTTACTGAGTACTAATTTGTAATTACCTTGGTGGCTTAAACTGAATTTTACTTGATACAATTTAAGGGGAACCACTTCTAATCTGGTACAAGGATTACCTACAAAGCATTGAAGTGAGAATACGACCTGGAATACAGAGCTACATAGCACATCTTTAATAGATCTATAATCGCTATTTACCTGGCAGTATTTCTTTTCAGGGTGCTAAATTTATGTTTGAGAGTGTATGGGAATGTTGCTTAGACTTGCTGGCTGCTAGTGATGTGTCTGAGATGAGTCCCCTGCAGCAAAGCAGACTGTGCCATGATGCCTACATTGCATCACGCACATCCCTTTATCTTGGTTCAGATTCTTACCTTGAGACTTTGGAGCAGGCAAGATTGACTGGTATAGTATACCATTTATTTATACTGTGTTTGGTTTTACAAAGTAGTAAACAAATTTTAAAATCATAATTTATGAGTTTATCATTATCAACATAATTTATTCAAAGATTTTTAGGGACAAAGTGCTGAATGATACACCCCATGATTGAGTTCTGCAGCCTATAGTATAAGATGTTAATCTGATTTTATTAATAAGCATCCATCTGTCCCTTGTAAACTTTTCGATATGGTACAAAACATATCGGGAACACCTTAGAAGTTGTGAGAGAAGAAAATCATTCTGTATCAGTATCACAGTACTCACTGATACCAACTGTGATTCAACATTGAATTATTCATTAACTTTCTGTATCCATCTCATATATAGCTGTGGAACCATCATGTCTGAGATCCACTGATTTAAATTGTTGCTACAAATGTCATTCAAAATTACAGAATCACCCAATGTTTTGGTGAGGGGGCCATCAGGTTGTGGAAAGTCAGCTCTTCTGGCTAATGCTGTGAACAAACTGAAAACACTGGATACAAGTATAGCATGTATCTACCATTTTGTTGGTTGTGCACAAGGAACCACAGGTAATTTGTCATAGTTGTCATTATATACTATAGGTTTCAGAACTGCTGATATTTATTTAAAATAATAAGAAAATAAGTGAGAAAATAAATTGATCTTATGACGACAATCAAATTAGCACTCAGACGGAATATTTGTCATGCCTGTGCAGGGTCTTTAGTACCAGAAAGAACGAAATGTGTTCAAAATTTACGTAAGTCTTGTGTGTAGCATTTAAACTTTTGATTCTTGCTACAGCACCTTTTAACTAACATTTAATCAATGGGACTTATGTAAAATTTTTTATCATCCTTCACTATAACATGCGTATGGCAAGTTAAGACAACAAACAAACGAACAACAAAAATTGAGAACAAAATTTTGCATGTTTAAAATGTAAGAATCTAGGTATAAAAAGATTTAATAGAAATAGCATGTGAGTAACATTGCTTATGGGAAAGTAACCCTGAAAGACAAGTAACTGACGCAGATTGCTAATGTGAAAACATTCTTAACATTTCTATGTGTTACTTACCCAATAACAAAGTGAGTTGCAGCATGAAGAGTTCTTTTCTCCAGTCATAATTAAGCACACAAATTTTCATTGTTGTGTTGCTGTTTTTTGCTTTCATGAATATGGCTAAAGAGTGTCTTTATGTCTAATTTTGTATAGTGTATAATTCACGGACACGGTACAATCCTCACAAATGCATGTCAATGTACAGTACAGTGGAGAACAGTTAAACCGAAAATAGCTTAACCGAAACTAGCGCTAAACCGAAGGAAAATAAGAATCCCGCTGTGGTTACACCGAAAATAAAATTGTTGGATTCAGTGGCCAGTCCACTGTGATTTGCTATAGATCGAGTCAAGTCAATGTATCACCCAACCAAACCCCCGCCTCCCCCGGCCAAAAAAAAAATAAAAGCAGAACATGCTTTGTTCTGCCCGTGTAGTATAGGTTTACATGGAAGTGGGAGCACTACAGGAATAGGGGAAGGCCTTTAACCTCTCGCATCCAAAATCAGACGGCAGCAGACATTATGTTTGGCGCATCGCGACTGACCTTTCATGTAAAATGTGTGACATCAGAAAGATAACACTAGTTATTGCGGGCAGCGCATTTCATACCATTCATGCCATTGTGTACGGTAATGGTAATGAGATCGGCGGGACGGCGGTTCTGTACTGTCCGTCGACAGGCATGCCTCCCTGTTTTGAGAGTTAGTCCACATTCACCTGCATATCCATGCTTCAAGTGTACCTAGGCCTGAACAATCATCCATCCTCATTCTCAGTAAAAAATACAGAGCAAGCCAGGACGTGTTGAATCCATTTAGTCTGTGCTCTTACATTATTTGTCTTCTATGGTAGTGATTTGGGTTGCCTCTCCTGAAACTGGCATTTTTCAAGCCTCCTATCGCTAAACCGAAACTCTGTCTAAACTGAAAACAAACCCGTGGTCCCGCAGATTTCAGTTTAACTGTTGTCTACTGTACCTCAACAGAGGCAACACTGAATCAAAGAGATTATATATATGCGAGCATTATAATAATAGAGCCTGAAAACAATTTAAAACATGAAAATCATCAACATTCAGATCTTGTTATAAAGTCCACTTTTCTTCAACAAAGACAGTTTCAGAGGGGCCAAAAAAGCAAAAAGTTTCTTCCATAGACTGGCACTGATTGAGCATCTGTCAGTGTTAATCAACTACTTTATGTATTCCAAGTCTGTGTTAAATTCTCACATTTTTTTTTTTTTGGTCAAATGCCCCAATAAAAAGTTTTTTTTCAGTAAATTGAATGTGCCAACATTTTTAAACATTTAAAAAAAAAAAATCTAATTATAGGTATGCTTGCATTATTAAGCAGACCACATGGCTAGACAAAACAGTGTTCAGGGAATTTATTTCCCTGTACACACCTGTTTCCAAGGTGCAGTTGGAGGAGCAGTTTGTGTCACCTTGAATTTGTTTGAAATTGATGTTGTGTTCTGCTGGCTGTGCACTGATTTATTGGATGTAAAATTTATAGACAGAATGAAGAGGATTTGGTTTTCAGCCATAACCCCACTTTGTATCTTCTTTTGTTCCATTACATCTTGGAAATTATTTCAGCGGTCTTCAGTGAATCTATACCCACATATTTTTGTCTGGCTCATGCATGCAGAGTGTGCACAGAATATAGGACTTACAGATTTACTTCTTAAAAATCTGCTGTCATAAATGTGCACAGATATTGTAAAGCAGCACTTCCCAGTCAGTCTTGAAAATATGTTCCATGAAACTTTCAACCTGGCTTTAAATCAGAGTGAGTCAGGAGGGATAACCATACATTTCAAGAGCATCACTGGAGCAGAGACTTATGAGGATGAAAATTGTTGGGACATTCTGTGAGTGGGTCAGAGGAAAAATTAATTTCGCCTGACAAAAACAGGCATTTTATAATTGCCTCATTATGTACACAGAAATTTTAATGTGAATTCTGGAAAGCATTTTATGGGTGAGTTTACATGAATTGGAAGAACCTCTGTAAAGAGCACACAATAGTTCAGCTAATTAGATAGTTTTCCTGGGGTAAATAGGTGCAGTTCCGTTCTGGGTGGTGCAGGATCAATTTCTTTGGCCTCTCATTCCTTGAAATATTCTTCTATGGTTTTTATGATTTTAGAATTATTTTCAGATTATTGCAGATCAATTTACAAACTTATCAGATATGTGTAGCATGACAGCGGTAAGCTTAAAAACGCCAGAGCTTTACAGCAGCAGTTTTTCTTTCTATAGATCCAAAGAGTATATTGAAACATCCTAGATGAACTTCAGTACATTAACAAAACAGACTTAAAGAAGGAGCCAGGAGAGAGTTCCTCAGATCGGTCAATTGGAGATGCTGTACAAAGCAATGAATATCATGATATCTATGTCAGTGTACAGAGTGAGATGGAACATCTTGCATCTGATGGCAAAAAGGTGGTGATTATAATAGATGGTCTTGACAAGGTCACAGCTTCGACCAAGACAGCCAAGGTGGGTAGATCTTAACGCTTACCCAGCGCCCTACCCGTAAAGCCCGCTGCCCGGTCAGTGACCCTACTCACGGAGAATCTTATCTGGGGCCACTGACCCGTGCCGCTATACGATGACCACAAACGCTGTCCACGTGGTTCGGTTTTTATTGATCGGTATGAAAACATTCGCTGCTATGCCTTATCACGCTTGATAATGAATTAACCAGCAAAACCTTAGTCTGTCAATCTCTAACCAATGATCTGACTTATGATTCCAAACTGACTGCGGTAGTTTTCGTGAGAACGAAGCATGATAACTAGCCATGCCCTCCCAAGCCCTACACAAATGGTTTTATCCTGATTGACACATACTAATAAACCAATGTGGGCATTTGGGGCAAAGATTATTTCAGAGCTTGTTTCTGATTGGTTCTTAGATACAGACAACTCCAGATGGTGGTCAGCTTGTGAGAAAATGAGATGATATTGCAAATTTGTTGAGCAACAGTGCGCATGTCGATGTTACATCTTTTGAAAGTGTGGGTAGAGCCTTTGCAAGCTTAGTCTTTGTGATTCCGACCAGTGGTTCACTGGTTAACGTGTCCGTGTCACAATGCGTTTGATTTAGAAGAGATACAGTGAACAATAACACGGTGGTTACGTGTCAAAAAGGTCATTGACCTGACGCGCGAAAATACGGCTTGCGCGTGACGTGGTCAGCTTGACCTTTACGACTTTTGCCGCCCATGCGGCGTGAGCGCTTGCGAGTCAATACCGACAATTGCCGCTCCACACAGAGTGAGGGTTAAAATATTGATTTTGTAAACATTATACCACAGCTTCAGATGAAGTTTTCATCCTAGAAAGATGTCGGTGTTATTCTCTATGTGTTGGCACTTATATTTAATTCTTGTCCAGTAAAGTTTACATAAAGAGGTCACCACATCAGTTGATTGCTGTAAAGCCATTATTCTTACTCATTAATTCACAGTTGCAAGCTTGATAAAAAAATTAGTTTCATCTAAAATTCAGTTTCTATTCATATTGTGGGATATGACTTGTTCAGAGATGGATTTTTTTTTATGAGGGAATTGTGTTTTAAAGGAGTTTAGATGGTGGTGTGTGTGAAGATGTTTCAAATAAAAAGAATAAATAAAATAGGGGAGAAGGGGAAGGGGTAGAGGCTCAGTTCAGTTTCAAACTGAAAGCATATTTCAGGAATATTAGCTCATAAATGGCATGAAATGTTCCCATGTGTGTATTGATAAGTAAACAAATTCTTTTACCATAATATGGTTGTGCATTGGTGTTCATTCACAACATGTCAGTAACACAGCTGTAACTTGTAATGGTTTTAAAGACGATTGCACTTTCATGTTTTGTCTTCATTCATCCATCCACAGCATCTGTATTGGTTCCCTGAGAAATTCCCATCAGGTATTTATCTGATTGTATCCACTTCTAGTTTAGACAATGAAACCTTTGACCTCTTGATGGCACAAAGAGAATTTCAGGACCTTGAGATTCTTACTCTTCTACCAGAAGTTCAGGAGGAAATATGTAAGGTAAATTGAAATTATTTTACCCTTATCAAAATAAAAAAGTCTGAGCAGAAAATATGACGGAGAACGGTTAAACTGAAAATGGCTAAACCGAAGTAAAATAAGAATCCCCGATTTTTTTTCCTCTTTATCTTTGTTAACCGAAATAACCCTGTGGGTAAACCAAAAAAGAAAAGTGCTGGATTCAGTGGCCAGTCCACTGTGATTTGCCATAGATCGAGCCAAGTCACTGTATCACCCCACTACACCCCCCCCCCCCCAAAATATAAAAATTCAGAGCATGTTTTGTTCTGCCTGGTAGCTAGGCCTACGTAGGAGCAGCAGCACTACAGTGATAGGGGGAGAGGGAGGGAGACGGCAGCAGACACAAGTGACCTTTCATGTAAAATGCATGACATCAGAGAAACAACACTAGTTATCGCGGACAGCGCATTTCATGGCAGCGTGTACGGTAATGGTAATGAGATCGGCAGGACGGCGGTTCTGTACTGTCCGTCCGTACGCATGCCTCCCTGTTCTGAGAGTTAGCCCACATTCACGCGCATGTCCATGCTTTGAGTGTGCCTTAGCCTGAGCAGACGCCCATCCTCATTCTCAGTCAAAAACACAGAGCAAGCGAGGATGTGTTGAGGCTGTTTAGCCTGTGCACGTACATTATTTGTCATGATAGTGATTTGGGCTGCCTCTCTTGAAACTGGCATTTTTCAAGCCTCCTATCGCTAAACCGAAACTCTGTCCCGCTGATTTTGGTTTAAACGTTGTCTACTGTAGTAGCATCATTTCATCTGAATCTATTAGTCACCAAACTCATGTTGCATTACCATTGAGAGTGTCCTTTAAATAGCAAGACTGCCATCATTTCATTAGGTTGATGCATGAAAGAATTGATTTTACAAAGTTAATTGAAAGAACGTTGTTACCAGTACGTATGTCCCCCAAGTTTTTTGCACTAAGGGTATGTATTTTAAGCCTTTCATGTCTCCAGAACTAGAGAGTTCCTCCAGAAATACTTCCAAAAACAGCCTAAAGGAATTATTCTTTTTGTTTCTCTCCTGTTTTTTTGCTTGAAAGGGTAGGGGACAAGCTTAGGGATTCGATAAGATTTAGAGTTGATGAAAAGGACGGGGTTGGGGATAGGTACGAATGCCTGCGCAGCCCTAACGCAAATTGGTTGGGACAAGTACGTACTTATAACTACAGCTTAAGTGAAATTTTGTAGCTTTAAACTTGTCAGATTCTGATGCAAGATGTACACAAATAGATTTTGTATCACAAATTTGTACAATCTATCTCCTGACATGCTGTCTTTTAGTAGGCCTGTTGTTTTTGCTGCAAAGTTGTGGACTAAGCTAAACTGTTTAAGGTTTGCTTGTTCACTGAAGTAAGAAGGTGTTTCAAAGGAATGTATGTCTTTGCATATTTTATTGCTTGCATACAATGTGATAGGTTTGCATGAGGGTAGCTATAAAATTCATTTTCTGTTCTTACAAGTCCAAACATTCAAGTACTTGTTTGCATTTTTACTAACAAAAACACCTTGAATTCTACCCTCAGCAAAGCCTTCAAACAAATGGCAAAGAATTGTCACCTCATCAGATAAAAAGAGTTGTGGAGGCAGAACAGACCAGGAATCCATTGTTCCTGAAAATTGTTCTCTCAGTAAGTTTCTACTGAAGCATCTACCCATACTCTTTCATTTCTAACAATTTTAATGTATCTTGAATACATATGGCCCATCTATCCTGAATTCATAAGTCATGTTCAGTTTAACCCTTTCAGTGTCACAGACACCCATAATGGTCGCTGACGTTTTCATAAATATGTACGTTGAGACAGCTATAGCGGTTGATTGGGGATAGGTTGCGTCTATGATAAAGTATTATGTGAATACGAACAAGGGCATTGTAATTTCTTTTCCATGAGTTTCAGGGGTGATTTTCGGGTAATATAATTTGCTACTGTGTCCCAGGGCTGTGACACTGAAAGGGTTAATTAGCGTTTTACTTGGCCAGTGCATTGTGTTCACTTTGAAATTTCTATTTTATCAAGATATCAGACACACTTAATCCCAGTCTTTGTAGTCCTTCACAACTGCAGGTAGATCTTTTTTTACAGATGCACTTTGTCAGTGGCCATTGCGCCTCTTTTCAACTTGGTTTGTTTCTCATTTTCATGTCTGGCCTTTCCTGTTCTTCTCTTTTTAGTCCTCCAGAACTGTTTAGAAGAGGATGCCAGTTGGCAGCATACAATTATGTTCCTTATTTGTAACTCTGAATAATATATGTGTAGAGTTTGAGAGTGAATATTATGTTGAAGCAGTGTCACTGTTTGTCACTTTGTTCAAATTACGTTTGTTTCTCCAACAGGAAATCTCCATTTATGGTTATTTCAGACTTTTGGACAAAAAAATTGACTCTTTGATCTACTCAGATGGGTATGAATTTTCTCTTCTTTCCTGATTAACAAGAGATTCACATAGGTTAATTTTTATATGTAATATATGTCCTTCGAGCTGACATGATAAAAGAGAGAAGAGGCGTTGTTAATGTAATTTGAAGGAAAAACTTTTTAAATGAAAAAGAATGAGAAAAATATGTTGAAATGCCATGCATGTAAGCTCATAAATTCATAGACCAATTCATTTTGAGTCCAGGTAGGCAAAAGTTAAAGTATTTGTGACATTAGATGAATATAGATAATTTCAGATGTTGTGATTAAACTTTCCATCTCACTAAATAATATCACTGTCTTCTTCACTTACATAATCTTTGACTTGCCGTCATTTCTTCATCTGCATGTTCTTCTTTCTTTTTCTTTAAATTATATATATATATACCAGTACATAATTTGCCTGTTTTGTTTGGTCGCTTGAATATTTAGAGTGAAGGATCTGCTGAACAAAGTCTTGCAGAGATTAGAGGAGGACTACAATGTGCAAGGTCACCCTGGCCTATTAGTAGAGCAGGTATGGGTTATATTACTTATTTTTCTTCTTTCTTTCGCTACCACTTCACTTTTCTGAGCACGAACTGGGCACATGCACTTCTAATTGTCTCACCTTTTCTTTGAATTATTTTCTTAGTGTTCTGTCTCCCCCAAGCTTCTTCTAGCGTTTTTTTAGTTACTGATAATTGATAAGCTGAAGAAGCATAAGTTGTTTGTGATGTCTTTAAATGTTGTCTCTGGTGCTGACATCTAAATCTCCAGAAATAGAGTAGGCAGTTATGGCAATACACTGATTTCTTTCCTTGTGTCTAGATTCTCAGTGCTTTGGCTGTTTCTCCTTATGGCTTGTCAGAGGCAGAATTACTGGACATGTTCAACATTGCTTCACATGAATGGTCTCCCTTCTACTTTGCCATGGAAAATTTTCTTGTCAATGATGCAGGTGTACTCAGGTTTGTCATAATTTATTTGCAAACTTTTTTCATACTGTCGGTAAAAATCAAAAAAGCTAGTCAGGGGTCATCTATAAAGTATGGACCTTTTCCTCTCATGTACGTTTTTAATACAGTTGGAATTTAGTGATTAAAAACATTTTTCTTTTATACTCTCAGCTTATATTTCATATTCTTGTCCTGCTTGTTAATCACATTAGTAATTCACTTGAAATTTTACCTCTAAGGTGTGCTTAAAACATGTGTTTTGTGAGCACATTTTATTTGCGTCATCTGAACATGAAGTGTGTAATATCCTCTACATCTTGTATCTATCTGTCATTTAGGTTTGCCTTCTCAGAACTGGAGCAAGCTGTTGAAGAGAGATACCTGAACTCTAAAGAGAAAAGGTTAGTATGTGTTGTACCATCTCAATTTGGCTTCCAACCGTTTCTCAAAGGAATCATTCTCAGTATAAATTTTTGTGTGTTTTTGTCTTGTACATTCATTCTTAATTGTACAGAGCTGAGATCATTATGGCTAGATACAAGAATTGATTAAAAAAAAAAAAAAGAAAGAGAAAAATGGGTATACGTTTTTAAATAAGTACAGTTCATTTTGCAATGATCACAAACTTGAACTTTTTCTTAACTTTCAGGGTGACTGCCATTCATCAAATGATAGAATACTTTGAGAGAGTTCTAAAGGTAAGTAGCCAAATATTTGCGTAAATTAAGATAAGATAAGATAAGATAAATTTTATTCGTCCTTGTACAAGGAAATTTGTTTTGATCATTGAATACATAACAATACAGTTACAGAAGCAGAAAGTATGATACATAGCGCGCACACACACATATATACACACACACTGATAAATTAACTAAATTAACAAAATTAACAGTGCACACAATATGCTTCCCTAACTAAAACACATTGACCTGACACGCAGGACATAATTCAACTGTGCACAGATTACGATCAAGATGACGACATTATTGTAACATCCTAGTTGATGATGGAATAAACGATTTAAAGTAGCGCTCAGTTTTAGTTTTCTTTGACAACAGCCTTAAACTTCTTACAGATCTTATATATTCCTTGTTCAGGGGATGTTGGGGGTCATTTATAATAATATTAGCTTTTTTAATACAAGCACCAGTGTACAGCTCATCAAAATATGGCAGATCACAGATACAAATTTTGGATGCTTTTTTAATTAAATTATTGATCTTATTTTTATCTTTTTGTAAGATGTTTCCTCCCCAACAGACAACTCCATACATCAAAACGCTCTGAATAGCCATGGTGTAAAATATTTTCAGAATGCTTTTGCTAACTTTTAAAAAGCGGAGCTTTCTGAGGAAATACATGCGCTGGTTGGCTTTCTTGTATACATATGTTACATGCGCATGCCAGTTAAGCAATGAATCAATAGTAATGCCAAGATATTTGGCCTCTGTGACAATTTCAACCTCTTCATTGTTGATAGTAAGAGGGCAAACAGGATCGTTGTTATTTTTCCTAAAGTCAAAAACAAGCTCTTTTGTTTTCTTAACATTCAGTAGAAGATAGTTGTTATTACACCAACAATGAAAGGATTGTACAATGTTAGAATATTCGTGGCCAGAGTTAGGTAAAAGGCCTAAAATAGCAGAGTCGTCGGCAAATTTAAGAAGGTAAACGTTGTTGTGTGTCACAGTGAAATCATTTGTATACAATGTATACAAGGCAGGTGACAGCACGCAGCCTTGTGGCGCTCCTGTGTTTGTTGTGAGTAATTTGGAAAATGTGTTGTTTATATCCACAAACTGGCTTCTCTGTGTTAGAAATTCGAAGATCCAGCTCTTTAAAAAAGAACTCACGTGTAGGTTGGTAAGCTTTTGAAACATTAAGTGCGGTTGTATGGTGTTAAACGCAGACGAAAAATCGACTAGGAGCACACGAACACAGGTTTTACCAGTGTCTAAATGACTGTAGATGTTATGCAATAAAAACAATAAGGCGTCTTCTGTGTTCCTGTTTTCTTTGTATGCAAATTGCAAAGGATCGAGATTTTGTTTGACCTCCTTCGTTAGTTCAGTTAAAACAAGTTTTTCAAAGCATTTAAAGATAATGGAAGTTAATGCAACTGGGCGAAGGTCGTTCATTTCAGATATTTTTGGTTTTTTGGGGACAGGTAAGATTTTTGACAATCTCCAAATGTTTGGTATGTAATGGTTTTGAAAGGATTTGTTGAAGATGAAAGTAAAAATTTTTGCTAGTTGTTCAGCACATGTTCTCACTACTTTGCTTCCAATGTTATCTGGTCCAGATGCCTTTCTTTCCTTAACAGATTTAAATTGTTTCACAACAGCATCATAATCAAAACAAATATTACATTCATCATTATCAAAATCAAAACTGTCTCTTATTTCCTGGTGTTGGTTGGAGAAATCGTGTTTGTCAAAGCGACAGTAGAACTGATTCAATTCATTGGCAAATTCGCTTTCATTCACAACATTCACTTTATTCTTCATACAATCGTACCCCGTAACCTGTTTCATTCCCTTCCACACAGATGACATGTCATTTGATTTAAAACTTGCTTCAATTTTATCTTTGTATTCTTTTTTACACACTTTGATTCTCTTTTTAATTTGTTTGTTTACTTTAGCGAGGTCGCTTTTACTATAGTTTTTTCGGAGTCTTTTTTTGTCAACAATATTCACCCTTCATCATTGCCCTTTCATCCTACTCAGCAGGGTATAGGCCATGAACGACAGCCTTCCACTTGTCTCTATCCTGGGAGATCCTTGACAACACATTCCATTTGTAGCCACCTCTCTTCATATCCTCCTCCATGTTGTTTGTGGCCTGCCCTTCTTCCTGTTTCCCTGCGGGTTCCAGAGCAGTGACTTTATTACAGTGCTATCCTGGGGCTTCCATCGTGTGTGACCCAGCCATCACCATCTGGGCAGTCCTATTTCATTGGAGATGTTTCTCTGCTTTGTCCTTTCCCAGAGATCCTTATCTTGAATAATATCCGGCCTTCTTATCCTCAGAAATCTCCTCAGACAGGTATTGACAAAGGATTGCAGCCTCCTCAAGCAGGGTTGGGAAGGTTTCCAGGTTTTGCAGCCATACAACAGGACAGATTTTACATTGGAGTTAAAGAGTGTGCATTTTGTAGCGATAGAGATCAGCCCTGTCTAACTTCCGTTTGGACTTCAAAACTTTCTGTGAGTTTTCCTTCATGCAGTACCTTGTAGCTGGTGTTGCAATACATCTTTTCTGTCAGGCTAACAATTTTTTGTGGTATACCATAGTGTCTCATTATCTTCCACAGAGCATTCCTATCAACATTGTCAAAGGCTTTCTCATAATCAATGAAGTTAATCAACAGCGGTGAGTTCCATTCAATAGGCTGTTTGATGATGATTCTAAAGTGTCCCATACATGCTCAAATTTGTTTGTCAAACATTTTTGATCAAATTTTTTTGACAGTTTGACGTTTGCCCTACACGCTCAAATTTTTTTGTCAAACGTTAGTTTGTGCCTAGAGTTTGTAATGGAGGGACCAACAGCGTTGGCTCTTGCTTTAGCCTTGAGAAGAAAAACAAAAAAGAAAAGAAAGTGGGCCAAAAATTGGTTTTTGCAGCGCCAAAAATTTGGCCATTCTAAATTATTAGATGAGTTGCGATGTACTGAGCCAAATGATTTCAGAAACTTTTTGCGGATGGACGGAGATTCGTTTGAGGAGCTTTTTGAACTTGTGAGACCTTTTATAAGTAAACAAGATACAGTTATGCGTAGTGCCATATCTCCTTCGAAAACTCGTCCGCATTGAGTTAATTTTCTTTTTCATTTCTTCTTTTGTGGCATATGCATACCACTCCCTGTATTTCAGCAGCAGAGCGTCATAGGCAGCTTCTTTTTTTATCTTGGTCACTATATTCTTTACTTTTAACTTTCCATAGCTCAGGCAAACTCTGGTACACTTCAATCAGCTCCAGAATAATTTTTTTTTCAATCCTTTGATGGCGCCAAAATGATGTAACAAGTAGATCTTTTCTATCCGGCAGCAACTGACAAAATAATGTTTGCACAAATAAATTTGATGAAGCCCACAAACGATCAAATAGTTTGACGGTTTGACAAAAAATATCAACTGAAAACAGATCCGTCAAATATTTGACATCAAATTTTTTTTACCATCAAACACGCCCATACACGATCAAAAACCTATCAAAAAAATTTGTGTCAGACATCTGATCAAACCATCAAACAAATTTGAGCGTGTATGGGGCACTTAAGGGTGGCAATTTGATCAGTACAAGAACGGTGTTGTCAGAATCCTGCTTCCTTATCTCTTTACTTGTCATCAGCGGCCTCTTTAATTCTCTCCAGAAGTATCCTGTTGAAGACTTTTCCAGGTATAGACAGCAATGTGATGCCTCTGTAGTTGTAGCAGTAACTCAGATCTCCCTTTTTTGGCAGTTTTACTAGATGGCCTTATCTCCAGTATTTGGGGAATTCCTCTTGGTTTCATACCTTGATGAATAACCCATCTACAGTGGTGTTGACATCTGCCTTCAGTGCTTCAGGTGGGATGGAGTCAGGTGTTGCTGCTTTGTTTGAGATGAGTGTTTTCACCGCTTCTGCAATTTCCTCCTTAGTCGGGGGTTCACAACTGACAGGTAGGTCCGTGCTAGCTGGCTCTCTATCAGGTAAGTTTTCTGGTGTTGCTCTGTTGAGTAGGGTTTCGAAATGTTCTTTCCATCCTTGCAATCGTGCCTCTTCTTCAAAAATAATATTTCCGTCAGCATCTTTGACCGGTACCTCTGGGCTGTTCTTACATGACAGTATTCTTGTTACTTGGTGTAGTGTCCTCATATGTCCTTGGGTCGCTTTCTCTGCTCTGTCCACCATTTCTTGGATGTATGTTTCTTTGCCCCTTTTTATGCTCTTCTTGGCCTCCTTTGACGCGTCAGAATACTCTTTCACTGCTGCCTCCCTCTCAGCCCTGGTTCTGCTGTTGTTTACCTGTGCCTTCTTGGCTCTCCTCAGCTTGATTTTCTCCATTGATTCCTGGCTTATCCACTCTTTCTGTTGAAAGGTCTTCTTACCCTTTACATCCTGACATGTAGTTATGAAGACCTCCCTTACTTGTTCCCAGTGAGTTTCTACGTTTTCTTCTAGCAGCTCAAGAGGTTGGAATCTATTCTTGAGAGTCATCTGAAACTCCCATCCCTGGTATGTTTTCCATGCCTGTCTGCTTATCATTATGGCAACTCCCTCAGTATGGGGTTCTTGATCTCTTCCTAAATAGAGGATTCTTTCTCCTGTTTGAAGACATTTCTGTCCAGACTATATCTAGTGGGATTCGCTGATTCCCAGAATGTGCAGCTTGTACCGTTGCATTTCCTTCACAATTTGGGCACACTTACCTGCCTCATACATGGTGCGGACATTCCGCGACGCAATTTGGAAAGATTTTTTGTTTGATGAAGGAGGTCTCAGGCCAGTGGATTTCTCTCAGCTTTGTCCCTTGGCCATCATAAGTTCTGTGCTAGAAGTTCCCTCATCTCCCAAAGTATTTGGTTTGCTAGTCGAACATGTTTCTGTAACAGTTCTGTTTTTAGAGGGTGGGGTTGTTAGCCCCATGCCGAACCCCCAACCTGGAGGACTGGGTGGCTCCGTTTCAGGAGCCACTACCTATATCACCATTTAGTCGCCTTATACGACACGCTAGCATCACGTCAGCCCTATTCTTCTCAAGGTTGGGAACTGCACGGCTGTTATTCAACCTTGCTCTCTTGAAACTGAGTTTCATAGTGAAAAATGTTCTAATAATTTGTATTGAATATATATGTCATTGTCTAACTATTGTGAAATAGTATGTTGTTGCTTGGGTGACTACTAGCTGATTTATCACTACAGACTTTACAAATTTTAAATGAGGAACTCAAATATTTTTCTTTTGAGGTAAGTTCATGTATATTATTTGTATCTACAGGACAGTCACACACCACATGATCTCTCCAGTATGAGGATTAAAAGGGTTGCAAAAGAATTACCATGGTTACAGACAGACATAGGTGACAAGCCTGGTCTACTCCGAACACTGAGTGACATTCAAGTTTTTTATGCTTTACATCGGTAAATGCTGTACAGGTGTCCAGTATTAACTATCATGAAGCACTTGAGCTTTTGTTTTGAAAATTCATTGTAAAAATGTGTAAAACAGCATTTAAATTTTAATAATACTGAATTTAGGCACTAATTTTTCATATGGTGTTTGTGACCTAGTTTACAACTGAAATTTAAAACTTTGAATTTTACACCCTCATTGACTTGGAAATCTTGTGTTTTCAGTTCTTAGAAAATAAAAGTAAGCCCCCGCCCCCATCAAAAATGGCCACCAAATAACAACGGCAACAACAAAGAAATGTACATTGATGCTCTTAGTAAGAGTCTGGCTTCTTAAATTTCATGTTGGGAATAAACATGCCATAATTTTTCTTTGTCTTATGCAAACAAAAACTGTTCTATTAGCAACCATATATCCAATTAATATTGTAAGATGAATCTCAGGTGACACAGGAAAAACAATCATTTTTGAGACAGCTCTCATTCTAGTTAATTATACTGGACGAACATCATAAAGACTGAGATGTAATTTCAGTGTGACATCCATAAGCTTGTAATGGCTATTGTTGACACAGAAATGTGGATAAAAAAATTACTCTAAAATAATATTTATATTTATTATATCTGGCTTTTAGTGATGCCATAATAAAGAGCGCACCAGTGGAAAACTGATTTTATTCCTTCCCTCTGTGCAGGATAAGTGTATATGAGCTTATAGATTTCTGGGCTGAGACTGGTTGTACACAGACAGAAATGTGTGATGTTTTACTGCATTCATTTGACGTGGCCATTAGTGACGTGCACACTTATCAGCAAGAGTACATGGTGCTGGATCCAGAACCACCTGGTTACATTGTACGCTTTTTCTAATATATTCTTTTTCTTTGAAACAGTGTTATTAAACTGAAGAGTGTCTGAGATGGCTTGAAGAAAAGATTTTGTGGAAAAAATGTTCATGTCTTATACAGTCTTGTTAAGGATGTGTGGAGGAATTAACCTGATTTCTTTTGCTTCAGAATCAGAGTAAAAGGCAAGTGACATTGTCATATCATTTCAGTCTACAACTGCTGTGTAAATTTGTTTGTTTGAAGTATTTGTATCACAATTGTAGTGAGCTATGAGTTGTAAAAAAAATTAAATGAATGGCAGAAAAATAGCTTTTTTCCAATAAGAAATGCATGAATTAAGACCATGTTGTTCCATATGTTATTTCATATTTATATTTGTACTATTGTCTCTTGCAGCTGCTGCCGGTATTGCGTGCAATGCAGGAGATGTTCTCTATTGCATGTTATCACAGAGCGCAGATCAGAGTGCTTCAGCGTGCTGTGCGTGTCTTGGTGAGTTGATATAATGAAGGCAATGGCAGTAGAAATTTATCTCAGCATCAGTCGTGAAATGATACTGGAGGAGAATAAGAATGTTTTTAAAAAATTGAGAAATAAAAAAGGTGGATGCAGTGTGAATAGGGATTTGATCAGAAACCAAGCACATATGATGCCATTTGAAGTCTTGTTCAATCATCAGAGTAAATTGCAGATGTGAAGAAATATAGGATGCCACAGACCATGCCCCTGTTCTAATGTGAGAATGTTTGTTATGGGAGTAAAATTTCCAGATTAGTCTGCTGTTTTTGTCTAGTCCAACAATAGTTCTCCCTTATCTACTACAAATGTTACTGTTGTTGATAGAACAGCACATGAGATCATGCCCAAACATATCGCTGGCCCTATCATGAAAGTACACAAGTATGAAGGATCTAATTTTACAGGAGAGGAGAAAAAAACGGTTTCACTCAAAACGTGATCCTAGTCTTAAATACACTTTTAGTTACTGTCCAATCCACTTATCTCGACATGGCTTTCCTCGACATTCTGGGTAACTCGACATAATTTTTAAGTTCCAGTCTGTTCCTTCTTTAATGCTACTAAATATTTCCCCGTAACTCAACATGTTATTCCATTCTTTCCTCTTATATCGACACATTTCTCCCTGACCGCGGCAAAACAAGTGCACTAGATCTATGTCACGAGCGAGTGAGCGAGGATCAATAGTTACGGGGAGAAGGGGGTAGATTAAGATTAACTCATGGCCCACAATTAATGGAAAGCACGGAATGTTGTGAGAGTTGGGGGGGGTTTGGATGAGGCGAGATCGGTGTGCTTACAGTCACTGCAAGTTAAGAAGTCCAAGGGGACAGACGTGAAGAAAGCAGTCGGGAGATTGTGTGTTTTCCAGTGATGACTGGTAGGTTGAACTATGATTGATAATTATGATGATTGATGTACTATATTCTCCTATGACCATGATGTAAATAAGTTATATGTGAGGAATGTGAAAGTCATTGATTACTGTGTATAGAGATGTGCGCAATGAGCGATAGATGTAAGTTAGGATCATGGATTCGTAGCGAGTCTGAGTACTGTGTAATACGGTAGAGGTGTGTTACCGTAGAGAAGTGCAGATGTGTGGTGAGTGAAATGTGGACTGTTGTGTGTACGCTTGATGGTTCGTAATGAGTGGTGAAGTGGATAGTAATTGTATGGTGTTATAGAGATGTAATGTTATTCTTATAGGTGCCGGGGTCGGGCCGTGAGGCTACCCGTGGGGGAGAGACTGGTGCAGGGGATAGGCCAGCATAAGGAGATGCAGGGGTTGAGCAGAAGGCTACCCACAGGCCAGCTTGAGCGAAGCTGTCGCGCAGGACAGTGAGGGCACATTATTCGTGGCAGTCTGGCCACAGACAGGGACGTTATGTATTAAGATATTAATGTGCTATTAAGATATTAATGTGCTATTAAGATATTGAGGGGAGATTGAGATACTGAGATTAGGTTGAGCAGGAGCCAGTAAGATAGGCCCGCAAGTATTACATACATTGAGGTGAGGCTGAGGCCGGAGTATATTTTAGAAAGTTATTATCGGGTTGTGGACCCGGAGATAGAATGAATGTTGGGAATAACGACCATTGGATGGTATTTAAATTGAATAAGGTACTGTATGTAATTGCACGTATATCTTTATTTTTATGTATAATAAATGCGTGAGTCTGTTTGGTTGTTCTGTTAAGTGTTATACTTGTCTGTTCGTGATTGTCGTCCTGTCATAATCAGTACATCTCCCAGTCTGGGATTTGTTACAATCTACTACTGTGCTACCAAAATTGCCCACGCAACTCCCCGCAATAAGATCTCTTTATTTCTCTTTGCGGTGCTGGCGGGGAGGGGTAGGAGAGGGTGTGTGTGGACATAGAGGATGACCCTTGGCTTCAGTAACGCGAGTGTGGAGTGCCTCGCACAAGCGCACGGCTGTAAAAGTACAGAGTACTACAGACTGAGTTTTTTTTTTTCCCCACAAGACATTCATGCGCTGTTGATACTAGACCTTGACCTAGATCTCTCGGTTAACTGCCGTACTGTGTGTGTATCGGTACCATCACTTATTCTGAAGAAACAGTCAGGTCGAGGTTAAAAAAAAAGTAAAGCCTGCACATTTGATAGCTACAGCATTTTTCCGATATCAGCAAATCTTTGCCACGCAACTACTCCGCACAATAGTGATATTGGAGGAACAGGTGACAATATGCCGATAATTAAAAGAAAAAGGGACATAATTGAGTTACAGTAAAACCTCGCTATACCGCCACCTGTTATACCGCCATTCCTGCATACGGCCAGCTTTTCGCTGTGGTACGGATCTGACACCTTTACAAAGTCACTAAAAATCTCGTTATACCGCCATCCGCCAACAGTTTGACTGCTACGTAAATTTAACCCCCACTCCCCACTTCTACCTAAATCCAGCTAACAGTCGGAACATCACTTGGTGCCACAGTCTGTGATTGTTACTCAAACACCAATCCTACTAACCTACACAGTCTTCACTTTTGAAGTCCTGATAGGCCTACTGATGGGGCATGCGGTGGGAAAGACGGGACACAGTTCAATAGAGAGTTTGCGAACGAACTTAAGCGCGCGCGAGGTGATGCTTCAACTGGTTCATACCGGTCGCGGGGTACGATGCAAACAACGCACGTTTGTTGCTGAATTGTAATGTAGCATTATTTGTCGTGTTGCAATTCATAATACTTTTACTCTTAAGGTGCGATTTCCTGAATAAATAAACTCCAACACACATAAACACAAAAAACAAAAAACAAAAAATACAAATGAAAGCAATGTAAACTTCAAAATGACAACGGAGGTTTATGTCTAGTGGAGAGATAAGGGAGATAACTGCAATATTTTAGACATGTTAGCCAGTCCAATGTTGATAAATTACTTAATTACTTATTTCCCTTGTTCTACATGGTATTTTCGTTGTACCGCCATTCTCGTTATACCGCCAATTTTCTGTTTGCCCCTTACTTGGCGGTACAACGTGGTTTTACTGTATTTATTGGACACTTCCAATTATTGTGATGTTTGATTTCTCTCCCCCCCCCCCCCCCCCCCCACCCCTTTTTTTTTCTCTTCCACCACTAATCTGCTATTTCGACTTTCTCTTTACTCAGCACAAGTCAGATGGTCCCACTGATGTCGAGATATTAGGATTGCACTGTATTTCTAAAAAAATTCATATAACATATAATATTTGCAGAATTGTATGAATGCATCTGTGTGGTTTCATGCTAGGATTAGCAATTATTTCCAAGAATTACAGTGATCATTTTCTTAAATTCAACAGAAATTGAAAAGTAGAAGTGGAAACGGGTACTAAGCTTTCAAAAGTAACCTGGTGGTGATGACAAGGTTTATAGTTGTTGTCAGTCATTCCATTACACCATTTTACACTGGTTGCCATTTCGCATGCTGCCTCTGACATTTGTTCGGTTTTTCTTTTGGTTTTTTGCTGGAACATTGTATGTGTGCATGTTTTGTAACCACAACGGTTTATTTTGTAAAAATCATTGGAGCGAAACTCTGACTTCTCTGCATAAAGTATTTTTACATCATCAAACAGGGGAATATTTGATACATATAGGGTGGATCTATTTGTGTCTTGCTATTTGTGTTATGTTTTTTCTTGTGAACCATTTTTGAAATTCTTTTTGATTCTCGTTGAGATTGACACAGTTTTGATACAAAAAATGTTACAGATATCTGGTTGTTATATTATCCAATTGGGTAATGATTGCCCTATTTTGATTAGGAAGGAATACAAGGCAAGATTGAGAAGGAAGAAGGTGAAACACTGTTGAGAGACTACCGATATCATTTGGCTTGCGCCTACACTGACAATACTGAATATGACAAAGCTCAGCATTTGCATGAATCCATCATGCAGGAATGTAGGAGGTTAGTTTGGTGAGCTCATCCTCCTGTCATAATTATAGAAATATACATAATATAAACTACATTGTTTTTATATTTAAATTTGTTTTTCATCATTTAAATCTGTCGTCATTTCCCCCAAAATAAAAAAAACAACAGCACCTGACTTTGAATTAAAAGTCCACCAAATTTGGTACCTTATTATGGAAACTTTTTTAACATGCCTGGTTTTCCCTGCTGATGTCTGTAAAGCTCATAAACTCTTGTTTCTCTTTTACTTTCTTTGCTGAAACATATTTCAGAAAACTTCAAGAATCATATGACGCAAGGATTATACAGACATTAGCCTATACTTGCAATGGGCTAGGAGTTCGCAATATTAAACAGAAGCAGTATGAAGAGGTAAGTTATATTCAATTATCTAAACAGAAGAAACTTATACTCTTCATCGAAATTTATTAAAACTAATAAAAAACAAATCACATGTGAACAATACTACTTCGTTTCTTTGCCAAACAGCAGAAAAGTTTGAAAGGAATACTGTAATACATCTAGGCCTTAATAAGAAAACTGACATACAGTAAATCCATTTATAACTGTCTCAGTCTCAGAAATAATGAGAACTCAGGTATAACAAAAGGATTCCGAATCTTCATTTTATTTTCCTGTTTATCCAAAATTAACTGCACCCCTTATTTATAATGGCATTCAAGAGGGGCTGAACTCGTTTATAATGAAAACTCAAAGGGCTCAGCATAGACAATGCTATTATATTATTTATTTTGAATTTTTCCATCAATCAGGCAGAGCCTTTGTTTGTTGAATCTGCCAAGCTGCATGAACAGATTGGGAACTCCGTGTGTGTAGCTGAAGCAAAAATGAATATTGGAGTCATCAAGATGGACAATGGACAGCCAGATGTGGCTTTAGAATATTTTCAAGAGGCAAAGAAGGTAATAATATCTTCCATGTAAGCTTCCGGGGTGAACAGGTGGATGCAGTGTATAAAACGGTATGACATTGAATGCAAAATTTGAATTGTGGTTAATGTTTGTTTCATTTATAGTATTCACTGGAAGAGAAATTTGTGAGTGGTGATCCTATGGTTTGCTCTTTCCAAACATTTTTTTATCTGATCTGTTTAAAAACATCAGCTCAAGCAGGATGTTTCATAAAATCTGTTCAGTAGTGAAAGAAGGTGTCAGTTATAACGTGAATAAATGAGAAACTATTGTAGTTTGGGGCTGAGTTTTCTTGTTTATGTAGAAACACATGCCATCTGACAATCTCCATTCATATTGTTGTCTCCACTAGTGAATTATACCAGTAATTTGGTGACAAAAGTAAATCATTCTCGTCACAATTTTTTTTAGCATGAATGACTAGTTCAAATTTTACTGCACAGACATTTGAAGAAGTGTACTTTGGTCACATGCCAGTTGTGGTTGGGAATCTTCTGACCAACATGGCTCTGTGTTATAGAAGAATGGATGATGCAGAACAAGCAGAGAGCTTGTACTTGAAGTGAGTTGTTGGATGAACTAAGAGTGGCTAATGTGGTTACTGCGTGGGTTCAATAGTAACTCCCTTAAGGATACACAGGATTAACAAACACAGGGTTCTGCTGGCAATCTTATTTATTGATAAATGCCTCAACATAAAGGTATCACTACCAACAAAAAAGCCCAACCAGCCATAAGCTGGAACAAGAGAAAAAGACAAAAATATGATTAGGATATAATGACAACATTAATCAGGCAATCAATGGCGGACATACATAGTATTGAGTATTAAATCAAAACATCAACACGATATAGAATCTAAGCAATTACTAATACATACATACATGTACGGAATAAAAATAATGCTAAGGTTAATGAACTACAACTACAAGTAAGAATTATATAATAGATATATACAAGGAGTTCCCTAGCACAGTGCTTGCAATATACGAATCAAAGTATGAAAGGACATAATCAAGGAAAGAGCAAGATCACAACCGTCTCACTCCACTGAGCCGAGCACAACAAATCCAGAGTGGCCATTCCATTTAATAACGCAGTGGCCAACATGGCCCACTGACCGTCCATAACACACACGCTGCATCCCAATGCAGGCCATCCTCATAGGCCCACTCCCATTATTAGTACTAACCCGCCCCAGGGCTATTGTATTGGTTACTTCCCTTCCCAATCGATACTGAAGGGTCATGCCCTTTGACCTTAGCCGCGGAGCTATGCCGCCAGGCTAACATGCGTATGACACACCACTAGATACATAAAGTAGTGTGTACATTCGAAACTATGTCCTTCACACAACCTACGAACTCAATGAAACTCAGCACGTCTGTAATATCTATAATCTATAATAGGTAGATCTATAGGCGGGACTCATTGCAACATGTGCAAACTCACTGAAACATTGTTCATCCACCGCCGCACATAGAACAATCCTGGGGCTCACCCATGTGAGGCCCAACTAATATTATACATCTCCAATACATGTAATTAATTACACATCTTAAACACTAAACACGCAATCACAATCACACTGCTCTCTATAGCATAGTGGTACTGGCAAGGTACACAAATACCCGTAATACAATCAAGTGTATAGTGCCGCTCGCTATAACATAAGCCATCCACATTAACATGTCAGGAAATCCTCACTGCCTACCACAACAAGGCAATGCTACACATACACTATATATATGCACACAAGCAAATCGTGATAGCTTGGTTAGCGAGCCATCATTATCATCTAGCACCGCAAACGTTAACAATAAAGTCACGATATCAAGACACTGCACTGCACCGCGCATCTTACACGTCTAATGACAATGGCAATTACCGTTGAGCCGGACTCATAATAGTCTCTGTAGATCAGCATTCTCTACGCGGCATCCCCGATGGGGGGGGGGGGGGTGCGCAAATTAAAGTCACTTCTAATATAATAGTCTCCAACTTACCCAAAGTCTCTCTGCTACTGGCGCAACTGGACTAGGCCATGTTTTGGGCGAGGCGCGCCACGGCAGGCCGCCGCCGGTCTATTGTACTGCAAGGTCCACTTGTGCTTCCTATTGTTGCGGCGTCTTTGATGGAGTCTACTGACCACTCGAACTGGCATCATCTTTATGAGCCAGCGCGGACGTCCGAGAGGGCTATTACGTAGTCCAGTGTTGGACAAGTGAAAGGCTCGGACATTGAGTCCAGCCGAACAACATAACCGGTTAGGGTCCTAACACAATCGAATTTACAGTACGGTTAAAAGGGTGCACACAAAAGTCAATTAGATATCCCAGTAAACTGCAGAAATTACTCTAACGTCCCCTCCAGCAATAATTGAATAAATTTGACCCAGGTTGGATTTATCGGGGATAACATGCGTCTAACTCGTGGTTTACTTTAAATCCGAGATCCTCTCATTAATTATTTCAATAGGACATGTGCATCAAAGTACAACGAAATTAGTACCATTATAAAGTAGAAACTTGCTGCTAAAATTCCAACTGACTACTTATACCAGAAACCCGGTAATAGTTTTAATATAAATTTTCAAAGTGTCAGGACTAACAACATTGGACAAATTTGTGCGGGATACTTTCGTCCATTAATACGACGTATCTCCATTGATAACAAACGTTATCATGAGTACCTATTTTGTACCGATAGGGTATTGCCTACTCTCAACAATGAATTCGGGTTCCCGTCTTTCTGTCGGTGGATAACAACGAAGGAGCGAGTTGTAAGAAACTTAAAGCCATGATATAAGAGTTGGAAGCCCGGTGGTCAACATTTCCAACTGACCAATCAAAATGCGCGCTTTCCACCGTGATGTGAATAACGGGTCCCGCGCTACTATTACAAGGGAAATAATCCAATTAATGGTACTCGGCCAAGTGTCCATAAACTACTATGAGTGGCCGTCCCTCACTCACGCACTAGCGTTACCATGAAAGCACATATTAAAAATAGAAAATCGTTCATCCTCTCACAGAGTGTTTATCACTTAAAAGTGGGGGTAAATAGGGGATTAATGTTAAATGTCTATGGAATGCTTGGTGAGGCATGGGTCATGCTCTATTTTCAAAGAGAAATATATTATATGTAATTGAATCAATTAATTTTTTTTTCATAAAACTATACTGGATTTTACCACTTTGAAATATCTCTACCTTAGTAGCCCTATATGACATTATCAAATTCTATATCTAAACCTCAGTCCATGGAAATAAAATCAAAATGGGAGGGAGTGAGCCTTATTGTCCACCAAATACAGTGTTTGCTAATAATTTCTGACAAAGAAAGCATTGAACCATCTTGCCAGTTGATATACAGTGGATAATGGTTAAAATGAAATTAGCGCTAAACAGAAGGAAGATAAGAATCCCTGATTTTTTTCCTCTTTATCTTTGTTAACAAACTAGCGCTTAACCGAAATAACCCTGTGGTTAAACCAAAAAAGAAAACTGCTGGATTCAGTGGCGAGTCCACTGTGATTTGCCATAGATCGAGCCAAGTCACTATATCACCCCACTACCCCCCCCCCAAAAAAAAACCAACCACAACGAGCAGAGCATACTTTCTTCTGCCTGGTGGTATAGACCTACAGGAGCGGCAGCACTACAGGGGTAGGGAGGGAGGTCTATAACCTCATGGGTCTGAAATCAGACAGCAGCAGACGTTACGTTTGGCGCATCGCGAGTGACCTTTCATGTAAAACGTGTGACATCAGAGAGACAACACTAGTTATCGCGAACAGCGTATTTCATGGCATACGTGTATGGTAACGGTAATGAGATCGGCAGGACGGCGGTTCTGGTACTGTCTGTCTATATGTATGTCTCTCTATTCTGAGAGTTAGTCAACATTCACCCGCATGTCATGCTTCATGTGTCCCTAGGCCTGAGCAATCGTTCATCCTCATTCTCAGTCAAAAACACAGAGCAAGCGAGGATGTGTTGAGTCTGTTTAGCCTGTGCACTTACATTATTTGTCCTCTATGATAGTGATTTGGGCTGCCTCTCTTGAAGCTCGCATTTTTCAAGTCTCCTAATTTTGTCTAAACCGAAAACAAACATGTGGTCCTGCCAATTTCGCTTTAACCGTTGTCTTATGTATTATATGAAAATGCATAGTTGTCATAGATAAATAAGCTGCATAAATATTTTATAATTTCAAAGCAAAGCATCCCTTCTGTTTTAGTTTTCATGCCTTTCACAGGGAAAGCTTGATGCTATTCATGTAGTCCAAAGATTGTGTTTGAGAAATACACATTACCACAGTGCACATAAATGATTACAATGAGAAACCATCCTTCCTACATGCAGATCATTGGAGATAAAGGCCAGTGCTGTGGGCTGGCAGAATGAGGTCATAGCAACTTGCTACATGAACTTAGGCTGTCTGGAAGTTTACCCTCGTAGTAATTATGCCAAAGCAGAAGGGTACATAAGGAAAGCTATTGAAATATTAGAAGTAAGTGATCTTAGTTTTCAGAATAGTTGATAAATGCCTGGTGTTTGTTTTATTGTCTACCAACTTGCTGATGACTGATTGTGGACCAGGTGTTTTCTGATTGATACTACACATGGCTACAAGCCAGTGAAAGTGGTATTACTCTCCTTACTAGAGAGCTTCAAAAGTTGTCAAAACGTGTTATGTTTCTTAAATTGGAAAATCTTTTGTTTATTGGAAAGCCCCAAAATTCTTGAAAAATATTTGATTTTGTCTCCTTTTTTTATTTCATAACTTGCAGAATTTTATTTCTGGTGAGAGGGATGCAAAAGATTTTTTTCAATATTGTCTACATACAGACTTGTAGGAACTGGTTTACTTACAAGTTATTGCTTCACTGCCTTTTCTTATTTGGTTCATGTTTGACATCAGTGATAATTCAAACTGGATCAAACCATAAGATATATATGGACATATACTCTGTTCCTTTTTCTGTCCTTCAAACCTAATATTTTGTATGAAACAGGCATGGGAAAAGACCATGCACATATGAATGTGTAGGCTACATGTGTCATAATTCTTACTGCTTAGAACAACTTGTATTTTAGTCAACTATACAACATACATTTTTATTTTATTTTTGGAGCAATCTCCATTTTGGTCTATTATCCATTCATGTTTTCTGTTAATGTTACATTTTGGTGCGTGGTGTATCCCTTTCATCTTGTCCTCCAATTTAACAGATAAATGAGGTCAAACTGGAGCAGAATGAGATGTGGCAAGCTCAAGAAAATCTGGTGCTGATGCTCATCTGTCAGAATAAGTGGGAGGAAGCTCTGCCCATATTTATGCCTGTCTGTGAGTTTGAGACAAAAAGTTAACTTTTTATGAAATCCCTTCTTTTGTCTTCAAATTTATCATGTCCCATCAGAGTTATCACTGACTGTGAAACATTCAAAATTTTGAATCTCTTATTCAGTGATTGGCATTTTTTATCATAAATGATTTGCTTGTTTAACTTTACACTGTTTGTTAGTATAGAAATAAAGATGCAGTTTGTTTTGAGAGTGAAATAGAAAGACAGTAAAGATAACTAGTGAAAGAAATGTGAAAGTATTGATTTTATTCCATAACCTAGTGGCTGTACATTTGCAGTTCATAAACCTAGATGTTATCAAAGCAGTATAGTGGTCATTGCACTCGGTTGTAAACACTCTTTACCATGTTTGAAAGAAATAAGAATTTCCACCTACAGTTTGCATAAAATCTCACACTGCTGTAAGTAGGTTTCTCTTAGGTATTGCATAACCAAATTTTTGGGATCAAACTTCATGTCTCATAGGGTCAATAAACAAGAAAATTTATATTTTATATATTTATATGAAAACGCATAGGATAGATGCATGATGCAATTGTTAAAAATTTATCAGAATGCATGTACATGTACATGTGATTATAAACATTGTATCAAAGGAGGTATAGTGAAATGGAAGATTACTTTGAATGTATTTTTTTTACAATGTAGACCTAATTGTGTGAATTCATTGACAGTTGACATGCTGAAAAGGGAGAATATGGTGGATCTTGGTGCAGCATCAGTTCATAGAGAAATGATTCGTTACATGATCACCAAGGGCATGTACAAAGAGGCAGCTTCTGTCGCCATTTGTCATGTTGATTCACCGAAACTTCGACAAGAAAAGGTCTACATACTTTTGGATTATTGTAATCGTCAACTGGAACCACAGCCTCAAAGGCCGAGAGAACAAACGATCCACTATGCTCTCGAAGTGCTGTAAGATTTTTGTCTGACATAAAACTGTGTTTCATATTTGCAATAGGTAGTCCAAACTGCCCTTCTGAAGGGGCGAAATCCTGTTTTGGCATAATTTTAGGCCACCATTACAAGGATACTACTGCTGTGACTTTATGTAAAACAGCGCGTATCCTACATCAAAATAAAGTTCAAGTCTTCCTCTGTCAAAGTATATTATCTTTTGTATTATTTAATGTGTGTAGCCATGCGTTTTTATTGCTTGAACAAGACACAGTCTTGCCGTTTTTGCCCTGAGCCGCACATACCGATTTGACCCCCTTATAACAAAGGACCACGGTGCGTTGCGCTGATGTAGCGCACGTGTTTGAAAATAACACACAGAAACCAGATAAATGAGGTTTAATTCAATGTATTTTCGTCCTGTTTTAAATTGAAATTCCTTTAAAAATCTTTGTTGAAAAGTTTGTTGATCGAGAAACTGGCGGAAACTTTAATAGATCAGGATCAAAATTATACGCAAATGAACCTCAGCCTTTGTATTTTCAGGGTGTGCCAAAATTAGACTTATGGCATGTTTCGGTGCCAAGACCCACCCAATACATAATTTCATCACCTTTTTCTGACACTCAGTGCTAAGTCAATGGCGACGCGGTCGGCCTAATTTTCAATTAAAAAAAAATAAAAACATTATTTCTGTCTTCTTTTTAAGAGATCACACAAAATTGATGTCAGATGACGTTTGATGTTTAAAAAAGGTAAAATGAGATGCTTGTACTATATTTGTACCCCTCGAAAAAAATTGAGCGTAATGTATGTACACCCCCTTGACTTGGAAACAGATACTTTGTAATGCCGTGACTCAATAAACAGTCATTTAATGGGCGGTCAAAGTTGGACTGTCGTGCAATTTGCAAAAGGTAGCAAATTCGAGGTGTTATTTCACTTTTGAAAATGCCATAACTTTCAAACCCTTTAACCTTTTCGTGTTTAACCCGGCCGAACCCGACCTTAAAATATGGCCCGCGATTTGTTCAACCCGGCCGAACCCGGCTTTGTCTAGAACGCCGCCATGTGTTCAAACCAACCGTATCCGGCCGGCCAGTGTACCCCCGTTTTGTATACAATTTTGAGAGGAAGAACAGTGCTTGAATAGCGATAAATAGTAAATGATATCACCAGGTAATCTTTTTGCCCACTGACCCAGTTTGAACTGTAAAGCGTGGCTTAGGCCTACGAGTAATGTATAATTGCACATGGTCATCCAACAGGCCTGTTCCTCCCTCAAAGCCCACATCATGTATTGATCGGCACACGCTTGTAGTGCATAGTACATGCATGTACTAGCGTTGTGCCTTTGTGTGGGTAGTGTTGTATGCTTGGATAACAAACGGCATCGGATGCGATAGTATGTAATACGTGTATTGTCCGTCTGTCTCAGAGGTAGTGTCATACATCCCTGTTCAGCATTTTACGTTCACAAAACCAAAAAGCATATTTCGGCATTACGATGTAAATAGGTTCATCTTTTAGTTCATTCATTTCTCAATAACTATGCCAAAATTCATTATCATAGATGCGACATGGGGGCTACAATTTCCAATTTAGTGAAGGCACGCGGCAGCAGGGCTGAAAAATGTAAACAAATCAGGGCGGCCGCGTAGCCAGGAAGTCGGCCATTAGAGCGCTTCACAAGTAGCCAGAACAGAAACACGAAAGGGTTAAGCCAGAATGAGAAGTTTGGTATCAAAATTCTTAGAAAAGCAAGCTCCATCAGATTAGACAATAACTGGTGAGTTCTGATAAAAGGTAAAAATCAGGTTGGACCACCTACATATAGCACTGGTATGAGCGAGAAAGTCCGAGGGCGTACGCCCATAATTATGAAGGATCATTTTATTGTCTGTCATACACTATACAGTGGCATAGCTAAACCAGTGGGACAGCTAAACCAATAGGCAATGAGCTGTAGCGTAGCATCGCTAACTGAGTCTCCATGAACAATGTAAATGTGTTGATCAATGTTCATGGGCATGACCAAAATACTGTCAAATCCATCAAACAACGTAATCGCCCCCACCGTGCATGTCTGTTCGAACCTCTCAGCCCTGTCCATTTAAACAACAAAGGGATCGACCTGACAACAAAGGACCGGCGGCAAGTAAAGCTTTAGTATCACTGGGAGGAAAGTCTGCGTTAGGCTGAGAGGCCCCCGAGAAATCAAAGATCTCAGACAGACGAAAGTCTGGGGTGTGTGTGGGGGGGGGGGGGGGGGGATATTGTAACAGAAATGACTGATTTACTTTTTATTACTTAGTGTTCTTTTTGTATCATTTACAATGAAAACGAATATTTCCATACACTTGACATTCATTTCATAATTACCATTTGTAATGGGGGACATTGTTTCAAATGAACATCGGCTGTCTCAGTTTACATGGATGGTAAACACCCAAAAACTATGAAAAAGTGCGAAATCATTTCAGATGAACATCGAATATCTCAAAATGCACGATCTTTGTACGGCCATCATCATCAGTAACATGGGAAATCTTTCAAATGAACATCAAACATCTCAGTATACACGAAATCCACACTACCGCCGCTGTGAAGACTGGGGAAATAACTTCAAATGAACATCGGTCATCTGGACTTACCCATTGTTCACAAGACAAGGGTACTGTGAATAAGGGAAACAATTTCAAATGAAGATCGTTTATCTGACACACACCATTTTCTTTTACGTTTTTCTCAATAACTAAAACCGAGAGATCCGCGAAAAACATAGATGAGTTGTAGAAATGGACAGCACTTCCTTTGATGTATCACTGAGCCTGCTATGTAACCGGCAGCCAGAGCTATGAGCTTTCAAAACCTTGTAACAACCATATCTCAATACCACCAGTTCGAGAAATATTCGGTTTTCATTTCACAGATACGATATAGTTGTGGACCTCACTTCATGCCTCAGAAATAATAATTGCTCTTAATTTTACCATTTAAGCCACTCCAGCAAAGACAATACTTTAAAATGCTCCATGCTCTCTGAATCTTATTCTTTTACCTGCAGTTGACAAGACACTTTAATTTCATTGAACGTAAGGATTCATGAATGGTTTAATGATTTAAAAATGTAACAACTAATATTGAGGAATTTTTAACTAACTTACGAAAATGCCTCTGTACAATTACAAATAAAGAACATATCTCCAGTATGTTGTCAACCTTCTCATGATGGAAGGAAAGCTTTAATTTATGAACACAAATTTTTTTGTCAGCCAATACTATCACTATACATACAAAATCCTTAATTCTCTTCAGCTGGCCTGGAAGCAGTGAGCTCACAGATTACGTGGTCCAGAACTATGTACTCCCAGCCAATGATCTTGACTTGTTTTTCAAGATGATAAGGACAATGGATGAAAAGAACCCAGACTTAGAATGGATATCTTACAATGCTGGGGCTATCTGGTGTGAGAACATGGATCACTTAGATGTGGCAGTGATGGTGCTAAGAGAGGGCTTGGACAAATATCCAGACTCAGTGGTAAGTCAGTCAGTAAAGAGATCTCCAAATCGAAAATTTGTACATAAATCAGGTTTAAGTGGCCAAAGTCCAAAAATATTGATATAATTGGGTGACAGGACCGTACCAGGGGTATGAATGCAACTGCCACCCAAAAACTACAGAGGAACATCTAGACTAAGGATCTGAGCATAGTTGGCTCCCATAAAGTGTAACGAAGTCAAGGGTGGAAACGTGTATGATGGGTCCTCTGTTCCTCTGAAAATCTCCAGTAATCTCGCTTTTCCAAGTTTTTATTTCTAGGTCTAGTGTTCATAATTTGCTAAAATTGCATCACTTCGATCTTCAATGAAGATTCTTTAAGATTAGTTTATTATTTTAACATGTTTCACTTTTTCAGGGACTGAAAACAAAACTATTTGACATCCTATCGTAAACTCAAGCAGTATAAGGAAGCCTATCCCTACATACATGAGATATTGGAGAGTGAGCCCAACAACCAGGCCCTAATGCTGATTGCAGGACAAGTGGCTTTCAGTGCTGATGATCTTGATCTGTGTGTGCAGCTGTATGAAAAGGTGGCCACCATGCCCAATGAAGACCTTGCAGAAAAAGTAAGCTAATATATCACCTCTTATGATTGTCATGTGAATATTCAAAATGTCTGTTTAAACATGGTGGAATATCCCTCCTGACATAGAGAGGTGTGCCTTGGAAGAAATGTTGCATGGTTTCTTTTTTTTGTTTTTGATTTGTACTTGCTGTAGATCATAAGAAAACACTGATGTAAACTGACCCTACAACAAACAAGCCTTCACCAGTAGGAATATCAAACCCTCTAAATAAGACAATATTGCTGTTAAACATCATCACAATTCACATAAATGAAAGATCATTTTGGTACTCTCTGAAACAAAGACATGATGTTTAATTTACTATGTATATCTTAGGTGGATAATACTTGCCATAATGTTTCATTTCATTATGAGATAACACCTGTTACCTTATTTTTAAATGTGTTGAATGACACTGAGAATTGAGTTTTATTTTATAAATAGTATTTACCAGCCTCTCTATCTTCCTGTCTTACATGCATTTATTTTATTTAGGCTAAAACTGCACTGGCCGCCGTCAAGACTGCATTACAGGGAGCAGAATCTCAAAAAGAAAGCCAAGCAGAAGAGAATGGAGCAGAACAATGATAGTAGCCCAGAGATCTTGTCACTTATCATTACAAGTTGTTCTTCACTGGCCAATTGTCCAACCGGCCATATAGAAGTTACAGAATTTTCAGATTTCTTCAGAGGCAATTTCTGTGATACAAAACCCATTCATGTTGAAGTTGATGGGTTTTTTTTTGTTGTTTTTTTAAAAATTGTAACTTACAGATACAGTGGAGTCCATGTAAACCGAACTTTGCTAATTCGAGTTTCTGCTAAATCGAGGTGATTTTGAAATGAGTTTTTTTTCCTTCTTTATCTCTATTATTAAATATTTACTGCTAATTCGAGTTTGAACTACCCCAATTCTGATAAATCGAGCTGGTCAAGGGCTCTCATCCTCAATCAGCTCAATGTAACTTCTGATTTCCAGCCCCTTGGCCGTGAAAACCAGTTTCCACAAACACGCCGACACAGGCCCGTTCAACAACTCTTTACTCCTAGCAGTGATCGAGGGGGAGGGTAGAGGTGCTAAAAATGAAGCAACGGGCATGCTGCAGAGCCTTCCTCTTACGTGTCTGTCCCGACCAAGCAAGAAACATGCCGTGGAAGGGGGCAGTGATTCTGCCCCAATGACCAATGATATCAGCCAACAACATGCGTACGTGAGATGGTGCTTGCATTATGGCCAGTAAATTTATCAATTGCTGATGTAACCACAACAGGTACAGCCAAGACACAGTATACCGTAGAACATAAATTACACACAGTTGAACTACGAGCTGTACGGTGTTCCCACCATGCTCACATAGAGCCATTCTGGTACAAACTTATGCAATGCTCGCTAAGCTATACAGCATCACATGACTGTATTAAAGGTAAAATTTATGATAAGGCCCTGGAGGAACAAAGAGCTCACTTACACGAGGTTCTTAGCACTTCAGTACTGCAAATACATCGCTGCAGTGTTTATACATTTACCACACTACACTCAGGGAGGGGGGGGGGGGGAGGCAAGTGCGGCATTGTTACACTGCCTTATTCTAATTCCACGCCACTGATAGAAAGATGGGACAAAGAAGTAGGCCTACAGTCTTGCATTTGAACATCATACATGGGAGAATGTCTTTATCGATTGATGACGTCACACACAATACATGCGGCCAAGATAAAGACAGTGAACACAGTTTGCTGAGAGAACAACCACTTCTAAGCCATTCAATGCTGCTTTTTTTGTTTTACCGCTACGGTAGGGTCACTTCTAAAGAAAAAAATAATCAAAACATCTCATGACTCCATAGATATACACTACTGAACTAGATTCCACGCGTGGTTTCGCCAGCTGTCTCTTTCCCTGCTTCGCGAAGCGAGCCGGAATGGTCCGCATTGAAACCCCCTCTCACCATCGTAGACTGGGCTGAGCGCTCGATGCTGGCCTAACTCAGCCTAGCCAACAGGTTGAAAAATAGCGGTGATTGTGATTGATTTTGTAACTTTAATTTGATTGTGATTGATTTTGTAACTTTAATTTGTTTGTAGTCATTCACAAACCATTTCCGTACACTATGACATAAAATTGAATAAAATTTGATAAAAAAAAAACAACAACAACAGACTGATTCAACCGACACAACTCACCACAACTACAATGTAAAGCCAATGGTGTTAATGTATATGACACGGCGGTAGAGGGTGGGGTAAGCCTAGAGCGAAGACACCGGATGATGAGAATAGATAGATAGATAGATAGATAGATAGATAGATAGATAGATAGATAGAGAGATAGATAGAGAGAGAGATAGAGAGATAGATAGAGAGAGAGATAGATAGATAGATAGATAGATAGATATAGACAGACAGGTAGAGACACAGATAGGGAGAGAGAGGGAGAGACACAGAGACAGAGAGAGGCACAAAGACAGAGACAGATAGAGAGAGAGTGACAGATAAAGAGAGAGAGACAGATAGAGAGAGAGAGCGAGACAGAGAAAAAGAGCGAGATAGAGAGAGATGGAGAGAGAAAGAGATAGGAGAGAGAGAGATAGAAGAGAGAGAGATAAGATAGATAGATAGATAGATAGATAGATAGATAGACAGGCAGAATAGATAGATAGAATAGATAAATAGAGAGATAGATTAGACAGGACATACGGACAGACAGATAAACCATGGAGAGACAGAGAGAGGCAGATAGAGAGAGAGATCGAGACAGATAGAGAGAGAGATAGAGACAGATACAGTGAGATATAGAAAGAGAGAGAAAGAGAGATAGATAAGATAGATAGATAGATAAGATAGAATAAGATCTCAACACACTTTACAACTTGATTGATGCAACTGAAGTGAATGAATGAAGACAAAATTATTATTCAACTCGAGAAGTGATTTGCAAGTATGTGCTCGAATCTGAGCCTAGACTTACAGTATGTGTATGCAAAGTAGCCAACACTGTGCTTGCAATGACGACTTCAAACCATTCCATTTTCTTCCGTGAGTCAAGGACACCACAATTATTAGAGCCGACGTACATTTCTTGGCTCATGTCACCCCCAACCCCATCCCGCACACTCCCCTACCCAAGCCTATGAACCATACAATATCACGACAGGTTGAATAAAGGGAGAGTCTCACAGGCACCAATCCACCCCTTTTTTTT
Organism: Onchidella celtica; assembly: GCA_963931925.1. NCBI lineage: Eukaryota > Metazoa > Mollusca > Gastropoda > Systellommatophora > Onchidiidae > Onchidella > Onchidella celtica. Next base: position 57,020,804 of record OZ007569.1, on the reverse strand, counting down.
CCCGACAGCCAAAATCGCATGTCATTGATAAATTGCATGTTCTTATTGGCTAATGTCATCTGCCTATGCGCACCCTTACCAAGGACGACAAGAAATGCAGTGTCATAACAGGCCAAACAAAGGGAAAGACAGGCAGGCCACGTGATGTCACCCATCTGCACCCTCCTTTTTACCTAAGCCAACAACACCTTGGGGTCAACAAACAAAAAAAGTTAAAAGGAAAACAATAGGGGTCACACTGTTTTGGACAGACACTGTGGTACAAGGGGAAAAGGCATGTTTAAGTGGGTTAATAGTCAATCTGGTAGCAGGACACTGTGACTGGAAAATCAAGTTGTGCAATTATATTTTCACTAGCATTATCATGCACTGGCTGCAAAAATGCATTGACTAAAGAGGTAGCGTCGCTTAACTTGATGTCGACCTAAGCAGCTTTTTATGAACTGTACAAAATAATCGACATAGGTGATATGTGGAGTGACTTGATGCTTCACATTGCAATAAAACCCAGTGAATATTCAACTGCAGCTTCTGTCATTTTCATCATCTATATGAGCTTTATGAGAAGCTCTTGAGTGGCTGTGCTTGAAACAACAGTCCTCTACTGTATAAAATTTATTTATTTATTTGTACTGATATCTGATAAGGAACTGTAAGTTGATAATTGAATGCACGATTCCACATGCAACAGTCACAGCTTTTGCTACCGTTACAATAAGTTCTTTACACTAAATGATTGCATAGTGTTTTGTTTCTCTGAACTGATAACAGAAACACAATTGAATACAAATGGCCCACTGAGAAAAAAACAACCAGAAGAATGAAAATTTTTGTCATAAATAAACAGTTTATTATAAATTATTACAGCAAACATCTTATCATCCAACCAATTCACAGTATGAAACTCACAAAATATTTGAAAACGGTAAAAAAAATGTGCAACTTTAACTGACTTTAAACAAATGTTCAATCCTTTGACCATGCTTGAACCATCACCATTGAGCTGGGTGAGAAATTCATATCTATTCATGTATTGTCTAAAGTCAAAATCCTGTTCTCACATCTAATGTAAACTTGAAATGATGGCCAAATTTGGATCAACTTAGAATCCACTGATCTGATAAAAATGCCATTGATGAGAATCTAACTCACTCATAGACCAGCAACCAGGGCATCATCTTTATTGGCTGCACACATTCTGTTTTTGCCAAAATATCACATACCTGCTTCTTTGAAAATCTAACATTATTTTTTTCATGATCTTAAGTGTAAAATTTTGCTCCATTGTAATCATAATATTAGTAGGTAGTCCAAACTGCACCGCTAAGGGGGTGAAATCCTGTTTTGGCATAATTTTATGCCAAAATTACAAGGATATTACGGCTGTGTGTTTATGTAAAGCGGTGTGTATCCTACATCAAAATAAAGTTCAGTTCTTTCTCTGTCAACATATACTTGTCACAAATCCCAGACTGGGAAATGTAATAGTTTATGACAGGACGACAATCACGAACAAACAAGTTTAACACTTAACAAAACAACCCATCAGACTCACACATTTATTAAACATAATTATACATATAATAGCGCAATTACATATATTATATTATTGAAATGACTGCCGTACAACGGCCTTATTCTCACACACACGCTCCCTCGGATCCACAATCCGGTAGTTACTCCTAAAGGCACTTCGGCCTCAGCCTCTCCCCTCAGGGTCTTAATAGTACATTAATGATTCACTGGCACCGCAGTCTCTCAATATCACCTTCCTATTGTCATACACCTTAGCACTCCCCTAGCACCTCAGCAGGGCAATAACACATTATTATTTCCATAGCCATCAACATGGCAACAACATAGTATCAGTTCACTAGCCTATCAACATGGCAACAATATAGTATCTCATTCACTCTCATATCTACGTCCCTGTCCGTGGCCTGACTGCCACGACTTTATGTGCCTCTACTGTCCTGCACTGACAGCCTCACTTCTGGCCTATGTGTGGCCTCCGGCCCTATGCTGGCCTATCCCCTGTGCTCATCGAGGTGGCTCTGCGGCCCGTCCCCGACACCTACAAGAATAACATTACATTGGTATAATACCCTACCATTTCTATTCACTCCCCCTCTCCTTACACCCCATGAAACGTACACACACTAGTTCACCTTTCACTCACCACACATCTTACGGTAACACACTTCCATCGGAGTACACACTACTCACTCGCGCTACAAATCCATGAACTCACTTTCATCTATCGCTCATGGCGCACATTGCTATATCCAATATCAAGGACTTCCACATTCCTCACATATACTTATTCACATCATGGTAATAGACGAATATAATATAATACATCAATCATAATAATCAATCAACGTTCTACATACCAGTCATAACTGGAAAGACTCTCACTAGTCTTCTCGACTGCTTCCTTTTATCTCTGCCCGATGGGCTATTATTCACAGATCCGCTCCCTAGGACCTTCTAACTTGCAGTGATAGTTATACAGCGCTTTCGCCTCCTTCAGACCCCGCCCCACTACTCACAACAGCACGCTTAACTTGCTGTCTACTGTGAGCCTTTCTTACTCTACACCCGCTCTGTAGCAATCCCCTTAATTGCACTCACTCCACTCGTGACAATACTATCTTTTGTGTTGTTTAATGAGTGTAGCTGTGTTTTTATTGATTGAAGAAGACAGTCTTACCGTTTCTGCCCTGTGCCGCACGTACCTATTTGACACCCTCATAACAAAGGATCGCAGAGTGTCGCGCCAATGTAGCACACGTGTTTGAAAATTCACACAGAAAGCCAGATAAATGAGCATTAATTCAATGTATTTTTCATTGTGTTTTGAGTTGAAATTCCTTTAAAAATCATTTGTCGAAATGTTTGTTGAGTGAGAAACAGGTAGAAATATTAATAGATCAGGATCAAAATTATACGCAAATGAACTTCAGCCTTTGTATTATAAGAGTATGCCCAAGTCAGACATGGGGTATGTTTCAGCCCAAACCGCTGACTGTTTTCATAGACCCATCCAATGCTTGATTTCGTCACCTTTGTCCGATGCTCAGTGCTAAGTCAATCGCAGAACATGGTTGACCTTTCCAATTAAAAAAAAACAAAACATTATTTTTGTCTCTCCTGTAAGAGTTGACAAAAAATTGACGTTGGATGAAGTTTGATGACTAAAAAAAAGTAAAATGAGATGCTTGTATTATATTTGTATCCCTCGAAAAAAATTGAGCGTAGTATAAACCCCCCCCCAACTTGGAAACAGAATTTTCAATGCCTTGACTCAATAAACCGTCATTTTTACAGGCGGTCAAAGTTGGACGGTCAAGCAATTTTCAAAAGGGAGCAAATTCGAGGTGTTTTTTCACTTTTGAAATGCCACAACTTTCAAAGCCTTTAAGCCAGAATAATAAATTTGGTATAAAAATTCTTAGAAAAGCAAGCTCCATCAGATTAGACAATAACTGGTGAGTTATGATAAAAAGTAAAAATCAGTTTGGACTACCTAATATTAGCAAACGGAGGTACAGTTGAATTTCAATCAGCTGTAAAGCAAAGCTGAATTATACATGTCTTCCATATGTATTCATTTAATGATGGAGTATGGCAGGCTGCTCTTTCCTGCATTCCTCTGATCATGTTACTCAAGGAGCATCAGCATGCAGAAAGCAATACTGCAGTCTGTATCAACTGCACAGTAAACTGGACTCCTTCACTGATCATACTATATTTCAGACACTGACTTAAAACAACACTTTTTTTCCTCAATTTATCAGGTCTCTGGCAGAATTTCTGAGTGTAGTGTCATTAATGGTCTTTTACATGTGGCATGACTTATATTAAGCCACTTGTTGAAGTATGCACATTACTCAGACCTGCCTGTTCCATCCTTTTAAGGATGAATCCAGTCTCCAATTCAGAAAAGAAACTCCAAACAAGGGCTCAGTAATAGATCACTGAAGTCAGTTATGATGAGGAAAGATTTCTGCATTCACTTCTAGCACCAAATCTCTACACAGCTGAACAATCTTCAAGAAAGCACTAAGCTGTCTGATCACACAGATGCCCGCTCAATTATCATTTTCTGTGGAAAGAATACATTTCTATCTTAGCTGATTGATAGACCTGAGAAATGAGATAATTCAGAGCATTAATCGTGCCTCTTTTTATGTAGCTCTGTGAACAACAGAACAGAATGTTCATTTTTAAATGGAAATCCAGATTACTTTGTCCCTCCCTGTTTGAGCTTACAGCTTTGTCTCAGCGAGTTTTGAGGCCAGAAAAATTTGTTTTCATGCAGTACTGTGCAATACTGTCAATTTATCAGGAATGTTTGATGATGGTGTGATTGTTTCTTAGTCATATTGATGTTTTTACTGTAAGATCTCTCAAATATGGTAAATATGTCTTGCTTCCTCCTTAATGCTCGACATTCAATGCTTTATTAAAGAATGTCCTGTATTAATATTTCCTGGAAAAATGACTTACTGGTAACTTACATGGCGGACAGCATTTTTCTGTTAAATGAGTCTATATTTTATAGTGATATGTACATTCCAAATTATCCAACTTCACTCTAGACACAGACACTAAAATACGAAAGAAATGGTACAGTCATGATTAAAACCATACCATTAAATGGGAAGACCTGCATTTTTTAAATGCTGATTTACATGACAAAACCAAGCATAATCCTAATGTGCATTGTTTCCTTTGCCATTTACATTACCAAATGTTTTCCACAAAAATTTTATTATTAGTTAATGAATAATTAGTCTCTATTCAAATTTTGTTAATCTATGCATTTTAAGTGTCAGTAAATAATTACCTAGTGCATTATATTTAAATTTTGTTGTCTCCACAGAGTGCCAGTTGGCGACAACTCATTGTAAATTTCAATTTGATTGTTGTCTGCATTATGGGTGTAGGTTATCAACCGCTCAATATGTATTCAAATTTGATTACTGCCTATATATTGGGCACGGCACGAGTCACTGAGTACTTACATGTATATATATATATATTTAAATTTTATTGTCGTCTATACTGACTGATTTTGGCCTTCTTTACACAAGAACCAAACAATTTTTTCTTTCTAATATTTTTCTTTCACTTGCTAAGTAATATATAACTATGACAAAGCGGGTGTTCCTGCTTCTTGATTTGATTGTGAAATGGATAAAGTGATGGAACTCTGAGAGAAGATAACTGGAAAGGAGAATTAAGAAAAAGTAAAACAGGACAATAAAGTTGGAACAAAGTAATGGAGAGATAAAGGAAAGATAGAAAGAAGGAACATATGAAGAAATGGGAGAAGAGAAGATAAGGAGAAATGTAAATAAGAAAGAAATAAGGGTCTACCTTCAAAGCTGGAAGTGACTGCACTGTGTGGAGCCCCAGATTTCGCAGCATAACGAAAGGTGTGAACTCTGTACAATAGAGCCTTTGTAAGCCATCAATCGTCATCATCACTGGAACATTATGCCGCTGCCTCTCAGTCTCGTACTGTAACAAGTGAGTCAGTGAGCCTGGGAACAAACAGTACGACACTATAAAGTTTCTCCTAAAGTTTAGAAGTTAACAGAAGTTGGGTTGATTCTGAGTGTCAAAGTTAAAATTAATAGTGCCTTAGCAATGAGGTTAAGAATTTTCTTGAAAAGGCCAGAGAGAAACCAATTACAAGCTTTACTAGTCTTTTCACTTGTATTGTTTTCAAATTTTCCTCACAGTCACCCCCCAACCATCACATGCAGAAATGATCCAGTTGCCCATCATGAGAATTTTACCTGGGTCAGCTCCACTACGCACTGCCTTTGTCAAAATTTCATTCAGGCATTCAACATCACCAAATCCCAAGTTCACCCCCTGGCCTGCCAGTGGGTGTAATCTGTGTCCAGCATCCCTGTAGACAAATTGGAAATAGCTTACACCATAAGTTTTACATTTCATGCATTTTTTTCCTTCTGCTTTAGTTTCTTTTTCAGCCCAGTTAAACAATTTGTTTTCACTTCTACTCTTTTTGATGAATAAAAAGTGATGAGAGAGGTCCATTAACTCTGCTAGAAATAAGTTCACGGGGCACAATCAGTGAAGAATATTACAATAAATAACGGTTAAACTGAAATCAGCAGGACCACAGGTTCGTTTCGGTTTAGCCCTAGGAGGTTTAAAAAATGTCAGTTTCAAGGGAGGTAGACCAAATCACAATTGAAGAAGACAAATATAAGAGAGAGGATCAACACTTCCTCACTTGCTCTGTATTTTTGACTTGAGAATGCGTATGGGCGATTGCTCTGACCTAGGGACACATCCAGCACAGGCAAATCTTAATCAATTCTCAGAGTTACGAGACATGAGTGTGGAAGATCAGTACAGCTTCGCTCTTCTGCTGATCTCATCACTATACACTGGCACAATGCCATAAATTAACTGTCGCCAGTATTGTCATTCTGTTGTCATACATTTTACACAAAAGGTCACTGGACCCTCTACAGCCCAATATTTTAGTTTTTCTGACTCGGAAGATGATTCACACATTCACAACTCAAAACTATGAAAGATAACTCAATTCTGTTTGTTACATTATAAATCTTATTATAATATTTACATGCATGTCAAATTGCAACACTGTAGCCAGGGGCGAAGCGTGGCCCTCTGCAGAGAGTAATCAGAATTTAAGCTAGTAAGATCCTTATAATAGGACGTATCGCTACATCATATTTACATAATTATAAGTGCAGTGACTAAAACAATGAAACGGGTGCTAGGCACTGCAAAATCTAAAGAGCGGACTATTCTTGTCAAATGGACAGGAATGCAGCTATTTACAAGCCAAACTAATGTGAAAATATCATTCATTCATACTAACAGACTTATAAACGCATATTTTTCATCCATTTTTTAAAATATAATTGAACGGCAAGTTTTCATTGTCATATTCATAGACAGAGATTTTGTTATTCTACCATCTTGTAAAGTTTCTCGAAAGGGACCCATTAACATTAAATGGCAGAAAGTGCTTAACTGGCATCTCTGTGACACAACGATGTACAGTGATATCGGAGGAGTGACTATCTACCGTTGCGGTATAGGTCCGCTCAACCTATCAAATGAAGTGATGTTCTTGATACTTTCGACTGATTTTGATCACAGTTCTCTAGATCTAGACTATATTATTATGCTTTGATAGCTCTTGCTGTGCGTAGAGTAAATTATTCTTAGATTACCTCATACAAACAAAAAAATCCACACAAACTCTTTCACTCTACTCCGTACCTTTCGATTAGGATGAAAACCACCGTATAGTGAAAAACATGCATAAATCTAGGTAATATCAGGTCAAACTGTGATTATAAGCCTATTTTTATCCCCACTATTCTGCTGTCTACGGGGCCGCGTTGACGAATACAGGCTAAGCTCAAGATAGCTTCTGGGTGTAGTCAAGTCCTCTTTGTCTTTGTTAATCACTAATTATGGACCAGTTCTTAAGGTGTAGGTCCCTATAAAGATGCTTTTTGGTGAGGGGTGTTGGACTATATGTATATAACAAACGCAAACAGCGAAGTAGAATTGAATGCTGAACTGACTAAATGGACTTGGAGTTGGGCTCAATCTGGAAAGCACAGTAATTCTAGAATTAATATTCGAAGGGTAATCACTGATTATTTGATTATGAGGAAGCCTCGCCCCTGACTAGCTTAAATAGTTTTTAAAAAATATTTTTTCAAAAATGCCCTTGAAACGTTGGGTAACAGGGAATAGCTAGGGTAAAAATCCCAGGCATCAGTGAGTTAAATTGATAAATAATTAATTTACCTATTAAGGGTAATGCATGTTTGAAGAGACATGTCAAAACTTCTTCACAAGTTCCTTTGTGATGCAAATCATGTTGATGGGGCACAAATGAGATGTGACATAATGAGAAAAACAACTCACCCAATGAGAGCTACTCTGGGTCTGACGTACTGGGATGAATGAATGAGTGTTAAGGGGAAGGCTGCACGAGAACTTTCAACGACATCCACTACAGTCGGAGGTAATTGACGTGTGGGTTCTGCGGCTGATGCAAGAAGAAAAACAAGTTCATGTAAGGCCACTCAACACTTTGATTTTACTGTAATGAAATGATCCAGCTGAACAGATCTTCTTTATACATAGCACTTTTACAGACAGTCCCTTTTACTGTGGCAAATTTTATTTACTTCTCTTACTCTCATTGACATTGAATACCCCTTCAAATGTACGCGCTCCTCAAAAGAAAAAACAACATGAGACCAACTAAATCTTGAGCCTTTCTGGGTTGACCACCACCACCTTTTTCAGAAGAAGTTTTTAAGTATTCTCTTAAATTTTCTGAGAAACTGAGACCGTTACGTCAGTTTTTAATTTTGACTGCACAATAGTAGCAACTCCTGCCAAAATGGTGTTGATAAATGATCTGCTGTAGACAGGCTATCATTCTTGAATGATAGAAAACAAAATCTTAGACAACAGTTTAAAAAAATGGGATAAGCCTTCTCAGTGTTAAGAAGTTATGATTGCTATAACATTACTGTGAAATTCGCAAAATTATTCTGTACTATCAGCTGATTCATCAGTATCTTGCCCCACACCCTCTGCTTCATTTATTTGCCACAAAGAGTCACAAAAATGGTCTGAAGACATACACAAAAACTATAATAAAACTATTTCTCTCCATAATAGAACATCTTCCCTTCCCAACAAGGACAAACTTCCTACCTGGGAAAATGTTATGCAGTATGTTTTTGTAAACATCCAAGACCTGCCCAGCAACTGAGTTCTTTTCTCTCTCATGCCACTGAAAGCAAAGTACACAAATACAACAATGGATTTTTGTGAACACTCTTTGCTCTTAAATCTACCAAGACCCGGACCTAACCAATAAATCTTATCAATCGGGCAGATGAATAGCTTGCATCAGAGCTAAGAAGGTGCACCAACATGTTGATAATCTTTTAATGTAATGAAAAGAGAGATGAAAATGAAAAGATAGAAAAATTCACAGGACATTGTATCAATGGCATTCATCAAGTGCCCAAGAATGCCAATGTGATCAGAAGGATGGAGCTTCAGAAATTTCACATAACTACTATCAGTAAAATGGAGAAAGAATTTCTAAGACAGTTTACAAGATTAACACTCCTCCCATCCTGAACTCTTGTCCTCCTAGAACTATTTTATTCCTTCGTTTCCTTCCTGTTCCTTCCTCTCTTTCCTGCCAGAAATTTGGCAATAAAATTTACCAATGCATCATTTATAGCATCAACAAAACTGTCGCTGGGTATCTGTTGTAAATGCTTGGCACTTTCATGGGTAGTTGACCATACTAACGAGGACAGTGTATCACTCAGCTGAAAAAAAAGTCATAAATTGACATAAATCATTTGACATAAGTAAGGCATTGACATTCTACAAAAAGACCATTATACAAACACAAACAGAATGCTGTCCGTCAAGGATAAGCTCAGTTTTAATTTCAGTCAACACACCAACATGGACACACACAAGTTAAATGTCTTCAAACAATTGATATAAAATTATTAGGCCTGTGATTGTTAACCCCTAGATTGGCAGCCCACAGGCCAAAAACCTTCCTTAGAATCACCATCAAGGAAAATAACTCTAAATGACTTTGCGATTGGTCGCAATGAAAAGGTCATCACTTTCTTATTTCTTGATCAATTTTAATAAAATAAATCTTTAAATATCCAGAATTGAATGACCTTTCCATTGATACCATGCATTATGCATTTTGCTTGCATTTTTAATTGTCAAAAAAATTCTGAACTTGAAATCAGCCTCCTCTGGCTCACTCTCATCTTCACTAGATCTAGACTCTAGATCTAGATCTATCACTGTCTAGGCCTATATCGGGAGTAGATCTAGGTCTAGGGGGATCATCTAAATCAAGTTCTACATCACTTTCACTATCTTCCCCTTCATCTAGATCTACAGAGGTAGAAATGTCTTCATTATCTTGATGAAAATCACCTGACGCCACCAAACTTTTCAGAAAATTGAAGGCCATTTTCACTAATGTCGTAGCAACAGCTCTCCACATATTTCGTTCCGGTAAAAAGCAAAAGGAAGTAGAGCCTTTATATTACACCGGAAATGTCTTCTCCATTATAATCCATGCTTATTATGGTCCACAAGGTTGACTAAAAACAACGTAGGCCTAGCGGGCGATTACGGGCGATTTGCCAATGAACCGTCGCGGGCGACTCCGGGCGCATTGCATATCTAGTGATTAATATATGCTATAGCCGAACTTAATAAATGGAACTCCTGGGCTCCTGTCTATGCTGCCTTAACCAGAGATGCCACCCTACAAAAACAAAAATCTGAATCAGGCCCCCCAAAAAATCTGAATCTGGGGGAAAAAATCTGAATCGGTGCCTACGACGATAAAAATGAAGATACCGTACCAGTTCTAAACTTATATTTTTATGTGTTTTTTTTTCTTAGTCACAAAGGATTAAGTTGAAAATTATCTTGAAAACTTACACTACTTACAGTTAATTTCAACCATATCTTATTATCCACCCTTTGTTTTGATCTTTGTCAAAACTGAAAAAGAATCCACTGCAGAAAAGCACTATGTTAAACTTGTCTTTGATCTGGAGCTGTTTTTCCTACAGTTATGTCAGACAAGAGCTGCCTTGACATGTTGAGATTTGAGTGCCAAAATGCACAAATGCCATGCATAATTTTCGCCTATTCTGTGCTGAGGAGTGTTTCACCACTTCCAATCTCATGTTTTAATTTGGCAGTTTGTGCCCATGCAACGTCAACCTTCTCCATGTTCGTGGCTTGGATTTAAGAAATCTAGGTCAAGGCAAGTTTAAAATTGATTCCTTCTTTCATCACAATCGCCGCCGAATAAATTACTTTAGTCTTAATACGTCTATCCAGAGATCTTGCTAGATCTAGATCTAGATCTCATTCCTGCATCCGTCATTGTCGCTGCCAAGTAAATCATTTGGATCTAGATCTAGACTTAGGCGATCCCTAGTTAAGCTTAGGTTTGAAGGAAGAGAATACATCTAGCTAGGTTTAGAACTGATTCCTCCTTCCATTACAGTATAACACTTGACTTAAGTGAGGGCGAATAGATAGATCTATGCAATTATTTCGGAATCGCTGCCACGCGGAACGGTAAAAAGAATGTAAACAACGCGAGTAGCAAGTGATCAAATTCCCGATCGGTGCAAACCAAGCGATAAGAAAGTAGAACTAACTTCCGGTTTATTCATAAAATGATCGCAATATTCCGATTCGGTGTATTGTGCAAAATTTATAATTAAAAACTAGAACCCGGAAGAACAAAAACGGAAAAAAAAAACGGCCGATTGCTGGAAGTAACAAAAAATCGGAATGCCGGCGTGGAAAATCGGAAAATCGGAATCACGCCCATTTTTCAAGAAAAATCGGAATGGGTGGCATCTCTGCTTAACTTACTAAGCATCCAAAGCTACACAGGCTGCTTGGAAAACCCTACAATGTTATAGTATAAACAAACTCACTGGAAGAAGAGCTATTGGTCCTGTAGGCAGAAATCTTTGCCATGCTGTGTTGTTTGGCATTTGCTGAAATAATAGAAATATTGAAACAATGATCAGAGTCATGTAATCAATGATTCAGTAAATGATTAATCATCCATAAAGATGATCTGGGACAAAAGCTAGTTCTTAAAAATAGAAACCTTTGTGATGAGAGCTCTCCAAGTGACTGAAACTTCTTTCTGATTTGCAAGGCCTGTCAAGTAATCAGTCTCTGAATTCACTGTAATGTTGCCAGCTACTTTATGCTGCTATGGTGAACAATGTGCTGTTCAACTACCTAGATAATTTAACATAAAATTACGATAAGATGAACTTAAATGAAATACAAATGGTCTTTTCTTTGTGTTGTGCTACTTATTTCATACTGTCAGTTCAGCATTATTCATTTCCTCGTGCATTTTAACAATTCCTCATAAAATAAACACATTGTAGGTTTGTTTTTGTCCAGGCTGCTGTTTTTGATGAGTACATGCAACTTCCAATCAAACCACTGCTTCCAAGACATATACGCACACAAGTGATTCAAGTCCCCCTTTTCAGTAAGCAAAAATGTGAAATTTGGCACAGGAAATGAATCACTTTATAAACAGCAGTAAAAGGTGTTCTCTCTAAACAATTCCATTGTGTGACTACATCAATCATTTTTTAAGGTTGAAATAAAAGATGATGTAAGCACCTGTCACATTGCTGCTAAATAGATATCATAACTTCTGATCAATCAGAATGTGTTTTAATAGAGTTTTCAAGGCAATTTTGATGAAGACAGGAGGTGGATCATCATCATCATCATGGCTTCAAGTATGGACATATGTAAGTCAATTAATATTTTATTTTAATTTCATCTCATAGAGAGTATACGTATGCCGTTTTTCATTATTTTTTCAATGTTGTGTCTATGTGGTAGAAACTACCAAAAGGTGAATCTTGTTATGTCTTTAAATGTTACATGCATATTTCTCGTACAGTTACTTTTACGGTGTTATCATACAAATTTTAACTAAAAAATAGAATCTGAATAATGATCGTTAAGAGGATAGTCAATGTATCAAGATGTGTTGTCAAGGATATACAAATTATGGGCATTAATTAAAAAATTTTTCCAACCTGAGAATTAATAACAAATATGACTTTTCTTCCATACATCTAATTTTATTGATACTCACATCACCCAACACTAAAGTTGCAACCACTGCACTTTGACCATATTGCCTCTTCAGGGTATGGAAACCCGCAGCTTTCCGAACTTCTGAATTCATGCCATCTGCACCAATCTGTAAATTTCGTCATGACAGAAAATAGTAAATCAAAGAAAAGAAATATTAGTCAAAGAACTTTTCCAGAAGTGACTGTTCTAAGTGACTCTTTTTAAGAGGTAACTTTACAGTAGAGAAAAGAGTTTTGTCCTTTATGAAATTTGATGAGAAGCCTTGAATGCCAAATCATTAGTTACATCATAACTTCATTATTGCTGCCACCTGCATACAGGCTGTACAGGTTTATAACAAGCTTTCTTTTACTCTATACAGCAGGCCTACACCTAAATGCTAAGAAAACCAAAGTCATGCATACTGGAACAGGGCACCATGAACACCAGGAGATACTAGTAAACAAAACAGCACTAGAAAAAGTGACTGATTTCAAATACCTAGGATCACATAAATCGCAAGATGGAAGCTGCTCAAAGGACATAAAAACAAGGATAGGAATGGCAAAACACAAAATGGTTCAACTAAACAACATTTGGAAGGATAGAGGCACACCAACGGACCTCAAAGTGAACATACTTAAGTGCTTGATCTGGCCAGTCCTACTATATGGTTGTGAAGCCTGGACACTCAAAAAGGCAGACATAACAAGATTGGAGGCAGCTGAAATGTGGCTTTACAGAAGGCTACTCAGAATAAGTTGGACAGAAAGGAGAACAAATACAAGCATCTTAGAACAGCTTGGCACCACCAGAAGAATAACACCTGAAATAAATAAAAGAAGACTTGCATACATCGGCCACGCGGCCCGAAACAAAAGCACGGCCCTTATGATATCAATCCTTCAAGGAAAGACAGAAACAAAGAGAAAACAAGGAAGACCACCCATTACATATCACGATAACATCAAGAAAGTCAGCCAGCTGGAAATAAGTGAACTAACTAGGAAAGCTAAGGACAGGATTGGGTGGAGGAGATTTTGTCGTGACATCCACTGTAGCAGCTAACATCGATGACGATGAAGCCGACAGGTGACAGGTGATATCCTTCTATTTGGTGTCGTGATAAAGGTTGGGGGCTGGAGCATGGCCTCTGAAAACAAATTTATAATACTACCAGTGCAGTGCTGCCAACATACCAGTAACTTTGTTTTCAGTGTTGAGCCATCATTCAAAGACATCTCAATGTAGGGCAGTTTCACATCTGTTGAATCTGCGCCCCCAGGCAAATGGAAAGAAGAAACTTTGGTCTCATAACGAATTTCTACCCGATCCTTCATGGCTTTCAGGGCTCGCATGATGCCAGCCAAGATGACATCATTTTCTACGAGGTAGGCTAAACTGTCAGTCATGTCAGGGTTGTTGAATGTTATCATGGCATCAGCACAAGATTCCCAAACCTTCAATCAGCAAAGTTGCAATTCATGACATTTTTTCATTCTTAGGCTTAAAGCTGAACATTGCTAATACAGAAAATGTAAAATTTGGAGGTGTTAACGGTTAAGTAAAAGTGCATCAAGAGTTTCTGTCAATTACATTTCTTTCCTCAGGAAATGGGGAAACTTCTTTTATCTGATCAAATGTGAGGTGTTGTACCTATCAAATATCAAATCTTCATAAGTGTTTTTTTTTTCTCAGGAGGGAGTAAGGGGTAAAGTATGTGTACCATAATGCACATTATATAAGACAGTATGGCAAATATAAACAACTTTACTCTGCAAAATGTCGAACTGCAAATTCACAAAAATGTGGTAAGATACAATTCAGATTCTATAAAATTTTGATTTTATTAAACAATGAAGAATTCCATTAGTTAGTTTTTGTAACATTATAGCCACAATTTATTCCAACATTTACCTGCATTCTCAATACGGGATGACACCTCATTGCTTCAATTTCTTGCCAGGCTCCAAAATCTAAAAGGAAATTAAATACCATTAATGACTTGTCTCATCTAAGCATATACCTTAATTTTTAAAAAAGTTCTTTCCAGCAAATCGCTGATGATATCTTTTCCTTGAATTACTGAGCTATTTTTAATTTCTCTCATCCCCCTACAAAGAATGTTATTAAGTTTAATTTTCTTAGAGTTTTTATTCCTCAACAAATGATGTACTTGATGCTGTTGATTAAATTATCACTGAATGATGTTATTACAATGGCTAACAGGATTTGATATCCAAAACAAATGGTCTCCCATAGTGGACACTGTATATCTATGTATGAAAACAATTCTTGTCTATTTAAACTTTCATTTCTATTCCTTTCGAACAAAGGAAGCACTAAGTTATCAAGGGGAAATGCTTACCACTGAGCAAACGGACAGTAGCTGGACTGAGTGCACATGTTCTGTTGCTGTACTTCTCAGGTAGAACATAATTTCCTTTGTCCTTAGCTGCTTCTAATAAGACTATTTTCTTGTCTTTTAGAATATTGTTATTTCCTGTAATTGTAACAGGATAAAAAATTCTAAGGCCGTGTTACCACTGTAAATGAAGATCGGAAATCATTTTACAGGATAATCAATGCTAAAACACATAAAACATGAATGCCAACAGAGAGTATGTATTGTATGAGAGAAATCACTTCTGCCAAGTCGCGAAACTAGCTAGTGGCAGTAACAGGAATTTTGAAAAAAAAACAAAAAACTATTTAGAACCGTTTGCAGGCTCTCAGTCCCTGTGGAAATGTACAAATAAGTGTTGTTTACTGCCGCGACCTACTTTCCGATCCATGCTAACGGTGGTTTTGTGGTGCCTCCTGTGTCTCGCAGTGCAAAGGAGCCAATAGTGAAACCTCTCTATACATACTGTACTCGCTGATGTCAAAATAGAACGGGAAGGAACTCTTTGAGGGTTGTGTTTCTAACTGAACATAAACATACTGGTAGATCATAATCAAAGACAAGACAGAGACAGTAAACAGATTCCTTGTTAGACTAAAAAATTACATCTCTATCGTACCCACTAAGTTACCCAGCCCATCAAGCATATTATAAATTTTAGGCTTACCCCAAAGCAAAATAAAATTTTTCTTTCATTTGCAACCTCACAACAAGTTTCATTCACTGGACAAGTGTACTTTTGACTAATGAGTCCACTGAAAATCACATTATGGTTGTAGCCATATACTTAAAAGCCATGCAACCAAAAATCTGATACGTAATGGCTATGTGATTCTGGAAGTGATAATGTCAGCTCAGTTGCAATATCAATTCCACCATTATGTCAGAGAATAAGCTATGAAAGAAATCTGGGCAGGCTAATGATTCATCTGATGCCTACATTCGCTCAAAATTGTAATAATTCTAAATTTTCATAAAATTCAATCCATAAAAATATAGTCATGGGCCGTAGTGTTGATGATTGTTGACCTGATTGTTTGTGTCACATTCACAACTCAGTTGACTTCTTCTTCTTCTTCTTACGTAGTCGATTCATCCATATATAATGACGATACCTCAACTGCACTATGCGACTTGACGTCACTCCTCTGAGGCTAAAAACAGGGTAAAAATCCTTGGATATAGGACCATTTAAGATATATTCGCTGTATAAATATCTTTTGTATATATCTCTGGTATAAATATCTCTTGGTATCCGGATTGTGCACAAAAATCTACCCGCACTTTAGTTACAATGGTAGCTGCAACGGATAATTATGTTCTTTAGCAAGATGCCAGTTGTGATTCAAAACAGAAGTGACAACTGAGAGTGAGGGCAGTACCAGTAAATATATCATGCTTGGGAACACTTTTAAGAATAGGGTCAAATCAATTATAGACAGACTTTAACTTCCAATTATATAACAGGAGTTTCTATCAGCGATAACCAAATTAAGCCTATCAGTGAAACTATAGAAGCTCAGTATAGGCCTACTTATGTATAGCCTATGTTCATACATAGATGTATATCTTTATTGATAATATTGATTAGAAGTTTAAACCCACTCTTTCCCAAATTAGTTTGCCATAGCCTAGGACTGTTTTATATTTTGCTAATTGCAGTATTATCGTCTTGTCCCCTTGATAATACTTACTTGATGGGGCAAACATGACGCACCATCTATAAAATCAATACAAATGAACTCTGAACTATATGTTCACCCATCCAATGACGAGAAATGGTTCAAAGGGCATTGTGTCCGCCTGTTGAAAAATTGGTTAAATGCACAGTCTATTATTCTCATCTAAATCAAGTAAGTCAGGTCAGAAACATCTGCTACTGGTAACATGTAATCCAGTACAACCTGTTCCATGAACTGGTACGCTAGCATGGTATCAGTGGGCGTGCACCTGTCGGTGCAAACGGCCAGGGCGGAGGAGGTTTCATCTAACCCAACGGCCACATGCTAGGGCACAATGTGACCCTCAGTATTTGAGTCCTTCATATTGGCCCCCGGTAGCGGTGTGGTCATAGGCTTGTTTGCCTAAATCACAGACGAAGAATTGAGCAAACTTCCCGGACGCAGCTTCGAAGCTGGCGGCAGCAGGCCAGTGGTTGATTGATAGGGCAGATGGCAATATACCGTCACTCTGGCCTGGATATCGTGACACAGAACATCCACCAGTATTGGTGTTCTTTGGTTTGGGTCTTTCACCCTAGTCAGTTGGGACTGCGAGGCTGTGGAGTAGCCTACAGGCAGCCGGTCAGGCAATATGACTGTCCCTCTGGCATCCTCCTGCACCTGGATACATTTCCAGTCGTCTTGACCCTGTCTTGCCACTTGGATAAGTTGTGTCCAGGCGAGAGAGTGAGTCTGATGTTTGCGCAGCTCTTTTTCACTAAAAACAAACTCTTTGCGCCAGTCTTAACACTCACCTCGTCTTCTTTCATCTTTGCGCCAGTCTTAACACTCACCTCGTCTTCTTTCCTCTCAAAATTCCAACGGCGATGGGCGAGTGCGGTGGCAGCAGGTTTGGATAGACTGGAAGCTGTTAGCACAGACCTACACGTTGGTGGCTGTGGGCTATGGTCGCTTCATCGTCGATTGAAGTGGAGGCGTGGGGAGGCAGCACCCACAGTAGCTGAGCAGCCTTATTTAAGGATAGCACTGCTCACCTCAACTGAGGAAGGGGCTAGAAAAGGTGCCCTAAAGAAAGCCCACTTCACATCACCCTGACTGGTATACCGCGACCAGTGGGGATCCCTTTTTGCGGTCGAAACAAAAAGAAATTCAGCTTACTCAGGCTAGGAGCCTGGAATATACGCACACTACAGGACAACTCAAACAACCCGGAAAGACGCACTGCACTTATTGCCATTGAGCTCAGCAGGTACAACCTGGACATAGTGGCACTCAGTGAGACCAGACTCCCTGATAGTGGCCAACTCAAAGAGCTCAGTGGTGGATACACCTTCTTCTGGAAAGGCAAGGGTGCAGTCGAACCGAGACAGCATGGTGTTGGGTTTGCAATTAAAAATGACCTTGTCAGAAACTTGCAGTCCATGCCAATTGAAATAAATGACAGGCTAATGACACTCAGGATCCCAATTGGGAAAAGCCAGTCAGCCACCCTCATTAGCGCATATGCGCCCACCATGACAAACCCAGATGAAGCCAAAGACAAGTTCTATTCTGATCTAGAATCTGTCATATGCTCTGTCCCGGCAGCTGAAAAGCTGATTCTCTTGGGGGACTTCAATGCTAGGGTTGGCTCAGAAATCTCAGCGTGGCCAAATGTTTTGGGCCCTCATGGAGTTGGTTCATGCAATAACAATGGGTTGCGCTTACTTACTTTGTGCGCTGAATTTGGCCTGTTCATTACCAACACAAATTTTAGTCTCCCCGTGAGAAACAGAACGTCATGGATGCATCCCCGCTCAAAGCATTGGCATCTCATAGACTATGTCATTGTGAGGAAGACTGACAGAAAGGAAGTCCTTGTAACAAAGGCGATGTGTGGTGCCGAGTGTGGAACTGACCACAGACTCATTGTTTGCAAGCTCAGACTAACATTGAGGCACAATAGACGCCCTCAAGGGAAAGCGCCACCTAAACGCCTAAATGTTTCAAACCTCTGCTCAGCTGAGAAACAGAGCGAGCTCTCCTCAGAACTCTCCTCAAAATTAGATTAAGGGACTTTTGACCCTGAGAACATTGAACAGAGCTGGACTGACCTAAATACGACTGTACACTCTTGCGCCAGCAGCACAGTTGGTTTTCCTGTCCGCAAGCACCAGGACTGGTTCAATGATAATGATAATGAAATCAAAGTGCTCATCAAAGAAAAAAATAGTCTCATCCAAGCTCACTGCAGTGACCCCTCTTCCACAGCAAAAGCTGATGCACTGCGTGCATGTAAGGGTGTACTCCAGAAGAAGCTGAGGAAAATGAAAAATGACTGGCTTGAAGAGCGAGTAAGAGAAACTCAGAAATATGCCGACACAAACAACACTAGAAAGTTCTTTGAGAGCCTCCGAGCTGTGTTTGGACCATCCCGCTCTGACACTACGCCACTTCTTGCGTCAGATGGTTCAACACGCATTATTGAATTGAATGCCATAATTCAGCGTTGGGCAGAACATTTTGGAGGTGTGCTAAATCGGCCATCAAATATAAATACTGAGTCCACTGACCGCCTCCCTCAGACTCCTATTAATGCAGCTCTTGCCAAGCCATTCACAGCAAATGAGACCCAGACTGCCACAAATCAGATGTCCTTTAACAAATCACCAGGCGTGGATTCAATTCCTGCTGAGGTGTATGCCTTCGGTGGAGAAAAGCTTATTGAAAGGTTGACCGAGTTGTTCAATCATATGTTGAAAGCAGGGAAGCTGCCACAGGACTTCAAAGATGCTTCAATCATCCATCTGTACAAAAACAAAGGGGACAGCCAAGTCTGTGACAACCATCGGGGAATCTCTCTACTTTCAATTGCTGGCAAAATATTGGCAAGAATGCTTCTGAATCGCCTTCTTGATCACCTCTCGTCAAATGACTTGCTTCCCGAGAGCCAATGTGGCTTTCGTAAAGAGAGGGGAACGGCGGATATGTTCTTTGCTGCCAGACAGATTCAGGAAAAATGCTTGGAACAAAATAAAGCGCTGTACATCACATTTGTTAACCTCACAAAAGCATTTGACACAGTGTGTCGTGAAGGCCTCAGGAAAATCTTGGCGAAGTTTGGGTGTCCACCCGAATTCATCACAATAGTGCGCCAGTTTCATGATGGCATGCAAGCTGCAGTCAAAAGTAACGGCAGTGTTTCAGAGCCCTTTGCTGTCACAAATGGGGTAAAACAGGGTTGTGTCTTAGCCCCAACTCTATTCAGCATCATGTTCTCTGCAATGCTACAAGAAGCCTTTAGCTCTCCTCCTCAAGGGGTAAGCATCAAGTACCGAACTGATGGCAGTCTATTCAACCTCAGGAGACTTCAGGCAAAAACCAAAACCAAAAGTACTCAAGTCTGTGACCTACTATTTGCTGATGATTGTGCACTTCTGGCACACGATGAGGATAGCATGCAAAACTGTGTTGATAAGTTCTCTAGTACCTGTGACAACTTTGGCCTCACAATAAGCACAAAGAAGACGGAAGTGCTCCATCAGCCTACTCCAGACGACAAGTATCCTGTGACCCCAAATATCAAAGTCCATGACAGTCTTCTGAAGGTGTCGGAGAACTTCACCTATCTTGGCAGTACACTGTCTTCCACGGCTCGTGTTGATACTGAAATTCCCTCAAGAATCAGCAAAGCCAGCTCTGCATTTGGCAGGCTTCGAAAGAGAGTGTGGGATGTTGCCGGCATTCGCACAGACACTAAGCCGAAAGTGTACAATGCTGTGGTCCTTCCCACCCTACTCTATGGGGCTGAAACCTGGACAGTGTACCAATCGCATGCCAGAAACCTAAATCACTTTCATCTGGCCTGCCTTAGAAAGATCCTAAGGATCAAATGGCAAGATAAAATTCCAGACACTGAGGTCCTCAATCGTGCCAAGGAATTGAGCATCTTCTGCCACCTGAAAAAAATTCAGCTACGTTGGGCAGGACATGTTGTCAGAATGCCCGACTCCAGACTCCCTAAGCAAATCTTCTTCTCTGAGCTCTCCAATGGAACGAGGAATGTTGGGGCCCCAAAGAGACGTTACAAAGACACTCTCAAGCAATCACTGAAGGCCTTTGCCATTGATGTGAGTGAGTGGGAAAAGCTCTCGCTTGATCGTGCAAATTGGAGGGCGGCCCTTACCAGAGGCAGCAAAGCATGGGAAGCTGACAAGAGTCCAGCAGGCTATCAAAAAAAGAGAACGGCGCAAGAAAAGGCCCAGTGGTACTGAACCAACGGAGCACTCTTGTCACTTATGCGGAAGGGTCTTCAGGGCAAAAATAGGACTTATCAGTCACATGAGAAGCCATAAGTCATGAAAGAACAGTCTTTCCATTCTGTCCTCTGTGTCCTTTACTTCTCTTTATTGTCCATGTGTTGAAATTCTCAACAATTTCTGTTCTTTATTCCTCTGGTGTTGTTAAGGTCATCATCATACCTGATGGACGAACTATTATTATTATTATAAATCAAGGCTATTATATTTACCTAAAGCACATGCCATTGCTGCTCCTACCATCCCACCTCCCGATATCACAATGTCAGTGTATTCTCCATCTGCATTAGCTGAAGATATTGAGCTAAAATAGGCCTGCCTCTTTGGCCAGTCTAAATAACGCTGCTTATGAAACAGTCGCCGCACGAAAGTCGTAGCAGTCACCCTGAACGCCATTATGTCAACTGAGTTGCAGTGGAGTTTGTGTACATTGATAAGAGTGATTTCCCCTGAAATGTTTCTATTGTCTCGCACAGAATTAATTCGCTACTGTATCAGAAATAAATATTTAAAATTCATTTGAAACATTGAAAATTCTCATTATTGTAGCTGTTGTGAAAAATGAGCTCCATATAATTCTTTCTCCTAATATCACAAGAATAAACAGCACTTATTTATTAACCCCGTCCCTGCAATGTATATGGCAACCATGGCGTCAACAAGTCACAGCTTATCGGTGTGGGCTAACACTTGTGTAAAAAGTCCATTAAATCCAAAAACTGGATTAAGTGCAACTTTGCAAGATCGAAACACGGTGACGATAAGGTTTGGCGACGCACTTAATGAAGTTGAAAAATCAAAAGAATTCAATGCAAAAAGCATGGATGGTACTGCTGCGGATGACGTGAATGCCAAGCTTCAGGCTGCACAAGAGGATGAGTTCTATGAGAAACTACAGCAACTTAAGAACGAAAACAAGAAAACGCTTGAAGCTTATCAAAGGCTGTATCAAGAAAAAATGTTACTTGAAGGAATACGGTCAAGCCAGTCTCTGGAATTTCAACCAGATAGGTCAGGTGTGGATAGGGATGTTTCCACGGGCGTGAATGGGTTGAGTGTGACCGGAGTTGGGAGAAGTGCCATACATGACGAGATAGAACCTGCCGATCTTGTTGCTAAAAAGCCACCCCCTGGCAAGGCACGAGTCCCATCATCAGAGACACCACTTTTCAGCAAAACACTTCCTCAAAGGTCTTCACACACTCTGAGAAAAGATCGCCCTAACTCTGCTCCTCTTAACAGAAAATCAACTAGTCTTGGTCAGGAGGAATGGGGTAAATTTTTCAGTGATTCAAAAGAAATCACTGACGATGGTAATTTTGTAATTCCACTAAATGATAGTCTTAGTGAGTACGAGAAAGCCATAGCTAAAGTTGACAAATTCTGGGAAGATTTTAAAATCTCAGAGTATACACAGCGACGACACTCTTTCTCAACTCCAAGAAACAAAAGTAAGTCTGGCAGTGACAGATCAAAAACTTCAGAATGGCGGCACAGAATTACAATTCCTGAACCATTTAATATGAGTGTAAGAGAAGCCTTGAAAGAAAAGAAAAAGACCTCAGCACAACATGAGTTGGAACAAAGACGCTTACAAAAGCAGAAGGAAGAAGAAGCAGAATGTGAGAAGAAATTTAAAGCCCAGCCAGTGCCTTCACATGTCTACCTGCCAATGTATGAGGAAATAATGGAAAGGAATGAAACAAGGCGGAAATATGTCAATCAGTACTGTCAAGACTTACTTCAGTCTCAAGTAAAACCTTTCAACTTTGATAAACGTGAACATGAGAAGAAGCTTCAAAGAGCACTGTCAGCACCAGTTCGAAAACCAGAAAAACCTAAAACTAAATTTAAGGCCAAGCCTCCTCCAAAACAAATATTTAGCCATGAAGTTGAGGAAAAACTGATGGAAGAGGAAGAGCTAAGAAAGATACGAATTAAAATGAGATCAAAAGAACTACTGCGAGAATCATCACTGCCTCCTAACATGGCTGCAAGAGAAAAACTGAAAGAGCAGGAAAGGAAACAAAAAGCCAAAATGGCAAAACAGGCAGCAAAGAAACGACGGCCATGCAGCGCCCATCCTGTTCCTGACTATGATATCTTATATTGTGAATTCCAGAAAGAGTTAGCCAGACGCAAAGCTGTAAAGGAAGGAACAGTTCTTGAGCCATTTGAACTGGAAACTGGTAGAATTCGTTCTAGCAGGGATAAAATACGGAGAGACATTGAAGATGATGAAAGGAAACTCAAGGAAAATCGCTGGCCATTTCAGAACTCAAGAATGACTCCAAGAAGTTCTTTGAAGTACATAGGTAAGCCTTTTCATCAATGTTTGTTTTAGAACATGTGAATGTTGTTGATATAGTGTGCAAAGGCAGAGCGACATGTGCTTTTTTTTATCTTTTATCAGTTACGTCACTCTGCCTTTGCATGGCAGAGTGGGCAGTATACCCAATGTCTGTAACTTTGAGGGAAGGGCATTTTCGTGTAAAAATTGCAGCTGTTGAACTATAGTGACATTAATACAGTAAACAACGATTAAACAAAAATCGGCGGGACCACAGGTTTGTTTTCGGTTTAGACAGCGTTTCAGTTTAGCGTTAGGAGGCTTGAAAAACACCAGTTTCAAGAGAAGCAGCCCAAATCACTATCATAGAGGACAAATAATGTAAGAGCGCATGCTAAACAGACTCAACACGTCCTCGCGTGCTCTGTGTTTTTGACTGAGAATGAGGGTGGACGATTGCTCAGACCTAGGCACACTCAAAACATGCTTATGCGGGTGAATGTGGACTAACTCTTAGAACAGGGAGATATACATGTGGACGGACAGTACAGAACCGCTGTCCCGCCGATCTTGTTACTGTTACTGTACACAATGCCATGAAATGCGCTGTCCGCAATAATTAGTGTTGTCTCTCTGATATCACACATTTTACATGAAAGGTCAGTCGCAATGTGTGAAACGTCCCGTCTGCTGCCGTCTGATTTCGGACCCGTGAGTTTATGGGCCTCCCTCCCTCTCCCCCTATCCCAGTAGTGCTGCCACTTCCATGTAACCCTATAACTACCGGGCAGAACGAAGCATGCTCTGCTGTCATTTTTTGAAGGGGGGGGGGTGTAGTGGGTTGATACAGTGACTTGACTCGATGTATGGCAAATCACAGTGGTTTGGCCACTGAATCCAGCAATTTTCTTTTTCGGTTTAACCATAGGGTTATTTCGGTTTAGCGCTAGTTTGTTAACAAAGATAAAGAGGAAAAAAATCGGGGATTCTTATTTTATTTCGGTTTAGCTCTAGTCTCGGTTTAGCCATTTTCGGTTTAACCGTTCTCCGCTGTAAATACCATATGTTATTTCACTCAAGGCATTATCAGTCTGTCAAATGGCAGAATGATTCTATGTTTACTTGGTATACAAAATGTTAATCATGAAATTTTGATAGTGATCGCATAAATTCTCCATGTAACAACTTTGTGACTGCTGTTTTATTGCTCTTTAAATCTCAAGATATGCAGTAAGAGCTGTTGTCATTCAAATGTTGCATGGATTGTTGTAATTAAAGTTGTTTTTTTTTTTCAAGATTAACCTTTGATACAAATTGACACTCTGGTCTGATTGGTCTCCCATCCCAAGAATGAAGAGATCAAAATAATGTTTTTGTTTTTTTTGGCAGTGAGCAGTCGGCATGGCATAATTGCTTGAATGTTAGATAAAAATTTATAATACTGCATGTCCTTTTTATCAAAAGTGCTGTTTTAGTTTTTAATTTGCCTTTGATGAAGACATTCTGCAACATTCAATGGTTTGATTGGCTTGTTTCTAAATTCTGTTTTATTCTTTATTCATGAAATGTATTTTACTTCAATCCCTCAGGTGCTTTATCAAATTCGCTGGATTCAATACCCGCCATGTCAACCCGGTCTGCAGATTTAAGGTCAACCATGATGAGGTAACGATAAACAGTGACACAGACAGTGGCCTAAACAATGAATGTCTGTAATACTTTTACATAATTCTAGTAATGAAGCACATATCGATGGCATTGGGCGCAAACCAGCCAAGTCAAGATAAGCAAATTTTACAGGAGGAACAAAAAGTTGCGGATAACACAAAAAGGAAATATACTTAGCTGGTTTAATCACATGTCTATTTTGAATGTTCCTACTGAATTATGGTAAGAGCTATTTTTACAGATGATGCGGGGTTCCAATCTTCATAAATTGGTACTATAAAAAGAAATATGAAATTTTCGGACTTAGTTGGTTTGCCCGACACCATCGATATACTAAAATTTCTACAATTCACAACCTGAAGAATGTCTTACAGATTACTGAACTATTTTGGCCTATATTTTGTGTCTACTGCTTTTGATATATTAAACAAAGTCATAATTGAATCAGAATGAAAGTTCTGGAATTGTTTTCACACATGTTCTTACAAATTATATGAAACAACATGTCACATTCATACATATACATGTACGAGCTTGTTCCAAGTCTTGCATTTTACAATCTTACTTGAGTTCAACATGGAAAATTTTTGGTGATAAAGTTTACAGGAACCTTACAAGGATGTTGAACTCCTACATGATAATTAAGAGTTATATGGAGAGGAACTATGTTTGTTTGCAACATTCTGTCAATCACAATTCAAACGAAATTTTGATTTCATGTTAACTGTTTTTGTATGCAAAAGGAAATTAAAATATCCGTTAGAGTTCATGACTTGTATCATAACCTTTAGTTGCTGAAGAACAAAAAATTTATACCATTTAAGGAGAGAAAGAGAAAGACTAGAACAGCGCCAAAGGGAAGAGGAGGAAGCTGAGAGGCGGAGACAAACAAGGGATGCAAAATTCAGACGATACTTGTCGGAGAGAACTGATAGTACTGAAATACCCAAACCAAAAGATTCAGTAGCAGAGAGACTGAAGAGAATTAAGTGAGTATAGGTTTGTCACAAGCTAATCTTTTATGGAATTCTGAAATGAAGAGCCAAGTGAGAAATGAAAGTGATGAAAGATATTATTTGAAACCTTTGAATATTTGTCCCTTCAGTAGAGAAGGTCACTTATTGCAAAACCTTAAAGAATTCAGGTGGGCAGTAGAAAATTACTTGTAGCTCATATTCCTAAACCTGTTGCAAAAAATTAAGTTTTTATCTGTGACATTGTGAAAAAGCTGCTAAATTGAAACTAGCTGATATGTGGGAATCATATTTACATTTGGAGTAAGAGCCTTTAAAAATGAGAAATTCTAGTTTGATATGAATAGGTAGAACCTGTTGGCAGTAGGAAATACCAATGGATCAGTTACTGTGTCATGTCATATATAGACATAATCTCATTTCAACACATTAGCACTCCTGTTAGGATTAAGAGAATGTCTTTACTCTTAAAATTGAGGTTATGTTGACAGGAACAGGTTGGCCACGAAGGAACTCTTCAGCTCCTTAACTGATTTTGTTGTTGTTTTGGTTGACTTTGTTCACAAACAGGTAAAGTTTACAATCATGCAATGTACTTGTATATCATATCTTATATCTGTGAAGAAAACGCACATTTTTTTTTTTCAAATCTTATGAATTGATATTCAAAAAATTGACTATCTCTCTTCAGGAGAGAAGACAGAGAGAGACAAGAAGCTTATCAAAGAGACATTGAAGAGATGAGAAAGAGGGTGGATGATTCCCCACTGTTAGTGGAGAAATACATGGCGGTAAGTGGTTTCATACAGTATCCTTTTTGAAAATGTATCTTAGGGAGTTACATTGAAACGGTAGTCAAGAAAATTTTTTAAAATCCATAAAATCGACCAAGTAACCAGTATGAATCTCTACCTAAGAGAAAAGGCTGTCGTTTTTAGTACAGCGTCAGTTGTACTAGTTTTTTTGTTGTTTTTTTAGCCGAGGAAAGCCTTTCAGGACAAAAAGCTTATGTTTTCTTCCTTTTCTTTTCTATTTCTTTGGCAGTTTCTTGTAATGTCTTCTTATTGTTTGTTTCTAAAGTGGCCATTGTTAGGGGTGCATTGTATTTTACAGCACAGTAGTCTCCGTCTAAGAACTCGCTGCCTTAGAACCCGCTGTTGCCGCGAAACCGAATTTTTTCACTGTAAGCCACACAGTACAGTGAAAAAGAACGGGTGGAGGGAAGGTGGGGGAGGCGAACCGTACAAAGGATGGAGCCCAGTTACGTCTTTCATGTGCAAGCAGGCCACTCCTAGACTAAATTAGCATAGTCATCACCTAACATCTATTGTTGTCTAACTCGAGGGGCAGAATTTTATACGTAATTGACCACGTGCTTGGTTTGCACGGCACATGTACTTGTGGCTGACTGTGATTATTACACAGGGTATCACTGGGCCTCATGTTGTCTAAAATCGGCATCTGTGATTCACAACTTGGTTGTTCAGTCTGAAACATTGCATTCGTTACACAATCATCACTGTAAGAAAAGAGCATTCTGCTAGCCATAAGTCGTAACTTTGACCATTCGCCAAAAAAAAATAATTTAAAAAAAAAATGTTCAACGCTTTATTTTCATTATGAGGTCATGACCCAGGTCCGAGCAATCAAGGGGGATAAGCCATGGACACGGGAAGTCAAATATGGGTGGCATCCTTTGGTATCCGCTTAAGTGCCCGATCCGCCCAAGAACCCGCTTTTTCTGTCTCCCGTTGACTGGGTTCTTAGAGGGAGACTACTGTATAAGATTAAGCCATTGCTGAACACTGAACACAGCTCAGTATTTTCTCTATTTGGCTCTGTAATTAGACTGGAGACACAGAATACCGAGACGGACCATTCCTTCTTTCACTATGTATCCACAGCTTGTGCGCATATAAACACAGTGAATACTACTCACAGAGCTCTGTGGTACTAGTCTTTTTCGTTCAGTTATGAAGAGAATGTGGTGCGAATTGCTGTATTGTTGAGATGGATGGTACGTGCACAAACCGCTGGACAGAAAATGATGAATTGGTCCGTCTCAATATCCCATGTCTCGGATTGGATTACACACCCCTAGCAACATTTTTCTGATGTTAGGCTTTGCAACATCCAACTGTTTTTTTTGTTTGTTTGTTTGTTGTTGCCACATTTTAACTTTATTCCATGCCCTCCTGCAATCCTACAGATTCTCTGTAGTTTGTGAAATATTTTGTCATGAACTTGCATTTACCTTCCGCTTGCCACATTAATTGGTCTATATACCAGTTTGGATTAAATCTTACATTCTTTGATTGCTCTCAGGACAGTTATGCATCAGTTTTTCCATCCTCACTACGTGTTTGTAATATTTCAGGAAAATGCCAAAAAGGCAGCAGAGAAAAAGTTTAAAACAGCTGTGCGTGGTGCAGGATTGAATGACAATGAATTTGTAAGTGCCAGGAGTTCAAGAGCACCAACCAGTGTCAGAAGCAGAACAGATGATCCAGACAATTACAGCGATGATGATGGTGTTGAGACAAACTCTCCAAGGCCATCTGGCAGTGCAGATCTTACTTACACAAAATCCGCATCAGAAGATGAAGATTAATCTTCAGTGTAATAGTAGATAAGTTTATTGCACATAGCATCAGATTGTCCTGTACCACTACACATATTTTTTATTATTTCTGACAAACCCTGATTTATGTTTTCTGTGGAAGGATTCCCTAAAGCTAGGTCTGTCAAGAGACACAGATATTGGCTGAACAGAATGAAATATCTCATCTAAGTCAAAATCTGTTTGTTCTTTCCGAAGCTGTAAAAGATCAGCAAGTTTTATTAATGATGTTACTGTAAGGCCATGGACTCCCCTGGTACAGTCTCAGTCACATTAGGAGACATGGTATTGTAGTAGAGAAGTTATGCAGCACACACCATCATTATGTGTACCAGAAAGAAGTACAATTGTATTAAGCAATATTTCAGTTTTGAATTTGTTCAAAACTTCAATATACTGTGTATCCTGGACTTAATATAAAGACAATGTGAGGTAAAAGTTTATGGAAAGATGTGAGTGAAGAGTATTGGAGAAAACCTGCATGATATTATTATCAAATAAAGAGTTATCAAATTGAACAGCATTTATTCAAGATTGTCAATCCTTAATTTGCATGTGAAAAGGCAAAGATATATTCAGACACTGTCATATTTTCCTCACTGAAGTAGTGGAAAAACTGTGAACTTCAGCGGAGTTACAATCAATATTGACCTTAACATCACTGTATTAAAACTGTTGTAGATTTCCACATTTGAAAGGAAGCTGTTTCTAAAGGCATTTTAGTCTTTGCAAAACTTTAATTTGGATACAGATACAGTGGAACTTGGTTATAATGAGAAGTCATGTTCCTCCAGAAATGTCTCGTTGCGCACGAGGTCTCGTTATTCCAGGAAAGAGTACAAAAAGCAAGGCAGGGGATTAAAATACCCCACAATATTTTATGGTTACCTCCCCTGTTAACATGTCCTGTACATCAACGTACATAGTCAAATATATCAAACTGATGGCAGATCTCGGTATTCATATCAGTATTTCTTTTTTCTTTATGTGCTGACAGTAGCCGTGTTTCGATCAGATTACGAGAGAGTCAGATGCAAAAGTTAGAGACAGATGAGTACGTTTGTTGCCAGTGGTTTCTCGCGCTGTATCATTCAAAGAATGGGAACAGACTGGCCACATGCTTGTGACACAGGGAGTGTAGGCATGTGGTCACGAAGCCCGGTGTGGTAGGCGTGTAGTAACAAAGAAAGAACAATTCATGTTGTTATTGTCTAACTCCCAACACGTTCTGCAGCCGCCAGCACCATTTGCCATACACAGTCAAAATTAATTCTCTTGCTATAGCAGGTGCTTTGATTATGAATTGCTGTTATTTGAGTATTTTATTATATATAGCTCATATGTGTGGTGCTCTAGGGAAACCCATCGCATGGGTCAAATTTAACATTTTGAGATGTACAACTATTATGAAAGAGAGACATTTTCTGTGTACAGTCCAATCCACTTATCTCGACACGACTTTTCTCGACATTCTGGGTAACTCGACACAATTTTTAAGTCCCAGCCTGTTCCTTCTTTTATGCTACTTAATATTTCCCCATAACTCGACTTGTTATTCCTTCTTTCCTCTTATATTGACACATTTCTCCCCGACCACGGCAAAACAAGTGCACTAGATCTACTACTGTGCTACTAAAAATGCAACTCCCCGCATATAAGACTTCTTTATTTCTTGTTGCGGTGCTGGCGGGGAGGGGTAGGAGAGGGGTTTTGTGGACACAGAGGATGACCCTTGGCTTCAGTAACGCGAGTGTGGGGTGCCTTGCATAAGCGTACGGCAGTAAAAATAT
Source organism: Onchidella celtica (assembly GCA_963931925.1). Lineage (NCBI taxonomy): Eukaryota > Metazoa > Mollusca > Gastropoda > Systellommatophora > Onchidiidae > Onchidella > Onchidella celtica. The sequence goes on along the minus strand of OZ007569.1, from coordinate 56,990,325 downwards.
GGAGTACTACAGACCGAGTAATTTTCTTTTCCCACAAAACATTCGTGCGCCGTTGATACTAGGCCTTGACCTAGATCTCTCGGCTAACTGCCGCACTGTGTGTGTCGGTATCATCACGTCTTCTGAAGAAAACAGTCAGGTCGAGGTTATTTTTAAAAAAGTAAAGCACTGCGCATTTGATAGCTACAGCGTTTCTCCGATATCAGCAAATCTTTGCCATGCAACTGCTCCGCACAACAGTGATATTGGAGTAACGGATGACACTATGCCGATAATTAAAAGAAAAAGGAACATAATTGCTTTATTTATTGGACACTTCCCATTATGGTGATGTTTGAACACCCCCTTCTCTTTACTCGACACAAGTCCGACAGTCCCACTGATGTCGAGATATTAGGATTGCATTGTATTTTGCTTTTTATTTGAAGTCAATATCTCAAATAGTTTTTGAGATATGGCCGTTTAAAGTGTCAGATGTAGTAACCGGGGAAACTGAGAAAAATGACTTTGTAGGCCTGTATCTCAAAAGCAGCCTGTGCGTCATCTGACGGGTTTTCCTGGAGCGCCATACATATAAGTATAACAGAAAATAACGAGGATTTGAAATGTTCTCACTGTCAGCAAGGTCTTGTTATTGGCCGTGTCATTAAACAGGATGGTCCACTGTATATAGATGTTCTTTTTCATGGTATTAAACTTCATATTTTATGATCTCAAATCTTTTAATGCCATTTCCTTGTAATAACATCCAGAAATGTGTCACTGATGAAAGACTAGATTTCTTCTGACAATGTTTATTTGTGAACAGTTTCTTTACTCAAATGTTACACTCACAATAAATTCATTTCCTGAAAACTTTACAAAGTGTAGGGCTTTGTTTAAATTGCTTATAACTTGCATGAGGGGAAGAGCATCCAGATTTACCTACTGAGGATTGTTTTTTTTCCCACATATAAATATTACAAACGGTACATTTGAAAAGTGATACTTTATAACTGTGATATAAATGAACATGTACATGTATGTAGTGACAGTCAATGTATAACAATTGGTGTTAATGGGAGTGAATTGAACACTGTGTGGAGAATGCAAGAAATGTGATATCACTTTCAACAATTTTGTCAGTTCTACAACAGTGCGGATGAAACTGAATTTAAAAAAAAAAATGTATAGGATGTAGAATTTTGCAAAAGTGTTTGGTTTTTGTGAGATATGCCAGGTTCCGATGTGTATTTATTTGTGCATCATATATTTTGACGAGCATTGATATAAGAAGTACGTATAAAGAGATAAAAGTAACTGTTTATTTCTTCTAAACTTAAAAATTAAGCTATGAAATTCCAAAGTACAACGTGCATGCAAATGCTACCCACTTGTTTTTTGCCATATGATGCTTTGTTCAGATCATTTCTAACTGGCATTTGTCTTGTTCATTTCCACTTGGGTGTATGTATTTTATGCTACTGTCCTACTTTATGTGAAAATGATGCTACTATACTGTGGAGTCTGGACGCTGAATTTTTATTTCACTTTTTGTAAATTAATCTGTAATTTAACAAAATCAACACCCTTAGGTCTAATGTTTATGCAGTCATTCTTTTCATGTGTTGCTGGTTCTGTGCTTTTCTTGTTTTTCCTTCATTATGAATGTTGAGATGTTTTGTTGGACAACTCGCATGTACTGATGTAGTGAGTTCAGCAAAATTTATATACATGTAGGCTACATGAATGATTTATCAGAGTTGTCGTGCAGCAAACACATGATATTTTTCTCAACCCAAAGCATCTGGTGAGGAATAACTTTTCACTAGCTTCTTGATGTAGGTTAAATACAGTTGTATTTGTTAAGAATTTAATTTTTTTCTTTTATTTTACAGTAATGACATTTGTGTGCACATGAATTCATCATTGATAATTTTTGTATTTACATGTATTTGCAAAATTGTAGGAAAATGTTATACAGCTGACTTGTATACACATCTTTAATGTATGGTAAGAAATTCATCAGTGCTATTTATGTTACGATCAGCACTGTCAGTGATGTGTTGCGTAATACTCCAGTTGATATTCAGGTTATCCTTTTAGCATGTCATCTGGTGTTCTCAGTTTTTTAGTCACTTGCAAATTTAATCACAGAAAAGTTGACATGGCATACCAGGGTGATTCATACAAAAATGTGACCTACTATATTATTTTTACATATAGCTAGAATAGACTTTATCCAAGACTCTTTGTACATTTTCAAGTTAAATGTTTTTCAATATTATGACTGTCTTGAGGTTAGCTGTCTACAAGTTATTTATATGCATCTCAAGTTTCATTCTGTCACATTCATTTCTTATACACTTAAAATGAGATGAAATGTTCATATGTAATTGTAATGCTTAACAAATTTAATCCCATTCCTGTTCTACTGACATATATATCATTACAATAAAATATTAGCTAAACACACTTTTCACTTCTCTCAATAGTATTTCAGTATTTGTAGCTTGCATGTACTAGTCCAATCCACTTATCTCGACATGGCTTTTGTCGACATTCTGGATAACTCGACACAATTTTTTAAGTCCGAACCTGTTTCTTCTTTAAACTTTAATGCTACTAAATATTTCCCTGGAATTCAACGTGTTATTCCATTCTTTCCTCTTGACACATTTGTCCCTGACCAGAGCACAGGAAGTGCATTGGTGCCACTAGATCTACTACTGTGCTGCCAAAAACATCTATGCAACTCCCCGTAGACTAAGACCTCTTTATTTCTCTTTGCAGTGCCGGCCAGGAGGGGTGGGAGTCTGGGAGAGAGGATGGGTGGACAAAAGGGATGACCCTTGATTTCGACATCGTGAGTGTGGGGGGCGTCACATAAATGCACGGCAGGTAGTATGGTCTACTACAGACTGTACTAAATTTATTTTATTTTTGACAAAACATTCGTGCGTTGTTGATGCTAATTAAACGCAAATGAACCTCAGCCTTTGTATTTTTAGGGTGTGCCAAAATTAGACTTGCGGCATGTTTTGGCGCCAAGCGCTGACTGCTTTTATAGACCCACCCAATGCTTAATTTCGTCACCTTTTTCTGATACTCAGTGCTAGGTCAATGGCGACGCGGTTGACCTCCTTTTCAATTGAAAAAAAAATAAAAATCATTATTTTTGTCTCCCTTGTAAGAGTTCACACAGAATTGACGTCAGATTAAGTTTGATGACTAAAATAAAGTAAAATGAGATGCTTGGACTATATTTGTACCCCACGGAAAAAAATTAAGTGTAAAGTACATCCCCTTGACTTGGAAACTGATAATTTTTAATGCTGTGACTCAATAAACAGTCATTTTATGGGCGGCCAAAGTTGGACTATTGTGCAATTTGCAAAAGGTAGCAAATTCGAGGTGTTTTTTCACTTTTGAAAATGCTATAACTTTCAAACCCTTTAAGCCAGAATGACAAATTTGATATCAAAATTCTTAGAAAAGCAAGCTCCATCAGATTAGACAACAACTGGTGAGCTGTGATAAAAAGTAAAAATCAGTTTGGACTACCTAATATCAGCAAACATTTGCCACAACTGCTCTGCATAATGTTATTGGAGAAAGGGGTGACAGCATGCCGATAATTAGAAGAAACAAGCGACATAATTGCGTCATTTATTGGGCATTATTACCGTAATGGTGATATTTGATCTCCCTTGCTTCTTTTTTCTCTTCCACCACTAATCTGTTATTTCAATTTTCTCTTTACTCGACGCCATTCACAGTCCCACTGATGTCGAGATATTAGGATTGCATTGTATTACAGTGGAACTCGGATACAACGGCATCCACAGGACCACTGCAAAACTACCGTTCTAAGCGAGGTGCCGTTATAGGCAAGGTCAAAGGGAAAGCACTCATAAATACACAGGGCCTGTCCCGGAAGCAAAGAAATTTCATTGTCCCTACAGATCTGAGCCTTGTTTTTTTGTACACCGTTGTCCACCTCTTCAATTAATTTTGTTTTCATTTAAAGAGAAAAGCATTTTCAGTTTCTCTTTCTCAAAAAGTGAATGTTGATGCATACCTGCCAAGTTTTGAAAATCAAAATAAGGAACAAGGCCGGGGTCCAGGGACTGCTCAAGCCCCGGCAGCACCCCCCTTGGGGTGTAAAACAGGGGCAAAGCCCCTTTCCCGAAAACAATTTTAAGCCAATTTTGTGGTGAAAAATGAGCTCTCCTGGACAGAAAATTTACAAATTAAAGCATTATAAAGTGCTTTTTTTTTTATTCTTCCTTTTTAACATGCTAAGCATCGAGCACATTGGCGTGGCTAGCGCTATCCTAACTTAACTTCCGATGCATAAGAGCTTTTTTCCAGATTTTTTGTTAAACTTTTTGTGGACCAAAAACGGATCAACGGACTCAAGGCCCGAAAAAAGGGACGCTTGGCAGCTATGTTGATGTGTTCGCTTGAAAGGTAGCGTAGCAAGTGACCACTGTTGTGGTCGGTCATAGTTCCACACACGAGGCGTGCGCAGAATGACCACTCCCTTACTTTTAGGTTTCCACACACGTGTGCCAACCTCATGGATACTGTTTGGCCATGCGTTCACATAAAGGACTGACCACGTGCTATTAGACTTGCGTCATCACCAGACTGCGATGCGTGGCCGTCCCACCACCCTACCTCCCACAGTTACACAATCTCGCATCTGTTCACACAAAAGGACTAGCAACTGGCCATAACACTATCAGTAATCAACCCCCCCTTCCCCTCTCGTGCATTCCCTCTCTGCCCATCTCCCGATAGATCTCTCAGCGACGTAATATTTTTCTCAATGTATTCCGTGCCGTCGGAACGAAAAATGCCGTTGCATCAGGTGTGCTTTACGTGCCGCCATTGTAAACAAGTTTTTTTTATTTATGAGAAGAGTGTATGAAATGGGGATTTTAATTTATGCCGTTGTAACCAAGGTCCCGTTCAATCCGAGGCCATTATACTTGAGGTCTACTGTATAATTTTCAGTTGTGTCTTGGAAAAGTAGTGTGACAAGACTGTTGAGTGTTAATGTATTTCTTGAGTTACTGTGGGATTATGTGCAAATCTGGAAAGCTTCCTTCGGTGACTGTCAACTGGAGTGCTCAATGACAAAATCTTTATGCACTTTTCTCCCAACTATTTTTTCAACGTTTACTACAATGGACAATTTAACAATGCTCCCGATAATGTGATAATGTAACCTTTTGAAAATTTAAATCACTCTTTACCTGCAGAAATGAACAGAACAGGATAGCCAGCTACCAAAAAGATATAGACATGCTAAAGTCCTACATTATTTGCAACCAAAACATCATTTGCAAGTAGTTTCTCAACGCTTCTTGTTTACACAAAGTCTGGACATGTTGGACACTGAGATATAAAAATGATCACTTGTGGAATCAACACACAAATATCAAGGTGGAACATTTTTATTCATTCAAAGGAAAAAAAAATGTCTACTCATCCACACACATCGAGCAACATGTTAAAACTCATGAGCCAAACCAAATCATTGATTCTAACAAGCAATAGCACAAAATCCGTGGTAATTGGTATCTAAATTTTAATTCACTGTACATCCACAAAAATAATTTACACTTCCTCATTGTTCCAATAATCATGAAATGGGCTCAGAAAGTTCACAGTACATAGTACTTAAAGACCTTCTGATCTGTTCAGGTGATAATGACAAATGATGAGTAAAGTTGAGTGAAAAACTTAGCAGCATATCATGTACACAAAGTCACTGAATGACCAGCAACTATTAAAGTTACGAACACAAATATTTATATCTATTCTGAGACACAAATATTGCTGAGAATGACCTCTCTAACAAACAACTTGACAAACAACAAAATCAATCATGAATTGTTGTTTATCCCCACCAGTAAGATGTTCATATTTCATGACACATTTACAGTGCTATCAAATGCAAACAAGTGACGACATATACACATCAGTTCAATAAACAAAACATAAAAAATGGCATTAGTTCTCATATCAACATGTCTCAAGATAGCATTTGCAGCCTGAAAAGATGTGGTTTTGTACATACAGGGTATGTAGAATGAAATGCCAGTGACAATCTAAAAAGTTTAATTTGTTCCTATGTAAACATAAAACCAGAGATGGAAATCTTTTTCTTTCAATAATTAAGAATTCTTTGCACAATTCAACATGGTACATGCTATTTAAATCTCTGGACCAATTGAATGTGCCACTCTATAAACTACATGGTTCTCTGTGAAAATTTTGATGACCATGTTCTAAAGCACTTGTAACAATAAATCACTTAATCAGTCAGAAAATCTCTTTCATTCTTGTATATTTTGCAGACCAGAAAAACAAAATTTAAAATTCAAAACTGACAGTCTGAGCATTGACAATTGCCCCATACTTCTTCCTTGGAGTACTCTTATGGCTGTCTATTATAATCGTTTCACAATACTGATATATATTGTTATAAACACATTTATTGTGCAGCTTCAACAACGGAACTTCGTTTGTGAACAATTCAAGTTTACATTTTGGCAATTTCTCCAGAAGCTTTGATCTGTGCAAAATGGCCATTCTGATAGGATCCAGCAGGCTGCCTGTAATGTCATTGTTTTTCTCATTACATGCATTAAGACTGATGTATCAAGTTTGTGTCTATATGAGCATGATGGGTCTGAACAGAGCTTATGATAATAAACAATATCAATGATTTTATTGCAACATCCACCCATCTTGAAACTTCAAATAAAAAACTTGTATGATTTGACAGGTACCAGATGGCACTTTGAGAGTCAGGTCTGAAGTTTACACAAGGGACCTGTGAATATAATTATAAGGGTGAGGTAGGGGGAAGGGACTCTTTCTGATTACCTTAATGAATTAAAAAGTGTGATTTCTATTTATGTATCCTTTTCTTTTTTCAACAAAAAATTAAGTTCTAGGATTATATAATCCGACAAAATTACAGTCCATTTAAGTTTAAAAACATCTTGCATTATTATGGACATTCACTGTTTTAATGGCTCTATGCTCTTACGGGATATTTGGTGCCAGTGGTGGTAATGATGATAATGTCACTTAGTGTATAAAAAGCGGTCATGGGGTAGGGGGGTAAAAACGGCAAAACAAGCACACACTGTAAGGATGGCCCCCAACACGACAAGTAATTACAACTTATACCATGAAATAACAAAGATAAATAATAATGTCATGTCAAGATCAGTTCAAACACCCATTTGTAGTAACACGTATTTGTGGAGACTGCACCAAATGCTAAAGTTTGCAAAATTTGTATAAATTCAACTCAAAGTATGATGAGTCATTTTCATCCTGGGGAACTCAATATCAGTACCTCAATTTTTGCTATCTTGCTCTTCAGTTATCATTAAAAACCAATCTATGCTTTTGACATGCAAGTTTTGAAGGGATTATTTTTTCCACATAACTTACTAATTTTGGACAAAGAATTTGTGGGCCATAATAAAATTTACGGTGATAGACCTAAGATAAAATGTTTAGGCCAAAGGATATACTTTCTGTTGACACAATAAACAAGAGTACGTATTACAAAATTTCTTGGCAAACATTTATGAAATGAATATTTTAGTCCCCAAGTCAGCTAACAACTTGTTAGGAATGGCAACAAAAAAAAAATATGTAATGACAAGTTTGTGCCCAATTTGAACAAAAGTGTATCAACCCCCCCCCCCCCCCCCCTAAAAATTGGGCCTCTCAGATCAATACATACACACACATTTTTTTCATGAAAAAGCTCTTATGACTTGAACTATAGGAATTCCCAGAACAGTGTCTGAAGCCGGAGGCTATCATGACTCAATGCAGGAATATATAACGATTGTTTCATATGAACATTTCTGAGATTGCTAGCATTTTGGCTAATGTTGCTGATGTTGAATCAGCAGGCTGACTTTAATGGGTGACAATCCGTGACCTGGGGGGAGGACAAGGTTTCTTCAGAAATGAATGTATGTGGACACAAATATGCGAGCCACGGGAAGTGGATTTACATTTCAAAAAGAGGAACTTAACCACACACTCATCATATTCTTACTAAAGATGTCTTATATGTATAATATATATTTACATAACGCTGTTGACAGTGTCCAGATTTATGGGAAATGAAAAGGTAAAGATGAATGTGATCCACAAAATACCTTCTATCCACTTGATAAGATTTATATTTTTTTAAATTGAGGGCTTCTTAAACTACTTGCAACCAAAAGTTCTGTCACTATGTATAATTTTTAATTACCAAGATACTCTCAAAAGTGTATACTTCTCCAGATAGCTTTGAAGTAATTTGTTTGCTCTAAAATGAATCTTTTTTATTTCCCACTTTCATCCACAAACCAGTTTTCAATTACTGATATGCCAAACAGATGTGCATACACAGCGTGTGTATGATTCTTACCTATGATTTCCTTTAGCCAATGTGAAACTTGTAATCCAACAATACTCTTCAAGAGAGAAAGAAGGACAACACATAACACTTTAACAGGCATTTTGAAAATTAAGAAACCAGATTCAATGGCAAAAACTCCCAGCAGTACATATGAAGGGCCCGAATGGAGTCAGCGCACAAAATTTACTATCAGCGATATGTCTAAAAATATGTTGTGCTACTTGTTGGACATCAATACAATCTGCAAATTGCATATCAGTCTACTTTTAACTAATGACAGCCATGTCCTTCTCTCTCCACTGCATGACAAGGTTTTATCTGTCAAGAATGCATTGTTTATTGGGCATGCAAGAAATTTTTCATTCTAAACTACAGCATCCCATTTACCAGTTGAGATCTCTGTTTAGCAACAAAAATTTCAGGTGTCATAATGGTTTTAGCAAAACTGTATTTTGATATATTTTGGATCAATGAGGCAAAAAATGGGGCACATCATAATCACAATTTACCGTCTCACAAAAATTAGAAATGATTTGTTTCACTTGATAGACTGAACAAATTTGTTTGAACGAAATCACTTATTTATGGCCTACTTTCATCAGACATTACAAGTACTAAAAGAGCATACATAATAGGTGCAAATATACATGGCCATCTCACATTATTTACGTGAAGTGGATGAAAAGTTTTTAAAGAACATTTGAATCACACCTGAAAAAGGATAATGACATGGATATAATCAGATCTTCAATCATCAACCACCTTCTAAGCTGCCCTAAGAAATGAAAAAATACAAAAAAAAATCAATAATAAACTCATGCGTACTTCATGCTTTGTGTCTAAACAGAAGTGTTGCAGATGCATTAGATAAACAGCAGCTCTGCACACCTCATCAAAAATATTGGATGCAGGGAAGCCACAGGGAAACAAAAAAGTGGTGCAGGCATTTACCTACCAAGAAAATTCCATTTCGCTGGCAAAATCACTATCTGAATATTTCTTATAAAAATCACCCTGCCACCATATAGAATCCTACACTCACATTTTCTATGTTCTATTTGATACCTTAGTGATGAAACTGGTTTTAAATGTCTTGATATATCATGCAAGAAAAGACTTCTGTATGACGTACGGTTTGCTCACTTATTTGATTCAGTGCAGCACGATTGCTTTGTGAAGCATTTTTGACCAAATGGGCCCCAATTTTCCTTTTGTACACAATGCAGATACTCAAAATGTATAATACTTTCTATCAAGGCTGCGTGACAAATAACAAACTATTTTTTCTTCCTATAATGCTTTTGTCCAGATCAACCTTATACATCTCTCAACAAGTCCGTGCATATTAATACCTCTGTCTTGCGCACATTTAAAAAAAAAAATTACCATTCTGACGCCTTCATCAGACCACTGGGCAAAGTTATCTCAGGGCTTTGGTAAAAATAATAAATACAAAGCCAAGAGAGGAACACTATGGGAAACGTTTCAGTACACAAACAGCACCATTTAACAAAATCAATCTGACAACATGCAGGTTCACACAATCAGCCTTCCTTTTCATTTTCGCATCTGTTCAGTTAAGCAAGGTTTGAACTTCTGGATTAGGTAGCCATTTCAGAATTTTCAATTGCCAAATAATGACGGAATGACAGACTTTAAATTTTAAGACATGGAGTAGTCAAGTATTACTCCAGGAACTTCTAGAATGTTTTCTTTCTCAAAGATTAAAATTTCTTCACACATTCGAAAATAAAAAAATCAAAGCAGCGAAGCTCAAGTGAATTAATTATTCTACAAACGGCCTTCTTAACCATATACATTACAGAACAATGTGCTGAGATGCAAGACACAAAAGACATTGTTTTCTGTCTTTTGAAATCTTATACTGTTTTTCCGAAAGCTGTTTACTTCCTGTTAACTGTGCACAAGCTCAAACCCTTGTTTTTCTCAGACAGTTCATAGGTTCTAACAAAATTCCCTCTAACACAAGCATCTCAGTGCTCAACAAACAAATTGCTATCGATCACATATTTCCCTCTTAATCTTGCATTTCTTCTGGCACCTCATGTGGTCCCACAATTCCTGGAACAGCCAACTGTTGTTTGCGTTTCTCTTCCTGGGCATTCCTGATTGCATTCTCCCTTTCCTCTAGGAACAAATCTTCCATGTCTTCACCTGCGAACTCCTGTAGAAATAGCACAAGATCGCTACAGAGTCAGGGCACAACAGACTCATAGGGAAAAGAATATTTCATTTAAACATAGGAAGGAAAAAATATTGAAATTTTACAGAGAATCTTTTAATAAATTTTCTACACAAAAGAATTATAATATCACACTGAACACGTCAGGCGTATCCCGTGGAAATATTCCAAATGAGTTGCATACAATTCTTTTTCCTTCCCACTGAATTTTATGCAATCTCTGACAGGTTGTTTATTGTTTTTTCAAGTTAAGAAGATAACTGAGCATGATGTTTGTATAATAAAGCTGATTCAGTGAATGGTCTCTTGTCTTGGTCGTAACTAATGACACACAGACTTATCAATTCCTTATAAAATCTCCGTGACTGTCCTTCTCCCCCAGTCAATACTATCTGAACGTATTCTCCACAATCTTCACTTTTCCTTACATTTGCATTTTCATTGACATAATCTGGTGGCATGGCGAAAGATCTGGTCTAATTCCGAGACTGCTGTGTGTCAAACGCAAAGCCCAATCATGTATAGCGCTGATAAGCAATTCAAAGACAAAAAGCAGAAGTACATTTATCCAGTAGTGTTTCGTGCATACCCTCTCATGTGTGGTCAAATCATTGTTTCCGGCATTCACAATGTTAGCATCTTGCATTGGCTTCTGACAATAAAATCAAATCATTTTATGCACTGTCAGAACTGCTAACAGTCGGAATTTCAGGTCAGAAAATTGATTTGCTATTGCAATTCCGACGATTGTCGGAAACCTTACAGGTTTATACGATCACTGTTAAAGTAATCTTTCAGTTTCCGCGGAAAATAAGGCAGGTATTTTTTTGTGGTGCTGCCGTCCAATTTGTTTCATATTATTCATAAAGAATGTCAAATTTACTTCATTCTTCAGTACTGTGTCTTTCTAGTGCTTCTGAGTATGAAAAGAAGGCTATAGAGATGTATGAGTTAAATGTGTATTTAATGAGTAAGTAAAACAATTAAAAGTGCGCTACAGCTGTGCGGCACCATTCTGCACTGCCAGAGAAGCAGCAAAAGAGCAATTTACTCCAAAACACTTGTAGGGTAAAAACATGACAAATTTTCCAAGTGGTATATAAATATCCTTACCCTGATTTGCACCAAGAAGTCTCTCAAGTGTTCTTTAAGTGCATTGCAGTCCTGATCAAAACTGAACAGGCCCTCAATAAAAATCTTGATCTGTTGCCTGCAATGAACAAAGGAGAATGTGGACACTGAATTACTGCACATAAATATCTGTCACCTTCTAACAAGAATAGGAAAAAAAAGGAACATTATGGAAGTTTTTTTTTTTTTAAATGGTCTCTGATAACATGCTCCTAACTACAGAGCATAAATGAGCAAAGATGTGAATAGGTCCTCCTCATGCAATGAAATTTTCTCAAGTTTTACATCATTATAAACTCTGGATTTAATCTTAAAAAATGAACTTGGAACATTTACAGATAATAACGGGAATGCCCAGAAGATAATCCATTCTGTTACATAATCAGGCAATATCACCAGTGAAGTACCGAATGAAAAAAAAAATTCAGTTCCGTCTAAATTCTAGTTTAAATGAATGAAGTAACATAATTTACTGAAACCATGCATCAATCTTATGTACAGAAAGTAATTTGCCCAGTAAAGATCAGCTGTATAAGGTTTCACTGCACATGTTCTAATAGGCAGGGTGAGTGTTTGGGACATATTTTGCACATGTCTGGTGTTACCAGATTTAAAAAGTTGCTAGCCTGTACAATACCTGATCAAATGGTTACAAATGACAAAATCTAAAATGGACATGCAGTAGGAAATTTTGGGGTTATAATTTCACAACCATTTGACTTACTCATTTAGGTGAGGAAATGCAGTTTTCAGTAATGATAACAAAAACTCTTGTACGTAGACAATATTCTGTGTGGCTGGCATGGTTGGACTGAGCTGAACAGTAATCTTGCCATGCTCCAGGAGATTAAACATATATGCAAGAATGGTTGCCTGCATGGTGAGACCTGTAAAATATTGGAAAGATTTAGTTGTTTTTTTTGGGTCATATTATACTAAAGAAGGTCAAAGCCAAATACTGTTCTGTGTTTAATAAACAACAGGAAATGCCAATTTTTATGAATACAGTAGTCTCTGTCTAAGAACCCGGTCAAAGGGAGACAGAAAAAGTGGGTTCTTAGGCGGACCGGGCACTTAGGCAGATACCGGTTTCAGACAACACGAGGCCCAGTGATACCCTGAGTAATAACCACAATCAGCCCTAAGTACATGAAAGTGCTGTGCAAACCAAGCGCATGGTCAGTTACGTATAGAATTCTGCCCCTCGAGTTAGACAATAGATGTTAGGTGATGACTATACTAATTTAGTCTAGGAGTGGCCTGCTTGCACACGAAAGACGTAACTGGGCTCCATCCTTTGTACAGTTTGCCTCCCCCTACCTTCCCTCCACCCGTTCTCTTTCATTGTACCGTGTGGCTTTGTTCGATCCTGTCTACTTGAATGAGAATTTCCCGTTTAATATATGGACATTTTACGTAAAAGTGTGCTTGTCTCTTGGCCAAATGCCGGGTTCTTAGGCGGATTTTTCGTTTCCTACACATGTAAATTACAGTGACAAAATTCAGTTTCACGACAACTGCGGGTTCTAAGGCGGCAAGTTCTTAGACGGAGACTACTGTATCTCTGGGCCTCTTCTTCAAAACTCAAGGATATTAAAAAAAACAACTGAACAAGTATGCCCAAAGGTCTGACAACACATCATAAATTGTAAATCCCACTGGGACCCCCACCTCCCACTGCTATTTGGGATTAAATGCGACTGTCTATGCTCTGAGGAAAAACAAAGAATTTATCCCCCTCCCCCCCCACTTGTAATCATGGGCACGTTCTTGCTTACCATGCTTGGTATTCATTCCTCTGGTCAGAATTTCCATTAACAAATTCTGATTTGTCATATCATAATTGAAAAAAAGCTTTCTTTTCCTGTGCGTACAGGTAACCCATCAAAACCTAGAATCAACCCGTCTTTCTCAAATATCACTGGAACTGACCTGCTGTATGTGAACTATCAGTGATGACAGAGAACAGATGCTGTAGAATGTCTGTGAAATATGTCTGATAGAAACTCTGCGCTGTTCCCTCCTCTCGTGAGATGTTTTGAAGCAAGACATACAGAATATCCAATCCTGTGTCAGCTACATTGCGCATTGTGTGTTTGAAGGCCCAGATGATTGAGTCCAATACAAGCTTGAACTGGGCTGGAGGGATGTTGAGTAAAGCTGGAAGAGAGAAAAAGGGAAATCTGGTATAATATAACACCGACACGCATAAGAAATAACAATTTCCAAGGTTCCTATATGGGCCAAACAATGTGCATCATCTCACCCATCTTTTCCAAAACATGCAAAAACTTACCAATTCAGAATATCATACTACATTCTGCTGTTGAACAATTTCACTCACCAACATACCCACAACACTGGGCAAACAAATGTTTATAAATTCCGGAAACCAAAAATTCATCATAATAAAAACTTTGCACAGTTCATATAACCACGACTCACCATGAAAACTATGTTGTGTGACAGCTTGTAACAACAAGAAAAAGTTTGTTCTGTGTTCTGGGAACTCTTCAAAATCCTGTAAAAGACACAAATATAATCTTATGACCATTCCCAAAAGCTAAACAGTTTATACATAATTATAACGGTACTATGATCAAAATCTCTTTCCCTACAAGGTTCAGTCCATGCCTAAACTTCACTCATATATTACTACTACATATTTTCTTCTAGCTTCATTAACCAGAATTTACAATGCAAATGTTACCACTGTATTGCTGGAAATTTAGAGATCATAAAAACAAATACTTTGAAATGGATTTAGACCTTTTGCAGAAGCCTACCTGTGGAACCCTAGCAGCGCTGACAAAAGGTTCTTTAATAAAGTTTGGAAACAGGCTAATCAAAACAATTTTATTCAACAATCTACTGGTCTATCTAATCCACAGTCTAGACACTTATAGCATTTTAAAATAGAGTGCTTAGGTAAAGCTCACCTTGTTGATCATAGTCAATGTACATTCAAAAACAGCGTCAAATATCTGAGGGATGTCTTTTGTGATGTGAGACTGAAAATAAATAAGCAAGACAAAAACTATAGTGACTTTGTAAAATGTACAAAACAAAATGCAAATCTGAAACTTCACACAATACTGCTTATACATTTGTAGACTTTCTACCTAAACACAATTAAAAATACAAGTATTGGATTAGTAAGAATAAATAATTATAATTACAATATTAAACTTTCTACAAACAAGAAAAAATCATCAAAATATATGACCATCACTTTTTCTCTTACCCAAAACATTTTTACCTTGAATGAGCTGCAATACCTACCTTAAGACTATTTACAATGGTTGCCATGGTACTCAAGACTTCTGGTTCCCTTGCAGCTGGAACATTTCTCTGATAATCTAACAACACAGCCTCCAACAATGGCAAGATGAAGTTTTCTGCCACCTGAAAACATATATCAAGAGCAATGTAAATAAATAGGTGTACTTGAATTATAAATTAACAAAGTAACCAACTTATAGGAAGACAGTGGCCATACTCAGTGCTCAGGTCATGTAATCTCCCCGAACTTTACCTTGCTGAGAGTTGCAGATGAAGGATAGACAGTCCACCCTTCCACAATCCAGTGACACAAATTGTGGTCATGAAACCCCCCCCCCCCCCCCCCCCCCATTAACCTCTATTTTCAAATCACTTTGTCATTCATGAAAACCAAAAACAATCTGCAGCTTACCATTTGAGGATCAGTGGAGCGATTGACCCATCCAGAGATAAGCTTCAGGGTCTCCTTCTTGACAGTTCTCATAGATCTTATCAATGGCTGTTTGGTGACACTTTCCCCATTGGTTGCAATGGCACTACTGATATTTTCACTCATAACCTTCAACAGATTGGGAAAAATCAAATAAGTTATTGCTTTTGACATTGACTTTGTTATGACAGCAACTGATACTTCCACACAATATCCACAGACAAAATTTCAAGAAACATTAAGAATCAACTGAGCGGATTTAAAACACCTCTTTCAGGTGTCCGATTTTAGTTTCGTCATAAAAAGCTCCGGTAAAATTCGAGATCTAATTTTAAACTATCTTTGTGACATATTAAAAGACTGATTAAATATTACTTTAAGCTAGTAAATTTCACTATGTATAAAACCACATGCTTTCATTCCACAAACAAGATGAACACTGCATAAAAGGAGTAAGGAGAATCTGGCCTGACCTTGTACACATTCAACATATCCAAGTATATGCGGCCAAGCTGAACAACATATGGATGACCCAGAGCTTTGCACGCTCTCACATTGGTCTTAAGGATATTTGCTAACTGCTTGACTGCTTCAGGATCTTTAAGGACCTGGACGTTGTGTGTGGCTTGGTTGATGATGCCGTCCCACACCTGAAGCATAAAAGATTTTAACAAAATTGAATAATGTATTTTATTATTCCTCACAAGTTGTCAAACACAGCAAGTGAAAAGAACTTCTTAACCTTTTACAATGATGTAATCCAAAGTCTACTTTTGTACTAAGTTAGAAAAAAAAAATTGTCTTTCCACAAGGCAAATTAGTGCTAGTACCAGAAGGCCTTCAGTTTGAAGTCACAATATTAATATCAAATATATAATTATAACTTATTTCATAGCAGTGCCCATCGCTTGCTGTGCCTCGAGTCAAAAACAGGTCACCGCCGGCCAGGGATTTTCCGGACAGTTTTGGATCGGAGGTGCCTGTCTTCTATATATCACTATGAAGTTATTTCTAGACGAAACTCAATGAAACTTGGCAACCAATCAGAAAATAGGATAAACTAACCACATGTGAACTTTGGCGATTCTGCTAATTTTGGAACCGGTCGAAATCTGTGTGAATGTGCAAGTTTTATAAGTGTTCCGCAAAGTACACCGAGCCGTTGCATCAACGTCGACAAGGTAAGTTTAGCATCTCTTTTCTATATTGTGTCCAAATTTCAAAGTTATATGTCCAGCCGTTTTTACGTACCAATTCAAAATATCCAACTACCCACGGCCTGGATTGTGTCATTCAGTGGCCCCTGACACTGAAAAAAATGTGGGGTAAGAGTTCTCCTAGCAGCCTAAGAGTGCGTGATTGCTGGGCGCCATTTGATTGGTTGCCTAGATTACTCAGGTCACAGAAGAGTTCAATATGTCTAACTGCTCTATTCCTTTTGTAATTTGTACTGGGGGTTGACGGCTCCACATTACGGATTTTTAAAATTGATTTAATGTACTTTTTTCAGCTCAAATTTGTCCTTAACGCATGTGATTTGTTTGATTTACATCGAATTGAAACATTTCTCAAAAAATATCAAGCCAACAAAGGTGGAACAAAGAAATTCATCGAGACCTTATTCAACGAGTTTGATACTTTCTCCTCCCGTCGGTAAATGATGAACTCTACCACATTGTTTACAGGGGCTATTCCGAAGCGTTCTCTCACGTTTTTTTAAATCTCCACTTACAGCCGCTTGGTGAGAGCTCTGTCTCTGGCTGTTGTAAACGCAAAGACTGAATTCCTCTCCGTTTGTTCATGTTCGTTCGTAATTCCAAAACCATATTTTTAATTATATCTCAAAAAGTATTTGAGCTATCATAATTTCTCTGCAGCATGAGATTCTGCTTACAAAAATACAACTGGTTGTCAAGTTTTATTCTAATCTGTCCATTGAGTACCAAAATATGGTCGTAAATCTGAAAAAAATATGTCGCGGGAGACTAATTTATGACCATATTTTCATGATTTCCTCCAAAACTGTAGGAAATCCCATTATTCTGACTGTGGATTTAGTTTCTGCAGCTAAAAATACAAGACTGCCAAGTTTCAATTGAGTATCTCCGTTTATGACCGAGATATCATCA
This sequence comes from Onchidella celtica, assembly GCA_963931925.1. Lineage (NCBI taxonomy): Eukaryota > Metazoa > Mollusca > Gastropoda > Systellommatophora > Onchidiidae > Onchidella > Onchidella celtica. Next base: position 56,972,716 of record OZ007569.1, on the reverse strand, counting down.
ATTTTCTGAGAAAAACAGTCACCGATGGATCCATTTTCTGGGAATATTTTCCTATACAAGGTATATATATATATACAAAATTCTTCGATCTTTAAAAATTCGTAACTTTTTAATTTATGGATGGATTTTGAAAATTCAAAAACCATGATGCTCAGAATAGAGAGTTCTTTACATTGCACACATTCAAAGACAGCTAATCTGAAGAAAACAAAAATTTCATGGGCATTGCTATATTTCATGAGCACAGAACTACTTTAAGCCATATGCCAACCATTGTCTTCTGACTCATCAATGTCACCTTAGAGTCATTAATTGATGAGATAACTTTAGGATGATGAACTCCTGGGATAATAAAAAGAATAGTATGGCAACCAACACTGACTTAGAAAGTACCTGATTGGGCAAAAGCATGTAGCGTTCAATGAGATGTTCCTGAGCCACTTGGTCCACCTGCGCTCCAATCATCAATCCAACTGCTTCATAAAATGTGTGCACCTGGAAGGTAAGTGAGAAGAACAATGAGGAGTGGTTTTCACTTGTGTAATGGGCAGGTAAATGATCTTTCGGATCACTTTTTTTCTTTTTAAAATCACCAATCCCCACTCTGAATGGCTTTTGGATAAGCCCTTGTTCAAATTCATTCCTTTATCCTTACCGGTATAAACTATATCTCTTTTTGCCAAATCCAAGTGCATAATTCTCTAGGCAACAGTAAAATATTAACCAAGAGAGTCTCTTTGGTGAAATTCAATAAAAATGTTACTGGTCACACTCAATTGTCAGCGTCTGTCATAAACTACAGCACAGCTAACAGCAGAAGTAAATAAAATATAATGTTCAAATGCTAACTAATCACCAGCTCCAACTATATAGCCCAGGATAGGCTACATCTTTGTCTGTGCTAATTAACTATGCATTTTTAAACATTTCCAACTGCTATGTTATCTTCAGTCAAGAAGTGAAAGGGATACTAACATTTGAGTAAATTAAGAGAAATAATGGAGATAACACACACCTGCTGAGGCTGTAGATCACAGATAATGGTGTTGATTCCATTGAGAATCTCTTCAATAAATGGCATAACCTCCCCAACCTGAACCTGAACAAAATGCCGCCTGCATTTCTGAGCAATCTTGATAAATGTGTCACAGGCCATGTCCTGCACTCCGTCATGGGTTTCTGCAAATTGAAGTGGCCATGAATCCTTTATATTAATATTATGGAAACTAATAGGCTACTCTAGGCAATTATACAAACAAATGCTGGCATCTCAAATGTCACACTCACTCATCAATACAAGAATTGTTTGCCTTCGAAAAATCAAACTTTTACTTTTTGGTTTTCTTCCTGTAACCTATGCTCCATTTTACCAACCAACTAACATTCTATTACATCGTCTAGAAAAGACCTTTGGTATTGCAGGAAATGCACTGTCATGGTTTCAGTCCTATCTTTCAAATAGAAAACAATGTGTGAGAGTCAATGATAGTTGTTCTAATGTCCAAACACTCAATTTTGGGGTACCTCAAGGTTCTGTTTTGGGCCCAATTCTTTTCACATTATACACCCAACCTCTTGCTGATATTTTCAGAAAATATGATCTTCAATACCACCAATATGCTGATGATAGCCAAATATATAAAGCATGTGATCTTGAAAACCTAGATGATACGATAAAAACAACGGAGCATTGCATACAAGAAGTTAAGAAATGGATGGATGATAATAAACTAAGACTAAATGATGAGAAAACAGAAGTTATGCTCATAACGAATCTAAAACAAAAAATCAATCCACCAGATCTCAATGTAAATGGCCATCTTATTAAAATGACAAGCAAAGTAAAAGATCTGGGCACAATCTTAGATGCAGAGATGTCAATGTCACCATTTATTAGTCAGCTGTGTAAGAATCTTAATTTCCAGTTACGGAAAATCAGCAGTATACGGCACTGCCTAACTACTGAAGTAACAAAACAGCTTGTAACATCACTGTTTCTCTCTAGGCTGGACTACTGTAACATACTGCTAACTGGTCTTCCAAAAAGTAAAATCAATAAGCTTCAGTTAATCCAAAATAATGCTGCAAGACTAATAACAAGAAGAAAAAGGATAGGTCACATAACACCAATATTTAAAGAGCTCCACTGGCTACCTATTGAGCAGCGAATAAAATATAAATTAGCTTTATTTTGTTATAAATGTGTCAACAACATGTCGCCAGAGTATATTTCAGAACTTATAGAACTACATCGCCCTGCAAGAGCATTAAGATCATCTTCTGACAACCTTAGACTAAAAGTACCCGTAGTGAACCTAAAAAGTTTTGGTGAAAGGGCTTTCAGCCATGTTGGGCCCAGGGTGTGGAATGAGATTCCTTTAGATGTCCGCAAGTATTGTCACAGTTTAAAAGGATGTTAAAATGTCATTTGTATGAGAGTTTCTAGTCTATGTAAAAGCTATCTATTATTATTATTATTATGTGTGTATCAATGTGGGTTGTGTGTGTGAGTTTACCCATTTTTTTTGACGTTTCTGTAAAGCGCATAGAGCATTTTTGTAATGGATATGTGCTATATAAATGCCATCCATTATTATTATTATTATTATTAAAGGACAAATCAGGCTCAGTAATAGATAGTTTGACATACTAACTGCCTGAAACTGATTTATCATTATGTCTTGGTGGTAATTTCTCCAAATACAGAGATGCCACCCTACAAAAACAAAAATCTGAATAAGGCCCCCCAAAAAATCTGGATCTGGGGGGAAAAATCTGAATCGGTGCGAACAACGATGAAAATTAAATGATACCAGTTCTAAACGTATATTTTTGTTTTGTTTCTTTTTCTTGGTCACAAAGGATTAAGTTGAAAATCGTCTTGAAAACTTGCACTACTTCTTACAAAGTCAAAATTGGGCAGTTTTTCTGTGGTTTTTATGATACTACTTCTTACAGTTCATTTCAACCATATCTTATTATCCACCCTTTGTCTTGATCTTGGTCAAAACTGAAAAAGAATCCTCTCCAGAAAAGCACTGTGTCAAACTTGTCTTTGCTCTGAAGCTGTGTTTTTCCTACAGTTACGCCAGACAACAGCTGCCTTGACATGTTGGGATTTGAGTGCCAAAATGCACAAACGCCATGCATAATTTTTGCCCATTCTGTGCTGAGGAGTGTTTTCCCACTCCCAATCTCATGTTTTAATTTGGCAGCCTGTGCCCATGCAACGTCAACCTTCTCCATGTTCATGGCTTGGATTTAAGAAATCTAGGTCAAGGCAAGTTTAAAATTGATTCCTACTTCCATCACAATCACCGCCGAATAAATTACTTTAGTCTTAATACATCTATCCATATTGCTAGATCTAGATCTAGGTCTCATTCCTGCTTCCGTCATTGTCGCTGCCAAATACATCACTTAGATCTAGACTTAGACAATGTCTAGCTAAGCTTGTCTGAAGGAAGAGAATACATCTAGCTAGGTTTAGAACTGATTCCTCCTTCCATTACAGTCGGAACCAAATATAACACTTAGACTTAAGTGAGGACGAACAAATAGATCTATGCAATTAGCTTCGGAATCGCAGGCATTTGGAACGGTAAAAAAGAATGTAAACAACGCGCAGCAAGTGATCAAATTCCCGATCGGTGTAAAACAACATCTATACTCTCTGATGAAAGTAGAACTAACTTCCGGTTTATTCATTAAAATGATCGCAATATTCCGATTCGGCGAATTGTGCAAAAGTAATAATTGTAAACTAGAACCCGGAAGCATGAAAACGGAAAAAACTTGTCGACTGCTGGAAGTAACAAAAAATCAGAATGCCGGCCTTGCTAATCGGAAAATCGGAATTAGGCCCGTTTTTCAAGAAAAATCGGAATGATTCCGATCAAATCGGAATGGGTGGCATCTCTGCCAATATTCTGTTCATAGCGCTGTAAACTGTGCTACTGAATACATCTGAAGCCATTTGAAATGTTCATGATTTGGCTAAGCAACCAATAAACTTGTACAACTATCATATTCTTACATTTTCTATCTGTGGCTTATTTCACCCAGGAACTACAGACTGTGATCACAATGAACATTTACTTTTGGACTGTGATATAAGTTGCAATTCCAAATACTCTGGGGATGTGCTGTTCCACAAACTTTTCAAACAACGGCTAAAAAGGTACCCATACTCACCATGCATAAATTCAAATAACTTGTTCACAACAGTTTTCAAGAAACGCCAGTGTGCTCTTAGAAATCTTGGATACTGTCCTACAACATACATAATGTTGGAGGCAATAATAGCCTTGTTGTCTTTGCCGCGCTTCTGTTCACATAAGCCTAACAAATCCTATCAAGAAGAAAAAGAAAGGGTACAATGAGCACATCAGACACTGTTCACTGAAGAGAAAACTGTTTGCTCCGGGGGGGGGGGGGGGGGGAATGAAATTTGTGAGAAGTAGATTGTGCCTGAGACCATACAAGTCATTTCAAAGCTAAAGATGAAAATTTAAACCGAATTTTAAGTTACTTGTGGAAATATTGGCATTCAATAATGAAATGGCAAAAAAAAAAAATAAACAAAAAAAGTGTCTTCCAAGAAGATAAACTAGAAGAAAGATAGAGACTGGAGATCAGTCTCACAAAGTGTGACTTACTTTAATAACTGTAACAAGGAATCTCTTCTCATCATCTTCATGCATTGCACCACTGATAGATCCTATAGCCCAACAGATCTGTGGATGAATAATGGCAAATATAAAATTATCTTCCACCTGAAGGAATGAATAAACAACAAAAAAACAAACAAACAAACCACCCAAAAAATAGTCGAGTACTCCAAGAAAAAAAAAAAGAGGTTCAAATTAAACAACTTTCTCTCTCCTTTTTTGTTAATACTTCAAACTTGTCTGATATCATCATATCAGAGAAGATAGCTATACACATCTTCACCATTCTCCTGAAGTCTTGTGACATGCATCTGCTCTTGGATACTTACTGTGTTGAGATTCTTCCAGGACCATTCAGTACCATTAACCTGATTGTGTAACTTCTCTGTCATGATGTTTTCTGTGTCGGTGTAATCAAGATGGGTCAAGTACACTGAAAAGAAACATAAATAACATGTAAATGTCAGTCATGAACTCACATGTATTATATGCTTCTATCGCTCCTCCTAGAGTGGCTCATCCTCTATTGGTCCTCACCGGCTCCCAACTCTCACCTATGGGTCCTAGTAGCTGCCTGCTAGCATGCAGCAGCGCCCAACCCCCGGGCAACGGCTTTGACAGGCTGGCTAAACTAGGTGAGGGTAGCCGACGGGTCACAAACCCTCGGTGAGTCAGGGCTTGCCTACCCAAGCATGTGAAGACTGGAACCGGCGGACTCTGTGGAAGAAACCTTTCCTGGTTCAACGGAGAGAAAGGCGGCTCCAGCAGAGCACTCTGGAGTGCCGAGGGCAGGATGAGGCACAAAGGACATCCTGGTCATCCACTGCATCCATTTCCGTCTCCTTCGGCAGGCTCCATAAGAAAATTTTGAACAGAAGAGGCATCACTCAGGAGACAAAGCTCAAAGTGTACAAGGCCATAGTTCTCACCACACTACTCTATGGTTGTGAATCATGGACTGTCTACAGACGCCATGCAAAAAAGCTGAACCACTTTCACACCACCAGCCTCAGAAGACTTCTCGGCATAGAATGGCAGAAGATCCCTGACACAGAGGTGCTCACTCGTGTAAACTTGCCCAGCATCTACACCATCTTGATGCAAGCCCAGCTATGCTGGGTAGGCCACGTAGTTCGCATGCCAGACTACCAGCTCCCCAAAAAACAGCTGTACGGGGAACTCCAACACGGCAAGCGCTCCCATGGAGGCCAAAAGAAGCGCTTCAAAGACACCCTGAAAGCTTCTCTGAAGGCCTTCAACATCAGCCACGACATAGTGTTCAGCTGTCCACAAAGGCGCCAAACTCAGTGAGGCAAACAGAACCGCTGCAGCAGAGAAACACAGACAGGCCAGGAAATGTGCCAGCAAGCCCCCGACATCCTTCACCATCCCATGCCCACACTGCGCCAGAACGTTCCACGTTCGAATTGGTCTGACTAGCCATCTGCGCACCCACAGAACCCAATCCACCTACCCCCCAGGATGACTAGATGATCCTCGTCGATTCCGACGGACGAACCACATATGTTTCTATCCATTCAGTTAATTTACAGTATGCTAAGTACAGTACTTGGCTTCAATCTAGCATTAACAACAAGCAATGTAAAGCTATTCTTCATTTTGACAATCAGACTGAATGAGGGCCACATGAAAAATTATCTTAATTTCATTTTTACAAATTTTTCAGGAGAAGCAAAAACTGAATTACTTTCTTTATCAGACAATAGATACGATATTTTTCAAAAATGGTATTTCAGCCTTAGTTTTCAGAATTTAACTCCCAATTTATAACATAACCTGCAGGCTGTCAAGGGCTACCTACAAGACAAGCCAAACATCGGTTAACCCTTTCATGTTCAACCCGGCCTTTAAATATGGCCCGTAATTTGTTCAACCAGGCCAAATCTGGCTTTGTCTATGACAACACCATGTGTTCAACCCGGCTCTATCTGGCCAGCCAGTGTCCCCCAGTTTTGCATACAATTTTGAGAGGAAGAACATTGCATGAATAGCTATAAATAATAAATGATATCACCAGGTAATCTTCAGATGCCCACTGACTCAGTTTGAACCGTAAAGCGTGAGTTGGGCCTACAAGCAGTGCATTGTATTACACATGGTCATCCAATAGGCCTGTTCCTCCCTCTAAGCCTACATCAGGTATTGATCAACACACACTTGTAGTACATAGTACATGCATGTACTAGCATAGGGCCTTTGTGTGGGTAGTGTTGTATGCTTGGATAACAAGCGGGATGGGGTGCGATAGTGTGAAAACATGTATTGTCCGTCTGTCTCAGAGGTAGAGTCACACATCCCCGTTTAGCATTTCACGTTCACAATACCAACACGCAGATTTCAGCATTCCGGAGTAAATAGGTTCATCTTTGAGTGCATTCATTTCTCAGTAAGTATGTCAAAATTCGTTATCATAGATGAGACATGGGGGCTACAATTTCCAATTTAGTGAAGGCACACAACAGCAGCAGCCACAGGGCTGAAAAATGTAAACGAATCCGGGCAGCCGCGTGGCCAGAAAGTCGGCCATTAGACCGCTTCACAAATAGTGAGAATAGAAACACGAAAGGGTTTAAGCAAAAAAAATGTCCCATTACAATGGTTTACCCAGCAGGACTCAATGCAACAAAAGATGAAAAGAAAAGGTATGAAAGTATAGGTGTACAAATTGCAATCATATTATGATATTTCACCACATGATTTTACTCAGGAAAGTGTACTTCCCATTCCCATTTCAATCAGAATAGTTTACTACCTCTTTTGGGTACATATATCATTATATGATAAGTAAAGGAATATTTTGTACATTTTTCAAAAAGGCAGTAAACTTACCTAATGTTTCCCGCATGTTCTTATACAGGTTGATTGAGTCAGTATCCTTCATAAACTCCCGCACTACTTCACCCTGATCATTCTCCACTACAAGCACTTCTTCGGGTTTTGCCATGCGGGAGATCATAACTAGTCTTACCTGAAAGAAAAAAACTTTAATGAGACTTTCCTCATACCCACGTATACATTCCAAAGTTGAAAAAAAAAAGAAAAAAAAAGGGATTTGACATCATCATGTGTCTACTTGTGATAACTCTCATATTCATCTGCCTAAACTGTACCTATGTTAGGTATCTGAGTGTCTCGTATCTTTTGGAAAATTTTCCACCAGAAAGAGCTTGCACTTATTTGCTGCTGAATTTAAAAAATGAATGGTCAAAATGAAGTGAGTTGAATACCTTGGACAGCACCGGGTTGTAAAGTTGTCTGCGTACAGGCATTTCTTGGTTTTGCTGGCGCATGGGTGAGAAGATAAGTGGAGGAGAAGACGAGTCAGAAAAGGGATTCTCTCTGTAAAGTTCTGAAGCTAAAGAGCTCCAGTACTCCAAACAGATCTTGAATATTTCCACTTCTTCAACATGAGAGATGAGGATCAGATAATGCAAGGCCTGAAATGTATGGATAAAAAGAAAGCAATGACAATCCATTTATAAACTATGTTTGATACATAATTTTTTGTCTCACCATCTCCTCTCAAAGGCACACTTGTCTTTTAATAACAAATCTGCAACTGCATTTGCTTCCCAAAGCAATCTTCTGGTTCACCATAAGGCAATCCCCACATTTCTAGCATAAGCCAAGGTAATTAGATAGAATCTGTACTTTACCAATACAGATCTTCAACTACATTAAATGCATCCAATCCACAAATTATGTGCACATCTTTAACTTTTTGCCTACTGACTTGTTTTCTGGGTTTGGACTGAATTAATTTCCAGTGTATGAAAAACATTCACAGTGGCCACGGAAAATTACCCATAACTTCAAAAGTAATTGAGCGAGAATCATGATTTTTGGCATCAATGGAAAGAAAAATGAAAGGACAATTAAAATATATGAACAAATCACAACATATAATGAAGAAATCATTGGTTGGAAGACATAAAAAATGAGAGGTTAATAACAAAAATCATAAAAATAACATCAACATTTACTACTCTCTTCAAAAATACAGGTGTTTATTCAGCTGCTATCTCAATGTTTTGTGCAGATGGGCAAGTAATCCATAATACAGATTGTAACAGTTGGAATTATCCCAATAGGTCCATTTTTAGAAAAGGTTTTGTGATTTACATCATAGGTGCCACCCAGGAATTATGAAAAAGGAGGAACTTTTTTTCAACTCGCCGGTGGGAGGGGTGGCATTGGCCTGCTCCCCCAATTTAGATTTTTTTTTAAAAATCAAGCAAAAATAACACAATTGGGCGGTACCTAAAGCGCTATTTTATTAATTTTCCTTGTCTCACTGAAATAGACAGTTACATATAAGATTGATAGTCAATAACACATAAAATATCATTTAATCACAAAAATAAAATTGGAAAAAATTCAAATAGCGGAAAAGTGGTGCCTATGTTACATGCAACATGTTGAAGTGAAAAATAAGCACTGAAAATCAGGAAGACAAAGAAAACACTATTTACACTCAGTAATTACTGAGCACCATGTTTGTGGTACATCTGAAAACAATTTTTCGAGCACACAAGAGGCTTGTTGGAATAGCCGGTGCAGTAGTAACTAGTCCTCTCCCATTTCCTTGAGATGCTGCAGAATACACAGTTCATGTCAGTTCCACCAAAATCAATGAAATGTTCTGCTCCTCTGAACCTGTCCACCTCAGCATTTTGAGGTCTCCGTCCAAATTTTGGCGTCCAGCAGTCAGATCCACTGGGGTAATAGATCCTGCTAAACTAATTTGCTCAGCGACCAGGATGTCTTAAACTCAAAACTTCCATCTTTTTTGATGCATCTGGCCGTGACAGCAGAAATAATATGTGCGCATTTGCCTATGTCACCTCTAGTATCCAACTGAAGACCTTTTTCCACCATTTCTCGGTTTTCCTCTCGTGTGTCCCATAGCATGATAATGGTATCACCTGGTCCATCTTATCCTACCCATTCATATTCATAATGTACTGACAATTTTTGGTTTTAGCATAGACTGTCCGACTTCTGATACTTCCAAGATCTCAGCTGTGGCGAGGGTCGAAACTAAAACACATGGTTTTTTTTGCCTTTTTATCTCTCCAGGTGGCAACAAGCACACTTTCATCATCTCTGATGTACCATTTTGTTTCTCTGTGTGTCAGCTTTTGTGTTTTCAGTTGTGATGGAAATCATCTCCTGTTTGCTTAGTTATTGTGTGCCTGTGTAATTGAAGGTTTTTGCTTGAAGGGTATTTGAGAAGCAAGGTGGATGTATAGTAGTGATCAGCAAAAATGTGGTGGCCTGGTTTCAGTGGTTCAAGTAATTTGTCAAATGCTTTGACAGCATGGGCTGAGGTAGGGTCCACTTTTGGTCATCAGGCAGTGCTTGTGCCAAAGTAAATCAAGGCATTCATGCCATAACCTGTCGCAACATCACAGGCTCCAAAAACTTCCATGTAAAATTTTGGCTTAGATGCATTGAACTGTCTGGGTCTAAATCTCCCCTTCTATCCAAGTACCATCTTGTCAATAGAAATGGTTTCATATGGATAAAATGCGGCCTGAAAATCTTGAAGTAATTCTTTCACAAACAATTCGATTTTGCTTGACCCTCTGCATTAACCTGACTGGCATGAAGAACACAGTGATGAATCAGTTGAAACTTCACCCTGGGCAACATGTTCCCAAACCATGGCATGTGTTTTTCTGGTGTTTGAGACCAGTATTCCTTTATGCTGGGATGTAGGTGATACAGTTCAAACATACCGATTGGTTCCCATGAATTGTAAATTTGCAAAGTCTTATAAATGTAAAATGAAATCTAGAATCGACAACAAACGAAACGAAATAAGACCACACTAAGCAAAGCCCAAACATCTGCACGGGGGTCCATTTCATGCCAGTTACAGAAGCCAATGTATTGGCACACACTAGGCAAAGAGTTAATATCAGGTCCAAAATCATGAGCAGTGCATTAATATCCCAATGTGTCCTAAAATCAACAGATCCCTTAGATTTTATTATCAAAATCACTTGAAAAAGATGCAAAGCAATTTTAAATTTACCTCCATAAGAAGCGGATGAAGTTCCTGTTTCTTCTCCACCAACTGAGCGTGTTCTTTCAGAAAAGTACAAAGAAACAAGCTAAGGTTCTGGATGAAGTTTTGCTCATCATCTGTTCCACCCTGGTAAGCTTCCTTGATGTTTGTTTCTACAGGGAGCATCTGAAAACATCAGCATCAACCAGTCAATATCTCACATTTTCACGATTAAGCATTTGCCCACAGGGATCCTACAGAATTGCTTTACTTCAGTATTATGTGTGTGAACTGAAATAAATGATGCCAACAGCATGACATAATTGCCTGTGGAAGATATTTAGTTTCCTTTTTGCAAAGTTAACTTAAGGCTGTAGCTTCCATATTTTATTCTAAATACATGACGATTACTCCGACTCAGACATCTAATAATTTATTAACTTCTCTAAGAATTTCTGTGAACTTGCAAAGATTTTAGAAAGTGTTGCTGTCATTCACATAAATATTAAATAGATAGTAAACTATTCACTATTTTACAGAACATCTCTAATGACGCAAAAAACTAAAATGATTTTCCTAAACTGCCAGTGCATCATTGTACATAGGTATTATGGGCAATACGAGTTGGTTTTCCCAAACAGTAAAATGATGCTAAACTGAAAAATGCATTAACTATGAGCTGAAGGGTGACCAAGATGAAGAAACTGATTTACCTGTTTGAGCTGATTCATGCCCAGGGTAAACAGTTGCAGAAACTGTTCATCATAACTCTGAGAGGCTTGCACACCAGCTGCAAAAATGATAACCACAATAAAAATCTAATTTTTTTTAGTGGTATAAGCCAATACAATGAATGAATTTAAAATCCAGATGCTGTAAATCATTTATAATAATAGTAATAACAAAAAAAAAAAAAAAAGCAATCAACAGAAAACTTATAAATGAATGCCTTATTTGCACAGAAGAATCCCATAACTTTTGAATACCAAATGGTATAAATCTATAAATAATTGCATGTCCTCAAACAATCTGACAATACCTTGAGACACTATCAACAATTTTCACTACAGACATATATAATTTCCTTCTATCATGACCTGGGAAAATACTTTGTCAACAACCTGAAGCAGCAGCCCCGAAACAATTTGAATTATTGACTGTTAACCCCTTTATTTATCTAATTTAAACAGTTACTGCTGAATGGAAAATTCCCACTGAAATTTGTCGTAGGAATAATCATTAATGCAACTGGTAAACATATTGAGTAATTATACCTAATGTTCCTCAGCTACCAAAATATTTAATACTGGTAAATGTGAATTTTTCTCATATCAAATATCAAAATTTCACCAACTCCAGCTGACCATCAGCCATATCATATTTCATTACAACTGCAATTTTCCACCCAAGGTATCATTTCACAAACACACAGCTTTTATAAAAGAGGACACACTTGCCAATAAAAGAATATATGAGAATCCCAGCATTACTGAAAATGCCAATGAAATGAATAGTCTACATTTTTAAACAGGATATGCAAAATACTTTTAAGAGAGACTGACAGTTTGAATGATGAAAGCTTACCAATTTCTGTGAGACACTTCATTGTGATATTCCTAAACATGGGAACATTGAGAAACTGAAAGAAAATATCAGATACAGGTTTATTAGACCTACAAAAGATGATTGCCTATAACTCACTAATAATATATTATCTAAATATTCCCACAAGTATTTTCAGTCAGCATAATCTCAACCCTATAGTCAAACATTTTCAACATTTGCACATTTAAATAACAGTACTGGTCTACTAGGGTGTTCTTTGTACTCTGCAAAACCTCACGTGATGGCATTATTTTCAAAGAAAATTTGAGTTCTTGACAAGATCTGAATGTTGACATTCTCCAGGTTACTCAAAAATGGAACACTTGCCTAAGCTACACAAGGAAAAAAATAAAGAAGGCCCTCTACATAAATTATCATTACTCAATCCTCCATCATTCTCATGCCATACTATACATAATTATATCATTATCTGTATCAAACCTCACCTTGTATATGAGAGTTGTGATGAGTTTGGTTTCAAATATGTATCCCAGAGGAATCCAGTTTAAAAATCGCAACAAGGTCTCAAGTGTTGCCCCGACTAATGGAGCATTTTGGCTGTTGTCCTGTGAAATGTGAGAAGAAAAAAGTGATGTGATTCTATAGTACTATGTGCCTTGTATTATTTGAAATGTTTTTTTTTTTTACCTTATCTGGAACTTGATTTAAACAACAACTCAACCTGGACTGCTTTTCCTCCTTATCCCGACACCTTTTTTACAATATTTTCTTGCATCTCCAAAGACCTTTTTGTCATTGAACCTACTCCAGGTTTGTTAGCAAAAACTGTACTGTTTAGATTTGTTGACGCATGAATGTGTAAGTTTAATCAAAGATGAAAAAACAACAAACATTTATCAACATTTTATAACCAGCATCTGCTGTTTGGCCCAATCCTCAAAGACCTGCACAGTTAGAAATATGCCATTTCTCTTAAACTTGAAGTTTTCAACCCTGCACATTAATTACCCAAATTTACAGTGCAAAATATCCACTGTCTATACATCCGATTCAATCTATTCACACACAAACATAATAATATACTTACCATTACAAACTGGCAAAGTTGGAAGATTTGGGAGAACTCACTGCACATGGTGTCCTTCAAATGCTTTGCTTTTGCTTGTGTCATCTGCCCACTTGAGAAGTCAAAGACCTCTTCACTACAAACAAAAGTGCAGTAGAAAAAATTTAAGATCCAGATGATAAGTTTTACTCAAGCCTGACATCAAAGCAAATCTTTTTTTTTTTCTCAAAGCAGAATCCGAACACATTTAATCAAAATGAAATTAAAGCACATTATGGACATTCCGCGGTAACTGACAGAACGTTCAGACAATACTTTTTAACGCTCACCCTGTTCGCGGTGGCTTAAAGCCCACTGTCCGGTCGGTGACCTTACTCACAGAGAATCTTATCTGGGGTCACTGACCCTTGCCGATGTACGATGACCACATTACCGCTGTCCACGTGGTTCGGTTTGTATTTGATCGGTATGAAAACATTCGCTGCTATGCCTTATTACGCTTGACTAACCAACAAAACCTTAGTCTGTAATCTGACTTATGATTCCAAACTGACAGCTGTAGTTTTTGTGAGAACAAAGCATAACTAGCCATGCCCTCCCAAGCCCTACACAAATGGTTTCATCCTGATTGACACATACTAATAAACCAATGTGGGCATTTGGGGCAAAGATCATTTCAGAGCTAATTTCTGATTGGTTCTTAGATATGGACAACTCCAGATATTGGTCAGCTTGTGAGAAAATGAGATAATATTGAAAATTTGTTGAGCAATAGTTTGCATGTCGATGTTACACTTTTTGATAGTGTGGGGAGAGCCTCTGAAAGCTTAGTCTTTGTGATTCCGACCAGTGGTTCACTGGTTAACAATAACATGTCCATGTCACGATGCCTTTGATTTAGAAGAGATATATAGTGAACAATAAGATGGTGGTTACGACTCAAAAAGGCCAGTGACCTGACGCATGAAAATACGGCTTGCGCGGTCAGCTTGCCCTTGCTGACTTTTGCTGTCCGTGCGGCGTGAGCGCTTGGGAAACATGAATGCCGCCCTGCGCAGGGTGAGGGCTAATAAAGAAAAGGTCACTAAATAAATAATCAACCATTTATTTCAAAATGGATTGATCAATCCTCCAGGAAAATGGTACAGAAATGATAAAAATGTATTTTAAATAGTAAAAACTAAAATTGCCTTCACTTTGGCGGCGGGACAGAAAAAAACAACTTGTTTTTCATATAGCAGATTGAAACTACAACATTTGTGAAACCAACAGGATTAGTGAACAATGTTTTTCTACCTTAAAAATCCACTTAAACATACACAAAAAGCCTACATAATCAAATAAAATTTTTACTCTGAGGCACAATGTGACAATGGGGCAATTAGTTTGAGTAACTGATGGGACATAATCTTGGTAACTGATGGGAGATTGTAAACATGTGCTCTTTTCTAAGATGGTCACTAGGTCAAATGATCACGCAACGAAGCTAATGCTAACCAAAAATGTTAATTCAATTACCACAACACAACCATTAATGTTTGTTCCTAGGTATAGTTTGAAAAATGACTCTTAGGTAACATACTATATGGAATGTCCCATTCGTGATTTATAATCATACAACAGTAATCTTTACTCTTTCCAGACACATTCCTAGCAATCCCATTCTTAGGAAATACACAAATCAAAATTTAATCCCTCTCATGAATGGCTATGGAAAAAAGCTCACCTCAAAAGCTTCAAAATGGCCATGTTGTTCTGACAAAGAGATTCATTTGTTTTGCTAGCACCAATAATATCACTGATGAAAGTGGGCCAGTTCCTTGGCCACTCATACTTTAAAATCTGGGGACAAAAAATAAACAAAATATAAACTTTCAAGAAATATGATCTCATAAGATAACTCTTAATGGATTTTTTTAAGAACACAAGGGTATATAGTATTCAAGAAGTTAAACATAGAAAAGACAAAAATAACAAGTCAGAGCTGATTGCAGACAATATGCATTTCCCAATGCTGTACCTGTAAATGATCCCTGACAAAATTGTCTGGACTTTTCCTGTCACAGTGTCGATGTTTGCGACACCCACCCCCCACCCCCATGGGTGGACAGGAGGGAATTTTTAATCTTTGCCTCTTTAAAGGAAGGAATAAAAAGCCAGTAAAACATCAAACTACCTCTACTAAAATTCTGAAAACACCCACTGAATCTAGCACTAGATGTCGCAAAGTTTGCAAAAATACTATGCTGTGGGGCCTTGCCTATGAAAATCTTGAAATGATATCTACTGACCAGGCCTGCCACCGAGTACTGCAAGCACAAGTCAATTCCACATGAATAAAAATAAATAGTAACTTACTTCAAAATACTTTAATAATGCCTTGTTAGATCTACATTTAGATATATAAAGCCCTGTTCAATCTCTGTGAATGTTCTTTTCCTAAAGCCAATTCCATCTGAAAATGATCTTCACACCATCCTCAACATTTAGGTCTGAGTTTCTACTGGCATTCACCGGCACTATGGCGAAAGGTTTAGTTGAATTCCAAGTCTGCAAAGTCTGAAACCTTAGACTCAATCTAGCAAAACAACATGAGATTCAAAGAATGATAGCGGAAGTGCATCTATCTAGTCACATTTCGCGTGTATCCTTTCACATGTACTGTAGCCAAATTGTCATTTCCTGCATTCGCACATTTGGCATCTCAAAATTAGCTTCAAAAACAAAAATCTGAATCAGGCCCCAAAAAAATCTGAATCGGTGCCAACGATAAAAATTAAATGTACTCCTTCTAAACCTATATATATTAATATATTCATGGGTTTATTCTTGGTTACAATAAATTAAGCTGAAAATCATCTTTAAAAAACCTGCACTATTTACAGTTCATTTTAATCACATCTTATTATCCACTCTTTGTCTTGATTAATCTTGGCTAAAACTGAAAAATAACTTTCTCCAGAAAAGCACTGTGGCAGACTTATCTCTGCTCTGTAGCTGTGTTTTTCCTACCATGTCTGATATGAGCTGTCTTTAGACGTTGGGATTTGGCTGCCAAAATGTACAAATGTCCTGCATAATTTTTGCCTATTCTGTGCTGTTGAGTGTTTTCCTGCCCCAAATCTCATGTTTTAATTTGGCAATTTGTGCCTATGCAACGTCAACCTTCTCCATGTTCATGGCTTGGATTTAAGAAATCTAAGTCTAGATAAGTTTAAAACTGATTCCTCCTTCCGATACAATCGCCGCCGATTAAATTAATTTAGACAATACATCTATCCATAGATCTTGCCAGGTCTCAATCCTGCGCCTGTCATAGTCGCTGCCGAGAAAATCACTTAGATCTAGATTTAGGCGATATCTAGCTAGGTTTAAATTTGAAGAGAGAGATATAAATCTAGCTATGTTTTGAACAGAACTGGTTACTCCTTCGGGTACACTCTCAGCCAAATAAAAGACTTATCCTTAAGTGATGGCGAATAGATCTATGCAGTTAGTTTCAGAATCGCCACCATGCGGAACAGCAAAAACAATGTAAAAAACGCATGTACCAAGTGATCAAATCCCTGAACCGTGCAAAATAAGCGATAACAAAGTAGAACTAACTTCTGGTTTATTCATAAACATGACCGATTCAACCCATTTTGTAAAAGTTCTGATTAAAAACAAAAATCCGGAAGAATGAAGACGGGGGTAAAAAAATGCTGATTGCGGGAAGTAACAAAAAATCGGAATGCTAATCAGAAAATCGGAATCGCGCCCGTTTTTCAAGAAAAATCGAAATGATTCCGATCAAATCGGAATGGGTGGCATCTCTGACGTAGAGGCAAATATAAGATACCCACCTGAACAAGTATCATATTCAACTTCCCCACATACACTTTTTCCCTCTCCAATAGCGCCGCATCTGAAGAAGTTTTGATTATGAGTCCTACAATGTATTTTTTTATACCTGAAATGTAAACAGAAGAAAACAATCACATTTTTAAATTTTGTTTCTGCCTCTACTTACCCCAAAGGCCATATAATTTAACAGTGAAACATCTTTTGTTTTAATTAATGCTAGAATAACACAAAACATTATAAAGAGTGACAGCATGCAAGAAGTATAACCTTTCCAGCTTTATCTAAACTTGGATGCATAGTTCATGTTTTGTCCTCTGTGAAATGCTTTGTGCTGTTAACAGAATTTGAATTGGAGATGAAGTCTATGTGGCCATTTTAATATTTAAGACAAAAACTGGGTTTTCAGCGGCTTTGAATTAAATCTGGCCAATGATTTATTATATCAAATACTGGGAGTGCTTTGCCTAGAAATCTGAGGAATGACCAAGGCATTTACATAAAGCCCAGATTCACACCCTGAAATCATCCCCTTACCTTCACACTGAGCTCGAGGCAGGACTTTCCACCTTGTTTTTATAACATTTTCCAAAATTTGCAATGCATAATACTTGGTCTGTTGATTATTAGAGAATTCCAGGATGGTGTCAACTCTTGTCCATGCATCAGGGTGTTCTTTTAGTGTAGTTAATACCTCTTGGGCCATGCGCTGCTGCTCAGGAGAAATAGTTACTTGATTATTCACTTCAGAGAAAGAACTAGTGGGGCTATATTTCTAATGTTGAGAAGTGAAAAGTGGCAACTGCATAATATTCCAAGTGTTTTGTGTAGCATGACAGAGCCAGGACATATTCATTCAAATGGATGAACATTAAGAAAACTGTGTTCAGACTTCAAAATTTTTGGCTTGATCTATCATTATTATGCTCAATGTTTGCACTAGTTTGGCATGACAGCAGAAGAGTTGGTTATTACAGAAAGACGTCATTTTATGTGGCTCACACTTGTATCACACTTTATAAGTTTATTTCCTTACCTGCTGGCCATCTGATGTGTACATGGATGATACAATATTGTCAAGTAGCTGGATATCAAGCTTCTGATTGAAGTCCAGCAACTTTTCTGCCTGTTCTGTCAGTGTTGCCATTTTCATTCTCTCACGTTGAACATGAATAGAACCTGGAAATACATAATATGCAAATCCAACAATTCCAATGAAGCAAGTTGAACTTTGTTATTCTGGTTATTATGTCAAAACTAGGCCTATTTGGATGCTGCCTAAAAGAAAGTGCTGTTAAGTTAAGTACAATAGCACTAATATTTCTTGAATTTATTTACCCAGAAATTACTGCCGACAATTAGCTCTGGACACATGCCTAGTAGTACATCCACAAACTAATACTTGCAGTAGGCCTATACTAAGGAGTAACACTAACAGCTGACACAACTACAATTGTTTTTCTGCTGCTGTACAGAAATGCGGAATTTATTCTATTACTGGGTCTGTAGTAAATCTAGCATTTGCTTGAGCTTTAAATTAGATCTAGATCTATGCTTTATCTAACTGGAATTTCCCAATCATGACTTCGTATGAAAACCCAAAGCCTTCTCATCCTATGTGACAGTCCCACCTCTGTATGGCAATAGGCTGAATTTCACTTTTCAGAACATCTGATCTTATCCTGCTAAATGAAATCATCATTCTCACTAAACCCAGCTGTGAGAACACCCGAATATCAAGCAACAGAACATTCTCAAATGTGAAACTAAACTGAAGGTCAGGGTCATGAGTATGACGGAGATTGTAAAATAGAAACTCCCGCCTTCTCGGTACAGCAACACTTATTTTTTTAGTTATAATATCCATGGGGTAACTAAGTTGTTAAACAGTGCTGCTGACAACAGGGGCAAAGGGCGTGTGTGATGTTGGCTTACTGTTCAGCACTGTGACTAAGCTATCGATGTCGCAGATGACAGCTAGGATTCAGCGTGACTTTTTTGAGATAACAGTTAAGTGCCAGCTCCTAGCTATGATCTTTTCATATAATTTTCAAACGCTCTGCCGGGAAGAGAAAAGTGAATAATTTGATTACAATAATACAATGGGCTACAGTTTGGATGCTTGCCACTGTCGAATATTTGTAACAAAAATCTGGGTATAACGATTTGGGATCTAATAAGTGAGCCATCTCTGAGCTCATGGCTCAGCCTCGTGTGTTTACAACAAGTAATTGGTCACATGACACGCATGGCTGTTGCCTCGTCGCTTTCTTCGAACAAGAGTGACAATAGATTCTAATACTTCCGCTGTTTAGAACGCTACTCAAACATGGCGGCCCCCATTGAGAAGTTTGACAAAATCCTCTTTAATGGTCCCCTAAACTGTCCAGCATATGATTTGCTCTTGTTTCTGTTAATTTAGTAGAACATGCATACCTGAATGTCTGTCGTCCTGAACAGCAAGCCGAATTCTGATGAAAACACCCAAACTTGTAAACCGGTTGGAACTGGTACATGTTCGCCATATGCCTTGGGCTCGAGTGTTTCCGTACAAATATTAAGAAATTTAATATATTGATAAAACTACACATATTTATATCCTTTGTCGTAACCCGGATAAAAGTATCTTTTTTGTTGATATCATTTGAAAAAAATTATGTTTTAGAATATTTTAAAGAAAATTATTGTCCGTACTTCTCCGGTTTATTTGTTGCCTTATGTAATCTCGATGTTCATTGGACATCGTGTATCATTCATTGGAATATGTGTAACTGCATGTAATCTCCTTTGCGGGCTATATTTTGGCTTTATGTATGATCTGTTTGTCTTTCGGGTGCAAATTAAGATGTATGTAAATATTTCATCTTCCCTGTAGAGAACTATTTGGGCAAATTACTGTGAATCAACTGAGGAAAAAAACCCACGATCCTCCAATCAAATGTGACTTTTCATCTCAGTGAATCTTTGCTTTAACCCTTAAAGATCCAACATCTTTCTTCGTTTCTGATTCTCGATTTTTAAAAAAAATCTCAGTTCTCATTCCCCTCTACACCCACAAACTAGTAACATTATTGGTAGCTCACTGTCGGGCTTTCTTGTTCCTCTTAGACAACATCAACAATTTTACTTCTAGTTCATATTGGCAAGGACGTGCTATTTTCTCTGTGCAGATTCAAAATTCCGGAGATAGCCAAACATGATGACCCGTGTTTGGGGGTCTGTTGATGCCCCGCTCCTGAATTTGCCGGTCTGCACTGCAATCAGCAAACACACACGCCGTGTCGCCGCCCGGTAGGCTTGGTGACTGATTCACAGTCTTTCTTTGCAGTCTGTGACTGTTAGGCCAAGAAGAAATTATTCACTCTTTGTAGAAACTCAACAGACGGAATCAGATGTAGAGTTGACTTTGTGACATAATTCGGTTGCTTAGAAAGAAATTAGATTATTGCCAATTAATTCTATTTTAGCCCACAAAAGTGTTATACAACATTTAATTCCAAGGATATGATTTACCCCCCCCCCCCCTTGAAGTAAAAATAGACAACCGTGCACCTAAGCACCTGAGTTATGTTAGCTTAGGAGTGCACCATCCGATTTTGATAGCTCACTAGTTAGTGACGTGTCGACATTCAGTTTTAATGAGAACTCATGCTTACTGAAAGTCGATGTTGTGACATCACTATCGGAGTAGTCAGCATATCAACAAAATCGTCCAGCTCATGCCCAGGCTTAACCCAACACCAACGTTAAAAAACTGAGTCCTCACTAGAGACATATCTGCCTGATCTGTCAGCGACAGTGCTGCTCAGTGACAAGTTTGATCAGTCATCGCAGACTTCCCAACAACTAAGCAAATTAACTTGAACGAGAAAATAAAATCCGTCAGCTCACGATAGCACAGTCCAACATAAAGTAGTTGGGTTCAGGTAACACGTGGATCATCATCATGTAAAATACCACGGCCCCTAAACAACAGACCAATGAGGTGTCAAACCTCGTCCAACTGACTTTTGGGTCGTAAAGGGTTAAAGTTAATTATAGCGTGCCCCCGAGTTTGACCTTCTATTTTTAGTGTGGTAACTTTCCATTCTCCGAGTCTAGTTTCATACCACCTCAAACCACTTCCGATTCCTTGTGTGAATGAGACTTCAAATCCCAGGCTACCAGTCTAGACCTAGCGTCGTGGAAAGTGATGCGTCTTCCTCTTGACATGAATGATGCTGAGTCGCTTTTTGTCACTCAAAGATTAACCAAGACCCTGTTAAATTTTAGTTACAGACTGAAGCTAGAAATAAGAAGTGAAAGGGTAAATTTATAAACATTAGATCTGCGGTTTTCGTTTAGTAAGGAGGGCACAGCCACAGGGTTGCAGAGAAAACACATACCATGCAATACCAATACAATAGATTTGATAATCGAAGTTGTGAATGCGGTAGAGGAATGTCCCTGAAACAGCCTCAGACGAGAAGCCCTAAATAAGACATTGTATTTTCAAAGGATTCTGCAGGTGCAAAGCACCAAGAACTGTTACAGTTCTTTAGGCCTACAGATTTTGTTTTCTGCTTGAAATATTTAATGAAAAGGCAATGGGCAGAGAGTTAGGGATAAGACTAGGTTTAAATTAGGGTAAGGGGTAAGGACAGGAATGAAATTAGGGAAAGGACTGGGTTGTTGGGATATAGATCTAATACAGAGCTCTTTTTCTGTATTAATCTTACATGGGGCTTTGCAAGATACAGCCTTTTAATTGTGCCACATTTTTACTGTGTGAAAGCATTGCTGTGACTTTATTGGGGGGGGGGGGGGGGCAATGTTTTGTCTTCTTGCAGTTCTCAGCTTATTCGTATTCTTATTTTACCAGTACACAAGGTATATAGGTATATTATTGTGGGTCATAGCCGGGGGGGCATTAACCTTGCCATTGCCCAGTTAAATTTCAAGGCTGTGATTTTATCCATTGAACAAGGCTTTCCAGAAATGTAAAATTTGTTCAGGACTCTCAGACTTTGTATAAGCTCCAAATACCAATTTATAAGATGACCACTTGCAGCCAAAAAGCTTTCGCAGTGCGAAGTCATTTCTTCTTGGCAGCACTAAGATTAACACAATTTTTGCAGCTAAAGAAACATGCAAAAGCATGCAGGAAAATCAAATTCAAATTCTTTGCAATGTCAAATATTTGTGGTTGAAGGAAAATGTTATCGGGAATTCTTCTTCAAATATCTTTTAACTGGTGCTATGTTATATGACACTGGCATCCAGTTGAGCTTTGTGTAGCCATAACTTGTATGGGAATGGAATTTTTCAAGATTCTTTGTTGTTGTTGTTGTGTTCTTGGATGTTTTCAGAAAAGGAATTGATAGTTTTCTATTTTGCCTGTTCAGTCTATGTGCTTATCATCATTTTACTAGATTTCACTATTTTTCGTTCAAGGGCAGGCCATGTCCTCAGTGGTTAATTGAAAGTGACAATGAAGACCCTTTAAAAGATGTTATATTGTGTTGGTGAGTAATAGTAACTCACTCTACAAATCATTGAATGATTGGAAAAGAATTGGGACAAGTAAATTAGTTAAATCATGCTTAATACAAAAACTAAACTTATGCTGTTTCAGTTGTGTTTGTTTTCAAGCAGTAATAAGATTCAGTGGTAAAAATAAATAGTTTGTAAATCCAAAGGTATCAAGATGGTAGTTGTACTAAAATTTATTCTTCCAAATTTATAATAGATTTTCTTGCAGGCATGAAACTCATTGTGAGTCTCATACAACATAGGTTGTAATGAGAGTATAGTGTGATGGATCAACATGGTTCAAATGTGCTGGCCTCTGCTCTTTTTGGAGACAACAGAGCAATGCTGGATGCAGTGGCGTCTCTTCTGTCAAAACACCAGGGCACCAAGGTATAATAAAACACTGATTTCTTCTGCCTTTTGGCTCATTTGCATATGGTGATTCAGAGGGAGTCCCTTCTGTTTTTTTTCATATTTGAGAATTAGGTTAACTCACCCACTACCGCTGTTTTTTTTTTTAACTGGCCCCTGAGACCGCCATTTTGGGGGCAATTTAAAAAAATCAAAGCTACAAAACTAATTAAGAATAGTAACTTGATATTTTCAGAAATGAGAAAGAAGATAATGAACTCTATGTAAAACAAAACAGATTTGTGTTGTCTTTTTTTGTTTATTTTTTGTACATTTTCAAAAATGGTTCAAATTTTCAGCAAAAAAAATATTTGATCACTAAGGCATATCCTTCAGTCTTAGACCAACAAACATGTTTTTCACTGAAAATTACAAACAGAAACTCAACACACATAACATAAGAAGCATGCAAAAAAGAAAGGAACAAGAATTTCTACTCGCATTACTGCCAATAGTGTTCTTTAGTGTGATATTTTTGAAAGCATCCATCGATGCATCTATAGTGGTATTCCATTCATGAAAAATCGAAGGGAAAAGATAACTAAACGAAACTCAAAAAAAATCGAAGGGAAATAATCGCACATTCGTTTTTGACTATCAGAATCAACCCTAAGACCGTAAAAAATTCATAATCTTGTTCGTGCCACGTTGGCACGAACGTTAGTGAGACGTAAAGCAGAAATTCATGCCACTGTGGCACGAACGGTAGTCGGTGAGTGAAGGGGGGGGGGGGGGGCGCGGGTCCTGAAATCGAAATTAGGCTTAAAAATACCGATATCGCGATTTTGTACTTTTCGGTTAGTTTATCCATTTAGGAACACTATTTTACTAACCAAATGTCAATTTTGAATGTTTATAACCCTGAAATATGCCTTTTAGTGAGGCAGGGGGTCAAGAAAAAGGCACAAGAATCATGCCATTGGGCTGCAAAATTAGCCCTAAATAACATCTTAGTGTCGCTATCAAAACCCCTACTCCTCCGTACACATCTGTCATAAGCCTTTGGTGGTTTGGAAATCATTGTTGAGGCTCAGCACACCAGTAATGATGACTTTAGCCATCTGTAACACGTTTCAATAACATTTTTATTGAAAAAAACTTTCAGATGCGATTGTCTTGAATTGCACTTTTGATCAGTTATTTGTGAACTAGTTTTTTATTTATTGGCCAATTGGTATAAAATTTGGCTAACAACATATTTGAACAAATCAAAAAATTCATACTGAAGGAAATTTAACTTTTCATTTTTTTCTTTGGTTGAATTTTTTTGTGATAGAAAATAAGAAAAAATGGAATTCCGCTACATACCATTTTCAAAAATTTATAACAAAAGATTTGTCAAAGGTATCAAAATTCCCTTCTGTATAAAGTTTTTAATTGGATTGAATTAGACATAAGAGAAGTTTCAAATAAATCCAGTATAATTTGACGAAGCCTATCTATATTGAATTTGGTACTTTTTGGGGACTCAAAATCCAAGATGGCGGCGTTACCATGGCAACAATATGACAAACAAATTTTTTTACATTTTTTTTTCAGCAAATTCAGACATCCCGAATTCGATTATAATAGTTAAAATTGTCTATTTATCATGATAACAAAAATCGCCTCCAGGACCCACCCCCCCCCCCCCCCTAACAAATTTCATATGGCTGTTTTACTGTCCTGGCTTGTCATTAAGGAGAAACCTGCTTGACTGAGCTGGAAAGTGGAATTGAGAGCAACAGTCATGCAAAGAGCAAAAAGGCACTTCCTGGGATGAGACAGTTTTTGTAAATGGATCACGGTTTTGCTGAGTGCTTTGGAACTGTATGAATTACTATAGATATATATATGCTTCCATAATTTATATAATGATTCCAGTTCTTGCCACACCCAAGTTGTCTGGTTCACTGATTCAACCAATACTTTCTTACCTTATGTGTAACTGATCTTAAGTGTCTTCACAGGGCCTAATATTCATTTTTCCTTCTCCCCCTACCCCCCTTTGTTTTGTTACACAGGAGCAAGATACAACATCACTGACATCTTCACCCCTACTGGTTCTTACAAATATGCCTGGCAAAGACTCCTTGTTGGCTAATGTGATACTGGGTACTTCTCAGTGTAAACCTGGGAGCTCAAAGTCAGATGTTTCACTTAGTAATGAGGTATTTAAATCTGACAGCCTACAAGATCCAGTGGACCATCATGTTTAACGACACTGCTAATAACGAGAACTTTGCCTATAGCGGGAACATTTTAAATCCCCGTTTTTTCTACTATATAAGCTATATATTAAAATACTTGAATAATGGCAATCGATAATCAGAACCTTTGCTATAGCGAGAGAATTAATTCTGAGTGCGTACGGCAAATTGTGGGAGCGGCGACAGTACAGCGTGTAGTGAGTCAGACATATATTGTTCTTTGTCTCTTACTGCACGCCCATCCGTCTAGTCACCTCTCACTTAGACCGACAATGCTTTGTTTCCTTACTGACCAAGTGTCATGACAGCGCATTACACTACAACCCACACAATCAATAAATTTACATTTGCTCGCCTGCCCACCTGTCCAATTATGTCTTGCGTAGGCCTAGCAAGCGTTGTCTACTTGCTGACCATGTGCCGTGACAGCACTGTACACCACCACCCACGCAATCAATAAATTTATGGCCGTTCACCCGTCCAATCATGTCTTGCGTAGGCCTAGCAAGCGTCGTCTACTTCCACCACCCACGCACACAATAAATTTACGCCCGCCCACCCGTCCAATCATCTCTTAATGTCTTGCTTATACCAAAGGAGCTTTGTTTTCTTACTGACTGCATACTATGCCACCACCCACACAACCAAATAATTTACTGGTAGCTATTTACGCGGATCAAAGACCGTGCTGCGAGTAATAATTATTGCACATCACAAGTAGTGACCAGAGAGTGTACGTGTCTGATGATGCTACAAGGTTGTGGCTTCATGGCCAGCCCCACAGTTTGCCCCAGTGAGTGATGAGTCATCACCTTTAGCTGGCTGCGCGAAGTGTGCTGTCACAGCACGTGGTCAAACAAACAAAAAAGTACCGAGATCTGCCGTCAGTTTGATATTACAGTATAATTATGTAGGCCTACGTTGATCGACAGGACATGCCAACAAGAGAGGTAACCATTATTTTTCATGGTTACCTCCCTTGTTAGCATGTTCTGCACAGTGGAGCATTTTAACCCCATCCCTTGCCTTTTTAACGCTTTCCTGGGATAGTGAGACCTTTGGTATAATGAGACATTTTTGGTGGAACATAACCTCTTGTTATAACCAAGGTCCACTGTAATTGGTTACAAAAATAATGTGATCTGATACATGCGCAGAGAGGCCAGTTTTCCAGAAATTTCCTGGTTGGAAACTTATTATTTTGGAAATTACTGGAAAAAAATTGTTTTCTTCCGCAAAACCCAAAAATCACAGCTGATATCAAGATTCCATGCTGAAGAATGCATTCCTGATCGGCGGTCTCCTAGTCTACCAGCTAATTTAATGTGCGGTTCGGCTGAGGCTTAATAGCCCAGCTGGAGCGCCCATTTTGTTTTCACCAAATCAGTGTGTTTTGAAATGTGTTTACTGTTGGTTTTTATGAATTTATTCGCCAAGTTTGCATAGTTGCGAGTTAGATATTTATTCATTTCAAATTCTAATTTCTATAGGTGTAGTACTGTCGATGTTGCAGGCATAGATCTAGGCTTATGGAAATGAGTTTAGATGTTAGATATACATGTAGATTAGTTTAGTGTAGTGGCATTATTGGTGATGCATGGGGATGAGCGTGTTCACCTATATGGACAACATGGAGATGTCAAAGAGATTGACAAAACTGTAGAAAATTAGCTCAATTGGCTGGACGAGAGACACTCATGGGACTTCTTTCCAGCTCGCTCTGTTACCAGTAGCCGAATAAGTCTCACTTGCATACTTTATTAGAGTAACACAAGCAAGGCAACATCAGGTGAAAAAATATTTACTACTGTGAGCTGCTAGAATCCTGTGTAAAGGCATTGCAAGAATCAAGATGCATCTAATGTACCTGGTTTGAGTGCAAGAATTGAATTTTCTCATGCAAGGCAAAAGTGCACTCTTTAAACGTAAATTGACTAGATCCAGCTTTAAAAAGGGCACAAAATATTTTTCCAGCAAGATAAAGTACATAAAGTGAAGTACTTGGTGTATAAAGTATAGAATAGTAATAGTATGAAGTATCTGTATGTAAGATATTAAATGCACCTTCTTTTTTAAAAAGGAAGCACTGTGATATTTTATTTATTTTGTTACATGTTTAACATAAACCATTTATGCATCCGGGATGTTATGTTTTGCGGGAGGCTAGTTTTGTGCGGTGTCATAGTTTGCATGGGTATTCCAGTTGGCTGGAAATTTTCAGAAATTTTTTTCAGCTTGAGTTGGCATCTCCAAGTGTTGTTAAAGAGACTGAAGAAGTTCCTGCATGAAATAACTTTGCTTTTACACTAAGTACTTTCATGACTGTGGAAACAAACAAAAAAGCGGTAGAAAAACACTGTCTGATATAGCAAACAGCCTTTGTTTGAATTTTTATACATTTTTGCTTCAATGCATCGATACACACCCAGTTGAAGTAAGGATGACCTGACTACTATCATTGCATAATAATAATTACTGACAAGGGTGGAGTAATAATGATGATTATTTTTTTTTTGTTACAGGCTCTGTTGCCGAGTTTTGAGGAAGTTCATGCGCTAGCCACTGCCAATTTGGTAGCATCTACTCAACGTGACATAGCTAAACAGTTAGCTGAAGCTAGCAATAGTGCCCCTGAGCCAGGTAGACAGAAAGCTCAGGAGAAAAGAGACAAGAAACAAGATGCAAAAGATTCTTCAAAGAAAGAAAAACCAGAATGTTTCAGTAAGTTTTATTCACATGTGCCATGTGCATAGGACAGCAGCAACAACCTAAGATGTACTGTTAACTCTCACCCTGTGACCCCCACTCAAAGCCCGCTGTCTGGTCAGTGACCTTACTCACGGAGAATCGTGCCTGGGTCGCACTGACCCTTGCTGATGCACAATGACCACACTACCGCTGTCCACATGGCTCAGTTTTTATTGATTGGTATGAAAACATATGTTGCTATGCTTTATCACGCTTGTTAATGGATTAACCAGCGAAACCTTTGTCTGTAAGTCTCTGACCAATGATCTGACTTATGAAACTAAAATGACAGCTGTACTTTTGGTGAGAACAAAGCATGATAACTAGCCACGCCCTCCCAAGCCCTAAACAAATGGTTTCATCCTGATTGACACATACTAATGAACCAATGTGGGCATTTGGGGCAAAGATCATTTCAGAGCTTGTTTCTGATTGGTTCTTAGATGCAGACAACTCTAGATGATGGTCAGCTTGTGAGAAAATGAGATAATCAGATTTATCGAGCAGCACTTTCGCATGTCGATGTTACATCTTTTGAAAGAGTGGGGAGAGCCTTTGAATGCTTAGTGTCTTTGTGATTCCGACCAGTGGTTCACTGGTTAACTTGTCACAATGCCTTTGATTTAGAAGAGATACAGTGAGCAATAAGATGGTGGTTACGTCTCAAAGAGGTCAGTGACCTGACGCGTGAAAATCTGGCTTGCGTGCTGTGTGGTCAGCTTGACCTTACCGACTTTGTCCGCCCGTGCAGAGTGAGTGCATGGAAAGTTGATGCCGGCATATGCCGCCCTTCGCAGGGTGAGAGTTATAATTAAATTGGATTATTAGAAAAAAAGTTACACCTCACATTCAAAGCCAGAAAATACAGAATTTATTGGAATCTGAGGATGCAGTTACGATAAATATTATCTTAGAATTGCCCTAAAACAGGTTTTTACATTTACAGCTAAGGTTATCTGAAGTTGCTTTGAACTCATCAACCCAGAATACATTGTGTTAACTTTCATCCATGTCTAGACAAATTCCCCAGGTATTTATTTTATGTTTGTTATTGAGTTTCAGGAGATGAGAAATTAGAAGGAAATATTTACAGGTAATTGCATTAAAGTAAAATTTTACGTTATTTGAACTGCAAAGAATAAAATTTCTTTGAAAAACTCATTTTGAGGAAAAACTGCTTATAAGTTAATTGTCAGATTCTAACGTATGTGGGACTTTAAAAATGTGTAAATCTAAGAATAAGATTGCACCAAAAGCACAAAATACCAAGAACTATATGGGCAATTCCACCTGGTTCCTTGACAAAATCTTATATTGAAGCCCAATTTTCAAATTTGACCAATCAGCTTTAAAATGATCATGTATGTCCTTAAGACATTCATGTTTCATGCCCAAAAATATCAGACCACCATGTCCAGCCGTTTGTTTGATATTGAGCACTACTCTCTAAATCTTTGCACGAGGGGCAAAGTGTGGCCCTCTGCAGAGGGTAATCAGAATTTAAGCTAGGAAAATCCTCATAATAGGACGTATCGCAACATCATAATTATAAATGCAGCGTCTAAAACAATGAAACTGGTGCTAGGCACTGCATAATCTAAAGAGTGGACTATCCTTGTCAACAGGACAGGGATGCAGCAATTTACAAGCCAAACTAATTTGAAAATACCATTCATTCATACTAACAGACTTATAAACGCATATTTTTCATCCATTTTTTAACTGTAATTTGAACGGCACGTTTTCATTGTCATATTCATAGCCAGAGATTTTGTTATTCTACCATCTCATAAAGTTTCTCGAAAAGAACCCATTAACATTAAATGGCAGAAAGTGCTTAAGTGGCATCTCTGTGACACAACGATGTGCAGCGATCTCGGAGAAGTGGCTATCTACCGTTGCGGTATAGGTTCGCTCGACCTTTCAAGTTAAGTGATGTTCTTGATACGTTCAACTGATTTTGATCACAGTTGTCTAGATCTAGACTATATTATTATGCTTTGATAGCTCTTGCTGTGTGCGTAGAGTAAATTATTCTTAGATTACCTCATACAAACAAAAAAAAGCCACACAAACTCTTTCACTCTACTCTGTACCTTTCGATTAGGATGAAAATGACCGCATAGTGAAAAACATGCATAAAT
Organism: Onchidella celtica; assembly: GCA_963931925.1. Taxonomy (NCBI): domain Eukaryota; kingdom Metazoa; phylum Mollusca; class Gastropoda; order Systellommatophora; family Onchidiidae; genus Onchidella; species Onchidella celtica. The sequence continues at coordinate 56,942,534 of OZ007569.1, read as the reverse complement.
CTAGGTAAAATCAGGTCACTCTTTGATTATAAGTCTATTTTTATCCCCACTATTCTGCTGTCTACGTGGCCACATTGACGAATTCAGGCTATGCCCTAGCTAGCTTCGGGGGGCAGTCAGGTCTTCTTCGTCTTTGTTAATCACTGATTATCTACCAGTTCATAAGGTGTAGGTCCCTATAAAGATGCTTTTCGGTGAGGGATGTTGGACTATGTAACAAACGCAAATAGTGAGGTAGAATTGAATGCTGAACTGACTAAATGGACTTGGAGTTGGGCTCGATCTGGACAGCACAGTAATTCTAAAATTAATATTCGAAGGGTAATCACTGATTATTTGATTATGAGGAAGCCTCGCCCCTGCTTTGCACAGTCTTAAACATAACAGGACAAAAAGGACTAGCACAGAATTCACTGAATACAAAATATTTCAATGTGTTTTGATGATACTTTTAATTTACACACCAAAAGTGCCTCATAAAAAGAAAATTGAATTTATGCTCTCAAAACATTGAATATAGCTTCATGTGAAAATCTTAAACGTTACTGGACAAAAAAACTTATTTCCATTACCACAAATAAACTAAATTGTATACTTCTAGTAACAGATTGTCTGTATTTATGAAACAAGATATAAAAATGAGGATGATTACACCACACTTACACATTTGGGCCGCGCAGGTTAACTCATACTTTAGTACAAAAGAGAAAATTTCAAATTACATCAGTTAATTGCAACAGGACAAAAATTCTAAGAGTGTCCATTTGAATTACATGAACTGAATGTCTTGTGTGACATAAATCAGAATACACCAATCTTGATAGTGCTTGAGAAATAAAATACTATAATAAACTCTTAGCCCTCACCCTGCGCAGTTTGCCGCCCATGTTTCCCAAGCCGCACGGACGGCAAAAGTCAGCAAGGTCAAGCTGACCGCACCACGCACAAGCCTTATTTTCACGCGTCGGGTCACTGACCTTTTTGAGACGTAACCACCATGTTATTGTTCACTGTACACATGGACTCCAACCTGCAACTTAGTTCGGGAGCTGTGGGCGGGCCCAAGCCTATCAGGTTTCGGTTGACAGTTAGGCCGTCTCCATCCGTTCCACCTGAGTGCACTTGAAACCAGTAAGAAGTCAAAACTGGCCTGATTTCATCATTTTTACCAAACTTTGAAATTTAATATCTTGATGATAACCAAGTGACCTACAACAACATGTGACATGTGCAATCAAAGTTTAACATGCGCCCTATAACATAAGACACTGAAAAAGTGAAAAAAATGACGACATGCCACATTCACCCTGCCTCCAAGAAAGGCATGCAAATTATTTAAAAAAACATACAATTTCATATCAAATTAATTATTATTACAAAACGCGAGATATCCCAAACAAACTGTGTCGACTATAAATACAGGCAACTATAGCACTTGACACTGTCAAGTTTCCATTTGCATCTACTTCTTCAGAAGTGAGATATTAAGTCTTTAGTAGTGGCTTCATTTAAAAATGCATGATAAAGTCGCTCCTTTAGTCTCTCTGTCTCTCTCTCTCTCTCCCTCCCTCCTTCTCTCTCTCTCTCTCTTCCCTCTCTCTCTTTCTCTCTCCATCTCTCTCTCTCTCAATCAATCAAAGATTCTCAGTCACACTTCCTTTTTGTTTATGAATATAACAAAGTGGAATTATTCACAGATATAATAAAAAAAAGATTAGATTAAGCTATTAAAGCTTTTGAAACACATGACATCTAGTCAGCCGTCTATGTAACTAGTTCGTGTGAATGATACAGTTGTACTTAATATTACCAAAACAAATAAATATGCACACCAGACATCCTGGACCGTTTTCTTGACTAATTCATGTTGTGTGGCAGTAATGGGCTCTAGCTTCAACTTGCTCATACGGATAATGCATTTTTGGCATATTTTTGCAGAATCCCTGCTGTCATCCGAAGTGATATCTATTGCAAAGTAGATAAGTAATTCAGAACGAAATGGTGCACAGTCTCTTGGTCTTATTTGCCTTAACATCAGCAGAGCTCTGCACACGAAGGCTACAAACATGACAGAGTTTATTGATCAGATCAGTGTGACTGAACAGTGTATGTTCCATTGTAGCCGATTTTTCTGAAAATCAATAATTGAACTATCCCTTACTTAAGGCTATTATAAAATGATGTCATTAATAGATATATCAAAAACTAGAAGATTCAGGAAGAGACAGGTGAGGAAAGCTAAAGAGAGACGAAGTCGGAAAGAGAGAGCAATACACCCAGTTATTAATATGATATAAATTTCCATAAAAGGAGTAACATAGAAGTGTTCAATTGTATCTTCCCCATCTCCTCCTCCTCTCTCTCTCTCTCACATATACACAAACAAACACACACACTCTCTCTATCTCACACACATCCACAAACACTTTCTCTCTTCAAGTGGAACTAACAACTAACCCCTAGGAGGGAAAAACAGTTCCTGTAGGCAGCAAAAGAAGTAGATGCATTTAATTTTTGCAGGTCTGCATTAGGCATAGGTTCCTCTATCCCTGGATGGTTAACTAAATACTGTAATATCTCGCAATCTTTAGATAATTAAGTTTAAACGGAGCCATGCCTAAATTTTCAAGCACTTTTAATCGCGATCCATAAAGAAAAAGTGTCTATTAAAAGACTTATTGAAATGTTCTCCTCATAAAACTTATATCACTGTAAAGAGGAATTGTTTATCTGTTTCTTTATCAATTTATCTCATCGATATACTTTCACAATACACACAAGGCGATCGCAAAAACTTGAAAAAGAAACAAGAGAGTGAGATTAAATTTTAATCCTCAAGTGAGGATCAAGCAAGCCCCCCACAGGTAAAAACGGATCGGATTATGGGTAGCCCTGGTACAGGCCGTGGTTACTGGGCAATAAATCTGTCAACCTGCACCGCCTACTAGACCAAACTAAGTTGCTGAATCAGTAGAGGAATGGAGCCCATGTGTGTATCTCTTCTAAATCAAACGAATTGTGACATGGACATGTTAACCAGTGAACCACTGGTCTGAATCACAAAGACTAAGCTTTCAAAGGCTCTCCCCACACTTCAAAAGATGTAACATCGACATGTGAACTGTTGCACAACAAATTTTCAATATTATCTCATTTTCTCACAAGTTGACCACCATCTGGAGTTGTCTGTATCTAAGAACCAATCAGAAACAAGCTCTGAAATAATCTTTGCCTCAAATACCCACATTGGTTTATTATAATTCTAATAATAATAGTTCGTCCATCAGGTATGATGATGACCTTAACAACACCAGAGGAATAAAGAACAGAAATTGTTGAGAATTTCAACACATGGACAATAAAGAGAACTAAAGGACACAGAGGACAGAATGGAAAGACTGTTCTTTCATGACTTATGGCTTCTCATGTGACTGATAAGTCCTATTTTTGCCCTGCAGACCCTTCTGCATAAATGACAAGAGTGCTCCGTTGGTTCAGTACCACTGGGCCTTTTCTTGCGCCGTTCTCTTTTTTTGATAGCCTGCTGGACTCTGTCAGCTTCCCATGCTTTGCTGCCTCTGGTAAGGGCCGCCCTCCAATTTGCACGATCAAGCGAGAGCTTTTCCCACTCACTCACATCAATGGCAAAGGCCTTCAGTGATTGCTTGAGAGTGTCTTTGTAACGTCTCTTTGGGGCCCCAACATTCCTCGTTCCATTGGAGAGCTCAGAGAAGAAGATTTGCTAGGGAGTCTGGAGTCGGGCATTCTGACAACATGTCCTGCCCAACGTAGCTGAATTTTTTTCAGGTGGCAGAAGATGCTCAATTCCTTGGCACGATTGAGGACCTCAGTGTCTGGAATTTTATCCTGCCATTTGATCCTTAGGATCTTTCTAAGGCAGGCCAGATGAAAGTGATTTAGCTTTCTGGCATGCGATTGGTACACTGTCCAGGTTTCAGCCCCATAGAGTAGGGTGGGAAGGACCACAGCATTGTACACTTTCAGCTTAGTGTCTGTGCGAATGCCGGCAACATCCCACACTCTCTTTCGAAGCCTGCCAAATGCAGAGCTGGCTTTGCTGATTCTTGAGAGAATTTCAGTATCAACACGAGCCGCGGAAGACAGTGTACTGCCAAGATAGGTGAAGTTCTCCGACACCTTCAGAAGACTGTCATGGACTTTGATATTTGGGGTCACAGGATACTTGTCGTCTGGAGTAGGCTGATGGAGCACTTCCATCTTCTTTGTGCTTATTGTGAGGCCAAAGTTGTCACAGGCACTAGAGAACTTATCAACACAGTTTTGCATGCTATCCTCATCGTGTGCCAGAAGTGCACAATCATCAGCAAATAGTAGGTCACAGACTTGAGTACTTTTGGTTTTGGTTTTTGCCTGAAGTCTCCTGAGGTTGAATAGACTGCCATCAGTTCGGTACTTGATGCTTACCCCTTGAGGAGGAGAGCTAAAGGCTTCTTGTAGCATTGCAGAGAACATGATGCTGAACAGAGTTGGGGCTGAGACACAACCCTGTTTTACCCCATTTGTGACAGCAAAGGGCTCTGAAAAACTGCCGTTGCTTTTGACTGCAGCTTGCATGCCATCATGAAACTGCCGCACTATTGTGATGAATTCGGGTGGACACCCAAACTTCGCCAAGATTTTCCAGAGGCCTTCACGACACACTGTGTCAAATGCTTTTGTGAGGTCAACAAATGTGATATACAGCGCTTTATTTTGTTCCATGCATTTTTCCTGAATCTGTCTGGCAGCAAAAATCATATCCGCCGTTCCCCTCTCTTTACGAAAGCCACATTGGCTCTCGGGAAGCAAGTCATTTGACGAGAGGTGATCAAGAAGGCGATTCAGAAGCATTCTTGCCAATATTTTGCCAGCAATTGAAAGTAGAGAGATTCCCCGATGGTTGTCACAGACTTGGCTGTCCCCTTTGTTTTTGTACAGATGGATGATTGAAGCATCTTTGAAGTCCTGTGGCAGCTTCCCTGCTTTCAACATATGATTGAACAACTCGGTCAACCTTTCAATAAGCTTTTCTCCACCGAAGGCATACACCTCAGCAGGAATTGAATCCACGCCTGGTGATTTGTTAAAGGACATCTGATTTGTGGCAGTTCGGGTCTCATTTGCTGTGAATGGCTTGGCAAGAGCTGCATTAATAGGAGTCTGAGGGAGGCGGTCAATGGACTCAGTATTTATATTTGATGGCCGATTTAGCACACCTCCGAAATGTTCTGCCCAACGCTGAATTATGGCATTCAATTCAACAATGCGTGTTGAACCATCTGACGCAAGAAGTGGTGTAGTGCCAGAGCGGGATGGTCCAAACACAGCTCGGAGGCTCTCAAAGAACTTTCTAGTGTTGTTTGTGTCGGCATATTTCTGAGTTTCTCTTACTCGCTCTTCAAGCCAGTCATTTTTCATTTTCCTCAGCTTCTTCTGGAGTACACCCTTACATGCACGCAGTGCATCAGCTTTTGCTGTGGAAGAGGGGTCACTGCAGTGAGCTTGGATGAGACTATTTTTTTCTTTGATGAGCACTTTGATTTCATTATCATTATCATTGAACCAGAAGAGGGACAGCAAAGAATACATCTGACGTGATACTGCGTGTCGTAAGAGGCGACTAAAGGTGCAAAGGTCCTGGTCTCCCGAGAAGAGCCAGTTGGCGGTGGGCCAACTACCCACCCTGTAAAAATAAACCAGTTACAGAAACACAAGCAAATACTTTAAATCAGTCTTTTATCTTGGGAGAAGGGGGAGCATCTGCACCTGTAGATTCAATGAAGGACAATGGACAAAGCCGAAAGGACTCCACTGGCCCGACTGCTCCTTCATCAAACAAGTCACTCCGGATTGCGTCGTGGAATGTCCGCTCCATGTATGAAGCAGGAAAGAGTGCCCAGGTTACAATGGAGATGAGGCGATACAGACTGCACATACTTGGAGTTAGCGAGACCCGCTGGATACAGTCCGGACTGAAACAACTTAATTCTGGGGAAAAGATTTTGTATTCTGGAAGGGAGGACAAAAAGCATACAGAAGGAGTAGCGATCATCTTGAGCAAGCACGCCCAAAGGTCACTGAGGGGATGGGAACCCTACGGAAGGAGAATTATATTGGCATCATTTACTACAAAGAACAAGAACATCAACATGAACATTGTGCAGATATACGCCCCAACAAATGAAGCAACCGATGAGGACAAGGACGATTTCTACAACCAGCTTCAGGAAATAGTTGACACATTGCCAAGAAAAGATGTGAACATTATAATGGGAGACGCCAATGCCAAGATAGGACAGGACAATACAGGGTATGAGGACATTATGGGGTGCAATGGTTTGGGACAAATGAATGAGAATGGAGAGCGGTTTGCAAGTTTCTGCGCATTTAACAGCTATGTGATTGGAGGTTCAGTATTCCCACACAAGAGGATCCATAAGGCCACTTGGATTTCACCGGATGGAGTAACTGAAAACCAGATTGACCACTTTTGCATCACCCGACGATTCAGACGCTCACTGGAGGATGTCATAGTACAGAGAGGAGCTGATGTTGGATCTGACCATCACATGCTGCTGGCAAGACTCAAACTCCGCCTCAAGAAACAAGGTACCAGAGCAGGAACAAAGAGGAGAAAGTTTCAAGTGAGCCTTCTGGATGGAGACAAGAAGGAAGAGTTCCAGCTGACACTGAGGAATAGATTCAAACCCCTTGTTGACCTCGAAGAGACAGTAGATTTGGAGACTCACTGGGCTAAGGTAAAAGGAGTATTTACATCGACATGTCAGGATGTTCTTGGGGAAAAGAAAGTGGAACACAAGGAATGGATCAGTCAAAAATCACTGGACTTGATAAGGATAAGAAGAGACCTAAAAGAACAGGTAAATGCAAGTCGTACAAGAAGCTCAAGAGTTGGTAACCAGGAAGAGTACCGAGCATCAGCTAAAGAGGTCAAAAAATCAATTAAAAAAGACAAAGAGGAGTTCATAGGAATGTTAGCAGAGAAAGCAGAGAAGGCAGCAACAGGAGGACACACGAGGATCCTCTACCAGACTACAAAGACTCTTGCTGGAAAATATGGAAAACCGGAAGTTCCTGTCAAGGATTGCAACAGGAAGGCTATTTTTGGAAAGGAAGCTCAGGCAAAAAGATGGATAGAACATTTTAGTAGCCTCTTGAACAGACCTCCACCAAGCAACCCACCCGACATTCTACCCGCAAGAAATGATTTACCGATCAGTTGCGACCCTCCGACTAAAGCAGAGATTAATGATGCCATAAAGCAGTTAAATCGAGGCAAGGCAGCTGGACCAGACCAGATCCCACCAGAGGCGCTGAAGGCAGATGCTGCTGGGGCTGCAGAGGATCTGCACTCACTATTCTCGAGGATTTGGATCGGAGGCAAGTTTCCAAAGGACTGGAAGGAAGGACACCTCGTGAAGCTTCCAAAAAAAGGGGACCTCAGCAATTGTAGTAACTACAGAGGAATCACACTTCTCTCCATCCCAGGAAAGGTTTTCAATCGGATTATTCTCAAGCGAATACAGAATGCAACAGACCCAAAACTTCGTGAGGAGCAAGCTGGTTTCAGGAGTAATCGATCAACCACCGACCAGATCGCCACGCTGAGAATTATAGTAGAGCAGTCGCTAGAGTGGAACTCCCAACTGATAGTGAACTTCCTTGACTACGAGAAGGCCTTTGATAGCATCGATAGAGAAACGCTGTGGAGAATATTGAGACATTATGGAATCCCAGAGAAGATGGTGAATCTTATCAAGAGCATGTATGAGGGGACAAGTTGCAGAGTCGTACACGATGGTGAGCTTACTGACAGCTTTGATATCAAGACTGGTGTTAGGCAGGGTTGTTTGCTGTCCCCATTTCTGTTTATTCTGGTGATTGATTGGCTTATGAAAGAAACCACCAATGGAGGAAGAAATGGCATACAATGGACCCCATGGACACAGCTGGACGATCTAGATTTTGCAGATGACTTGGCACTATTGTCGCACACACACGACCAGATGCAAGCAAAGACTACAGCCCTAAACAAAATTTCAGAATCTATTGGATTGAGGATACATCCTGCGAAGTCGAAGGTCCTAAAAATTGTTGCACCCCCAAGCGAACAAGTCAAAGTAGGAGATCAACCACTGGAAGATGTAGAGTCCTTCTGCTATCTTGGTAGTATCATTGACAATAAGGGAGGAACAGAGGCAGAAGTCAAAGCACGAATTGGAAAGGCACAGGCAGCTTTCACGTCCTTAAGCAAGATTTGGAGAACCAAGGATATATCTCTAAAAACAAAGCTGAGGATATTCAACTCGAACGTGAAGTCAGTCCTGTTGTATGGATGTGAGACTTGGAATGCGTCCCAGGCCTGCATAAAGAGAATCCAAGTTTTCATCAACAGATGTTTGAGGAAGCTACTTAAGATCAGATGGACAGACAAGGTCAGCAATGAAATTGTTTGGAAAAGAACAAGACAGAGCCCAGTCAGAGAGGAAATTGGTAGGAGGCGATGGAGATGGATCGGCCACACTCTCAGGAGGCCAGGAAACAGCATCGCGAAGAAGGTATTGGATTGGAATCCCCAGGGCAAGAGATCAAGAGGAAGGCCGCGCGGAACGTGGAGAAGAGCCAGAGAAAATGATGTGCAACGAAGCGGAAAGACTTGGAATAATGTAAAGAGGCTGGCCCATGATAGAGAGGGATGGAAAGTGTTTGTTGGTGGCCTATACCCTGATCCAGGGTGAGAAAGGCAATGATGATGATGATGATCATTGAACCAGTCCTGGTGCTTGCGGACAGGAAAACCAACTGTGCTGCTGGCGCAAGAGTGTACAGTCGTATTTAGGTCAGTCCAGCTCTGTTCAATGTTCTCAGGGTCAAAAGTCACGCAATCCAATTTTGAGGAGAGTTCTGATGAGAGCTCGCTCTGTTTCTCAGCTGAGCAGAGTTTTGAAACATTTAGGCGTTTAGGTGGCGCTTTCCCTTGAGGGCGTCTATTGCGCCTCAATGTTAGTCTGAGCTTGCAAACAATGAGTCTGTGGTCAGTTCCACACTCGGCACCACACATCGCCTTTGTTACAAGGACATCCTTTCTGTCAGTCTTCCTCACAATGACATAGTCTATGAGATGCCAATGCTTTGAGCGGGGATGCATCCATGACGTTCTGTTTCTCACGGGGAGACTAAAATTTGTGTTGGTAATGAACAGGCCAAATTCAGCGCACAAAGTAAGTAAGCGCAACCCATTGTTATTGCATGAACCAACTCCATGAGGGCCAAAAACATTTGGCCACGCTGAGATTTCGGAGCCAACCCTAGCATTGAAGTCCCCCAAGAGAATCAGCTTATCAGCTGCCGGGACAGAGCATATGACAGATTCTAGATCAGAATAGAACTTGTCTTTGGCTTCATCTGGGTTTGTCATGGTGGGCGCATATGCGCTAATGAGGGTGGCTGACTGGCTTTTCCCAACTGGGATCCTGAGTGTCATTAGCCTCTCATTTATTTCAATTGGCATGGACTGCAAGTTTCTGAAACCCTACCCTGAAATCCTTGTTGGGGTGACCTTACTTGGAGAAACGAAAATCGTTACGGAAACAGCAACATGGAAAAACCAACGTTCTGGATGTGATGGACCTTCTGAGTACCTCGCGACTCGTATGAATGCAAGTAGTGAAAGCCGAAAGGAAACTGCTAGCAGGATGAAGGAGGAACTGAACACCGCCAAAACCAAGACCAGGATTGGATACTGGAATGTTAGAACAATGTATGAATCGGGTAAGTTAGCACAAGTAACATCAGAGATGAGGCGCTACAACCTACACATCCTGGGTGTAAGTGAGAGCAGATGGACTGGATCTGGAAGGATCAAAACATCCACTGGAGAAACCGTTCTCTACTCTGGAAGAGAGGATGACCAACATCATGAAGGAGTAGCCATCATCCTAAAGAAAGGACTGGACAAATGCTTGTTGGAGTGGAAACCAGTCAATAGCAGGCTGATGAGGATGAGGATGAAAGGACGACACACAAACATCACTGTCATCCAATGTTATGCACCAACCAACGAAAACGACAACACAGACAAAGACTGGAACAAGGAATGACAATGGAGAAAGGCTTGTGGATTTTTGTGCCTTGAACAACTTAGTCATCGGAGGGACCCTTTTCACACACAGAGAAATTCACAAACTCACATGGAATTCTCCAAATGGAAGAGACAAGAACCAAATAGACCATTTGATGATCAACGGTATGTGGAGACGATCCCTTCTAGATGTGAAAGTGAAAAGAGGAGCTGACGTAGCCAGCGACCACCATCTAGTGGCAGCACTTATCAAAATTAAACTGAACAAGACCGGAATCAAGACATCAAAGCAAAGACACCTTAATATTCAGAAACTGAGAGATGCAAGTGTTAGAAATGCCTTCAACATACAAGTCAAGAACCGATTCCAGGCTCTACGAGAGTCTGATAAGAACAACCCTAAAGAAAGAGGAATCGATTCAGAGTGGAAAAGAGTAACTACAGTGTACACAGAGAGCAGTGTAGCCTGCCTTGGATTTAATGAGAAAGGGAAAAGCAAGGAGTGGATCCAACAAAGAACATGGGATGTGATCGAGGAGAGGAAAGTCATGAAAAAGAAACTCCTACAAGTGAAATCGGAAAGGCTGAAAGAGAGGTACCAACATAGCTACACAGAGTTAAATAAGAAAGTGAAGAGACTAGTAAAGAAAGATAAACGAGAAGCCATGGAACAGCTAGTGGCAGATGCGGAGGAGGCAGCAGCAAGAGGAGAACAGGGTAAGCTCCACAAGATCACTAAGCGCATTTGTGGCAAGTACGGTGGAAGACCAAGTGTTCCAATCAAAGACAAGAATGGGAAACTACTGACTACAGAACGAGAACAGGATACACGCTGGACAGAGCACTTTCAGGAATTACTAAACCGGCCACCACCTGAAGATAGAATAATAATACAAGATGCTGCTGAAGACCTTGACATCAACATAGATCCATCAAAGAAAGAAGAGATAGTGGCAGCAATAAAGAGCCTAAAAAACAGCAAAGCCCCAGGAAAAGACAACTTGACTGCAGAACTGTTCAAAGCAGATCCGGATCAGTCAGCCACCATCCTTCAGCCACTGTTCACAGCTATCTGGGAAGCAGAAGCAGTACCAAAGAGCTGGAATGAAGGCAGAATAGTGAAAATACCCAAGAAAGGAGCACTCAGCGATTGCAACAACTGGCGTGGTATCACTCTCCTTTCTATACCCAGCAAAATCCTTGCCAAGATCATTGTGCAACGTATGTCAGATGCTGTGGACAAGACACTGAGAAAGGAACAGGCCGGATTCCGAAAGGGGAAAGGATGCATTGACCAGATCTTCACACTCCGAAACATCATAGAACAGTGTTCAGAATGGCAAAGGCAGCTCTATGTGAACTTCGTTGACTTCGAAAAGGCCTTCGACAGCATCCACAGAGAGAGTATATGGCGCATTCTTCGGCACTATGGGATTCCCAGCAAGCTTGTTGAACTCATCAAAAGCTTTTACAAGAACTTCAGTTGCAGTGTCGGAAACAGTGATGCATCCTTTGAAGTGAAAACTGGTGTACGGCAAGGATGTGTGATGTCAACAATTTTGTTTAACCTCGTAATCGACTGGATTATGCGGAAAACTACAGAGGATGCACCAAGAGGCATCAGATGGACACTCTTCGACAACCTAGAGGATTTGGACTTTGCGGATGACCTTGCGCTATTGTCACATAGTCACCAACACATGCAAGATAAGACGCAGAGACTACATAATTTTGGATGCAAAGTAGGCCTTCGGATTAGCCAGAAGAAGACAGAGATTATGACCCTAAATGTAGACACTCCAGCACCAGTGCAAGTAGATGACAAGAACCTCACCACGACGGACAAATTTAAATACCTTGGTAGCATTATCAGACCAGAGGGTGGCACAAAGGAGGACATCCAAAGTAGGCTGGGAAATGCAAGGGCTGTCTTTCAAAGTATGAGCAACATCTGGAAATCGACACAATACGGCATCAACACCAAGATCAGACTGTACCAAAGCTGTGTCCTATCTACACTCCTGCATGGATCAGAGTGTTGGCGAATGACAGAAGGTGACCTCGCCAAGTTGTCTTCCTTCCACACCACATGTCTTCGTAGGATTCTCCGCATCTTTTGGCCAAACAAGATTTCTAATCAGGAACTACTAAGGCGATGCAAGCAAGAAGAAATAGCCAACATCATCACGAAGAGACGATGGAGATGGCTCGGACACGTGCTGCGAAAGGAAGCAAATTCTATAACCAAAACAGCACTTCAGTGGACACCGGAGGGACGGCGCAAGCGAGGCAGACCCAAGGCAACCTGGCGGAGAACAATCGAGGCAGAGATGAAATCCTTCAATCACTCATGGGGAACTCTCGCAAAGATGGCCCAGGACAGACAGGGCTGGAGATCCTTTGTTGCTGCCCTAAGCACCAGTGGGTGCAACAGGAAATAGTAGTAGTAGTAGCAAGTTTCTGACAAGGTCATTTTTAATTGCAAACCCAACACCATGCTGTCTCGGTTCGACAGCACCCTTGCCTTTCCAGAAGAAGGTGTATCCACCACTGAGCTCTTTGAGTTGGCCACTATCAGGGAGTCTGGTCTCACTGAGTGCCACTATGTCCAGGTTGTACCTGCTGAGCTCAATGGCAATAAGTGCAGTGCGTCTTTCCGGGTTGTTTGAGTTGTCCTGTAGTGTGCGTATATTCCAGGCTCCTAACCTGAGTAAGCTGAATTTCTTTTTGTTTCGACCGCAAAAAGGGATCCCCACTGGTCGCGGTATACCAGTCAGGGTGATGTGAAGTGGGCTTTCTTTGGGGCACCTTTTCTAGCCCCTTCCTCAGTTGAGGTGAGCAGTGCTATCCTTAAATAAGGCTGCTCAGCTACTGTGGGTGCTGCCTCCCCACGCCTCCACTTCAATCGACGATGAAGCGACCATAGCCCACAGCCACCAACGTGTAGGTCTGTGCTAACAGCTTCCAGTCTATCCAAACCTGCTGCCACCGCACTCGCCCATCGCCGTTGGAATTTTGAGAGGAAAGAAGGCGAACGCAAAGATGAAAGAAGACGAGGTGAGTGTTAAGACTGGCGCAAAGAATTTGTTTTTAGTGAGAAAGAGCTGCGCAAACATCAGACTCACTCTCTCGCCTGGACACAACTTATCCAAGTGGCAAGACAGGGTCAAGACGACTGGAAATATATCCAGGTGCAGGAGGATGCCAGAGGGACAGTCATATTGCCTGACCGGCTGCCTGTAGGCTACTCCACAGCCTCGCAGTCCCAACTGACTAGGGTGAAAGACCCAAACCAAAGAACACCAATACTGGTGGATGCTCTGTGTCACGATATCCAGGCCAGAGTGACGGTATATTGCCATCTGCCCTATCAATCAACCACTGGCCTGCTGCCGCCAGCTTCGAAGCAGCGTCCGGGAAGTTTGCTCAATTCTTCGTCTGTGATTTAGGCAAACAAGCCTATGACCACACCGCTACCGGGGGCCAATGTGAAGGACTCAAGTACTGAGGGTCACATTGTGCCCTAGCATGTGGCCGTTGGGTTAGATGAAACCTCCTCCGCCCTGGCCGTTTGCACTGAGAGGTGCACGCCCACTGATACCATGCTAGCGTACCAGTTCATGAAACAGGTTGTACTGGATTACATGTTACCAGTAGCAGATTTTTCTGACCTGACCAAAAGGTCAGAGGCACATTGGTTTATTAGTATGTGTCAATCAGGACGAAACCATTTATGTAGGGCTTGGGAGGGCGTGGCTAGTTATCATGCTTCGTTCTCACGGAAAGCTGTCAGTTTGGAATCATAAGTCAGATCATTGGTTAGAGACTGACAGACAAAGATTTTGCTGGTTAATTCATTATCAACCGTGATAAGGCATAGCAGCGAATGTTTTCATACCGATCAATAGAAACCGAACCGCGTGGACAGCGTATGTGGTCATCGCATAGCGGCAAGGGTCAGTGACCCCAGATAAGATTCTCTGTGAGTAAGGTCACTGACTGGACAGCGGGCTTTGCGGGTAGCGCGTGGGGTGAGAGTTAGTATTCTCTGGAGCATGAAATAAAATTGTAAACTTGGGTCTTAAAGGTAACAGGACAAAAAAAAAAAAGGATACATTAAGAATCACGACAATTATCAGAACACTATGAAAACCAAATCGCCAATCAAAGAGCACAACGTTTCATTCATTTATATCATACTTTTACAAGAGGTCTTGTTGCCAAGTATATTGCAGTTAATCCAAACCATAAACATCAAGTTTTATCTCTCAGGTCCATCAGTGCTTTACCACCGCGCATGCTAAGAAGCAAAACTGATTACACGTCACTCAACTGCCAGCATCCATACTTAAATGGAGTATAAAATGGTCCAAGCAAACAGTAATGTGATCTAAGCTCTTTAAAACCCCAAGACCGAATAAGTCAGTGACTGTATTTTCATTTTTTCCCCATTAACAACTTAATGGTAACAAGGACATAAAAGGATATCTTGTCCTGCTTGACATGTTACGTTTAGGATGGCCAACTTATCTTCTACTAACAAGCAAATCATAGCAGCTCTTAACCCTCACCCTGCGCAGGGCGGCATTCATGTTTCCCAAGCGCTCACGCCGCACGGACAGCAAAAGTCAGCAAGGGCAAGCTGACCGCGCAAGCCGTATTTTCATGCGTCAGGTCACTGGCCTTTTTGAGTCGTAACCACCATCTTATTGTTCACTATATATCTCTTCTAAATCAAAGGCATTGTGACATGGACATGTTAACCAGTGAACCACTGGTCGGAATCACAAAGTCTAAGCTTTCAAAGGCTCTCCCCACACTTTCAAAAGATGTAACATCGACATGCGAACTGTTGCTCAACAAATTTTCAATATTATCTCATTTTCTCACAAGCTGACCACCATCTGGAGTTGTCTGTATCTAAGAACCAATCAGAAACAAGCTGTGAAATAATCTTTGCCCCAAATGCCCACATTGGTTTATTAGTATGTGTCAATCAGGACGAAACCATCTGTGTAGGGCTTGGGAGGGCGTGGCTAGTTATCATGCTTCGTTCTCACGAAAACTACAGCTGTCAGTTTGGAATCATAAGTCAGATCATTGGTTAGAGACTGACAGACTAAAGTTTTGCTGGTTAATTCATTATCAAGCGTGATAAGGCATAGCAGCGAATGTTTTCATACCGATCAATAAAAACCGAACCACGTGGACAGCGTATGTGGTCATCGTCTAGCGGCACAGGTCAGTGACCCCAGATAAGATTCTCCGTGAGTAAGGTCACTGACGGGGCAGCAGGCTTTACGGGTAGCGCGCAGGGTATGGGTTAACTCACTTGAGACTGGGTTTTTTTTTGGCCAACATGCGCTGGAGACTGAGGTTTTTTGGGGTATTTTAAAAATTCATAAAAACTCACTTAATTAACCCTAGTCCTGCGGGAGGCCACTATATTGGCCTCCCCGCGCAACACGCGAGACACAGGAGGCCATTATTTTGTCCGACACGCTTAACCGCGGGTCCTGCGGGAGGCCACATTTTTGTATAGCCTCATGCATTGTGTATTCGGTTGCCAAGGCTGTCGTTGTTTTTTTTTTTTTTTCACGTTTTTTTTTTTTCCACACTATTTTCGCGTGTTTATCTATCCTGTCACCCCTACTGTATCTAACAAAATGGTATCGTCCGATTACGTTTATTACGATGGAACTATTCGCAACTATTCGTCATACTAGTGTAATAGTAGTGACAGTCTGGAGTTCGAACTGGGGAAAATCTTAGGGAAACTTTTACTTTGATGCTGGTTGTCGTCTACATGTGAAATGAGAAGAAAGGGGCTATGTGCGTATTTGAGACGGCGTTCTACGACTGTAATTATGAATTCGGGTGTAATATTAGGGCATGCTGCATAAGGGCGTCTGTCAGTAGGTTTTTCATCAGGGAAAACTGGGAGAAAATGATCGACTTTGTTGTTGGTCGTTGTCTTTGTTTGATGTGGTAATTAGAGAGATATTGTGTTCCTTTGGTTAAACCGCTTTTCAGTACATGTATGTCCGTGCTCTACGACCTGGAACTGGAAATCAAATCTCTCGCTAAAACTAACATCATAGTACGTGGAAGCTTTACATAGTAGAGGAGGGAGAAGGCAATGTCACGATACATGTGGTTAGTAAATGAAGCGACTGGCTTAAAAAATAATTTGTTCACCTGAATGGCCTGACTTAGGGACAGAAAAAGCGCAGAGGTCGTGGGAAAATGATAAAACATGTGTTAAACGGCATGTAAATGCAGAAAATTCTTGATTTGGGGCCTTCCATTTCACAATAAAACCTACTGCATATCATCACAAGTACTTTATCCAAATATCATAGGGGTCCCTTACGATTTATCCACCGCTATTGTTGTTATTGCGTCCTGAAGTATACGCGATACAGGTGTTCACAACGACCCGATTGACCCGACCGCCGAGGTTATCGGCAACACGCGAACGATCGGCTGGCTATCCCCGCACGGGGCGTTACGTGGACGAGTTCACTCAACGCGGGACGAGGGTTAAGATATTGTAATGAAATTTGAACACAAATAAGTTGAACCAAAGCACAACACACTGTAAAAATTTCAATGTTTTATCTAATATGGTTTTGATTTTATAAATTTTTGAAAATTATGTCAATTTTTGTTTTCTGGGAAATTTCGGAAATTGAGTGCGCCTGAGGCATGTACTCAGGGTCTAGATCATCACTCAGATTATAATATCACCAATTATCATCAAAAACTTAAAAAATATTGGTCTCTTTTCTCTTGCGTTTAAAGGATGATAATTTTGTTTACATAGGCAACTCAATAGTTTTAGTTATTGCAATGACTTACCTTGGTTAATCATAGATCCAAAACTATAACTCCTACTTCCGCCAAACTCGGTACGAAATGAAACGAATGGCTCTACATGCATTAGAGACGTGTCACGCAGGACTTGCATGCATAGCATAGGTGATATCGATTGAAAAAGTTGATCTCGCAAGGGGTGCGTGATCCGTCCTCAGCAGAAACGGACCATCACGCAAATCTTGCGTGATCCGTCTCAAGTGAGTTAAAAGACATCAGTTTATTATTTCATGAACTTGATGGTTATCTTCATAATCTAGAAAGATGGATACTGCTCTTGATGAGATGAAACTAGATTAATTGTCTAAATCATAAGCATGACAAGATGTACAGTTTTGTCCGTTTCTTGTTTACAGGCATCGTAAATCCAAGTACGTGACAACTGCAAAGCCGCAACATTCGGTTATTCACAGTTTCAGTTGCAATTTTCCCTGAAAGTTTAATGTCTCTCATGATGGATGGTCAGAAAAATCAATAGAGCAAGCAAAACGACCAATTTATGTCTAAATCGTTACACAGAATTCAATGAATCTTAAACGTTAAATCAGATTTGCCATGGACGAAAACAATCGACTCACTGTCTATGGAAGCCTCCATCTTGAAAGGAAGTGGCGAAGCGGGGTGACTCTCATAAAACTCGGATGCTTGCAGAAACGAGACTCACTTCCGCCCTCAAAGTTTGGGAAACGAAATGAAATGGTTAGATCTTAATTGTAACAAACGGACAAAAATTCGGGTGCCGATATTGCGTAAGCAAGACTCATCAATTGATTGTGAAGTTTTGTATTTCACACTGTCATCAACGAAAGTAATGTTACATTTATAAGCACATCACAAATTCCAGCATTTCTTTTCTCTTTTGTATAAGAAAAGCATAGTAAACATTTTCATGAAAAGCGGACAAAACCGGTTACGTTTAAGGCCGATCTTTGCGGGTATCAGGAACAAAGATTCTTTCTCTGAGAGTTCATCTGACTTCATGGGAAGAAAGAGTTACTTTGCTCTGTCCCTTGGAAATATCAAAAGAATCATTTTGTTCAACTGATGAAGAGAAATTGGGTGTGACATTACGTCTATGGAAAATATAAGATTTTTGGTGGGCAAAACTCAAGTATTTTTCCACTTGCTAGGCCTTTTTCTACATCTTCAGTTGATTTCACAGCCAAGGGGTGCCTCCCCCAGCTTCTGCAATACAAATGCAATGTACGTCACAACATTTTGTTATTATTGAAATAAAAGGTGCTTTTATTCATGAATTCTTTGTGTATGTGTAGTTTTGTCAACGAACCAGGTGGAATTGCCCATATATGTTCTGATGATAACTCTTGATGTTTATGCTGATCTTAAATTTACAGGGAAAATTGAAATAAAGAAAACACCATCCAAATCCAATGGACAAGATCGTGCATCACCACTTCCGGACATCAAAGCAACACAGCACCAGGATCCCAAGGCTCTCATTTGTTCATTTGAAGGCTGTGGTCGGAAGTTTGCATGGCTGAACCATCTCAAATACCATGAACTCACTCACACGTAAGCACAAACCTAGCATTTGATTGGTTTCACATATAAGTTGTTCAGTCAATTTAAAAGGAGTGTGGCAAAGAGGCTGGGAGGTGGTCTCTCACATAGATGATGTGGCTCCTACTGCAGGAGCACATGAGGGCAGATTATTCAGACATTTTATTATTTTTTTTTTCTAGTGAAGGGAGCAGCCCCTTACACAGGTATATATGAAAACTTGATAGGTTTTCCTCACCTCATATTTTGATGGATAGAAAGGAAAGTTTGCAGATACAAAGCATAGAAAGGTGTCCTTCATTCTACTCTAGTTTCATCAAGAGAGTAGGAAAGAACTTGCAGTCCTCTTAGAATGCAGATAGGGATAGTAAATTAAAATGCTCCTTGTACAAGTTGTACATGTGATAGTATACTGTACACATAGTGATTCACATAAGATCTATGCAGCCGGTATATCCACAAAATTCTAATTGTGATCTTGATAAAAAGTGACAAAACCTGGTTATTTCAAAATGAAAATGATCCATTTTAGTGAAATCCTGTACTCAGTTTTCATGTCTTGAACCAGTGCTTGTCAATATTTAACTCACAGGAACAATCGGCAGTTTAAGTGTTCAGTGGAAACTTGTGGTAAGACATTTTACACAGCACAGCGTTTAAGTGTTCATCAGCGTACACACACAGGTGAAAGGCCATTCAAATGTACTCACCAGGACTGTGGTAAAACTTTTGCTACTGCCGGAAATCTGAAGAATCATCAGCGAATTCATACTGGTAATTCTTAAATATTTTTTTCTTATTTAAAACTGAAGAGAACATATGATTTGGAGTTTGAAGTCCGTTTTTCATTTTCACTTTCTGTTTCAATGGTCCAGGTGTCTGGTGCCTTCGGTAAAAAGACAGATCAATTGCATCGCTTATTGTTATTTTTGCGAGTGATGTATGTTGATCCCATTAATCAGTGCAGAGTATAGAGAGCTGTTTGTTAACATTATCATATGTGTTTTAATGAGGTAATAGAGAGGACATTTCAGTATGTTTCATCACTTTTTAATGTTCTTGGGACATTCTGATTTTTCTAGTTCATACCTGGAGATATGGGTTTGAAGAAACTTATTCTTGCTGTCATTCTTGCAGGTGAACAGCCTTATGTCTGTGATCATTTAAACTGTAATCGACGTTTCACAGAACAGTCCAGCCTTCGCAAACACAAACTGACACATTCAGGTAAGGCCTTTGGAAATTCATCAAGTGCGTGAGACACCAATTCAGGTCATTCTTTTTATCGATTCATATTTGAGAGCCAGCTGTTACCAATGCTACAAAATATTCTTTGTCACCTTTAGACATCTTCAGATGCGGATAAATTTTGTTTCATTTCATGAATTGTGTTCTCAATACATTTGTGCAATTTTATCAAATGTATTAGTCATTTTCTCCTAGATGACCAATTTTCCATTTGCAAAATAATTTTTTTTTTAAAATTGTGCATCTTTTTTAGTTGTGAATCTTTTGAATTTGGTGT
Source organism: Onchidella celtica (assembly GCA_963931925.1). Classification (NCBI taxonomy): domain Eukaryota; kingdom Metazoa; phylum Mollusca; class Gastropoda; order Systellommatophora; family Onchidiidae; genus Onchidella; species Onchidella celtica. The sequence continues at coordinate 56,922,489 of OZ007569.1, read as the reverse complement.
AGCCATAATTGGGCTGATGATCCATAAAACCCACACACCTTGCCTCAAACATGTCATTTGCAGGTCAGATGAAATTGTTTTTACATTTCTCCACCCAGGTGACAAACCATTTGGATGCAAAATATGTGGTAAGAAGTTCACGCAAAGTGGCAGTCGACAGCAGCATTTGATCCGTCATCACCTGGATGATGAGATCAGAAACAGTTTCAAGCAAGAGAGAAGTGAGAAGGATGCAGATGATGATGAAGCGGTAGATTCAGAGAGGAAAGAATTGTCAGGCCAGAGTACCGCTACTCTGAAGAAAGAGACAGGCACTGTAGATGCCTTATCATGTTCACCCCAAGTTCTGGTGCTCAATAATGCTTATCCAGGTAAAACTTGTTGCATATTCTCATGGAATAAGAATTTAGTTGATCCTCCCGGGGAAATGATACAGTTCACACTAAAGAGTATAACAAGGAATGTAAGTAAGTACAAATAGCATTAAATTCCTGCCATGAAGCAAACATACTCAAGAGAAGGCACCACCCATACTAATACACATAATATATGCATACAGTAAAACAAGTGTCTGCGCATACTTGCTGCTCAACAACCTAAAAGTTGGAACCAATTTGTGTGAAGCAGGGGCTGGCAAGTTACGCAAAAGCCAATAGTTTTACATCCAGAGTTGTACATACTGGTAGTTGCAGTTTGATAAGAGAAAAATTTCTCGTCCGTATGTTACTATAATTCATCATTGTCTGACAGGTTTGCCAACATCAGAGTCAATTGTATTTTCCCATGGATTGAGTGATCACATAGTGACCGTGAAAGCACAGTCAGTGGAACACCGCATGGCAGATTCAGAGGGTCTGTCGCTTCAACATACATTGCTGAGTTCAGATGGTAGGCTATAAAATTGATATATTCAGTGCAATCCTAACATCGCGACATCAGTGGGACTGTCTGACTCGCGTTGAGTAAAGAGAAAGTTGAAATAGCAGATTACTGCTGGAAGATAAAAGGGAGGTGGGGGAGAATTCAAACGTCACCATTATGTGTAAATAATGCAGTTATGTCCCTTTTTCTTTTAGTCGTCGGCATACTGTCACCCGTTTCTCCAATATCATTGTTGTGTGGAGCAGCTGCGTGGCAGATTTGCCAATATTGGCGAAAGGTTGTAGCTATACATCAATTCCAATGCGCAGTGTTTTACTATTTCTGTTTAACCTTGACCTGACTGTTTCTTTAGAAGAAGTGATGCTACCAATACAGACACAGTACAGCAGTTAACCAAGAGATCTAGGTCAAGTTCTAGTATCAACGGGGCACGAATGTTTTGCGAAAGAAAAAAAAATTACTCAGCCTGTAGTACTCTGGACTTTTACTGCCGTGCGCTTATGCATGGCACTCCACACTTGCGTTTCTGAAGCCAAGGGTCACCCTCTGTGTTCACACACACCTCCTCTCCTACCCCTCCCCGCCAGCATCGCAAAAAGAAATAAAGAGGCCTTATATGCGGGGAGTTGCATGGGCATTTTGGGTAGCACAGTAGTAGATCTAGTGCACTTGTTGTCCTCTGGTCGGGGAGAAATGTATCAATATAAGAGGAAAGAATTGGAATAACATGTTGAGTTACAGTGAAATATTTAGTAGCATTAAAGAAGGAACAGGTTGGGACTTAAAAATTGTGTCGAGTTACCCAGAATGTCGACAAAACCCATGTCGAGATAAGTGGATTGGACTGTATTATTTTGGGGAATGTAGCATGTTTTTATCAGGACTAACTTAACCATTTGTGAAGGTCTAGTGAAAATTAATTAGTCCATGGTCATTCTAAGGAACACAAAAGTAAAAAGCATTCAGATTGTGTACTAAGTCTTGTAATGGGATGGAAGAATTGATTTCCAGCCACCAGATAAAAAAGCAAATTAATCGCATCAGAATAATTGTGTGGAAGGCAGCTGCCGCATTTGTTCTTACAGATGAGACATCATATGGTGCCAGTAATAAATGTAGGAGGTAATGTTGCTTGAATTGTGTAATAGTTGAGTCACATTGTAATGAAAGGGCTGTAAGTTTGTCACAGTGGAAATGGCAGTTTTGCCTTAAAGGTTTGGAAATGTTTTTTCTGGTCAAGTGGTCATTCTAAGCTCTGAGATAATCAAGATAATTATGTTGTTATATTTTCACAAATTGAAGACTACCCACAGCTTGCCATTGAAATTTAGCGGCAGGAAGTTTTAACTACAGTGTTACAAAGACTCTATCCCTAATCTTGAAAAGCTTCTGAAATCAGCATTGATGTCAGTACAACTGCTGTCTGAAGTAATAATGGATGCAAGAAATCCAGTTGGTTAAAAATGTCCTTATATGTATGGCCATAATAACCACTTTGCAAAGTTTGTTCCTTAGATTATGTTAAAATATGACTCATGATGTCCTGGTGAGGTAAACATGGCACACGTACATTTATGAAAGTACAACTATGAATCAGCTTAGCTTTTAACTCACAGTGACTTCTGAATGGGAAGTTTTCCTGCTTCATGTTATGCCTGTACAGAAATCTCTCTAGGATTTCCTTTTTGTGCAATTTTTTAGTTATTTTACACAATATTTTGTAGTAGAGCTTTGTTTATTCGTGTTTATGAGCACTGACTTTGGAAGTAATAAATTTTCTTCTTTGAAAATTTTTTGGATCAGTAATTTCTTGTTTCATCATCTTTTGTGACAGGTCTCAATGAGGGAACTTTACATGGGAAATCAGATGATCTGGTTGTATTATCAGAAGCATCCATGTATCAACACGATGAGAACCCAGGTGATATTGTGTATGCAGCTGACATTTTAGATCATGAAGAAGTGGCACATGCAGACTATGCTGGTGCTCATGTGGACTATTCAGGTGAGATAACTCATACAGTCAGTTACCCTTCCCATGGGGAGATACCAGGCGGGGATGACTTTACTCACCATTCAGAAACCTACACAACCCATGGTGGGGACATGACAGTGACAGAATATGTGCCTACAGAATGTATACAGCAGGTTTCAAATTACACAGATTCCAAGGAGTTACCACCTGCTTATTTAGATGCAGAAAGAGATGTAGTTCATGCTGAGTTTATCGGAGCAGAAGAGATTGCTGTGGCACAGTACCCGAATGTTTCATCATCGTCAGATCTGTCAGTGGAAAGAACTGTACATATTGAAAACACTCAGATTATTGTATCATCCACAAACTCGGCCCTTTCTAGTTTTAATAGTCTTACAGAAAAATGGTCCCAAGACAAAGACACCAGTACCAAATCTGTATATTCAAGCAACCCATCAAACAGCACAGACTTGGATTATATGCCAACGAGAAGTGAGGTGTGTTGTTCATCAAACTCAGCAATGGTGACTGAAGTAGCATGCCCTGCTGCTCACACTCACTGCCCAACAGATAGAGGGATTCACATGGACCCCATGATGGAGTGTGATGAGGAACCAGAGAAACACCAATTGACAGCAGCAACATAACTTTTGCCAATCTAGCTTTCATACGGAAAGAAACATTCAGCCGGGGTCCAAAATTATTCCCATTGAAGTCAAGTTTGTCTTGTTTTATTTGATATGTGAAGACTGCTTATCTGATGTACATAGCCAGTGAAATATCAAGAGCTGCTTGAAGGTCAGATATTGTTCACTTTTCATGGACAAGTCATACTTGAGAATTTGTAACTTTGTTAAGGGCATGTGCGGCTGAAAAATATCAAAATTTTTCATTTTTGGTCAAATTTGAACAATTTCTATTGATGTCCTAAGTTACCACGTGCCAAATTTCAGGACAATTGATAGAAAAACACAGTAGTTATACGGAAATAAAAAAACGTATGATAAAAGTCCAGGATGGCCACTGCTGTTATTACAGAACGAATGTAAACAAAAATTCTGTCCATTTCCCATATCCAAACAACCCAAGGGACATATCTATGAGGTAAAATGTATGATATATCAAGAAATAGAAAAATTATTATTTTTTAGCCGCATGTTAGGGTTGGGTCGTTTTTGTATTTAAGAGCAATTTTTTTTATTGGTCACATTTTGACAGCTGGCATGATAGAAGAGGTGTGTGAGAATTTATCGCTCCTCACCAGGAATTTTTGTCTTTCAGAATCAGAGAATTTCATGAAATTTGTAAATATCACTTCTCATAAAAAAAAGACAAGCACATAAAGTTGTATACAACATGGGTTGGGAATGTTTGCCATGATTGACACACTCCCTTTTTAGCCATATTGTAGAACACTTACTTGCACATTTGTTATCATATAAGTTAATATTACATTAACTGATCTTCCTGTGAGACAGAACTTATATGTATTTTACTGACATTTGGTTGAGTGTCAACTCTCACAGTCTCATCATGTCCAACTATATGAGGTACTTCAAATGTATTTTGTCATCAAAAGAACGCAGATAACTCCCTTCAGAAATGTTACTTTTAGTTTTAGTGAATAAGATAAGGTAAAAAAAAAGTTCACCATTTTCATCACACCCAATGGGCACTGCCATTTTTTGTGTTTGTCACTCATCGGTTGGTCCAGTGTGTTGGTTTTGTGCCTTCAGACAAAGTCTTTTTCTCAGGGCTCGTTTACAGTTTTAATTTTCATTACTCTGCTTTACAAACTGATAGCAAAACACATGCAGTCATTTTCATGACAGATCATGTCTGGATTTTTAAATATATTTTTTTTTATTGCTAAGTAGCATAAGAGGATCCAGTGTTTTCATGACCCTATTGCACATGAGTTAAGATTTTTATGTTTTTTTATTGACTTAAAGTACATGTACACACCGTCTTACCATATATGAAGACCTCTCAACTGGATATTGTCAGGGAAGCTTTATTAGCGGGGGGAGGAGATTGCTTTGACTCCAGCAACCCTATGCAAAGCATACATGAGTGGCTTCTGTGAAGCAACAAGTGCTTTTCAGAGAAACAATGCAGAGTTGCATCAATTGCCCAATACTGTCAGGTTTTCATGTACAGCGGAGTCCACCTAATTCGAACTTTGATAATTCGAATTTCCTTTAAATTGAAGTAGCCTCAAAGTGTGTTCTTTTTTTCTCTTTCTTTATCTGTATTTAAAATTTTTTGATAATTTGAATTCAAACCACCCAATTTCTGATAATTTGAAGTCATCAAGTATGCTCACTTCCAAGAATAACTTCCAGTTTCCTGCCCGCTGCCAAAAGCAAAACCCTGTTCAACTACTCTTTAACAGTAGCGATCAAGAGGAAGAAGGGGGGAGGAGGGGCAGTATAGCAAAATGCAGTGAGTAGGCCATCCAGCACCCCAGTGTGAGTGAGATCAGCCAATGTAATACCATAAATAGATGGGTTAGGGTGTGAGGTAGTAAGCCTGCAGTCTTGCACACTGACCATAGTTCATGAGGGGATGTCTTTATCGATTGATGACGTCCCCACATCACATGCTTTTAAATGAGTGGGCCTACAACCAGTACAGTGCTAACACAATGCAAATGCTGACAAGACAGATACACAACAAGAATTGCTGGCCATAGCTAGGTGTAAGCTATTTAGTGTTGAGCTAATTGGTGCTGCTCTAAGGTTTTACCACCACGGTACATTAATGGCTTCTTAAAACAAAAACTTAATCTGAAGATATAGCCCTCCTGTGGTGTGTGTGCTTGCACGTTTTACTTTTATTTTAGTAGTGGTCTCCTACAAAAGATGTACATGTAGTTATTGTTTGGGACAAACAGTACAACAATGTTATTTTCATGCACAAAGGCAATTTGCACTCTGGTAAATCGAAGTGTAATCAATTTCCTAACCACTTCAGATTAAGCGTACTCCGCTGTATAGTTGGTGAAGTTTTGTTGTTGGTTTTTTTATTTTAATCTTCTGATGCACTGCAAAAGTGAAACATTGTAGAGCATTATATTTGGAGATATGGAATCACTGTGGCCCCAGTTTTCTTGGGGGGGAGGGGGGGGGGGGTGAAATGGTGTTATACTTTGCATTTATTTAGATATACATTCTAGATGGGAGCATTTAGTCAGTTCAGTGCAAGAAGTGATTATTTCCTTGTTTGTGAAAATGGAGGTAATCACTTCTTGCACTTAACAGATGGTATATTGACATATTACTTCAGAGTTGATTTAAATAATGATGTCCTACTGGTACTTGAAGTGGGCTCGTGTTTATTACTGTAGAAGTAATTGTTTTGGTTATAAATTTCATCCATTAGGTGAGTTGTGAGCTAGATCAAGCTGTTACGCCTCAATTATGAAATTGCTAGTCCTCTGCATTAAGTGTGATATTTATTAACCAAGTTGATTGTATGTTATTGGCGAGACACCAAAATGTAACAGGGTAAACAATGTTAGGTTTTGTATTGTATATGAAATATTTATATATATATATACCTAATCAGTAATTTGTCACCTGGGTACCAGATACCAGGCACTAGAGCAGCTGAGTCCACAGACTGGCTGGGAAATTAGACAAGGCCCAGAATCAATGTTTAATTAACAAAAATTGTTTTGAGGCCAAATAAGCCATAAAAATATGAACTGACTAAGGGTCAGGCATAGACTGCATCTCTGATACCTCTGAAATATGCAAACCCAATTTAAAATGATGAAATAAATACAAAATATTACTAACATTTATCATGAAAAAAACTACTTGCAGTTCTAAGTAAAAGTTAATTAGAATAGTGTTTTAAAATTTGAGCAATGCAGTATTGGTGTCAGGTCATGTTTCAAATCTGGCACAATGAGCACTAGAGTTGATCAGAGGCTTAACTTCTTGCTCTCCAAGTGCAGTTAGAAACTGGATTGGCAGATCCTGAAGAGTTCATGTATTCCAATATCAGTTGAGTCAGTCACACAAACGTTTCTGGTTTGTTAATGAAGGTTGTTGTATTTCACTTTTTTTATCTTGTGTAACAATCCTTTGCATTATTCACTCGATTTTCAACAAGACAGAGGAATTGCTGTTGTGTGGGAATGTTATCAGAGGTGATTCGATATGGGAGTTGAATGTTACAGGCAACTTTTGATGAACTGAAGGCAGTCCACCTAGGTCCATGTAGATTTAGTTCATTGTGATATCAGACACCCCAGTGTCACAAATGAGATATTAACCTCTTCATCATATGGCTTATACATTTCATCTTTCCCCTGAATGCTCTCATTCCATGGTAATTATTTCTGTAGACACACAATTTTGGGTTAAATTTGAAAATCCACAAAAAGATCTTGTAATAAACCTACAATACGGCAGTCATTTCAGTGGATAGGTTATTGAGAGTAGAAGACAGGAATATCATGTAAGTTTGTCCACAAACATACAGCGTACAGTCTCATATTGTAATGCAAAACATGCCAAACTCAGGGTTTGAGGGATGCAGTGTGAAAGGTTGGAGCAAAGAGTTATTCAACTGTGGCATGCAGTGTCTGGATGTGTGGCATGCAGCGTCTGGATGGTGTAAAGTGGGGGACTTGAGCGTTTCAGGAGGTAATGTGAAAAATCGTCTAGTGATCTAAAAAATCACATGTAGATTGTGTTACTGTAATTAACTACGTGTAGGTTGAAGTAAGGTAACAGTACATGTTGTTTGTTGTGGCTTTCATCCTTGACTGATACATGTAAAATGTCATTATGAAATGCATTTTGTTCTATTCGCCCTCTTGTGGTGCTATTTTATTCATGTTTTTGAATAAATCTTGTCTCACATATCCAATTGTGTTGGGGTTTGCTGATTATATGTGGTTAACTGGTTGTGGAGTGTTGCTTTGTTCTAACTTTTGTGTATCAGCAATCATACACCTGTTCCCATCCATATCAACTTTTATAAACACTTTATACGTTAAAGTATCAGTAGATATATAGCCTACATGCACATGTGACTGTCCAGGTATCAGTTACCATTCAAATGCTCTATGTACTGCACTAGCAACACAGAAGTCAGTTCTGAAAGTCTTGGCATTGGTAGTTTTAGGATTGTTAAGCTTCCAGTTATCCACTATATTATAATGGTTACTGTTGTGTGCAAATCTGTTATTGTCTTACATGACACCATTCACCATGGAACTGCAGTTTCTCATTTTTGATAGATCTGTAATCGATTAAACCTAGATGGCATTTTTATGTAAACTGTCACCATTTTATAATCAAAGTGTTTATTCGCAGATGGGGGTTTCTTGGTTTTGGGATGTCTAGTATGGAAGTGTTCCTCCAGCTTATCGGGGTCTGCACAAGCACAATGACTAGCATCTGCGGTTATCAGTCAAAGATTATGGGTTCGATCCCACGCCAGAGGGTTTTTTTTTTCTTAAACCTAGTACTACTCATTATTAGGAATGAATGGTTTTGCTTTTTTGGGTTTTTTTTTTGTCTAACAATTTTGCAAAATTGATGTCCTGGGAAACTGATCATTACTGGTGTGCTCCAGATTACTTCTTTTATTTATCCCTGTTCATTGAACTGGACAGTTGCTGATTAGAAATAAAAATGCAAATCAAATTTTAAACAGATTTCTTTTAGTCTGTGTGAACTGAACATTTCATCTCTCTCTACGTTAACTTAGCTCTATCCTGTATTTACTAAAAATATAGTTTGGGGGTCTACTGCTTCAGATATTTGTTATGTTTTATTTTATTACTGTTTTGTTTGCATGGAAGTTCAGTTCATTTTTATAATTTGCTCTGTCCGACTTTCCCTGTGATATTACACCTGACAAAATTGACTAATATCATCTTAAAAAAACAAAAAAAAATCCTTTTCACCATTTTATACTCTGGAGCAAAGCAACGATGATCAGTGGGGGAGAGGCAGAAAAAAAAAAAAGTCAGCTCTTGCGGAGATTCGAACCCGTTACCGACTCGGCAGGCGAGTTTACTTTTTAGCATGCCATCGGGGAACGTGAGTAAAAGCGTGACTAACTATGCAGGGTCTCTCTAATGCTACCGAGTGTCACGAGTGGAGTGAGTGCAATTAAGGGGATTGCTACAGAGCGGGTGTAGAGTAAGAAGGACTCACAGTAGACAGCAAGTTAAGCGTGCTGTTGTGAGTAGTGGGGGGGTCTGAAGGAGGCGAAAGCGCTGTATAACTATCACTGCAAGTTAGAAGGTCCGACGGAGCGGACCTGTGAATAAGAACCCATCGGGCGGAAAGGGAGCAGTCGAGAAGACTAGTGGAAAAGTCTTTCCAGTAATGACTGGTATGTAGAACGTTGATTGATTATTATGATTGATGTATTATAGTATATTCGTCTATTACCATGATGTGAATAAGTATATGTGAGGAATGTGGAAGTCCTTGATATTGGATATAGCAATGTGCGCCATGAGCGATAGATGAAAGTGAGTTCATGGACTTGTAGCGCGAGTGAGTAGTGTGTACTCCGATGGAAGTGTGTTACCGTAAGATGTGTGGTGAGTGAAAGGTGAACTAGTGTGTGTACGCTTCATGGATTGTAAGGAGAGGTGGAGTGAATAGAAATGGTAGGGTATTATACCAATGTAATGTTATTCTTGTAGGTGTCGGGGACGGGCCGAAGAGCCACCTCGATGAGCACAAGTGATAGGCCAGCATAGGGCCGGAGGCCACACATAGGCCAGAAGTGAGGCTGTCAGTACAGGACAGTAGAGGCACATAAAGTCGTGGCAGTCAGGCCACGGACAGGGACGTAGATATGAGAGTGAATGAGATACTATATTGTTGCCATGTTGATAGGCTAGTGAACTGATACTATGTTGTTGCCATATTGATGGCTATGGAAATAATAATGTGTTATTGCCCTGCTGAGGTGCTAGGGGAGTGCTAAGGTGTATGACAATAGGGAGGGGATATTGAGAGACTGCGGTGCCAGTAAATTATTAATGTGCTATTAAGACCCTGAGGGGAGAGGCTGAGGCCGAAGTGCCTTTAGGAGTAACTACCGGATTGTGGATCCGAGGGAGCGTGTGTGTGAGAATAAGGCCGTGGTACGGCAGTCATTTCAATAATATAATGTATGTAATTGCGCTATTATATGTATAATTATGTTTAATAAATGTGTGAGTCTGATGGGCTGTTTTGCTAAGTGTTAAACTTGTTTGTTCGTGATTGTCGTCCTGTCATAAACTATTACATCTCCCAGTCTGGGATTTGTGACACTGGGGGCTCGTCCGTTGTGACACTGGGGGCTCGTCCTGTTTACCTGTGGTCATTTTCACATTGTGTATTCGTTATATCTAGTTGTTTTTCTGTTGTGCTAGGAATTCGTGCTGTTGTCTTTGTTCGTGGGATGAATGGAAATTTCATGATGATATGATTTAGGTATGTTTATGAATAATAATATGTATTGATGCATGTATTGCTATGAATAGGTATTAATGTGTATTTAAAATTTCTGCAGAGAGTGTGTGTGCCAGCCTGTAGAGGTCAAGCAGCCAGAGCTCCGAGAAAACGGGAGAAATTTAGATCAAGGGTGAAAGTTAAGTGAAATTCTGAAATTTTGTACCCTGGATTGAGGGCTGTCTTTTCTTCTGTCTTTTTCCGCTGTTTTTCTGTTTTCGTTGTAATTGATTATACGGGCGGTGGCGCGGGTTTGCTGTGGTGAGCGTAGTTTGTCCTCTTCGGGAGGTGGGCTAAATTTGGAACTTCGTTCATCACAGTGAACAGTTCTATAGGGACCTGTATTTTTGTTTAGATTGTGCCGTTCCATCTTCCTCGTTGTTTTAGGAAGACGTATTCTCTTGTCCCTCTCTTACCTTTCTGTAGATACGTTCTTTTTTTTCAGACTCTGTTCTTGTTCGCACCGTGTTGTGTAATCGGCGTAGTAGGTTGCATTTTTTTTTCCATTATAGTTTTTTTTGTAGAAGCTTTGTCCTAGTCTGGTTCGTTGTCCTTGACGTACTTGTGGTCCTTCTACTGTATTTCTTCATTCTTGTCGTTTCTATTTTCTTTTATAATTAATAGTGCTATACATTTTATAGATATAGAATTAGTTGTGCTGTAAAGGTAAATTTCTGAATTGTATTTGAGACAACTGGGTATTGTTATATCTGGTGTGATCTCAGGTCTCTGGTCGTATTGTTAGTGATCATACCGACAGGTTGGTCGTCTTATAAGAGATACCATAACCATAAATCTGTGAAATGGCGGAACTCCAACAACTAATGAAGTTGGGTAAGGAACTTGGCCTGGAGGGAGAAGAGCTACGCGGCTGGATTAAAGAACAGCAGGCAGAAATGCGCGATGAGCGTGCTAAGGATAGAGAGCAGGAAAAAAAGGCTCAGGAAGAGGAAAGAGAGTTTAAGTTAAAGGAGTTAGAGGCTCAGCAACAGGAAAGGGAGTTTAAGCAACAGGAAAGAGAGGCTAAGGCTCAGGAGCAGGAGAGGGAGATAAAGTTAAGGGAGATAGAAACTAGGGATAACCAACAGGAGAGAGAGACGCGAATGAGAATAGCGGAGTTGGAAATCAAAAAGAATGCGCCAACAGAAACAGTTGAGCGGCAGGTACACAATAAAGGTGGCGTTAGGATTAAGCTCCCTACGTTCGACGACCGGAAGGACGACATAGACGCCTTCCTTTACAGGTTCGAACTGAACGCACAATTGCAATGGGGGGAAAATAAGGAATTATGGGCCACGTACCTGGCGTCCCTATTGCAGGGGCGAGCGTTAACCTACTTTAAAGAGCTACAGCGCGAAGACGTGCAAGACTACGATAAGCTGAAGGCTTTGCTGCTTCGCCGATTTGCGCGTACCGAGGAATATTTCCGGGAGCAGTTTAGGCGAGCACGTGCAGACACCAGGGAGGACTTTGCTGCCTTCGTCGCGAGACTAACGGAGTATTTCGCGAACTGGGTAGACCTGGCGCATGTGGGCGCGGATTTTGCTAAACTGAAAGACTTAATGATCCGTGACCAGCTGTACGCGTCGTGCCACAAAGATCTGGTGGCTTTCCTGAAAGAGAACGAACCCGCGACGGTGCAGGAGGCGTCTAAGTTGGCGGAGGCATACCGTACGGCGCATCCGTCCAAACCAGTCGCCAGGGCGTACGTCCAAGATGCTGGGTACGTCGCCGTTGTCGAGGGGTCGCCGGCAGGACTTAGGGACAGGTCGCGTCAGCGTGGTGCCTATAGCGGGCAAGCCCAGGGGCAGCATAGGGGCTATCACCAATCACCGGCATATGGATCCGGTAAGTTTGACCGAGCAGGAGGGCTAGGTCGCGGTAATGGCCGGGGGCGAGTGGTGACCTTTGCCGATGACCGACGGCATAGGGACTCTAGTTCCGGTCGCGATGGGTCACGGGGACCCAGGCCTAGTGCAGCACAGGGAGCGGAGTGTTGGACTTGCGGACGCGTGGGTCACTTTTCGCGCGAGTGTAGGGCCGCGAAGTGTTGGAACTGCGGAAGAGCAGATCACATCAGCGTGAACTGCCCTGCAGGTAGGATAGCGGCGAACGTGGACAGTAGCTCCAGTCCATGTTCCCCAAATAAATTTCATCATGCGGCTGCGTGTGTTACATCGGACAACGGAGGCGGACAGTATTCTAAGTGTCCCAGTTGTGAGAAGTTATTATCTTCCGGTGTTTTACCTTGTGGGGGAAAGATCCCCGTTATAAATTCATGTCATACAGGAGGTGGTCTTAGGGTTTATCCGGGGTTTGTTGGGGACGAACCGGTTTCGGTTTTACGAGATACAGGATCTACCGTTGTGGGAGTGCATAGGGATTGCATTCGGGATTCACAGCTTACAGGTGAGACTGTCCCGTGCATCCAATTTTCGGGGGCCATTGAGAAATTACCCATGGCAAGAATAATGATAGATACACCTTTCCTTAGCGGGGAAGTCGAAGCAGTCGTTGGTTGTTTTCCAGGCGCCCAGCTCATCATTGGGAATGTATCACGGGTCGTTTCCCCTTCAGATGAGAACGTGCAAGCATGGTCGCAATCAAAAGGTATTGACTTTTGCGCCGCGGTCGAAACACGTCGGCGGGTAGCTGATAAAGATAAGATTAGACCTTTGGCTACCCCAGCGGTCAACCTAGATATCACGCCAGAGCGCTTGGCGAAATTACAAAGGGAGGACCCATCATTAAACCCATGTTTTGGGGAAGCGCGAACCGAGAAAACGAGGAGATATAAGAACGGGTCGTCCTCCTTTATTGTTCAGGCGGGCATTCTGTTCCGTAAGTATGTAACGGTGTCCTCCATTTTAAAGCAGGTCGTTGTGCCAGCGTTGCTGATCGCAACAGTATTGCATTTGGCACATGATGTCCCATTAGCGGGTCATATGGGGATAGCTAGAACCAAAGAAAGGGTTCTTAAAAATTTTTACTGGCCATCGATCCACAGAGATGTGCAGGTCTATTGTAAGACGTGCAGTGCGTGCCAAAAGACGACGCATAAGGGTCGTACACCCCAGGCTCCTCTTCAGAAGATCCCCACGGTCTCGAAACCGTTTAAAAAGGTCTCGATAGACCTTGTTGGCCCCATTCACCCAGCGACCGATAGGGGGAATCGATTTTTCTTAACGGTCATATGTAATGCTACGAGATGGCCAGAGGCGGTTCCTCTGCGGACCATAACGTCTGAGGCAGTCGCGGAAGCGTTGTTTGCAATTTTCGCTAGGGTAGGAATACCAGAGCAAATTCTGTCTGATAGGGGCGCGCAATTTACGTCGCAGATGATGAAGGAATTGTTCCGCTTATTCAGCATACAACCCATCACTACCACCCCTTACCATCCGCAGGCTAATGGCATGTGCGAGAGATTGAACTCGACGTTAAAGTCGATGCTGCGTAAGGTAGCTGCTGATCGCCCTAAAGATTGGGATAGATATATCCCTGCAGTGTTATTCGCGTACAGAGAGGTACGGCAGGAGTCAACGGGATTCTCGCCGTTCGAAATGATGTACGGTCGTAGTCCTAGGGGCCCAACTGATGTTCTTCGGGACATGATGACGTCGCCATCATCGGGAGACGATGAGCAGGTTTCGGTGTTTCAGTACCTTGTTGATTTAAGAGAAAGACTATCTTCAGCGCGCACTATAGCAGAAGAAGCTTCTGGTATCGCTTCGAAAAGAGCAAAAGACTATAAAGATAGAGGTTCCAAACTGAGAATTTTTAAGCCAGGAGACAAGGTTCTGTTGTTGTTACCTACGGACCATAATAAGTTATTGATGACATGGAAAGGCCCTTATGTTATTGAGCGAGTTGTTTCAAAGGTAGATTACGCTATCCACATTGATGGAGCGAGTAAGGTTTTCCATGTTAATATGCTACAGAGATTTTATGAGAGACCACAGTATCTGTGTGCACAGACAAGACCAGAGGAGACTGTCTTCTCTACCGCTTGTACGGGGGTCGTAGACCAGTTGGACTGTGACGTAAGCGACACCGAGGCGCAGGAAGAGTTACAAATTCAATTGCCGGAGTTAACTGCGACACAGGGTTACAGGGACGTAAACATTAACCCTGACCTTACGAGTTCAAGGAGTAGGGAACTTGAGACCCTGTTAGCGTCATTCCCGGATGTTGTTACGGATTTGCCGGGTCGCACTACGGCGATCCAGCACCAAATAAAGTTGACTTCGGATAAGCCAGTATTTCTTAAACCGTATCCGTTGCCTTTTTCTTCGAGAGAAAGAGTCATAAAGGAAGTTGAGTCAATGTTGAAGTTAGATGTGATAGAACCATCAACATCGCCGTATTCATCACCCATCGTCCTCGTGAAAAAACTTGATGGATCGGTGCGGTTCTGTATTGATTTTCGAAGATTGAACACTATTACGGTAGGCGATAGGGAGCCTATTCCGTTCCAGGAGGAATTAATAGCTTCATTGGCCGGGTCCACGTGGTTTTCCAAGATAGATTTGACGAAAGGGTATTGGGAAATCCCGCTTACTGAGGAGTCTAAACAATACACGGCGTTCCAAACGCCCATTGGATTATTCCAATTTAAGGTCATGCCATTTGGGTTGGTAAACGCGCCAGCGACGTTTGCACGATTAATGAGATTAGTGTTGAAGGACATACCTAATGTCGTGTCATTCTTTGATGATATAGCATGCCATACGTCGACATGGTCTGAGCATATTCAGACACTAACAGTAATTTTTCAACGATTACGTCATTTTGGGTTAACGGCTAAACCCGCAAAGATGGATTTGGCATGTCCAGAGATAATATTCTTAGGACATATCGTGGGTAGAGGTGTTCAGAGACCTGAAGTAACAAAAATTGACAAGTTAGTAGGGTTGCAAATCCCTAAAACAAAGAAACAAGTCAGAAGCTTAGTGGGAATTTTAAATTATTACAGAAAGTTCATTCCAAATTTTTCCTCCTTGTCATCTTCTCTTACTGACCTTACTAAGAAGGGACAACCCGATAAGGTCCAGTGGACGTCTGAATGTCAGACATCATTTGATAATTTGGTGACAGCATTATCATCGTCACCCATTCTGATATTACCCGATTTTCGATCTAATTTTATCCTCAGAACGGATGCGTCGGACTCTGGTGTCGGCGCTTGTCTTCTACAGGAGAAGAACGAATGTCTCCATCCTGTATGTTATGTCAGTAGGAAGTTATTGCAGAGAGAAAGAAAGTATTCTGTGATAGAGCGTGAGTGTCTTGCCATTGTCTGGTCCGTCCAGAAACTAGGACGTTATCTCATGGGACGAGAATTTTGTATCCAGACAGACCACAAGCCACTGACATTTTTGTCGAAGAATCGTTCGTCCAGCCCACGCTTGTCTAGATGGGCATTGGCTTTGCAGCCGTATACCTTCGTTATTCAACCAATTCCAGGAACCAGCAATCATATCGCCGACTACCTTAGTCGAGCCTAGGGCAAGATTTCAGGAGCTTATACATCGGAGGACAGGAACATTGACAGGATCTGTGTGAATAAGTCGACTTTAAAATATTGACATTATAAATATGATATGAAGAATGGTTGATAGGTTGAATGGTTTTTGATTCTGTATTAAGTATTGTGGTTAGTTAGCTATTCATGATGTGACACATATATGCATATTTCAGACCATATTGATCCCCATATTTTCCCCTGATTTCGGTATTTTATATACTAGGGGAACTGCTAGGTCAGTTTTTTTGGTATAGGTATTGCTCACGCTCACTCGTTGACAGTCATCTTGATGCGATTTGAAATTAATTGCATTAATTTTTTTGGGGTGGGGGATGATGTCACGAGTGGAGTGAGTGCAATTAAGGGGATTGCTACAGAGCGGGTGTAGAGTAAGAAGGACTCACAGTAGACAGCAAGTTAAGCGTGCTGTTGTGAGTAGTGGGGGGGGGGTCTGAAGGAGGCGAAAGCGCTGTATAACTATCACTGCAAGTTAGAAGGTCCGACGGAGCGGACCTGTGAATAAGAGCCCATCGGGCGGAAAGGGAGCAGTCGAGAAGACTAGTGGAAAAGTCTTTCCAGTAATGACTGGTATGTAGAACGTTGATTGATTATTATGATTGATGTATTATAGTATATTCGTCTATTACCATGATGTGAATAAGTATATGTGAGGAATGTGGAAGTCCTTGATATTGGATATAGCAATGTGCGCCATGAGCGATAGATGAAAGTGAGTTCATGGACTTGTAGCGCGAGTGAGTAGTGTGTACTCCGATGGAAGTGTGTTACCGTAAGATGTGTGGTGAGTGAAAGGTGAACTAGTGTGTGTACGCTTCATGGATTGTAAGGAGAGGTGGAGTGAATAGAAATGGTAGGGTATTATACCAATGTAATGTTATTCTTGTAGGTGTCGGGGACGGGCCGAAGAGCCACCTCGATGAGCACAAGTGATAGGCCAGCATAGGGCCGGAGGCCACACATAGGCCAGAAGTGAGGCTGTCAGTACAGGACAGTAGAGGCACATAAAGTCGTGGCAGACAGGCCACGGACAGGGACGTAGATATGAGAGTGAATGAGATACTATATTGTTGCCATGTTGATAGGCTAGTGAACTGATACTATGTTGTTGCCATATTGATGGCTATGGAAATAATAATGTGTTATTGCCCTGCTGAGGTGCTAGGGGAGTGCTAAGGTGTATGACAATAGGGAGGGGATATTGAGAGACTGCGGTGCCAGTAAATTATTAATGTGCTATTAAGACCCTGAGGGGAGAGGCTGAGGCCGAAGTGCCTTTAGGAGTAACTACCGGATTGTGGATCCGAGGGAGCGTGTGTGTGAGAATAAGGCCGTGGTACGGCAGTCATTTCAATAATATAATGTATGTAATTGCGCTATTATATGTATAATTATGTTTAATAAATGTGTGAGTCTGATGGGCTGTTTTGCTAAGTGTTAAACTTGTTTGTTCGTGATTGTCGTCCTGTCATAAACTATTACATCTCCCAGTCTGGGATTTGTGACACCGAGGACACGATTTATAACCTATAACATGAGTATCGCCAAAAGAAATTTAAAAAAAAGACAACCTGGTGCATAATTACAGTAAGAAACACCATGCGTTACTCCCAATCGAGCCATCTTACCGAGTGAAAAGCCTAATTATTCAACAAAACAAGCCAGCATTGTGATCTTAAAGATCACAAAACCAAAAATCCATCTGCGAATAAGATTCTGAAGGAAGCCATTAACAGACTGATCACTTCTGGAGCATGGTTTGATTTTATTTCAATCCATCTGTGTATTCAGTTTGCGGCGCCAGTTACTCCCAGCAATGGTATTCAATGCTACCGTCGTCATAGTAGAAATGGTTGATGCAGTCCTGACCTTGGCCGTCAGGTGTCACGGTCAAACAGTCGAATCTGGAAGGATTAAAAATTCAGAACTAATAAGGATGATCCCAGTGGTACCTTTTAGCAAATTACATTACAGTATAAGACTAATTATGTGCACACAACGAAGCTCTTGCAATTGAACACGGGACCGGTTTTAGGAGCTACCTAGCTCAAGAATTATAACCGACTAGCTGAGTACCTGTTCGATGAACAGGTTTGTGTAGGTTTTTTTTTGGGGGGGGGGAGGGGGTAAAACTTAAGACGCCTAAGGCATTAATGCTGCACAGATAGCTTATAATAATAATTATAAGAGAGATGCAACAACAAAGGACCCCACTTCAGACCGAAAGGAATAAGAACAAAAGCCGAGATGCGTAGGGTCATCCCCAAAACTCAGCGATAGGACAGTACATAGTGTGCAGTGGTGCGCACCAAAACTTTTCAGGAAGTGATGATGTCATAAAAACCTACAGCATGTCAGTGAGCCTAGTGGAAATTGGGGAGACAATAAATTTCCAATAAAAAAAACTACACCGATTTGAGACTACTATTAAAAACTGTGGACTCTTACATCCATTCTGATGCACCACATGAAATTTGAAGTCTGAGTGTTGAGTGGTTCAGAAGCCTTTTGCAACGAAAAATCTCAAGTCCACAAATATATATAGTATAGATGCTGTTCTCCGCAAAACCTGCAATGTGGTGTTGTTTGAAGCACTTTGCAACGTGTTGTTACGTGTACATGACATGTATCTGACAAGACCAGATTACCCCAGCAGGAAGCAATTGGTCCAATTCGCCCTGCATTTGAACATTATGTTGAGCACCGCCAGAGGTGCAATTAACTATAATTGATATGGTTGAATTGGTTGTTTTTGTCACAATAATGTTTGGCATGGGATGATGGCGAAAGTTATATTTGTAATGAAGGATTGATAACGAAGTTAGTGACGATGCTTGTTACTTGTTAGTGATCATTATCAATGTCGATTCTCTTGTGACACTGTGGTTATAAAATTATACCTTGTCTGAGTGAAAACCACAGAAAAAAAGTTTGGCTACAATTGCTGGGCTATAGGATATTGCCCAAACAGAAGACGCTGTCCGTTATTAATGTAGACAACCTGATACACGTGCACACATGTTTTACATTGTGTTATAAGCCAATTCTGACGTTGAGACGGGTTTATGTAAGGTATACACCAGATCTATTGTCATCATCCACTACTGTACATGTTTTCGTTACATGTATTATTATTGGCAGCCAGAATGATGAAGCATGCAAGATCAAATTGCTCGCTCACAGTCTGGTTGATAATGAAACCAGGTGACTACTAACTTGCATTTGGTCTCTGGGTGTCTAGGGCAAGTCTCACTGCAGTCGCCCATGGTTGTATAATTGGGTATGTGAATGTCTTGGGCAGATACAGTTGATAGCATCAGGAAACCCAACGCCAAAGCTGAAATGAACAACATAAACACGTTTGTGTAATCATGTTATCACCCAACATCGAAAGAAACTACATGTAATTCCTATGCGGGAACGACGAGTGCCAAACATTGAATAGTCACCTCAAGTTTACTCCTGACTTTTAGAAATCTTACAACATTACGCAGTTTTTAGAGCCGTCTTAATGCATGAGCACACTGGACAATAGCTGTTGCCCAGGTGCAGCCTACCAGGTTCTGGGGTAGGGGCATGCATGCAAATTTGGATTGGTTTTTGGAACGGGGGATGGGGGTGGGGGGGGGGGGACCTCTTGCTTTGTCCAGGGGCCCCACAAGGATGTTAGGACGGTAACATTACATGTCAAGTGTGCTTGAATGTGGACACCAGGAAGTTTGAAACAAGGAAAGGGGACCTTACGTGTACTTTATAGTAGATACTGGAGAGATTGTGGTAATATTATGACATCTACGAGTTTAGTTAGTTTTGGATGGACATAAAGAGAGCTTGAAACCGCTTAAGAGCACCTTAACTTTACACTGGAGAGCTCGAGCAATAAAACGTTTCATGGGGAGAGTCAAAATTAAATCAATCAACAAATAAATGTCTAAGTTAACGGATAAATTTAGGAAAAAGAGTTTTCACTGAGGATACATTGATTTGTCTTTTACAATTATAGGACAATTTCTTGTAGTTTGTTGCTGACGTAAGGTTTTGCAAAATACATGTTTGTAGGTTTCTTTCCTTGTTTGATAGTCTCTTTTTGCAACAGTTCAAAATAGAAATAATGAGGATAGCATAATTGCTGTGACATAGATATCAAGACTATATATATTTGTAGACTGGAGATTTTTCGTTGCAAAAGGATCCTGAACCACTCAAAATTTAGACTTCAAATTTTATATGGTACATCAGAATGGATGTAAGAGTGCACAGTTTTTAATAGAAGTCTCAAATCGGTGTACTTTTTTTTATTGGAAATTTATTGTTTCGCCATCATTTAGATCTCTTTCGAGTCATGGTTCGCCATTTTAAGGTTTCGTTATCACTTCCTGCGACGTGTTCACTATCAAGCACACTAATAACCCGTGCGCAAATCATGCTGTTGTACGGGATGCGCAGGGTGTCAACTCACGAAGGCAGAACAGTAAGACTTATTTAAAAACAAACAAACAAAAATGAAATAAACAAATAGGAACAGGCCAGATGAAGCAGGTCCATAATAACCACCCAGAACTGAAACTAATATTCAAAACGATTTATCCCGGGCAGGGCCGGGGACCTCAGCTAGTAAATAATATTTTTCAATGGCCTGTAACTTATGATAATTCCGAGTTCTCCAGATTATGAGCTTCAGGCGATGTAAAAGTTTCTCGAGCCTCGCGTCTCAGTTTCAGAAACTGTAATTTGTCGTGTGATGTTCTTTGTCACCATAAACTTCACGTGATCTGAAATTCGAGCTCCTCCATCACCGTTTCAGAAGTTATTTGCTCTGTGGTGTTCGTCACCATTAACTTCAAGTGATCTCAACGCGTCCCGGGTCTCCCGTCACAGTTTCAGAAGTTATAATTTGCTGTGTGATGTTTGTCACTACTTGTATAAACATCAGGTGATCTGAAAGTAGGGTTTTGCGAGCCCCCTTCCACCCCCCCCCCCACAGCCTCAGTTTCAGAAGTTGTTATTTACTGTGTGATGTGGGTCACAAATAACTTCAGGAGATCTGAAAGTAATTCGAGCAGCCTGTCACATTTCAAAAGTTATCATTTGCTCTGAGATCTTTGTCAGCCAACAATAGCTGGCAATTCTCTCCACATTTCATTAGTGCATCTGATCTATGTATAAAATGGGGGAGAGTCATTATTGCTATTGTCGGGAATCGGTACCAATACTTTTTTTTTGTGTTTTTTGTTTTTTAAAGTCATTTTCATTCATCAGTAAGATCAAGAAGCTTTGTCCATGGTACAGTTAATTTTCTGTTCACCCCCCCCCCCTCATTTTCTTCTTTTGCATGAGTTGTGAGGGAGAGGGCAAGAACCTTTACGACAGGAGAACATACATGTACTTCGGTCAGCGTGATTCCACCAGATTAGCAATCTTAGCGTGTATATCTAGCTCTGCGTGTGAGGATATGTGTAGTACTAGTAGGCATATTTATGTCTGTGTTTCGTATACTTAGACCTCTCACTGTGAATCAAATCACTCTGGATGCAAATACATACAGTATTATGGTATACTATGAGAGACAGTTGTGTTAAAAAAAAATCGCAAATGATAAACAAAACATCTGAAACAAGTCAACTCTGATGTCCATAGAATTTTTAACGCTACGTCCTGTGATGTGATTTAAAAAAAAAAAACGAAACAAAAAGGACTCTTCATAAATGAAATCATATTGATTCAGCCTATGACACTATGAGGCCATTTATCAACAGACAAGCAATTAAATTCGACATTGAAAATACATCTGAAACAAATTAAATCAACTCATATCCAAAGAATTTTTAACGCTATACACCGTGATGTGACTAAAAGAAAAATGAATCTCCATAAATGAAATCATAATTCACATTGATTCCCTCAATTAGGCCATAGCCAATTGATCAACAACAAGGAATTAAATTAAACTTTGAAAATACATCTGAAACAAATTAAATCAATTCTAATATCTAGAGAATTTTGAACTCTCTACATTGCGATGTTATTAAAAAAAACAAAACAAAACCAAATCTTCATTTATGAAATCACATTGATTCAATTTATCAGGCCATAAGCAGTTGATCAACAAATGAGCAATTAAATTCGTCTTTGAAAATCTATAATATTTACCGAGGACACTGTAAGAACCAAGCAATGCCATCTCTGAATCTTGTAAAACTTTTCTGATCAGTTCACTGTATATAGTCGCCGAGGTACGTCGTGTAACACGAGTTTAACACGATCAGTCAAGCTTTACACTGCACATCCGTAGTCTATCTGTCAAGCTGCCGTTTTTCCCAGTGTATTTATCTCCGTTTGACAGTTTCTCATAATCAAGCTGCCCTAGAGGCAATCTTGTTCATCACACCAACTAGAGTCAAAATACAAAAAAAAAAAAAAAATCAATGTAGTGATTCCAAGCACACAATGATAATGACAGGTATCAAATTAATAGACAAATAGGCGTTAATGTACATAATGCTTATTTCAGGCACACCAAACGGAGATAGGTATATAGATAGCTATACTAGATAGAAGGATAGGTAGATGGATAGATAGATAGATAGATAGATAGATAGACAGACAGACAGACAGACAGACAGAAAGACAGACAGATAGATAGATAGATAGATAGATAGATAGATAGATAGATAGATAGGTAAACAGACAGACAGAAAGATGGATGGACGGGTGGGGGATGCGTGGATGGACGCAGGGACGGATGGGGTGGGGGAGCGTGGATGGATGAATGGATCCAAGAGTGGATGGATGGAAGAAAGGAGGAAAGGAAACGTTTTGATTGTGATTAAAAATTAAATGTGGGGGCGGGGTGAGGGGGCGGCGCTCAGGTCCCCAAAGTAGAGTCTGTGTTTACACAAATGAGGGTGCTTAAAAATGAAAATTAATTTCGATTAAGCGGAACGAAACAAAGTAATGATAAGAGATGCCGGTCATGGTTATTCCCTTTTCTTGAAAGAAAAAAAAAAAAGAGGGGGAGGGGAGTCAGGCCTCCCACGATTAGAGCACAGCATTCATAATGCATAAGGACAGATTTGCCTGATAGCACTTGTTTTCCTAGAGTATGATTAGTTACCGAACACGACCTTTACATAACCCACTGTGCTTGACCTTGCTGTTCCAAATTCCAAGTTCACCGTTGACTGCGATGTTGCACGAACATTTCCAACGATGTTTGACGTCTAATTTCACAAGCGGTGATAAGGTGGCAAACGAGTCCTTAGGGCACCCTTAAACATGTAATAGAATCTGGAAAAAAAAAGGTAAGGTGCCCACAGATGACGTGTTAACTCAGTAATTTAGTTTTGATAAAAGAAAAATACTTCCACTGAAGAGAGCGACTGTTACTGATGAATGTGGCGACAAGCTATAGGGTATGTAATACATGTATTTATTTAACATCTTCTCTTGTGAACAACAGCATGTTTGTTCACGCTGCCCACGTGTGCCTTCCAGTAAACTGCTCAATTAATATCTGCTGTGACGGACCAGTGAAATTTGTTTTCAAGAAAGACCCTTCTTTTCCGTTATTACTGATTCGTTTTGCCTCTTACACCTATGTCTTTATTGATCATGGATTCTTTATTCATTAAACTTAATGTCATGTTCCATTCCACGAAACCCAGACACGTTGGAGAAGAGATGGAAAGATGTTCGGAGAGGATGTGAGAAGTTGGGTTTATTGAGTAAAAATGAAATCTTTAGAAACAAAATCAGCACAACTGCATTGATAATAAATTTGCACCGGGTACATTGATCGCTTACCTTAAACTATGGCTATAAATTGATTACAGTTTACACGTAACTGTCGTCATTAAAATGCCTTTATTTGTAGGATTTGCACTGAAACCCTCTACGAACAATTACGACTAAAGATTGATATTAATATTGTTATGAATGATAGATCATGATATGCCTTATGGTTTTAGCTATAAGGGCTTATAATTATGTTTCGGATTGAGCGACAAAGAGTCTTAAGTCTAGTGGAAAAAAGAAAAGAATAATGGAGAGTTTTTGATGTTTGCATTTCATCCCCGAAAGCCTGAACACTCCACAAATCGGTCCCTCGGATTAAGACGTATTCAATGAATGAAATGGTCCGACTCCTTTCATATGTCTCTGTGCTGTCAAGGCACATCCATTTGCACAATAACAAGCACGAACACCCCCATTGCAGACACACATCCCCACTCACACCTACGAACAAATACACACTCACATCCATATACAAACAAGTTAAAAGGCACTGATTGCAACTGAAAGAAAAGACTTTCCCTACATTTCACAGAATTATAATTTCCAGGAAATAATTTCTGTGTTGATAGAAATGGATGTGCTTTTTCCGTTGAATATACGCGACGACCTTCTCGGGCGTCCGCGCAAATCTAAGGTAAAGAAGTGAGTGTGGCAGAGCCAGCGGGAGGCTCCCGGGGAACTTGCTCAGCCCTGGCGTTCCGTTGGAGATAAGGAGATGGCGGGTCTCCTTCGGCCTTAATATAGCACCTCCCAGACATCGAGTGGGTGCTGGGGTGGGGCCGGTCATGGTTGAGATTTTTCTCCTGTGATCTTAAACATGCACATCTCCAAATATCCTGACTCTCGGGAGCTGGTGTCGAGCACGGCAAATTTCAAGAGCAATGATTAATGTTTTAGATGGGTCTCACACACACACACGCACATATATACGCCCACATAACACATATCAACACACATACGTGTACACAATCCACACACATCCACGTGCACACACACACACGGATATCCATCACACACATCCTTGGAAACATACATAATCACATCCACATCCCGCGCACCCACACCCACATACACATTCCTTGCTTATCCATACACACACACACACACACTTTTGTGCTCATGTACATACACATCCATGCTTAATTTACCCACATACACACGCACCCACAAAATCTACACATACATATACACGCTACACACACTCACACTTCATAACACATATACACGCACATACATACACTCACACGCGCACACATACATACATAAACATGCAGCCACACAAATTCACGCACACGCAGACATTCACTCACTTTGCCATCACACATTCACACACATGCATACACAAACACACGTTCATAACCACCCATACACACATCTACATCCACATCCACACACACATGCACACATGTCCATTCCCTCCTCAACTAAATAATCAAATGTACACACATCCACTCATAAGCACATCTACAAACCTATCCACCAAATACACACTAACACATGACATCCATACACTCATCTACACATCCAAATACCCCTGCCTCCCGCCATGCACACACATGTGCTCACGCCAAATAATGTTCTACCCTACAGTATGACGTCAAGTTGGCATGAGCCAGAATTCAGAATGCTAAAGGTCATCCTCAAAAACATTGACCACCGTCAGAAGTATTATCGGACATTCTTATGATAAAACAGAAAAGAACAAAAATGGAAGAAAACAAAAATTTCAACCAGCTTTTTAAAAACATCTAGAAGAACATAAGATGAAAAACTGTGGAGGAATCTTCTTCTTCTTCTGCGTTCTTCGTGTCAGTCTATTTATATCAGGAGGCCGGTAGCCTTTATGAAGGATGCTGTGCTCCTGAGTTCCTCTGCTGTCCCATATAGCTTGGTGTGTAGTGCCGCACCTCGGGGCCAGCTGTTTTCCTTCTGTTCTCTGTATAGGGGGCATTGCTGGAGGACATGTTCTGCATTCTCTGGGCAGTTTCCACATGGGCATGTCTCAGTTTCTCCAACCCTGATTTTTTTGTAAAGGTGCTGCCGGAGTCTGTTATGTCCTGTTCTCAGCCTAAAAATGATAGTTTGCTCCTTTCTGCTGAGCAAGTGTATCGCATCGTCTGTTACATGGCTTGGGTGACTTTGTTTCCGCTTGGATTTCAAGGCTGCCTTAATGTGACTTTTAGCTTCTGAGACTGTTATGTTTTCTTTGTCTTGGGGGAAGTTTGCGCCATTTTTTGCCAGAGTGTCTGCCTTATCATTTCCGATGATGTTACAGTGGCCAGGGATCCACTGGAGAACCACGTTGCTTGCTGTGTGGCATAACTGCACTAAGGCAGAGGTGAGTTTGTTTTGATGATAATCATGTGAACTTTGAAGGGCCTGCAGGACTGACTTAGCATCTGTGAGAATAACTATTTTTTTGTTGTATATGTCTCGGTTTTGTAAGTTTAGCGCAGCTTCTAGTATGGCTTCTGTTTCAGCTCTGTAGTTGGTAGAATATTTCCCTGTGGGTACTGATAGTTCTGATTCTGCCCCATTAGACCATTGGATATATACACCGCCTCCTCCATCTCTTACGGCTTCTTGTGCTGACCCGTCCGTGAATACCCGGATCCAGCTGTTTTGTGGATAGGAGCTGTCCAGCATTTCCTGTGTGAGTGATTGCAGCTCTGCCGTGGACTGGAGGTGATGCCGTAAATGGTGTCTTTGATTAGGGGAAAGTGTTGTCTTTCCCATGGAGGGCAGCAGTCAACCTCTGTAAGGTCCTCGTCTTCATCTATGGGTGGGATTTTGAGGTTGATTAACTGTTGTCTAGCTGATTTTATAAAGCTGGTTCTTTTTAGTCTGCTTTTTGTTGGTTTCTTTACTCTATCATTCATAGGGTGATTTCGAAGGTTTTGAAACTTTGTTAGCTGTGAGGTTAGTTTTCCATTTTTTCTGTCCTCCAGTGGTTGTAAACCAGTGATGCTCTCCATCTCTACAATAGGTGTGGATTTCATTCCCCCGGTGATAATTCGAAGGCTCTGGTTTTGGATGCGTTCCACTCTCTGGAAATTGCTCTTTGCTGCTGCTCCCCATGCTGAGATACCATACTCCAGAACCGGACGTATGTATCCGGTGTAGGTTTTCTTAAGTAGGCCCTATGTTTTGTGCTGCACCCCAGTCTGTGCCTGCCAACTTTTTTAGGAGTGCGATCCGCTGCATTGCTTTAGTTTGGGTCTTTTCCAGATGGGCTTTCCATGTCAGTCGTTGGTCAAATGTGACTCCGAGGTATGAGGGTGAGTCATCTTTGATGAGAAGCTCGTTGTTGATTTTGAGTTTAGGTGCCTGCATTCTGGTGGAGAGACTAAAGACTGTGTAAGTTGTTTTCTTGGCATTCAGCTTCATGTTCCATGTTATTGTCCACTGTTGTAGGTTGTTTAAGGTAGACTGAAGACGCATCTGAGCTGTGCCAAGGCTGGTCTCCGAACAGAGTAGTGCCAGATCATCAGCATACATTACCGCTTTCAGTCTTGGAGTTAGAATTTCTTTTATGTCATTCATGAAGAGGTTGAAGAGTGTGGGGGATATCACTCCTCCCTGAGGGACTCCATGTTTCAGTTGTGCAGTGCTACTTTGTTTACCTTGTAACCTTACTTTTGCTTTCCTGTCGGTGATGTATTGTTTTATCCACTGGTACATCCGGTTGGACAATTTTGCTTTCAGGAGTTTAAGAAGGAGACCATTCTTCCATACGCGGTCGAAGGCTTTCTCCATATCTACCCATACTGCGATGGTCACTTTCTTTTCCTGGAAACCGTCTTCTACGACTTGTGATATGTAGGTTATCTGGTCCTCTGTTGATCTACATTTTCTGAAACCGGCTTGTTCGTCCATGATGAGCCTTTCCTTCTCGATGAACCAGGTCAGTCTACTGTTTATGATCCTCTCCATTACCTTACACAGGCAGCTTGTAAGGCTGATTGGGCGGTAGCTATCCACTCTATTTCTTGGCTTGCCTGGCTTGTGAATTGGGATGAGTGTGGCTTTTTTCCAGGTTCCAGGAATCTTGCCATATTTCCAACTGGAGTTGAAGAGGGCCAGCAGTTTCTTCTTAGCATTCTGTCCAAGGTGAATTAACATATCATTTGTTACTTCGTCTGGACCAGGGGCTTGTTTTGGTTTCAGTTTCTGGAAGGCAGTGTTCAGTTCCTCCATGGTGAGTGAGCTGGTCATTGTGTTCTCCTCTGGCTGTTCTGGTTGGCTGTCTTCCAAGTCCTGTATGTTTGCTTGTACTTCCTGTTCTTTATCATCGTCTACATCTGCGTTGCCAACAGACTGGAACTGTTTCAAGAGTTCTTGTGCAGCTGCCTTTCCAGATAGGAGGTTGCCTTCTTTTTCAATAGTTATCGGGGCATATCTGTTGGGTTCTTTGTTGAGGGACTTGGTTAGCTTCCATAGTTTGGACCCATCCTTCTCAAAGTTCAGACTCTCTGTTTTTTCATGCCAACTGTTTCTTATTTCAGCCAGTGTGTTCCTTCTTAGTTTTGCTGTGAGTGCTTTGAGTTTGATGTTGTTTTCTATTGAAGGATCATTTTCTGCTGTATCTCTTGCTTGGCTGACTTGGTTGTGCAGATCTTCTAGTTCTTCTGACCAGTATGGAATGTATTCTTTCCTTGCGCCTCTTGGTATTGTTTCCTTTGCTGCTCTGTAGATGGCTTCTGTGAATAGCTGACTTGATGTTTTGATCTTGCTTGACTTGCAGTTGATGGATGCGGTGTACTGGTTGGTTAAGCTGGCAAATTTCTCACAATCTGCCCGTTTGTAGTTCCATCTCGGAGCTGTATTACTGTTTCCTGGGGGGATGCTATCATTTACAGTGATCAAGATTGGTCTATGATCACTTCCCGCCAGTTGATTTTGGACTTCCCTTGTTGTGCATGGGTGCAAATCACTGGTCGCAAAGGCTAGGTCAGGGGTTGTGGTGGTAAGCCATCTTCTTGAATAGAAGGAGTCAGGATCCTCCGGGGTATTTAGGAGTTGAAGGTTGCAATCAGCCTGCCAGTCCTCAACGTATTCACCTCTGGGATCTAGGTGGTTGTAGCCCCAACTCTGAGAATGGCTATTGAAGTCTCCGACTATAACACAGTTGAGTTCTGGCACCTGAATGTTATAAAGGGAAAGATCTCTGTCAGGAGGGCAGTAGACATTATATATGAGGATTTCTTGGTTGGGTGTACAGATCTTAGCCCCAATGATTTCTGTTCCTTGTTGAGTGTCCAGCTTTATTTCGCTGGCTGCAATGCTGTTGTGGACCAGAATGATGATGCCACCTTTGGGTCTGGTTTCTCGGTCTTGTCTGAAGCATTGGTATCCTCTGATGTTAAATCTGCTGTTGCTCGTGAGATGAGTTTCTTGGAGACATGCAATCTGTATTTTTTCGTTGTGAAGTTTGTATGTGAGTGCCGTCTTTTTATTGTATATTCCCTCAGCATTCCATTGAAGTATTTTCAAAACGTTGCCTTGTTTTCTTTCCTGCTCTGCTATGGGTGTACCTTTGTGGCCAGTTGCTTTCTTTTTCCTCTTTGCTCGACTCCCGGTTCCCCAAGTTGAGGTCGAGGGACCACCAGTAGTTGGGGGTGGGCTCCTTCGAGGCATAGAGCCCGGCACTTCACCTGCCTGGCGGGACTTCACAGGCAAAGCACCACATCTATCATTCTGATACTCCTTGTCTGACATATCGAAGTGAATTGCGTGATGTTGCGTTTTTGGGTTCGGTTGTGACACCTTTCCAAACTATTTGCACCTTGCGGTCCAACATCTCCGCCTTCTGCGTGCTTTTCTTTCTGGATGTACTTCCATAGCCTTTGGTCGTCCGTGAACTGTTAGGCAAGGCAGCGGAGGTTTGGAGTCAGAGTTTTCCTTCTCCAAGACGGGCTGCTTTCCCAAGCTATGAGCCCCATCTGCCCAGGGAGGAGGTTAAAGCGCCTCGATTCGCTTGATGGTTCTGTCACCGGGCATCTGAGGTATTTTTTAGGGAGTCACTTTTCCCAGGTAATGATAAGATAAGATAAGATAAGATAAGATAAGATAAATTTTATTCGTCCTTGTACAAGGAAATTTGTTTTGATCATTGAATACATAACAATACAGTTACAGAAGCAGAAAGTATGATACATAGCGCGCACACACACATATATACACACACACTGATAAATTAACTAAATTAACAAAATTAACAGTGCACACAATATGCTTCCCTAACTAAAACACATTGACCTGACACGCAGGACATAATTCAACTGTGCACAGATTACGATCAAGATGACGACATTATTGTAACATCCTAGTTGATGATGGAATAAACGATTTAAAGTAGCGCTCAGTTTTAGTTTTCTTTGACAACAGCCTTAAACTTCTTACAGATCTTATATATTCCTTGTTCAGGGGATGTTGGGGGTCATTTATAATGATATTAGCTTTTTTAATACAAGCACCAGTGTACAGCTCATCAAAATATGGCAGGTCACAGATACAAATTTTGGATGCTTTTTTAATTAAATTATTGATCTTATTTTTATCTTTTTGTAAGATGTTTCCTCCCCAACAGACAACTCCATACATCAAAACGCTCTGAATAGCCATGGTGTAAAATCCTGCCTCACCCTCTGGAACCACCGCCAGTTGGTCCGCGACTGCTTATTGGCTATTCGCAGCTGGCCCCTATATCTAGAGGTCGTTCCACTATCCGCCACCTGTGGACGCACTGGGTTGGGGATGGTCGCCCCGAGGGCCCAGTGTGGAGGAATGAAATCCTCTACGAACAATTACGACTCAAGATCTAGAATATTGTCATGAATGATACATCATGATATGCCTTATGGATTTAGCTATAACGGCCTATAATTACGTTCCGGATTCAGCGACAGAGATTCTTATTTCTAGTGGATAAAAGAAAAGAATGATGGAGAGTTTTTGATGTTTGCATTTCATCCCCGAAAGCCTGAACACTCCACAAATCGGTCCTTTGGATTAAGTCGTATTCAATGAATGAAATGGTCCGACTCCTTTCATATGTCTCTGTGCTGTCAAGGCACATCCATTTGCACAATAACAAGCACAAACACCCCCATTGCAGACACATATCCCCACTCACACCTACGAACAAATACACACTGCGCATACACACTCACATCCATACATACACAAACAAGTTGAAAGGCCCTGATCAGCACTGAAAGAAAAGACTTTCCCTACATTTCAAAGAATTATAATTTCCCGGAAATAATTTCTGTGTTGATAGAAATGGATGTGCTTTTTCCGTTGAATCATACGCGACGACCTTCTCGGACGTCCGCGCAAATCTAAGGCAAAGAATTGAGTGTGGCAGAGCCAGTGGGAGGTGCCCGGGGAACTGGCTCAGCCCTGGCGGTCCGTTGGAGATAAGGAGATAGCGGGTCTCCTTCGGCCTTGATATAGCACCTCCCAGACACCGAGTGGGTGCTGGGGTGGGGCCGGTCATGGTTGAGATTTTTCTCCTGTGATCTTAAACATGCACATCTCCAAATATCCTGACTCTCGGGAGCTGGTGTCGAGCACGGCAAATCTCAAGAGCAATGATTAATGTTTTAGATGGGTCTCACACACACACACACGCACATATATACGCCCACATAACACATATCGACACACATACGTGTACACAATCCACACACATCCACATGCACACACACTCGCGGATATCCATCACACACACCTTTGGAAACATACATAATCACACCCACATCCCGTGCACCCACACCCACATACACATTCCTTGCTTATCCATACACACACACACACAGACTTTTGTGCTCATGTACACACACATCCATGCATAATTTGCCCACATCCCCAATGCACCCACAAAATCTACACATACATATACACGCTACACACACTCACACTTCATAACACATAAACACACACATACATACACTCACACGCGCACACATACATACATAAACATGCAGCCACACAAATTCACGCACACGCAGACATTCACTCACTTTGCCATCACACATTCACACACATGCATACACAAACACACGTTCATAACCACCCATACACACATCTACATCCACATCCACACACACATGCACACATGTCCATTCCCTCCTCAACTAAATAATCAAATGTACACACATCCACTCATAAGCACATGTACAAATCTATCCACCAAATAATACACACTAACACATAACATCCATACACTCATCTACACATCCAAATACCCCTGCCTCCCGCCATGCACACACATGTGCTCACGCCAAATAATGTTCTGCCCTACAGTATGACGTCAAGTTGGCATGAACCAGAATTCAGAATGCTAAAGGTCATCCTCAAAAACATTGACCACCGTCAGAAGTATTATCGGACATTCTTATGATAAAACAGAAAAGAACAAAAATAGAAGAAAACAAAAATTTCAACCAGCTTTTTAAAAACATCTAGAAGAACATAAGAGGAAAAACTGTGGAGGAATGAAATCCTCTACGAACAATTACGACTCAAGATCTAGAATATTGTCATGAATGATACATCATGATATGCCTTATGGATTTAGCTATAACGGCCTATAATTATGTTCCGGATTCAGCGACAGAGATTCTTATTTCTAGTGGATAAAAGAAAAGAATGATGGAGAGTTTTTGATGTTTGCATTTCATCCCCGAAAGCCTGAACACTCCACAAATCGGTCCTTTGGATTAAGTCGTATTCAATGAATGAAATGGTCCGACTCCTTTCATATGTCTCTGTGCTGTCAAGGCACATCCATTTGCACAATAACAAGCACAAACACCCCCATTGCAGACACATATCCCCACTCACACCTACGAACAAATACACACTGCGCATGCACACTCACATCCATACATACACAAACAAGTTGAAAGGCCCTGATCAGCACTGAAAGAAAAGACTTTCCCTACATTTCAAAGAATTATAATTTCCCGGAAATAATTTCTGTGTTGATAGAAATGGATGTGCTTTTTCCGTTGAATCATACGCGACGACCTTCTCGGACGTCCGCGCAAATCTAAGGTAAAGAAGTGAATGTGGCAGAGCCAGTGGGAGGTGCCCGGGGAACTTGCTCAGCCCTGGCGGTCCGTTGGAGATAAGGAGATAGCGGGTCTCCTTCGGCCTTGATATAGCACCTCCCAGACACCGAGTGGGTGCTGGGGTGGGGCCGGTCATGGTTGAGATTTTTCTCCTATGATCCTAAACATGCACATCTCCAAATATCCTGACTCTCGGGAGCTGGTGTCGAGCACGGCAAATCTCAAGAGCAATGATTAATGTTTTAGATGGGTCTCACACACACACACACGCACATATATACGCCCACATAACACATATCGACACACATACGTGTACACAATCCACACACATCCACATGCACACACACTCGCGGATATCCATCACACACATCCTTGGAAACATACATAATCACACCCACATCCCGTGCACCCACACCCACATACACATTCCTTGCTTATCCATACACACACACACACAGACTTTTGTGCTCATGTACACACACATCCATGCATAATTTGCCCACATCCCCAATGCACCCACAAAATCTACACATACATATACACGCTACACACACTCACACTTCATAACACATAAACACACACATACATACACTCACACGCGCACACATACATACATAAACATGCAGCCACACAAATTCACGCACACGCAGACATTTACTCACTTTGCCATCACACATTCACACACATGCATACACAAACACACGTTCATAACCACCCATACACACATCTACATCCACATCCACACACACATGCACACATGTCCATTCCCTCCTCCACTAAATAATCAAATGTACACACATCCACTCATAAGCACATGTACAAATCTATCCACCAAATAATACACACTAATACATAACATCCATACACTCATCTACACATCCAAATACCCCTGCCTCCCGCCATGCACACACATGTGCTCACGCCAAATAATGTTCTGCCCTACAGTATGACGTCAAGTTGGCATGAACCAGAATTCAGAATGCTAAAGGTCATCCTCAAAAACATTGACCACCGTCAGAAGTATTATCGGACATTCTTATGATAAAACAGAAAAGAACAAAAATAGAAGAAAACAAAAATTTCAACCAGCTTTTAAAAAACATCTAGAAGAACATAAGAGGAAAAACTGTGGCGGAATGAAATCCTCTACGAACAATTACGACTCAAGATCTAGAATATTGTCATGAATGATACATCATGATATGCCTTATGGATTTAGCTATAACGGCCTATAATTATGTTCCGGATTCAGCGACAGAGATTCTTATTTCTAGTGGATAAAAGAAAAGAATGATGGAGAGTTTTTGATGTTTGCATTTCATCCCCGAAAGCCTGAACACTCCACAAATCGGTCCTTTGGATTAAGTCGTATTCAATGAATGAAATGGTCCGACTCCTTTCATATGTCTCTGTGCTGTCAAGGCACATCCATTTGCACAATAACAAGCACAAACACCCCCATTGCAGACACATATCCCCACTCACACCTACGAACAAATACACACTGCGCATACACACTCACATCCATACATACACAAACAAGTTGAAAGGCCCTGATCAGCACTGAAAGAAAAGACTTTCCCTACATTTCAAAGAATTATAATTTCCCGGAAATAACTTCTGTGTTGATAGAAATGGATGTGCTTTTTCCGTTGAATCATACGCGACGACCTTCTCGGACGTCCGCGCAAATCTAAGGTAAAGAAGTGAGTGTGGCAGAGCCAGTGGGAGGTGCCCGGGGAACTTGCTCAGCCCTGGCGGTCCGTTGGAGATAAGGAGATAGCGGGTCTCCTTCGGCCTTGATATAGCACCTCCCAGACACCGAGTGGGTGCTGGGGTGGGGCCGGTCATGGTTGAGATTTTTCTCCTGTGATCTTAAACATGCACATCTCCAAATATCCTGACTCTCGGGAGCTGGTGTCGAGCACGGCAAATCTCAAGAGCAATGATTAATGTTTTAGATGGGTCTCACACACACACACACGCACATATATACGCCCACATAACACATATCGACACACATACGTGTACACAATCCACACACATCCACATGCACACACACTCGCGGATATCCATCACACACATCCTTGGAAACATACATAATCACATCCACATCCAGTGCACCCACACCGACATACACATTCCTTGCTTATCCATACACACACACACACACACTTTTGTGCTCATGTACACACACATCAATGCATAATTTGCCCACATCCCCAATGCACCCACAAAATCTACACATACATATACACGCTACACACACTCACACTTCATAACACATAAACACACACATACATACACTCACACGCGCACACATACATACATAAACATGCAGCCACACAAATTCACGCACACGCAGACATTCACTCACTTTGCCATCACACATTCACACACATGCATACACAAACACACGTTCATAACCACCCATACACACATATACATCCACATCCACACACACATGCACACATGTCCATTCCCTCCTCCACTAAATAATCAAATGTACACACATCCACTCATAAGCACATGTACAAATCTATCCACCGAATAATACACACCAACACATAACATCCATACACTCATCTACACATCCAAATACCCCTGCCTCCCGCCATGCACACACATGTGCTCACGCCAAATAATGTTCTGCCCTACAGTATGACGTCAAGTTGGCATGAACCAGAATTCAGAATGCTAAAGGTCATCCTCAAAAACATTGACCACCGTCAGAAGTATTATCGGACATTCTTATGATAAAACAGAAAAGAACAAAAATAGAAGAAAACAAAAATTTCAACCAGCTTTTAAAAAACATCTAGAAGAACATAAGAGGAAAAACTGTGGCGGAATGAAATCCTCTACGAACAATTACGACTCAAGATCTAGAATATTGTCATGAATGATACATCATGATATGCCTTATGGATTTAGCTATAACGGCCTATAATTATGTTCCGGATTCAGCGACAGAGATTCTTATTTCTAGTGGATAAAAGAAAAGAATGATGGAGAGTTTTTGATGTTTGCATTTCATCCCCGAAAGCCTGAACACTCCACAAATCGGTCCTTTGGATTAAGTCGTATTCAATGAATGAAATGGTCCGACTCCTTTCATATGTCTCTGTGCTGTCAAGGCACATCCATTTGCACAATAACAAGCACAAACACCCCCATTGCAGACACATATCCCCACTCACACCTACGAACAAATACACACTGCGCATACACACTCACATCCATACATACACAAACAAGTTGAAGGGCCCTGATCAGCACTGAAAGAAAAGACTTTCCCTACATTTCAAAGAATTATAATTTCCCGGAAATAACTTCTGTGTTGATAGAAATGGATGTGCTTTTTCCGTTGAATCATACGCGACGACCTTCTCGGACATCCGCGCAAATCTAAGGTAAAGAAGTGAGTGTGGCAGAGCCAGTGGGAGGTGCCCGGGGAACTTGCTCAGCCCTGGCGGTCCGTTGGAGATAAGGAGATAGCGGGTCTCCTTCGGCCTTGATATAGCACCTCCCAGACACCGAGTGGGTGCTGGGGTGGGGCCGGTCATGGTTGAGATTTTTCTCCTGTGATCTTAAACATGCACATCTCCAAATATCCTGACTCTCGGGAGCTGGTGTCGAGCACGGCAAATCTCAAGAGCAATGATTAATGTTTTAGATGGGTCTCACACACACACACACACACATATATACGCCCACATAACACATATCGACACACATACGTGTACACAATCCACACACATCCACATGCACACACACTCGCGGATATCCATCACACACATCCTTGGAAACATACATAATCACACCCACATCCCGTGCACCCACACCCACATACACATTCCTTGCTTATCCATACACACACACACACAGACTTTTGTGCTCATGTACACACACATCCATGCATAATTTGCCCACATCCCCAATGCACCCACAAAATCTACACATACATATACACGCTACACACACTCACACTTCATAACACATAAACACACACATACATACACTCACACGCGCACACATACATACATAAACATGCAGCCACACAAATTCACGCACACGCAGACATTCACTCACTTTGCCATCACACATTCACACACATGCATACACAAACACACGTTCATAACCACCCATACACACATCTACATCCACATCCACACACACATGCACACATGTCCATTCCCTCCTCCACTAAATAATCAAATGTACACACATCCACTCATAAGCACATGTACAAATCTATCCACCAAATAATACACACTAACACATAACATCCATACACTCATCTACACATCCAAATACCCCTGCCTCCCGCCATGCACACACATGTGTTCACGCCAAATAATGTTCTGCCCTACAGTATGACGTCAAGTTGGCATGAACCAGAATTCAGAATGCTAAAGGTCATCCTCAAAAACATTGACCACCGTCAGAAGTATTATCGGACATTCTTATGATAAAACAGAAAAGAACAAAAATAGAAGAAAACAAAAATTTCAACCAGCTTTTTAAAAACATCTAGAAGAACATAAGAGGAAAAACTGTGGAGGAATGAAATCCTCTACGAACAATTACGACTCAAGATCTAGAATATTGTCATGAATGATACATCATGATATGCCTTATGGATTTAGCTATAACGGCCTATAATTATGTTCCGGATTCAGCGACAGAGATTCTTATTTCTAGTGGATAAAAGAAAAGAATGATGGAGAGTTTTTGATGTTTGCATTTCATCCCCGAAAGCCTGAACACTCCACAAATCGGTCCTTTGGATTAAGTCGTATTCAATGAATGAAATGGTCCGACTCCTTTCATATGTCTCTGTGCTGTCAAGGCACATCCATTTGCACAATAACAAGCACAAACACCCCCATTGCAGACACATATCCCCACTCACACCTACGAACAAATACACACTGCGCATGCACACTCACATCCATACATACACAAACAAGTTGAAAGGCCCTGATCAGCACTGAAAGAAAAGACTTTCCCTACATTTCAAAGAATTATAATTTCCCGGAAATAATTTCTGTGTTGATAGAAATGGATGTGCTTTTTCCGTTGAATCATACGCGACGACCTTCTCGGACGTCCGCGCAAATCTAAGGTAAAGAAGTGAATGTGGCAGAGCCAGTGGGAGGTGCCCGGGGAACTTGCTCAGCCCTGGCGGTCCGTTGGAGATAAGGAGATAGCGGGTCTCCTTCGGCCTTGATATAGCACCTCCCAGACACCGAGTGGGTGCTGGGGTGGGGCCGGTCATGGTTGAGATTTTTCTCCTGTGATCCTAAACATGCACATCTCCAAATATCCTGACTCTCGGGAGCTGGTGTCGAGCACGGCAAATCTCAAGAGCAATGATTAATGTTTTAGATGGGTCTCACACACACACACACGCACATATATACGCCCACATAACACATATCGACACACATACGTGTACACAATCCACACACATCCACATGCACACACACTCGCGGATATCCATCACACACATCCTTGGAAACATACATAATCACACCCACATCCCGTGCACCCACACCCACATACACATTCCTTGCTTATCCATACACACACACACACAGACTTTTGTGCTCATGTACACACACATCCATGCATAATTTGCCCACATCCCCAATGCACCCACAAAATCTACACATACATATACACGCTACACACACTCACACTTCATAACACATAAACACACACATACATACACTCACACGCGCACACATACATACATAAACATGCAGCCACACAAATTCACGCACACGCAGACATTCACTCACTTTGCCATCACACATTCACACACATGCATACACAAACACACGTTCATAACCACCCATACACACATCTACATCCACATCCACACACACATGCACACATGTCCATTCCCTCCTCCACTAAATAATCAAATGTACACACATCCACTCATAAGCACATGTACAAATCTATCCACCAAATAATACACACTAATACATAACATCCATACACTCATCTACACATCCAAATACCCCTGCCTCCCGCCATGCACACACATGTGCTCACGCCAAATAATGTTCTGCCCTACAGTATGACGTCAAGTTGGCATGAACCAGAATTCAGAATGCTAAAGGTCATCCTCAAAAACATTGACCACCGTCAGAAGTATTATCGGACATTCTTATGATAAAACAGAAAAGAACAAAAATAGAAGAAAACAAAAATTTCAACCAGCTTTTAAAAAACATCTAGAAGAACATAAGAGGAAAATCTGTGGCGGAATGAAATCCTCTACGAACAATTACGACTCAAGATCTAGAATATTGTCATGAATGATACATCATGATATGCCTTATGGATTTAGCTATAACGGCCTATAATTATGTTCCGGATTCAGCGACAGAGATTCTTATTTCTAGTGGATAAAAGAAAAGAATGATGGAGAGTTTTTGATGTTTGCATTTCATCCCCGAAAGCCTGAACACTCCACAAATCGGTCCTTTGGATTAAGTCGTATTCAATGAATGAAATGGTCCGACTCCTTTCATATGTCTCTGTGCTGTCAAGGCACATCCATTTGCACAATAACAAGCACAAACACCCCCATTGCAGACACATATCCCCACTCACACCTACGAACAAATACACACTGCGCATACACACTCACATCCATACATACACAAACAAGTTGAAGGGCCCTGATCAGCACTGAAAGAAAAGACTTTCCCTACATTTCAAAGAATTATAATTTCCCGGAAATAACTTCTGTGTTGATAGAAATGGATGTGCTTTTTCCGTTGAATCATACGCGACGACCTTCTCGGACGTCCGCGCAAATCTAAGGTAAAGAAGTGAGTGTGGCAGAGCCAGTGGGAGGTGCCCGGGGAACTTGCTCAGCCCTGGCGGTCCGTTGGAGATAAGGAGATAGCGGGTCTCCTTCGGCCTTGATATAGCACCTCCCAGACACCGAGTGGGTGCTGGGGTGGGGCCGGTCATGGTTGAGATTTTTCTCCTGTGATCTTAAACATGCACATCTCCAAATATCCTGACTCTCGGGAGCTGGTGTCGAGCACGGCAAATCTCAAGAGCAATGATTAATGTTTTAGATGGGTCTCACACACACACACACGCACATATATACGCCACATAACACATATCGACACACATACGTGTACACAATCCACACACATCCACATGCACACACACTCGCGGATATCCATCACACACATCCTTGGAAACATACATAATCACATCCACATCCAGTGCACCCACACCCACATACACATTCCTTGCTTATCCATACACACACACACACACACTTTTGTGCTCATGTACACACACATCAATGCATAATTTGCCCACATCCCCAATGCACCCACAAAATCTACACATACATATACACGCTACACACACTCACACTTCATAACACATAAACACACATACATACACTCACACGCGCACACATACATACATAAACATGCAGCCACACAAATTCACGCACACGCAGACATTCACTCACTTTGCCATCACACATTCACACACATGCATACACAAACACACGTTCATAACCACCCATACACACATCTACATCCACATCCACACACACATGCACACATGTCCATTCCCTCCTCCACTAAATAATCAAATGTACACACATCCACTCATAAGCACATGTACAAATCTATCCACCAAATAATACACACTAATACATAACATCCATACACTCATCTACACATCCAAATACCCCTGCCTCCCGCCATGCACACACATGTGCTCACGCCAAATAATGTTCTGCCCTACAGTATGACGTCAAGTTGGCATGAACCAGAATTCAGAATGCTAAAGGTCATCCTCAAAAACATTGACCACCGTCAGAAGTATTATCGGACATTCTTATGATAAAACAGAAAAGAACAAAAATAGAAGAAAACAAAAATTTCAACCAGCTTTTAAAAAACATCTAGAAGAACATAAGAGGAAAAACTGTGGCGGAATGAAATCCTCTACGAACAATTACGACTCAAGATCTAGAATATTGTCATGAATGATACATCATGATATGCCTTATGGATTTAGCTATAACGGCCTATAATTATGTTCCGGATTCAGCGACAGAGATTCTTATTTCTAGTGGATAAAAGAAAAGAATGATGGAGAGTTTTTGATGTTTGCATTTCATCCCCGAAAGCCTGAACACTCCACAAATCGGTCCTTTGGATTAAGTCGTATTCAATGAATGAAATGGTCCGACTCCTTTCATATGTCTCTGTGCTGTCAAGGCACATCCATTTGCACAATAACAAGCACAAACACCCCCATTGCAGACACATATCCCCACTCACACCTACGAACAAATACACACTGCGCATACACACTCACATCCATACATACACAAACAAGTTGAAGGGCCCTGATCAGCACTGAAAGAAAAGACTTTCCCTACATTTCAAAGAATTATAATTTCCCGGAAATAACTTCTGTGTTGATAGAAATGGATGTGCTTTTTCCGTTGAATCATACGCGACGACCTTCTCGGACGTCCGCGC
This sequence comes from Onchidella celtica, assembly GCA_963931925.1. Taxonomy (NCBI): domain Eukaryota; kingdom Metazoa; phylum Mollusca; class Gastropoda; order Systellommatophora; family Onchidiidae; genus Onchidella; species Onchidella celtica. Next base: position 56,881,189 of record OZ007569.1, on the reverse strand, counting down.
AAATCTAAGGTAAAGAAGTGAGTGTGGCAGAGCCAGTGGGAGGTGCCCGGGGAACTTGCTCAGCCCTGGCGGTCCGTTGGAGATAAGGAGATAGCGGGTCTCCTTCGGCCTTGATATAGCACCTCCCAGACACCGAGTGGGTGCTGGGGTGGGGCCGGTCATGGTTGAGATTTTTCTCCTGTGATCTTAAACATGCACATCTCCAAATATCCTGACTCTCGGGAGCTGGTGTCGAGCACGGCAAATCTCAAGAGCAATGATTAATGTTTTAGATGGGTCTCACACACACACACACGCACATATATACGCCCACATAACACATATCGACACACATACGTGTACACAATCCACACACATCCACATGCACACACACTCGCGGATATCCATCACACACATCCTTGGAAACATACATAATCACACCCACATCCCGTGCACCCACACCCACATACACATTCCTTGCTTATCCATACACACACACACACAGACTTTTGTGCTCATGTACACACACATCCATGCATAATTTGCCCACATCCCCAATGCACCCACAAAATCTACACATACATATACACGCTACACACACTCACACTTCATAACACATAAAGACACACATACATACACTCACACGCGCACACATACATACATAAACATGCAGCCACACAAATTCACGCACACGCAGACATTCACTCACTTTGCCATCACACATTCACACACATGCATACACAAACACACGTTCATAACCACCCATACACACATCTACATCCACATCCACACACACATGCACACATGTCCATTCCCTCCTCCACTAAATAATCAAATGTACACACATCCACTCATAAGCACATGTACAAATCTATCCACCAAATAATACACACTAATACATAACATCCATACACTCATCTACACATCCAAATACCCCTGCCTCCCGCCATGCACACACATGTGCTCACGCCAAATAATGTTCTGCCCTACAGTATGACGTCAAGTTGGCATGAACCAGAATTCAGAATGCTAAAGGTCATCCTCAAAAACATTGACCACCGTCAGAAGTATTATCGGACATTCTTATGATAAAACAGAAAAGAACAAAAATAGAAGAAAACAAAAATTTCAACCAGCTTTTAAAAAACATCTAGAAGAACATAAGAGGAAAAACTGTGGCGGAATGAAATCCTCTACGAACAATTACGACTCAAGATCTAGAATATTGTCATGAATGATACATCATGATATGCCTTATGGATTTAGCTATAACGGCCTATAATTATGTTCCGGATTCAGCGACAGAGATTCTTATTTCTAGTGGATAAAAGAAAAGAATGATGGAGAGTTTTTGATGTTTGCATTTCATCCCCGAAAGCCTGAACACTCCACAAATCGGTCCTTTGGATTAAGTCGTATTCAATGAATGAAATGGTCCGACTCCTTTCATATGTCTCTGTGCTGTCAAGGCACATCCATTTGCACAATAACAAGCACAAACACCCCCATTGCAGACACATATCCCCACTCACACCTACGAACAAATACACACTGCGCATACACACTCACATCCATACATACACAAACAAGTTGAAGGGCCCTGATCAGCACTGAAAGAAAAGACTTTCCCTACATTTCAAAGAATTATAATTTCCCGGAAATAACTTCTGTGTTGATAGAAATGGATGTGCTTTTTCCGTTGAATCATACGCGACGACCTTCTCGGACGTCCGCGCAAATCTAAGGTAAAGAAGTGAGTGTGGCAGAGCCAGTGGGAGGTGCCCGGGGAACTTGCTCAGCCCTGGCGGTCCGTTGGAGATAAGGAGATAGCGGGTCTCCTTCGGCCTTGATATAGCACCTCCCAGACACCGAGTGGGTGCTGGGGTGGGGCCGGTCATGGTTGAGATTTTTCTCCTGTGATCTTAAACATGCACATCTCCAAATATCCTGACTCTCGGGAGCTGGTGTCGAGCACGGCAAATCTCAAGAGCAATGATTAATGTTTTAGATGGGTCTCACACACACACACACGCACATATATACGCCCACATAACACATATCGACACACATACGTGTACACAATCCACACACATCCACATGCACACACACTCGCGGATATCCATCACACACATCCTTGGAAACATACATAATCACACCCACATCCCGTGCACCCACACCCACATACACATTCCTTGCTTATCCATACACACACACACACAGACTTTTGTGCTCATGTACACACACATCCATGCATAATTTGCCCACATCCCCAATGCACCCACAAAATCTACACATACATATACACGCTACACACACTCACACTTCATAACACATAAAGACACACATACATACACTCACACGCGCACACATACATACATAAACATGCAGCCACACAAATTCACGCACACGCAGACATTCACTCACTTTGCCATCACACATTCACACACATGCATACACAAACACACGTTCATAACCACCCATACACACATCTACATCCACATCCACACACACATGCACACATGTCCATTCCCTCCTCCACTAAATAATCAAATGTACACACATCCACTCATAAGCACATGTACAAATCTATCCACCAAATAATACACACTAATACATAACATCCATACACTCATCTACACATCCAAATACCCCTGCCTCCCGCCATGCACACACATGTGCTCACGCCAAATAATGTTCTGCCCTACAGTATGACGTCAAGTTGGCATGAACCAGAATTCAGAATGCTAAAGGTCATCCTCAAAAACATTGACCACCGTCAGAAGTATTATCGGACATTCTTATGATAAAACAGAAAAGAACAAAAATAGAAGAAAACAAAAATTTCAACCAGCTTTTAAAAAACATCTAGAAGAACATAAGAGGAAAAACTGTGGCGGAATGAAATCCTCTACGAACAATTACGACTCAAGATCTAGAATATTGTCATGAATGATACATCATGATATGCCTTATGGATTTAGCTATAACGGCCTATAATTATGTTCCGGATTCAGCGACAGAGATTCTTATTTCTAGTGGATAAAAGAAAAGAATGATGGAGAGTTTTTGATGTTTGCATTTCATCCCCGAAAGCCTGAACACTCCACAAATCGGTCCTTTGGATTAAGTCGTATTCAATGAATGAAATGGTCCGACTCCTTTCATATGTCTCTGTGCTGTCAAGGCACATCCATTTGCACAATAACAAGCACAAACACCCCCATTGCAGACACATATCCCCACTCACACCTACGAACAAATACACACTGCGCATACACACTCACATCCATACATACACAAACAAGTTGAAGGGCCCTGATCAGCACTGAAAGAAAAGACTTTCCCTACATTTCAAAGAATTATAATTTCCCGGAAATAACTTCTGTGTTGATAGAAATGGATGTGCTTTTTCCGTTGAATCATACGCGACGACCTTCTCGGACGTCCGCGCAAATCTAAGGTAAAGAAGTGAGTGTGGCAGAGCCAGTGGGAGGTGCCCGGGGAACTTGCTCAGCCCTGGCGGTCCGTTGGAGATAAGGAGATAGCGGGTCTCCTTCGGCCTTGATATAGCACCTCCCAGACACCGAGTGGGTGCTGGGGTGGGGCCGGTCATGGTTGAGATTTTTCTCCTGTGATCTTAAACATGCACATCTCCAAATATCCTGACTCTCGGGAGCTGGTGTCGAGCACGGCAAATCTCAAGAGCAATGATTAATGTTTTAGATGGGTCTCACACACACACACACACGCACATATATACGCCCACATAACACATATCGACACACATACGTGTACACAATCCACACACATCCACATGCACACACACTCGCGGATATCCATCACACACATCCTTGGAAACATACATAATCACATCCACATCCAGTGCACCCACACCCACATACACATTCCTTGCTTATCCATACACACACACACACAGACTTTTGTGCTCATGTACACACACATCCATGCATAATTTGCCCACATCCCCAATGCACCCACAAAATCTACACATACATATACACGCTACACACACTCACACTTCATAACACATAAACACACATACATACACTCACACGCGCACACATACATACATAAACATGCAGCCACACAAATTCACGCACACGCAGACATTCACTCACTTTGCCATCACACATTCACACACATGCATACACAAACACACGTTCATAACCACCCATACACACATCTACATCCACATCCACACACACATGCACACATGTCCATTCCCTCCTCCACTAAATAATCAAATGTACACACATCCACTCATAAGCACATGTACAAATCTATCCACCAAATAATACACACTAATACATAACATCCATACACTCATCTACACATCCAAATACCCCTGCCTCCCGCCATGCACACACATGTGCTCACGCCAAATAATGTTCTGCCCTACAGTATGACGTCAAGTTGGCATGAACCAGAATTCAGAATGCTAAAGGTCATCCTCAAAAACATTGACCACCGTCAGAAGTATTATCGGACATTCTTATGATAAAACAGAAAAGAACAAAAATAGAAGAAAACAAAAATTTCAACCAGCTTTTAAAAAACATCTAGAAGAACATAAGAGGAAAAACTGTGGCGGAATGAAATCCTCTACGAACAATTACGACTCAAGATCTAGAATATTGTCATGAATGATACATCATGATATGCCTTATGGATTTAGCTATAACGGCCTATAATTATGTTCCGGATTCAGCGACAGAGATTCTTATTTCTAGTGGATAAAAGAAAAGAATGATGGAGAGTTTTTGATGTTTGCATTTCATCCCCGAAAGCCTGAACACTCCACAAATCGGTCCTTTGGATTAAGTCGTATTCAATGAATGAAATGGTCCGACTCCTTTCATATGTCTCTGTGCTGTCAAGGCACATCCATTTGCACAATAACAAGCACAAACACCCCCATTGCAGACACATATCCCCACTCACACCTACGAACAAATACACACTGCGCATACACACTCACATCCATACATACACAAACAAGTTGAAGGGCCCTGATCAGCACTGAAAGAAAAGACTTTCCCTACATTTCAAAGAATTATAATTTCCCGGAAATAACTTCTGTGTTGATAGAAATGGATGTGCTTTTTCCGTTGAATCATACGCGACGACCTTCTCGGACGTCCGCGCAAATCTAAGGTAAAGAAGTGAGTGTGGCAGAGCCAGTGGGAGGTGCCCGGGGAACTTGCTCAGCCCTGGCGGTCCGTTGGAGATAAGGAGATAGCGGGTCTCCTTCGGCCTTGATATAGCACCTCCCAGACACCGAGTGGGTGCTGGGGTGGGGCCGGTCATGGTTGAGATTTTTCTCCTGTGATCTTAAACATGCACATCTCCAAATATCCTGACTCTCGGGAGCTGGTGTCGAGCACGGCAAATCTCAAGAGCAATGATTAATGTTTTAGATGGGTCTCACACACACACACACGCACATATATACGCCCACATAACACATATCGACACACATACGTGTACACAATCCACACACATCCACATGCACACACACTCGCGGATATCCATCACACACATCCTTGGAAACATACATAATCACACCCACATCCCGTGCACCCACACCCACATACACATTCCTTGCTTATCCATACACACACACACACAGACTTTTGTGCTCATGTACACACACATCCATGCATAATTTGCCCACATCCCCAATGCACCCACAAAATCTACACATACATATACACGCTACACACACTCACACTTCATAACACATAAACACACACATACATACTCTCACACGCGCACACATACATACATAAACATTCAGCCACACAAATTCACGCACACGCAGACATTCACTCACTTTGCCATCACACATTCACACACATGCATACACAAGCACACGTTCATAACCACCCATACACACATCTACATCCACATCCACACACACATGCACACATGTCCATTCCCTCCTCAACTAAATAATCAAATGTACACACATCCAATCATAAGCATATGTACAAATCTATCCACCAAATAATACACACTAACACATAACATCCATACACTCATCTACACATCCAAATACCCCTGCCTCCCGCCATGCACACACATGTGCTCACGCCAAATAATGTTCTGCCCTACAGTATGACGTCAAGTTGGCATGAACCAGAATTCAGAATGCTAAAGGTCATCCTCAAAAACATTGACCACCGTCAGAAGTATTATCGGACATTCTTATGATAAAACAGAAAAGAACAAAAATAGAAGAAAACAAAAATTTCAACCAGCTTTTAAAAAACATCTAGAAGAACATAAGAGGAAAAACTGGCGGAATGAAATCCTCTACGAACAATTACGACTCAAGATCTAGAATATTGTCATGAATGATACATCATGATATGCCTTATGGATTTAGCTATAACGGCCTATAATTATGTTCCGGATTCAGCGACAGAGATTCTTATTTCTAGTGGATAAAAGAAAAGAATGATGGAGAGTTTTTGATGTTTGCTTTTCATCCCCGAAAGCCTGAACACTCCACAAATCGGTCCTTTGGATTAAGTCGTATTCAATGAATGAAATGGTCCGACTCCTTTCATATGTCTCTGTGCTGTCAAGGCACATCCATTTGCACAATAACAAGCACAAACACCGCCATTGCAGACACATATCCCCACTCACACCTACGAACAAATACACACTGCGCATACACACTCACATCCATACATACACAAACAAGTTGAAAGGCCCTGATCAGCACTGAAAGAAAAGACTTTCCCTACATTTCAAAGAATTATAATTTCCCGGAAATAACTTCTGTGTTGATAGAAATGGATGTGCTTTTTCCGTTGAATCGTACGCGACGACCTTCTCGGACGTCCGCGCAAATCTAGGGTAAAGAAGTGAGTGTGGCAGAGCCAGTGGGAGGTGCCCGGGGAACTTGCTCAGCCCTGGCGGTCCGTTGGAGATAAGGAGATAGCGGGTCTCCTTCGGCCTTGATATAGCACCTCCCAGACACCGAGTGGGTGCTGGGGTGGGGCCGGTCATGGTTGAGATTTTTCTCCTGTGATCTTAAACATGCACATCTCCAAATATCCTGACTCTCGGGAGCTGGTGTCGAGCACGGCAAATCTCAAGAGCAATGATTAATGTTTTAGATGGGTCTCACACACACACACACGCACATATATACGCCCACATAACACATATCGACACACATACGTGTACACAATCCACACACATCCACATGCACACACACTCGCGGATATCCATCACACACATCCTTGGAAACATACATAATCACATCCACATCCAGTGCACCCACACCCACATACACATTCCTTGCTTATCCATACACACACACACACACACTTTTGTGCTCATGTACACACACATCAATGCATAATTTGCCCACATCCCCAATGCACCCACAAAATCTACACATACATATACACGCTACACACACTCACACTTCATAACACATAAACACACATACATACACTCACACGCGCACACATACATACATAAACATGCAGCCACACAAATTCACGCACACGCAGACATTCACTCACTTTGCCATCACACATTCACACACATGCATACACAAACACACGTTCATAACCACCCATACACACATCTACATCCACATCCACACACACATGCACACATGTCCATTCCCTCCTCCACTAAATAATCAAATGTACACACATCCACTCATAAGCACATGTACAAATCTATCCACCAAATAATACACACTAATACATAACATCCATACACTCATCTACACATCCAAATACCCCTGCCTCCCGCCATGCACACACATGTGCTCACGCCAAATAATGTTCTGCCCTACAGTATGACGTCAAGTTGGCATGAACCAGAATTCAGAATGCTAAAGGTCATCCTCAAAAACATTGACCACCGTCAGAAGTATTATCGGACATTCTTATGATAAAACAGAAAAGAACAAAAATAGAAGAAAACAAAAATTTCAACCAGCTTTTAAAAAACATCTAGAAGAACATAAGAGGAAAAACTGTGGCGGAATGAAATCCTCTACGAACAATTACGACTCAAGATCTAGAATATTGTCATGAATGATACATCATGATATGCCTTATGGATTTAGCTATAACGGCCTATAATTATGTTCCGGATTCAGCGACAGAGATTCTTATTTCTAGTGGATAAAAGAAAAGAATGATGGAGAGTTTTTGATGTTTGCATTTCATCCCCGAAAGCCTGAACACTCCACAAATCGGTCCTTTGGATTAAGTCGTATTCAATGAATGAAATGGTCCGACTCCTTTCATATGTCTCTGTGCTGTCAAGGCACATCCATTTGCACAATAACAAGCACAAACACCCCCATTGCAGACACATATCCCCACTCACACCTACGAACAAATACACACTGCGCATACACACTCACATCCATACATACACAAACAAGTTGAAGGGCCCTGATCAGCACTGAAAGAAAAGACTTTCCCTACATTTCAAAGAATTATAATTTCCCGGAAATAACTTCTGTGTTGATAGAAATGGATGTGCTTTTTCCGTTGAATCATACGCGACGACCTTCTCGGACGTCCGCGCAAATCTAAGGTAAAGAAGTGAGTGTGGCAGAGCCAGTGGGAGGTGCCCGGGGAACTTGCTCAGCCCTGGCGGTCCGTTGGAGATAAGGAGATAGCGGGTCTCCTTCGGCCTTGATATAGCACCTCCCAGACACCGAGTGGGTGCTGGGGTGGGGCCGGTCATGGTTGAGATTTTTCTCCTGTGATCTTAAACATGCACATCTCCAAATATCCTGACTCTCGGGAGCTGGTGTCGAGCACGGCAAATCTCAAGAGCAATGATTAATGTTTTAGATGGGTCTCACACACACACACACGCACATATATACGCCCACATAACACATATCGACACACATACGTGTACACAATCCACACACATCCACATGCACACACACTCGCGGATATCCATCACACACATCCTTGGAAACATACATAATCACATCCACATCCCGTGCACCCACACCCACATACACATTCCTTGCTTATCCATACACACACACACACAGACTTTTGTGCTCATGTACACACACATCCATGCATAATTTGCCCACATCCCCAATGCACCCACAAAATCTACACATACATATACACGCTACACACACTCACACTTCATAACACATAAACACACACATACATACTCTCACACGCGCACACATACATACATAAACATGCAGCCACACAAATTCACGCACACGCAGACATTCACTCACTTTGCCATCACACATTCACACACATGCATACACAAGCACACGTTCATAACCACCCATACACACATCTACATCCACATCCACACACACATGCACACATGTCCATTCCCTCCTCAACTAAATAATCAAATGTACACACATCCAATCATAAGCATATGTACAAATCTATCCACCAAATAATACACACTAACACATAACATCCATACACTCATCTACACATCCAAATACCCCTGCCTCCCGCCATGCACACACATGTGCTCACGCCAAATAATGTTCTGCCCTACAGTATGACGTCAAGTTGGCATGAACCAGAATTCAGAATGCTAAAGGTCATCCTCAAAAACATTGACCACCGTCAGAAGTATTATCGGACATTCTTATGATAAAACAGAAAAGAACAAAAATAGAAGAAAACAAAAATTTCAACCAGCTTTTAAAAAACATCTAGAAGAACATAAGAGGAAAAACTGGCGGAATGAAATCCTCTACGAACAATTACGACTCAAGATCTAGAATATTGTCATGAATGATACATCATGATATGCCTTATGGATTTAGCTATAACGGCCTATAATTATGTTCCGGATTCAGCGACAGAGATTCTTATTTCTAGTGGATAAAAGAAAAGAATGATGGAGAGTTTTTGATGTTTGCTTTTCATCCCCGAAAGCCTGAACACTCCACAAATCGGTCCTTTGGATTAAGTCGTATTCAATGAATGAAATGGTCCGACTCCTTTCATATGTCTCTGTGCTGTCAAGGCACATCCATTTGCACAATAACAAGCACAAACACCGCCATTGCAGACACATATCCCCACTCACACCTACGAACAAATACACACTGCGCATACACACTCACATCCATACATACACAAACAAGTTGAAAGGCCCTGATCAGCACTGAAAGAAAAGACTTTCCCTACATTTCAAAGAATTATAATTTCCCGGAAATAACTTCTGTGTTGATAGAAATGGATGTGCTTTTTCCGTTGAATCGTACGCGACGACCTTCTCGGACGTCCGCGCAAATCTAAGGTAAAGAAGTGAGTGTGGCAGAGCCAGTGGGAGGTGCCCGGGGAACTTGCTCAGCCCTGGCGGTCCGTTGGAGATAAGGAGATAGCGGGTCTCCTTCGGCCTTGATATAGCACCTCCCAGACACCGAGTGGGTGCTGGGGTGGGGCCGGTCATGGTTGAGATTTTTCTCCTGTGATCTTAAACATGCACATCTCCAAATATCCTGACTCTCGGGAGCTGGTGTCGAGCACGGCAAATCTCAAGAGCAATGATTAATGTTTTAGATGGGTCTCACACACACACACACGCACATATATACGCCCACATAACACACATCGACACACATACGTGTACACAATCCACACACATCCACATGCACACACACTCGCGGATATCCATCACAGACATCCTTGGAAACATACATAATCACATCCACATCCCGTGCACCCACACCCACATACACATTCCTTGCTTATCCATACACACACACACACAGACTTTTGTGCTCATGTACACACACATCCATGCATAATTTGCCCACATCCCCAATGCACCCACAAAATCTACACATACATATACACGCTACACACACTCACACTTCATAACACATAAACACACACATACATACACTCACACGCGCACACATACATACATAAACATGCAGCCACACAAATTCACGCACACGCAGACATTCACTCACTTTGCCATCACACATTCACACACATGCATACACAAACACACCTTCATAACCACCCATACACACATCTACATCCACATCCACACACACATGCACACATGTCCATTCCCTCCTCAACTAAATAATCAAATGTACACACATCCACTCATAAGCACATGTACAAATCTATCCACCAAATAATACACACTAACACATAACATCCATACACTCATCTACACATCCAAATACCCCTGCCTCCCGCCATGCACACACATGTGCTCACGCCAAATAATGTTCTGCCCTACAGTATGACGTCAAGTTGGCATGAACCAGAATTCAGAATGCTAAAGGTCATCCTCAAAAACATTGACCACCGTCAGAAGTATTATCGGACATTCTTATGATAAAACAGAAAAGATCAAAAATAGAAGAAAACAAAAATTTCAACCAATTTTTTAAAAACATCTAGAAGAACATAAGAGGAAAAACTGTGGAGGAATGAAATCCTCTACGAACAATTACGACTCAAGATCTAGAATATTGTCATGAATGATACATCATGATATGCCTTATGGATTTAGCTATAACGGCCTATAATTATGTTCCGGATTCAGCGACAGAGATTCTTATTTCTAGTGGATAAAAGAAAAGAATGATGGAGAGTTTTTGATGTTTGCATTTCATCCCCGAAAGCCTGAACACTCCACAAATCGGTCCTTTGGATTAAGTCGTATTCAATGAATGAAATGGTCCGACTCCTTTCATATGTCTCTGTGCTGTCAAGGCACATCCATTTGCACAATAACAGGCACAAACACCCCCATTGCAGACACATATCCCAACTCACACCTACGAACAAATACACACTGCGCATACACACTCACATCCATACATACACAAACAAGTTGAAGGGCCCTGATCAGCACTGAAAGAAAAGACTTTCCCTACATTTCAAAGAATTATAATTTCCCGGAAATAACTTCTGTGTTGATAGAAATGGATGTGCTTTTTCCGTTGAATCATACGCGACGACCTTCTCGGACGTCCGCGCAAATCTAAGGTAAAGAAGTGAGTGTGGCAGAGCCAGTGGGAGGTGCCCGGGGAACTTGCTCAGCCCTGGCGGTCCGTTGGAGATAAGGAGATAGCGGGTCTCCTTCGGCCTTGATATAGCACCTCCCAGACACCGAGTGGGTGCTGGGGTGGGGCCGGTCATGGTTGAGATTTTTCTCCTGTGATCTTAAACATGCACATCTCCAAATATCCTGACTCTCGGGAGCTGGTGTCGAGCACGGCAAATCTCAAGAGCAATGATTAATGTTTTAGATGGGTCTCACACACACACACACGCACATATATACGCCCACATAACACATATCGACACACATACGTGTACACAATCCACACACATCCACATGCACACACACTCGCGGATATCCATCACACACATCCTTGGAAACATACATAATCACACCCACATCCCGTGCACCCACACCCACATACACATTCCTTGCTTATCCATACACACACACACACAGACTTTTGTGCTCATGTACACACACATCCATGCATAATTTGCCCACATCCCCAATGCACCCACAAAATCTACACATACATATACACGCTACACACACTCACACTTCATAACACATAAACACACACATACATACACTCACACGCGCACACATACATACATAAACATGCAGCCACACAAATTCACGCACACGCAGACATTCACTCACTTTGCCATCACACATTCACACACATGCATACACAAACACACGTTCATAACCACCCATACACACATCTACATCCACATCCACACACACATGCACACATGTCCATTCCCTCCTCAACTAAATAATCAAATGTACACACATCCAATCATAAGCATATGTACAAATCTATCCACCAAATAATACACACTAACACATAACATCCATACACTCATCTACACATCCAAATACCCCTGCCTCCCGCCATGCACACACATGTGCTCACGCCAAATAATGTTCTGCCCTACAGTATGACGTCAAGTTGGCATGAACCAGAATTCAGAATGCTAAAGGTCATCCTCAAAAACATTGACCACCGTCAGAAGTATTATCGGACATTCTTATGATAAAACAGAAAAGATCAAAAATAGAAGAAAACAAAAATTTCAACCAGCTTTTTAAAAACATCTAGAAGAACATAAGAGGAAAAACTGTGGAGGAATGAAATCCTCTACGAACAATTACGACTCAAGATCTAGAATATTGTCATGAATGATACATCATGATATGCCTTATGGATTTAGCTATAACGGCCTATAATTATGTTCCGGATTCAGCGACAGAGATTCTTATTTCTAGTGGATAAAAGAAAAGAATGATGGAGAGTTTTTGATGTTTGCATTTCATCCCCGAAAGCCTGAACACTCCACAAATCGGTCCTTTGGATTAAGTCGTATTCAATGAATGAAATGGTCCGACTCCTTTCATATGTCTCTGTGCTGTCAAGGCACATCCATTTGCACAATAACAAGCACAAACACCGCCATTGCAGACACATATCCCCACTCACACCTACGAACAAATACACACTGCGCATACACACTCACATCCATACATACACAAACAAGTTGAAAGGCCCTGATCAGCACTGAAAGAAAAGACTTTCCCTACATTTCAAAGAATTATAATTTCCCGGAAATAACTTCTGTGTTGATAGAAATGGATGTGCTTTTTCCGTTGAATCATACGCGACGACCTTCTCGGACGTCCGCGCAAATCTAAGGTAAAGAAGTGAGTGTGGCAGAGCCAGTGGGAGGTGCCCGGGGAACTTGCTCAGCCCTGGCGGTCCGTTGGAGATAAGGAGATAGCGGGTCTCCTTCGGCCTTGATATAGCACCTTCCAGACACCGAGTGGGTGCTGGGGTGGGGCCGGTCATGGTTGAGATTTTTCTCCTGTGATCTTAAACATGCACTACTCCAAATATCCTGACTCTCGGGAGCTGGTGTCGAGCACGGCAAATCTCAAGAGCAATGATTAATGTTTTAGATGGGTCTCACACACACACACACGCACATATATACGCCCACATAACACATATCGACACACATACGTGTACACAATCCACACACATCCACATGCACACACACTCGCGGATATCCATCACACACATCCTTGGAAACATACATAATCACACCCACATCCCGTGCACCCACACCCACATACACATTCCTTGCTTATCCATAAACACACACACACACACACTTTTGTGCTCATGTACACACACATCCATGCATAATTTGCCCACATCCCCAATGCACCCACAAAATCTACACATACATATACACGCTACACACACTCACACTTCATAACACATAAACACACACATACATACACTCACACGCGCACACATACATACATAAACATGCAGCCACACAAATTCACGCACACGCAGACATTCACTCACTTTGCCATCACACATTCACACACATGCATACACAAACACACGTTCATAACCACCCATACACACATCTACATCCACATCCACACACACATGCCCACATGTCCATTCCCTCCTCAACTAAATAATCAAATGTACACACATCCAATCATAAGCATATGTACAAATCTATCCACCAAATAATACACACTAACACATAACATCCATACACTCATCTGTTCTGCCCTACAGTATGACGTCAAGTTGGCATGAACCAGAATTCAGAATGCTAAAGGTCATCCTCAAAAACATTGACCACCGTCAGAAGTATTATCGGACATTCTTATGATAAAACAGAAAAGAACAAAAATAGAAGAAAACAAAAATTTCAACCAGCTTTTTAAAAACATCTAGAAGAACATAAGAGGAAAAACTGTGGAGGAATGAAATCCTCTACGAACAATTACGACTCAAGATCTAGAATATTGTCATGAATGATACATCATGATATGCCTTATGGATTTAGCTATAACGGCCTATAATTATGTTCCGGATTCAGCGACAGAGATTCTTATTTCTAGTGGATAAAAGAAAAGAATGATGGAGAGTTTTTGATGTTTGCATTTCATCCCCGAAAGCCTGAACACTCCACAAATCGGTCCTTTGGATTAAGTCGTATTCAATGAATGAAATGGTCCGACTCCTTTCATATGTCTCTGTGCTGTCAAGGCACATCCATTTGCACAATAACAAGCACAAACACCGCCATTGCAGACATATATCCCCACTCACACCTACGAACAAATACACACTGCGCATACACACTCACATCCATACATACACAAACAAGTTGAGAGGCCCTGATCAGCACTGAAAGAAAAGACTTTCCCTACATTTCAAAGAATTATAATTTCCCGGAAATAATTTCTGTGTTGATAGAAATGGATGTGCTTTTTCCGTTGAATCATACGCGACGACCTTCTCGGACGTCCGCGCAAATCTAAGGTAAAGAAGTGAGTGTGGCAGAGCCAGTGGGAGGTGCCCGGGGAACTTGCTCAGCCCTGGCGGTCCGTTGGAGATAAGGAGATAGCGGGTCTCCTTCGGCCTTGATATAGCACCTCCCAGACACCGAGTGGGTGGTGGGGTGGGGCCGGTCATGGTTGAGATTTTTCTCCTGTATCTTAAAGATGCACATCTCCAAATATCCTGACTCTCGGGAGCTGGTGTCCAGCACGGCAAATCTCAAGAGCAATGATTAATGTTTTAGATGGGTCTCACACACACACACACGCACATATATACGCCCACATAACACATATCGACACACATACGTGTACACAATCCACACACATCCACATGCACACACACTCGCGGATATCCATCACACACATCCTTGGAAACATACATAATCACATTGTAGCATCTGCAAGCTATCCCTTGCCCTCCCCCGTTTTCTTGTTACACTGGTGAGCATGTGTTCATTTCTTTTTTCATTTTATTGTTGACAACCGCTAGAGTGTACTGTACTCCGTGACCTGACCTTCTTCTCCTAGTGAGTAGTTTTTTCCTCGCCCGCTTGTTGTCAGGTGTTTTGACTCGTTCAGTAAATATTAGTATGTTCCCGAACATTCGATAACACTGTGGATAAGGATGTTTACGCCAGATTTGGCCTTAAGTGATGTAACCTGATAACGTATTGATGCGTCATTGGTTAGTTTGTGCGAGGGCAAAGGTAACGTTTATTTCGGGAACTTTCTGTAGGAATGTTTATATATATAGACCTGTGTGAGTGGTTGGGGGGGTGAGTAAGTGAGTTTCCTTTTGTGTGGCGTAGATATTTAGTTTCGCTGGCGTCTTCCTAGTAATTTATTGTTCACTATACAGTTATTAAACTTTAGTATTATTTAATCTATCGTCGGATCTCGTGTTTATTTATTTTACAGCTGTAATAGTTTCGTTTTCTAAAGGGTTGTAGTTAGATCAACTAACTCCCCCCTACTATAACGTGCTAGAACAACCTCAGCTGTTACATATTGGGGGCTCGTCCGGGATCCGACCATATTCGAGCGGACCAGATCAAAATTACTAGATTTATTTACATAGTTTATTGTAGAATATCATCGACAAGCTATCTACAACATGTCGGAGGTTATTGGAAGGCTTAGCCAGGAAGCGGACGCTATGGAGCTCACTGGGCAGGAGAGACGGGACTACCTCCGTGAAGGCCTAGAAAGAGAAAGACAGCTGGAGGCTCAACGACAGGAGAAGGAGGCTGAACGACGGGCTCGGGAGAAGGAGGCTCAACGACAGGAGAAGGAGGCTGAACGACAGGCTCGGGAGAAGGAGGCTGAACGACAGGCTCGGGAGAAGGAGATGAACCACGAGTTGGAGATGGAGAAGATCCGCCAGCAACGTGGAGGCAACGACTCAGCGCAGAAGACCGACGACCACGCCAGTTCCAAGAGACCCAAGCTACCTGCATTTCAGGACAAGAAGGACGATCTGGATAGCTGGTTGCTGCGGTTTGAGAGGTTTGCCGAGACAGCTGAATGGCCCAGATCCACCTGGACGACATCACTGTCTGCCCTGCTGACCGGGAGAGCTTTGGAGTGCTTCTGCAGACTACCGATCGACGAAGCCAAGGACTACGACAAGGTCAAGGAAGCGTTGCAGAAGAGGTACAACCTGTCAGAGGACGGATACAGACTCATGTTCAGACAAGGTAAGCCTGAAGATGGAGAAGATGTTGGAATGTTTTTGACCAGGATCAAGACCTATCTAGAGAGGTGGATAAAGCTGTCGAAGACGGAGGAGACCTACGAAGGTGTGAGAGATCTGTTCGTCAGAGAGCAATTCATGGATGCCTGCCCACCAGACCTTGCAACAAATGTGAGGGAGAGGAAACCAAAGACGCTACAGGACATCGCAGATTCAGCGGAGGCGTACCTGGTAGCGAGGAACCGGACACTCAGCGGGAGCGCCAGACTGCAGAGCCGGCCAGTGCGACAGAGGCCCAACGGAGACAGAAGCCCACAGGTCTGCCATAGGTGCCAGAGGCCGGGACACAAGGCGACGGAGTGTCGTGCAAAGTTAAACGACAAAGGTGAGTTGAAATGTTACCTTTGTGGAAAGCCAGGCCACGTTCGGAGGATGTGTCCAGCCCAGAAGGATATGGGACGAGGCAAGCCGAACAAGGCGGCGGCGGCCGTAGTTATAGCGGCGGACGAGTCGTCAAGACAGGATGCGACGACGGCTGACACCAGCATCAACGTTCAAGCGGTAATGAAGGACGGGAAGCTACAGTTAGCGGTGCCTGTTACTTGCGGAGGATGCAGTGACGGAAGGACCGTGGAGAAACTGAAGTTACCAGTGATGAAGGGCTTGATTGGAAATCGAGCGGTAGATGTCCTAAGAGATACAGGCTGTGAAGGTGTAGTGGTGCGGCGAGCACTGGTGGACGACGGACAGCTCACCGGTGGGAAGAAACTTATCGCGAGGATCGATAACTCCTTGCTAGCGGCGGAGGAAGCCGTTATCGACGTGAAGACGCCTTACCTGACGGGCAAAGTGACGGCGCTGTGTCTCCCGGAGACCATCTGCGACCTAGTAGTCGGGAACGTGGACGGAGCGAAGGATCCGTACGACCCTGATACTGAGGTGATGGTAGGAGCGGTGACCACGAGGGCCCAGGAGAAGAGGAAGGACCGGTCTACGTCGCTGAAGGTGCCGAAGGCAGAACGGCACGCGGGAGTGGATAGAGAGGAACTTATCCGACTCCAAGAAGAAGACGAAGTCATTAGGAAGTTAGAGCAGAAGAAGATCCCAACTAATAGAGGCAATAAATCTGTTCATTTTGAGAAACATGGAGGAGTACTGTACCGGATCTACAAGGACCTGAGACAGGCGACGGTTATAAGGCAAGTGGTACTACCCGAAAAACTGAGAGAGTATGTACTGAGTGTAGCCCACGACTCGATCGTCGGAGGACACCTCGGCGTGAAGAAAACTAAAGACAGAGTTATGAGCAATTTTTATTGGCCTGGAATTGAAGGTGACGTCGCGAGATACTGCCGCTCATGCGACATATGCCAGAGGACGGTGAACAAAGGAGCGACCCCAAAGGTGCACTTGCAGAGTATGCCAGTAGTGGACGTACCATTTAGGCGAGTGGCCGTGGACTTAGTAGGACCTATCGACCCCCCAAGTGAAGGTGGACATCGGTATATCCTGGTGTATATAGACTACGCTACTCGTTACCCCGAAGCCACACCCTTGAAGAAGATCGACGCAGAAACGGTAGCAGAAGCCTTAGTGAACATCTACAGCCATTTGGGTGTGCCCGAAGAGATCTTGTCGGACCAAGGGACCCAGTTTATGTCAGATGTCATGAAGGAAACGAATAGACTACTGGGAATTCGACAGTCGACCACTACAGTCTACCACCCTATGTGCAACGGGTTGGTGGAGCGATTTAACGGCACACTGAAGAAAACATTGAGACGACTGTGCGCAGAGCAACCCAAGCAGTGGCACAGATACATCAACCCGCTGCTCTTCGCATATCGTGAAGTTCCCCAAGAGTCGACCAAGTTTGCCCCATTCGAGTTGCTGTATGGGAGAACTGTGAGAGGACCAATGCACATTTTACGACAACTATGGACCAAGGACGTAGAGGAGCCGGAAACGAAGACCAGTTACCAGTACGTCATGGAACTACGTGAGAGGCTGGAGGACACATGGAAGTTAGCGACGGAAGAACTCTCCAAGGCTCAAGGTAGACAGAAGACCTACTACGACCGGAAAGCGCGAGAGAGGAAGTTCCGCCCCGGAGATGAAGTGTTGGTGCTACTGCCGACGAACACTAACAAGCTCCTAGTCCAATGGAAGGGACCATATAAGGTAGTCTCAGTTGTCGGTGTTAACGACTATAGAGTCAAGATGGGTGCAAAAGAAAAGACCTTGCACGCCAACCTCCTCAAGAGATACATTCCAAGGACGTCAAAAGCAGCAGCAGTGGCAATGGAACCGAGACCTATTGTGACCGAGATGTGTGGGATGGACAACAGTAGGAGAGATACCACGCCTGAACATGTCAACGCCATAAAGGACGGCGGCGGTGATAGTGCTGAGACTGTACTGGCAGAGGACGACATGATGGACAAGAGTCAACCCGTGGAATCAGCTGGCATGACAATCATCGAGGACTGCGACCTGGAAGGCGACAACGGTGGAACGACGGAGGACCTTGCCGACCTAGGAAGCTGGTACCAGAATGAAGGCTACAGAGATGTCCAGTATGGAACGCAACTGACATCGGAACAACGTCAAGAACTCTGCGATGTGGTGAAGAATTACCAGCACGTCTTCACCAATCTCCCTGGATGCTGTCAGCTGGGTGAACATCGCATCGACCTGACGACAGAAGTACCAGTTCGTCAACGACCATACCCGGTGCCCTATGCTATGCGCGACTCATTGAAGGAGGAGCTTAGCACCATGGAACGGCTGGGCATCATTCGAAGGAGCTCATCAGCTTATGCTTCACCTATTGTTGTCGTCAAGAAGAAGGACGGATCCAACCGAGTCTGCATCGACTACAGGAGGTTAAACAAGATCACAGTATTCGACCCTCATCCGACAGCAGCGCCATCAGAAGTGTTTCAGAGTCTCTCGAGAGGAAAATTATTCTCTCGGATTGACCTGAGCAAGGGATACTGGCAAGTGAAAGTTCGAGAGCAAGACATTCCCGAGACGGCGTTCGTCACCATGGGCGAACACTATGAATTCATTCGGATGCCTTTTGGGATGATGAACTCAGGAGCCACGCTGAACAGGATCGTAAAGCCATTGATCCGTGGAATGAACAATGTGACAGCATATGTGGATGACCTGCTGATTCATACAGAGACATTCGACGAGCATGTGAAGACTCTCAAGGACTTACTGCAGAGGATGGACCAAGCTGGATTAACTGCAAGACCATCGAAGTGTCTGATTGGAACGTCTGAAGTAGACTTTGTTGGACACTTAGTGGGAGAAGGTATGATTGGCCTGTTAGAAGAGAATGTATGTAAGGTACGAGACGCACCCAGACCTACCACTAAGAAGGAAGTGAAAGCATTCTTAGGATTAGTGGGATATTACCATGAATTTATTCCTAACTTTTCAGCGATTGCATCACCATTGTCTGATTTACTTAGAAAGGGTCAGCCCAATATAGTTCAGTGGGATGAAACGCAGGAGAAAGCGTACACCTCTTTGAAGAATGTCATTATCTCCAAACCCGTGTTATGTTTGCCAGATTTTTCCAAAGAGTTTGTCTTAGCAACTGATGCGTCAGATCGCGGATTAGGCGCTAGTCTTATGCAGGAACACGAGGGAAAGTTGTACCCTGTGGCATATGCTAGTCGTAAGCTATTGCCTCGTGAGACAAAATATTCGGTCTCAGAGCTCGAATGTTTAGCTATTATTTGGGCTGTAAAAAAGTTTACTTTGTATTTGTATGGAAAGGAGTTTGTGCTCCAAACTGACCATCGGTCATTAGAGTTTTTGAACTCTGCCAAGTTTGACAGTCCAAAGTTATTACGATGGAGTTTATTTTTACAGTCTTATCGATTCAGGATTCACTACGTAAAAGGCAGAGAAAATGTCTGTGCCGATTTCCTGAGCAGGGTATTTTAAAGTAGTACACTATCAGTGAAATGCATTGTAACCCATACTTTTGCCTACTAGATGAATTGCTAGGACGGCAGTATTGTACTGTAATTGGGGACATAGTTCATCTGTGACTGAATATTGAATTGATGGCTGATAGAGAGTCATGATGTGTTAGTCACATTTTGATTTTATGCTATGTCATATTAGTTACCAATGGAACTTGGTGTAATTTTTGGAAAATGTAACCCAAATGGGGACTGCGAGCAAGCAGTGTTTGTGTTATGTTGCAATGTTGTAACTTGTTTTGACCTAATATGATGAAGAAAGACCCTAACCAGTGGTCGGTATGTATTGGTATTTTTGCCATTGTACGTATGAGTTATACATTTTGGAGATAACCATGTTATGTACAACAAGTTATATGCTATGATTCGTGCACGAAGCATTGTGTAAACGATGGGCCATCGTTTCACCATATATGATTTGTAATAATATCATTGACCATTGTTTCACCACAGTGGTGGCGTTGTGTTATTTTGACTAGTAGGCCTACTGTTTACTATTGGGAAGCAATGACGGTATTGTATTAGTTATGGTATTAGTGATGCAAAGGATATTGCATTGTATTGTATTTGCGATGAAATTTGGGAAGGCACTGAAATTGTTAATAATTGTAATAGAATTAGCAACTACCTTTGTGAGATTGGGAGTACTGTAAGATTGTTATTTCAAGATATTGCAGACGCTGAATAATGTTTCGGAGTTGAAAAATATTCAACTTAAATTGGGGAGTTGTGTAGCATCTGCAAGCTATCCCGTGCCCTCCCCCGTTTTCTTGTTACACTGGTGAGCATGTGTTCATTTCTTTTTTCATTTTATTGTTGACAACCGCTAGAGTGTACTGTACTCCGTGACCTGACCTTCTTCTCCTAGTGAGTAGTTTTTTCCTCGCCCGCTTGTTGTCAGGTGTTTTGACTCGTTCAGTAAATATTAGTATGTTCCCGAACATTCGATAACACTGTGGATAAGGATGTTTACGCCAGATTTGGCCTTGAGTGATGTAACCTGATAACGTATTGATGCGTCATTGGTTAGTTTGTGCGAGGGCAAAGGTAACGTTTATTTCGGGAACTTTCTATAGGAATGTTTATATATATAGACCTGTGTGAGTGGTTGGGGGGGTGAGTAAGTGAGTTTCCTTTTGTGTGGCGTAGATATTTAGTTTCGCTGGCGTCTTCCTAGTAATTTATTGTTCACTATACAGTTATTAAACTTTAGTATTATTTAATCTATCGTCGGATCTCGTGTTTATTTATTTTACAGCTGTAATAGTTTCGTTTTCTAAAGGGTTGTAGTTAGATCAACTAACTCCCCCCTACTATAACGTGCTAGAACAACCTCAGCTGTTACACACATCCACATCCCGTGCACCCACACCCACATACACATTCCTTGCTTATCCATACACACACACACACACACTTTTGTGCTCATGTACACACACATCCATGCATAATTTGCCCACATCCCCAATGCACCCACAAAATCTACACATACATATACACGCTACACACACTCACACTTCATAACACATAAACACACACATACATACACTCACACGCGCACACATACATACATAAACATGCAGCCACACAAATTCACGCACACGCAGACATTCACTCACTTTGCCATCACACATTCACACACATGCATACACAAACACACGTTCATAACCACCCATACACACATCTACATCCACATCCACACACACATGCACACATGTCCATTCCCTCCTCAACTAAATAATCAAATGTACACACATCCAATCATAAGCATATGTACAAATCTATCCACCAAATAATACACACTAACACATAACATCCATACACTCATCTGTTCTGCCCTACAGTATGACGTCAAGTTGGCATGAACCAGAATTCAGAATGCTAAAGGTCATCCTCAAAAACATTGACCACCGTCAGAAGTATTATCGGACATTCTTATGATAAAACAGAAAAGAACAAAAATAAAAGAAAACAAAAATTTCAACCAGCTTTTTAAAAACATCTAGAAGAACATAAGAGGAAAAACTGTGGAGGAATGAAATCCTCTACGAACAATAACGACTCAAGATCTAGAATATTGTCATGAATGATACATCATGATATGCCTTATGGATTTAGCTATAACGGCCTATGATTATGTTCCGGATTCAGCGACAGAGATTCTTATTTCTAGTGGATAAAAGAAAAGAATGATGGAGAGTTTTTGATGTTTGCATTTCATCCCCGAAAGCCTGAACACTCCACAAATCGGTCCTTTGGATTAAGGCGTACTCAATGAATGAAATGGTCCGACTCCTTTCATATGTCTCTGTGCTGTCAAGGCACATCCATTTGCACAATAACAAGCACAAACACCCCCATTGCAGACACATATCCCCACTCACACCTACGAACAAATACACACTGCGCATACACACTCACATCCATACATACACAAACAAGTTGAAAGGCCCTGATCAGCACTGAAAGAAAAGACTTTCCCTACATTTCAAAGAATTATAATTTCCCGGAAATAATTTCTGTGTTGATAGAAATGGATGTGCTTTTTCCGTTGAATCATACACGACGACCTTCTCGGACGTCCGCGCAAATCTAAGGTAAAGAAGTGAGTGTGGCAGAGCCAGTGGGAGGTGCCCGGGGAACTTGCTCAGCCCTGGCGGTCCGTTGGAGATAAGGAGATAGCGGGTCTCCTTCGGCCTTGATATAGCACCTCCCAGACACCGAGTGGGTGCTGGGGTGGGGCCGGTCATGGTTGAGATTTTTCTCCTGTGATCTTAAACATGCACATCTCCAAATATCCTGACTCTCGGGAGCTGGTGTCGAGCACGGCAAATCTCAAGAGCAATGATTAATGTTTTAGATGGGTCTCACACACACACACACGCACATATATACGCCCACATAACACATATCGACACACATACGTGTACACAATCCACACACATCCACATGCACACACACTCGCGGATATCCATCACACACATCCTTGGAAACATACATAATCACACCCACATCCCGTGCACCCACACCCACATAAACATTCCTTGCTTATCCATACACACACACACACACACACTTTTGTGCTCATGTACACACACATCCATGCATAATTTGCCCACATCCCCAATGCACCCACAAAATCTACACATACATATACACGCTACACACACTCACACTTCATAACACATAAACACACACATACATACACTCACACGCGCACACATACATACATAAACATGCAGCCACACAAATTCACGCACACGCAGACATTCACTCACTTTGCCATCACACATTCACACACATGCATACACAAACACACGTTCATAACCACCCATACACACATCTACATCCACATCCACACACACATGCACACATGTCCATTCCCTCCTCAACTAAATAATCAAATGTACACACATCCAATCATAAGCATATGTACAAATCTATCCACCAAATAATACACCCTAACACATAACATCCATACACTCATCTACACATCCAAATACCCCTGCCTCCCGCCATGCACACACATGTGCTCACGCCAAATAATGTTCTGCCCTACAGTATGACGTCAAGTTGGCATGAACCAGAATTCAGAATGCTAAAGGTCATCCTCAAAAACATTGACCACCGTCAGAAGTATTATCAGACATTCTTATGATAAAACAGAAAAGAACAAAAATAGAAGAAAACAAAAATTTCAACCAGCTTTTTAAAAACATCTAGAAGAACATAAGAGGAAAAACTGTGGAGGAATGAAATCCTCTACGAACAATTACGACTCAAGATCTAGAATATTGTCATGAATGATACATCATGATATGCCTTATGGATTTAGCTATAACGGCCTATAATTATGTTCCGGATTCAGCGACAGAAATTCTTATTTCTAGTGGATAAAAGAAAAGAATGATGGAGAGTTTTTGATGTTTGCATTTCATCCCCGAAGCCTGAACACTCCACAAATCGGTCCTTTGGATTAAGTCGTATTCAATGAATGAAATGGTCCGACTCCTTTCATATGTCTCTGTGCTGTCAAGGCACATCCATTTGCACAATAACAAGCACAAACACCCCCATTGCAGACACATATCCCCACTCACACCTACGAACAAATACGCACTGCGCATACACACTCACATCCATACATACACAAACAAGTTGAAAGGCCCTGATCAGCACTGAAAGAAAAGACTTTCCCTACATTTCAAAGAATTATAATTTCCCGGAAATAATTTCTGTGTTGATAGAAATGGATGTGCTTTTTCCGTTGAATCATACGCAACGACCTTCTCGGACGTCCGCGCAAATCTAAGGTAAAGAAGTGAGTGTGGCAGAGCCAGTGGGAGGTGCCCGGGGAACTTGCTCAGCCCTGGCGGTCCGTTGGAGATAAGGAGATAGCGGGTCTCCTTCGGCCTTGATATAGCACCTCCCAGACACCGAGTGGGTGCTGGGGTGGGGCCGGTCATGGTTGAGATTTTTCTCCTGTGATCTTAAACATGCACATCTCCAAATATCCTGACTCTCGGGAGCTGGTGTCGAGCACGGCAAATCTCAAGAGCAATTATTAATGTTTTAGATGGGTCTCACACACACACACACACACGCACATATATACGCCCACATAACACATATCGACACACATACGTGTACACAATCCACACCCATCCACATGCACACACACTCGCGGATATCCATCACACACATCCTTGGAAACATACATAATCACATCCACATCCCGTGCACCCACACCCACATACACATTCCTTGCTTATACATACACACACACACACACACTTTTGTGCTCATGTACACACACATCCATGCATAATTTGCCCACATCCCCAATGCACCCACAAAATCTACACATACATATACACGCTACACACACTCACACTTCATAACACATAAACACACACATACATACACTCACACGCGCACACATACATACATAAACATGCAGCCACACAAATTCACGCACACGCAGACATTCACTCACTTTGCCATCACACATTCACACACATGCATACACAAACACACGTTCATAACCACCCATACACACATCTACATCCACATCCACACACACATGCACACATGTCCATTCCCTCCTCAACTAAATAATCAAATGTACACACATCCAATCATAAGCATATGTACAAATCTATCCACCAAATAATACACACTAACACATAACATCCATACACTCATCTGTTCTGCCCTACAGTATGACGTCAAGTTGGCATGAACCAGAATTCAGAATGCTAAAGGTCATCCTCAAAAACATTGACCACCGTCAGAAGTATTATCGGACATTCTTATGATAAAACAGAAAAGAACAAAAATAGAAGAAAACAAAAATTTCAACCAGCTTTTTAAAAACATCTAGAAGAACATAAGAGGAAAAACTGTGGAGGAATGAAATCCTCTACGAACAATAACGACTCAAGATCTAGAATATTGTCATGAATGATACATCATGATATGCCTTATGGATTTAGCTATAACGGCCTATAATTATTTTCCGGATTCAGCGACAGAGATTCTTATTTCTAGTGGATAAAAGAAAAGAATGATGGAGAGTTTTTGATGTTTGCATTTCATCCCCGAAAGCCTGAACACTCCACAAATCGGTCCTTTGGATTAAGGCGTACTCAATGAATGAAATGGTCCGACTCCTTTCATATGTCTCTGTGCTGTCAAGGCACATCCATTTGCACAATAACAAGCACAAACACCCCCATTGCAGACACATATCCCCACTCACACCTACGAACAAATACACACTGCGCATACACACTCACATCCATACATACACAAACAAGTTGAAAGGCCCTGATCAGCACTGAAAGAAAAGACTTTCCCTACATTTCAAAGAATTATAATTTCCCGGAAATAACTTCTGTGTTGATAGAAATGGATGTGCTTTTTCCGTTGAATCATACGCGACGACCTTCTCGGACGTCCGCGCAAATCTAAGGTAAAGAAGTGAGTGTGGCAGAGCCAGTGGGAGGTGCCCGGGGAACTTGCTCAGCCCTGGCGGTCCGTTGGAGATAAGGAGATAGCGGGTCTCCTTCGGCCTTGATATAGCACCTCCCAGACACCGAGTGGGTGCTGGGGTGGGGCCGGTCATGGTTGAGATTTTTCTCCTGTGATCTTAAACATGCACTACTCCAAATATCCTGACTCTCGGGAGCTGGTGTCGAGCACGGCAAATCTCAAGAGCAATGATTAATGTTTTAGATGGGTCTCACACACACACACACGCACATATATACGCCCACATAACACATATCGACACACATACGTGTACACAATCCACACACATCCACATGCACACACACTCGCGGATATCCATCACACACATCCTTGGAAACATACATAATCACACCCACATCCCGTGCACCCACACCCACATACACATTCCTTGCTTATCCATAAACACACACACACACACACTTTTGTGCTCATGTACACACACATCCATGCATAATTTGCCCACATCCCCAATGCACCCACAAAATCTACACATACATATACACGCTACACACACTCACACTTCATAACACATAAACACACACATACATACACTCACACGCGCACACATACATACATAAACATGCAGCCACACAAATTCACGCACACGCAGACATTCACTCACTTTGCCATCACACATTCACACACATGCATACACAAACACACGTTCATAACCACCCATACACACATCTACATCCACATCCACACACACATGCACACATGTCCATTCCCTCCTCAACTAAATAATCAAATGTACACACATCCAATCATAAGCATATGTACAAATCTATCCACCAAATAATACACACTAACACATAACATCCATACACTCATCTGTTCTGCCCTACAGTATGACGTCAAGTTGGCATGAACCAGAATTCAGAATGCTAAAGGTCATCCTCAAAAACATTGACCACCGTCAGAAGTATTATCGGACATTCTTATGATAAAACAGAAAAGAACAAAAATAAAAGAAAACAAAAATTTCAACCAGCTTTTTAAAAACATCTAGAAGAACATAAGAGGAAAAACTGTGGAGGAATGAAATCCTCTACGAACAATAACGACTCAAGATCTAGAATATTGTCATGAATGATACATCATGATATGCCTTATGGATTTAGCTATAACGGCCTATGATTATGTTCCGGATTCAGCGACAGAGATTCTTATTTCTAGTGGATAAAAGAAAAGAATGATGGAGAGTTTTTGATGTTTGCATTTCATCCCCGAAAGCCTGAACACTCCACAAATCGGTCCTTTGGATTAAGGCGTACTCAATGAATGAAATGGTCCGACTCCTTTCATATGTCTCTGTGCTGTCAAGGCACATCCATTTGCACAATAACAAGCACAAACACCCCCATTGCAGACACATATCCCCACTCACACCTACGAACAAATACACACTGCGCATACACACTCACATCCATACATACACAAACAAGTTGAAAGGCCCTGATCAGCACTGAAAGAAAAGACTTTCCCTACATTTCAAAGAATTATAATTTCCCGGAAATAATTTCTGTGTTGATAGAAATGGATGTGCTTTTTCCGTTGAATCATACACGACGACCTTCTCGGACGTCCGCGCAAATCTAAGGTAAAGAAGTGAGTGTGGCAGAGCCAGTGGGAGGTGCCCGGGGAACTTGCTCAGCCCTGGCGGTCCGTTGGAGATAAGGAGATAGCGGGTCTCCTTCGGCCTTGATATAGCACCTCCCAGACACCGAGTGGGTGCTGGGGTGGGGCCGGTCATGGTTGAGATTTTTCTCCTGTGATCTTAAACATGCACATCTCCAAATATCCTGACTCTCGGGAGCTGGTGTCGAGCACGGCAAATCTCAAGAGCAATGATTAATGTTTTAGATGGGTCTCACACACACACACACGCACATATATACGCCCACATAACACATATCGACACACATACGTGTACACAATCCACACACATCCACATGCACACACACTCGCGGATATCCATCACACACATCCTTGGAAACATACATAATCACACCCACATCCCGTGCACCCACACCCACATAAACATTCCTTGCTTATCCATACACACACACACACACACACTTTTGTGCTCATGTACACACACATCCATGCATAATTTGCCCACATCCCCAATGCACCCACAAAATCTACACATACATATACACGCTACACACACTCACACTTCATAACACATAAACACACACATACATACACTCACACGCGCACACATACATACATAAACATGCAGCCACACAAATTCACGCACACGCAGACATTCACTCACTTTGCCATCACACATTCACACACATGCATACACAAACACACGTTCATAACCACCCATACACACATCTACATCCACATCCACACACACATGCACACATGTCCATTCCCTCCTCAACTAAATAATCAAATGTACACACATCCAATCATAAGCATATGTACAAATCTATCCACCAAATAATACACCCTAACACATAACATCCATACACTCATCTACACATCCAAATACCCCTGCCTCCCGCCATGCACACACATGTGCTCACGCCAAATAATGTTCTGCCCTACAGTATGACGTCAAGTTGGCATGAACCAGAATTCAGAATGCTAAAGGTCATCCTCAAAAACATTGACCACCGTCAGAAGTATTATCAGACATTCTTATGATAAAACAGAAAAGAACAAAAATAGAAGAAAACAAAAATTTCAACCAGCTTTTTAAAAACATCTAGAAGAACATAAGAGGAAAAACTGTGGAGGAATGAAATCCTCTACGAACAATTACGACTCAAGATCTAGAATATTGTCATGAATGATACATCATGATATGCCTTATGGATTTAGCTATAACGGCCTATAATTATGTTCCGGATTCAGCGACAGAAATTCTTATTTCTAGTGGATAAAAGAAAAGAATGATGGAGAGTTTTTGATGTTTGCATTTCATCCCCGAAGCCTGAACACTCCACAAATCGGTCCTTTGGATTAAGTCGTATTCAATGAATGAAATGGTCCGACTCCTTTCATATGTCTCTGTGCTGTCAAGGCACATCCATTTGCACAATAACAAGCACAAACACCCCCATTGCAGACACATATCCCCACTCACACCTACGAACAAATACGCACTGCGCATACACACTCACATCCATACATACACAAACAAGTTGAAAGGCCCTGATCAGCACTGAAAGAAAAGACTTTCCCTACATTTCAAAGAATTATAATTTCCCGGAAATAATTTCTGTGTTGATAGAAATGGATGTGCTTTTTCCGTTGAATCATACGCAACGACCTTCTCGGACGTCCGCGCAAATCTAAGGTAAAGAAGTGAGTGTGGCAGAGCCAGTGGGAGGTGCCCGGGGAACTTGCTCAGCCCTGGCGGTCCGTTGGAGATAAGGAGATAGCGGGTCTCCTTCGGCCTTGATATAGCACCTCCCAGACACCGAGTGGGTGCTGGGGTGGGGCCGGTCATGGTTGAGATTTTTCTCCTGTGATCTTAAACATGCACATCTCCAAATATCCTGACTCTCGGGAGCTGGTGTCGAGCACGGCAAATCTCAAGAGCAATTATTAATGTTTTAGATGGGTCTCACACACACACACACACACGCACATATATACGCCCACATAACACATATCGACACACATACGTGTACACAATCCACACCCATCCACATGCACACACACTCGCGGATATCCATCACACACATCCTTGGAAACATACATAATCACATCCACATCCCGTGCACCCACACCCACATACACATTCCTTGCTTATACATACACACACACACACACACTTTTGTGCTCATGTACACACACATCCATGCATAATTTGCCCACATCCCCAATGCACCCACAAAATCTACACATACATATACACGCTACACACACTCACACTTCATAACACATAAACACACACATACATACACTCACACGCGCACACATACATACATAAACATGCAGCCACACAAATTCACGCACACGCAGACATTCACTCACTTTGCCATCACACATTCACACACATGCATACACAAACACACGTTCATAACCACCCATACACACATCTACATCCACATCCACACACACATGCACACATGTCCATTCCCTCCTCAACTAAATAATCAAATGTACACACATCCAATCATAAGCATATGTACAAATCTATCCACCAAATAATACACACTAACACATAACATCCATACACTCATCTGTTCTGCCCTACAGTATGACGTCAAGTTGGCATGAACCAGAATTCAGAATGCTAAAGGTCATCCTCAAAAACATTGACCACCGTCAGAAGTATTATCGGACATTCTTATGATAAAACAGAAAAGAACAAAAATAGAAGAAAACAAAAATTTCAACCAGCTTTTTAAAAACATCTAGAAGAACATAAGAGGAAAAACTGTGGAGGAATGAAATCCTCTACGAACAATAACGACTCAAGATCTAGAATATTGTCATGAATGATACATCATGATATGCCTTATGGATTTAGCTATAACGGCCTATAATTATTTTCCGGATTCAGCGACAGAGATTCTTATTTCTAGTGGATAAAAGAAAAGAATGATGGAGAGTTTTTGATGTTTGCATTTCATCCCCGAAAGCCTGAACACTCCACAAATCGGTCCTTTGGATTAAGGCGTACTCAATGAATGAAATGGTCCGACTCCTTTCATATGTCTCTGTGCTGTCAAGGCACATCCATTTGCACAATAACAAGCACAAACACCCCCATTGCAGACACATATCCCCACTCACACCTACGAACAAATACACACTGCGCATACACACTCACATCCATACATACACAAACAAGTTGAAAGGCCCTGATCAGCACTGAAAGAAAAGACTTTCCCTACATTTCAAAGAATTATAATTTCCCGGAAATAACTTCTGTGTTGATAGAAATGGATGTGCTTTTTCCGTTCAATCATACGCGACGACCTTCTCGGACGTCCGCGCAAATCTAAGGTAAAGAAGTGAGTGTGGCAGAGCCAGTGGGAGGTGCCCGGGGAACTTGCTCAGCCCTGGCGGTCCGTTGGAGATAAGGAGATAGCGGGTCTCCTTCGGCCTTGATATAGCACCTCCCAGACACCGAGTGGGTGCTGGGGTGGGGCCGGTCATGGTTGAGATTTTTCTCCTGTGATCTTAAACATGCACTACTCCAAATATCCTGACTCTCGGGAGCTGGTGTCGAGCACGGCAAATCTCAAGAGCAATGATTAATGTTTTAGATGGGTCTCACACACACACACACGCACATATATACGCCCACATAACACATATCGACACACATACGTGTACACAATCCACACACATCCACATGCACACACACTCGCGGATATCCATCACACACATCCTTGGAAACATACATAATCACACCCACATCCCGTGCACCCACACCCACATACACATTCCTTGCTTATCCATAAACACACACACACACACACTTTTGTGCTCATGTACACACACATCCATGCATAATTTGCCCACATCCCCAATGCACCCACAAAATCTACACATACATATACACGCTACACACACTCACACTTCATAACACATAAACACACACATACATACACTCACACGCGCACACATACATACATAAACATGCAGCCACACAAATTCACGCACACGCAGACATTCACTCACTTTGCCATCACACATTCACACACATGCATACACAAACACACGTTCATAACCACCCATACACACATCTACATCCACATCCACACACACATGCACACATGTCCATTCCCTCCTCAACTAAATAATCAAATGTACACATGTTACGGGTCTGGTGTGGGTGGTAGTGTTACAGAGTGGGTGTTATGAATTATTGGTTTTATGACTGCATTTAAAATCGAGAGGTATTTATGAATTACTCTTTCGTACCATGCCACATACTAATAACAATCTGAATAAGTTTTATCAACAGACCTGCAGGGCCACAAATTTAATTACCTTAAATGTCCTAACAATTTTGTCTAGATCTCTTACATACTAAAAAGACAACATCAGCAGCATCAAATGAAAATTCAATAATATGTCACTAGAAGTCTCCTCTAGATTCCTATAAGATTAAGATCATTCTGACTCACTCACAATTTAAGTATGAATTATTTATCTCTCAGATATAGTCTGCCTACTATCTATCAAGCAATGTACTAATGTCTCTGGCGACAATGTCATCTCAGCTATTTGTGCCTACCGCTTATAATGGATCAAACTCGTCAATACAAACTGACGTTGTTACGTTAGATCTACTCTAGGATGGGCTGGCAATCCCCAGCCTCATCCAGACAAATCAATTCCAATTCACAAATGTGTATGCCAAACATTCATACTAAATCTAGTTGCAAGTTAATATACATCTTTGTCTTGCATTCTTGGGTAGCACTTCTAGCATATGCGGCAATCCTGTCCTACTGGAAAAATTACTTTCAGCTCCTCGTTCATTGTTGAATCAACAGACAAACACTTACACTTGGTCCCTGGTAAGGAACCAGGGAGCAGCAGACAACAGCAGTGGGTAAATCATAATCGAGCACATGGCTTCATCTCAATGCCTATAATGGACATAGACATAAAAACAACAGTCTTCTGATTCTTCTGGCAGAATCACGCCGACGCCTGCACAGATGGAATTTTCTGTATGGAGTGATGAACATAGGAATGGCTACGCTTTTATACTGTGCGGCCAGCTGCAAATTACCGTCCAAATGACTAGATTTGATTGGTGCATCCATTCGAGCTCAGCTCGCAGTATTAATAGATTCTGCATGGAAGTTGGTCACGGCCTTGTACCAGAAACAGACAAGGTCAAATTAAAATGTCAAAACCATTACTAAAATCTCTAAACCCTCTTGCTTTCTACGTTTTATGTACGAATTTCTGAACGCGACTAAGCGTCTTAAACTATCTATCCTTATTCACCCCTTCTCTTCCCTTGTAAGAGTTCATCAAAATCACGGGGTCGAGAATTGCACTGTCACTCCTAACTTATCCATTTATTCTATCTTGCCCCACTTTCTTTCCATCTCTAAGAA
Source organism: Onchidella celtica (assembly GCA_963931925.1). NCBI lineage: Eukaryota > Metazoa > Mollusca > Gastropoda > Systellommatophora > Onchidiidae > Onchidella > Onchidella celtica. The sequence goes on along the minus strand of OZ007569.1, from coordinate 56,847,002 downwards.
AAAGTGTTACAAAAACAAATTGTTCACGAGAACAGTTCAAGGACAATTTACGCTGGTTATAATCAACGAGACCGTGAAAAAAACAAGTCTTTTCAAGTCATGACCCAGCACAACAATTATAGTATTAACCTTGACAACACACATCCAATCATAAGCATATGTACAAATCTATCCACCAAATAATACACACTAACACATAACATCCATACACTCATCTGTTCTGCCCTACACTATGACGTCAAGTTGGCATGAACCAGAATTCAGAATGCTAAAGGTCATCCTCAAAAACATTGACCACCGTCAGAAGTATTATCGGACATTCTTATGATAAAACAGAAAAGAACAAAAATAGAAGAAAACAAAAATTTCAACCAGCTTTTTAAAAACATCTAGAAGAACATAAGAGGAAAAACTGTGGAGGAATGAAATCCTCTACGGACAATAACGACTCAAGATCTAGAATATTGTCATGAATGATACATCATGATATGCCTTATGGATTTAGCTATAACGGCCTATAATTATTTTCCGGATTCAGCGACAGAGATTCTTATTTCTAGTGGATAAAAGAAAAGAATGATGGAGAGTTTTTGATGTTTGCATTTCATCCCCGAAAGCCTGAACACTCCACAAATCGGTCCTTTGGATTAAGGCGTACTCAATGAATGAAATGGTCCGACTCCTTTCATATGTCTCTGTGCTGTCAAGGCACATCCATTTGCACAATAACAAGCACAAACACCCCCATTGCAGACACATATCCCCACTCACACCTACGAACAAATACACACTGCGCATACACACTCACATCCATACATACACAAACAAGTTGAAAGGCCCTGATCAGCACTGAAAGAAAAGACTTTCCCTACATTTCAAAGAATTATAATTTCCCGGAAATAATTTCTGTGTTGATAGAAATGGATGTGCTTTTTCCGTTGAATCATACGCAACGACCTTCTCGGACGTCCGCGCAAATCTAAGGTAAAGAAGTGAGTGTGGCAGAGCCAGTGGGAGGTGCCCGGGGAACTTGCTCAGCCCTGGCGGTCCGTTGGAGATAAGGAGGTAGCGGGTTTCCTTCGGCCTTGATATAGCACCTCCCAGACACCGAGTGGGTGCTGGGGTGGGGCCGGTCATGGTTGAGATTTTTCTCCTGTGATCTTAAACATGCACATCTCCAAATATCCTGACTCTCGGGAGCTGGTGTCGAGCACGGCAAATCTCAAGAGCAATGATTAATGTTTTAGATGGGTCTCACACACACACACACGCACATATATACGCCCACATAACACATATCGACACACATACGTGTACACAATCCACACACATCCACATGCACACACACTCGCGGATATCCATCACACACATCCTTGGAAACATACATAATCACACCCACATCCCGTGCACCCACACCCACATACACATTCCTTGCTTATCCATACACACACACACACACACACTTTTGTGCTCATGTACACACACATCCATGCATAATTTGCCCACATCCCCAATGCACCCACAAAATCTACACATACATATACACGCTACACACACTCACACTTCATAACACATAAACACACACATACATACACTCACACGCGCACACATACATACATAAACATGCAGCCACACAAATTCACGCACACGCAGACATTCACTCACTTTGCCATCACACATTCACACACATGCATACACAAACACACGTTCATAACCACCCATACACACATCTACATCCACATCCACACACACATGCACACATGTCCATTCCCTCCTCAACTAAATAATCAAATGTACACACATCCAATCATAAGCATATGTACAAATCTATCCACCAAATAATACACACTAACACATAACATCCATACACTCATCTACACATCCAAATACCCCTGCCTCCCGCCATGCACACACATGTGCTCACGCCAAATAATGTTCTGCCCTACAGTATGACGTCAAGTTGGCATGAACCAGAATTCAGAATGCTAAAGGTCATCCTCAAAAACATTGACCACCGTCAGAAGTATTATCGGACATTCTTATGATAAAAAAGAAAAGAACAAAAATAGAAGAAAACAAAAATTTCAACCAGCTTTTTAAAAACATCTAGAAGAACATAAGAGGAAAAACTGTGGCGGAATGAAATCCTCTACGAACAATAACGACTCAAGATCTAGAATATTGTCATGAATGATACATCATGATATGCCTTATGGATTTAGCTATAACGGCCTATAATTATGTTCCGGATTCAGCGACAGAGATTCTTATTTCTGGTGGATAAAAGAAAAGAATGATGGAGAGTTTTTGATGTTTGCATTTCATCCCCGAAAGCCTGAACACTCCACAAATCGGTCCTTTGGATTAAGGCGTACTCAATGAATGAAATGGTCCGACTCCTTTCATATGTCTCTGTGCTGTCAAGGCACATCCATTTGCACAATAACAAGCACAAACACCCCCATTGCAGACACATATCCCCACTCACACCTACGAACAAATACACACTGCGCATACACACTCACATCCATACATACACAAACAAGTTGAAAGGCCCTGATCAGCACTGAAAGAAAAGACTTTCCCTACATTTCAAAGAATTATAATTTCCCGGAAATAACTTCTGTGTTGATAGAAATGGATGTGCTTTTTCCGTTGAATCATACGCGACGACCTTCTCGGACGTCCGCGCAAATCTAAGGTAAAGAAGTGAGTGTGGCAGAGCCAGTGGGAGGTGCCCGGGGAACTTGCTCAGCCCTGGCGGTCCGTTGGAGATAAGGAGGTAGCGGGTCTCCTTCGGCCTTGATATAGCACCTCCCAGACACCGAGTGGGTGCTGGGGTGGGGCCGGTCATGGTTGAGATTTTTCTCCTGTGATCTTAAACATGCACATCTCCAAATATCCTGACTCTCGGGAGCTGGTGTCGAGCACGGCAAATCTCAAGAGCAATGATTAATGTTTTAGATGGGTCTCACACACACACACACGCACATATATACGCCCACATAACACATATCGACACACATACGTGTACACAATCCACACACATCCACATGCACACACACTCGCGGGTATTCATCCCACACATCCTTGGAAACATACATAATCACATCCACATCCCGTGCACCCACACCCACATACACATTCCTTGCTTATCCATACACACACACACACACACACTTTTGTGCTCATGTACACACACATCCATGCATAATTTGCCCACATCCCCAATGCACCCACAAAATCTACACATACATATACACGCTACACACACTCACACTTCATAACACATAAACACACACATACATACACTCACACGCGCACACATACATACATAAACATGCAGCCACACAAATTCACGCACACGCAGACATTCACTCACTTTGCCATCACACATTCACACACATGCATACACAAACACACGTTCATAACCACCCATACACACATCTACATCCACATCCACACACACATGCACACATGTCCATTCCCTCCTCAACTAAATAATCAAATGTACACACATCCAATCATAAGCATATGTACAAATCTATCCACCAAATAATACACACTAACACATAACATCCATACACTCATCTACACATCCAAATACCCCTGCCTCCCGCCATGCACACACATGTGCTCACGCCAAATAATGTTCTGCCCTACAGTATGACGTCAAGTTGGCATGAACCAGAATTCAGAATGCTAAAGGTCATCCTCAAAAACATTGACCACCGTCAGAAGTATTATCGGACATTCTTATGATAAAACAGAAAAGAACAAAAATAGAAGAAAACAAAAATTTCAACCAGCTTTTTAAAAACATCTAGAAGAACATAAGAGGAAAAACTGTGGAGGAATGAAATCCTCTACGAACAATAACGACTCAAGATCTAGAATATTGTCATGAATGATACATCATGATATGCCTTATGGATTTAGCTATAACGGCCTATAATTATGTTCCGGATTCAGCGACAGAGATTCTTATTTCTAGTGGATAAAAGAAAAGAATGATGGAGAGTTTTTGATGTTTGCATTTCATCCCCGAAAGCCTGAACACTCCACAAATCGGTCCTTTGGATTAAGGCGTACTCAATGAATGAAATGGTCCGACTCCTTTCATATGTCTCTGTGCTGTCAAGGCACATCCATTTGCACAATAACAAGCACAAACACCCCCATTGCAGACACATATCCCCACTCACACCTACGAACAAATACACACTGCGCATACACACTCACATCCATACATACACAAACAAGTTGAAAGGCCCTGATCAGCACTGAAAGAAAAGACTTTCCCTACATTTCAAAGAATTATAATTTCCCGGAAATAACTTCTGTGTTGATAGAAATGGATGTGCTTTTTCCGTTGAATCATACGCGACGACCTTCTCGGACGTCCGCGCAAATCTAAGGTAAAGAAGTGATTGTGGCAGAGCCAGTGGGAGGTGCCCGGGGAACTTGCTCAGCCCTGGCGGTCCGTTGGAGATAAGGAGGTAGCGGGTCTCCTTCGGCCTTGATATAGCACCTCCCAGACACCGAGTGGGTGCTGGGGTGGGGCCGGTCATGGTTGAGATTTTTCTCCTGTGATCTTAAACATGCACATCTCCAAATATCCTGACTCTCGGGAGCTGGTGTCGAGCACGGCAAATCTCAAGAGCAATGATTAATGTTTTAGATGGGTCTCACACACACACACACGCACATATATACGCCCACATAACACATATCGACACACATACGTGTACACAATCACACACATCCACATGCACACACACTCGCGGGTATTCATCACACACATCCTTGGAAACATACATAATCACATCCACATCCCGTGCACCCACACCCACATACACATTCCTTGCTTATCCATACACACACACACACACACACTTTTGTGCTCATGTACACACACATCCATGCATAATTTGCCCACATCCCCAATGCACCCACAAAATCTACACATACATATAAACGCTACACACACTCACACTTCATAACACATAAACACACACATACATACACTCACACGCGCACACATACATACATAAACATGCAGCCACACAAATTCACGCACACGCAGACATTCACTCACTTTGCCATCAACATTCACACACATGCATACACAAACACACGTTCATAACCACCCATACACACATCTACATCCACATCCACACACACATGCACACATGTCCATTCCCTCCTCAACTAAATAATCAAATGTACACACATCCAATCATAAGCATATGTACAAATCTATCCACCAAATAATACACACTAACACATAACATCCATACACTCATCTACACATCCAAATACCCCTGCCTCCCGCCATGCACACACATGTGCTCACGCCAAATAATGTTCTGCCCTACAGTATGACGTCAAGTTGGCATGAACCAGAATTCAGAATGCTAAAGGTCATCCTCAAAAACATTGACCACCGTCAGAAGTATTATCGGACATTCTTATGATAAAACAGAAAAGAACAAAAATAGAAGAAAACAAAAATTTCAACCAGCTTTTTAAAAACATCTAGAAGAACATAAGAGGAAAAACTGTGGCGGAATGAAATCCTCTACGAACAATAACGACTCAAGATCTAGAATATTGTCATGAATGATACATCATGATATGCCTTATGGATTTAGCTATAACGGCCTATAATTATGTTCCGGATTCAGCGACAGAGATTCTTATTTCTAGTGGATAAAAGAAAAGAATGATGGAGAGTTTTTGATGTTTGCATTTCATCCCCGAAAGCCTGAACACTCCACAAATCGGTCCTTTGGATTAAGGCGTACTCAATGAATGAAATGGTCCGACTCCTTTCATATGTCTCTGTGCTGTCAAGGCACATCCATTTGCACAATAACAAGCACAAACACCCCCATTGCAGACACATATCCCCACTCACACCTACGAACAAATACACACTGCGCATACACACTCACATCCATACATACACAAACAAGTTGAAAGGCCCTGATCAGCACTGAAAGAAAAGACTTTCCCTACATTTCAAAGAATTATAATTTCCCGGAAATAACTTCTGTGTTGATAGAAATGGATGTGCTTTTTCCGTTGAATCATACGCGACGACCTTCTCGGACGTCCGCGCAAATCTAAGGTAAAGAAGTGAGTGTGGCAGAGCCAGTGGGAGGTGCCCGGGGAACTTGCTCAGCCCTGGCGGTCCGTTGGAGATAAGGAGATAGCGGGTCTCCTTCGGCCTTGATATAGCACCTCCCAGACACCGAGTGGGTGCTGGGGTGGGGCCGGTCATGGTTGAGATTTTTCTCCTGTGATCTTAAACATGCACATCTCCAAATATCCTGACTCTCGGGAGCTGGTGTCGAGCACGGCAAATCTCAAGAGCAATGATTAATGTTTTAGATGGGTCTCACACACACACACACGCACATATATACGCCCACATAACACATATCGACACACATACGTGTACACAATCCACACACATCCACATGCACACACACTCGCGGGTATTCATCACACACATCCTTGGAAACATACATAATCACATCCACATCCCGTGCACCCACACCCACATACACATTCCTTGCTTATCCATACACACACACACACACACACTTTTGTGCTCATGTACACACACATCCATGCATAATTTGCCCACATCCCCAATGCACCCACAAAATCTACACATACATATACACGCTACACACACTCACACTTCATAACACATAAACACACACATACATACACTCACACGCGCACACATACATACATAAACATGCAGCCACACAAATTCACGCACACGCAGACATTCACTCACTTTGCCATCACACATTCACACACATGCATACACAAACACACGTTCATAACCACCCATACACACATCTACATCCACATCCACACACACATGCACACATGTCCATTCCCTCCTCAACTAAATAATCAAATGTACACACATCCAATCATAAGCATATGTACAAATCTATCCACCAAATAATACACACTAACACATAACATCCATACACTCATCTACACATCCAAATACCCCTGCCTCCCGCCATGCACACACATGTGCTCACGCCAAATAATGTTCTGCCCTACAGTATGACGTCAAGTTGGCATGAACCAGAATTCAGAATGCTAAAGGTCATCCTCAAAAACATTGACCACCGTCAGAAGTATTATCGGACATTCTTATGATAAAACAGAAAAGAACAAAAATAGAAGAAAACAAAAATTTCAACCAGCTTTTTAAAAACATCTAGAAGAACATAAGAGGAAAAACTGTGGAGGAATGAAATCCTCTACGAACAATAACGACTCAAGATCTAGAATATTGTCATGAATGATACATCATGATATGCCTTATGGATTTAGCTATAACGGCCTATAATTATGTTCCGGATTCAGCGACAGAGATTCTTATTTCTAGTGGATAAAAGAAAAGAATGATGGAGAGTTTTTGATGTTTGCATTTCATCCCCGAAAGCCTGAACACTCCACAAATCGGTCCTTTGGATTAAGGCGTACTCAATGAATGAAATGGTCCGACTCCTTTCATATGTCTCTGTGCTGTCAAGGCACATCCATTTGCACAATAACAAGCACAAACACCCCCATTGCAGACACATATCCCCACTCACACCTACGAACAAATACACACTGCGCATACACACTCACATCCATACATACACAAACAAGTTGAAAGGCCCTGATCAGCACTGAAAGAAAAGACTTTCCCTACATTTCAAAGAATTATAATTTCCCGGAAATAACTTCTGTGTTGATAGAAATGGATGTGCTTTTTCCGTTGAATCATACGCGACGACCTTCTCGGACGTCCGCGCAAATCTAAGGTAAAGAAGTGAGTGTGGCAGAGCCAGTGGGAGGTGCCCGGGGAACTTGCTCAGCCCTGGCGGTCCGTTGGAGATAAGGAGGTAGCGGGTCTCCTTCGGCCTTGATATAGCACCTCCCAGACACCGAGTGGGTGCTGGGGTGGGGCCGGTCATGGTTGAGATTTTTCTCCTGTGATCTTAAACATGCACATCTCCAAATATCCTGACTCTCGGGAGCTGGTGTCGAGCACGGCAAATCTCAAGAGCAATGATTAATGTTTTAGATGGGTCTCACACACACACACACGCACATATATACGCCCACATAACACATATCGACACACATACGTGTACACAATCCACACACATCCACATGCACACACACTCGCGGGTATTCATCACACACATCCTTGGAAACATACATAATCACATCCACATCCCGTGCACCCACACCCACATACACATTCCTTGCTTATCCATACACACACACACACACACTTTTGTGCTCATGTACACACACATCCATGCATAATTTGCCCACATCCCCAATGCACCCACAAAATCTACACATACATATACACGCTACACACACTCACACTTCATAACACATAAACACACACATACATACACTCACACGCGCACACATACATACATAAACATGCAGCCACACAAATTCACGCACACGCAGACATTCACTCACTTTGCCATCACACATTCACACACATGCATACACAAACACACGTTCATAACCACCCATACACACATCTACATCCACATCCACACACACATGCACACATGTCCATTCCCTCCTCAACTAAATAATCAAATGTACACACATCCAATCATAAGCATATGTACAAATCTATCCACCAAATAATACACACTAACGCATAACATCCATACACTCATCTACACATCCAAATACCCCTGCCTCCCGCCATGCACACACATGTGCTCACGCCAAATAATGTTCTGCCCTACAGTATGACGTCAAGTTGGCATGAACCAGAATTCAGAATGCTAAAGGTCATCCTCAAAAACATTGACCACCGTCAGAAGTATTATCGGACATTCTTATGATAAAACAGAAAAGAACAAAAATAGAAGAAAACAAAAATTTCAACCAGCTTTTTAAAAACATCTAGAAGGACATAAGACGAAAAACCGCGGAGGACATATTAATGTGAATCGAACCAATCAACTCTCTCCATATCAACCAAGTCACCGTAGTGTGTAGAAAGCAGTCCAGGTCATTTGATACATCTGAAATCAAAATCGTCACATGTTTCTTTTCCTCTCATGGGTATTATTTCTTGTCATTGAAATAAGGCTACTGAACATTTTTGCCAACTAACTAAACAGATTATTTCCCCCGGACAAATCCTTAAATGCTACTAAACATTTCTGCCAACTAATCAAACAGATTATTCCCCCCATACAAATGCTCAATATGTTAATATACAGCAACCCGCCTGGCTCAGCTGGAAAAATATTATCTATCTAACAATCCTAACCTCCACCACGTCCACCCATGGATCATGCTTTATTACCCTTATGCCCAGATTTGTCTCCACAGAAAGGCGACTTTTCTGGTCAAATAAATGAATCTCACCAAGTCTGATAAACTAGGTGGATTGAGCAGTAAAACTACGAAAAAAAAAAATAACAGCAAGAACAACAACAGCGATACCAACAATAAGAAAAACGAAAAGAAGCAGGTGTTTAGCCAGCAACAACGACAGCAGTATTAATAGCGATAACAACAAAATACAGCAACCACAGGCAGCAAGAGAGATACCATACACTAATAGCAAAAGTAACAACATAGCATGTGACAACAATCACAACAAGGAATACAACAACAGCAGTAGCACTAGCAGCAATAAAACCGCCACTGCAACACGAACGACTACGATATCAGCAGATTAAAAAACGACAACAACAAGAAGAAATTACTGGTGTCGTTTTTGGTTTGGGTTGTGAAAATAATCTTATTATTATTTTTTTCCGGGTTTCGAGGAATATACTGACGTCAGTGTCAGAGCACAGTACATAATAAAACTTCCATCTTGTACATATATACAAATGTTTCTCCGTCTTTTTAGAGGACAGGGTGTACATGTACGAATGTTTGTCCATCTTATTAAAGGACAGGGTGTACATTTACGAATGTTAGCCCGTCATATTAAAGGACAGCGTGTACATGTACGAATGTTTGTCTGTCATATTAAAGGGCCGAGTGTACATGTACGAATGTTAACCCGTCATATGAAAGGACAGCGTGTACAAGTACGAATGTTTGCCCATTTAAAGGACAGCTTGTACATGTACGAATGTTTGTCTATCTTATTAAAGGACAGAGTGTACGTGTACGAATGTTTGTCCATCTCATCAAAGGAAAGAGTGTACATGAACGAATGTTTGTCCATATTACATTGTATTAAAGGTCAGAGTGTACATGTACGAATGTTTTCTATCTTGTCAAAGGGAAGAGTGTACATGCACGAATGCCCTCTACTGACCTCCTCAGTCTTGGGGATATTTTGTTGCGGTTGTTGTCTGTTGTTTATTGATTGTTTCTATGGACAACAAAGGGCATTAAAATAGAGGAAGTCGCTTTATTGCTCGGCTCTCTGTTCGTGATGTTATTCGCACTCGGGGCAAACAAAGGCCAGGAAACATGTTATTTCAAGTTAAGTATGTCCTGGTGCGGGAGAGAGAAGGTGGGTCCCGGATTAAGACTATTGAATTTCAGCCGCATAGAACAAAGAATTTTGCGGCAAAGGTATTTCTTCGTTGGTTGATTAGACGTACCTCAGTGCTATGAAGGAATAGCTGTCGGTAGTTCCACACTAGCGTATTCCAGTCACACTGAACGAACGATTTTTGCTCTGTAAAACCACAATGAAACGAACATCAAGTTTTGCTGTTGTTTTTTCTAAGGACAAAATGAAATTCAAAACAGAGGCATGCTAAGGAAACAGAAGGAAAGACTCAGAAATGCAAAATAAGGAGAAAAAGGAGTCAATTAGCACGTAGTGATGGGGAGAGGGAAAAAAGAAGGGGTGGGGGTGGAGACTGGTGGCGGTGGAGTAGGGGACAGACATCGTCCACAGCTGAAATTCCGAGATTAATACCACGCAGATCACAAGTCTGCAACGTTTTTGGATCTCTAGAGCATATCTATTTGAAATTATTTAACCACATGCTAATAGATTAACAATCATGCATTGTGGTCATTAACGTGACGTACAAGCTCTGCTTTAATCTCGTAAGGTATTTAATGTCCCGCCTAGTTATGGGCTACAAATTACATTCTGTTGGAAGTCGAATGCCATGCAACGGCAGTAAAAACGCACACCGCTCTGATCTTCTCACAGCGAGGTGGGACCGTGAAAGCTGGTCTGTCATTGGTTGAGCTTTTCACGAGATCGGTCCAGAGGGAGACGCGCGCTTTTCCAGCCCCTGATGAGACGGACCTGTCAAGCGCTGCTACCCCACGACGCCAGAATAAACTTTACAACAGCAACAACAACAAGAATTGAGCGGTGGTCGGCGGGGACAATAAAGTAGCGAGGCGTTTTATCACTGGTTATGAGGAATATAAGAAGTATTAAAAGACAGGGGATTTTATTGCCTGTGACAAGGTGTCCATGATAAATTTGCTGGCTGAGGGATCGCTAAGTGCATAGGCTCTGGAGTAAGAGTTTATTGCAACTTTGGAAAGTAAAGGGTGTAACCAGATCGATTGGTGTGGAATTTTCACCGGATTTGAACTTGTGCAACATGTCACATCAATGGGGGTTGAATTAACAACGCTGTCTAATGACGACCGCATGGTAAGTATATGGTCTTCTTGTTACCGCCTTCCTTCATTCATGTATCCTTTTATTGAATATTGATTAATTTATTAATTTTCGTGTTTTTATCACATGAATGGTACCTGATGGATGGGTGGGTGGATGGATGGATGGATAATAGATAATGGATGATGGATGGATGGATAAATGAACGGATAGATGAGTGGAGAGATGGACGATGGGATGAATGAGTGTAGGATTATATACAGTGGGTATGGGAGGAGGATGCGGGTGCAATTTGATAAATAATTCTGCAGAGTCAGCTATAATTGATGTTCTTTTGATATAGTCTCCATTAAAGGTAATTTGCCATCAATATTTTGGTAAATAAATTTTATATAGGCTTTGTGTGCAGCTCTGTCAGTTAGTCAACGAATTTGGCAGTAGCTATTTAACGGAGACTGTATTGTTAGCATTTGCGTGGGCCCCACTTATCATTCAATAAATCAAACGCCGAATCATCCCCCCCCCCCGGGCCCCGTTTTCTACCGTTTTTTCGAGCATTTATTGCCTCGAAGGAATGTTCTATTCTGTCTCGTGACAAACATTTATCGCCACAATTGCCCTGTTCAGACAGACTATAATATTTCAGCCATAATAGAGCCAGTTTCGAAAATTTGTATTTTCACATATCGTTTTTTTTTTTTTTTAACTATGATCTCTCCAATCACTGCATAATGTGATTCCACCGATAATGTCTTCTCACACGCCACCAGTCCTCAAGTAATTTCTACACACCTCTCTGGCACAAACATATAATTTCAAGATCTCGTAATATAAGTAATGTTATGGCGAGTTAAGTAGAGAATAAAACAAAATTATTGGAACAATTCTGTTGATTTGAGACGCAAATTGGGAACCATTGAATTTAATACTAGTACTTCTGTGATGAATTCCGAAGAAATCAAAAGAGATCTTTGACAGAATAAGGAATTTTAAATTGTTTATCATATACTTTATCTGGCTGGGGAAAGTGAAGTATATTGTGACTCTATTAAGAACTCAATCTATTTAATCCACTTCTGTTTTATGGCATGTAATATTGACAAGACAATATTAATCCTTATCAGTTAAAAGATAAGCTAGTGCTTTTAAGTGACAGGACACGGATTGGGCCTATCTATGAGTTTGTCACAAATCCCAGACTGGGAGATGTAATAGTTTATGACAGGACGACAATCACGAACAAACAAGTTTAACACTTAACAAAACAACCCATCAGACTCACACATTTATTAAACATAATTATACATATAATAGCGCAATTACATACATTATATTATTGAAATGCACTGCCGTACAACGGCCTTATTCTCACACACACTCTCCCTCGGATCCACAATCCGGTAGTTACTCCTAAAGGCACTTCGGCCTCAGCCTCTCCCCTCAGGGTCTTAATAGCCCATTAATAAGTTACTGGCACCGCAGTCTCTCAATATCACCTCCTTATTGTCATACACCTTAGCATTCCCCTCGCACCTCAGCAGGGCAATAACACATTATTATTTCCATAGCCATCAACATGGCAACAACATAATATCAGTTCACTAGCCTATCAACATGGCAACAATATAGTATCTCATTCACTCTCATATCTACGTCCCTGTCCGTGGCCTGACTGCCACGACTTTATGTGCCTCTACTGTCCTGTACTGACAGCCTCACTTCTGGCCTATGTGCGGCCTCCGGCCCTATGCTGGCCTATCACTTGTGCTCATCGAGGTGGCTCTTCGGCCCGTCCCCGACACCTACAAGAATAACATTACATTGGTATAATACCCTACCATTTCTATTCACTCCACCTCTCCTTACAACCCATGAAACGTACACACACTAGTTCACCTTTCACTCACCACGCATCTTACGGTAACACACTTCCATCGGAATACACACTACTCACTCGCACTACAGATCCATGAACTCACTTTCATCTATCGCTCGTGGCGCACATTGCTATATCCAATATCAAGGACTTCCACATTCCTCACATATACTTATTCACATCATGGTAATAGACGAATATAATATAATACATCAATCATAATAATCAATCAACGTTCTACATACCAGTCATAACTGGAAAGACTCTCACTAGTCTTCTCGACTGCTTCCCTTTATGTCCGCCCGATGGGCTTTTATTCACAGGTCCGATCCGTAGGACCTAACTTGCAGTGATAGTTATACAGCGCTTTCGCCTCATTCAGACCCCGCCCCCACTACTACTCACAACAGCACGCTTAACTTGCTGTCTACTGTGAGCCTTTCTTACTCTACACCCGCTCTGTAGCAATCCCCTTAATTGCACTCGCTCCACTCGTGACATCATCCCCCACCCCAAAAAAATTAATGCAATTAATTTCAAATCGCATCAAGATGACTGTCAACGAGTGAGCGTGAGCAATACCTACACTAAAAAAACTGACCTAGCAGTTCCCCTAGTATATAAAATACCGGAATCAGGGGAAAATATGGGGATCAATATGGTCTGCAATATGCATATATGTGTCACATCATGAATAGCTAACTAACCACAATACTTAATACAGAATCAAAAACCATTCAACCTATCAACCATTCTTCATATCATATTTATAATGTCAATATTTTCAAGTCGACTCATTCACATAGATCCTGTCAATGTTCCTGTCCTCCGATGTATAAGCTCCTGAAATCTTGCCCTAGGCTCGACTAAGGTAGTCGGCGATATGATTGCTGGTTCCTGGAATTGGTTGAATAACGAAGGTATACGGCTGCAAAGCCAATGCCCATCTAGACAAGCGTGGGCTGGACGAACGATTCTTCGACAAAAATGTCAGTGGCTTGTGGTCTGTCTGGATACAAAATTCTCGTCCCATGAGATAACGTCCTAGTTTCTGGACGGACCACACAATGGCAAGACACTCACGCTCTATCACAGAATACTTTCTTTCTCTCTGCAATAACTTCCTACTGACATAACATACAGGATGGAGACATTCGTTCTTCTCCTGTAGAAGACAAGCGCCGACACCAGAGTCCGACGCATCCGTTCTGAGGATAAAATTAGATCGAAAATCGGGTAATATCAGAATGGGTGACGATGATAATGCTGTCACCAAATTATCAAATGCTGTCTGACATTCAGACGTCCACTGGACCTTATCGGGTTGTCCCTTCTTAGTAAGGTCAGTAAGAGAAGATGACAAGGAGGAAAAATTTGGAATGAACTTTCTGTAATAATTTAAAATTCCCACCAAGCTTCTGACTTGTTTCTTTGTTTTTGGGATTTGCAACCCTACTAACTTGTCAATTTTTGTTTCTTCAGGCCTCTGAACACCTCTACCCACAATATGTCCTAAGAATATTATCTCTGGACATGCCAAATCCATCTTTGCGGGTTTAGCAGTTAACCCAAAATGACGTAATCGTTGAAAAATTACTGTTAGTGTCTGAATATGATCAGACCATGTCGACGTATGGCATGCTATATCATCAAAGAATGACACGACATTAGGTATGTCCTTCAAAACTAATCTCATTAATCGTGCAAACGTCGCTGGCGCGTTTACCAACCCAAATGGCATGACCTTAAATTGGAATAATCCCATGGGCGTTTGGAACGCCGTGTATTGTTTAGACTCCTCAGTAAGCGGGATTTCCCAATAACCTTTCGTTAAATCTATCTTGGAAAACCACGTGGACCCGGCCAATGAAGCTATTAATTCCTCCTGAAACGGAATAGGCTCCCTATCGCCTACCGTAATAGTGTTCAGTCTTCGAAAATCAATACAGAACCGCACCGATCCATCAAGTTTTTTCACGAGGACGATGGGTGATGAATACGGCGATGTTGATGGTTCTATCACATCTAACTTCAACATTGACTCAACTTCCTTTATGACTCTATCTCTCGAAGAAAAAGGCAACGGATACGGTCTAAGAAATACTGGCTTATCCGAAGTCAACTTTATTTGGTGCTGGATCACCGTAGTGCGACCCGGCAAATCCGTAACAACGTCCGGGAATGACGCTAACAGGGTCTCAAGTTCCCTACTCCTTGAACTCGTAAGGTCAGGGTTAATTTTTACGTCCCTGTAACCTTGTGTCGGAGTTAACTCCGGCAATTGAATTTGTAACTCTTCCTGCGCCTCGGTGTCGCTTACGTCACCGTCCAACTGGTCTACGACCCCCGTACAAGCAGTAGAGAAGACAGTCTCCTCTGGTCTTGCCTGTGCACACAGATACTGTGGTCTCTCATAAAATCTCTGTAGCATATTAACATGGAAAACCTTACTCGTTCCATCAATGTGGATAGCGTAATCTACCTTTGAAACAACTCGCTCAATAACATAAGGACCTTCCCATGTCATTAATAACTTATTATGGTCCGTAGGTAACAACAACAGAACCTTGTCTCCTGGCTTAAAAATTCTCAGTTTGGAACCTCTATCTTTATAGTCTTTTGCTCTTTTCGAAGCGATACCAGAAGCTTCTTCTGCTATAGTGAGCGCTGAAGATAGTCTTTCTCTTAAATCAACAAGGTCTATCGAAACCTTTTTAAGCGGTTCCGAAACCGTGGGGATCTTTTGAAGAGGAGCCTGGGGTGTACGACCCTTATGCGTCGTCTTTTGGCACGCACTGCACGTCTTACAATACAGCCGTACATCTCTGTATACTGACGGCCAATAAAAATCTTTCAGAATTCTCTGCTTGATTCTAGCACTTCCCATGTGACCCGCTAATGGAACATCATGGGCCAGACGCAATACTGTAGCAATCAACGACCGTGGCACGACGACCTGCTTTTGAACGGAAGCCACTGTGACGTACATACGGAACAGAATGCCCCCGTGGACAAAAAAAGAAGATGACCCGTTCTTATATCTCCTCGTTTTCTCGGTTCGCGCTTCCCCAAAACATGGGTTTAATGATGGGTCCTCCCTTTGTAATCTCGCCAAGCGCTCTGGCGTGATATCTAGGTTGACCGCTGGCGTCGCCAAAGGTCTAATCTTATCTTTATCAGTTACCCGTCGACGTGTTTCGACCGCGGCGCAAAAGTCAACACCTTTTGATTGCGACCATGCTTGCACGTTCTCATCGGAAGGGGAAACTACCCGTGATACATTCCCAATGATGAGCTGGGCGCCTGGAAAACAACCAACGACTGCTTCGACTTCCCCGCTAAGGAAAGGTGTATCTATCATTATTCTTGCCATGGGTAATTTCTCAATGGCCCCCGAAAATTGGATGCACGGGACAGTCTCACCTGTAAGCTGTGAATCCCGAATGCAGTCTCTATGCACTCCCACAACGGTAGATCCCGTATCTCGTAAAACCGAGACCGGTTCGTCCCCAACAAACCCCGGATAAACCCTAAGACCACCTCCTGTATGACATGAATTTATAACGGGGATCTTTCTCCCACAAGGTAAAATACCGGAAGATAATAACTTCTCACAACTGGGACACTTAGAATACTGTCCGCCTCCGTTGTCCGATGTAACACACGCAGCCGCATGATGAAATTTATTTGGGGAACATGGACTGGAGCTACTGTCCACGTTCGCCGCTATCCTACCTGCAGGGCAGTTCACGCTGATGTGATCTGCTCTTCCGCAGTTCCAACACTTCGCGGCCCTACACTCGCGCGAAAAGTGACCCACGCGTCCGCAAGTCCAACACTCCGCTCCCTGTGCTGCTCTAGGCCTGGGTCCCCGTGACCCCTCGCGACCGGAACTAGAGTCCCTATGCCGTCGGTCATCGGCAAAGGTCACAACTCGCCCCCGGCCATTACCGCGACCTAGCCCTCCTGCTCGGTCAAACTTACCGGATCCATATGCCGGTGATTGGTGATAGCCCCTACGCTGCCCCTGGGCTTGCCCGCTATAGGCACCACGCTGACGCGACCTGTCCCCAAGTCCTGCCGGCGACCCCTCGACAACGGCGACGTACCCCGCATCTTGGACGTACGCCCTGGCGACCGGTTTGGACGGATGTGCCGTACGGTATGCCTCCGCCAACTTAGACGCCTCCTGCACCGTCGCGGGTTCGTTCTCTTTCAGGAAAGCCACCAGATCTTTGTGGCACGACGCGTACAGCTGGTCACGGATCATTAAGTCTTTCAGTTTAGCAAAATCCGCGCCCACATGCGCCAAGTCTACCCAGTTCGCGAAATACTCCGTTAGTCTCGCGACGAAGGCAGCAAAGTCCTCCCTGGTATCTGCACGTGCTCGCCTAAACTGCTCCCGGAAGTATTCCTCGGTACGCGCAAATCGGCGAAGCAGCAAAGCCTTCAGCTTATCGTAATCTTGCACGTCTTCGCGCTGTAGCTCTTTAAAGTAGGTTAACGCTCGCCCTTGCAATAGAGACGCCAGGTACGTGGCCCATAATTCCTTATTTTCCCCCCATTGCAATTGTGCGTTCAGTTCGAACCTGTAAAGGAAGGCGTCTATGTCGTCCTTCCGGTCGTCGAACGTAGGGAGCTTAATCCTAACGCCACCTTTATTGTGTACCTGCCGCTCAGCCGTTTCCGCTGGCGCATTCTTCTTGAGTTCTAACTCCGCAATCTTTACTTGCGCCTCTATCTCCTTTAACTTTATCTCCTGCTCCCGTTCTTGAGCTTCTATCTCCTTTAACTTAAACTCCCTCTCCTGTTGCAACTCCTTTAACTTAAACTCTCTTTCCTCTTCCTTATCCTTAGCCTCTCTCTCCTGCTCCTGAGCCTTAGCCTCTTTTTCTCGCTCTCTATCCTTAGCACGCTCATCGCGCAAATCCGCCTGCTGTTCTTTGATCCAGCCGCGTAGCTCCTCTCCCTCCAGGCCAAGTTCCTTACCCAACTTCATTAGCTGTTGGAGTTCCGCCATTTCACAGATTTATGGTTATGGTATGTATACTATGAAAACGGCTACCCTGTCGGTATGATCACTAGCAACACGACCAGAGACCTGAGATCACACCAGGTATAACAATACCCAATTGTCTCAAATACAATTCAGAAATTTACGTACTTCCTAACTAATTCTATATTTATAAAATGTATTGCCCTATTAATAATAAAAAAGAGTAGAAAAGACAATAATAAGGAAATTCAGTAGAAGGACCACAAGTACGTCAAGGACAACGAACCAGACTAGGACAAAGCTTCTACAAAAAAAAACTATAATGGAAAAAAGAATGCAACCTAACTACGCCGATTACACAACAAGGTACGAACAAGAACAGAGTCTGAAAAAAAAGAACGTATCTATAGATAGGTAGAAAGAGGGACAAGAGAATACGTCTTCCTGCGGAACAGAGAAGATATCGACGCTACAACTAAACAATATTACAGGTCCCTACAGAACTGTTCACTGTGATGAACGAAGTTCCAAAGTTTACCACACCTTTTTAAAAGGATAAACTAAGTTCAACACAACAAACCCGCGCCACCGCCCATATAATCAATTACGACAAAAACAGCAAAAACAGGGAAACAGACAGATGAAAAGACAGCCCTCAATCCAGGGTACAAAATTTCAGTTTCACTTAACTTTCAGCCTTATGAGTTTAAGTCCTCGACCTAATCGGAGCTCTGGCTACTTGTCTCCTCAGGCTGCACGCACACACTCTGGAAAGTTTAAATACACATTAATACCTATTCATAGCAATACATGCATCAATACATATTATTATTCATAAACATACCTAAATCATATCATCATGAAATTTCCATTCATCCCACGAACAAAGACAACAGCACAAATTCCTAGCACAACAGAAAAACAACTAGATATAACGAATACACAATGTCAAAATGACCACAGGTAAGCAGGACGAGCCCCCAGTGTCACAACGGACGAGCCCCCAATGTCACAACGGACGAGCCCCCAGTGTCACAAATCCCAGACTGGGAGATGTAATAGTTTATGACAGGACGACAATCACGAACAAACAAGTTTAACACTTAACAAAACAACCCATCAGACTCACACATTTATTAAACATAATTATACATATAATAGCGCAATTACATACATTATATTATTGAAATGCACTGCCGTACAACGGCCTTATTCTCACACACACTCTCCCTCGGATCCACAATCCGGTAGTTACTCCTAAAGGCACTTCGGCCTCAGCCTCTCCCCTCAGGGTCTTAATAGCCCATTAATAAGTTACTGGCACCGCAGTCTCTCAATATCACCTCCCTATTGTCATACACCTTAGCATTCCCCTCGCACCTCAGCAGGGCAATAACACATTATTATTTCCATAGCCATCAACATGGCAACAACATAATATCAGTTCACTAGCCTATCAACATGGCAACAATATAGTATCTCATTCACTCTCATATCTACGTCCCTGTCCGTGGCCTGACTGCCACGACTTTATGTGCCTCTACTGTCCTGTACTGACAGCCTCACTTCTGGCCTATGTGCGGCCTCCGGCCCTATGCTGGCCTATCACTTGTGCTCATCGAGGTGGCTCTTCGGCCCGTCCCCGACACCTACAAGAATAACATTACATTGGTATAATACCCTACCATTTCTATTCACTCCACCTCTCCTTACAACCCATGAAACGTACACACACTAGTTCACCTTTCACTCACCACGCATCTTACGGTAACACACTTCCATCGGAATACACACTACTCACTCGCACTACAGATCCATGAACTCACTTTCATCTATCGCTCGTGGCGCACATTGCTATATCCAATATCAAGGACTTCCACATTCCTCACATATACTTATTCACATCATGGTAATAGACGAATATAATATAATACATCAATCATAATAATCAATCAACGTTCTACATACCAGTCATAACTGGAAAGACTCTCACTAGTCTTCTCGACTGCTTCCCTTTATGTCCGCCCGATGGGCTTTTATTCACAGGTCCGATCCGTAGGACCTTCTAACTTGCAGTGATAGTTATACAGCGCTTTCGCCTCATTCAGACCCCGCCCCCACTACTACTCACAACAGCACGCTTAACTTGCTGTCTACTGTGAGCCTTTCTTACTCTACACCCGCTCTGTAGCAATCCCCTTAATTGCACTCGCTCCACTCGTGACAGAGTTTCCGTGATGTCTATGTTGGCCGAGGACACTGAAAAAAAAAAAAGTGAACTTGAAAGTTTCCACTTCAAAGCAAAATGAATCTCAAACAACCCTCTCACACGGCATGAGAAATAAACAACCACAAAAGAGACGGGCACTTCAGTTTAAAGTTAAGATTCGTTATCCTACTATGGTATTCTCGTGCGAGACTTGAAATATCGTAGAGCCTCAGCCCATTTAGTTCCGTTGTCCTTTTTTTTCCTTTCGAAGAGCAGCCGAGAACAATAATTTTTACTGAACAATGGTTATTACGTAAAAACACTTGTATAACTTGATGTCCTAGGTAAACTTGTTCAGTTCACTGGAATTATTTTATTACACATCATAATACACTGTGCTAAAAAAAATTAAAAAATCTTCTTGTCCATTCCATAGAGTTGTAGATCGATGAAAGGTGTTATTTCTCTGAGGCATTAAAAGGACAAAGCCTCCTAACGCTTTGATATACAGGTTGTAGTCAGCAAATATCAAAGAGAAACCTTACACCGAAAGTTTGAGTGTTCGATGAGATAGGAAGTTTATCTGTAAACGTCATGATCTTTCTGAACATGTGTATGTTCACCTGCTACAGGTATAAATCGATGGTAAAACACGTATGAATCATAATGCAGAATATTTTTGGGATATTGGGACCGCATTATTTTATACAAAACAGAAGATTAGACAACAAGACAACATCTTGACAACATAAAGTACATAGAAGCGGCAGTCAGACCAGGCACAAGCCTTGGTTTTAGTTAACAACACTCTCGATTAAAATCTCTAAACAGCACAATTATAATAGATTGAACACTTATCTATAAGAGCCCAATCTCAGTCCTGATACGCTTTTATTTTCAAACATAATTTACAATAGGCCAATAAAGACCCACTAAACGGCTGGTTTTCAAACTGTGGATTGAGACTTGTCCAGATTGGCACACAAGTATAATAGTGGTTACGGGTCAAGGTATATATATGGCCTTTAGCGTCTTTACAGACGGTCTTAGCAGCTAGAATATTCACTTTCACTTTGACTGACAGCTTCTCTCGTGGCTTATTCTACCAATGTTTGACCCGAGAGTGCGATGGCAGTGATTGCAGGTCAGTCTTTTGGGTTCACTTTGGCGAGTGTTTTCATTCCGCCTCTGTCGTTTTGTCAGGTATGTTTCTTTTGCCTTGAAGTCTATTGCGAGCGTGCCACTGCGCAATTTTTGTCTCCATCTGCTTCGATCATTTGCAAGGTTCTCCCATTCATTGGGGTCGATGTTGAATGCTTTCATCGTGACCTTGCAAGTGTCTTTGAATCGCAGATGTGGCCTACCTCTGGGTCGGTTGCCAGTAGCAAGTTCCCCGTAGAGAATTTGTCTGGGGATGCGATCATTTTCCATACGGTGGAGATGTCCAAGCCACCGCAGTCTTTTTTTGCCTAGGAGAGCCTGAGTTGATGGAATGTTGGCTCGGCTCAGAACTTCGATATTTGAGATCCTGTCTTGCCACTTGATCTTGAGAATTTTGCGTAGGCAGCGCAGGTGGAAGGAGTTGAGGGATCTTTCATGTTTGGAGTAGGTGGTCCATGTCTCTGAACCATACAGCAGGGTGCTTAGGACGCAAGTTTGGTACACGAGTACCTTTGTTTTGATGGTCAGCTTGCTATTGTTCCACACCCTTTTTGAGAGTTTGCCAAAAGCTGTGGCCGCCTTTCCTATTCTGGCATTTATTTCAGTTGTTATGTCTGTGCTACCACTGATGGTTGAGCCTAGGTAGCAGAATTTTCCCACTTGCTCCAGAGGAGAGCCATTCAGCATGATTGGGTTGGGGTTTCTCAAGCCTTGTGTCAAAACTACAGTTTTTGAGACACTGATCTTTAGCATGAATTTGTCACAGGCTTTGGCAAGGCTATTGATGAGAGCCTGGAGCGTGGTTTCATCGTGGGCCACGATTGCAGCATCATCTGCGAAGAGGAGCTCTTGTAACATAATATGCTCTGTACGAGATTTTGCTTTTAGTCTGGCAACATTAAAAATGGAGCCGTCCACTCTGGTGTTAATAAGTACTCCACCTGAACATTGACCAAAGGCATTCTTGAGTAGGGCTGCAAAATATATACCAAATAAGGTAGGAGCAAGAACATATCCCTGCTTCACACCGCTGTTTACAGCAAATGAATTGGATGTGCAGCCCTCAAAGTTGACACATGCCCTCATGTCAGTGTGGAAGGATGCAATAAGTTTTAGCAATGTTGGTGGACAGCCTATGGATTTAAGGACTGCATACAGGCCAGATCGGCTTACGGTGTCGAAAGCCTTTGTTAGGTCCACAAAGCATGTTATAAGCGGCCTGTTTTGTTCTTTACATTTTTCTTGGATTTGCCGAAGTGCAAATATCATGTCAATAGTTGATCGTTTGCTTCGAAAGCCACATTGTGTTTCTGGTAAGACTTTTTCCGCCAGTTGTTGAAGGCGGCAGAGGATGACGCGAGCAAAAGCCTTTCCAGTAATGCTGAGGAGGGATATGCCTCGATAGTTGTTGCAGTCGCCTTTGTCTCCTTTGTTCTTGTAAAGTGTGACAATTTTGGCGTCTCTCATATCATGTGGTATCACGCCTTCTTTCCAACACTGCAGTAACAGATTATACAGGTGTGGTAATAGTGGGCCTTTTAGGTCTTTTAATACCTCTGCAGGAATGTTGTCACTTCCTGTGGCTTTTCCAGCAGACAGGTGGTCGATTGCATTGGAAAGCTCGACTAAGGAAGGTTCAGCGTCAAGTTCGGCCATTATTGGCAGTTTTTGGAGGTGTTCCTCAAAATCTGGTGGAATATTTTTCTCAGTTGAATACAACAGAGAGTAATGCTCTACCCACCTATTCAGTTGTTCATTTTTATCTGTGATGGGTTCACCATTTACAGACTTAAGTGGGGCGCTTTTGGTGATGATTGGCCCAAGAGCTACTTTCATCTGACTAAAGGCGGTTTTCATATCTCCCTTTTCATTTGCCTCTTGTATGCTGTTACACAAGTCTGTCCAGTATTTGTTGGCGCAACGTCTTACCTCCAGCTGAAGTTTAGCTTTTGCATTTTTCAAACAAGTTTTTGTACTCTGATTGCAATTTTTGTTATACTCATTGAAAGCAGATTTCTTTTGCTCAATGAGAGGTAGGAGAATTTCGCTGTTCTGGGCTACCCAGTCGTTGTTTGAAACTTTATGCTGTCCAAAAGACTTGATGGCACAGTCATGAATTTTTGAACTGAGAGTGTTCCATGTTTCATCTACCGAGTCACATTGGGTGACATTATCCATGCTTTCAGCAAATAACTTTTCAAATGACTTTCTATTTGATTCATCTCTGATTGCTGTTACATTGATCTTAGGGATTGAAGGGGCTTTTGATCTGTATATTTTCTTGGCCGAAATTTTGATTTTGCTGACTACCAGTGCATGGTCGGTGTCACAGTCAGCACTGTGGAGGGAACGAGTTATTTTTATACAGCCCAAACTCTTCCTCCTTGAGAGAATAAGATCTAATTGATGCCAATGGCCAGACCTGGGATGGCGCCATGATGTTCTTTGGCATCTCTTAAGGTCTAATGGGTGGGCTTATAGAGGAGAGACAGACGCTTGCCAAGCCCGAGCAAACGCCTCCTCGTTTTGCTGCCTTGCCTGGGCTATTTTTAAGAGATGGTGCTTTGCCCAGAGGCACCACCCCTCTCTCTGCCATTCTAGTTAAACCCAAGGGAGAGACCAGGTCAATACATTTGGAACTAGTCCGGCTGCAGGAGATGCTGGAAGCCAGTTTGATGCAGTTCTCCCTGACAACCACCTTCGGGTCTCCACTCCTGATTTTCTGTCTGGGTTTACTCCCATAGCCTTTGCTATCATAGCAACACACAAGGCAGTGTGGTATTTGTATTCAGGGTTACCTTCCCCTAGTCTTCCTCTCTCCCGAGATGACCCACAAGACAGTGGGGGTGACAGTAGCAGGCTGTATTGTGTACTGTCGTACAATAGCAGAAAACTCTGGCCTGAAGGTAGTCGCTGGCATAAAGTAGGTAATATTCCATTCCTGTTTACTCTTCTTAGGCACAGTATTGTTAACTTTCTTATTGTACGGTTGCATATTAACACTGCATCGATATGTATGTAAAGCAGTGTTTTCGCATACCCGAAGGCTCGAACAACCCATAGAGTGAGTACGCCATAAAGCCAGTTAAGAAATTTTTGGTTTTTAGACAGATAGAATCTATCAATCTATCTAAAAAACAAAGTTTCGATAGACAGACAGACAGACAGACAGACAGACAGACAGACAGACAGACAGACAGACAGATAGATAGATAGATAGATAGAGGAAAACAATCACAGACTCTTGTCAGTGGGATGACGACTGATCTAACCAATCAGTCCATTATAATTACATGAAATGACCACTGAATACACGATTATTTTTTTTTCAAATACCATAAACCATACACATATAAACATGTTATTGTCATGAAATCATTTAGATTTTTCAATGCGCTCGGTGTCACGGTGACATGGCGCAAGCTTAAACTCGACTTCAATGACCGGTGCCAGAGGAAAAAGACCCACATTGTAAGACTGAAAATGATGTGTGGCAGTGTTACTTTTTGAATATAATGTGCTACTGCAATAAAACACATTAAAGAATTTCTCAGACAAACTGTCAGGGGGTAAATATTAGCTTATATTTTATAATTTCATGTTTCTCTGATGAAAAACCGAAAAAGAAAGAAATATTTCATAGTTAAAAGTGGTGGCGTCAGGCTGAGGATTCGAAAGTAGATTTTTCAGAACGTCTTTGAAATAATACTGTAGAGAACAATGGTTAAAAGAACAGTCAATATATCATAGAAGCGCATTAGACACGCTGTGTAGGCGTGCCCATGCTTTCCTGAATTTGTTTTTGACCAAAACATTTATGGGCGCATTGTTTTTAAACCAATTAAATGATCCTATAAATGAACTTGATGTTTAAGTCTTTATTCATCCAATCAGTCTCGTATTCGCGAACAGAGAACATGAGCATAGGCATGTGTGACATTCCCTCCATGGACGAAGTTTTGCGTACCGCTATTAAAATTTTATCTGCCGAAACATTGGAGCCATAACAGGGAATTGAGATTCGTTAGCACGGATGGATGGATAGATGGAAGGATGGATGGATGGATGGATGGGTGGATGGATGGATGGATGGATGGATAGATGGATGGAGGGATGGATGGGTAAATAGATATGCTTTATTATCAGCAAAAAATTAAGGACAAGTAAAGCTGTGTGGCCATCAGCTTTGATAAGATAAGATAAGATAAGATAAGATAAGATAAATTTTATTCGTCCTTGTACAAGGAAATTTGTTTTAATCATTGAATACATAACAATACAGTTACAGAAGCAGAAAGTATGATACATAGCGCGCACACACACATATATACACACACACTGATAAATTAACTAAATTAACAAAATTAACAGTGCACACAATATGCTTCCCTAACTGAAACACATTGACCTGACACGCAGGACATAATTCAACTGTGCACAGATTACGATCAAGATGACGACATTATTGTAACATCCCAGTTGATGATGGAATAAACGATTTAAAGTAGCGCTCAGTTTTAGTTTTCTTTGACAACAGCCTTAAACTTCTTACAGATCTTATATATTCCTTGTTCAGGGGATGTTGGGGGTCATTTATAATAATATTAGCTTTTTTAATACAAGCACCAGTGTACAGCTCATCAAAATATGGCAGATCACAGATACAAATTTTGGATGCTTTTTTAATTAAATTATTGATCTTATTTTTATCTTTTTGTAAGATGTTTCCTCCCCAACAGACAACTCCATACATCAAAACGCTCTGAATAGCCATGGTGTAAAATATTTTCAGAATGCTTTTGCTAACTTTTAAAAAGCGGAGCTTTCTGAGGAAATACATGCGCTGGTTGGCTTTCTTGTATACATATGTTACATGCGCATGCCAGTTAAGCAATGAATCAATAGTAATGCCAAGATATTTGGCCTCTGTGACAATTTCAACCTCTTCATTGTTGATAGTAAGAGGGCAAACAGGATCGTTGTTATTTTTCCTAAAGTCAAAAACAAGCTCTTTTGTTTTCTTAACATTCAGTAGAAGATAGTTGTTATTACACCAACAATGAAAGGATTGTACAATGTTAGAATATTCGTGGCCAGAGTTAGGTAAAAGGCCTAAAATAGCAGAGTCGTCGGCAAATTTAAGAAGGTAAACGTTGTTGTGTGTCACAGTGAAATCATTTGTATACAATGTATACAAGGCAGGTGACAGCACGCAGCCTTGTGGCGCTCCTGTGTTTGTTGTGAGTAATTTGGAAAATGTGTTGTTTATATCCACAAACTGATGTAACATTCCGCCATGTTTCGCTGTCTATAAAGGTAAAAATTGTTTTCATTCCAACCCAAATTACTAATATGGAGTACTTTAGTTAAATATGGCCACTCTTTAATTATATCTTCACTTCTGTTCACCACAACTATTCGTCTAACGCGGAAAAAGTGGTCTCTGATCTCTATTTGAATAAGCTCCAGCACTGACTATACCTAAAACACATTATGTTTTAATGAATAGTGCGAGAACAATACTGAAAAAGCCTATGGGATAAGCCAGTGAATAGGTCCGAACTGAAGCCCCTTTGTGTGAATACTCAGAGTGAAGATTAGGCACTGCATTATGTGAGGTGGATACAAGTATACTGTGTATATAACTTATAACCCCTGCCGATTGATTGGCATCGCGCCGTGGGAAAGGGTGGGCGCGGGCGCGAGCTCATATTCATACCTATCGTGAAAAAATAAATGTTATGGTGTAGGCATTCAATCACAGAAACATTATTTCCTTCGAGGTAGTGTATATCTATCTATCTATCTATCTGTCTATCTATCTATCTGTCTGTCTGTCTGTCTGTCTGTCTGTCTGTCTGCCTGCCTGCCTGCCTGCCTGCCTGCCTGCCTGCCTGCCTGCCTGTCTGCCTGTCTGTCTGTCTGTCTGTCTGTCTGTCTGTCTGTTTCATTTTCTCGTTCTTTTTCTTTATCTCTACCCCCTGTTCTCGGTCTCTCTGTTTACTTGTTTATTTGTCTATATCTGTTTACATTTCAGCCTCTTTCTTGTTGGTTATAACTGCCGTTTTTCTCGTGTTTTTCTTCTTTTTTTCATTTCCTTCTTGCACGACCATTCCAGCTATTAATTATGGCGTCGCTGTTACGCCCTTCTGTTCTTCTGTGTCCTATGATCGAGTTCTCAGACTGCAAATTCGTCACTCTTGTTACCATTCCCTCTGAGCTCATTGAGCGCTTTTCCCCCTACGAGGCAGTTTGAATGAAACTCACGTATTCCACATAAGAATATGAAGCTAATACGTGTTCAGTGATCAAATTAATATCCCACCGACTCATTAATCAACACAAAGATTTTTCGAAGGGATGGAAGTCTTAATCGCGGGGCTTCAAAAACAGAAAGTTCGATCTGAATTTCAAAGCAGTCTCAAACCGATAATACTTTAAAGTTGTCGTCGTTTTCTTTTCTCCAGTTTCACATCATGTGGCAATTTGTCTTCACTTTTTTCGTTGATCCATCGATTTCCCGCGCTTTCTTTTCAGCTGAAAACTCATATAAATCGGAAGTTCAAGTGAAACCCAAAGGGGCATAAGAGCCGGGGAGGAAGGGGGGGGGGGGGAGACAACTACCGTTCGGGCAAAACGGTGGGCAAATAAGGTAAAGCAAGAAGGGAGAAAATCGGACAAAGAAAACACAAAAAGATTAAGAATGATGTAAAATTTAGGGCAAATCAAACCTTCTTCTCCCCCCCCCCCCTAACCCTTCAACCGAAGGGTTACCCTAGCCTCGTGCCCATGATCACTGTCATGTATACACAATAATCTCATTATTATGCCACTGCATTTAACAGTAAGATTTACCATTACAGGTTCACGCATGGTCAAGCATTGTGGAACCGCCGAGATGGATATGAACAGCACCTACACACCGCCCATCAACAACTTGTGTGTGCCGGACATTTATAACCGCCTGGATGCTGAAGTTATTGAACGGACACGGGTGGCCAATAACCAACTGAATGTACGACTTTCAGTGGAACAGAAAATCATCTCCAAATACAGGTAAGCTGGGAACAGCCTGGGCTTGCTCAAGCACAAGAGAGAGAGAGAGAGAGAGAGAGAGAGAGAGAGAGAGAGAGAGAGAGGGGGGGGGGAGGGAGAGAGAGAGAGAGAGAGTAAGGGAGAGCTAGAGAGAGAGACTGTGAGAATCTATAAGAGAGAGAGAAAAAAAAGGAGAGAGAGTGACTGTGGGAATCTATAACAAAGAGTGAATAAGAAAGAGGGAGAGAGAGAGTGTTTACTGTGAGAGTCTATGAGGGAGAGAGAGCAAGAGAGAGGGAGCGAAAGAAAGAGAGACTGAGAAAAGAGAGAGAGCGAAAGAGAGAGAGGGGGGGGGGGGGTTAGAAAGAAGGAGAGAGAGTGTCTGTGAGAATCTATAATGTCTAAGTGTTCGTATTGCTTTGAATTTCTTCCACTGTTATAGGGTGTTCGATGGTGTATATTTTATGGTTTCAATCAACAGTCTACGTTTAAGTTTCATAATGAATTCTCGAGTTCTTTTTTCTATGCTGTCGTGTTTGTTTTGTTTTCACTTCACACAGGCAGTCGGCGGAACGATTTCTACTTCTGGAGAAATCTCGTATCGCACGCGATCTGTCACGTATCACACAAACACTTCCGGCAGTTACCAGTATACGAGACTTTGATGAGAAGTTCCGACACGGTGTGCGGTCTGGCCCTATTGCAAAGAAGAAGGTGAGATTATTTCGTGTATACGCTGTTATAATAATTATCATTATTACATCATAGTAATTGGTACCGGTACATGGTTAAACGGTGCTCTCTTTTTCAAGAACCTTTTGTCATGTTAAAGAAACTAAGGAGGAAGGTTTCAGAATGCGAAGGCTTGCATACTTTCTTTCATCATGCCATTAATGTTACTGCACGAAAACGTATGTAATGTGCAGAAGAATGGGGTAGTCCCTACGTATTGATGTAAATTTTCGTGCCAGGGTTGGTAAGCCAACGGGCCAGCGTATGCAGAAACATGAGGCACATAGATACTGAGGGATGAAGGATATCTGCCCCTCCCTTCTCCCTCATCCCGTCAAATTCCTCGGCCCAAAGAAGCCTGTGGACGCTGATCTAGGCCGTGATCAAAGTGTATGAGAACATTGTTGAATCCATGTGCTTATTTTCTGTCCGCAAAAGTGTACATAAATGACAGGCATGTCTGTGTTTGCATATGTATGATTCTTGTAGCAATTCGGACACTGTTGAATGATCTGACGACATACCTAACGATGCGGTACACGTTTTTATTTGAAGTTTTAGCGATCCTGTAATTTTATGCGTCAGGAGTCAAACATCCTTCCACTGGGGTGCCATAGACAATATAACTCAGATGAAGAGCTATAGCGACAAAACGATACTGTTTGGTAATGATGCTCGTTCGTAATCTGTTTGATGGGAAAACAGCTACACTGCGGATCCCAGTCGGGCTAAGTATGAGATTACACAGGAACGAAACTTTTGTGTGCGCGTGTGTGTGTGTGTGCGTGTGTGTGTGAAGCTCAGTGGTGATGGACGAATCACGAGAATAGTAACAGTAAATAAAGATAAGGATGTACAGTATTTTCCAAGTTGCCATGGTCTTCATTTGGCGTCAAACGTTCCTCGCAACATTATCTGTGACTTCAGTTTCAAATTGAACATAATTTAACCCATATCAACTTCCTCGTCACAGGAAGATTATGTCGGACACGTTCAATATAGCATAGTAATTTTTTTTAAACCATTTTAAAAAGTGTCTGCCTTATCCACAGCGTAAGAGAAAAAGATACCTGACAGGGAAAGACGATAACCCAATATGTCAACGTTGCTATATCCATCATATGCCCAGCAAGAAAAACTTTTACAGGAGAGAAACACCATCGCCTGAGCCGTCAATATTCGAAACTAAATCTTCTCATGCCACTACCAATGGACGGGATTCACCAGAAAATAAAGATGCATCTGGCTCACGTTCTCCGAATCACCAAACACAACTTGCCACAGACGACGATGAAATGCCAATATCTGAACCTGATGGCTCTACAGAAGTACCAGTATCTACAACGCACACTCAGCACCATGGGAAGGTTCATCCTGCAAAATTTATACCCCCAGCACAGAACTTTAAATTCTTGGAGAGGGACAGTGTAGGACGTGAGCAAGATTTGAACCAATCGCTGACGCCAAGGCTAATGCCCAACGAAATGTGGAAAACTGTCGTTAAAGATATTTGCGACCAATGCCTAAGCAGAGAGAAGAAATATCCAGCCCCTTTGAATAGACGAGGGAGCAGAAATTTACTGCGGGAACGGACATTTGAACGAAAATTTGCCAGTAAAAATCGAAAGGCGTCCATTTCAATAGCTAACGCCGAGCCATTGTTAACATCGTTATCAAACAGCAACACTCGCACTGTGTCAATGAGGAGAGCGTCCATAGCAAGTAACCACGAATCACAGAATGACTCGAAATCCCCTTCTCGGTTAATGACCTCCTTGTCCAGAGCAAACTCTAAGCCGAGCCTCATACGCCCGTCAGTTGCCCGCGAGAACAGTCCAGGTCACAGTTCTCAGTCTATCATAAAACGAAAAAACTCCAAACTCGTCGCTAACAAGACAAATGTACCTGCCTCTAACCATCACGATTCAGTGAATCGCGTGGACAATGTCATGCGGATATCTTGAATGAGAGCTATCGAGATCTCAAAATACTAAAGACATTTTAATGAGCAGGTCCGAAGATTTTCCGGGCCTACCAAATATTTATGGAAAACAACAACAACAAAAAACTGCCATCCTTCTTTGTTCCTCTGATCAAACATATTGTCCTCTGGACTTTTCTGGGGGTCGAACTTTCTGTTTTGTTTCATGAGGTATATCAAATCGCGCTCCAGTGCCAAAATAACGTCGTTGCTTCGGATGCAATTAAAATAACAATAGTAAATTTTCCTATTGGTCCTCTGTTCCCCGGCTGTTGCATGATTTTTCAACAAACCAAGTCGCCAGCGCAGCTTTGGACGACCCGAAATTTATATAATGTTTATACATGTAGAATGAACAACAATTTTGCCCATATCACAATACTGACAGCAGGAAATGGTGGCGGATGTACGAGGAGTGAACTAAAATTATCCGAAGCAAACTTTTTGACAAATTCACTGTATTATATTTTGTGTGTTGTAAAAAACAAAGTGCCATTATTCAGTGTAACTAGTATTATTCTGTCTTTCCATAAATATGCTATTATCTGTCTGACTTTGTACATCTCACCTTCGAAATTACTGGTTGGTGCTGGGACAATGTACGGAGTCAAATGATAAAGCACTTCCATTACACCGCATTAAACCGTACTTTCTCTTAAATGCACCATTTTTATAGACGTTCTCTGCATGTCTTAATACTTCATGTCATGATACCTTGAATAAAATTGTCTTCATTAATATATCGATTGGTAAACCAAATCTCTAACATTGATTTCTTTCTTGGCAAAAGATACAACTAGCCCCCTCCCCTTCCCTCACCCCAACACACATAAACACACACACACACAAGAAAAGATAGAATCCTCCGAATTTAAATTCCCCATGAGACGAAAGAAAATCATAATGAAAATACATGCAGTAATATTCAAACCAGCATAGTTATTCATTAGATCTTTGTAACGAATTCAGTTACAATCAGATCAATTTATATATGATTGCACAGATGTACGAAAGCATTAATTTAATATGAGTTAATGGTGTGAAAAAAAATTCGTTCGACTTATTCACCGTGCAAAATTTCCAGTTGAACTGAGAAGTGTTTGTTTTTTCTTCAATTTTGTAATTCTTTTTGGTTCCTTGAATATGAAAATGTAAATAAAGTTGTATATTTAACTGGCTTGCAATTTCTTAAAATGAAAGTAAGTATACACAACTGAAAATACTATGCCCCCATTTCTCGTCAGTTTTTGCTGTTAATTAAGTTGTTCTTTGTTTTGTTCGCTCTTCTGTATTTCTCTCTTTTATTTATGATAATAACAATAACATGTTAACTGTAAAAAAAAAAATTCTTTATTTCACACGTTCCTTTTTGTTAGATATGACAAACATGTATAATCTCCTCTTGCCATGCAAAGTCTGCATCATTTTCATGAATGATAAATAAATTTTGCACTGTCTACAAAACGAACCAGCTGTTTTGTGTTTATTTGTCAACACCAGAGGACAATTAATTATGCATGCATGACGACGGGCCAAAAGATACCTACAAGAGATCACTTTACTAATCGTCACTGGTTATTTGACTGATGAGAAAACTCCTTTGACTGCTAAACAATTTATTTGGTAATTTTTCCTTTCATTAACTCTCAGAGATGTCTTAACGCATGGCCATATGGGCTCTTGCTCAGGGGCCCCAAGAGTTTAAGGGGCCACATGCATGTAAATTTATATTGGGTTTTGAAACGGGAAAACGCAGTCTATTGCTTTTCTCAGGGCCCCATAATGATGTTAAGATGGCCCTGTTTATTCTCTCTCTCTCTCTCTTTCTCTGTCTCTCTCTCGTTCTCTGTTTGTCTGTCTGTCTGTCTGTCTGTCTGTCTCTCTCTCCCTCCCTCTTTCTTTCTCCCTCTCTCTCTCTCACTTGATCTAGAACCAGTTATTGTTTTTTTTTGTTCCAACAAACAGGGGCGACAATGCCAGAACGGAAGAGAAAAAAACTACAAATAATTAAGACCACGATGAAGATAATAATGCGAATAACCATGAGGAGAAAGAAATTAATGAAGTAGACAATTTTAATACCGTAATGACAACAGCCACCAGGAAACAATTCAAGACTGTAAATAAAGAAAACAAAAGTTTTATGGAAGAAGACAAGAGTGAAGACAAACAATTAAATGTCCGAAATACAGGGCAAGACTGGCAGTTCATACAGTTTCTTTTATATCAGTCAACCTACGGCAACCACAGGAACAATCGCTTTTCAGACATTATTGTTTTCCAATCAGTGGACGCAAAATGCAGTCCGGGCACCGAGTACGATAGAGAGCAGATATTAATCAGTGTTTACTCTGCGGGGGGGACATGGGGGGGGGGGGTCTGATCCATGGTACGGAAACCGCCGAAATATGCCTGGTTATCCAAGATTAGACCGTATTTTGCCAAGATTATTATTGATTTCTAGCTATTGAAAGAAACATTAATTTGTTGTTAATGCTGTTGCTGTTGTTCAGTGTGTGTCTGTATTTTTTGTTTCGTTTTCGTTTTGATTGGAACGTACGTGATTTAATATTTTTGTTCAAAGCTTCCTGAACCTGCAAAATTTATGAAATGTTTGCAGCCACTATTTCAGAATATTTTTATACAGGGAATATTTTTAGCCGGACGTAGGCCTACATAAACATTGACATGTGATTGAAGGGGGGCTACTAAACAAAGGTGGTGACCCAGATTTGGCCCATGGATAGCAAGTGAAATCCAAGAAATTTTTGTTGTAAAGGTAAACTTGATCATCATTGTCGTAGAAAAGAAATTAACCAAGATTACAGATTGCACGTTTGAAAACCAGTGCAACAAGCAAGCCAATCTACAGTTGCTGACTGCGTGATGATAGTAAGAGTCTGAAACAAAGGCCAAGATTAAATCAAATATCAATAACGGTAAAGTTCTATCGCTACAGTCTGACAAGCGGTGTCACAGTAACCACGCTCTAATTGTTGTCATGGTGAAAACCATAGCAACTGTCACCAAAACCAGCAGGACGACAATGGTGGACAGGAGAAAAAGGAGCTGAAAAGAAGAAGTGGAAGAAACAAAGACAGTAGCGGAAAAACAAATGGAGAAAAGAGAATAGAAAGCATGATGAAATTACCAGACATGGGGAGAGAATTTTGAAGAAAACTGCAAATTCGAACAGAAACGCTCTCTTTGGACAGCCTTGAGAAAAGATTTACGGTTGAACGAAAAAACCAAACAAACTTTTCTCTGATTAGATGTGCCATAAACTAGACTTCCAGTTGTTTATCTCACCACTTGGTCTCGGTGATATTTTACCCACAACAACATAATTATACATTTATAAATCATCGCCCTGACGCTGTGAAATGTCCTCATATCTTCTCTGGCAACAATCTTCAGGCACCACATTGCATACTGGTGATTTGGATTAGTGCATTGTGCGTGCACTTACATGTATGTTTTATTTATTTATTTATTACTTATTTATTTATTTTATTATTTTGTTTGTGCATCTACCTAGTATAGTTTTAAATACAGCATTTCTTTTTTAAATCTGAAAATAAGTCCAGCATTCGTTGCTCTTCCACTGTCAATGACATTTTCACATTTCTCATAACAAAATATACCAGTTTATATTATAAACCAGATATACAATAATTGACATTTAAAGCCATGCTAATAACGCCCAGGCTGAGATAAATAAAAGAAATATACCTCACAATATCAAATTCATTATGATAGAACATTAACTGATCGAGTGACATGATCAAAACAACTCACAGACATACACACTTAAAGAACCGAAACGGAATTATTTCATGCCAAGCCAGTCTTGACAACAATGAGTAAACGGAACCTTCTGTTTCACACCAGCGGGGCCTTTATATAGGACAATCAAATGTAGCATGAGTGCCTTTTCTCTCTGTGTTCTTTCCTGTTCATTGATTATTCATTTTACCAAATGACCTGGCCTGTTGGCATCGGTAAAAGAACGGCCATATCCACTTTACAGGACATAGTCTGACCGCGGCAGTACGACGTGAGGATTTCAGTGTCATTTAAATCATGAAGTTGGGAGTATCATTTACTCTGCTAAACAACTAGGCTTTAAGATTGCCCACTGCACCATTCTGTCTATTCATAATTAATTATAACATCGTAATAATTAGCTTGTAACACGCCCAATCCAGAGAAAATGATGAGTTCTAAGGCGCTGAACCAAAATTTAGAATCAGGCTTAACATAAGCTCAATTCGTCATGCTCCCACACACACATTAATAAACTTAATCTATTCTCTTCCTCAATCATCTGAGACCGAAAGGGGCATCATTCAGTTTTAAAGAAAACAGTCTTAAACAATTCAGTTTTGAGTCTATTTTTAAACATTGCTCTCAGTTAACAGTTTTAATAAGGGCTCCGTGCGACAACATGTACGTGTATTTTATTTTGAGTTTCGTATATCAAATTTTGGTTTGCCGTGGTCTAACCGTTTTGGCAGTGGATAGACTTACACCAGTTTATACTAGTTGTCATGATTCGGATGTTGTTAAAACTCACGCAGAGAGTGAGTTGTTGTTGTTTTACCAGGGCCATGAGAAATTGGCTGGTGGCCTTGAACGGCCCTCGCGAATTATAGTTGGTGAGTAAATAAATGTAAAGTTAAACTGTTAGAGTCACGCTTGTCGGTTTTAATGTTCGTGATTAATAAGTAATGGAGTAGGGGTGAAACAAGGTGGGGATAGTTGACATTGTTAAGTATGACTAGACAAGTTTTTGCACGTTAACTGACTGGTAGAATAGTGCAGGCGTATTACTACAATTATGGTATCAGTGGGCGTGCACCTGTCGGTGCAAACGGCCAGGGCGGAGGAGGTTTCATCTAACCCAACGGCCACATGCTAGGGCACAATGTGACCCTCAGTATTTGAGTCCTTCATATTGGCCCCCGGTAGCGGTGTGGTCATAGGCTTGTTTGCCTAAATCACAGACGAAGAATTGAGCAAACTTCCCGGACGCAGCTTCGAAGCTGGCGGCAGCAGGCCAGTGGTTGATTGGTAGGGCAGATGGCAATATACCGTCACTCTGGCCTGGATATCGTGACACAGAGCATCCAGCAGTATTGGTGTTCTTTGGTTTGGGTCTTTCACCCTAGTCAGTTGGGACTGCGAGGCTGTGGAGTAGCCTATAGGCAGCCGGTCAGGCAATATGACTGTCCCTCTGGCATCCTCCTGCACCTGGATATATTTCCAGTCGTCTTGACCCTGTCTTGCCACTTGGATAAGTTGTGTCCAGGCGAGAGAGTGAGTCTGATGTTTGCGCAGCTCTTTCTCACTAAAAACAAATTCTTTGCGCCAGTCTTAACATTCACCTCGTCTTCTTTCATCTTTGTCTTGTCTTCTTTCCTCTCAAAATTCCAACGGCGATGGGCGAGTGCGGTGGCAGCAGGTTTGGATAGACTGGAAGCTGTTAGCACAGACCTACACGTTGGTGGCTGTGGGCTATGGTCGCTTCATCGTCGATTGAAGTGGAGGCGTGGGGAGGCAGCACCCACAGTAGCTGAGCAGCCTTATTTAAGGATAGCACTGCTCACCTCAACTGAGGAAGGGGCTAGAAAAGGTGCCCTAAAGAAAGCCCACTTCACATCACCCTGACTGGTATACCGCGACCAGTGGGGATCCCTTTTTGCGGTCGAAACAAAAAGAAATTCAGCTTACTCAGGCTAGGAGCCTGGAATATACGCACACTACAGGACAACTCAAACAACCCGGAAAGACGCACTGCACTTATTGCCATTGAGCTCAGCAGGTACAACCTGGACATAGTGGCACTCAGTGAGACCAGACTCCCTGATAGTGGCCAACTCAAAGAGCTCAGTGGTGGATACACCTTCTTCTGGAAAGGCAAGGGTGCAGTCGAACCGAGACAGCATGGTGTTGGGTTTGCAATTAAAAATGACCTTGTCAGAAACTTGCAGTCCATGCCAATTGAAATAAATGACAGGCTAATGACACTCAGGATCCCAGTTGGGAAAAGCCAGTCAGCCACCCTCATTAGCGCATATGCGCCCACCATGACAAACCCAGATGAAGCCAAAGACAAGTTCTATTCTGATCTAGAATCTGTCATATGCTCTGTCCCGGCAGCTGATAAGCTGATTCTCTTGGGGGACTTCAATGCTAGGGTTGGCTCCGAAATCTCAGCGTGGCCAAATGTTTTTGGCCCTCATGGAGTTGGTTCATGCAATAACAATGGGTTGCGCTTATTTACTTTGTGCGCTGAATTTGGCCTGTTCATTACCAACACAAATTTTAGTCTCCCCGTGAGAAACAGAACGACATGGATGCATCCCCGCTCAAAGCATTGGCATCTCATAGACTATGTCATTGTGAGGAAGACTGACAGAAAGGATGTCCTTATAACAAAGGCGATGTGTGGTGCCGAGTGTGGAACTGACCACAGACTCATTGTTTGCAAGCTCAGACTAACATTGAGGCGCAATAGACGCCCTCAAGGGAAAGCGCCACCTA
This sequence comes from Onchidella celtica, assembly GCA_963931925.1. Taxonomy (NCBI): domain Eukaryota; kingdom Metazoa; phylum Mollusca; class Gastropoda; order Systellommatophora; family Onchidiidae; genus Onchidella; species Onchidella celtica. The sequence continues at coordinate 56,808,831 of OZ007569.1, read as the reverse complement.
AACGCCTAAATGTTTCAAAACTCTGCTCAGCTGAGAAACAGAGCGAGCTCTCATCAGAACTCTCCTCAAAATTGGATTGCGTGACTTTTGACCCTGAGAACATTGAACAGAGCTGGACTGACCTAAATACGACTGTACACTCTTGCGCCAGCAGCACAGTTGGTTTTCCTGTCCGCAAGCACCAGGACTGGTTCAATGATAATGATAATGAAATCAAAGTGCTCATCAAAGAAAAAAATAGTCTCATCCAAGCTCACTGCAGTGACCCCTCTTCCACAGCAAAAGCTGATGCACTGCGTGCATGTAAGGGTGTACTCCAGAAGAAGCTGAGGAAAATGAAAAATGACTGGCTTGAAGAGCGAGTAAGAGAAACTCAGAAATATGCCGACACAAACAACACTAGAAAGTTCTTTGAGAGCCTCCGAGCTGTGTTTGGACCATCCCGCTCTGGCACTACGCCACTTCTTGCGTCAGATGGTTCAACACGCATTGTTGAATTGAATGCCATAATTCAGCGTTGGGCAGAACATTTCGGAGGTGTGCTAAATCGGCTATCAAATATAAATACTGAGTCCATTGACCGCCTCCCTCAGACTCCTATTAATGCAGCTCTTGCCAAGCCATTCACAGCAAATGAGACCCGGACTGCCACAAATCAGATGTCCTTTAACAAATCACCAGGCGTGGATTCAATTCCTGCTGAGGTGTATGCCTTCGGTGGAGAAAAGCTTATTGAAAGGCTGACCGAGTTGTTCAATCATATGTTGAAAGCAGGGAAGCTGCCACAGGACTTCAAAGATGCTTCAATCATCCATCTGTACAAAAACAAAGGGGACAGCCAAGTCTGTGACAACCATCGGGGAATCTCTCTACTTTCAATTGCTGGCAAAATATTGGCAAGAATGCTTCTGAATCGCCTTCTTGATCACCTCTCGTCAAATGACTTGCTTCCCGAGAGCCAATGTGGCTTTCGTAAAGAGAGGGGAACGGCGGATATGATCTTTGCTGCCAGACAGATTCAGGAAAAATGCATGGAACAAAATAAAGCGCTGTACATCACATTTGTTGACCTCACAAAAGCATTTGACACAGTGTGTCGTGAAGGCCTCTGGAAAATCTTGGCGAAGTTTGGGTGTCCACCCGAATTCATCACAATAGTGCGCCAGTTTCATGATGGCATGCAAGCTGCAGTCAAAAGTAACGGCAGTGTTTCAGAGCCCTTTGCTGTCACAAATGGGGTAAAACAGGGTTGTGTCTTAGCCCCAACTCTGTTCAGCATCATGTTCTCTGCAATGCTACAAGAAGCCTTTAGCTCTCCTCCTCAAGGGGTAAGCATCAAGTACCGAACTGATGGCAGTCTATTCAACCTCAGGAGACTTCAGGCAAAAACCAAAACCAAAAGTACTCAAGTCTGTGACCTACTATTTGCTGATGATTGTGCACTTCTGGCACACGATGAAGATAGCATGCAAAACTGTGTTGATAAGTTCTCTAGTGCCTGTGACAACTTTGGCCTCACAATAAGCACAAAGAAGACGGAAGTGCTCATTCAGCCTACTCCAGACGACAAGTATCCTGTGACTCCAAATATCAAAGTCCATGACAGTCTTCTGAAGGTGTCGGAGAACTTCACCTATCTTGGCAGTACACTGTCTTCCACGGCTCGTGTTGATACTGAAATTCCCTCAAGAATCAGCAAAGCCAGCTCTGCATTTGGCAGGCTTCGAAAGAGAGTGTGGGATGTTGCCGGCATTCGCACAGACACTAAGCTGAAAGTGTACAATGCTGTGGTCCTTCCCACCCTACTCTATGGGGCTGAAACCTGGACAGTGTACCAATCGCATGCCAGAAAACTAAATCACTTTCATCTGGCCTGCCTTAGAAAGATCATAAGGATCAAATGGCAGGATAAAATTCCAGACACTGAGGTCCTCAATCGTGCCAAGGAATTGAGCATCTTCTGCCAGCTGAAAAAAATTCAGCTACGTTGGGCAGGACATGTTGTCAGAATGCCCGACTCCAGACTCCCTAAGCAAATCTTCTTCTCTGAGCTCTCCAATGGAACGAGGAATGTTGGGGCCCCAAAGAGACGTTACAAAGACACTCTCAAGCAATCACTGAAGGCCTTTGCCATTGATGTGAGTGAGTGGGAAAAGCTCTCGCTTGATCGAGCAAATTGGAGGGCGGCCCTTACCAGAGGCAGCAAAGCATGGGAAGCTGACAGAGTCCAGCAGGCTATCAAAAAAAGAGAACGGCGCAAGAAAAGGCCCAGTGTTACTGAACCAACGGAGCACTCTTGTCACTTATGCGGAAGGGTCTTCAGGGCAAAAATAGGACTTATCAGTCACATGAGAAGCCATAAGTCATGAAGAACAGTCTTTCCATTCTGTCCTCTGTGTCCTTTACTTCTCTTTATTGTCCATGTGTTGAAATTCTCAACAATTTCTGTTCTTTATTCCTCTGGTGTTGTTAAGGTCATCATCATACCTGATGGACGAACTATTATTATTATCATTACTACAATTAAAATGGTGGGAGGTTTCGACCAATGAGATAGCTGAACTAATTGGGCCAGCGGACTAGCACTGCTGGGTAGCCAGATGGTATAAAACATCGTGTAACGTTCAGATTTATTGAATACAGACGAGCAGAAGCATCGTGTCGTGATGTATATCCGGTTGGCCAGTACCTGAACTGTGATTTGAAGACTAGAAGTCCTTGCTAACGGACTGACTGAGCTCTAGAAAGAAAGGTCTGAGTGGGCTGACCTTTGAAAGCCCACGCTGCGCTATTTTGATGTTCGCGCCTACCAGTAGGCGTGACCAATGGTAATATATCTTATTTGTTCAAGCATAATAGAAGATCAGAGATAGAGAGAGAACCACAGCCTCATAGGAAGTCTAGGGAAACCCCAGCTGGCGCTCGACGACGAGTGGCCTGTGTTATAGAATTATTTCCATAGTATGATTGAAGTAATATGGCACATTGTTGATGAATTGAATAATGATTGTGCATATATATAAATAGTTTTTTTGCAACTGCATAATTACCTACGAGCCGAAGTGTGCTTCTGTAGGCTTGGAACGTACTGGGCTCTCCTAACATTCAAGCCCATATGATTTAGGGAGAGTTTGCCTGGCGACTGGCCAGTGGCGACTCAACTGACACTTTAAATTGATATCTAGTTTCGTATAATATACCTATTTGCTATTGATTGCAGTACATCCAATAAGGATCCATAATTACATGAATATCATAGATTAAGTTAGTAATTAGAATTTATTGCTTTGAATATACCTCTATTGTCTTTTGTTTTGTTTATTAATATTTATGTAAAACATGGCCTGACCGGCCTGACATATATAGATACTCTAGTTGTTTGATACTTTTCTTGTGTGGTTGTGTCCGAGTGTGAGTTAGCTGCCTCTCGTGCAGTCGAATGCTCCCCAAGACCCTAACTCTGCTCCTGACACTAGTGACAATTCATGGATGAAGAGATGGTACAGAGACTGAATAATCCGCAAAAATTAGTAAGCAAATGGTTTCAATTGAAGCTGCTTAATTCGGCACAAAAACCAATCTCGCAGATAGAGCTACGCACTATCTTGGAACTAAGTTATGGTCCACGGATAAAGATGCCAAGCAAGTAGAATCATTTCCTGTGCAGCTTGCAAGCTTTGGGTTCATCGATTGCAGCAATCAGTGGGCCAAACGATTTATCAATAATTATGGTACATTGCTGAATGGCATTAGATGGGCGGAAGTCGCTACCGTAAATCCCAGTGTTAATTGGGTTCGATCTGACCTCGACCGTGTTCCCCCCCTCCCACAAGGAACCGTATTTGACCTGCCCGAAAAGGAACAGATCCGCGGGAAAATTGTCTTCCTTTCCTTCTGTCTCTCTTTCATTCTTCCTTCCATCCTTGCCCATGTACGTTCATTTTGTCACTTTTTTTTTTTTACGTTTTCCTGCACTGTCTGTCATTTTTCCATTCTGTCATTTGTCTTAACTGTCCGTCTTTCCGTTTTGTTTTTTTTGTTTTGTATTTTTTATTATCTGTCGTTCTCAATTTTACAGGTGTTTTCTTTTATACATGACAGATTCATATTTTTTCTTTGTTTCTTTCTTTATCTTGCTCTGGTTTGTTTTTGTTTAATCCGATAATTTTGTATCATCACCTCTTTCTACTTTTCTTTAACGTACTCAAAGAATTTCTCTATTCATTTATTTTTCCCCTACTCTGTCTTCGACATCAAGTACACCTACAATCATTATACCTGTGGTATTTCCCAATTCCAGGAGTATTGTTGTTACATTGATTCCCATTGTCATTCATAAGGTCATTTCCGCCATCATACAGTAAATGGTTGCTGATTTTTTCGTTTCCCTCACCTATGATTTACTTCATTGAATAAGCTTTGCCACAAAACTTTTCAAAACTTTGCTTTTTCCTTATATTCACCATTTATGGGAGGGAAGTTTCCTGGTAAGACACCGAATAAAATTATGGGCTTTTGTGGAATCTTCCAGAGAGGCGGTTGAAATGTGCTGCCAATGTTTGCGGGAATTCACGTCATGACCACAGATTTACCGGCAATCATATTTATTTAACCTACGTGTAACCGTATGTTATGTAATATTTCTTCATCTACGGGCATATAGAGCTAATCAGGGAGTTCACGCGCCAGTATAGTGAGGTAGATGTGTGAATGGTGCATTTGGTGCGTGCACTTCTGGAAAGAAGCATGAAACTTACATATGTTATGTTTTTGGGTATGCTGAGTTCAAATCCACCAGGCATCCGGCTCTATCTCTGACGGTTCCCCTCGTGAAATCCAAAAATCCGAGATGGCCGCCATTAATGCTCATTTTTACATAACATGACTTTTAGTCATCCTATTTCAATAATTTTGGTGTCTATTCCTATGTTTTCGGGGTCAACAAATTCAAATATGACATGTTTAATGCTCTAAATAAAATATTTGTATAAAAATAGTACAAATCATCATAAAATCCTAGATGGCCGCCGTAAAATACTAATTTTTTATATAACTTCCTATCTGAAAAAAATTGATGTCTGTACCTATGTTTTTTGGGGTTAACAAATTCAATTATGTCACTTATTTCACTTTAAATTATTTTCTAAAATAAAAACTGTAAAAGCTTAATGAAATTCAAGATGGCCGCCATTAAATTGAATGTGTTGAAATACTAAGTTTTATATAACTCGACTTCTAATCATCCTAGTTGAATAATTTTGATGACTATACCTATAATTATGGTGTCAATAAATTCACATACGGCACCTATTTTGCTTTAAATTAAGTTTTTTTTAAAGAGTGAAATCATTAAAAAGATAACGAAATGAAATATGGCTGCCAAGAAATTTATTTATTTAGTACCCCCCAAAAAAAAGTTTCTTTACATAGCTATTGTTGCAGATACAATTTTTCACATGTTACTTGTACTTAAAATTAATTAAAACACATACAAAAAAAGGACATCCACTGACTAAATTAGAACTGTATAACCAGATATGTGCATCAAATATCATACTACACGTGAGGGGATGAAAATCAAAAGCTTCTAAATTACTTTTTTTTATGGAAAATGTGACATTTCCAATAATAATATCAACAGTTCTGTCACATTTTCACTCCAAAAGTCACTTAGGAGCTTTTGATTTTCACCCCTTCATGTAATGTATTTCATCAGCAGAGTTCTGAAGTCAGTTTACTCTCTATAACATTGTCCAGAACAAACACATTGTTGACCACATGGCAAATTTGCTTTAACACAGGAACACCATCTCTTTATACAAGAAGTTTTGCAGCCATATTTGATAACCTCCCTGCAGGCTTTAGATGCTTCAGGAAGATTAGTCCAGTATGGTGTCAATGAGGAGTCTCTTTCATTTCGCTTCCACCCCCAATCTTCTGGTGATGGAACAGTGGGATTAGCAGTGAGGGTCTGTCCCCAGATGAATCCTGCCAAGTATACAGCTCTCTTCACATGCTGCTCAAGAGCGTTCTTTGTAGGAGGTACATTTTCAATGCTGCGAAGTTGAGAGAACAACTGCTTGCGCAAATCATTTACACTGGTCAGTTCTGATGTTCTCTGGTAAAGTAGAACAGTAAACCTTTCTATCTGGTCAAATTGATCTGATGAAATACAATTTGGAGTTTGTGATAAATCAGCAAACAGTTTGTGCAGGTGTGGCATGGAATTTAGGACACTCCAGGCTGTTTTCTTTCCTATTCCATGAAAAGCTGAACATACATCACACCCAGTAAGGGCATGAAAAAACAGTAGTCCCCTTGCTGCATCAGTACCTAGACTAGAACTCAGAAGATGGCATGGTATATAACGAAGTTTGTTACCATGGCCAAATGCAACCCATATTTCACAGTCTTTTAAGACATTTGATACTGCGACAGCAATAACAACCACATCAGTATCTGTTGCTTGTATAAGGATTTTCTTCAATCCTTTGTTATGGAGGTGTTTTGCATGAAATAGAAGACGAGTGTCTGCTTCCTCATGTGTACAATGTAGTTCTGAAACATCAGTATATGCTAAAGGTGATGACACCACTTTCTGTTCAAAGGTTGAGATGACCTGTTTGTGTGAAGAGAATTGAAACCCTTGAATGGCAACTGCAAGAAGCTTGAACAAGCTCTCTTTGTTTTTATCACAACGCAAAAGTTTTTCCAGTTTGCTGGCAGTTTAGTGTCCTTTTCTACTTTCATAGGTGTTCCAGATCCACGGTTTTGAGGTGTTTGTTCCTTCAGACTGTTCTCTCTATATGTGTCCCAAACAACATCAAGGCGAAGTACTGGTTCTAACATTCTTTTAATGCTTGGAATAAATACATAGTCTGCATAATCTTTGAGTGTTGTGATAGGCTCCTTCGCATTTGACTTTTTGGGGTCAAGGGAGTGCACAAGAGCAGCTCCATCAACTATTTTTGCATCAATAGCTGGTACAGTGTCATGGAAGGTGCCACAGATTCCAAACATTGAATCAGGTCAGACTTGCAGGTGGCATGCATAATCCTGTTTGATGCTAAAGAAGGAGGCCATGGATGAATTTCATGGGCAAAAAAAGTATCCACGTCACTCTCCCTAGTTTGGCTTGCTATGTACAGCCTAGAAAAATGGTTGACATCACTGTTTTGTAGCACACTTCGTACTTTTTTTTCTCTGAAGTTGAATTGAACAAGGGAAGGTTGTTTTTTGGAATAGCATCAAAGAATGGTGTTGAGTTTCCATGAATACGCTCTGACTCAAAGTTTTTGAATTGAGTTCTACCAGTGTCTTCAGCAGATTCTATAGAATTCTTCACAGTATCAGGCATGATTTGTTTTGTATCAAGAGTATATAAATCTTTGCTTGTGTCAGAAAATGGGTTACCCGCTTCTTCCAACTCGCTGCACAGGTTTTTGACATCACTAGCGAATCTCTTTTGAACACTTGGTATCTGTTCATGATGCCCCTCTTCAAAGCTAGTTTTTGTGTCATGCTTGTCACTGTAGTCTGATAGCAACCTAGCAGTCTCTGGTCCAGCAACCATCCACCGTCTCAGTGTCTCATCATTTTCAGTGATGCCGATCATGTGCCATCGCTGAAAACCTTTTGCTTGTTTTCTGTGTTACAAAGTTGCCTTTAAGAAATTCTTCATGTGTGTAATTTAAAGTAAAATAAGTGTTATATTTGAATTTGTTGACCCCAAAAACATAGGAATAGACACCAAAATCATTGAAATAGGATGACTAAAAGTCATGTTATGTAAAAATGAGCATTTTATGGCGGCCATCGTGGATTTTTGGATTTTACGGGGGGAACCGTCAGAGACAGAGCCGGATGTCTGGTGGATTTGAACTCGGCATACCAAAAAACATAACATATGAAAGTTTCATGCTACTTTCCAGAAGTGCACGCACCATTCACATATCTACCTCACTAGTAAGCCTATCTCTGTATTTTGCTGGAATCCCAAACTGGACTGATGTTTATTTAGTGTAAGCCGTCCCTATTTGTGGCAGAGCATTCAGATTCTAATCTAGAATCCTCTCTGCCACCAGTATTACAAATCTACTGAATGGGTTTTCTTAAATGCAGTACAACGCCCGTCTTTGTGTGTCTCAGTTGTGAAATTTAAAACCACCCTCAGCCCATTTCTTTCAAGACCTTTAAGCAAATTTGTCAGAGAGCCCTGCGCTGTGTTCCATTTGTAACCCCTCTTCCTTTCATTGCTATTATCCAGTCACTGACAGTTAGATAAATCTTAAACATGATTTATCTTTCATTCGAATTTAAAACGTTATATGGCACTTTGAGCAGGTGACTTGTGTACTAGTTTGATTTAATGGACATGAATTACTAAAGGGAAAATCGAATTCTTTAGGAAAATATTGACAGAGAGAAGGTGAGTTAGAAGAGAAGTGGGTCAACATTTGTACTAAATATTTTGCACTTTATAATACATGTAATTAGGCCTATGTGGGCGTGAATGCAACGGAAGAAAGGATTATATTGTTGCTGATAAAACTAAATTTTAAAATCTAACATTCTTTTTAGGGAATAAAAGTTGTTATTTCTTCCTCGGGTGGCTGTACCTGGCAATTTCTAATCACATTTTCTGTAAGTCAGATCCATTCAGTAAACCATGTCATTTGTGAAAATCAGTGTGTAATGACATCTGCAGACTAGCACCACGGATCTAATTTGTACAGTCATTCGGAGCCCCTGTTCTCAATCTTACACTTAATTGGTTTTGTTTTTCCCCGTGAATGGAGGCCATGTATAGCGAATGATACTTGCTTTGTTTTAAAGGCAAGATCTTGACGTTCACTATAGATCTAATTATAATTTATGACCAGCAAGTTTATGAGCACTGAAGTCTGCCTTTTCCCCTGAAGACTCAGCACGAGAACTCCCGAGACAGCGGATTGCTGCACTATCAGTTGCTAGATAAACACTCGCATTCTTCGACACAGGACTCGGGTTTTGGACTAAATGGTTGGACAAATAGTGTAATAGACTCGGCAATCTATAATCACAAAGAATAAAGAATTAGCATAAAGTGCGTTGTTTACCATTCACTTCGAGTTACATGACCTCCGTAACCGTCATCAAAATCATGATCATCGGTGTCCGTGATTACTATAACAATATCATCATTAACATCACCACCATTGTCATCATTAGGATAATTCTCACCAGCATGATTAGCATTATCGTCAAAACAACGTTACCATAAACTGGCACCTAACCACTCATCTTTGGCCCGGTATGCACGAGCTGAATTTGATCGGCCACTACTTGGTTGGTGACGCCACGACACTGCTTCAATGGGATAAAAAATGTTTGGCTCGCGGGCAATGTTTCATGGAAACTTAGTGTCGCGGATCGGGATTTTTGGGAATATAGATCAAGAGGTCCGCTTCCCAATCACACGAGCACAAAAAAAAAACAACAATTAAACAACTTTCATTCTAAAAACTAAATAAATCAATTTGAGTAACAGACTGCAAAGTTTATATATCTAACAAATTCAAAGATAAAATATACAATAGATAACGAATACAATAGCAACTGAAAATGCTCAGCTAAGCTGAGGAGCAACTATGAAGTACTTAAGGCAATGTAATATGAAGTTATCTAAGTCACAATAAATTTACATTCAAAAGAATCCGCGCCCGAAGGCGACGGATCCTGTAAGGTTTAAAGTTCTATCTCTCTTCATACTAAAACATATTTATATAGCGTCTCTGCCAGGCGCGCTCTGGTGTAGTTCACACGTGGTCGCGGGAAATGCATGTGGCTGGCAGTACTGGTCAACAGTCTACATGTGTAGGTGGCTGTAAATTCAGCATGGAATTAAAATCTTTAGCTCACCATTCGGCCCTCACAATGTGAGGGCTGTTGATATTAGCGCTGTGGGTTTAATGCTCAAACAAGTAGGCTTGGGCTCAGGAGCGTAGATTTCTGACAATGCTCCATCACTGTACATATCAGCTCAATCGCTGCGTCTCTATGACTTCTCATCTGGCTGAGAGCTCGCCGTCCACCTCGTAAATGGATTGTCTACATGTGGCCTCTATCTAAGCTCTGCACGGGTTTAAATACTGGACTGCATCTGCAGCTTACCGTCTAATTCCTGGATTGTGATTGGTGCAACCACTTCTAGCTCAGCTGCCGAACTGAGTTATTTTAAGTAACAGCCCTACGCAACGACCTTGGGTCGACATCAAAGGTCGAATCACTCAAGACAATAAAATGTAATTTTATAGCAATAAATTCTTAACATGTTCAAAACCCCGAGCTTTTACTCTGGATCACGGATTTTCTGTACGTCAATCGACGTCTCAACAACATTTAATTCCTACTCACCCCTTCCCTCTCTACTAAACCTAGTTCAAAACACGAGATATAACAAGTACTCAGTCATGCACACCTACGCTGTCCGTCTATCCTTCCCCACACCTTCTGTCTATCTATTATAAAAAAAACTGTTCAAAACAAATTGTTTACGAGACCAAGTTATGCTGGCTCGCACAATAATTACGTTTGTAAAAATTACTCACTGCTCTCTCACAAAAATTTAGTCAGTGGAAACAATTTATGAATTAAAATCTGTTCTTGACACATCCCCCACCCCAGTGAAAACTTAGGGTTTGAACGACATAACTGTCTACTAACGTTGCTATGTAATAGTACTTTGGAAAGGGCTATATAGTAAAAAATATATCGTTACTGAAAGTCAAAAAATAAAAAAATTCTAAGAACGTGCATTATCGATGGACAATAGCATATGTATATTTATATGCGACGTTCTGTGATAATATATAATTATTGTAGCACTTAAGAATTAAAGTGATAAACTTCTCTCACACAGACATACTGTAAAGACTGAAATATTGAGCAACTAGCTCATCGCTTCACTGAGCGTAATTAATACATTCATAGAACATGAACGAACAATAGTTAATTAAAGTAATGGTATCCTGGCAGCAGTAGGTCTGGTCGCTCGGTTTGCCATTTTCTCATCTCATTGACCCGCAGACAAAGGCGTCAAGGTTGTCTGAAACTCAGGTCATGGTCAGGATGGACGCTAGTGGAAAAAGGAATCACATGGAAATTTTGAGAAAGAATGTCCATAATTGGTAGGACAATATAATGTGAAACCATCCACCGTCTCCGAAAAAGGTGAAAAATGCTCAACCTCAATGTTTAACAGACTATTTTAGAACACTAAATCAAACGGGACAATACATCAGCTTGTAAATTATCCTCCCCAGGTAAATTTGTATTCCTGGAGCGCAAGGCTCCATCTGGTTAGTCGAGCATTCTTGGCTCTGTTCGACTTAAGAAACAGTAATGGTCGATGATCCGTTTCAATTATAAATTCGGACATTAATAAGTATCGAGAAAATGCATCTACCGCGTAAACAATTGCGAGGCACTCTCGTTCGACAATCGCATAGCGCGTCTCTCGATCAAGTAATTTCCGGCTTGCATATAAGCATGGTCGCAAGAAACCGTCACGCTGTTGGAGTAACACGGCGCCTATTCCTTTATCTGATGCATCCGTTCGGACGATGAATGTCTGGCGTATATCGGGTAAAACAAGCAGGGGGAAAGTAGAAAATAAATTCTGAATAGTCTGAAGGGCATCAGCGCACTGAGGCGTCCAGACGACTCTATTTGGAACATTTTTCCTCGTTAGATCAGATAACGGGGCTGAGAGAGAGGAAAAGTTTGGTATAAATTTCCTGTAATAATTCAAAAGTCCCAACAAGCTACGGACTTGCTTTTTAGTTTTAGGAGGTTGCAGTTTCAAAATACTGGATATCTTGCGATCGTCTGGAGTCTGAACCCCGTGGGTTATGGTATGACCCAAAAAAGTTTATATGGTGATATCCTAGGAACACTTTACTGGGTCTCGCGGTAAGGCCAGCTCGGCGAAGAGCGGCAAAAACTTCACGAAGGGCCATTAAGTGGCCAGCCCAATCAGCCTGAAAAATACATATATCATCGAAATATGATAGAACGCAGCGCAATTCATTTAGCAAGATGTTCATCATGCGCGCGAAAGTGGCTGGTGCAGTAACCAGTCCAAAAGGCATATATTTCCATTGCATTAAACCCAAAGGGGTTTGAAAAGCTGTATATTGTTTACTTCCTTCTTCGAGAGGAATCTGCCAATATCCTTTGGATAAGTCTATTTTAGAGAAGATACTTGCATTGGATAACCGCGCGAATAAGTCCTCCTGATTGGGAATGGGTTCCGCATCATAGATGGTTATAGCATTGAGCTTTCTATAGTCAATACAAAAACGCACGGTATCGTCTTTCTTCTTGACCAGGACAATCGGTGAGCAATACGGACTTGTTGATCGCTCTATCACGCCTAGCCGTAGCATGGCACGTACTTCTGTAATTATCATTTCGTGAGCGTGCAGCGGGCGTGGGTACGGTTTAACAAACACCGGTACGTCTGTGCGAAGTCGTATTACATGTTGGACTAAAGACGTACAACCCGGCAAATCCGTGAACACCGTGGCAAATTCTTGGAGCAGGTGTGTAAGATCCTGTTTCTGCGACGGCGCAAGCTCATCATTGATATTAACATCGTTTATACTCTCGGTGGCCTGTAATATGGGCAACGATTTGTCGATACTCAAAGGGTCCTCGTCGTCGACAGTAACTAAAGCCGCGTTGGCCATTGGGACGACATGAACGGAGTTGTTACGACGATCATCGCTAGGCAGGTACTTTTTCAGCATATTAATATGAAATATTTTCCTCTGCCCACGAATATCTATCAAATAATTCACTCTGGAGAGTCTCTTAAGGACTCTGTATGGTCCCTTCCAAGTTAGAAGGAGTTTGTTTTGCGTTTGCGGCAAAAGAACAAGTGTCAGATCTCCGACTGACAAGGCGCGCATTTGGGCGCCCTGATCGCGATAAAATTTTGAAGAACTCGCTCTAGCGCATGCAAATTGCAGAGCGGTTTTGCATGCATTAATAATTCGTTGTCGGAGATCGACAACATATTGATACGCGCATCGCGTATCATAATCGTCGGTTTCAGAACCGGCGAACAATTGACTAAGTATGGCCATCGGGCCACGTGGTTTACGTCCGTATAATAACTCAAATGGGGAGAAACCCGTGGACGCGTTCGGGAGTTCCCTATAGGCGAAGAGAATAGCGGGGAGCTGACGGTCCCAGTCTCCAGGTTTGTCGGCGGATACGCGTGCTAGCATAGACTTCATGCTCGCATTCCACCTCTCGCAACAACCATTTGACTGCGGATGATAGGGGGACGTTAATTTCTGTTTAATTCCCGCTAATTCTAGTACCTTTTTGTGTAGATCAGAGGTGAATTGTGGTCCTCTGTCTGAAAGAATCTCGGTCGGAAATCCGACTCGCGAGAAAATAGTAACAAGCGCCTCAGCGACATGGTCAGCCGTAATGTCTCTCAAAGGAATAGCCTCAGGCCAGCGCGTCGCGTAGTCGATTACCGAAAGGATGAATCGATGGCCTCTGTCTGATTTACTAAGAGGACCTACTATGTCAACCGCGACACGCTCGAATGGTGTTGAGACTGGAGGCATCTCCTGAAGGGGTGCGCGTGATGCTTTACCTTCAGGTGTACGTTTTTGACATACATCGCAGCGCGCCACAAAACGGTTCACGTCCGCGTATACACCAGGCCAGAAAAAATGAGCCAATATCCGTGATTTGGTTCTGGCTGAACCTTGATGGCCTGAAAATGATGTATCATGCGCGAGACGCAGAATGTCGCGACGGAACGACTTAGGCACCACGAGCTGCTCAATGGTCTCACGTTTATTTCGGAAATTTCTGTATAATAATTCATTCTTAATGATAAACGGAGAGGCATTTCCGTTCTGAGGCTGAACTTTCGCAAACAGCGGTTTTAGTGATGGATCGCTTTGTTGTTCCTTATAGAAAACTGTAGGCGTGACATTAAAATCAAACGCAGGGGTTTGTAAATTACCATCCGGTGGACGTTTTGACTGTTGTCGTGTGGTGACACACGCAACGTTTTCGTTCCAAACTTTTAACTGGCCGTCAGGTGTATCATTAACCTGTGGTAAATTACCAATAATTAGATCGGCAACCGGATTTGGTAATACGCATGCCGTTACGACACCTGTAATGAATGGAGTGTCGATGTATATCTCCGCGAGACGGAATCGCTCGACGGAGCCCCCGAAAGTAATGCAAGTTGCCTGTTGTTCAATCAGCTGGGTCGGTCTGACCAGTGATTCCCTAACACCGATAGTGGTGCAACCTGAATCGCGTAAGACAGACGCGGGTATGGCGTTAACATGACCCTCATATAAGGTCAATGACCCGTGTTGATGGAGGGCCGACATAACCGGAACGGTGCCCGTCATGGGCGACGTAATTTCAACGCTACGGCTACTCTGTGCAGCCGGAACAATGACGGTGCAAGCATTTGCAGCTTCAAACTTAACCCTACAATATTTTGAAGTATGACCTGGTTTATTGCACCGATAACACCTAATGCTGTCATATATATTACGTCTGGGTTGCATTGGAGGTGCATTATATGGATTATTATAATATGCCCAAGGAGGTGGACATGGTGGGCTCTGATAATGGTAGCCCTCGTTAACGTGACGACGGGGTGGACCTGAATAGCGAATAAAATGTCCCCGAGTGGGAGGTCCAGCACGGCTTGGAAAACCGCGAGCTTTATTGGGCGGCGGTTCGGAATATGCACGCGGAGGCGGCGTCTGGCGATGAACTGGTCGAGAATTTCTTGTACCCATTGGCGCAGTTCCACCGACTCCGGCATAAAATGGTTCGCTAGTTTTGGCTTTAGCCAGCGAACGATTAGGGTGTGCGGACGCGTACTGTTCTACTAAGGACGTGATTTCCGCTAACGTCTTAGGTGCCCACTCTTTAATGTGGGAGACTAGTTCTGAATGGCACGCGTTAAATATTTGGTCCTTCAGAACGAGCTCATAAAGCCCTTTAAAATTACCGTCAGCGACACCAGCCAGCTGAATCCAGCGGTCTAAGTAGTGCTTTAGGCGGTCGACGTACGTTGAAAAATTTTCGGACGGATCTGGCTTACAACTCCGGAATCTTTGGTGAAAACCGTCCTCGGTGTGTTGAAAACGCTTTAAAAGAGCCTTTTTAAGGATGTCGTAATTTTTAGAATCCTCGATGTTGAGACCATGGAATACTTCAAGTGCACGTCCCGTTAATAAATTTGCAAGGCACGAAGTCCATTCAGTTCTTTCCCATCCGGCGGCTACCGCGTGGAGCTCAAAACGATGAATATAAGAATCGATCTGGTCGACCTTATCATTATAGGTTGGAAGCTTTGGTTTTGCTTTAACATTATTCGTTGGAACACTTGGAGCCGCGGTGGGTTGGTTTCCTTGCAGCTCTAATTTCTTTAGGGCAATTTCGTGCTCTCGATGAGCCGCTTTGTCGGCTCTTTCTTCTATTTCTCTTTGTCGTTCTCTTTCTTCTTTTTCTTTTTCTCGTTCGCGTTCCGCGGCCTTCTCGGCTCTATCTGCGGCACGCTCTTCTCTAGCTAGGTCTTCTTTTAGTCTACTCTCGCACCAAGAAGCCAGCTGGTCCTCGGGTATGCCTAACAGCTTCGCTGAATTTATATAGGAAGTGTAATCGGCCATTATGATTAGTTACACTCACAATAGGTCTCTACAGGAGATCTATTAATGTTAATGGACAGGTATCCGGATATATTCACGCAATAACCCGTCTGGCAGTGTACTATGTTATCACTGTAGTATTTACGTTAATCCGATACGCGATAAAAAATATTTACTTATTTAACTCCGCGATTATTAATCCCTGAGGCAATTTGCACTCGTCGGGTCGACGTCCCTAGTAGACGACAAAATACAAACAATGTTCCTTCTTCAATGAAATCGCAGTGTCCTTACTGTTATCACTGCCGATGTAATATATAATTACATGTGAATCAACGAATATTAGATCGTTGATTAATATTTTTAGCTATTTTTCTATAGCTCTTGTATAATTGCAATTGCAAGGTAATTTTATTACCTGTAGTTCTTTTTAAAGAACAATAACTTCAGTAATTATATACTGGATATTCAAGGCAGGTGCACAACTGCACTTGAATGGGGAATCAATATTCCCAATATATAAATATATACTCTGGCGTATCTGTCAGGGTTTAAGTAATATAAATGCCGTGCTGGGTCACGACTTGTAAGGAGTTGATTTTTCACGGTCTCGTTGATTATAACCAGCGTAATTTTGTCCTTGAACTGTTCTCGTGAACAGTTTGTTTTTTAAACACTTTTTCTTAGAGATGGAAAGAAAGTGGGGCGAGATAGAATAAATGGATAAGTTAGGCGTGACAGTGCAATTCTCGACCCCGTGATTTTGATGAACACTTAGAAGGGAAGAGAAGGGGTGAATAAGGATAGATAGTTTAAGACGCTTAGTCGCGTTCAGAAATTCGTACATAAAATGTAGAAAGCACGAGGGTTTAAAGATTTCAGTAATTGTTTTGACATTTTAATTTGACCTTGTCTGTTTTTAGTACAAGGCCGTGACCAACTCTAACGTAGAGTATATTAATACTGCGAGATGAGCTCGCATGGATGCACCAATCAAATCTAGGGATTTGGACGGTAGTTTGCAGGTGGCTGCACAGTATAAAAGTGTAGCCATACCTATGTCCATTACTCCATACAGAAAATTCCAATCTGTGCAGGCGTCGGCACGATTCTGCCTGAAGAATCATAAGACTGTTGAGTCATGTCTAGTCCACTATAGACATTGAGATGAAGCCATATGCTTGAATGAAATATGCCCACTGCTATTGTCTACTGTTCCCTGGTTTTCCTAATACCAGGGACCAAGTGTACGTGTTTGTCCATTGATGACTCAACAATGAACGAGAAGCTGAACATAAGTTATCCAGTAGGACAGGATTGCCGCATATACTAGGAGTGCTACCCAAGAATGCAAGACAAAGATTTATATTGACTTGCCACTAGTATGAATGTTTGGCATACACATCTGTGAATTGGGATTGATTTGTCTGGATGAGGCTGGGGATTGCCAGCCCATCCTAGAGTAGATCCAATAGACTTAGCTACGTCAGTTTATATTGACGAGCTTGATCCATTATAAGCGGTAGGCACAAATAGCTGAGATGACATCGTCGCCAGAGACGATATTAGTATATTGCTTGATAGATAGTAGGCAGACTATATCTGAGAGATATATGACTAGTAATTAAATTGTTAGTGAGTCAGAATGATCATAACATTATAGGAATCTAGAGAAGACTTCTAGTGACATATTATTGAATTTTCATTTGATGCTGCTGATGTTGTCTTTTGGTATGTAATAGATCTAGACAAAATTGTTAGGAAATTTAATGTAATTAAATTTGTGGCCCTGCAGGTCTGTTTATGAAACTTATTCAGATTGTTCTTAGTGTGTGGCATGGTACGAAAGATTAAATAGTAAATACCTCTCGATTTAAAATGCAGTCATAATATCATCATTGAGAAGACCCTCTTCATAACAGCTAGAGGGCACTACCCATTTCCAGATTCGTAACACTGGAGGGGACACCCGGGTCACCCGCAATCTTCTGAAAATACTTCGGATGTACATATAAATCCAGATCTGTCTGAATCGCAAAGACAAGATATAAGAGATTTGCTTAACGAGTTTACTACGGTCTTTACTGATCTACCAGGTAATACTTCATTGGTACAGCATGTTATAAGATTAAAGACGGATATACCCGTCTTTGTTAAACCATACCCGCGTCCGCTGCACGCACAGGAGACTATAATCACCGAGGTACGTAACATGTTTCACCTGGGAGTGATAGAGCGATCGACGAGCCCATATAACTCACCCATCGTCTTAGTGAAAAAAAAAGATGATACAGTGCGTTTTTGTATTGACTATCGTAAACTTAATGAGGTTACGATATATGACGCTGAACCGATTCCCAACCAGGAGAATCTTTTTGCGCAGTTAGCGAGGGCAACGATTTTTTCTAAAATTGACCTTTCCAAAGGCTATTGGCAAATTCCGCTTGATGAGAATAGTAAGCAATATACCGCTTTTCAGACCCCGTTGGGTCTTATGCAGTGGCGCTATATGCCTTTTGGATTAGTTACAGCCCCTGCCACTTTCGCGCGTATGATGACAATATTGCTCCAGAATATGGATTCCGTGTTGTCGTATTTTGACGACATTTGTATTTATGAAACCGATTGGTCGGGCCACCTCGCAGCCCTACGTCAAGTTTTTATTGCTCTTCGTCGAGCTGGCCTTTCGGCGAAACCCAGTAAAGTGTTTTTAGGATACAATGAAATTAATTTTCTGGGCCATACAATTGCCCACGGCGTTCAGACCCCTGATGACAAGAAGATAACTACCATCTTAAAGCTCCAAGCCCCTCGAACTAAGAAAGAAGTTCGTAGTTTATTGGGCTTTCTTAATTATTATAGAAAGTTCATTCCAAATTTTTCTTCGCTTACAGCTCCGTTGTCGGACCTCACAAGAAAGAATTTTCCTAATAAAGTGAAATGGACAACCGAATGTACTGATACACTTCGTACCGTTCAACGATTGTTTTCGACTTCCCCCATTCTCATACTGCCAGATATAAACCAAATATTTATTGTCCGCACTGATGCGCCGGACAAGGGATTAGGAGCTGTGTTGTTGCAGGAACGAGACGATACCTTGCGGCCGTGTCTATACGCCAGCCGCAAGTTGCTAGATAGGGAATGCCGCTATGCAATTATCGAGCGAGAGTGCCTCGCTATCATTTTTGCTGTAAACGCATTTTCGCGATATCTACTCATGTCCGAGTTTATAATTGAAACGGACCATCGTCCGTTGTTATTCTTGAAGTCTAACAGGGCTAAAAATGCTCGATTAACGAGGTGGAGTCTTGCACTCCAGGAATACCGGTTTGTTATCCGGGCTATCCCTGGCGGTGACAATTCCCAAGCTGATGTTTTGTCACGCCTAATTTAGTTTCCTATTAAAGAGTGTTGTGTCTTGTATTGGGGTTGGATAGTGCTTTTCCCCCTCAATTCTGGACGGTGGATGGATTCACATTATCTTGTTCACTATTTTATGAACCATTTTTACAATCCCTTTTTGTGAATATCCTCTTTCCACCAGCGTCATTCCGGACTGTGACCTGAACTTCTGACAAACCTGACGCCCTTGTCAGCGGGTCAATGAGATGGAGACATGGCAAACCAAGCTACCAGAGCTACTGCTGCCATTGGATACCACAGTATTTTAATTAACAATATATTGGTTGTGAATGTGTATATAAGCAGCAATTATGTGTGTTGACTAGATAATTATGAGCCTATTCCTTCAGTAAGGCCTGATTGTTTGATTGTAGTTATACTTTAATCCAGCAGTATACAGTGATATACTCATTGTAATTATAAATGTTCATGAGAAGTTTGATTGTGTGGAGTGAGAATGTTTCGATAGACTAGATTCTACAGAACGTGGCATCCATAATTGTATGCTTTTTGTCCATCCAATATGCACGTTCTTAGTTAAATTTTTGTTCTCAAGCTTAAGGCTGACTTTTCTACAATAGTACTTAAGCCCCCACCACAATAACTTTGTGGTTTCTTGGATCCTATCGTGTAAATTTTTCTTAAAATTTCCACTGGGGTGGGGGATGTCAGGGTTTAAGTAATATAAATGCCGTGCTGGGTCACGACTTGTAAGGAGTTGATTTTTCACGGTCTCGTTGATTATAACCAGCGTAATTTTGTCCTTGAACTGTTCTCGTGAACAGTTTGTTTTTTAAACACTTTTTCTTAGAGATGGAAAGAAAGTGGGGCGAGATAGAATAAATGGATAAGTTAGGCGTGACAGTGCAATTCTCGACCCCGTGATTTTGATGAACACTTAGAAGGGAAGAGAAGGGGTGAATAAGGATAGATAGTTTAAGACGCTTAGTCGCGTTCAGAAATTCGTACATAAAATGTAGAAAGCACGAGGGTTTAAAGATTTCAGTAATTGTTTTGACATTTTAATTTGACCTTGTCTGTTTTTAGTACAAGGCCGTGACCAACTCCAACGTAGAATATATTAATACTGCGAGATGAGCTCGCATGGATGCACCAATCAAATCTAGGGATTTGGACGGTAGTTTGCAGGTGGCTGCACAGTATAAAAGTGTAGCCATACCTATGTCCATTACTCCATACAGAAAATTCCAATCTGTGCAGGCGTCGGCACGATTCTGCCTGAAGAATCATAAGACTGTTGATTCATGTCTAGTCCACTATAGACATTGAGATGAAGCCATATGCTTGAATGAAATATGCCCACTGCTATTGTCTACTGTTCCCTGGTTTTCCTAATACCAGGGACCAAGTGTAAGTGTTTGTCCATTGATGACTCAACAATGAACGAGGAGCTGAACATAAGTTATCCAGTAGGACAGGATTGCCGCATATACTAGGAGTGCTACCCAAGAATGCAAGACAAAGATTTATATTGACTTGCCACTAGTATGAATGTTTGGCATACACATCTGTGAATTGGGATTGATTTGTCTGGATGAGGCTGGGGATTGCCAGCCCATCCTAGAGTAGATCCAATAGACTTAGCTACGTCAGTTTATATTGACGAGCTTGATCCATTATAAGCGGTAGGCACAAATAGCTGAGATGACATCGTCGCCAGAGACGATATTAGTATGTTGCTTGATAGATAGTAGGCAGACTATATCTGAGAGATATATGACTAGTAATTAAATTGTTAGTGAGTCAGAATGATCATAACATTATAGGAATCTAGAGAAGACTTCTAGTGACATATTATTGAATTTTCATTTGATGCTGCTGATGTTGTCTTTTGGTATGTAATAGATCTAGACAAAATTGTTAGGAAATTTAATGTAATTAAATTTGTGGCCCTGCAGGTCTGTTTATGAAACTTATTCAGATTGTTCTTAGTGTGTGGCATGGTACGAAAGATTAA
Source organism: Onchidella celtica (assembly GCA_963931925.1). Taxonomy (NCBI): domain Eukaryota; kingdom Metazoa; phylum Mollusca; class Gastropoda; order Systellommatophora; family Onchidiidae; genus Onchidella; species Onchidella celtica. Next base: position 56,787,759 of record OZ007569.1, on the reverse strand, counting down.
ATAGTAAATACCTCTCGATTTAAAATGCGGTCATAATATCATCATTGAGAAGACCCTCTTCATAACAGCTGGAGGGCACTACCCATTTCCAGATTCGTAACAGTATCAGCCTTATACGTCACAATAACCAGATCGAGAGGTCCCCGGTTCGAACCCGGGTGTCCCCTCCAGTGTCGCGGATCGGGATTTTGGGGAATATAGATCAAGAGGTCCGCTTCCCAATCACACGAGCACAAAAAAAAAACAACAATTAAACAACTTTCATTCTAAAAACTAAATAAATCAATTTGAGTAACAGACTGCAAAGTTTATATATCTAACAAATTCAAAGATAAAATATACAATAGATAACGAATACAATAGCAACTGAAAATGCTCAGCTAAGCTGAGGAGCAACTATGAAGTACTTAAGGCAATGTAATATGAAGTTATGTAAGTCACAATAAATTTACATTCAAAAGAATCCGCGCCCGAGGGCGACGGATCCTGTAAGGTTTAAAGTTCTATCTCTCTTCATACTAAAACATATTTATATAGCGTCTCTGCCAGGCGCGCTCTGGTGTAGTTCACACGTGGTCGCGGGAAATGCATGTGGTCTGGCAGTACTGGTCAACAGTCTACATGTGTAGGTGGCTGTAAATTCAGCATGGAATTAAAATCTTTAGCTCACCATTCGGCCCTCACAATGTGAGGGCTGTTGATATTAGCGCTGTGGGTTTAATGCTCAAACAAGTAGGCTTGGGCTCAGGAGCGTAGATTTCTGACAATGCTCCATCACTGTACATATCAGCTCAATCGCTGCGTCTCTATGACTTCTCATCTGGCTGAGAGCTCGCCGTCCACCTCGTAAATGGATTGTCTACATGTGGCCTCTATCTAAGCTCTGCACGGGTTTAAATACTGGACTGCATCTGCAGCTTACCGTCTAATTCCTGGATTGTGATTGGTGCAACCACTTCTAGCTCAGCTGCCGAACTGAGTTATTTTAAGTAACAGCCCTACGCAACGACCTTGGGTCGACATCAAAGGTCGAATCACTCAAGACAATAAAATGTAATTTTATAGCAATAAATTCTTAACATGTTCAAAACCCCGAGCTTTTACTCTGGATCACGGATTTTCTGTACGTCAACCGACGTCTCAACAACATTTAATTCCTACTCACCCCTTCCCTCTCTACTAAACCTAGTTCAAAACACGAGATATAAAAAGTGCTCAGTCATGCACACCTACGCTGTCCGTCTATCCTTCCCCACACCTTCTGTCTATCTATTATAAAAAAAACTGTTCAAAACAAATTGTTTACGAGACCAAGTTATGCTGGCTCGCACAATAATTACGTTTGTAAAAATTACTCACTGCTCTCTCACAAAAATTTAGTCAGTGGAAACAATTTATGAATTAAAATCTGTTCTTGACACTTAGGTCATCTCGTCACCATCCAAATCCAACTACAGCAATTAGTCGGCCAGTCAGGATTGGCTGGCGCGCGTCGGACCTATTCCATCCAAATCTCTCAGACTTGTCCACCTGGCTGTCCACCTGTCTGCGCACACATTAAAGAATCAATATCTACATCTGTGCCCCAATTCCATTACCTCACCCCGCCCCTCTCTCATCTCTACAGCCAGACGCCACTACGACATCTCTCGACAATCCAAACCCCATCCTGTAACGGCCTGAATACGTCCTATTTGCTGACGACATTACAGAAATATTCATCAAAACGTAATCTTCGTAAGAAATCGATGTCTGATATTACTTATAGATCAATATCTGTCGTTCGATCTGTGTTTGATTACACATGTTCACCCCCAAAACCCAGTTTGTACGACTTTCTCAAGATGCAATTATTTCATGGTGGTTTTCAGTGCGAATGGATCTAGGCCGTCTGTAAATATCTCTTACTGACTCTTCCAGTAGAAACGACAAAGAAGGGCGAAGCTCTTCATATTGTGAAAACGGAAAGTTATTGCGCCACCATTATTTAATTTTCCTATTGATGTACTGAAATTTTAATAATTCGGCTGCACTGAATAGTCATTGTCTATCTTGTTTTGTAAAGCAATAGCCAAATAGATGACATCCGGGATTTTTGTGTCAGACTTCGATTGTGTTGACAATACTTTGAATGTGAAATCAATTACATTATTTTCAACCACGTGCTAGCGTGACTGACAAAAGGGGAAAGGAGGGGGGGAGTGGACATATTCCATACGTTAAGAAATTAGAGAGGAAAATGTTTAATCATTGTAAAATGTAAGCTTAACGGGTCTATTGATAAAATCATATTAAGGGATCTTCTTGTGTTCTCCAGTACAAAAAACTAAACAATTCAAATAAATGAACTCCCTTGTCTTAAATTACAATTATTAAGATTTTGCTACCAACATAGAACAATTTCCCACTGTCTTGAGTCGTTCATTATTAACTAACTTGCCCGGCATTGCTGGGGATGAATTCTTTTTCCACCTGCTGACTCCCGAAACTGCCCGTATCTTTGATGCACAATACGGTTGTTGAAATTTCCAGAAACGTTTAAAAATAACTGCCACACTAACTCACACAATGACTATTCGATAAATGCAAGACGCACCAATGGTAGATTTCTTTATTACGGCATCATGATTCTGTGTTTCTCAGGTCAGTTCCATTGAAGTGTGATAATGACACTATAAATATTAAGTTTATATTTCGGATGGTATGGCATGAACTATAGCAGACCCGATGCGTTACGCACTCCTTACTAAGTGCAGGAAATGGAACCAAATCAAACTCTTGTCAAACGCAGTCTCGTCACAAATTGCTGTTTTGGCCAAGATGAAAATCGATTCTTATTATACACTGGGCTGCAAACTATTTCGCCGTGACATCTCAAAACTAAATCTGCCAAGAAATACAGGGTGCGGAAAAAAAAAATGTGACAGAAAGTAAAGATCAAATTTCAGGGGTGTCGGCTTGTCTACGAAATACATAAGACTTGGGCATAACTGATTCCTTGATCCGTTATAATAAACACATTCCTCCGGTCTCTAAAAGATATGAGCACGACACATCTTGTAAACACAGTTTTATGTAAATTGGTCAGTACACGCACTAGTAACTTCATGACTTCAACCAACATCCATGTAGAACATTATTATAAACGAGCAGAAGACCACACCCTACACCAAGACTCATGAAAATATGCTTTCCCCAGCATCTTGATTCGTTTCATATACTGTACCCGAAAGTGCTGCCAAACTTACCAAAAGATGACACCATAAAAACAAACTTAGGAAAGCTGCGTATGGTAGACTACAAAACATGGCTTGGAAAAGTTAGGGCTCAACTTCAAAATGTGTTCGCACAATACGGATTATATGTAGTAAGTACATTTCATTCATCCATCGCAGACTACATTTTTAAAAATGAAATTAGGTGAAAATTGCATGTTTAGAATTTTCGTGGATGTATCGGAATTCTTGGAGTGACTTGCTCAAGATTTTCTTTATAGATTAAATAGACAACGTGGATTTACACAAACTATGTTAGATTCGGCCCTCGTGAAATGAAAGCATGGCTTACTTTTAGCCAGTTGTCGGACAATGGAGGTGTGCATATTCGCTAAAGAATATAGCTATACAAAAACGCCACGCTAGAAATTTGAAGCTTGTCATATTGTTTTTTTCTTTTTTAAAATAGAGGAGGAGTGACCGCGATTTAACTTGTACATTTCTGTACACCAGGACGGGGTCCGTGCATGTGGTCATTTTACTTTCTTCTCCTCTGTTAAATATTATTACATGTATATTTGTCAATCCCTTGCAGCCATGTACTCATGAATGTTTAATCACATTGAACACATCGCTCCCTTCCTCCCAAACACCATCCCCAGCCATCTTTTTCTTTCACTCATTCAAGGTCTGTGCCTATTACAGAGTCTCTATTATTGACACCATAATATTGTTAGTATTGTATTTAAATTGGTACCCTATGTACAGAAATTAAAATCTTCAACATCATGTCAAGGTCATTCATCTGGCCTGGCATCTTGATAAGATCAACCGTGATACTTTATAAGCTATAAGAAAATTTATGGTCGTAAAGTTGGTGATATATCGCAATTAAACACCTTCATGAGATGGTATTTTTCCATATTATGTTTGGTCTGGCTGACTTAGCAGCAGAGAAATCAATAAGAATTTCCGGCGTCATCGACTAATGCAGGGTTACAGAGGTTGTCCGGTTGAAGTAGTCGTGGTTCTTAATATGGATATAATCATCTAGCAATCCTTCTACCAAACAATCAGCCCTGGTTACCACACAAATATCCCTCATTATAATCTCAAACGAGGGAGGTGACGAACAATTTCAGTTTTCCTGATGATTTGTCGCTAACAACCGTTTTTCAAGTTGCCGATTACAATAGGAATTATAATTATAACTGTTATGTTACCATCAGAGGCTCTGTTCTGATACCGGTAACCAAAGCAACGAAAGGAGTATTTTTCGAATTTTCTTAATTCTAGCGTTTCTACCATTTTTTCCTCTTGCGATCGAAACAAAATAGACCTAGAATACGCTACAAAATACTGAACACTGACCTAAACTGATGGTTTTACATGATATTCACAAGTATGGGTCAGAATAGCTTGAGCTGAAGACATCTAGGTGAAGAGCGTTCATTTTTGGGAGTTAAGCTCGACCTACAATTATTTAAGAGAATCTGTTGAAATAGACTCGGAATGAAATTCACAAAGAACAACTAGAAGTCTAGTAAGCCTAACGAATGCAAAATACAAAAATCTCATTATTTTCTATGATATTATTTCTAATTCTATATACGAGTTTAGCGGGTTTCATGCTTCCATACCAATACCACGAGACAATATTCCTTGAAGAAGTAAGTCAACCTATACCATACAAAACAAGCCACACTCAAATAAATTATATTATCTTCTGAGGAAAGGTGAGAATATGAGCACACCGTTGCACTGCCGCGAGGTAATGACAGCTTAACTATTGAAATCGGAGCTTCCTAAATTTGCAGGTAGGCTAAGATTTGAATACAAGATTGGCGCAGCAGTTTTATCATGTACGGTACATGTGTCAGGTTTGCAAGCTGTAGGCTAACCTATGAGTCAGTGTATCAATGATCGTCAGTTGACCTTTGAAAGGTATTAAGTTGTCGGCTATTTCTACTCAACACTAGCTGATCTGATATTTTTATCTATATCATAATACTTTGGGCAAATGTTTACCGTGCAAATATTAACATCGCGGATGAAAGCATAAGATTATGTATGGCGGAGGACCCGTTGGAGTTCGTTGTCTAGTTTGGTGAACACTAAATTTGGGTTTTGATGAAAATATAATTTGTTAGTATTGACACCTTATGACTGTTGTCATGGCAAATTCGTGTTATCCTCTCCAATCGCCCCCCCCCCCTCCCCGAAAACAACACCAATAATAAATAATGCCTTTCTCCACATTAGGTTACTTACTGTCGCTATAGTCACTTTCACCTTTGCTTGAAGTTACCCTTTTTGTAAGGTGGACAGAGACCAGAGTTTTTGAGTATGGTATAATTAGGAGAATCACGCAGCACTCTCTCACACACGCGCAATTCAAATGAGAAAAAGAGAAAGATGAAATTTGGAACTGTGTGTCCTGTGGTTTGCATTATGATATGTTGCCTTACCGGGAGGACAACTGCAGACGATGTAAAGACAAAAAGTTGAAACTCTTAGGGAGAGCGAGACCAAAGATGAATATATGTCCATTCTTGAGCACAACTATAAATTACGATTGTCGTCCACGCCCATTGTTGCATGACACGTCACTTTGTCAATGGTTGAGTGTCCACGGCCACAGATTTGGCCCGAGCTCAAAGGTTTCTTATAATAACAAAGTTCCACTATAATTTACAATTCTAGTCTTTCGAGCATTAACGTTAAATAATGAGCCTAGGCGAGGAAAGTGGGAACACCTCAAAGAATTTCTTGGTAACACCTGGTGACGACTCGGCTTCTTCGTAATAAAATATCTCAATCCTATTTGCCCTATTTGATAGATTAATATCTTTCCATTTTAAAACTTCAGTATGCCCCAGATTTTCACTTCCCAGGCTGACACAGCCGGGAGAGCGTCTTTCCGTGTAATGTACAGCATGAGCGGCAGGCGCAAAAAACATGTAAATACATGTAGATTTCCATGTAATTGATCAAGTCAATCCGGGAATGGAGCTTCATGAGATTCAGGACCTAAAATGTCTTGGTGTGTTTTGATCCTGTGGTTTATTATGCACAGTTAAAAACTCGTTGTATCGTTTGCCCTGAAGATCGTTACATATTCATGAGGAACATACTCACTTGACTTCGTTTGCAAGAAAATGAGATGAATCAAACTGCTGAATCAGTTGTGACCAGACTAACATTGGATGGTCCATTCATCCATCAATTTGTCTGCCTATTGCGTCCATGATATTTATTTTCTTATCCTCTAATGTCCCAGCAACATCTTCTATAGATTATGATTGATTCAAAGTATTGATATCAACCCCGTTTGTCATGTCGATACGTCAAACCTTACCCCATGCACTCAAGAGCAAGCACATAACACAGTAGGCCTATTCGTTTCTACGATTGAAGTCTGTGAATGTGATCATGATTTTATTGCACCTTTTTTTTTGTTCAGTTCTTATTTTTCAAATTCTTTTGTTCAGCTTAGCTTTAACCCGTCCATTGTTTTGAAACTGGTGTGTGTGTGTGTGTGCGCGCACGCGTGTGTGTGTGTGTGTGTGTGCGTGTGTGTGTGTGGGTGTGTGTGTGTGGGTGGGTGGGTGGGGAGAGAATCACATAAATCTCCAAGACCTGCATTGTTACTCTGAAGGCTTGTTAATTAATGAACAGTCTGGAATTTCTTGAAGTACATGTATAGCCCGAATGCTGAGACGGAGACTCGGGTTACCGCAGAGAACAATGCCTTTCACAAAGGTCTTTTTTGTAGCGATCACAAAGAAACAAGCAAATCGGTATGCATTGACACTGAAAGGCTTTAAGTTCGGAGCCATTCCAGGGTATATGAGTGCATAATCGGTCCATTTTTGTTCTTAATCGTTGAACACTTCTCAGGTCCGCAAGAACCAGAGCTTTAATAAAATCCTGCCAAATACGCAAGTCAGAGAGACGTAAGGCCTTGGAATTGTACATTTTCAGTGCTCTTATAACTGAAAGTTATCACAAAGAAACAAGCAAGTCGGAATGCATTGACACTGAAAGGCTTTAAGTTCGGGGCCATACCAGGGTTTATGAGTGCATAATCGGTCCATTTTTGTTCTTAATCGTTGAACACTTCTCAGGTCCGCAAGAACCAGAGCTTTAATAAAATCCTGCCAAATATGCAAGTCAGAGAGAGATAAGGCTTTGGAATTGTACATTTTCAGTGCTCTTATAGCTGAAAATTAACCTTTCGCAATTAACTGAGGAGTGGCTCTTCGCATGTCAATTGATGAGAAAACATTTAATTTTGGCTTCACTTATGCCTGCTTTTTATTGTCTTATTTATACCGTATGCTATCTCTTACTCCCTTGCATTTGAGAGGATTACGTGGTAATGCTATGTAGAATTAAGATCTCTCAGTTTGCAAAGCAGAAAATAAAACACTCACTGCTAGTTACAGATTTCATGGCTCTCTTCACTTCTGATTTTATTGTAATGCTGTTTGTGCTAAACAGTTCAACAAAAACATCACTACTTCTCACTGTAATTGTGAGCATCATGAATGTATTCAGCGCCAACTTGATGCCACCTTCGACCACTGCACTCAAAATAAATGACCAAAAATAACAACAACAACAACAAAACGTTTTTAGTTTCATCAACAACAACACAGACAAAATATCAAATACACAGTATCACTTTCTACAGTCTGGGGTTAGCAGTCAGGGAGACTAAATTCTTGACATTTTATTTCATGTAAAAATCAGGGCTACTTTTTATTTGTATTTGGTCTGTCCTGCCAGCTTTTAACTTGCAGACTTGGACTACCATTAGATAAATGGAACCACAACAAATGAATTTACGTTCAGTTTCTTGAAAAGTATTAGTAAGTAATAATCTTTATTTGTGCAATCTTCACAACAGTACAATGCCAAATGACATAATGATATTCCAAAATCCATCCAAAAATTGGCAAAGTTTTGATCTAGTTTACAACACAAAAAAATGCACATGTAATCTTCATCGTCAAGGAACACAACTGTAAAATGTCCAGTTTGGAACTTCTTGTATGAATAAAGGATACTGGTGTGGAATGAATATATGGGCTGAATAACTGCCTAATGCAAAGTTTCCCACTAATTTAAGTTAGGTATATTTATATCTGTGCACACTGTACTGACACTGCAGTTTAAAAGCTGCAGGCAACGTTTCATGGCTGTTCATGTCCTCCAATACATATCTTATCTCCTACATGCAAAATATAATAAGAATATGTTGCACAATTCATATGGAAAATGTGATGTTGCATTAGAACAGACATTAGCATGACACAATTCCATATTCCGTATAATTAAGACCCACTTATGCGAGTGAAGAAATCAATGGTCCCCTAAAAGATTAACCAAAAATGTGACACTTGATTGTATCCCCTGACAACAATGGTATAATAGTTAACAAATGGATTTTGATATCAAATACAATTTCTTCTTGCACAGTTTTTGAATTATGCAAAATGTGGACGGATAAATTTGTTCAAAACAGACCATTCATATGTTAATTGCAAGGCTTGCAGAACATCTGAAAGAAAAAGCTGCATTTCTTGATCAATGTAAAAAATAATTAGAGAGAAAAATAGATAACAAGAACAATCAAAAAAAAAAAAAAAAAAGAGAAAAGAGAAAAGAGAAAAGAGAAAAGAGAAAAGAGAAAAGAGAAAAGAGAAAAGAAAACTTATAGTAAAAGCAATGACAGATTGACAGAGTGACAACTAAATGGCTGTTAAAAATTAAAATAACGACAGAGATGAAAATCTATTATGCACGAAAGTGATCAAGAAAACCAAGCAGAAAATGTTAGGAATAATGACACAAAGTGTTGTAATGCAGTTGAATTGTTTCAGGGCATGAGAAGAAGTGGAAACTTGAGAGAGAGGTAGCGTCTGATAAATCTAGACGAGAGGAAAGCTGCAGAGGCAAGAAACTAGTCAAACAACAAATGATTAGATCAAGCACAAGAAAACCATTGCCCGCCAGTGTTCACACCCCATATGTTCAATCACACTAGCAAAGCCCTCTTATGGAACTGTGAATCATTCACCCTCACAAGTCAGACACATTTCAAACAAGAGAAAGGCAAAAAAGAATATTTTTCTCAGATCTTGTACTTAAGCTGGTCTCACACATTCACCTCATTTACATAAAAACTGTGAACAGGATTCAGAAATTTAAATTTTCATGACAATTTCAAAGAAACCCATAAGAAAATATCTGAATTTCATTATTGTGGCTGCAATTGAACAGATGCCAAGACAGGTAAATCAAAGCCTTGCATATTGATCAATGTTTTATCCCCAATTTTTCAAATCTCCAATTTGTTTTCACAGAAAGAATGTGAACTGAAGGTTCATTTGAAATACTGACAAACAGTAAATAACAAATTTAAAAAATAAATTAAAAAATCCAATAAGGTGTGTGAAATTCTAAAATTGGCTGGAACAGTTTATGAGGACGTTTACACAACTACGATGCTTTCACTGACGGGCATACTGACAACTCCTGTGATGATCGGAACAGACCGCCCTGGTTTGATCACATACACCTGAAATAATACATGCAGATATTAGGAATTAGGGATATGAAACTACTGTCATACATGGTTCAGTCTCGGAAAAATGAACATAAATCTTGTACCAGAGACAGTATTATAACATATATATGTACAATAAAGAAACTCCCATTTTTTCATGTGAAATAGAGATAAACAAACTGCATCTACTGTTGTCTGTGGAATTTTGTCCCAGGTATGACAAAATGACAGAGTATAACCATATTTTCTTTATAGATTAAATAGACAACGTGGATTTACACAAATTATGTTCGATTCGGCCTTCGTGAAATGAAAGCATGACTTACCTTTAGCCAGTTGTTGGACAATGGAGGTGTGCATATTCTCTAAAGAATATTTTCTAGAAAAAGATTAACCCGTTCCCCCAGCCCTTGAATGATGTCATTCTTTTTTTCTACATAAGGACAAGCAAAACAAACTTTTTTTCTATACACAACAGAAAATCACAACTGTAGATTTGGATTTGTCATGTTTTATCCTGAAAACTCGTGTATATTTAAGAAATGGATCCTGAGCATTGCAAGATTAATTGTATGAAGAAAGTTCAATGATTTTCACTACTCAACTACACAGTGAAAAATTCCCTTCTTCTGACTTCCTGTACTGAGGATAAGATGAGGAATAAGCACTGGATGGATAAAGACGAGACATTTGCCTATGCAATAAAGAATTAATTACTTCTGGTTTCAAGACGAGATGAGCATTGATTCTTGCCAAGCACAGAATGGGTCAAAAGGATGCAGTCTGGTAAGAGAAGTTGGTTTAACAAGCTTACTGGAATAAGAAAATTGTTGGCACAGAAATGTAGTTGAGGTAAGAACATTATTTGATTAAGAAAACAGTTGATATGACTGGGATTGAAGATTTGGACTTTTCAGTAACAACTTCAGGCAGATTCAACGAGAGACAATCACTAACCTTGACATTTTCTGTGACTCCTTTGTCATTCAGACAGTCAACAAATGTATCAAAGTCATAAGTCAGACCGGGTACAAGCATTGGAACCTAGAGAAACACAAAACATGAATAAAATGTATATTTAATAGTTAATACACACCCACAATTTCAAAAACCAGAATTGGGTCACTTAGTAGTTTTATTTCTTTGTTTTTGTTTCATGTAAGATAATTTTGCTTCAAAGCATTTGATGACATGGAGTGCTAAAAAAAATATTAAAAAATGATAAGTATCTCAATACATCAACGTTACCGTTTTTATTTTTAATATGGTGGCTTAACTTAAACTAAATCATTTGAGCCATGTCACTGTTGAAAAAAAAAAAAAAATACCAGCAAGGAAGGTGGAGATAAAAGAATTAACAAAACACTAATATTCAAATAATTTTGCATATTCCCAAGACACAAGTGAGCCACAAGAAAAATGGCAAACATGATATGAGCATGAATTCACTGGCATAGAAGAGAAATACACAATTCTATACCTGAATCATCTTCTTGCGGAAGTCATACAACTTATCATCATAATCAAAGGTAATCAGGAGGTTGGATGAAGCCTGGCTTAGAGATGTGTTCTGTAACTTTACTGTAAACTTAAAAGTTGGACCAATGCCCTGGACCTGCATGAATCAAATAATAAATAATGATAAAAATCAACAGTCCATCTGATTTTAAAACAGGTTACTTTCAGTACACTTTGTAATGAAAATGAACAAGACAAGGGGAACTAAAAAAAAAAAAATGCTCCATTAACACTCAATCGACAGGTGTAAGTTCTATCATTGTCTTCACAATGAAACATGCCATGACAAACAATTATATACCCTCTCACCCTTCCTTTTCACTCCAGGGTGATATATTACATCAGATATTTGTTGCAAGGAATCTAGCTGTGACAATATGCATTATAGTGAGGTCAGACTAGTGAAGAATAGCTTGGTTTCTTGAATGGAAGTATTTTATGAATGGGCCATGACAAGAAAACTTACGTGTGCACTGAGTTTGAGGGGTTCCATTGGATCAGAGGAGATGGGATTCATACTGTTATCTAAAGCCTTCACATATTCTCTCATCACGTGCAGTCTCAATCGAGCCAGATCTCGCTGGAATGTTCTGTGCATTGCTGAGAAGAAAGATACAGTTAACTCTAAGACAAACTCACAAAATACATCTGAATCCAGAACAATGACTTGAGTGAAGTATGAAAAACAGATATTTTCAATACTCCAGATAAATATTTCAAAACCGGAATAACCAATCTGACGAAACACCAAATCTCAAGAAAGTCATGCTAGAAGATTGATAAGTGCATTATGAAAATGGGCTTTACTGTTTGAAAAATTGGCAGCTGCACTGTTGACATTCCCAAACTGTAAACAGTTGATTTAGACATAGATTTGACGATATACAGAGGCTGGTGATACGATACAACTTTCTTGGCAAAAGTTTTACAGAATAAACACTATAAAATTTGAGTTCTTCTTTCAACCATGATCTTTTGACTGACCTACTCCATTTTCCCTCTCTCGTTGAGTTTGATCCACAAACAATTTGGTTTTCCGAGGAACATTTAACTTAACATTCTGAGATACAGGAGGTCCTGCAGAAAGGTCTCTCTCCTCAAACTTGGCAGTTCTCTTCAGAATTTTCACAAACAGACCACCACCTATGAAGGAAAGAAAACAATGTCAGTATGGCCTTATTCCATCATATTCTTAAATTATTTTATTCTGCAATCCATAAAGAATAGTACAGTTTCCATCCCCTACAGTTCTGAAAAAGATTCAGTGCTATACAAAGAGAAGTTCAACATGCTATTGAAGTTAAACTGTATATATAAAGAAAACAATTAAGCTGTTAATCACATCTTAATTAACATCATCCTCTTTCTGAAGGATGTAATTCATGTCAGGTATTGAGATGCCAAAGGAGCTAGACAACCACAATGTCATTTAACTTCTTTACAGATATAGCACACTTCATAAATATTTCCTACATCCTACTTACTTTACACTCTGCTGAAGCTGTTTTCCTACCATGCTGCTGTGAAAACCTAGTAACATCCATAATATGTACATGCTGTCATTATGTCCAGCAGCACTTGAGTAAGGCAAGACATGAACATTTGGGAAATTTTCTATGACAAAGTGAATTTTATGATCAGAATCTTGTACAAAGCTTCTACATACGTTTAGTAGACATGACCAAAGTGCCATCCTCTCGCCCAAATCTTCCAAAGCGCATTCCGGTGACAACATCATCCATCTTTATCACATCCACCAGGAATTTCTCTTTGTAAATGTGGACCTCTTGGTTACCAAGGGCAACCAACACTGCTGTAAAACTTTTTGGTTTGTAATCAATCACCTCAATTGTAGTAATGTTGGCTGGTAGACGAACACTCCACAACTTCTTGCCCTGTTAAGAATAACACTTAATCTGATTTTTTCATCTTTTAAAAAACTTTTAAAAAAACAACAACAACTGATCAAGCAAATATTCAAATTTAAAAAATACCATACAAATTTACAAAAACTGCATCCGTTACCATGAATATGTGGTCAAATCTTCCTGTTTTGCAGTAATTTAGCAACACCATCACGAATTCCACACTACAGGATTGAATAGGTCTTTTAACTAACCTTTGAAGTGAAGCAGTGCAGAGTTTCATCCATACAACCCACATAGATGTTTTTGTTGATTCTTTCCATTCCTACCGGTTGTGAGTTCAGTTCAATCATGTTCTTACTCACATCTTTGCTGCCTCTATAACAGAAATGATGTCTGAATGTTTAAAGTGCCAAACAAAGATCTCCAGTGTTAAATGTAGCTGAAAATGATGAAACAAATGTGGCAAATATGCAAGCAATAGATACCTCCTATATATTAGTGTGTCCTATTCCACACCTCACAGATCTTTACTCTGGTATACTGAACCTTTGACACAATGAAATCCCCATGTACTATATCAAGTTGAACATGAAAAGGAAAGTCCCTATACAAAAATGAGAGATGTCTGTGATTGCTATGCTTTTCCAGTTAGAATATTTTCTACAAGACAAACCTGGGAAGTAGCAATGTAGAAATTGATCTTGCATTTTGTTATTTTTAGATGTCCTTAATGTCATCCTTCTGGATTTGTGATATCAGTAATTACTAAGGCAGATATATAGTTTGGAATTTCTGCTACTTTCACTCATTCTCCCTCTGAATCTCTCCTTTAGCCTTCCCATTCTTCAGTTTTTCCTTGGTAACAAGTGTTCAAGGAAAGACTTACCTCTTCAGAGTGTATACACAGCCATTTCTGCAAGACACCACAATCCGATAGTCCACGTCAAACAATCCATTAACACTTAGGAATACTGGAACACTTGGCAGGTCCATCTGAATAAATAATAAAATACTCTGAAAATAAGAGAGCTGATGAAACAAGAACTTGACTTCTAAAATTCTATCTCACAGTTTTAAGTTTTTCAATCAATAATTCTGAGATTCTCTTCATTTCCTTTGTTTCTCTAGATATCACTTTCCCTCTGGACATTCACTGGAACACTGAGATGATGAAAATGTATCTCCTTTGCATTTCTCAAGACAAACATCAAATCTTGTGCTCTCAAAAACACTGTAATTGTTCGTAGATCTACATAGTTTTCTCACAGCTTCTCATCAATAAAAAGGAGGCTGACACTTCCTCAAGTTGCTGTATCAGACTGTACTTAATTTTTCATACACCTGGAAGTGAGATGTTATGCATATGACACAAATGAAGATGAATTTTCTCTATGTGGAAGGTCAACTAAGCTGCTGTAAATATGCATGATAGTAATAATATGTTAAAATCTATACTAAGCTTTATTTTTTTTATCAGTGTGTAATATTGACAACTTCAGTTTCAGAACATAAAGATGATCTGTAAATTGTCACAGATAATTCAAACAAGTCATACCGTTGCCAACACTGTAAAAGCTTCTGGATCAAGAACATATATAGATTTACTCTCAGTTCCCAACACCAGGCAACTGATAGCATCTTCATCAGATACAGACTTTTTCATAGTTCCTAAGCAGGTGATCACAGTCTGTGATGGAATAAAGAAATATTAAGTGATGATTTCATTCAAACAGATTTTATGGGAAGATGTTTTTTATTTATCCAATCATGTCTTCATTCATGTTTTAATCCAAAGAATAATATATCATGCAGGAAGAATTGAAGGTTTTCTTCACATTTTCTTAATTGATAAAACCACAGTCCACAGAAACTGTCAAAACCTTGACCAAATTATGAACTTTTGACCAGTACCTGGTATTTGACATAACCTGTGTCACAACTTGGATAACCTGATCCTGATACATCTGCAAATCATATAATACTCCATTCACACTGTACGGGGATACCATACTCAAACCACAATACAAAACCTTCTCCTCCATTCCCTTTAAGAGAGAAATGAGTAGCTCACCAACTGCATTACACCAAGAAACCTTTATGCATATATAGGACTGGCAGTGACTTGCCAGTAAATAAGGCCATTCAATTCATTATCATTTTAAAGCAATTTAGGGAGAAAAGACAAACATTTTTTACCTGTTTTTTGAGTGGTGTATTCTTGTGGAGATTTACAAAATTTTCCAAATTATTTGCCTCTAGTTGCAGCAGCCTCAGAGATCTGACAGTCAGAGAACAACTTTCTTGTCTGGTGATAAACAGAAGCTGACGTTTATAATGAGTTTATAATCTAAGTATAAGGACAGAAAGATAGACTTTAGACGATCAACATGTCTGCATCTATGCTTACCTGGTGAAGAACTTAAGACTATACTTGATATGCATCAGCCAATCCATAACATCGTGATCTGCATGGAGTCAGCACCTTATTTACAGTGGATCTCTTTGATGCACTGGATTTCACTCATACGCCTCTTTTCATTTCCTATACTGTACTTTTCACTGAACAACAGATATTCTGCTAACATGGGAGTGAATTCAAACCTTCTCTCAAAGATAAATATGAAGAAGCAATATGAACTTACATGCACAATGTCGCGATGTGGGTTAGATGGGGAGAATTCGACTGACACTCTTTCGAGGTCCGCTCCCACAATCGACGAACACAAAAAAATACTTGCACTCTAAAAACTAAATAAATCAATTGCTTTGATTTTTAGCAGAACTGTAGGGCAGTTTAATTACAGGAATTAATGTAACAAATATAATTATAAATATAAATATCAATTCAAAGGCAACTGAATCTAACTAATGAAACTACAGCCTCTCTATAAAGACTAACTTATTCACTCTAACTACTTGCAGGTCATATGAGTTATATGCCAAATAGAATCCGCGCACGTGGCGACGGATATAACAGTTTAAATTCTATTAATTCAATGAGACATCTTATGATATGGACATTTCCTCTAGACACGCCATGGAGAATGCTCTGTACAACCATGCGTTGTCTGGCGGTAGCTCTGAAACTGTCTTCAAAAGTAAGTAGAACGGTTCACTTTCATCATTACAAATTAGTATGGACTCTCACCATGAGGCCCTCACTAGGAGTGAGAGCGCTGGATGTAAACGCTGTGGGTTCATATCAAACCAAGTAGCTTAGGCTCTGGAGCTTTAAATCAGGCTCCTCACAATATGGACTGCTCAACTGCGTCTTAAATGTCTCTCATCTGGCTGAGGACTATCGCCGTCCACCTCGTAAATGGATTGTCTACATGTGGCCTCTATCTAAGCTCTGCACGGGTTTAAATACTAAAGCTATGTCTCGACCTTCCGTCCAGATTCATACATTTGATTGGTGCAACCACCTCTAGCTCAGCTGCCGAACCGAGTTATTTTAAGTAACAGCCCTACGCAACGACCTTGGGTCGACATCAAAGGTCGAATCACTCAAGACAATAAAATGTAATTTTATAGCAATAAATTCTTAACATGTTCAGAACCCCGAGCTTTTACTCTGGATCACGGATTTTCTGTACGTCAACAGACGTCTCAATAACATTTAATGCCTACTCACCCCTTCCCTCTCTACTAAACCTAGTTCAAAACACGAGATATAAAAAGTGCTCAGTCAATCACACCTACGCTGTCCGTCTATCCTTCCCCACACCTTCTGTCTATCTATTAGGAAAAAAACTGTTCAAAACAAATTGTTTACGAGACCAAGTTATGCTGGCTCGCACAATAATTACGTTTGTAAAAATTACTCACTGCTCTCTCACAAAAATTTACTCAGTGGAAACATTTATGAATCAAATCTGTTCTTGACACACAACTCTTAGTATGCTACTGATTCTGTTATTTATTCTCCCCTTGAATTTTCTTTTACTCCTAAAAATATTGTATCAATGGCCATTTTTGTAATTTTTAAAGTTATTTAATGAAAGTTTCTGGTCAACTATTACTGCTGCTATCAGAAGATAATTACTACTTTTGATAAATGAATTTTGCAGTAGAATACTCTGTCTAATTTGTTACAATATTCAGCAGCCAATTACATTCCCAATACGAATGTAAAATATAAAATGTCATATGCACCATGAATTTCACCATTTACCTCAAGGTTTCCAACATTTCCCTCATGCTGTAAACATTTACTTGATCCTGTATTAAGAGAAAGAAAAAAATGTTCAGTAAGAAAAGAAAGTTTATCCTGCTTCCCCTGTAGATGTAAGTTTAAAGTTTAGATCACTTTCTTCACACTGTACTATGTTGACCTTATTATGTTTGATATGGATTCTTAATTTATCCATAAATCTATTTTTCTCCTTAGTGCTGAATATAATATGTGATAATACAAATTGCCTTGGAATTCACCATTTCTTGAACTTTCCCATGATGTTATAAACAGCAAATTAAATTTGGATGAGGAAAACTGAAAATTTCATGCACAATATTTATTAATTCATACATCTTTTGCCTGGTTCCACAAGTCTTCTTCCACTGGATGTATCTCCAAGGGTGGCAGTGTGAACTTGAAATAAGGTCTGAGATTCTTGTAGACATAAATGTAGGGTCCTGAAGCCACAGCAATGGCTGGAAAACATGACATAACATATGTACTTGATTTACAAAAGAACTTCACAAAAATGTGTGTTTCTGAGGAATGTAAATATCATAGTACATTATCTTGTGGTCAGACTGCTTACTTACTGCAAATGACAGTTCAAATATGGTTCACAACTATGGAGTATGGCTGGTTGATTTTTAGATACATCAACAGAATTCATTTACTACAGTTAACATTGGAAATACAGC
Organism: Onchidella celtica; assembly: GCA_963931925.1. Lineage (NCBI taxonomy): Eukaryota > Metazoa > Mollusca > Gastropoda > Systellommatophora > Onchidiidae > Onchidella > Onchidella celtica. Next base: position 56,769,709 of record OZ007569.1, on the reverse strand, counting down.
TGTTGTATCCAAGCCTCCTCAGGATATGACATTATGAGATAATGACTATCATTGAGGAAATACATAAATTAACCGTCGTTCTGCATTCAGTGAAACTTGTCCACATAACACCCAGTCCAGGCACAGCCGAAGGCCTGTCAGTCGATCTCGCGCATATTGCTGCTAACCCTGGCAGCGGGGTCAATTGGGTCATTTTGAACATGCTTCATGGTTACTTTAGGACGCAATTATAAAAATATGCTGGATAAATCGTAGGTAACCCCTAAGATATTTTTGAATAAAGTACTTGTGATGTGATGCAATAAGTGAACAAGACGGCTCATAATAAAGAATTTGCTGCATTTTCCTGCCATTTAAAATATGTTCCCAAGAAGTCTGCATTTTTTTGTCTCAAAGTTATACCATGCAGGTGAAAAAATTATTTTTTTAAAGTCAGGCACTTACCTTGTATCAACCATATGTGGTATGGCATTCCCTTCTCCACTATTCTAAGGCTGAACTTCCATTATTTTTGTTTTCAAAACACAACCTCTCAGTGACTTTGGGAAAAGACTTCATTTCCAGCTCATAGAGAATATGCATACTTAAAAGTTGTTAAACCAAAGCAACAGAATATTTCTCTAATGAGCACATCAAATACAAACAAAAACCAACAACAAAGTTAGTCATTTTCTCCTGGTTTTCTCTAATGAAAAAACCTACAGACAGACATCCAAATGCAACATTTCGCCTAACATTGTTTCGGAATTCTTTATTACGCATAGAATGGCTTGTCAATAAGCAGGTGCCCCGGCCTTGCTTATCATTTCACACGGAAACAGTAACTAGGATCAAAGTTAAAACTTTCCCTTAGATTTTCCCCAGTTCAAATTTCTGACCATCAGAAATATTATATGATGATAATGAAGTTACAACATTTCATCGTAACAAGCATGACTGGGTGGTACCATTTTGTTCAAAATAGTAGGGGTGACAGGATAGGTAAACAAGCCAAACTAACCTGAAAAATCTATCAGTGGGAGCAACTGAGTAAGCAAACAGGAGATGGCTATGGATGGCGCAGGATGAGGGTTGCAAAGTGAGGAGCAATGAATGGCCTTGCATGCTTCCTGGACTGTAGGCAGGAGGCCACTAGAATGGTTTCAGGACTAGGGCTAAAGTACGGTAGGCATTTGCAATGCTACCACATCCTCTCCTAATCGATTACAAGACTAAAAGTAGTTTTGCAGTCTTCAGCACTATTCTAAGCTTACCTGGTGTACGTGGCTCAAGTGTATCCATATAAAATGTCACCACCCCAGTTGGCAGATCAATGATTGTATGCTCACTCATCAGTGTGGTGTCTGCAAGATTAAAAAAAAATAAAATTTTCCTTTATCCAGTTATATAGGACAGTTTGTGCTGGAATCTATTTAACTTAAGACATTGATGAGATGGGATTTTTTTTTTTTTTTTTTTTTTGTGGTCCACTCTGTGTGAATTCCAATTTCTGACTATGTTTGTCCACTTCATCAATTTAGCTGTGAAAGTAAATTTTAACACTGAAAATCTTTACCGAATAGTCTAATCCTCTGACAGAGCCAGATGACAAATTATTCATTCCTAAATGATTATATATATGTGCTGACATTTTCCCAGTTCTTCCTTAAATTAAATTAAAAACGAAATTTGTGACAATTTATATGATCATAATGGAGATGAGGCGATACAGACTGCACATACTTGGAGTTAGCGAGACCCGCTGGATACAGTCCGGACTGAAACAACTTAATACTGGGGAAAAGATTTTGTATTCTGGAAGGGAGGACAAAAAGCATACAGAAGGAGTAGCGATCATCTTGAGCAAGCACGCCCAGAGGTCACTGAGGGGATGGGAACCCTATGGAAGGAGAATTATATTGGCATCATTTACTACTAAGAACAAGAACATCAACATGAACATTGTGCAGATATACGCCCCAACAAATGAAGCAACCGATGAGGACAAGGACGACTTCTACAACCAGCTTCAGGAAATAGTTGACACATTGCCAAGAAAAGATGTGAACATTATAATGGGAGACGCCAATGCCAAGATAGGACAGGACAATACAGGGTATGAGGACATTATGGGGTGCAATGGTTTAGGACAAATGAATGAGAATGGAGAGCGGTTTGCAAGTTTCTGCGCATTTAACAGCTATGTGATTGGAGGTTCAGTATTCCCACACAAGAGGATCCATAAGGCCACTTGGATTTCACCGGATGGAGTAACTGAAAATCAGATTGACCACTTTTGCATCACCCGACGATTCAGACGCTCACTAGAGGATGTCATAGTACAGAGAGGAGCAGATGTTGGATCTGACCATCACATGCTGCTGGCAAGACTCAAACTCCGCCTCAAGAAACAAGGTACCAGAGCAGGAACAAAGAGGAGAAAGTTTCAAGTGAGCCTTCTGGATGGAGACAAGAAGGAAGAGTTCCAGCTGACACTGAGGAATAGATTCAAACCCCTTGTTGACCTCGAAGAGACAGTAGATTTGGAGACTCACTGGGCTAAGGTAAAAGGAGTATTTACATCGACATGTCAGGATGTTATTGGGGAAAAGAAAGTGGAACACAAGGAATGGATCAGTCAAAAATCACTGGACTTGATAAGGATAAGAAGAGACCTAAAAGAACGGGTAAATGCAAGTCGTACAAGAAGCTCAAGAGTTGGTAACCAGGAAGAGTACCGAGCATCAGCTAAAGAGGTCAAAAAATCAATTAAAAAAGACAAAGAGGAGTTCATAGGAATGTTAGCAGAGAAAGCAGAGAAGGCAGCAACAGGAGGACACATGAGGATCCTCTACCAGACTACAAAGACTCTTGCTGGAAAATATGGAAAACCTGAAGTTCCTGTCAAGGATTACAACAGGAAGGCTATTTTTGGAAAGGAAGCTCAGGCAAAAAGATGGATAGAACATTTTAACAGCCTCTTGAACAGACCTCCACCAAGCAACCCACCCGACATTCTACCCGCAAGAAATGATTTACCGATCAGTTGCGACCCTCCGACTAAAGCAGAGATTAATGATGCCATAAAGCAGTTAAATCGAGGCAAGGCAGCTGGACCAGACCAGATCCCACCAGAGGCGCTGAAGGCAGATGCTGCTGGGGCTGCAGAGGGTCTGCACTCACTATTCTCGAGGATTTGGATCGGAGGCAAGTTTCCAAAGGACTGGAAGGAAGGACACCTCGTGAAGCTCCCAAAAAAAGGGGACCTCAACAATTGTAGTAACTACAGAGGAATCACACTTCTCTCCATCCCAGGAAAGGTTTTCAATCGGATTATTCTCAAGCGAATACAGAATGCAACAGACCAAAAACTTCGCGAGGAGCAAGCTGGTTTCAGGAGTAATCGATCAACCACCGACCAGATCGCCACGCTGAGAATCATAGTAGAGCAGTCGCTAGAGTGGAACTCCCAACTGATAGTGAACTTCCTTGACTACGAGAAGGCCTTTGATAGCATCGATAGAGAAACACTGTGGAGAATATTGAGACATTATGGAATCCCAGAGAAGATGGTGAATCTTATCAAGAGCATGTACGAGGGGACAAGTTGCAGAGTCGTACATGATGGTGAGCTTACTGACAGCTTTGATATCAAGACTGGTGTTAGGCAGGGTTGTTTGCTGTCCCCATTTCTGTTTATCCTGGTGATTGATTGGCTTATGAAAGAAACCACCAGTGGAGGAAGAAATGGCATACAATGGACCCCATGGACACAGCTGGACGATCTAGATTTTGCAGATGACTTGGCACTATTGTCGCACACACACGACCAGATGCAAGCAAAGACTACAGCTCTAAACAAAATTTCAGAATCTATTGGATTGAGGATACATCCCGCGAAGTCGAAGGTCCTAAAAATTGTTGCACCCCTAAGCGAACAAGTCACAGTAGGAGATCAACCACTGGAAGATGTAGAGTCCTTCTGCTATCTTGGTAGTATCATTGACAATAAGGGAGGAACAGAGGCAGAAGTCAAAGCACGAATTGGAAAGGCACAGGCAGCTTTCACATCCTTAAGCAAGATTTGGAGAACCAAGGATATATCTCTAAAAACAAAGCTGAGGATATTCAACTCGAACGTGAAGTCAGTCCTGTTGTATGGATGTGAGACTTGGAATGCGTCCCAGGCCTGCATAAAGAGAATCCAAGTTTTCATCAACAGATGTTTGAGGAAGCTACTTAAGATCAGATGGACAGACAAGGTCAGCAATGAAATTGTATGGAAAAGAACAAGACAGAACCCAGTCAGAGAGGAAATTGGTAGGAGGCGATGGAGATGGATCGGCCACACTCTCAGGAGGCCAGGAAACAGCATCACGAAGAAGGTATTGGACTGGAATCCCCAGGGCAAGAGATCAAGAGGAAGGCCGCGCGGAACGTGGAGAAGAGCCAGAGAAAATGATGTGCAACGAAGCGGAAAGACTTGGAATAATGTAAAGAGGCTGGCCCATGATAGAGAGGGATGGAAGGTGTTTGTTGGTGGCCTATACCCTGATCCAGGGTGAGAAAGGCAATGATGATGATGATATGATCATATAATGTAAAAATGGCACTTTATTTTCCTTTATTTTCTTCATCACAATCTTTGCAAAAGGGCACACAATTTCCTGAGTAACGGTGTGTTGCTGAATTAAATTTACAGACTGGTCTGGAATCCAAGCATGAGGCAAAGGGGTAAGTACAGAAAATTTTTAAGTAAAATATCCGACATTCATTTTGAAGAAAAAAAAGTACTGGAAGTGTGAGACCTCCAAACATAAGTTTGAAATAATGACTTTGTTATATATATGAAGTTGCATCAGTAATTTTTCTCCCATAGACTCTTAAACACAATTAAATATTTTTCTGCCCCTGTGAAAAAATGCAGGCCGAATGGTTGGGAAGGTAATGCTGTTTGAAATGGATATCTGCAACCATTCACTTTTTGTCAGACATACAGTTTCAGTCAATGAACCAATACATCATATCAACTGTTTTAAATTCCAAATCTTGACAATGTAAAAGAAAATGTCATTTTACTGACTTTTATATACTTTAAGCTTCATGTCGTAAGTGCCAGTGCCCAAATCAGCAACGATGAGTTTCCAGTCTCCATCAGCCTGAATGTCAGATAATGTGAGACACTGTGTGAATGTGTACAGAGATGCAACTGGATCATGGTATGCATCCAACCACTTATCACAGTTTCCTTCCCTGTAGAAATAAACAAGAAGAAAATCAATGTTATGCTAGACTGGAATTTGTTTACGGGATGTCCAAAAACATCATTTCACTTATGTCAGATTGCTTTCACCGTCTTTCATTTACAATTATGGATCTGTTATTTCAGTTCATCATAGCAAGACTTCTTCCACAACAGTATAAATATCAAAACAAAGGTTTAAATGACAATGATTTCATTAATTCAATTTTTTAATGCAAAGAAAATCAAAAATCATGTTTGTTTGCCTTTTTTACAATTATATAAATACATATTCAAAATACAAGTAAATCTGGCTGTTCTGCTAAATGCAGCATAATGCAGACATCTTTTATCTCTGAAGGCATCATTAGATCAAGTCTGTCTGGATAACCCCGACCACTTGCTTAACTCACTCGCTGCCGGACCCGAAAAGGTTCGGTAAAATTTCGTTGAGCTGAAAAATGCCCGGCAGCGAATGTGTTAAGCTGCTTGCCATCGAAAGATTTTATCCTCTCTTGCACGAAAATAATGTTCTTTGTGCAATAAATAAACAGTGGCTCAACTATTCAAGAAACACCTCATTCAGTCTACAGTGCCATGAAATCAGTTGCATACAGTGTCTGGCCTGGTTGTAGAAAATGTTATTAATTAATCCCTTCACTGTGCAACGCACCATACATTTTAGAAGATAGTTCTGTCCAGCAAACGGCAGGGAAAAGCCAGTAGCTATGAAGGGGTTAACAGGAGAAGTGTCTGAGAAAGCTGGCCTGCAAAATCTCCTCAACTCTGTAGGCCTATTGATATAGGATTATATTGGGCCTGAGGAATAGTTTATAGTGACTGATGGATATCCATACTATGAATTGATGGAATTGTTGCAGTGAAATTCAACACAAAATTCTGTGGAGAGAATGTTTCTCCCACAACACACAGATGGATCTAAATCTAGATCTAAACTGAATAAAATATCAAGGCCCTAGGCAGTAAAGCCAAAGGAAAACATCTAACGAACTTCCAAGACCATGGACTGTGTGACACGCCTCGGCAACTCACATGTTTGAATCACTTTTGAAAGTCGAAGTTATTATAGTGGTATCTTTCCTTATTTCGTTTGCAATAAGTCTGTCAAATCATTCACTGAAATGAACGTAAAGACGTTCCACCCTCTCGTTGCCGACGAAAACATTTGTCAGCCATATTGATTCATAAAAAACACCTACCGCATACTATGTGGAGCAGAATATGTCTAAAAAAATAATTCAACATAAAGATCGAAATTAAACATAATAATCGTTTTAAAATTATTAATATTCATTTTATAGTAAATAGTAATCTTTTCCGATAAAAAATGAAATGATAATACAACGACTTGTGATTAAAAACTGAAGTTTTTTCCGGGGATATTTTTGTACAGATGTTGTGATCATGGCGGCAGAGAATCGAAAATTTGACTCGAAAATACAGTGAATGAGAATTTGAATTTAAAGGCTCTTGAAACTATTATTAGTTTTAAAATATAGGCAATAGGCCCCATCGTGGTTCTTTTGTGTGATTGATACTTTATCACTAATAATCAGTTTCTCCAACTAGATATCTAGATCTAGATACTAGAGTCTAGAAGAAGAAGAAGAAGATCTTCTGTAGCCTATACTATAAATCGAGACTCTTACACTCTAGAGATCTAGATCTAAATCTCTAGAGTCTAGACCTGGTGAAATAAGATAGATCGAGTCTAGTAATGGGATCATTGCACAGGAGACTGAAGTAGAATAGGTAGGCCTACAGCAAATACGGGTGGTGGGGTTTAATGTGTCTTGCTAAGGCAGAACTAGACAAGATCTAGATCTAGATCTAGATAATCTAGATCTAGATCTAGGTCCAAATGATGTAGCCTAGTCATGTACTAGAGATCTAGACTAGATCTAGACCCTTTTTTTTTGGTGGATAATTTCACACTGTGCAGGCATGTTGGAAACCGGGATTTTTCTCATATTTTCGTGCCCCTGAGCCTATTGGGGGGTAGGATGGAGTACCTAGTCTTCTCGGATAAGGACGAAAAATTCAGAGGGCCCGTGTGCACGTTGCGCACATTAAAGAAACCTTGGCAGTTGGAAATCGTAAAGAGTAGCCCGTACAGGTCGCTGTCCGGGCAAAATTGAATCTATAGATTAAAATTCAGCCATAACACCACCCCCCACCATATCTCCAACAACAACAAAAAAAAATGCAGACTATATAATTCATTATTAACACTATTCCTCCCAAGTATTTTTCACATGAGTGTTTTCCCCTGCCCAAGTAATTTTTGTCAAATTTGACCACTGTGCGGTTGGTATAGAATAAAGAGCATAAAATGATTATTTATTGATTGTTTTAAAAAAAATTTTGTGCTAAAAGTACAGAATTGGTTACTGTTTAATATAAAACTGTGTTTTTGTCATATTTCAATGCAGAGTATTGTTGTGTGGAGGTGCAAAACGAAAAAAGTACAAAATTATAAAATGTTGACAACATCAATGATTTCAGAATCATTAGGTCTAGATCTATGTCTAGATCTAGATCCAGAACCATCTGCAATAAATTCTATATCCCTGTCGTCTTCCATCATCTCTTCATTACTGTCACTATCCACGAAGATTTCATGCAAAGTTTCGGATGTTGACAACAATTTTGAAAAATTGCCTCGCTGTGGTTAGAATCGCGAAAAAATACAGTTAATTGCACGAAAACAGTTCCCTATTATTATTAGAGTAGCGTCCCTTCGATATCCATCAAGGGAAATCATTGTGAATAAAAACTACAGACTGTAGACTAATGTAGAGTAACGAAACCTCAAAAACGGGTAATACCCATTAGCGGGCGGCCGTGTCGTAAAGTGGAGAAATACCCGTTCTCGGGAGGAAATGTGTTAATTATTAAAAATAGGGAGAACCCCTAAAGGCAGACTACACAGAGGAATGCACCTCCTGCAACACTGTTGATTCCACGCGTATCGACCATGTCATTCCAATGGATCAAATCAACACTGTCGAGAGGGGGAAAGTGCACCATGGGCTAGGCACTTTCTCCATACCCACAGCCCAGGCATGCAGCACAAAAACTATTTAGCTGCTGACCATCTGCCAAAATGAAAAGAGCCAATTATATTATAATTTCACACCAAAATTGGATCAATTCAGTATTCACATTCATTTATGTAGGTATACTGAGCAGTCCTCCCACATCTGTGTTGAAGAGAAAAGCTAAATGGGATCATCAGTTAATGCTGATACACACTGAATGTGTGCATGAGCAAACTACATTTATCAATAATACCAGACAGACCTACTGAGTGCTTCAAACAAAGTTCACAAATCTGCGTTTTATGACTCCTGAAATTGAGGAAGCCTCGACAGTTCGTTGTATTTTTTTCATCAACTGGAAGACCGTTGATTTTGCCAAATAAGGGGAAGGTAGTTAACGTAACCCTCACCCTGCGCGGGGCGGCAATAGTCGGTATTGACTTGCAAGCGCTCACGCCGCATGGGCGGAAAAAGTCGCCCAGGTCAAGCTGATCGCGCCACGCGCAAGCCGTATTTTCACGCGTCGGGTCACTGACCTTTTTGAGACATAACCACCGTGTTATTGTTCACTGTATCTCTTCTAAATCAAACGCATTGTGACATGGACATGTTAACCAGTGAACCACTGGTCGGAATCACAAAGACTAAGCTTTCAAAGGCTCTCCCCACACTTTCGAAAGATGTAACATCGACATGCGAACTGTTGCTCAACAAATTTGCAATATTGTCTCATTTTCTCATAAGCTGACCACCATCTGGAGTTGTCTGTATCTAAGAACCAATCAGAACCAAGCTCTGAAATAATCTTTGCCCCAAATGCCCACATTGGTTTATTAGTATGTGTCAATCAGGATGAAACCATTTGTGTAGGGCTTGGGAGGGCGTGGCTTGTTATCACGCTTCGTTCTCACAAAAACTACAGCTGTCAGCTTGGAATCATAAGTCAGATCATTGGTTAGAGACTGACAGACTAAGGTTTTGCTGGTTAATTCATTATCAAGCGTGATAAGGCATAGCAGCAAATGTTTTCATACCGATCAATAAAAACCGAACCACGTGGACAGCGTATGTGGTCATCGCATAGCGGCACGGGTCATTGACCCCAGATAAGATTCTCCGTGAGTAAGGTCACTGACCATGCAGCGGGCTTTACGGGTAGTGCGCGGGGTATGGGTTAAGGTTGCTAGCAGTTTCTCTCAGATAGGTAAAAGAAATCTGTGGACCTGACATGATAGTCAAGGCGCCACAAACCAATTTTTCTGGAAAGAGCTCATTTTGTCACTAACCAAGTAACAAACTTTTGATGTATTGACTGTTTCACCATTTCATTTACTCAACCAGACATAATTATAGTAGTTCTGAACAAGGAATTATAAGTTGCATTTCCTCACTGATAAGAAATGCCTGTTGACTGCAGTGCATTGGCCCATTTTGTGAGGATGCAGGAGAATGTCAGCAATAACTGTTAGTACTAATAGTAGTAGTGACATAAAAGCAAAATGATGTAATCTGACATTCAGTTTTATTTGTATCCCATCCTTTGCTATGTGCAAGTTAACTTTACACTAATATTATTTCTTTTCAGGTAGTGTGCATCTGGAAAATCTATAAAATGTCAATTAATCCTGCTACAACTAATACAAGCCTCAAAGGAAAACGTAAAAAAGCTCTTCCTCAAACTGCCAATCCATTGTTTATCAAATGGCTGACAGAATGGAAGCAAGAAGCTATAGAAAAGGGTTGGAAGAGTTCTCACACATATTCCAAAGTAATTTTTTTCTTAATCTTATTTTAATGATCATATTTACATTTTTAAAATTGAAACATTAATGTCAAGGCTATGATAATCTAGATGCAAAGTTTGGAAGTGCAGATGGAGCAATTTTAGGGAAATGGAGGCATTTTTAATTTATTAATGATTTGTGTGTGTATGGGTGGGGGAGGGGTCTATAAATTATAAAATAGTTGAAAACTGATTAAACACTCCAACTTATATTTTTTTGTGTTTTCATACATTTATCATTCCCTATTGATAAGAGGTTACGAGTCAGTGAATTGATTAAATCCCATTCTGATTTTAGCTGGGCTGGAGAGAAATTATTGTTTTAAATTCTGATCAGGATGAATTCTTTTGAAGATGACATACTTGTATTCGGACACAAATTGATATGGTCCACGACTCCTGCAAAGTATGTTTTTAATATTTTATGAATTTTACAACGTGCAAACGTTAAATTCATACCTTCCACTGATATTGCTAGCATATTTGCCTGCAGGCCTATGAACTGTTTGTTTGTGAATGTTATGTTACTTCCTGTTAATTATCCTAGTGGCAGTACTGGAACACATTTCAATATTACACTAAATATATTCAGCACTGATATTACTAAGTTATCAAGTGTTGGCATAATAAACTGTTCTGTCTTAGAACTTCATTGGTATTTTCCAATTAATAATTAATGAAATGAGGATGGATGACAGTTTGATTTAGGGTGATAATTTTAGAAATTTTTTTTCACATGCTTTGTTAGTACCAAACTGAACATTCAGTACAGTAACTTCATTTGCAGGCCTTAAAGACTCTGAAGTTATTTCCTCTGCCACTGGAAACAGGCAAAGATTGTCGACTTCTGCAGAATTTTGGTGAGTCAGTCTAAATCAAAACTACAGTTTAAAATTGAAAAGAAAATGTTTGATGAAATGTACAGAAATTTTTCTTTGTGGGTTTCAGTTATACAGTAAAACCTCGCAATACCGCCCCCCGTTATACCGCCATTCCCGCATACCGCCAGCTTTTTGCCGTGGAACGGATCTGACACCTATACAAAGTCACTAAAAATGTCGTTATACCGCCATCCGCCATCCGCCAACAGTTTGACTGCTACATTCATAACTTGAGTATAGTAAATATTGCGCGTTATAGCGCCAACGTAAATTTAACCCCCACTCCCCACCTCTACCTAAATCCACCTAACAGACGGAACATCACATGGCGCCACAGTCTGTGCTTGTTTACTCAAACACCAATCCTACTAGTACTACACAGTCTTCACTTTTGAAGTCCTGATAGGCCTACTGATGGGGCATGCAGTGGGAAAGACGGGTCACAGTTCAATAGAGAGTTTGCGAACGAACGTAAGCGTGCGCAAGGTGATGCTTCAACTGGTTCATACCGGTCGTGGCGTACGATGCAAACAACACACGTTTGTTGCTGAATTGTAACGTAGCATTATTTGTCGTGTTGCAATACATAATCCTTTTACTCTTAAGGTGCGATTTCCTGAATAAATAAACCCCAACACACATAAACACAAAAAACAACAACAACAAAAAAATACAAATGCAAGCAATGTAAACTTCAAAATGACAACGGCGGTTTATGGCCAGTGGAGAGATAAGGGAGATAACTGCAATATTTTCGACATGCTACTTTGTTAGCCAGTCCAATGTTGGTAAATTACTTATTTCCCTTGTTCTACATGGTATTTTCGTTGTACCGCCATTCTCGTTATACCGCCAATTTTCTGTTTGCCCCTTACTTGGCGGTATAACGAGGTTTTACTGTAAATGTGTGGTGCTCCAGGAAAACCCATCGGATGACGCACAGGCTGCTTTTGAGATACAGGCCTGCAAGGTCATATTTCTCAGTTTCTGAGGTTACTACACCTGACACTTTAAACGGCCATATCTCAAAAACTATTTGACATATTGACTTCAAATAAAAAGCAAAATACACAGAAAATGACCCTCTTTCATAATAGTTGTATATATATCTCAAAATGTGAAATTTGACCCATGTGAAGGGTTTTCCTAGAGCACCACACAAAATGACAAATGTCCCTTTACTGCTAAAATAATGTTTTCAATGTGCAAGAAACATCAAAACAAAGACACCTTTGGCAGCTAAAAGTCTGAGGCGTGTCTCACTGGCAACAACAATCATTTAAGTGCGTTTCATGTGTGTACTACTTACACTACTTTTTTCAGGAGACAAAATCTGCAAAATGCTTGATGAGAAGTTGGTGGAGCACAGGCAAAATCAGGCTAACCAGGGTATGTATATATAATATACATAAGTTCCATATTATGATTCGAGATTTTTCTTATACAGTGCAAGTAGAACCTGCTTAAATCGAAAGTGGATATTAAGAAATTTCCCTTTATCAGAAAGATTTCCATGATTCTGCCGCAAACCTTTTATATTCCTTACAAGTTTACATCTTCTAACATGTAAAGAAAATCATGTAATACCCTTTCAACTGAAAGATTCTCTTTCACTTACTCGGTCAAGCGAGCATGCTGTCTCAGAAAGTTCAGTGCCTTTGATATGAAATTAAACAGTCCTGCCTTGTTAATTTCATGCCTGACTATACAGGTCTACTTGGTGGATCGAAGGGGAGAAGCAATATAGTGTCATTGAACTGGCTTATGAGGATATCAGACAGAAATGCGCTGCTGCTGCGAGCAGCGTTTTTTTTTTTTAATGTCACCCTCTCATCCCCTCACCATTTCCTGGGCCATTATGAATGTGTCATGGGTGTCACATCAACTACAATAAGTTCATGAACAATACTTGTCCAGTAGTTCATATACGTTATACATGATACAACTAGTTGATCACCACTCACAGATTTAGCTGTTCTGTTAGGCTATTGTACATACATGTGCATTTTATCCACATACACACACACAGTAGAGTTTTGTTGTTGTTGCATACACAGTACATCAAAGGAGGTAATAAAGTAAACTTAGCAAGGTTTCTCATGTTGCTTCCCTTTAGGAGAGTGAAAATGGTGATTTTAAAACAATTACTTTTCATTCAAAATACTGTTAATACAAAATTGTGGGTCCCCCGAATTTTGGCTCAAGCAGGCAGGTTCCACTGTAATTCCACTCACTTTCCTGTATTTTGCAAATACATGTTGTTATTATGTCTTTGTGTGGTTAAATCGTTACTGACTTATGATCTTATCGTTAGAATGCTTTTAAGGTCCATAAAATGCAATAGAAAGATAATTTGTTATCAGCATTCAGATTTTACAGAGACCTATGTTGCTTTATGAATAGGGTTTACTTGTTGGAAGGCCTGTGGCCTTTTTGGTTGAATCCAGCTGAAACTCTTGTATTTGATAGCAATTACTGGATATCACTTTTTTCTTTTCATTCTTTTTTTGTTTTGTTTTTTTGTTCTTTAATTATTTTTAAAAAAAATTATTACTAATTTGACCTTTAGGAATGACAAGTGCTGCCTCTTCTCAGTCATGCAGCCTATCTGGCAGTGATACTGAAACTTTGCCGGGCAATAGTATGTCAGTGTCAGGTCATCAAAACAAGAACGCTAAGACATCAGCTGGGAGAGCTTTTAATGGAGACAAAATGGCAGTGAGCAATGATCAGAATTCTGCCTTAGCGTCCAGCACAAGTGTTAGTGTTTTCAGAGAGAGGACAATTGCAGGATCTTCAACACATAGTGGCACTGGGTCAGCAGTCAGTGCTAATTGTCCGGCAATAAGTGCAGAGAGAACTGATGTTTCTTTCAAGAGAAACCCCTCAAGACAACATGACATCAGTGACAATTCCGACAGTGATGGAGTGACTGTGCCATCTTCACAGAGGGTAATTTTGACATATGTGGGAACAATTTTTTTCTTTGAATCTATAGTAAAACCTGCTTGATCTGAAGTCAATAAACAAATAAATTCTTTTGTTTTTCTGAAAGATTTCTATGGACCTACCATAATCTTTTATTCCTTGTAAGTTTGTGTTTCTTCACACCTAAAGAAAATTATGTAAATCCTGTTTCACTGAAAGATTCTCTATTATTTACTCAGCCAGGAGAGGGTGCAGTCTTAAAATTTCATTACTTTTGAAGTAGAAAAAAATCTGACTGTTAATTTCATGTCGGTCTGATTGATGGGGTGGGAGGAGACAGTATAGTGTCATTAAACTTGCCCATGTGGATACAGAACAGTACCGCCTGCCAGCTAGCAGTAAGCATTTTTTCTTTATCAGTCACCCTCACACCTTCGTACCTTTCCATGGGCTGTCAGAATGGGTCATTTTTGTCACATTGATACAATACATCCACTTGCAGTTCAATACATAGCACTTGATACAACAGGTTGATCACTTCCCGCAGTTTTGGCAGTTCTTTTGGGCTGCCTTAAATTAAGGTGCATCTCATTGACACACGCACACACACACACACACACACACACACATATCCGTATATGCACTCACAAAAGAAAAAAATGGAGTTGGATTGTTAGAAACAATTCACTGAGGGAGGCAATACATGTAATATGAAGTAAAATTACCAATGTGTGTTGTATTGCTTCTCTTTGAGAGACTGGAATTAGTGAAAATTGTGATTTTAAGCCAAGTAATCTTTCCCCAAAATACTGTTGGTCCCCTGAATGTTGACTTCAGCAAGTTTCACTGTAAAAGCTTTTTTCGGTCAGACGAGTGATTCTCAAGATGAAACATAACCTTTGTAATGTGATTTGTTTTGTGAATGAGGAAATTCATGGATTTTAGTCCAAGGTCATCAACATTTTCTTTGCAATTCTACCTTCTGTGATTCAGAGATTCCCATTGAATTTCATATACATTGATTATACTTCAATGAACATGATTATTTACACTTCCTGATATTTGGTGGTAGCAATAAGAAATTTCTTTTGCTATAGATATATACATAGTCGAGCAGGGAAAACTTGAATTCTTCAGGGCGGCTTCATCTAGTTTGAGTTTGCCAAATTCCAAGGAATACGTGGAGCATTGATCAGGAAGCATCATTGTTATATTTATATTCAGGGAAAATAATACAACTGACAACATATCCTATGGATTACATCTCCATGCCCCCTCATACCTCCTCTTTCCGTGGTCAGTTGAAAGAGGGAAGCAACTTAAAGTGATGCTACACAAACACAAAGTATGGTCACTAGACAACAGTAATGTGAGGTTGATATAATCAGAGAGTATGTATTTATACAAACATACTCTCTGATATAATGCATGCCCAGAGCGGCAACCGGCACGCAACTTTAGATAAAGTGTGCCCGTACGCCTTTTTTTTTTTTTTTCTGTTTTGGAAGTGCTTCAGTAAGGACAGTTTCCAAGTCAAGCCGTATAGAGAAAATAAATGAAGCTGAAGGGTGAACACAACTCACCGTTTTTCCCCATTCAACATTACTACTGTTCGTACCGCAGCATTTCCTTTTTTTTATTTTTTTTATTACTGTATGAGTGCCAGACAAAAAACAAACAAGCCAAAAAATGGTCATCTCGGGTGTTAATTGCTGTTTTATGGAAGGAACTAGATGCACTATCGTACCACCACCAGGTTATGTTAGGCTTTACCAAGTGGCTTGGCTACGTTTCTAGGGTCGATTCTTTTTTCTTTAGGCTACTTGGATCACGCTCACAGCAAGAAGACTGGTTCAATGAATCCGTGTTTTATAGTTTGAGATATGTGAAATGACTACGAAGAACACTGAGAAATAAATTCAGGCCAAGGTCTGAGTTCGTGGGATCCGTGATTTCGACTTACGTATGTTCATGTTTCGCGTGCTCGACTGTACACACATATAAATGTATTGTATACATGTATAAATTATGAACTGCAAAAATAAAAGTCACTGTTTTTTATGAAAAGGCCAAAAGAGTGCAGAAAAGATCAACATCTCAGGGCCCTAGGAGTAGAGAGTATGTGCCTGCATATAGATCTGGCCCTTATGCCTTGATTCTCACATTGTACAGGCACATGCAGGTAATAAACTTGTGAGGTTGAGGAGGAATGAATTTGGGGTGTTTTTTTTGTTGTTTTTTAATTTAAATTTTTTTTTTTATTACAATGAATTATGATAGGGGTTAACAAAAATTGGGTCCTCTATGTTTATTTTCCTGAAAACCTGTAAGGTAGGCTTATTTTGCTGGGAAGTGAATATTTTGTTGCCATCAGCATGGTCTGCTTCCTGCTAGTTTAATCCAAGTTCTTTCTCCTTCACATTGTTTTCCATGGTCTGTGTATTTGTTGCATGGTATTTGCAGCTTTATTCATTACCTTAGTATCTTGATTGGTAATTGACCAAAATAGTTATCTCATTAACATTTCTGCAGTTATAATTTTAAAAAAATTTAAGCCTTGATTAAGGTATGTAGTGTTTTGTGCTGATGAAGAGTACATATTCAGAGTCCAGTGATCGATGAAACTTTAAAAAAACGCTTGCCTTTTTATTGGTCAAAGTTTGAGCAGTGTGGGGCCAATCCACGGAGCCACAATATTAGTTGAAGATTGTTGTTAGGGGATCATAGTTTCCTTACATAGCCAGATAGGGAAAATGCTGTATTGTGTTCTGTTAAGCTGCAGCTTATACTGTGAAATACCATTCCCTCCTAACCGTAGCCTTGTTTGACGGGAAGATAATGCATTTAAAAATGTACTTAAACTGAAATCACTGTCTTATTATTGGAGAGGATTTGACATGGTTTTGTTTTTTTTCTTTTTTTTCTTTATTACAGTGTTTTCCATTCATTGGTCACTAGGAATAGAAGTGTCATTTCATGTTTTTGTAATATGTTTTTTGATCTTCACTCTTCTCACAAAGGACCCAGCTTTTGTAGGATACTTTAGAAAGTCAGAATTGTCTCATGCTGCACAACCCCTGGCTGACAAGTCCTTTTTTATTGTGAGTATGTTTACTCCATTTCATTTGTAAAACCAGAATTTTGTGATAATTTGTCAGTTAAAGGAAGCACTGTTTTGAACAAAGAAAAAAGTAGTACAGTAAAACCTCGTTATACCGCCAAGTAAGGGGCAAACAGAAAATTGGCGGTATAACGAGAATGGCGGTACAACGAAAATACCATGTGGAACAAGGGAAATAAGTAATTTACCAACATTGGACTGGCTAACATGTCTAAAATATTGCAGTTATTTCCCTTATCTCTCCACTGGCCATAAACCTCCTTTGTCATTTTGAATTTTACATTGCTTTCATTTGTATTTTTTTGTTGCTGTTTTTTGTATTTATGTGTGTTGGAGTTTATTTATTCAGGAAATCGCACCTTAAGAATAAAAGTACTATGTATTGCAACCCGACAAATAATGCTACATTACAATTCAGCAAAAAACAAGCGTTGTTTGCATCGTACCCCGCGACCGGTATGAACCAGTTGAAGCATCACCTCACGCACGCCTACGTTCGTTCGCAAACTCTCTATTGAACTGTGACCCGTCTTTCCCACTGCATAGTGCATGCCCCATCAGTAGGCCTATCAGGACTTCAAAAGCGAAGACTTTGTAGTAGGATTGGTGTTTGAGTAACAAGCACAGACTGTGGCGCCAAGTGATGTTCCGTCTGTTACGTGTTAGCTGGATTTAGGCAGAGGTGGGGAGTGGGGGTTAAATTTACGTTGGCGCTATACCGAGTAATATTTACTACCCTCAAGTTATGAATGTAGCAGTCAAACTGTTGGCGGATGGCGGTATAACAACATTTTTAGTGACTTTGTATAGGTGTCAGATCCGTTCCACGGCGAAAAGCAGGCAGTATGCAGGAATGGCGGTATAACGGGTGGCGGTATAGCGAGGTTTTACTGTATTTTAATTTTGCTTCATGTGTAATAATTTAGAAAATGCAGTAGTGTTGTTCTTCTCATCATGTATCCCTGGGAAATGGCAATGCAGGCTTTCAGGACGGAGCCATTTGTTTGAGATTTTATGATCCTGCTGAAATTTAAAGATTTTGTCCCTTATTAGATTTTTAATTTTTTTTTAGCAACAATAGCTTTTATTTGCTGCGCAGTACAATGTCATTGTTGAAGATATTGGTGAAGTTCAAGATAGGATGTTACAATAATGCCGTCATCTGTGTACAGTTGAACTGTGTCAGGTCAATGTGTTTTAGTAACGGAACCATATTGTGTGCACCGTTAATTTTGTTTATTTATTAGTGTGTGTGTGTGTATATTATGTGTGTGTGTGCGCGCGTGCGCTATATATCATAATTTCTGTTTCTATAACTGTATTGTTATGTATTCAATGATCAAAGCAAATTCCTTGTTCAAGGACGAATAAAATTTATCTTATCTTATCTTATGTCCTTCTGAACAGTTTGTCTCAGAACTGCAAAATAAAAAATGCTGAAACCGTGAGTGGATTGTTTTTCTGTTTCCATTCACAGCCTGAACCAGGGAGCCACTATACAGCCTGGTCATCAATGGGAACTCTGATCAAGAAAGGCCTGGTTTTAAAAACTAGTCACCCAGCAAAGTAGATCAGTTCCTTTATGCTTTTGATTTGATTGTAACAACGCAAAGAAGCCAATCAAGTATTCCTTACCTTCCATTGAAGCATAATAATGTATAGCAGTTAAATTATTCTCGAAAGAGTAGTTCATGAATGTGAGAAATTTTTGATACCTCTGAGTTGTTTAATTCTTTCTTCAATAAAACTGGAAAATATGTCCCCCTCAAAATCCTAACACTTGATGGCATCTATCCAACCAATTGTTACCAGTTTACTGTCAGTGAAAATACTGCAGCTGCAATGATGATTCCCAATTCAAATCATTGGGAGTCATCTGTCCAGCAGTACAGTTAATATGAAAGAGATCAAGGGGACTCAGACCTATTGACTTCTGTTAACTTATCTCAACCCAGGTACTCCTTGACAGAAGCTGGATATGCATTAGGTGAGCGTTTAGACGGTGCAGAGACTCAGGAGGGCAGTGTCACAGACACCCATCAAGATACTGAGAATGACAGATTTCAAAGGACCACTGACAAAGCTGTAGAACAGTACAATGCGAACAGTGTACAAAATGATCCACCTGACACTGTATCACCAGGTCCAGATATGGACTGGCAACAAAATCATAGACAAAGTACAGAGGAGGAAGATTTAGAAAGAGCATTAGCAGAGAGCCTTTTATCATACTCACAGGAGATTTCCATGCGTTCAGTTCCCTCAGAGAATTCAGAAAGTGTCAGTGAATTGCCAAAACAAAGTTTTGTAAATGATTGCAGCAGTAAGCCATCTTCAAACCTTTGGGAAGGAACATTATCTGTGCCATGTGATTTTAGTGAAAATGCAGTCTTGATTCTGAGTGATGATGAAGATGATGATGAATTATGTGTTTTGGGCATAAGCCAGTTGTCTCCTGCACGAGAACCAAGACGGTTGCACACCTTGTCACCTTCACCATCATCATCTCCACAACCACAGCACAATCAGCCAGAATTTCAGCAAATGCACACTGTGTCATCGTCTTCAGCAGTGGAATCTGGGACTCTGGGGTTAGTGACAGCTCAGCGTGGAGAAATAAGTTCTCCAGCAGTAGCTAGAGATTCTTCTCCTAGTGTAGAACACATGAAAGAGAGCAAGGCAGATGTTATGGAGATAAGTGATGATAGTGACAGTGATAGAAATGTCTGTCAGAAACAGAATGTATGTGATGGTTATAGCAGTGATGAGCTTCCTGACATAGGAATCCCTTTGTCTAAACGTCTTCTGCTTAGGGGTAACATTAAATCTAATCTTCTTGCGAACTCACCAGCATCAGTTACAAACGTACCATCTTCATCATTAGTGCCAGCATCATCAACTGATGTAGTTTCTAAGAATATTGTTGCCCCTAGCTCCAAGGGTCAAAGTCATGCTGCTGAATTTTGTTTGACTAGACAAGCTAAGTGTCTTGATAGTCAGGTCAGATCATTTGCCACATCCACCTCACGTAGTGAATGTTCATCATCTCAGGCATCAAAGTCGGTCTTTCAAGTTGAAATGCATCAGGCCTCGCATCCAAAAAATAAAGACTATAATGAATTTGACTTCCATCGCACAGATAACTTAGAATTTCAGGCACAGCATGCAGCTGACGCACAATGTAAAAATGTAGATAGTCAGTCATCTCTTTCATCATCTGCATCATGTTCTACATCAGCTGTAACTACACAGCTTGTTCCAGATTTCACATTGCAGCCAGGATCCTTTGACATCATCCTATGTCTGGATAACAGGGAGTTTTATGGAAGGTAGGATATTTATTTTGATGAGGTTTTTAAATGCTTTCATATTCCTCAGATCATATGCATGCCATTGGGATCAAGATCAGTCAGCAAGGACTGAAAACTAAAAGATTAATACAAATAATAGAATAGTAAATATTGCAATTATAAGTTTTATTTCAGTAGTGATCATAACTACATGTATAAATTTATCGGTTTAAGGTTTGTAAAAGCTGTATTGCTATTTTTATTTCATCTATGACATCAAGCATGGGACTGAATTTCATTTCCAGATTCAGATGCTGTCTTTTCATGTAAAAATTTTTTTTTTTTTTCTGCCTAGCTTGGTTTGTATTGGTATTGGTCTCTCCACAGCAAGAGCAGCAGCAAGACACTTCTTCCAGAGCTGATGAAAAGTGGCATTCACTGTGATCTACGACTCCTACATGTTGGAGACTTGCTATGGATAGCGAGAGAGAGAACATCCGGTGGCAGTAAAGGGTGAGTTGCATTTTCTTTTCTTTTTCACCTTTTATTTGCTGATTGATGTCCTTTGCAGCAAGATATTTTAATTAACCTTTTCATATTACCTCGTGCCACAAATAAGTGATGTACTTTACAACTGAGTGATACACTGCATACTACATTTGAGTGACTCTTTGCTCAGCCTTTTAAGTTGAGATGCTCAAAGCCTGAGTTTGTGAATTTCCCATTACACACGGTATAGTGTATGAATGTGTAAAAAACATTTTTTTCTTGTTTGACACTGATACTTTTAGCCGTTTATTGGAGATTTTTTTCACATTTTCAAAATTATCCCAAAAATGATGCATCTACAAGGAATGATATTACTCGTATATATATATACGAGCAGTCAGAGGGAATGTTAAATAAAAGAGCTGTGCATTGTGAAAAGGTTAATGAATCGAACTCAGCTGCTGGATTGTCATTGTTGTATCTGGTGAAATTGAATGTCTGACAACACCAGCTCTCTTTTCAATAACTATATACTGTGCATTTCATTCTTTTCAAGACCATTAGGCTTAGATTTGAATACTTCATTTATTTTGTGATTGATTTGCATGTAATTTTTCTTTTAAGTACAAATCTAGATAAAACCACCATTTTTCTCCTGTTTATGTAATTTGCACAGTCTTTTTTTCATTTCAAACTGAAGAATTGCTCATAAAAGATGCATGCAGAAATAGAATATCTATACTAATAAAAGTGAAACCTTACGACAATTGCAGCGCGCCTTTCGCTACTCCTCTGTTAATGCTGATTCGGTGGCCCTCAGATTTTATACAGCGCTTAGTATAGGCTGTCGTTGTGTCACCGGCACAGAAAATAAAAAAATAATTAATAACTCGCAGAATGTTTGTATTAGTTGCTAGGTTGCGACACATTGGCGTTCAGTCTATTTTTTTGGCAAATTAATGTCATTGAGTTTGGTTCCGGTACCTGTATGACACTCACAAAACAACTTCCGATTAGGGCTGGTTTGAACGATGAGACTGAGTTAGACTATCAAATATGAAACTTTGTGTGTTCTCAATGTGCCTAGGCTAGGAAAAAGAAAGGGTCTGGAATTGGGAGATTCACGCTGCAGGGCCAAAAGTACAGGTTTGTATTCTCAATATGGCTAGGAAAATATTATAATATTCCTTTTCCATTAACACATGACGTTATCACTTCCTGCGATGTGCAAACAAACTAACCTGTGCGCAAATCATAGCCATTTGACGGATGCTGGCGGGACGCGCAGGACGTCAACGCGCATAGGGAGAGCAGTAAAAGGTATCTAAAAACAAACAAACAAAAATTAGATAAAGCTAAAGGAACAGGCAAAATGAAGCAGGTCCATAATGGTCACCCAGAACTGAAACTAATAAATCGATTTATCCTAGGCAGGGCCGGGAACTCAGCTAGTATATCATAAAGAGAAGGATTTTCCATCAACTATTGAATTTCAGAACCCAGGGTCGAGAGCTGGTTTTGCACTATATTATTGAGAGAAAACGTATGGATGACTTGGTCAGCAGCATACATGACGGGCGTATGAAAGAACAAAAGGTCAGTTCTTATCTCTGTGCTTTTCAAGATATCCTTTACCAGTCATTCAATCCTGGCAAACCTACTGACAACTACCATGAATGTGTAGAGGTCTTTTCTTTGTGGGAGACCAATGCACCAGGCATTTGCCCCTCAACTGCCAACTAGCACTGTGCTTAAAATGTTTAAATATAAGTTAATCAAACCTTTTTGTTTTTTTTTTCTCTCTCTCTCTCTCTCTCTTTGACCAGGAATACAGACTTGCATTTTTTTTTGTAAACATATGTTTATCATTCCCACAGTTTCGCTTGAAACACTGTGGCCTAAGTGAACCTATCATTCTCATTGAGGAATATGGATCGATTCAGAATTTCAGCATCTCTGAGGAGACCATCAAACAGTCCATTGTAAACTCACGGGTAAGAACAAAAATACTGTTTTTTACATTTTTTCTATAACCATGGGGGAAAAAATTACTTTGGTGCCCACTGGTCTCAGCCATATCAAGTGACCAGATTGCTAATCCTGGTGTCTGTTGATTCATTATGGCAAAAATTATATAGCTATAATGCATTTAAAAAATTCACATTTTAATGTTTAACTGATGTGTTAACATGACTGCATTTTGTATGGTTCAGTTTGCATAAAAGAAATTACATTTTACATAGCTGCGTGCAGCCTCTTTTTCTGTAATTGTTGAAGCAGTATTGAATTGCACAAAGTTTTTTGCATAACATAGGCATGGCAAAAATCGAGGCACAGATGGATGTTCATTACTTGTGTCTAGGGAAATGTGTAATTTTATGAAATCTACTTTGTGCCTTTTGATAAAGTTTATGTCTGGTGAGAATTTTTTTCATTTTTTTCCAGATTATTGATGGCTTCAAGATTAAACACTGCAACTCTTTGAAGGACGCAGTATCGTATTTGGCAGTAATGACTCGCTTTTTAAACCAGTACTACAAGGTAAGTAAACTTCAAGGGAGTCCAAGGTAGATTGATATGGGGAGATCAAACCATTTTTTTAAGTTGCCTGGCTTCTGTTTAAATAATTAAAAGTGTACTGTCAGTGTTTCTCAATTGACAGAATCATTCTCCAATTTTGTTTGTCCTCCTCCTTTTATTTGAAATAACGTACAGCATCAGTGCAGCTGTATTTTAGTAATCAGTAACATCCAAATATGGGTACTGCTTAAAAGCGTTATGACAGAATAAATTCAGAAGGGCAAATCCATGAAAAGTAGGCATTCATTTGAAAGAGTAAATTTACTCATGCCCCTTTGAAGTGGATGATTTTTTTTTTCAAGTCCTTTGACATTGTAATCCCTGCACACGTACTGCACTCATTGTTTGTATTTATTACTTTTTAAATTTTGTGCAAGTGGGAATTTAATGGACTAAGAACAATCATTGCTACTGTGATATAAAGAACAAACAACTCCCATGCTGGTGTCTTGCATAATTTGATGCTCAGTTTATTCGCTGGTCAAAATAATTTTGTCCACTGAAGAGGTTTGCTCAGTCAAGACATAGTAGAATTTGTAACTAACTGTATTTTGGACTTTCACAGAACAAAACTCTTCATGCTGTGTCTTTAGACGATCACAGAAAGCTGAAAGGTCAGCAGCTGCTTGAGGACAGAGAACATTATCTGATGCCATTTGAAACTTTCAATGAAGCATCAGTCAAGCACAAGGTTGGTGATTGACCAGGAATAAGATGTAACTATACAAAATGATTTTGGTTTTTTTCCATCAGAAAGGGGGACACAACCTGAAAAGATCTCCTAAAGAGCAGGCACATGGTGATGATAATCTCAAAAGTGCATTATTAATGAGTAAAATTCATTTTTCAGTCATGAATATCTACAGTTCCTCCATAAAAGGGAGGTTTGAAAAAAGTTATACCATTATGTGGGTGGTGCGAGCCTTGCTTTTCTGCCATCACACTCATGATTTAATTAAGAAGTGATTGGACCAAATGTTCCAAAGGCAGGTCATGCTTGGGTTTGATGTCATTTAATTGGACCATTTTCATGAGGACTGAACTAGCCAACTGATTATCAGAGGCCACAGAACCTGAATCGTGCCTATGAGAATCGACTTTGTCCATGTTATTGTTGATTACCACCATGCATGTGCCCATGTTTGAACGACTTTTTACTCTGGGACATGAAAATGAAATGAGCACAGTCCCATTTTAATTCATGCCAAAATGAAAAATGACTTAGGATGTTAGGAAGAACTTGATATATAATCATTCTTTCACTGTTAGTTTGTTTTTTTTTTACTGTTACAAATCAGATTAAATTGAAAATGAAGGGTTGGAGGAATGTCATTTAGATGTGACTATTTGTATTTGTATTTTTGTATTTTGTATACTTCTTTAATCCCATTTGGGAAATTTGCCTTTGTGCCATTGCAGCCCAGTTACAACTGGCGCAGACACATTGTTGCCACAGTGCAGCACCAGTCAGCGGATTTGGGGGGGTGAGGATGAGGAGGGTAGGGGTGAATTTTATTTAATTTTTGCCCAGGCAGCATCCTGTCCGACCTGCTTTTTTCGATTTCCAACTGCCAAGTCATATCTGCATCGTGTATAAACGATGGACCGTATGCAGATTATGCGTTTCACTATAAAAGTTAGCATGATATCTTAATCTCAGAATTGTGTGTGAAAGTAAAGATATGTGAGGGAAAACCCAATTTGATTGAAATACCTGTGTCTAATGACGAGTCAAAGTTGGTTGATGATTCAGCATTCTTAGGCACGGTTCTTTGGCAATGATTTGTCATAATGGTCCTTCGGTGGGGGGAGCTTATAAGCAAGAGAATTGCATGTCTAAGTAGGAAGATCATAGAGTAGATAGCAAAACAGACCTGTAAAATTTCCGACTATAGTCGGATTTCCAACTATTTTATCACGCCCAAAAAAAAGTCGCCTCTGATTTCCGACAATTTTGGTTTGAGTAAAAATTTCCGACAAAAAAAAATTTTTTTTCCGACCCGATCTTAGACAACGTCGTTTTTCCGATGCGGTACTTAATAATAAACAGGTGAATGTTGGAAATATAAGTACTCAAATGCCCATGTATTCTTGCTGCACTGCTACGGTACCGCAAAAATTTCAGATTATTTACAGATCTGGCAAAAGATCGTAGACTGGGATCAGGAAGGAAAATGGAAGTCTCGTAATTCCATCATCACTGCCATTGTACAATCAAAAAAATATATAAATAAAATGTAGTAAGTAAGCAATCAAGAGTCCTGTGAGTTGAGCTGTCTATGGAACAGTTATTTCAAATTGTTGGCTTGTTGAAAGAGGAATTTTCCTGTTGTTTGACATAACTTGCATGCACATCACATTGAATTCATAACAATTACCTTGTTGATATGAAATGAGACTTGAATGGAACATCCAACTGAGAAAGCATGAATGGAAATTTTAACTCACTTTGAATTTAATAATAATAGCAACTAAAGTGGAAAAGAGTGTGTTTATAGAACCATGTCTTGTGTTCCAGTGTTGATAAAAGGTTAAAGGATGTTAAAATCTCATTTACCTACAAACTGAAGGTACCGTAATACTGTTTGTTGATGTTGCCAGTGTTATGCTTGTCCTAAATAGTTTTTTTTGGAGCTATTTCATTTTCATAAACTCCACTCTTGTTCTTCCTTAGGATCTGACAGTAAAGGAAATTTTTGCAAAACAACTGATACAAATTCCAGGTGTGTCTGCTGACAGAGCCCGGGCAATTACTAATGTTTATCCATCAATCACAGCGTGAGTTTGACTTTCTTTATCTATCACTCTGGTCTATATCACTATAATCAGAAACAAACATCCACTGATGGGCTTGCAGATTAAGATTGATACATCACACCTCACCAATCTGACAAAATATGAATAGTTTGAGTACACCAAGTGTGCTGTTTGTATCATGTATGAGTGCATGTAAATGAGTATTTGAATATTTCAGCAGTGGCTCTGTTTTTTTTGGCTAGATATTCACGTTAAGAGGATGAGATATGGTGTACAAATTAATTGTACTAGAGAAAGATGTATGCCATGAAATTGTATTACATAGTATTTGCAGGAAATGTGTTCCACTAGTTCAGGGTATTTATGTCATCTAAAGATAGAATTTCGTGAAAGTGTATAGCCAAAATTTTTATTGCTTGGGTTGTTTTAAACAGGAAGTAAAAGGTTTTTATTATCTCATGTTCACGAAGAATGCAGAAGAAGAAGATTATCTCATGTGTACAAGGTAATAAGGAAAGAGGATCAAGTGGTCATTTAAAGTAATTGAAAAAGTTAAATTCTTATTTTGAAGTCACTCTATTCATTGCGCAAATATTTTTAGTTCTTGGATTGGTGAAAGAAATCTTTAATTACCCCCAATGTGGTGTATAACCAGATATTTCAAACACATTCATATTATTATTATATGTGCATGGTATTTGAAATTTGTCATGTTTGTCAACTGAGAATAACAACAGAATTCAATCGGAGTGGATGAATTTTTAAGTAAATTCTGACTATGTAAAATTAGGTTGTCAACAAAAGAGATAAAACAAAATGTGTGTGCATATAATTTTATGATTGTTGTTTAATCAGTATTTCATTTCATACTACTTCATTATGGTTTTAGACTGATGGAAGCCTACAGAAAATGTGTCAGTGAAAAGGACAAGGAAAAATTGGTGGCTGGAATCAAATGTGGCAAGAAAGAAAGGTTTGTTGATCATCATTCATATTTAAGTTAATACAACAGAAGATAAAGGACAAAAATGGTGTTGAAATATGTTGTACAAAATATCCATAAAAAATGAAACTGTTTTAGACCAATACTCAAATCATAAATAATGTCACATAGATACTGGTGGTATTTCTTAACCCTCGTCCTGTGGTGGCCAATATTGTGGCCTACATACTGCAAACCGGGTCCAGCGGGAGGCCAATATTTTGTATGGCGGCAGCACTGCTCCTCGTGTATTGTTTATTCGGTTGCCGCGCTTATCGTTTTTTTTTCACGTGTTTTTTTTCCACACTATTTTCGCGTTTATGTATCCTGTTACCCCTACTATATCTAACAAAATGGTATCGTCTGATTACGTTTAGCACGATGCAACTATTTGTAACTATTCATCGTACTCATGTAATAGTACTGACGGTCTGAAGTTCGAACTGGGGAAAATCTTAGGGAAACTTTTACTTTGATGCTGGTTGTCGTCTACATGTGAAATGAGAAGAAAGGGGTCATGTGCGGATTTGAGAAGCCGTTCTATGTGTAAAATTATGAATTCCGATGTAATACTAGGGCATGCTGCATAAGGGCGTCTGTTTTAGGTTTTTCATCAAGGAAAACTGGGAGAAAATGACTGACTTTGTTGCTGGTCGTTGTCTTTATTTGATGTGGTAATTAGAGAGATATTGTGTTGCTTTGATTAAACCGCGTTTCAGTACATGTATGTACTCTACGAGCTGGAAATCAAATCTCTTGCTAAAACTAACAACATCATAGTACGTGGAAGCTTTACATAGTAGAGGAGGGAAAAGGCAATGTCATGATACATATGGTTAGTAAATTAAGCGACTGGCTTACAAAATAATTTGTTGACCTGAATGACTTGACTTAGGGACAGAAAAAGCGTAGAGGTCTTGGGAAAATGATAAAATGTGTATTGAACGGCATGTAAATGCAGAAAATTCTTGATTTTTGGCCTTCCATTTAACAACAGAACTTACTGCATATCATCACAAGTACTCTATCCAAGTATCATAGGGGTCACTTACGATTTATTCACCACTATTGTTGTAATTGCGTTCTAAAGTAAACACGATACACGTGTTCAGAGGAACCAGATTGACCCGACCGCCAAGGTTATCGGCAACACGCGAACGATCGACTGACTGGCTGCTGGCTATCCCCGCACGGGGCGTTAGGTGGACGGGTTCATTCAACGTGGGACGAGGGTTAAAATAAGATGGCATATTTCCAGAAGCCACCACTGTATTGCCGTAAATGCACCGTTTAGGTGTACATGTGAAAGTCTGTATTTGTGTTTCCTGAATTTCTGTTTGTCTAGTTTTCCTCTAACTTTCATTTGTTTTCTTTGTTCCATTGGCGCCATTTTTCATTTCTCTATTTCCAAAGATTTAAAGCAACTGGCACTGAATGAATGATTTAACTTGTCATTTCAGGAACTTAGGTATTGCAATCAGCAGAATGTTGTGTCTACTTTACACACAGACGGGCAGTTTGTCGTGACACCAGCTGACTGTTCTTATATTAAGTGCTTATCTTTATTGTACCTTTGAGTTTTTTGCATGAGAAATAATTAAAATGATTGTTGGCAGTGGAAGTTAATTATTTTGCTGCTTTAAATTTTTTAATTTTTTTTGTGCAATTAACACTGTACGAGTGTACATAAAATGCCATGCACAGTTAAAACAATTGGTAGATGTTTATTTTATTTTACATATATACACATGTACAGCACAATTTTTTTGTGTGCCAAGGGGAAGGGAAAATGTCAAAGTGCTTTTTCAGTTATATAAAAGACATTGAAATGTCACCAGTCTTATGGGCTGCCAAGTAAAATAAATGAATCTGTGAGAAATACATCATTTCTTAACTGTGTCTTCAATACTGCAGTTGTGAATGTAATGGATGTCTGGGTAAGAATGCAGGAGTGGCACATCTTGACAGTGGTAAATTCACTCAGGTGAATCCATCACTGGACCATTTGACTAGTATCGCTGTGTGCACTGATTACCTGTGCTGGTCTGTCTGCACACCAGGTGTACCTATGCCTGATTACCTGTACATGCCTTTGTCTTCTAGTAATATGTCCTTCTGTCTGACTGCCCACAAAGTACTGTACTAAATGTATTCATTTTTTGTTTACTACTTTTGACCTTTACCTTTTACCTCCTAATCTGTATTAGGTATAATTATGTACCATTGTTTCTCTGTCACTGCATGTATGCAACTTAAAACCATAAACCTATGCAAAATTCATGCAACATTCATGTAATCTGCTGTTTGAGATTTTCTCTCTCCCTCTCTCTTTCTCTCACATGCACACAAATACACACAAACGCAGATAATCATTATTTTATCTCAACAACCAGCTACAGTTATACATGTACCTCGGGCAATGATACTGTGGTCTGCCGTAATACATGCACACTTACCCATGTATGCCCACCTCACACATTATTGCCCAGCAGGAAACAAAAGCAAACATTAATTGCCACGTGATGGTACTTGCACGCCCAGTAGGGCATTATCATGAACACGGATATCCTAGGAGCGGTGAATCCCCACTTCTGACGTAGCACTTCGCAGTGCTTTTGTCGAGCGAGAATGTTTACCTAATTTTTTGTTTGTTTCTTTCTTTCTGACATAAGAATCCTAGAGTGAAGTTACACGGCATAAGTTATGAAGTAAGATAGGCTATGTATAGATACACGTCCATTTCAATTCGGGCAACCAAATTAACAGAATGTCTGATTTTTTTGGAAGACTAATTTTACCAGATCATTGAATTAGTTAATTTCACAGCAGATCCAGTATAAGGAGTGAAACAGAACGAGGCTGGTATGGGCGCCAGACTGGTGGCTCGCCGCCCATAAATTATGCATCACATTAATACATTTATAACACTACTAACTGCCGATATCGCCTCGGTGTGGGTTGTGAGTAGTATTTTAGTTTGATGCATAATAATTAGGTGGTGAGCCACCAGTGTGGACACTATGCCAGGTTTGGTCTGGGTTGCCCCTTATGGAGCAATAATGAAGCCTCCAATCCGACTCCCCGCTCAGATAATTTATCACGTGAAGTCAGATTCAACATAACTGCTGTGTAACCAAGCTGTGTTTGTGTAATACCAACATCTGTCGTATTATTGGTGGGCCTTCTTCATCCAAATGCTGGTTGTTTTGTTTTCCTGTTGAGCATGATTGAGTGATTGAGCTATCCGTTGAGCTGTTGTTGAAAAGTTTTTGTTCCTTTGTATTAATTGTTGTGGAAACGTTTTGTTGCCTTGTTTGCTATGGAAAAGTTTGTCACCTTGTTATTACATGTATTATTATTAGCATTAGGCCTACTATTTGAGCTACATGCATAATAATTATGCTGGACGTCCCAATGTGGGTTGACAATACAAAATTAGATAGTCTTTTTCTTTTATTTTTTTGTTTGTGTGTGTATGCAAATGAACCTTGGTTATGTCAGCAAGCATGTTTCCCGAGTCTGCACTTGGAATTTATAGGTCTTATCGCGGTCGTTGAAGTACTTGAAGGGGATAAGGAACGGTAGGTAGCATAGGCCGGTACATGTATCAGGAAGAATCGAAGGTGATGACGAACTTTAGACATTAGCCTAGTTGGCACGTGGGTTTGTCGGTAAGAATGACAGCATTAAAATTTTCATTGTCTATTTAAGGTGAAATTCAGCGGTCTTATTTGTCACATGGGGGGGGGGGGGGGGGTTGATGACAGTACTCAGACACTGGTGTTAGTCATACTGATAGGTCCTCGTGGAAAATTGTAGGCCTATACAAAAACAAACCTGTCAGCTGTCCAATTTCCCAAGGTATTGGAAACTGTAAATAACCGGCAGAAACGGCTTTCCTTCAAATGAAAGAAAAATTATTTAACATCCACTGACACGAATATTTGTATTATAACTCCTGAGTGTCTGCAAGTATGGTTTTGATGAACGGGTCATGTCTAGATACTAGATTTTTGTTCACACTTTACCGTTTCTAGACTTTGTCCGCAAACCGCGCGGATCCACTTACTGTGTATGTAATATTAAACCCTCAATGGTGCTTGTACTGTCTTGTCATTCCTTTGTTTGATCGGCGGCGTTATCCACCATCGCACATCATCATTATCCCCTCCCCCTCCCTTACACTGCGGGACGACAAAACATCGCGCTCACTGAAACTGGATCAACAGCTCCTCATCTGACAATTTGCAATCCACATTCAAAGTTCGCAAAAAGGACCCGTCGAACTGCCATGGTTCGGTTGCCAGCTCAGAAAATGAGAACATATTCATGTAGGCTATCTGGTTGCCCGGCCGGCTTGACTAGCTCATTAGCATTCAGGATTTTGAGAACTAGCCCTGTGCAGCAATCGCATTGTCAGCATCTAACCTAGTACCTACAGCACACTGCAGATGTCGTGCCACCAGTGGACAGACTCATAACTCCCTCAATCCCATTAAAAGTATCTCGTTTGTCTTCTCTCAAGTCACCACATTTATCTGAAGGAAACGCTTGACCACGGCGCGGAAAAATGAGCTTTACATGACCTACATTCCGTTTCTGAATGAAACAGTCGCGCACACGTACGGCATGTTCTCTCTTCCAGTTTGCCTTTGAGCTGCTGCAGTTGTCAAATCACAAATGTATTCATTTATTTACTTATTGATTTACTGACTTTGTTCATGCTATTTACAAACAGCAGACTACTATATCTGAGGATGGGCACTGTTTATAATGTGTTTGTGTGCGCTGGCGCGCGCGAACGCTTTGAGGGTTGGGGTGGGGAGAGTGGTTCTTCTTCTTCCTATTGGGTTGTTTGTGCTGAATTGGCGTACAAATTTGTATTTGTATTTGTATACTTCTTTAATCCCATTTGGGAAATTTGCCTTTGTGCCATTGGAGCCCAGTTACAACTGTAGCAGACACGTCGTCGCCATAGTGCAGCGCCGGTCGGCAGTTGTTTTTTGTTGGGTTGTTTTTTTGGGGGGGGGGGAGATGAGGGAGGGGGGGGGGGAATGGTAGGAATGAAATTTTATTGAATTTTGCCCGGGCAGCGACCTGTTCGGCCTGCTCTTTACGATTTCCAACTGCCAAGGTACTTTAACGTGCACACGCGCCCTCCGAATTTTTTCGTCCTTATCCGAGAAGACTAGGTACTCGATCCTACCCCCCAATAGGATCAGGGACACGAAAATATGAGAAAAATCCCAAACTTCCAACATGCCTACACCTGCCGGGTTTTGAACCCAGGACCCTTGGCATGGGAGGCGAGCATCTTGCCTCTAGACCACCATGTCCCCTTGCATACTCAGAAATGCACACGACACAAAAACTCACTGCTTTCAGAGTTCAGTTATATCCAGGAATATTGGTCTTTTCCTCCAGCTAGATTTTTGCCCATTTCCACTGGGAGGAAGAGAGAAGGGGGGGGGGGTCACAAGGGCGGTTCATTGGCCTATTATAGAGTTACATGTACATGTAGTATGTCCATTGGGCGGTTACCCCGGGTGCAAAATTCAGAGGGTCGTAAAATTTCGAAAGAAAAAAAACAATAGAGTACATGTAGTAATAATAAATTGGGCAGCGTGGTCAGCAAAGATGGGGGGACAGACGAAGACATCAAGTGCCGAATCAACAAAGCAAGATACGCCTACAATACCCTGCGCCTAAGCTGGAGATCAACAGCCCTCTCACTCCACAACAAGATCCAGATATTCAACACCAATGTGAAGTCTGTCCTACTGTTATTATTTCGGTTCCCAAACATGGGGGTTGACAAAAATCTACACTAAAAAGCTGCAGACGTTCACTAATCGATGTCTCAGAAACATCCTTCACATCAGGTGGCATCTCCAACGAAGAACTGTGGGACAGGATGAGACAAGCCCCAATTGAAACTGAGATTTAAAAGAAACGGAAATGGGGATGGATCGGCCACACGTTACGAAAGTCTGAATCCAACACCACCAGGCAGGCTCTGGTCTGGAACCCACAAGGAAAGCGGAAAGTGCGTCGACCAAAACAGTCTTGGCGCGGGAGTATCGATGCGGAGGTGAAGGCAGCCGGAATGACATGGACCGAGCTGGGGAGGACCTGCCAGAACCGCGTGCGTTGGAGGAGTGTTGTTGCGGCCCTGTGTTCCCCAAGGAATCAAGAGGCTTAAAGAAGAAGATAATTAATAATAAATTAGAAATACGATGCCCCCCCCCTCCACACACACACACACACAAAATCTCACGATGTTCGAACAATCATTCTATACAGTTTTTCAACATGATGGGGCAAATTAAGATTGCCATGTGCTAACAGTCCACGGGTCAAGGCCGGCGCAACACGCCCCAGGCGCTGGCAATCCACGCTACGCCACTGGAGGAAGAGAGAGAGGCTGGGGAGGGGGGGGGGTGAGAGTACTGTTGGCAATCATGATTTAATATCTTAATCTCCTTGGTGACAAAAAGCTTGATACCAGCTTCATCACTTCAAGAAAACAATCCATTAACGTGGTTTTAAGGCCCAACAGAGTGAGATACGTCAGTTCTCCCTTGCGCGCATTGGTCTCTTTTATTACATAGTTTTGTGTTGTAACCAGTTGCTTGTTCACATTAAGAGGGAGGCCACTGCCAATGGTCGTATCATCAATGCTTTAATCTGTGGTCATATGAGGATTTATGACCTGCAATTAAATTGCCCATTACATACGGCATAAAATGTCCGGTCCCAGAAGTGTTAGTTCCCCTTGTTTTACAACCACAGTCGTCCCCACGCGTACACTTCACTTTTGCCTCCGCCTTGCGCGTTCTATTATACCCGTAAGTCCCAGCCACCGTCTGCAGTATACCCGGCCTGATGCTTTGAAATATGCCGTCGAGATTCAGCCCAGACCTGTAACTGAACAAACTCGAGTTTGTCTTCCTTGGATTGTTGCCGTGAATGCAAAACTAAAATTTGCGCAGACCCTACTACTTGTGTCATGAAAGACTGTAGCGGTGAGTAGGCCTTCTACAGCGAACAGTATACTTTATAATCTCTAATAACTGCGAATTATAGTATTTAAATTTTTAGTATATTTGTTTGAACTAACATGATAAACTGTTACCAAATAACACGATCCAACAGGTTCCCTTGCCAAATTAACATCAAAAAGGATATTAAAAAATACAGACAGTGAAAAAATTGGGAATCTGCTCCATTGTTAATGGAAATTGGGTATACGCTATGATTTTTGTTTTTTTTGGGGGGTCACGTTTGGGCCTTAAAGGAAATATAACAGGCCTATTTCAAGTTTTTCATGTTAATGGCATCAGTTGGTGTACAAATTAGTTTAATCCAGTAGGTAATGTCTAACTCGTCCCTTTTTTTTTTTTTCCCACATTTTCCATGACTAGTTCGAGTAATTTACAAATCAAGTTTATTTTGCTAACGTTAGATTGACTAAAACTGTTGCATTCCTGTGTCCCAGTGGCTGTTTGCACCCAAACTGAAAAATTGAAATGTCAAAGAACTATCCCGTGGTCACCATCGCTGGAGAGCCTCCAGGTTCATGACCTGGGGTGAGTGGGGGAGCAGCCGCTAGATAGCCAGGAAGGCAGGGGCCAAAACACTTGTTTGACGGAAGTTCTTTCCTTCTGAAGATTTTTTTGTAAAATTTGCTCTACCCAGGGTTTCATTTGGTGGAGGGGGGGGGGGGTGAAGCAGTCCGACACTCATATGTCGGTACTGAGAAAGAATAAATGCGTTTTAGTCCAGGTCTAGAAATCATCTTCTGGGTCTTTCTACTCATTAAAAAACAACCAAGCCAGAATAGACATTTTGCACACTTCATGTACCGTACTGACACGCTGTAGTGTCGTCAGCTCCCCGAAACACCTGTTTTGCAGAAATTGTACTGATGGAAAGCAAAAGTGAGATGCGCGTCTTTCTTCAATCCCATACATATCGATGTGTGTCTGTGCTATGACATGATAGGTCATTATTGAAAACATATTTACGTCTGCATTGTATATTCATGTTCATGTAGGGCTGTGCTTCCACACTCGTGGTTTCATGTTCAAACGAATAGTCCATTGTTGCACTCCATTATCTTTTGAAAAAAAAAAAAAAGTTCCCAATGAAAAAAAACAACAAAAATTGTCGACGAATGTTTTCCGCGCACACCTCTTTGATCGTTAACTTTCAATCAACTTGGGGTGACAACGTTTTAGCACCTCTCAATGTCATCTGCACGGGAATCTCTCGTTAGCGAGTGACTTGACTTGCAAATTTTGCAACGAAATAGCCCATGTAAAGTAACACAAGTTTAGTTGTCTCGGTATTGTAAGAAGAGATCCGCCTCATTTCGCCGAAGTCGATATTGCTAAACATGAAGTATGGGTCGATTTCGCTGGTACATATCAAGGATACATTGAAATAACGTTTGCATTTTCAGTCTGAGCTGAACGGTACTGCATAGGCTAAATACCGTGACTTTACTCGTTCTCGTAATGGTCTGGCAAATATCACATAACTGTTTTTAGGGGGCATAAATTACAATAGTTACTTTTTAGGTGCGATATTGCCACCTGCTGTGGGTGACCTCTCAGAGTATAATTATTACTAATTGTTCATGTCGATTTATTACTGGTATTTAATGAGCAGGCACATTCAATATTATAATGTATTGGCACTGTAGAATCTTATCTAATTAGGCTATACGAATGTTCTCTACTGCAATCACTGGCGGACATTCTTATATATTTTATGTGACTGAAGTCATCGGCCTTTCAAACAATTACCAACAACAGCCTGTCATGCACCAGCAAACTGCAATTTCTACCTGTGGTATTTTAAAAAAAATTCTGTTTTATTATTGTTTTATGCGAGGCATCTTTTTTGTAACCAGGAGAATGTAACACACGGTCTAAAACCACCACTTGGAAGCAATAGCCACAACGTATTGAGGGTTGGTACCCAGAATGTTTTATGTCCAAAATCGTCGGTCAAATTGATAAAAACCAGTTTGAAATTTGTAACCTTAATGAAAACAGAAATAACTGCAAGAACTTCAACACGGTCATATGAATAGTTTTATTGGGCTATGAAATAAAGTCACACACCTTGTGTCTTGGATATCTACAGGCATTTAAGAACACTGAATAAAACTGGACATAACACATTCTGGTTGATAATCCTCGATATAAGCCATTTATAATATTTTTCACTCCATTTTTAGAACCAACAGACGAGCACGTGGCCAGGTGTATCAGACGAGCGACGCCATCAGAAATCAGACGTCAACCAGAGTATCAGTATATCGTGTCGCGGACACCCGTACCTGAAGGCATCTTGCTGCAATCTCCTTGGCCACGAGGAAATACTTCAGAAAACCTTGCTTCGACGCAGTTTGCGCGCGTGCGACAGCCAAGCAGCTCTTCTGTTTCTATTCACAACACTTACGACAAAGGTCTTCGTCTCTGCGGAACCCGTCTATGTCGATCTGTTCTAGACTTAGAAAACGAGCTCAAGCTTATCGCCCGACCAGTAATCTAACAGGCCATTGTAATTCGGAGGTCACCAGTGTTTTGGGCGACCAAGAGAATATTACGGCCGACGGTGACGGACAACAAACTCTTGACAAGACATATGAAAGTCGCACCAGTGAAAAGCAGAACTTTAATGCACTTAAAGAGCATCAAGATTATCTGAAGGCTATTGGGTTGGATTTACCAGGCAGTGGAATCTGAAGCCCAGAAATGCAAAGTGGTGAAACACATAAGGCTGGGCGATTTTTGCATGAAGAGAAGCAACAAGATGAGATCTGTTCTGTCCCCAGCATTCCAACAGAAATAGAAAAACTATCATTGTATCTCCACTCTTGTCAAATCAAGGGCAATGCTGATTTGCCTGTAGACAAACTGAACGACGAGGGAAATTGTTATCGTGTGGAACCCTCACATACATGTAAGATTGGTGTTCAATTTATTTCTACTGATGACACTTCTCGCATGTCTTCTGAGCGCAAACAGCCCAACTGCCTTTTGAAGACAATCCTCCATGATCTATCGGAAGAAGGCGACAGCGCAAGAATTCATATCAACAATAAAGATGACGTCAACTCACACGGTAAAGTTAAATCCAGTCCCGCCTTTGGCGACAACAGGACAGGAAGCACGGCAAGCGCTAAACTGAGAAAGCCGCCGAGACATGCCAAAAATAAAGAAAGTCACTGTGTGGGAGCAGAATGTACAGCAATTCATGATCCATGTGAAGCCGAACCCAAGCGTAATATTTCGCCGTGTTCCCGTCATCAGCCCCAGCGAAGCAAGTCACAATTTGATGCCAAGCTGGAGAAATCTAACGTTTATCTCCACGCACGCAGCCGCATATTTACCAGAGCAAGCCAGTACATGTCGCACCCCAAACAAGGACTAACGTTGCTAAATGTTCATTACTCACAGACAAACACAGCACATAATGACAGAATAATCTTGACCGATTTATTGAAGTCAGCCCATGTTAAGACTGCCATCATAGGAGAAAATGTGTTCAATCTGGAGAGAAGATTATACAAGAAACGCCAAGATCCTGCGCGAACTACAACTTTCTACGACCGTTTCCTTCCGAAACCTGCAAATCCTGGCCGACGGAACGTAGGCAGCGCACGTGCACGACCCAAACCTGCACGAACTGTTGCTGATAAAAAGCAAGAGAGGAAGAAGAGAATCAGTCGTAAAAACGAGGAGATAGAGCTTGGTTACACGCCAAGGGCATGGTCATTGACCCCAGTCGATGCAGAGGACATTGATCACATGTTGGATACCTGTCGCTATTTACGCGTTGATAGTAGCAGACAACCACGCCTGTACGGAACAGCATGGAGTTATGCACGGAATAGATAAAATACATGTAGAAGATTGGGAAATTACTGCCGAGGACATGGTCACTGGGATTACGGAGCTAATCTGGGCAATTGCACAACGAAGACTGACAAACAATATGTAGCCTTAGTGAACACAGGACTGTAGGCTACTTCATTCTGCACCACTAACAAAGCAACTTAAACTTTTCTTCCAACAGCTCGCACGGTCTTTGATGAAACAGCAGCGGAACAAAGCTGAAAGGGTCCTCATACCAGGGCTACTCATCTGATATATCCAACATAAGCTTCTACACAAGGACCACTTTATTTTGTAAATTCAAACTTCGCGTTTCACCCGCTTAAATCCCTATTGTTTGATGTTGACGACGAAGTACGCGGAGTAAATAATCCTTATTATCATTATTTTAACAGCATGCATTACCAGAACAGTTTCACGTCAAATGAACCGAGGCTAGCTTAACGTTCTGCCGTTCTTGTGCGTGCTTGCGGTGTGTGTGTCTGTGTGGCCGAGCGAATAGGTGGGTGGTTGAGAGAGAGAGAGAGAGAGAGAGCGAGAGAGAGAGAGAGATGGGGAGAGAGAGAGATAGAAGAGAGAGAGAGTGAGAGAGAGAGGAAGAGAGAAAGAGAGGGGGGGGGGTACAATTTAAAGTTGGAGTTGTATTGTAACTATGCCTCTTGGCAGAGAAAGGGAGAATTTAACATAATTTGTGACCCAACAATTTAAATGAATCAGAAGAAAGAGAAAATTACCTATTTTGAGACCTGCCTCTTTTAAATAAAAAACGAGTCCACATATTAAGTCTATCATAAAATGTCTGCTTTTATGTTTATTTTGTCATGGGACACGCATTACTTTATAAACCCTGAAGCTGATACGATGCAACTAAAATAGTGTGACATTTCGGCAGGTTCGATGTCATTTATAATGCATGTAATTTTTCTGCAATCATACCATTGCGTTGAATATTTTGAACATGGGATAAAAATATGATAGAAATGTAATGAGATCGTAGATATACACTACTAAACGGGTGAGATGCAGCTTTACTTGGAATTGCAACGCAAGCGTTACGTATAATTTCCTCGCTTTCATATTTTAATCGCTTTGAAAATATTTCAGTCGTTGTCAATACCTATCAGCTGCGTTGAAGCTGAACATATATCTCACATCATGAAATTCCTGCCTTGAATTATTTTCATACTCCTGGTCACATGACTGTATTCACAAACCTGTGCTACACTGAAACGTGCAGTGAACTCCCATCAAAATAATAATCATCCCTGACCGTCTGTAAGATTATAGTGTATACTACTTGCATACAAGGCACGCAAACAAGGAATCTGAGGGCAGGTTGATATCACCGCCACACTCAATAGTCTACGATCTGCTGAGTCGTCGAACAGGGATATTATTATATCCTTTCAAGGCATTTAACAATAGAATGGCAGTTACAGAAGACGGAGCCCCCGAACTTCTCGATCAGGACTTGAGGACTGCTGGCGAAACAGTAGGTCTTTATTATCATATATAAATATATTATTTCCTCTAAAAGTAAAAGAATGGGAAGGAGTACCATATGAGTTACACAACTTTAGTCGGGCACAATTTTCCTGTACTGAATGTTAATCGCCGAGCCACGCATTTACTACAAAAACATCCACCTAGAAGACTAAAGGTCGAGACAGAGTAGACCCACACTCACAATTCACACTACTTCCACATTTTATGTGGTTGAACCGTGAAACGGATGTGATGTGAGATCTCAAGCAGAGTGAGTTCACAAGCCGTTCTCACTGGCCCGTCTCGAGACTCGTATTATGTTCTGACACGGCTCATTTCCGTTCAAGATGCCGTCAACAGTAATGTCGGTGTTTCTTGTTTGAGACTCATGATGCTTTATTGGCTCAAGAGAAGGAACGCTTACAGAAGAAGATATTGGGTCCACAGCATTTTCAAAAGAAGACTAATGTATGGATAAAATGCCACCACCTTCTTGAAGAATTGCTGAGAGCTAGACGGCAAGGTCGCCTAGGCTGAGAGACACAAAAAATACCTGAGCTATATATACGAATGACGCCAGCAACTTTTCCTATTCTGTTGCTGGAGATGATACCGGCCTTTATTGAGAAACAGGAAACCAATTTCAGGAAGCCGTTATCACCCACTGGTATCACACTGAATTTGAAAAGAACATGTGTCGACTGACGACGCCCCCCCCCCTCCCCCGGTCGTCATTGCGTCATCCTTCCCGGATGAACCGAGGACGAAATTTAGTGCAGCGGTAAAATGTAATCACGGTCCATCTGTGCGAAGGCCACGATCCGTGTGTGGAAGATGAGGAGACACCGTGAACTTTCAAACGGTTGTTTGTAGGCTGCACTCCGCTCGCTTGCAACGGTTTTATAGAGTTTTTGTGCAACCGGTGAGGAAGCAGTGTGAAGCTGTACGAAATGTGAGTTCACTCTGTCTCGACCCTAACTCACCACTCACCAGGGGGGCCCTCGTCGACTCCCCGCTCACGGACGCTCCTAAAGTCGCACCCTTGCAATACCCTTACAGTGTAACTCGAATGGAACTCCTCCCAAAGAGTGAAGTATTGCAATATTAATTGCTCCCCCCCCCCTCCCCCAATTAAAAAAAGTGAACTTACAGAAGACCAAAGACTACTAGCCCACACTAGCAAAAGTATCTTTGCAAAGGGGACGAGTTCCAGTTGAGTCACAGTATAAGGACACTGCAAGGATGCGACTTTAGGATCGTCCGTGGGCGAGTTGGTCCTCTAGGCTGATGTTTTATTTTTTTTATAGTAAATGCGCGGCTCGGCGATTAACACCCAGAATGTGAAATACATGCATGAGCCGGATTAAAGTTGTGGAACTCAAATGGTACGCCTTCCTTGCAAAGTCTGTGAACGTACTTACCAGTCGCCCTGCCAACCTCATCCCGTTTCCACATTAGTCACTCCAAATCTTAATCGTGCCGACTGTATCATAATTATGTAGAACTAGAAGGCAATTAATTGAGCGAAAACGGAACAAAGATGCCCTAGAGAAATATTTTGAGGCGTTCAACTGAGATCGTAAGGGGAAGATGGCAACATAAAAATGAAGCCTTCACGATTTTCTATGTTTGGATGAATTTTAGATTAGGCATCCTGAAGAGGATCATTGTGTAGAAGTATATCAAATTTGTAGTTTATACGTTTGCTATTATATAAGGAGGATCTAGGAGAGCGAGAGAGACTTGCTGCAATGTCGTGTAGTTTTTGAATACCTACATGTAGGTATAAACCTGTTATACACGACAGAACGTTCGATGATACGTGCAGTAAATAATTTGGAAAGACTTCCAAATGAATCTCATGCCGGTATGGCCAGAATGCACGTTTTTTTTTTTTTTTTACTGTACCGATACTCAGCAGTTAATCGCCGGGCTACACGTCACCCATTAAAACATCCCTAAAGAGGACTAACTCGCCGGGGTACTCTACCTCCTGTGATGCCCTAGGCACGGCCGCTCATAATGTCATGTCCATGTGTGGATCCGGATTTTCCCGCAGTTTGGCGTATTTCATCATTGTAAGAAGAGCTGGCATTAAGATGCACTAACATCGAAAGTCCGCCCATCAATCCTATGCAGTGAATAATCCAAAGGTGGTCCATTTCTCTGTGTATGCGTGTGTTTGCTTTGATGTTGACGTTTAGTGATACAGTTTTCACCTAACCGAGATGCTGGTCCTGGTCATGATGCTGACCAACAAGACAAAAGTCACGGGGCGTGCGATGAATGCCACTAAATTGAAAATGAAATAAAAGACACACATTTCCTTCTAAACCGGCAGTCGAAAATGATGACCATGGGGGGGGGGGGGGGGGAGGGGAGGAGGTTAAAATTCTCAATGTATCAGGAGTGAAACAAATCGTCAGCGGAATAGCGTAGGCAGGAATCAAAACACGCCTTTATTTCAGAGACTTAGGATGCCAGGAACAGGCACCAATAAAGAAATTAAGCCCCACCCCAACCGTCCATTCTGACGTTTTTTGTCTCGTCTATTGTCATTTCTGCATTATTCACAAGTGCACCATGTCCTATAAATAAACGGGGTCAAAACAAAAACAATGTAATGACTGCTGCTTTGTATTGTTCTTTAGATGTTATTAATTCAATTTTCGTCCATTCTTTTCTCTCTAATATTAAACAGCAATTCACAAGCAGCCCGACAAGCAGCGAAGCCTTCTCGTTTGAAGATAAAATGTTAGAAGCAGTTGACTTCATTCAAAATGAGCTGTTTCTTCCGTCCACT
Organism: Onchidella celtica; assembly: GCA_963931925.1. Classification (NCBI taxonomy): domain Eukaryota; kingdom Metazoa; phylum Mollusca; class Gastropoda; order Systellommatophora; family Onchidiidae; genus Onchidella; species Onchidella celtica. The sequence goes on along the minus strand of OZ007569.1, from coordinate 56,727,417 downwards.
CCACCCAGCTTGCAAAATTCGCCGTGTAAGGTTAGCTGACTAGTTTCTTTTTCTTCCAATCAGAACCAACTAATCCTGCAGCACAATCGTCACTCTTTTTGGAAAAAAAAAGGGGGAGGGGGGAGGGGCGGGTAAAACACTCTCAATAGGAATTTTGTTACCAACTTGGTGGGTGATTTTTAAAAAAGTTATTGTAGCCACTTCGCCTTAGAAGGAAAGGTCGTAGCCAATTAGTTAACCCGGTTTAGACCTAATCCTAACATTAACCTTTAAACTCTACCTAAAATTCAAAGGGCAAATGCAATTTATAGTCATTAATTTCCTTTTAAAGGTTTCAAATCTCTGTGCCACCATCATTATCGTAGGCTGCAGATAAATTTTGCATTCAGTGAAATTGGCCTTGAACTTTACCTTTTATTATCGTGTGGAGGAAGAAATGGCATACAATGGACCCCATGGACACAGCTGGACGATCTAGATTTTGCAGATGACTTGGCACTATTGTCGCACACACACGACCATATGCAAGCAAAGACTACAGCTCTAAACAAAATTTCAGAATCTATTGGATTGAGGATACATCCTGCGAAGTCGAAGGTCCTAAAAATTGTTGCACCCCCAAGCGCACAAGTCAGAGTAGGAGATCAACCACTGGAAGATGTAGAGTCCTTCTTCTATCTTGGTAGTATCATTAACAATAAGGGAGGAACAGAGGCAGAAGTCAAAGCACGAATTGGAAAGGCACAGGCAGCTTTCACGTCCTTAAGCAAGATTTGGAGAACCAAGGATATATCTCTAAAAACAAAGCTGAGGATATTCAACTCGAACGTGAAGTCAGTCCTGTTGTATGGATGTGAGACTTGGAATGCGTCCCAGGCCTGCATAAAGAGAATCCAAGTTTTCATCAACAGATGTTTGAGGAAGCTACTTAAGATCAGATGGACAGACAAGGTGAGCAATGAAATTGTATGGAAAAGAACAAGACAGAGCCCAGTCAGAGAGGAAATTGGTAGGAGGCGATGGAGATGGATCGGCCACACTCTCAGGAGGCCAGGAAACAGCATCACGAAGAAGGTATTGGATTGGAATCCCCAGGGCAAGAGATCAAGAGGAAGGCCGCGCGGAACGTGGAGAAGAGCCAGAGAAAATGATGTGCAACGAAGCGGAAAGACTTGGAATAATGTAAAGAGGCTGGCCCATGATAGAGAGGGATGGAAAGTGTTTGTTGGTGGCCTATACCCTGATCCAGGGTGAGAAAGGCAATGATGATGATGATGATGAGGATATTTTCTGATCACACGCATCCGTGCGTGTTTATTTGCACCGCATGTGGATTGTTTGCTTCCTCTGGGGATGAAGAATGTGATAAATTAGCAGGCAGCAACGTAGCATAATAGCCGAATAAGCGCCTTTATAAACAGCAATGAATAGCCTACGCCTGCCAAGTTGTTCAACACACCTGCTGCCAAATGCTTCATTAGTTAGAACTACATAGTGGCATACACAGCCCGGAATTAACTTGGGAATTTCAGTGAAGTTCCTCAGCATAATATATTATTACTGAAAACACACACATACACACACACATGCACGCAAGCACGAACGCACGCACACACACACGCGTCACCTTCATTTGCATTGACCAGCTGTTCACAGCACGAGCAAATATACAGTTTAAGGCAATTTTGTTAAGATCAATTATTTATTTAGGTCTCAGCAAAGATTTGATCTTATTGCATCTGCTGTCAGCACAATTACATGCACGTTACCAAGTTAAAACTTTCGTTCTTTTTCTCGCTTCTTTAAAAAGTTTCGGTTCTGGGGGGACCTACATTGCCGTTCTAATTATGTCGGTCAGGAAATCTTGACCAGTCAAACTTTCTGTTGTTGCTACAGCCGCCATCACTCCTCTCCCAAGACAGCGGCAAACGGCTTTCGCAGAGACACGGGTACAAAAATCTTTTTGTTTCGGAATGAGGTTTGACTTTTCGATTTTAACACAACACAAGAAACTCCCGCGCACAACATGTTAATTTTAATAACAAACATGCTACTAATCTCCTGTTCCTGAGATGTTAATGTAGACACTGTCAGAATAACCTTTACAGATTGGGATGGTCACTCGGCTGGAATAGGCTGAATCGTTTCCCCGAATCTATTCCTTCATTTAATCTTCGAATTGGAAAACTGTGCCACTAGCTAGATAACTGTAACAGAAACTGTAATTCTACAGTTATCTTATTTGTGTCAAGACGTAATGGGCAGCTAAATCTCCTTTATCAGTGGCTCACGACACAGCAGCTATCACCAGCAATCACCAGCACTGTGTAGTATGTAATTATACATGTATATATATACGTTTGTCTCTTACACTAACACAGACATATGAATTCTCGTGACGCAGTCCACAGTGCATGTCTGAGCTTATCACTAAGAACGTTTCAAGAGTTTCAAAAACCCCACGCATTCTGTCAACGTATACGCGACCATGTCAGAAATCTATAGAGATCTACATAATTTTTATCTATCTACCGATCTGTCTGTCTGTCTACATGTATACTGTTGCTGTGCTGCACCATTTATTTTTCATTCTCGTCTCAGTTAGCTGAGCTTCTTCAGGATGCCGCTGCTCAGAGTCGATAACCCTTGAGTAAACGAAATACACCCAGTCCTTCTTTCTAACGAAGATGAAGATGCGAAGATAATCTTTAAATTTAATCACACGATTCTGAATAACGGTGTACCTCTCTCGATCTCCTTTGTCAAAATAGAAGAAAAAAAAAGCCTTTGAAACGTTATTTATTGATTTAACTGCGGTGAAAAAGATTACATGTCGTGCCCATAGATAGTACATCTGTGGTCGTGCCCTGAAAAGCCCAACGTGTCTTTGAAAAGGTGAAAAGTTTTAACGATTATTTTTGTGTTCACACTATATCGGCGGTGAACGTAGTGTTTGCTAATGTGCGTTGTTCACTCCACAGAATGAAACTAGGACGGTCCGCACATTGGAGATGTCAGATCTCACGCAGAGTTGATGGCATTTTCTTTACACTAACAAAATACATGTAGCAACAATTACAATAGCTGCCAAGATGAGTCATATCTCTTTATCTCTTTTTACCCGTCATGACAATATTGTATATACACCACTAGTGATATGTTGTGTACGACAAACCACCACTACCGCTGTGCTTGTTGTTGTTGTTTTTAAACTCTCTTCAGTTAAAAAAAAAAAAGGAACGCGACGCAAGGATCGTATTGGTGACGTGGACACCATTTATTTTGGAATAAGGAAAAAGAAACAAAAAAAGTGGAGGGGCTAGTCCTGCCCAGGCAAAGATTGGAGCAATAGAATTGTAAAGTGTAAACACAGACATGGACACTGAAACTAGGACCCGCTTCGGAAGTACCGGTACTGAAGAGGTGTTTGGTCGAAGCCAATTGAACTCTCCACTCGTTCCGAAACTGAGCTTAGGATGAACGTGCGCGCCGTCGAGAATGGAGCTAGGCCAATTTAACTTATGTACCTTGTTGTACATGGGTTCACTGCCAGGTATTTTAGCTTCGTCCTCTTGTTATTTTTCTCTTTTTTGTTTTGTTTTGTTTCCCTGTCTGGTCTCTTGTTTTTCTGACACCACCCTCCCCCTCAAAGCTTACTAAGCTCCGAAAAGGGTTATTTCTGGCCCGGCGTCAAAGAGACAATAATTAAGTTTGCGGCATACATTTTAGTGCCCGGGCGAAGTATTATTTGCAACTGACTAGGCCTATAGATTTGTATTTTGAGAAGCTCGCTGCCTTGAGCATAACATTACACCTCATTTTCTACACTTTTTCTTTTTCTTTTTGCTGTTGTTGCATTTTTTTTAAAAGCGTCCTCGACTTCTTAACCCCGACGCGAACAGGCTGATTTAGTCCTGAAAAGGTCTGTTTTTCGTTGCTACGTTTCTCTCTCTCTCGCTTTCTCTATCTCTCTGTCTGTCTATCTATCTATCTATCTATCTATCTATCTATCTGTCTGTCTGTCTGTCTGTCTGTCTGTCTGTCTGTCTGTCTGTCTGCCTGCCTGCCTGCCTGCCTGCCTGCCTATCTATCTATCTATCTATCTATCTATCTATCTATCTATCTATCTATCTATCTATCTATCTATCTATCTATCTATCTATCTATCTATCTATCTATCTATCTATCTATCTATCTATCTATATGTATCATCTGTCGTATCTATCCATCTTTGACTATCTGTCTGCTTGCCTGTCTGTCTGTCAAGGGTTTGATTACCAAAACTGTGTCAGATATTCTGTGCTTAACAGTGTCAGATAATGTAACACTGTCATAATCCGTTTTGGATAGGAAACAGTAGGCCCTAAAGTACATGACATGCAAACCGAGGCTCGACTTAATCAAATGCCCCTTCCACCATTTCGCCGAAATATGAGCTAACTTTAATATTTTTTTACGGTAATAACGTCTGGCGATAAAATTTTGTGTTGCTTTGCTCTCAAATGCAACATTCAAATTATGCGACAAAACTTAGAATGAGTGTAGGCATGGCCACCAATGTTCTATGCTGTACATTCCTCATGTATTATCTAGGGACCAATTCACAGACTGGGAATTCCCGATAAACTACCCCGTGGCAAGTTAGTCTACTATCTTTGGCCATATCTGGAGCTACATAGTGACATTGGTGGAGATACAGCACAATAAAGTGTGAAATTTATTGTTTTCCTCTATTCTTTATTTACTTTCTTTCAAATGTCGTCTTGTGTGTTTCTGCTATTTTTACTAGTGGAGAAATGATAAATTATGATAATAGGAAAAGAATTTTAAAGGTCTTGGAAATTTTTTTTTATCTGGTTGGGACAATGGGGGTTTGGAAAGTGGGTGTAACACTGCAGCTTGACACAAAATTAACACTTCTAGTTAATTTGCCCGCATAAATATGATGCATGGAAGTATTCAACCGTAAAAAAAAAATGTATGTTAATTTAATGCTCACCGCCAATCATAGCAATTTATGCAGGCCTATAGCTCAATAATAGCCTATTATTGAAAAGGGGTCCTACATGTAGTACAAACTGGGGGTCCCGTGAAATAACCCCGTTGGAACTGGCATCGTACACCAGTATTCTAGGAACGCCAGTTCTCAATAATATATGTTTAAATAGACCTGATCCGACATTATAAAAAAAAAAGTAAAAATATGATGACGCAACTAGTATTAAGTCGAACACAACAATGTATTGATCCTTGTTCCATAGAGGTGCCACCACAGACATTATATTAATTTGGCACCGCTAAGTAAACCCAGTCTGTCTTCAGAAGCATGGAATCCTTTGATTTTTAAAGAGCTAGACGATATCGTACAAACTGGGATGAAGGCGCGAACCATCAACAAAGCAGCTATGCACCCCGAGGGCAAGATCGGCACGCCCACGTTCTAAAAATAGATTGATGTCGCAAGCACTGGGATTAAACACACAAACAAACTATTAAATGAGTCATTTTTTTTTATTTCGAAGTTAGGTAGTAGAAATTACTTGAAAATAGAAGAGACGCCATATCTTGCAATATTGAAAATATTGTATTTCATTCCATTGTTTATAAACAATTATGCGAAACCACGTGAACAGACACACATGTCGAGGTTTGCGTGTGTAGTTGTCGAGTGAAGCCGTGACTAGAAAGTGGCGAGTAGTGTATTCTTGTCTCGTGTAACAAGCAGTGTGTTGTTTTTCAGTGCCTGATCATGAGTGACGAAGACCGGGAAATTGACATAGAAAGCGATGCCGTAAGTAAAAATGTGAAAAGGTGAAATTTGTGCTACCCTTTTTAACGTTAAAATGTGTTGACCCAGAAACAAAACACGAATGCTCATTAAATGGATCAACGTCCAAGTCCAGTGGATCAGCAACACAGTCTTTATCTTGTAAATTATCCCGAGCTTGAACTTGCCTGCCAGACCATTATTTTTGCTTTTATTTTCTAACGAAACCACCAAAAGTAAAAGTCTCCAGCAATACTAAGGATGATGGAGCTGGCGCTATTTGACCTACGTCACGTCAGCATGAACTTCTGTGATCATTCCTCTGCCATGTTGACTTGCAGTTATGTTTTTCTTTTTCACCGTCACTTTCATATTTTGTACGGTTTCAGTTACTGGTTCGGACTTCCAAAGAAATGTTTAAATTCATTTGTTCTAGAAATAGCCCTTTGTCTGCGTATTGATAAGAGAAATGGCCCTTCTTGCTTTGGAATTTGACTAAGTCAGAAACATTTTAATAGGCTTCTTATTATGGAATTTATCATAGAATGTGTTACTGTGTAGGCCTAGGTGCAAGTCGGTGTGCTATTCCAGTCATAACTTCATATTTTTATGACTGAGAAATGGTCATTCCAGCCTGCAGTGAGAAAATGTTGGGCTGCTGAAAACAGCCATCTTTAGTATGTTTGTTTGTTAAAAATAGTCAACCATCTTACACTTTGCATTAAGTGTTCACTGTTGATAGCACAGTGGGAAGTACTTTAAATGGGATAGGCCTAGGGCTAGGCCCACTCAATTATAGAGCAAAGCAGTGTTGTTGAAGGGTAATGGCAGAATTATGATATGTGTCGTTCTGCTCATTCTGGGTCTCACATGCTTAGTGATGAGCCACAAAGGCAGCCTACTTTTGCACAATGGGCCAAAATTAGGTCTTGTAGGAGGAGGCGAAGGTGGCCTCCTAGTAGAATTTTGGACTTTCATGTTCCATGTGCTGCGGAGTAGTTGACTGTAATACAGAACAAATGCAAAGAATAGTTGTGAGGGAGTTTCTTTTACAGAGGACCTCAAGTATTTAAACTCGGATGTCCTCGGATTGAACGGGACCTCGGGTACTATGGCATTACATACTAGAATCCTCATTTGATATAGGCCTACTCTTCTCATAAGTAAAAAGAAAACAACTTGTTAACAATGGTGGCATATAAAACACACTTCTGATACAACGGCACTTTTTGTCCCAACATCATGGAATACATAGAGCAAAATGTTGCGCGGTTGAGAGATCTATCAGGAGAATGGCGGAAAGGGAATATGTGAGGGATGGGGGAGGATGATGGTGTCAGTCCTTTGTGTGTATTTGTACATGCGAGATGGTGTAACTGTGGGGGGTGGGTGATGACACTCGACAAGTCGCACGCAGTCAGTCCTTTGTGTGAATGTATAGCCAATCAGGTTAACACTACAGCGACTATGAGGTTGGCATATTGAGTGTAAACCTAAAGTAAAAGTAAGGGAGTGATCATGCAGTACGCCTTGTGCTTATGCCTGACCAAGACAGCGGTCACTTGCTGAGCTACCTTACAAGCAAACACATCACATAGCCTCACTTTTGAGAAAGAACCATTGCATTGCATAAGTACGGTATATGATGGCATCAAAAAAGAGAAAATGCTTTTCTTGAAATGAAGACAAAATTAATTGAAAAGGTGGACAGGATTCATAAAAGCAAGGCTCAAATCTGTAGAGACAGTGAAATTTCTTCTGGGGCCCTCTGTTTACATTTATAAGTGGTTTCCTTTGGCCTTGCTTTTAACAAGACCTCGCTTTGAATACTCAGAACGGAAGTTCTGCAGTGGTCCCGTGAATGCCGTTGTATCTGAGTTCCATTGTATCTAGATTGTGCGTTTTAAATTTGTGTGAGAAAATTAGCCGATTAGCTGGACAGACTTTAGATAGTAGGATGTTGTTGTGAATATACTTCTCAGGGTCTCTTGAGAATTCTGATTGAGATGTTTTTGCTTTTCAACAGGATGATGAGGAGGGTCCCCAGACATTCAGCTCTGTAAGTTCTACTGGCGGTTATTATTGTTAGGAGACATGTATGGAGGCTCAAAGCTTTTAAAGTTTATTAGTGTAAAGATTGTTTTTGTTCAGCCGATAATAATGTATTGAATAACCTGACTTGGAACGAGAGGGCTGGACCAGTGTGGAGATCTGTCAAAATGGTAGATGGAAGTAGGTCTTTCATGGAATTGGAATTTGGAGAATTATTGTTGCATAACAGACTATCTTTCATCCTCTACCATAAATATTTGTTCATGGAATTTATTTTTTGTACTCATCTTTATTTAAAGATATTTGTTGACACTTGTTCTGTAATGATAATACAACACTGCACTAGGTGCACCTGTTCGGGGATGGAAAAAAGGTGGGGTGAGATTGCAAGCTAAATCCTAATGAAATGAAGATGAAGTTTCTGGGTAGATTGCTCTCTTAAGTACGATGCATTAAAAGCACTTATAGTGGTTAAGCCATCATGATGAAACAAGCAAAGAGCATTCATGTTTGCAATTTTGGATACAAAACAACAAAGTAAATTTAATCATATGTCAGATTTGTCAGAGGCACTTGGTGCACAGATATTTTTGTTCAAGTTAGGACCATATGTTCAAACATTCTAAGAATATTAAATTGTGAGTGAGTGGAGCGTTTGTTTTAAGATGTAGATTTAAGATTTACGATGTGTATCTATCGTGAAATATATTTGTTACACAGATTTACTGTCGTCAATAATTTAATTACTTCTTTTCATGTGCAGGATGACAAGAGGGCACATCACAATGCATTAGAGCGTAAACGTCGAGATCACATCAAAGACAGCTTCCATAGCCTCAGAGACTGTGTTCCACAAGATGATAATAAGGTAGGTTACGTGTTTTCTACTTCTTCAGTTTGCATAAAATTTTATAAAGGGTTAATTTTCTTAATTAAAAGATGCGTGCATTTCTGGTTAAAGAATAAGGACAGACATTTTAAAGATATTTAGTACTCATTAGGATATTACCTGGTGAAGCTATAAAAGTTCATGGGAGAATTTCAGTTTTGCATACTTTTTTCAAAAGCAGCTTTTCTTCTCAAAACAAATGCTAAATGCCCTTGCAAAATTGATTGCCTTAGGTTCTTACTTAATGATGCAAGGTGCTTTGATATTAAGTAGGCTTGTGTTTAGATGAGGCTTCATGTAAGGTTTGGCAATACTTGTTCAGATATTTACTTCTTTGGGATAGAAATTTTTGTCATGTTTTCCCCCCAATAATGAATTTTGGGTGAAAATCACATTTTCTTCTGTTTGATTATTGATTTCAGACCAATTCATCCAGCAAGGTGAGACTGTTTTGTGTTGTAATTTTATTACTCTTTATGTTTGTAAGAAAATGTAAAGTTGCAAGGTTATAGTATCAAGAAAATATTGGAGCAAATAATAATGATTTGATAATGAGTAAATGTTTCTGTAATTCCTTAATTAATTTTACAGTAAGAAAAGGTGCAGAAAAGTGCACAGATGATTGCATTATATGAAATAAGAGAAATGAAATTCCTCATCGGCCATGTTTCATAAAGTGATCAACAGAAATCTTTCATGGTGATTTTTTTCCCCACTGGCTTAATGATGTGCAGATGGTTGAAATGTAGTCTTTAATGTTAGTCATATTTCATTTCAGACATCCCGTGCACAAATTCTGCGCCAGGCTTCAGAATACATTGTAAGAATGCGAGATAAAACTATGCAGAATGACAAACACATTGGCATCCTCAAGCATCAAAATGAGGAATTGCTAGCTCAGAGTAAGTAGTACATGTTTATGGTTTTTGACATAATGCATCATTTTTGTGGGGTTTTTTTGTGTTTGTTTGTTTGTTATAACAAAACTTATCCCTACAAGAACCTTTAATTTTATTCACTTCACAGTCAAAGCTCTCCAAAAATCTCAAGCTGGAGGCAAGAGCATGCTAAGTTCCAATTTCTTGGATGATGACAGAGGAGATGATGACTATGAAAGTTATGAAGAGGAGACAGTGGTTACTTCACCTCCTACAAAGCGTAAAAAGACAAAGTCAAGTAATAGCTGAGATATTTTATTAAATATGGGCTTGTGTGCAGTGGGTGAGGGTGAGAGGTGACAGCAAGTGTACAGATTTTATTTTTGAAATCTATGGTAAACCCTATTGAGTGTCTAAGTATAACTGATTTGTCATGTAGCAGGGAGTAAAGGAGATCAACAAAATAAAAGCTGGGTTGGAATGAAATGTTCAATACATTTATGGGTGGGATGTGTAGAAAACAACGTAGATCTTAATTATTTTTATATCGTAATTTCTTTGTTTTTTGTCATGTCACTTGATTTTAGTTCAGTACCATGTATGGAATTGTGTTTTATGTGTATGTGGAGTTGTCAAAACAGTATGCATAGGATTATTCAATTTGTATTTCTGGATATATTTTTTACTTAAATGGGACAGTTGACAAAGTCAGTCAGTAATTGCACTGTAATTGTTACCATTGGCCACGATCATTTATAAAATTTTCTCCAGTCATTCTCATTAACTAGGAACTAAAGTTCCATTGCAAAGATGTTAATTATTGTAGAATATGTTTCCGTCCCATCCTTCCCTCATAACTGCTAGCCATAGAAATGCTGCAAATGTTTTGATACATCAAGTGAAATCCGTTGAAATATAGAATGGCACATTTCTATATAAATACATTATTGTTTTGTTATTTGCAACAAAGTTATCAAATTGTGATGATAAGAAATATAACAAGTCATTGAGAGATCTGTGATTGTATTTCCATTAATAGGTCATGTAGAAGAATTCCTTTCGTCATTCTCACTCATGAACAGCTCATGCTGTCATTATGGGAAGTCTGTTTGAAAGTGAAATCTGAGTCCATTCCCCTAATCCATCTCATCTGAAATGATTGCCATAATGAATGCTATGTGTGCGTAAACATTAGAACCTGCTGTGTTATATTTCATGCAATGTGGATATTGTTTGGTATGCCGCAGAAAGACGTATGATTCACCATTTCAAAACATATTTTGCATGGCATGCAGGTGAAGCAAAGCTTTAACTCTTCTGAGAATGTAGGGGAGTGTGAATTTCATAGTGAAGAATTAAATGCCTAATTCGGGTCCGAAATACCAAATATGTGCCATCTATAACCCTTGTCCTTGTGTGGTCCAGGTCTCTGTTCTGTTATTTTGGCGGTTACCTCTTTATTTACACATGTCGAAACCCTTGTCTAATTTAATGAAAGCAGCCGTACTTGATTGTAGTAATGAGCAGACATTGTAGACTAGGGGAATTTGAACTGAATATTGAGGTAATGAAATTGTCAAGAATGTGTGCTTTTTTAATGTCGTTTATGGAAATGAAGTTATTGGATGTCTGCGGTGAGATTTTTCAATGGGGTGTGAAGAAGTGGATGGAAGCAATATGATAGATTGTTAATGATTCTAAATCAACAAATATAAAATTTACTGAAGATGATTAACACAGTGAGTTTCATATTTCTGCAGCATTTGTATTGTAAACAAGAAATACTGTATATTTTACAGCATATCTTTAGTTACTGTCTGACATCTAGAGCCATGGGCTTGTAATGTGAACTTGTCTAAAGAGGTAAAGAGTCACTCTTTTTTGTGAATTTTTTGTTGTTTTGTTAGTATGTTGCAGAAAACATTGAAATTCAGTGAAAATTAGGTATTATAGTGGAAATGTCCTTCCCTTTGTTACTGTTCTGTCTCACTCGTTTGTCGTAACGCAGCTATGTGCTGATTTTTTTGTTTTTGTTTTTTTTTGTACATAGAATGTTAAATGAACAAATGTAGAGTACTGGTGGCAAAGATCTTGTAAATGTAGTAAGGCAGGTAAATGACAACTTTTAGGATGAAGAGTGATATTTTCCTTGGCAATTGTGGCAAAACTTCTAAAGAAGATTCACCGTTTTGAGAAGGGGATTGTCAGATGTCAAGGAGCCACCTATAGAAAGATGCTGCCTCGAACTTTTGTATGACAAGACTGGGCAACTTCAGTCTTATCTTATACTGAAATGGATTGTGTAGATTTAAGAGAGATATGTTAAAACTTCATTTCTCAGCGGGGACTGTGTCAGTTGTCTTAAATGTCAGAAAGTGTAACTGTACATGGATCTGATCACTTTTTGTGGTTGTTTTTGCAAACCTTGCTGATACTTCCCCCCCAAAATGCATAGTCGTCACTGTTCAGTAGAAAAATATTTAATGGAAATTTTGTTCTACTTAGCCTTTTTTTTTCTTTAAAAAAAATTCTTTTATTTTCTGTTTGTAAATTGGTAAATGTTATTTACAGCTATCGTAAGAGAAGAAACAAACTTTGGTTACTGAACTAAGAGAAAAATCTGTGGGTACTTAATTAGTTGGGGAGAGATTGTGACAAAAATCATTACATATTATTTACCATTTATCATGTTTATTTATTTTCTGTTGATCCATGTAGTAGAAAAAAAAAAAGGAGAAATGGCTGAAAGTTGATTTCATCCGGAGGAGGTTGTACATAATAGCAATGCATGGGAAATGATAACATGTATGGCAGCTTTTTCTGTATTCATAATTCATGTATGGGAAATTATGACACAAGTCTGATATTGATAGACCAAGTAGCTAGCTTCGCTACATGTGGAATTAAAATCTGATAATTATTCTGAGTAGGAAATTCAAGCCAATAAATGAGTTGTTTGCTTATGTTTGAAACTGTCCTTTGGCTTTCTAAATTGCTGTAAATTTGCCTCAAAACAAGACACAAAAGTGTATAATTATTTAAATTATACGGAGAAAGATGGGGAGCAGTTGTAAATTGATAGACAGCTGAACAATTCTTACCTGATTGCACATTTTATTGGGAGAAAAAAACATTCAAGTGATATTAATAATCTTAGTCAACCAAAGATCAGATATATATGTGATGTGGGCAGTTATGCTGACATTATGTATATGATGACTTTTGTTTTTAATGTTAACATAGAATATGACTCGAGACTATTTGCCAGTATTTTTGTAAAAAAAATTTTGTTATTGTAATGTTTGCCTGTTCAGGAAAACACATCAAAAGTGTGGAAGTCACCCTGCATTCTGGAAGACCATGTGGCCAGTGTATGTTTGGTTAGGAATGAAAATCTCATGTGTCATTTTTGGACAAGTGTTACATACTTTGCCCTTTACAATTTCATGAATCTGCAGTTCATTTTTTAAAAAGTTTTTTTCTTTTGGCATAAAATAAACTGCATCTGTCATCTAGAGCTGCTTTGCTTGAATTTCTCATCCAGTAATAAAGAATATGAATACACAGATAAATGTTTGGCTCCCATTTATGATTGGATGTTTTCAGGGCTGTAATGCCTTGTAACTCAATGGGATTGGGAACTACCTTAGCTTTCCTTTCTCATGATATTCTTTCTCCCACACAATGGTATGCCATGAGCTCTCAAACAAATTTGAGCTGCCAGAGTAGGTTTATTTTAGTTTTTACTTAGTTTAGAACTAACACAAAAGCAGTACCATTGAATCTTAATGCCCGAATACAATCTGATCATTCTAATAAGTAAGAAAGTCATGTGCATGTATGTACTATACAGGAATGTTGTAATTAAGTTTTAAGAAAATTTTAAGCGAGGTGCACAGTTTAAATTAGAGCTAGAGGGATAATTGGATATTCATGCACGGTGAAATCTGCTTAATCTGAAATTCAGGGGACCAACTGTTACAGATGTACATTGTATTTCATATTAAAAGTATTGTGGTTAAAAAGCATTTGGCTTAAAATCACAATTTTCACTAGTTTCAATCTCTTAACACTAAACGCCTTGGTTATTTTACTCTGTTATCGCTTTTGGCGCACTGTCTCTGATATCTGAAATCCAATTTTTTGTTTTTTTTGGTGTGTGTATGAATGAGATTCGCTCTTATGTAGGTTGCCGGACAAATCCGACAAAATAGTGGGCAGTGATCAAGCAGTTGTTTTGAGTACAAGTGTTATGTGTTTGAACTGCTAGTGGATGTATTGTAGTTGATGAGACAAGTATCAAATATCCGTAAAGCCCACAGAAGGGTGTGAGTGTGAAGATGAGAGGGTGTCGTGACTGGAAAATAAAAAGGTATCCTGCAGGCTGCTCTCCTGCAGTTTGCACATTTCTGTCTGGTATCCTCATGGCTATTTTAATGACATTATATCTTATCCCCTACTCCCCCCCCTCCATCTACAATGTAATTGACACCGTTGGACTTTTTTCTTTCACTTGAAAGTTCAAAGACAACACAATTTCGAGACTGCTTTCTTTTGACCAAGTAAATGAAAGAGTCTTTTTGTTGAAAGGTAGTGACATGATTTTCTTTATGTGTAAGCAGATATAAACTTACAAGGAATAAAGAAGGATTACAGCGGGACCATCGAAATCTTTCAGATAAAAAGAAATTTGAAGTTCTTATTACATGTATCCACTTTTGTATTAAGCAGGTTCCACTGTATTTGTATCCCAAGCTGCAAGATCACCAATCATTTAAAAATAATTAATACACAAAGAAATGAGACTGATTCCAGTCAAAAGAAGTGTGAGAAACACATCTAATAAATTCTGGTCAGTTTATTTTCACAAATTAAACACTAACATGCAGTAAACAATAACGCATGTAATTGTAATGAAGTCACAACATCCAACCATGACCAACGCAATGGCAACAACAAACCTGAAAAGCAATAAAGAGTTCTTGAGTTTTACTGTGGTTGCTATTGATAATACTAAAAAGTTTGAAAATGCTCTCATGGATAAGATTTCTGTCATTCATCAAAGGACAAAAATATCTTGGCTGACTATTTTTACAATCATTTCCTATGGGTGCTGTAAACTGACCAGTATGAAGAACCCTTAGCAAAGCAAGTCACAATCACATCTCTCCTTCCTTCATCAGGAAGTGACAGCCCCTTCATATGAACTGTCATAGATACTATAAGCACTATTGTATTTGCCCACCCTGTAGGATCCTTACTTGCAGGTCAGACATCATTCAGTAAATTAATTATAATACATGTAAATGGATGTCTACAATATGAGTGACCTTTTGCTGCCTTCTTGTTAGAGACGCAAACAGTGATCACTTCATGTGCCAGCATATCAAAAACCTAATGCACTTCAATTTGACATGGGATAAGGGGTAAATTTAGAGAACTATTCAATTCAAGAACATCATTGTATGTGTAGCATTTCATTGTTACAGCACTGTATAATGTACTGTTCAAATTTAATTTTAAGACACACACATATGTGATGGCTCTTTAAGTAGATTCCAGGATACAATGAAGTAATTCATTGACCTACATATACATTGCATATGCTTAGAGAAATGACCTTCATGTACGTACTCATGGAAGTCACAAACACAATTTAGTAAACCATTAAAATGTTACTGTCTTTATGTATGGGGGAGTGTCCAGGAGAGATAATTTTCGCCTGTATCTGTAACTAGTGTACTTTCATCTCAGACAAAGCCATTGGTATATGTACAGTGCTGACTTCAGAGTAAGACTGGGCTGCTTGCACTAAAAGATGTAAACTCACCCTTCAAATTTTAAGATGTAACCAAATAATTATTTTAAAAATGGTAGAGTGATTTCAAGGAAGGAAAAACCATCAACGGACAGGTTACTGGTCCATGAACTTATGCGCATACATTTACAAAAATCAAAACAATAAAAGAGGCTTCACCATTAAATTTGCTACAAATAGATCTTAAATCAACACTATAAATTGGTGGAAACATTCCTTGAACAATCTTTAGTGTGAGAGCTAACATTTGCAAAAGTGGATACATATAATTTCTAGCACGTGGGAGGAGGTTCAAATGATACAAATCCCAGTCCTCACAATGAAAGGCTGCAGTGTCAGACACATACATACAATGGTTCCACAGACTTTTCACATCGTGGTAACCAAAAAACACTTGGATAATGCCAAACAAAACAGCAAGGTGAAACAAAGTACATGTACAAGATACTGTAGCACATTTTACTCTAAAAAGAAGAAAAAAAAAATTCACTTTACTTCAGAGATAACATTTCTGCACTGGTTCATTTTTTGAAAAATTTTCTCGACATCCTTAGCTCAAAATAAAACTGCTCGAGGTACATGTATAATTTATTCAAGACAATATAATAGGCATTACCCAACTTGTTTTTTGGATAGAGCTGACTTCTGAGCTTTGCCTTTACACTAAGAGAATTTCCATAAATTTTGAACTTTGCTATCCAGACATGGTAGATGTAATACTTTTTACCTGTCACAGAAATTGCAAACTCTCAATAAATGCACCCCACCAACACATGTTTTCTTGTTTCCTTATATTACATGTACTTAACTTTGATTTCAGAAAATATTCCACTCGGTCCTCACAATCTGTGCACACTCCATGTTACCAGACAACAAACATCAAACTAAAAATGATCAGCACATCACTGTCCATGAAAATCCACAATGGCATTTCATATTTTTTTAAGAACTAGAGAATCATTTCTTGAAAGCAGCTTTTAAAACCGGTTTGTCCAAATACATGATGTATATTATACAAAGCACATCTTCTTCTGATTGCAGACACTACTCTTTGTGATAGCACAATATGGCACAAATTACATAGAAATATGAGCAGAAAATATAAACACATCCCGCAAAATACCCATGCTGGCATAGAACTTCACAAATTTAAGTCTTTGATTGCATTGATAGCAAAAGGATAAAAATAGTACTGTATTCTTGCCTATATTTTGGCCATATTAATTAATTTGTCTTTTGTCCAACCTAAGACCATTTGCAGGTTACATACTTATAGAACACTTAGTTTTGCTGGAATGCTAGTGTTATGGCAGCATGTATTTTCATGTCATAGAAGGCTGGTTTCTTCTGCTCAACGAGTTTCAAATATTTGAATTTCTCTACAACCCAAAATCTCACGATCACCAGATGTCTAGAATGTACAGTATAAATTGTTCAGATTTCATGTCTATGTACCAATTACCATCCTGCAGTAAAAATATTCTTGGTTGTGGTCCTGGTCAGCGGTTGTCCCCCTTGTTTACAGCTTTGATATATAAATATCTACTTGTATGTCTAAATACCAAATATGCGTTTTGTTGTCAAAACCTTGCTCCAAATTTCAGTGTTGTCAATAAATGCCCTTTGTATAATATTACTCATTACTGGACGTACTAATCAAGTAACATACATTTATTTGTACTTATGTTCATCCAGGCATTTCCTTTCACTACTAAACTCAGATTTATCCACTCACCTGAAACAGTATGGCTGTGGTAGGCCAAACTAATTAAAGAAAGTAACCATTAGGTATGCTACTAGAGAGTAAAGAGTCTCTGGTTAGGAGAATTCTGTAAGTTACACAAATGGTATTCTCACACACCAACAATTTTAGACAGTAAACTAAGATGGATAAAAGTCCTGATCTTAAAATTCTCAAAATCACACAGGAGTACATGATACATGCATGAATTATTTTGAAAACTTGCTAAGTGTTTTTTAGTTTATGACAGAACAGGCTCTACATTTTTTTCAACAAGGAAAATCCACCAGTGGAAAGAAAATCCACCAGTGGAAATTCAGAATTATTTAAAACACAATAATGATACATAGGTGTATATGTACTTCCAACACTGCTAGACAAGTGATCTTAAGCTCAGTTTGACCCACTGACAACATTCAACATAAAAAGGAGATCTCTGGACAATACTGTGTAAGGAAGAAAACCAAGAACAACTCTGACTGCATTGAAAAACTGAGCAACACATTAGATCCAGGTCAGACAAGGCCAAAATGAGAAAAACCTGAGCAAAACCTGAAGTCCATAAAATCCTTTGTCTTAAAATAGAATGTACAGGTTATTCCCAAAAAGTGGTTAAGTGCAATAAACTATGGCTTATCACAGGGAAATTAATTTGTTGGGTTTCTGAGGGTAAACTGCTTGAGTGATACCCATGGATTCAGTCTGTGAGAAGGGAAAGAGTGGGACTGGGGAGGGGGAGGGTGTACAAGAATAATCTACATGTAATTTGTGATAGTACATGTGTCTTTATCTAAAACATTGAGACTGCAATGAATGAAAAGATAAAGGCCTCATATCATTGGTTGCAGCAGTGACAGTGTGTTGTGATGAGTATAAACTGCCCAGAAGGAGACACTTACAGTTCCTACAATAAAGTACAGTACATGTACCACTACAGATGCTCACTAACACCCATGAGCAAAACTGTTGCTCAGATTAATTCTGTCTTCTCAACATCAGCTTGTCTGTGAAAATACAAGTTGCTACCCATGATCATCACGGGCCAGGTCAATGCCACCCATGCCTTCATCATAATGCTCTAAACTGACTATTCAGACAGTGATAAGAGTTTATTGAGTCTACCGTTTTTGAAGATAAAAGAAGCTCAGAACTGAAAATTTACAAGGACTCAAAACGGTGGAAAGCCTAACTGACCAGAAAGAATAATCAATAAATAGTCCTGAAAATCCTTAACCAAAAACAGTGATGCTTGTAAAAAAATTTTAACAGGTTTTTGCCAACACATTAACTCATCAAGGCAGCCCATAAACTCTGTGTGAGTCCTGCTCTACCTGCATTAAGTTCTGACAGAAACAGTTGAAGAACTTGTAACTGAGTATTAAAAAATCTAAAAATGGTCATTGTTTGACAAACACACATGCGCGCAAAAAAAAAGACAAAAAAAGACAATTACAACCATAGATATTCTATTTCTCTTTTAAGTCACAGTTTCATAAACTTAATGAAAATGATAATCATTATCTATGTGAAACTGCTCTAAAGACAAAAAGCATCCCCATGACGACTGTGAAAAATAATTGAAAAATAGTTCTATGGCAATGATTAGAGGTAACTCATTTCATCAATGTCAGATTTTCAAGAAATCCACATACAGGAAGGGCTACTGCATGAACAATTATATAAATGAGCACAGCCTTTATTTTAAATATCATAGGGAAGTTCTCTGTCTCTGAAATTTAATTGCAAAAAGCTGGTCATCTTGTGTTTGATTTCAAAGCTGATACAGCAAACATTTTAGAATTCACATGAACTTGCATATGTCTCTTTGATGAAATTCCTTATGAACCTATTGGCTGTCAGAGATAATATTTACCTCTCTTAACACATTTTTTTTTTGAAATTCAGGTCAAATTTTATCCATGAGAAATGCTCTACATTTTCCTCTGCTGACAATTCAAAACCAAAATAAATTAATAAATCTGTCCACTGCTTTTTTTTATGAATTAACATGAAGTTTGCAATGCATAGTCCATTACCTGTATCTGATTCACATACCAAACAAAACAAACTCGAAGTTCCTTGAATACAAATTTTTGTTTGTATTAAATTAAAAATGAATAATAAAATGACATTCAAAACTTCTTACAGCAGATGAATGGTGTGAAATATGCACATTGCAAATACCAACACTGAAAGCATACACCTCAGGCCAAACTTCTAGTTTATTTGTCTGAAAATTTCTCTTTAAGAAAGAGTTGGAAACCCTCTTAAGTGATCCTTGATGGTTTAAGGGACAGTAAGTCTATGTAGAGGCAGAGGTTTCAGCATTGGTCTCAGTGTGGAGTCTTGCATGACCGAAATGTTTTTGAGCCATCATGACCGAGTCCAGGCTGAGATTGTACACTGGTTGAACTGCCCTCTGAAATATTTGAAACGTAAGGTAGACTGTCAAATACAATTCAGCACAGATGATGTGTGAAAATGACTGACATATATAAACTTTATCACAACCTTTATTAGAATGACACATATATCTACAAAAACCACTTTAAGAACTTTAATCATTTCCAATGGTTATCAATTTCAGATCGCCATTTTACACTACAGTGAGCCAATTTTCATGTTGCAGTAATAATGAAAATGATGGTCATTGCCTAAAAATTGAGCTGCATAATAAGGCTGCCCTGTATGGCTTGGAATTTGTACAAAAAAAATTTAAATTTAAATGAAGTCTACCATTTCTGCATTTTCAATGATACAGTGCACTTCACTTGAGTTGAACCTCTCTTGAGTTGATCTGTTTTGGTGAAACCGGCACTGTTACATCATATTTTATATTAAAATAAAATGGTTGTGTTGACTTAACTTAAGTGGTTGCAATGCCTGTGGTGCCTTTGATTTTCTGTCCTGTATCTTATTCCAATTCTTTAATGCAAAATGGTAGAGTTCATCTCGATTATTTGACCAATGAAATTGAGACAGCACCTCAACTATCTGATACTGACACTCCACCATTGGTAAGGCAATGTATACATTACAGCACGTTGATAGGCGAGGCTAGTATAGTCCTCTCCATAAAGTTTCCTAGCTCCAAGGTCTCTCTTTGTTTTCATGCACAGTCACACTAGTGGATCCATGTGGGTGCATACAATGGACACTGCTCCTCCCTCTTAGCCCTTCTCCCATGCATAATTCAAAAATGCCACCATCCAACCCCAAACACATGGGAATGCCAACAGGCTAGTCCAGAGCAGGATTAGAAGTTTGTGGTCAATCCTGCGGCATGCTGGTATTTTGACTGGCAGTTATTTTAGGCAAAGACATTTCATTGGATTCCTCAAATACATGTATTGCATCTTGTCATCTAAGTCTATGGTTTTATATGCGGCAAGCCAAGATGAGAAACTGTAGTGCACTGACCATTACACAATCAGTTTGAATGCGTTTCACTAACTCACCCCCACTCTTAAAAATATACAGTTAATAGTGGTTATGTCCCCTGACATCAGGTTGGTGATGGATGAGTTGAACAACCGATGTGTTGATCTTTTTTTTATCCCCCGACGACATCAACTCAAGCGTAGTTGACTGTAGTATATCTTTCATCACCATTTCAAATTTCAAAGAACAAAAGAGGGTGTCACTTTGACCGGACATGATTATCGATTTTATGCAATACTGGGTAATACAAATCATTCTTGAAATGAACGTAAAAAGAGTCTTGCTGTCGGGCAGTCAGACAATCATATCTAAAACCAAATCGTTGTATATCTCACTGGTATTGATAAAATCAATGCTTGTGGTGAGGTCTACACTCTCACAATGTGATGTATCAATAGTTTTGAAGTTATAAACAGAAATGTTTTTGCCACATCCAAGAATAACAAAAGTGACCAAAACGTTGAAATGCTCTCCTGTAAAATGAGAAAATTGTTGATAGTCAGTGTGTGTGATGATCAACAAAATTAGTGCAGCCCGCATAATTCGAAGTCGTCGGGAATTGGACTACAGTGCGATTTACCACTGAGCAGGGAAATAACCACCATCATGCTGTTTGCCCCATACCATTATGTGTCATTACATCCCCTTGCAGACACCCCCCCCCCCCCCCATACACACACAAGAAACACATAGGAACTTGTATGAGTCATGAGATCTTTTGATTAGTTTTTTTTTGGAAGTGACCATACCCTACCAGTAAAACAAAAAAGCAGCATTGAATGGCTAAGGCCTCATTGAAATGTTCTGGCCAGCAAACTATGATCCATGTCTATCTTGGCCGCATGTATTGCGTGTGACATCATCAATTGATAAAGACATTCTCCTGTGTATGACGTTCAAATGCAAGACTGTAGGCCTACTTTGTTGTCCCACCTTGCTATCAATGGCGTGGAATTACTATTACGCAGTGTAACAATGCTGTACTCGCACCCCATTCCCCCATCAAGAGTAGTGTGGTGAATGTGCAAACACTGCTGAGGGGTTTTGCAGCACTGAAATGCTAAGAACCATGTGTAAGTGAGGTCTTTGTTCCTCCAGAGCCTTACCATCATTTTTACACTTAATACAGTCATGTGATGCTGTATAATTTAACGAGCATTACCATAGCTAGTGTTTTTGAGCAGAATGGCTCTATATGAGCATGATGGACACACAGTGAGGCTCGTGATTTTACTGTATGTAATTTATGTTCTACGTATGGTATATTGTTTCTTGGCTGTACTTGTGATTACGTCAGCAGACAATATAATTTACTGGTAATAAAGCGAACACCATCTCACATATTACGTGCGTTGTTGGCCGACATTACTGGTCAATAGGGCAGAATCTTGCTGTGTGCAGGAGCCCCACCTGAACCACTGCAACCCTCTGTGGCATGCTTCTCATTTGGTTGGAAAGACACATAAGAGGAAGGCCCTGCAGCCTACCCATTGCATCATTTTTGGCACTTCTAACCCCCCCCCCCCCCCCCCCCCCCGATCACTGCTAAGAGTAGAATTGTTGAACAGTCCCGTGTCAGTGTGTTTGTGGAAATTGGTTTTTACAACCACAGGGCTGGAAGTCAGAAGTTACATTGAGGATAAGCGTGCACAATCAGTTTGATTTACCAGAATATGGGGCGGTTTGAACTCCAATTAGCAGTAAATGTTTAATAGAGATAAAGAAGGAAAAAAAAAACATTTCAAAATCACCTTGATTTAGCAAAAATTCTAATTACGAAAGTTCGGTTTACATGGACTCCACTTTATCAGTTTACACCAATGAAACTGAACTGGTACACCAACAGCTACATGATTCTTCAATGACAACCCATTAAATGTATAATGTGTAAATACTCACAAGTTTGTTCTGAGCATTCCCAATGACAATGGTGTTGGACAAAGATCCTCCTATGAAATGTTGTGACACAGACAGACCACTCAAACAGTAACAGGTATGGTAATGGTCCCTAGCCCTGTCAAAATACAGAATAAAGACATACAAATGATTAGTCAATGTAAATTGTGAGGGATTTCATGATACACGCAGAACAATTCGATCTGCAAAACTGTTGGCTATTCTTAATGGTACAAACTTTATGGCTCTCACCACTGGAAACAATGAAAAGGCTGATGCCTGAAGTCTACACAATACAGTGGAGCTTCATTATGACGAGAGGTCATGTTCCACTAAAAATGCCTCGTTATGCCCGAGGTCTCGCTATTCCAGGAAATGGTACAAAAAGCAAGGCAAGGGATTAACTCCCTGCAGTTCACACATTGAGAAATCGTTACAATTGAAATGATTGCCAAGTGGTTATAAGATTTGATGAACATGGCTATATCTTTATGTTCCAAGCCTACAAAACTACATATTTACACATAAAAGACGTTTATCTGTCGATAATTGTAAAAAAAAAAAGTCAAAGATAGAGTTTGATTTAGAAAATAACTTGTTTTTGTGTCAAACTATTTCGTGCGGCTGTCCGCCATCTTGGTTTTGTTGTGTGCAGTCAGCATTGACAGTGCGAGTCGAAAATCTTCAAATTTTCCTTCATTATGTCATCAGACAAACACATGAAAGCAATTTGCAGCAACATCTAAGTGATGGTACTGATTCCTGGTCACCAGCGGAGAAGAAATCATGAAAATCTGATGAAATACAGCCCTAGATCTGTACCGATCATGCCATCTCTAAGAGGTTTGTTTACATTCTTCTCCACTAATACTGAAACTAAATTGAAAACAAAATAAACCTCTATGGTCATGTACTCATATGCAGGCCATAACGTTTTGTATTCCTTATTTGTTTGAAATTTGATGATTTATGTGAAAGAAATGCATTTTCCTTTATGTTTTCTTGGTAGTTCAGTTCTACTCTACCATTGCTAAGAGCCATAATTTGTCTGTTTACATCACACAATGACAGAGAAATCACCCATCTGTGGACAGACACTGATTGGTACTAAAAAGGGAATGTAATTCTGGACGTCTACAACTACTTTTGATATTATTTGTAAGATGTTTTATGTATTTCAAACACACTGTGTTGTATTTCTTTCAGAGCACCAGATTGTGAGAAGTTGGCCTTCAGGAATCCAGACGAGGAGCTAGATTTTCTTTGATTCTGCCAGACTGCAGACCTGGTTTACACCATTCAAAGGTTCTACATGTCAGATATTGTAACAGCTGAGGTTGTTCTAGCACGTTGTAGTAGGGGGAAGTTAGTTGATCTAACTACAACCCTTTAGAAAACGAAACTATTACAGCTGTAGAATAAATAAACACGAGATCCGACGATTGATTAAATAATATTAAAGTTTAATTACTGTATCTTAACAATAAAATACTAGGAAGGCACCAGTGAACAACTAAATATCCTATGCCACACGAGAAGGAAACTCACTCGCCGAACCTTACCACTTACATGGGCCTATATATATAGATATTTCTGTAGAAAATTCCCGAAATTAATCTAACCTCTGCCCTCGCCCGAAACACAAAAACCAACCAATCACGTATCAATACGTCACCAGGTTACATCAATCAAAGCCAAATCTGGCTTAAACATCTTCTTCCACATCTTTATCGAACTTTCAGGAATATACTAATACTTACGAAAAGAGTCAACAAACGAGCGAGGAAAAAAAACTACTCACAATAAAGGGAGGGCAAGGTCACGGAGTACACTCTGGCGAACGTCAGGGAATGGTAGGGATGAATTTTATTTAATTTTGCCCGGGCAGTGGCCTATTCGGCCTGCTCTTTATGATTTCCAACTGCCAAGGTATCTTTAACGTGCGCAACGTGCACACGGGCCCTCCGAATTTTTTCGTCCTTATCCGAGAAGACTAGGTACTCGATCCTATCCCCCCCCCCCCCCCCCCACTAGGATCAGGGACACGAAAATATGAGAAAAATCCCAAACTTCCAACATGCCTGCACCGGCCGGGTTTTGAACCCGGGACCCTTGGCATGAGAGGCGAGCACCTTGCCTCTAGACTAGTAGGTCTTCTGTCTACCTTGAGCCTTGAAGAGTTCTTCCGTCGCTAACTTCCATGTGTCCTGCAGCCTCTCCCGTAGTTCCACGACGTACTGGTAACTGGTCTTCGTCTCCGGCTCCTCTACGTCCTTGGTCCATAGTTGTCGTAAGATGTGCATTGGTCCTCTCACAGTTCTCCCATACAGCAACTCGAATGGGGCAAACTTGCTCGACTCTTGGGGAACTTCACGATATGCGAAGAGCAGCGGGTTGATGTATCTGTGCCACTGCTTGGGTTGCTCTACGCACATCGTCTCCCATGTTTTCTTCAGCGTGCCGTTGAATCGCTCCACCAGCCCGTTGCACATAGGGTGGTAGACTGTAGTGGTCGACTGTCGAATTCCCAGTAGTCTATTCGTTTCCTTCATGACATCTGACATAAACTGGGTCCCTTGGTCCGACAAGATCTCTTGGGGCGCACCCAAACGGCTGTAGATGTTCACTAAGGCTTGTGCTACCGTTTCTGCGTCGATCATCTTCAAGGGTGTGGCTTCGGGGTAACGAATAGCGTAGTCTATGTACACCACTATGTATACCGATGTCCGCCTTCACTTGGGGGGTCGATAGGTCCCACTAAGTCCACGGCCACTCGTCTAAATGGTACGTCCACTACTGGCATACTCTGCAAGTGCACCTTTGGGGTCGCTCCTTTGTTCACTGTCCTCTGGCAGATGTTGCATGAGCGGCAGTACGTCACCTTCAATTCCAGGCCAATAAAAATTGTCGTGGGCAACACGCAGTACATACTCTCTCAGTTTCTCGGGTAGTATCACTTGCCTTATAACCGTCGCCTGTCTTAGGTCCTTGTAGATCCGGTACAATACCCCTCCATGTTTCTCAAAATGAACAGACTTATTACCTCTGTTAGTTGGGATCTTTTTCTGCTCTAACTTCTTAATGTCTTTGTCTTCTTCCTGGAGTCAGATAAGTTCCTCTCTATCCACTCCCGCGTGTCGTTCTGCCCTCGGCACCCTCAGCGACGTAGACTGGTCCTTCCTCTTCTCCTAGGCCCTCGTGGTCACCGCTCCTACCATCACCTCAGTATCAGGGACGTACGGGTCCTTCGCTCCGCCCACGTTCCCCACTACTAGGTCGCAGATGGTCTTCGGGAGACACAGCGCCGTTACCCTGCCCGTCAGGTAAGGCGTCCTCACGTCAATAATGGCTTCCTCCGCCGCTAGCAAGGAGCTGTCGATCCTCGCGATGAGTTTCTTCCCACTGGTGAGCTGTCCGTCGTCCACCTGTGATCGCCGCACCACTACACCTTCACAGCCGGTATCTCTTAGGACGTCTACCGCTCGATCTCCAATCAAGCCCTTCATCACTGGTAACTTCAGTTTCTCCATGGCCCTTCCGTCACTGCATCCTCCGCACGTAACAGGCACCGCTAACTGGAGCTTCCCGTCCTTCATTACCGCTTGAACGTTGATGCTGGTGTCAGCCGTCGTTGCATCTTGTGTTGACGACTCGTCCGCCGCTATAACTACGGCCGCCGCCGCCTTGTCTCGTCCCATTTCCTTCTGGGCTGGACACATGTTCCGAACGTGGCCTGGCTTTCCACAAAGGTAACATTTCAACTCACCTTTGTCGTTTATCTTGGTACGACACTCCGTCGCCTTGTGTCCCGGCCTCTGGCACCTATGGCAGACCTATGGGCCTCTGTCGCACTGGCCGGCTCTGCTGTCTGGCGCTCTCGCTGAGTGTCTGGTTCCTCGCTACCAGGTACGCCTCCCCTGAGTCTGCGATGTCCTGTAGCGTCTTTGGTTTCCTCTCCCTCACATGGGTCGCAAGGTCTGGTGGGCAAGCATCCATGAATTGCTCTCTGACAACAGGTCTCTCACTCCTTCGTAGGTCTCCTCCGTCTTCGACAGCTTTATCCACCTCTCTAGATAGGTCTTGATCCTGGTCAAAAACATTCCAACATCTTCTCCATCTTCAGGCTTACCTTGTCTGAACATGAGTCTGTATCCGTCCTCTGACGGGTTGTACCTCTTCTGCAAAGCTTCCTTGACCTTGTCGTAGTCCTTGGCTTCGTCGATAGGCAGTGTGCAGAAGCATCCCAAAGCTCTCCCAGTCAGTAGGGCAGACAGTGATGTCGTCCAGGTGGATCTTGGCCATTCAGCTGTTTCGGCAAACCTCTCAAACCGCAGCAACCAGCTATCCAGATCGTCCTTCTTGTCCTGAAATGCAGGTAGCTTGGGTCTCTTGGAACTGGCGTGGTCGTTGGTCCTCTGCGTCGAGTCGTCGCCTCCACGTTGATGGCGGATCCTCTCCATCTCCAGCTCGTGGTTCATCCTTTCCCTTTCCAGCTGAGCCTGTCGTTCAGCCTCCTTCTCCCGAGCCTGTCATTCAGCCTCCTTCTCCCGAGCCTGTCGTTGAGCCTCTTTCTCTTGGGCCTCCATCTGTCGCTGAGCCTCTTTCTCTTGTCGTTGAGCCTCCAGCTGTCTTTCTCTTTCCAGGCCTTCACGGATGTAGTCCCGTCTCTCCTTCCCAGTGAACTCCATGGCCTCCGCTTCCTGGCTAAGCCTTCCAATAACCTCCGACGTGTTGTAGATATATTCTCGATGATAATCCTACAATAAGCTTAGTAAATAAATCTAATAATTTAGATCGGGTCTGTTCGGATCCCGGACGAGCCCCCAATATGTAACAGCTGAGGTGGTTCTAGCACGTTATAGTAGGGGGAAGTTAGTTGATCTAACTACAACCCTTTAGAAAATGAAACTATTACAGCTGTAGAATAAATAAACATGAGATTCGACGATCGATACTAAAGTTTAATTACTGTATCTTAACAATAAAATACTAGGAAGGCACCAGTGAACAACTAAATATCCTACGCCACACAAGAAGGAAACTCACTTACTCGCCGAACCTTACCACTTACATGGGCCTATATATATAGATATTTCTGTAGAAAATTCCCGAAATTAATCTAACCTCTGCCCTCGCCCGAAACACAAAAATCAACCAATCACGTATCAGTACGTCACCAGGTTACATCACTCAAGGCCAAATCTGGCGTAAACATCTTCTTCCACACCTTTATCGAACGTTCAGGAATATACTAATACTTACGAAAAGAGTCAACAAACAAGTGAGGAAAAAAACTACTCACAATAAAGGGAAAGCAAGGTCACGGAGTACACTCTGGCGAACGTCAACAATAAAAGGGAAAAGAAGTGAACACATGCTCAGTCACAAGCAACGGGAGAGGGAAAGGGGTAGCCCGCAGATGCTACAGATATATAATATTATTTAGTGTCAAAAGTGGTTGCGGGGAACCATCAGCTTTTTAAGTTATTTATTGATGGGATGAGAATGTCTTGAAATGTAGTGAGGGAACTAATGACAGTCACATAACATAACATGAAGCTGAAAACAAGGATGTATCTCATTCGTTTTTTAGTGTTTCAGCTGGTCCAGAGTAATGAATTGTGACTACAAGCCCTCTCTGAACTATCAGGAATTGTCTTTTCATTGAGTTAATTATTATCTCTTTGCATACAATGGCAAAGTGAATAATACTCTCAGAGGTTACTCATATGTATCTTGATTATTTTTGTCTCATTCACAGCTAGGTTCTTCAACTCAAACTGTATTGCTGCAGTGGGATCACAAAACAGATAAATGTGCATATAATATACATTATATGTGTATTTTCTGATGAGCGTACTGAGGAAGAAAGCCCAACCAACCATCCCTGTTCCATTGATGTATGGATCTGGAGCTTGAAGAAATCTACAAGTTACTTATGTAATGTGGACTGAATAATAAGCTCCATATTATGCCAGGTTCATTATAAAGGTTTTACATATGCAATAGAACACAGTCTTAATAAACAATATTTAAAAGATTCAAATTCACTGTGTTCTAAAAATTTCAAATTCCGAAACGAAGCCATTTTTCTTCAATTTCTGTTCATCGCACTGCTTGCGTAACGTTACATAGTATGAAAATATAGTGAGATTTTTAAATTTTCTCTAATGTTTCAGTTATTCTATATATTGTGCCACAAAATAAAAGCATTATTTATTAGGTGTAAACATTTACTTTACCTATTTTGAATACAAAAGGGGATTTTGTGAAGCTTACTTAGATTTTCAAAGTTTTACATGTCTTTTATAATCAAGTGCTACTGGACCAAACTGAATGGCTTTTTGCTCATGACATGAGCTAATGAATGTAATTTGACAGTGTAATAAACTTTTGGGTTTGGGACTTCACACTTATTTTTTTCCTTCTCTGAGACTGTTGAGGTAGGTGATTTTTTTGCTTCAAATTCAATTTTTAGTAACATAGAAAATAGGTCACCTATCACACAACCTCTTTTTAATTTATAAACATATTGCATCACGTTAAACTTCATCCAATGCACTTTCCAACCATACATAGCATGTCCATATTTTATGTAAATAAGTTGACATTAGCATGCAATCTTTGAGACAACCCTCACTGGGTTTCAGAAAAGGTAAAAAATGCGTGAACCACTGAGAGTTAAAATACCCCACTATGTACAAGACATGCTAACAAGGGAGGTTACCATAAAAAATAGTGGGGTATTTTAATGGTTAACTCCCTTGTTAACATGGTCTGGAAGTCAGCATATTCATGTAATGTCAAACTACTGATGGCAGATCTCTGCCTTCACATCGGTACTGTGTTTTTTCTTTCTTTTTGTGCTGATGGTAGCTATGTTCCAATCAAATTACAAGAGTGTCAGATGCGAAAGTTAGAGACAGACGAGTATATTTGTTTTCGGTGGTTACCCGTGTTGTATCATTCGAAGTATGGGAACAGACCTGGCCACGTATTTGTGACACAGAGTGTGGAGGCATGTGGTCATGAAGCCCGGTGTGTACAAAGAGCATACGCGGTGTGGCGATCAATTACGATCAATGACCGTGCCACATGTAATAATTATCGCACTTCAGGGGTAGTAACCAGAGAGTGCACTTGTCTGATGAAGCTACACGGTTGTAGCCTTCATGGCCTGGGCCACAGTCTGCCTCAGTGAGTGATAAGTCATCACTTTGAACTGGCTATAGTGTGCTGTCACAGCATGTGGCCAGTAGGGAGGGAATGCATACTAGGCCTAAGTGAGAGATGACCAGGTGGGGCCACAACTCGCAAGGCGGGCTTGTGGTAACAAACAAAGAATGATATCTGTTGTTAATGTCTAAATGGACTGACTTCCAACATGTTGTTCTGCAGCTGCCCCCCACCATTTGCCATACGCACTCAAAATTAATTCTCTTGCTACAGCAGGTGCTTTGATTGCCGTTATTCGAGTATTTTATTACATAGCTCATACAGTAGAAAAAACGGGAATTTAACATGTTCTTGCTGTCGGCAAGGTCTTGTTATTAGCAGTTTTGTTAAACATGATGGTCCACTGTATTGAAAAAAGCTTTCACATTTATTCCCATGAAAATCCACAACCCAAACAATATTGTCTATGCATTTGTAGATCACCATGAAGAATCTGAGTTCTTGCAGTTTCAATTTCATTTCAAATGAAAATTAATGACATACCTGACTGTGTTCAGTACCATTAATAAACTCAAAAATATGACAATCAATATGCAATACCAGACGTGTATCTTCAGCAACCCTAGGGCCACTTCAGATTTACCAGTATGTGTCAGAATTCTTCTGTGGCATTTGACAACTAACAAATAGCACCCTGGCTTCAATGTGACATCTCAGAAATACAAATCATGGAACAGGCTTGTTCACTCTCTCATCCAATGGGTAATTGTGCTCCCTCATAAGCATATGGGGCTATATGGTCAAGATAAGTTAGATGATTCACAATTGTTATTTGTGAAACTGAGTTATGACAATGGGAAACAATACCCAGCTGCTGACTTACTTTCCTGGCTTGTCAATGAGGCCACCGTAGGAGTGCTGACAACAAATAAGAATGTACTCCTGAAGGGCCTCTTGGCTAAACATCCACCTGCTGGGGCTTAAGTTTTGATCATCGTCTGTGAGAAAACACAATGAAATCTCAGGTATTTATGGTGAATGGGTACTGAACTTTGATTTTCTGCTGTGAAGAACAAAATAAATGAGAGCTTTCAAGTTAATTTTGAAATTAAAAATGGATAAGATCTACAGTAAAATACTTCATATAATTAGTAAGGGCATATCAACATCATCAATGACACTCCATACTTTTAATTATCATTAACCCACACCCTGCGCGCTACGGTTTAAAGCCTGCTGTCCGGTCAGTGACCTTACTCATGGGAATCTTATCTGGATTGCACTGACCCTTGCCGATGAATGCTGACCACACTACCGCTATCCACGTGGTTTGGTTTATATTTGATCGGTATGAAAACGTTTGCTGCTATGCCTTATCTTGCTTGATAATGAATTAACCAGCAAAACCTTTGTAAGTCTCTCACTAATGATTTGACTTATGATACCAAACTGACAGCTGTAATTTTCCTGAGAACGAAGCATGACAACTAGCCATGCCCCCCCCCCCCCCCCCCCCCCCAAGCCCTAAACAAATAGTTTCATCCTGATTGACACCTACTAATCAACGAATGTGGGCATTTGGGGCACAGGTCATTTCAGAACTTGTTTCTGATTGCTTCTTAGATACAGACAACTCTAGATGATGGCCAGCTTGTGAGAAACTGAGATAATATCACAAATTTGTTGAGCAACAATCCGCATATCGATATTAGTAATATTACACCTTTTGATAGTGTGGGGAGAGCCTTTGAAAGCTTAGTCTTTGTGATTCCGACCAGTGGTTCACTGGTTACCATGTCCTTGTCACAATGCCTTTGATTTAGAAGAGATACAGTGAGCAAAAAGACAGTAGTTAGTCTCAAAGAGGACAGTGACTCGACGCGTGAAAATACGGCTCGCATGCTGCATGGACTGCTTGACCTTGTCGTATTGGTACCCCCATGCAGAGCGAATGCCTAGAAAGTCGATGCCTTATTTCGACGCCTCTCGCAGGGTGAGGGTTAAAAAGGGATATCCCTCCTTCAACAATCATATCAATGCTGATTCTATGAGAATAACCCAGAAAAAACGACAGGTTTTCCATAATGGCTCAATAGTTTGACCTGTTCACAAAGAAAGTAAGGAAAAAAAAAATGAATCATCCTACAATTTTTGTACTAAGCCAAAACTAAAATCTTTTGAAGATAAAAAGTACTTACATTTTCATTTCACAAGTAAAATCTAAGGAATTTAATACATGAATGCCTTATTATAGTGAAAAAAAAGAAACCAAGCCAACAAGAACTGGATTTTGTTTAAATTATGCTTCTTGGCTGGAATTAAAAAAAAAAATTATTCATGAGGAATCACTTCCTGACTGATGTTCGTCAACAAGGAAGGAAATCATATTATCTTTGCCATTTCTAAGTTTCACCCACCTAATTGCATATCACACTCACCCTCAGTGCAGCTTATCATATGAATGATAGGGAATGTTGCTCCTTGCCAGAAAGAATAGCAGCCATCAACCAGCTTGTTTGTTCGTCCCTGGAATCCACCTTCAAACTTGGTCTGCCTGTTTGCTGTCCAACGCTTTAAACAGTTTACAAATTTTACTTTAGTTTCATACTTAATGAAATATAAAGTAATGCAAATGACAAAATGATAAATCTGTGTTATAAAATCCCCATTTAAATGACCAGGCAAGCAAATAAGTGCTTCAAAAATACCTAGGACCAAATGAAATGTATTCAGAGGCGATCAAACGGTTTATTCACATATAAACATAATTACCACATCAAACATACACTCAACGCTTAAATTTTGCCTGAACTTCATTTTTTAAAACTGTTTTGAGAAGATGACTGAAACTGCATGCATCCGCCAAATTCTTGAACCATAACAAAATCATCAGCACTCTTTGTGTTCATGAGTTAAAGATAACAACCAAAACAAAAGGAAAATACAAAACTCACTAAAAGTGACTTGATGTCACACCGCTCTGTATGTCCTAGAAGAACTAATGCTGCTATACCACAGAAGGTATAACCACCATGAGCTTCCAAGCCTGGGTAGCCAGCAAAGCCTCCTTCATAAGTCTGGCATCTAGATAGTATGCAAAGATACAGATAATTCGTGTTACTTTTGACATGAAAGTTATATTTTTCAAATTCCTTCATCTAATTCAATGACAATGGTGCACTCTAGAAGTGTTTCCAACAGTTGTAAATGCTAGGTGTATATCAAGTGTCTCTGTGTTTCAGCTACAAAACTTGGGCAAATCAGTTAGTCACATTGACAAAATGCCTATTCCAGTTTACTGTATTGCTGTACATTTCAAATGCAATTCACAATAAAATCAACATATTTCATTTAAAATACAGTAGACCATTATGTTTAGCGACACAGCTAATAACGAGACCTTGCCGACAGCGAGAACAGTTTAAATCCCTCTTTTTTTCTGCTATATAAAATATATAATAAAATACTCAAATGACAGCAATCAATAATCAAAACACCTGCTATAGCGAGAGAACTCATTTTGAGTGGGTGCGGCCCCAGAACAACGTGTTGGAAGTCAGACAATAACAACATGCATTGTTCTTTGTTTGTTACCACACGCCCACCACACCCGCCTTGCCAGTTGTGGCTACACTTGGCCATCTCTTGCTTAGGCCCAGTATGCTTTCTCTCCCTGCTGACCACATGCCTACACACTTTGTGTCACAAACACGAGGCCAGTCTGTTCCCATTCTTTGAATGACATAGCACACGAAACACTGGAAACACGCATACTCTTCTGTTTCTAACTTTTGCATCTGACTGTCTTGTAATTTGACCGAAACAAGGCTACCATCAGCACAAAAAAAAAGTATTGATATGAAGGCCCAAGCCTACCATCAATTTGATATTACATGTTCGTTGATGTACAGGACATGCTAACAAGGGAGGTAGCCATAAAAAAAATAGTGGGATATTTTTATCCCTTGCCTTGCGTTTTGTACTCTTTCCTGGAATAGTGAGACCTTGGGTATAACGAGACATTTTTTATGGAACATGACCTCTCGTTATAACCAAGATCAACTGTATACACTTTACTTGATGAAAACGACACGTTAACAGGATGCAGAATCATATCATTCTGATTTCTGACTACACTTCTTCACATATAATTATTAATGAGCACCCCATGGACAATATAAAGTAACCAGCAGCCCGTTACTGAAGTTGCCCCTAATGATGTTAACCTCTCTTAAGAGAGCTGTTTAATGATTTTAAAAAAATAATAATTTTTAAATCACTTCATCAATTTTGCAGACTATCGATCAGTCCTGTTGTAATAAAAGATAGAGAAAAGAAAAATAAAGACACGTGCCTCACAATTTCCTAAACCAAGCCATCTAGTAAGTTGAGTAAATAAAAGCACATACCTTGTAATAAAGCTAGCAGTGTTCTCTGTGAGTTCTTTGGTAAGAATGTTGGTCAAGCGAGCGACGCTAATTGCACAATAGACTCCACTGAAAAAAAAACACAAAAAAACCAAACCAACCTATTAGCAGCTCACACAGTTCAAGATACTGCAAAAACTTAGGCAATGGAAACATAGCTCAGTTATCACCCATGTGTCCAATTTCAAAGTGGGGTGGTGAAATTTATGTAGCTTCTATAAAACAAGGGCCTTCTCAAGAGTGTTCTACTATATCACTCTTTATTGGAAAATTTTCTACAAGAAGCACTGTTTTAAATGCAAGGTAGGACTTGGTTCTGGACAATAAATAAAAAAAAGAAAATTTAGACAGTGATGTAAGGAATACACTGGAGGCTCTCTTGCCAAACTTCACTACTGAATACAAGATATAGAGAAATAAATAAGACCATTAAAGTTGCAAATTATTTTCACCTTCCAACCACTCTCATTTACTTTTTGAATGCCAACTGAGGGCTAACCCAGATGGCAATTTTAGCTAGTACTGGCAGAAATCATGATACATAATGCATTGCAAGAATTTAAATACCAGATCAGCCAAGAGACAAGTTTGTGAATGCAGCACCATTAATCACCAGTGTGAATAAACCTACCGAATGTCCACTTCACCGCCAGCATGCATTTGAAAGGCTCCTTCACTTGTTCTCATTCTCATTAGGAAATTGTACAGCTTCTCCCTGAAACAAAGGAACAACGGGGTGAGTCAAATATGAACACATCATGTCTACTAATACAGACGATAAAGAAACTTCCCTGCAAAATCATCTTCTTATTTCCAGGGATGCCAAATGATTTTTGCAAAAAAACCTGAAAAATGAACATGTCATCGTATTTGCACCAAAACAAACATTTTTCTGTGCCTGTTGAGAGAAACTCTTGCAACCGATAACCAAAAAATCGGAAAAATCGGGAAAAACACCCTGAACCTGCAATATTGCATTTTTATTCTAGTAGAAGACAATATCCTTTGTCTGGCCAAGGCCTTGGGAAAATGCCAGCTTTTTTCGGCCATACTGTGAAAAAGTGCAATGCACTGCCACTGCTGGTGTTTACATCCAGGAATCAGGCGTCGTTTGGCCGGATGGGTTGTGTGCATTTCCTTTTTCAAAGCTTTGCAACAGAATGTTATTTCTTCAATCAACCAGAAACTGAAACTGGACATTAAATAAAATGAATCCTATCTATATATATATAAACTCATGTGTGTAGGCTTCATAGAAACTTACGTACAAGATTCTGAGTGGAATAGGTCATGCCCCTTTCTTATGGTATGGCCACAGATGACTGCCTGATGGGATTATGCTTTGTTCGGGTTTGGCCTATTTTAGTAAATACTGGCTGATCAACAACCGACACACCTTTTTCCTGTGCAGCCAGACAAAGGGCATGCAAATGTCAAGTCTGGTCTTCTCCCACTGGTTACCTGTATCAATTGCTCACAGGCTGCAGCTAAACAATAGGTCTGATTTATTGTTTTCACTACCCACATATGCACCTAATCTTATAACATTAAAACTCTTTCTTGCAGCATTTGTCCAACTCCAGCTACTGTTCAGTATAACATAATTACATTAAGGATAAGGGAAACGATAAAGATTTAATAAGGACATTTCTCTGATGCTGGACAACAATCCACTTCACATCAATCAACGTTTTCAGTTGATTCTTAGGCACAGGTAAATCCACTTGCATGTGGTAGGGAGATCAAAACACAAGCCTTGAATGTTGAGATTGCATGTTAATTGCACATTTCCAAGGCTTGATTTGCTGTCATATCATCTTGTTTTCATAGGTTTGCATTCCTGCCATTCATTTCACAAGAAATTAAATGATACAAGAGAGAAAAATATTAAGGTATTGGAACTGAACAGAATTAAAGAAGTTTGCATGACAGGTTAAGATAAATTATATATCCAATGTACAAATCACATTTTCTATAAAAGGAACTCTTGTCTTCCACCCGCACACAACATGTGATAAATCACTTCTACAAATAAGTGCTCAGATGACTTCACTCACTTGTTTAGTACATCGAAGACCTTGTCTGTGATGTTGGCAAGAATACATAGAGAGTTGATGGCAGCATAGGTTGGCGCAAGGTGGGGGTACTGCATTGGGCCACCTAAAGACATGATAAAAACACCATGAAATCTTCTTCATTCTCTGCAGTTTTTTATAAATTAAACAATAGGTTTCACTACGAGTCTTAAAAAGTCATTCAAGCCTGGCCATCATCTGTTTGTCCTCTTACATAAACTGAGATGTTGTTGGTGAAACACATTCACTGTTGCTAAACTTAGGATGAAGATACTAAAGAAAGGATGTATTTATTATCTTCTCCCCAAATACAGCTACGTTGTCTATCTCCTTCAGCAGCATCACATGCGTTGGGCAACACCTTCACAATGTAGAGTTTAGTCTATGAGATTGAACAACTTTATGAGCAAAAAATACCTCCAAAGCCCCCTTCAGGATCTTGACATTTCCCAAGAAATGTAGCAATCCTGAAATTTCAAAGGAAAAAATGTTTATAAAACCACACAAATTCATAGGGTATATGATATCCTTGTACTATCAGCATCCATATGAAAACTGATATAGCCTGCTTCTCACGAAAATGAACACAGTAATATGAGAACAAATTATAGAAGTTAAGTCTTTCATAAAGGTTTCTTCTATTTTGTTTTATCTCTCTGCTGTTACAAAATTTGTAACTGCATTTACCAAAGAATTTGTAATTTTATCCATTCTGAATGGTTGACAACCATGTGGAGTTAATCTATTTTGTAATTAAAAAGCATAACTTTGCTTGAGAATTGTGTTCACTGTAATATACAACATGTATCTTTGTGTGTTAAAATTTAAACAAAAATAAAAAGCCAGGTCATACTGTAATGCTCTCTCCTCTGAAATGGGTATCTCTAGCAGTTCCAAACTGTGGAGGATCCAGTAGCACAACCATGGACGGCTAGAGTCGAGGCACTGAAAATCACAGCAAACTCCTTTACTGATAAATGATTTTTGAAGCAGAAACATTTTAAATAGTCTACACTAATCTGTTGTAAGTGCAAAATGAAAGTGACATAACCAGTGTACACAAAATTAAATGCCGAAATTTAAATTTGATATCAATATTTCATTTTTATTTGAAAAGCCTAACTATCCTAAGCTCAAGTGTGTTTTGAACAAGAAACCGCAGTTACCTTGACCTATAAAAAGAAATAGAAAGATAGGCTTACTCAATAAACAAAAATTACAAACTGAGCAGCCAGGAAAAAGACAACAAAAACAGTCGACGCAATATGATCACCAAGAAGCTGAAAAAAACCACAAATATGTGCATAAATACCTCATAGGATGATGACAAATTTCTCAGTCCCTTGAGAAGAAATTCTGAATGGTTCTCTCTCTCAAGAAATGGAACACTGCCATGTAAATAAGGAAAAGAAATTGTAGAAACTGTACACAAGTGGTCAGTTTAAAGTTCCAAATAAAAGTTGAAGATAGTGAAAACTAGTTAAGACAAACATGAAATATGCAATAAACTTGTTTCAAACTCAACAAAGAAGTACAGACAACAAACAATAGGCTAATTAAAGTCTTCCTTCCACATATTGCTTCATAGAATTTATCCATTCTCCTACATGGCTCCAAGGAAAAACCTCTACAACCTAGAAACTGTTTGAATTTCTACAACTGCTGCAAAATTTCAGTGAAATTTTAAGATTATATGACTGGCGGCCATTCAGAATGAGACGCTTGTTGCTGGGCTTGAGCCAGAGAAATCGGGAGTTAAACTTGTTTGGGGAGGTGAGATATCGATTTTTTTTAAATTGCGGAATGGGAAGTTTATCCATTTCTGAACTAGAAAATGCTAATTATATGAGCAGATTTTAAGTATAAAGAGATTAAAATCAGGATTTTCTGAGGTAGGTATCTAGCTGTTTTGTGTTGCGCCCGATCTTTAATCGCGATTTTCTCGGGATTTCTGCCATTGTTCAGGGCTCACGCCCCACCTCTTTAAACTGCAATATCTTGGGCTAGAATTAAGCTAGGTCAAACATTTTTTCACGAAGTGAAAGTACATGAAATAAGCTTTCATATACCAGTAATTCTATTATGATAAAAAGTGACAAGTGACTCATTTTGACTGGCTGCGCGACATATTGTAAATAGAATATGGAACTTATTTAAATGAATGTAGGCTCTACTTTGCCAATACATGCAACCATATGACTAAATTTTCAATTCTGAAAATATAACAAGATTGACTGCATGAAACAAATATATGTACAGTGACTCAATTTCAAAAACAAACATGAAACATTACTATACTAAATCAAATCAAAAAAAATTTAAAATGAACAGATGCATGCTGCTTTTAAAAAAAAAATGTAAATCCCCATAAGAGGAAAAATGAATATCACACCAAATTTCAGCCATATTTTGGATTTATTGAGAAGCGCAAAAATGATATGATATGCACCGAACTGCTTATACAATGGTAAAACAAAAAATCTAATTGTATTCTATTTATTTAAGTCCTGCAATAATTTCTCCTATACTTAGGTAAACCTATTATCATGAGCTGGTTAATATTCTGACCTGCTGCATAGCCAAAGAAAAAAAAAAGCCCCCAAAAAGGTAATGAGAAGTGGAAGGATCGATGCAAAAATGACAGACAGAAAGAAATAAGGTGGTGAAATTACTGCTTTTCAAGAAAATAAGAACAAATACAGGACTTAACAGGCTTAAACCCTTGCAAATCATGTGCTTACTCTGGGTAGATGTCTAATGTGGTAAGAAAACTTTTGTAACACTTCAGCACACTTGCTTCAACTTGTTTCTGTTGAATAAAATAATAAAACATTTTCAGTCTACAGTAATCACAGAACAGCAAACCATAGCATCCATAAACAATTTCATAACTTCAAACAATATAAAGAAGTTAAGATTTATTTTACATTTTTCAGATCACCATACAGTTTGGTGCTCTTATTTTGTAGCTTTGAACAGTCATCCTTGTAATAATGGTCTTAGGCACAAACCACCCACATCTTTAATTTCATTTTTGTTGTTGTGGTGAAAACAGATTGCTCTTTCTGCATTTTATCAGTTTACTTCCTGTAAAACGGACTATTCTAGACCTTGATCGGTTGTGCTTGAGACCATCAATATGGCTTTAAAATTTCATACAACAAACATGACTGTTAATCACAGGAAATCAAAATGTCAGTGCCACATAATTTTTTGCACTTGGGCGCTTTCAAAAACTTACAAACTAAGAAGTAAGAAAAACTAGAAAGCTATGAAGGACACTTTTTGAAAGACATCGAAATTTAATGAAGTCTACAAGAAGGTTACGAAACAAATACAAATTCTTTCAATTTCAATTATGTCTATGAGTATGAAATGTCCATAAATTTCAAATTTTACACTGATTTACAAGCAAGTTTAAGAGGTCATTTATACACATCTTCTTACTATTTAATGTCCTCACAATAACTGAACAGTAAAAAGGGGCAATCTGATTTGATCATGTGGGATTTTACAGGGTTTCCTCTCTAAATTAGATGTCCCAAAAATGGGTACAACTTCCCCACACAACTATGGTAACATTTTCTTTGGTAATGAAATATTAAAAAATAATGGGGGCCAATGCAATAGCCTAAAGCTGAGCTATGAGGCTTTTGAGGAACAAAGATCTCAACATTCAAAAATATTTCTATTCTTACCCTTCATACATTTCTTTATAAATTACCAAATTTTATAGCCTTTGGAAAGAGTGTCTTATGTTTTGATCACCCAACCTTTGTTTTCTGGCTGAAAGGGTCAGGGATAGGGTTATGGATTAGATTAGGTTCAGGATTAGGGATATGGCTAGGGTTCGGGACTTGGTTTAGGGGAACTGGACACGATAGATGGGACCTATGAAACTCTTTCCTTGTCTTTTCCTAACATTCTGTGGAATAAATGAGGAGCCGAAAAATCTTTGAATTGGCAGTTCTGTGGTGGCATCTGTCTGCCATATCTGTTACACACATGAATCATGAACGGAAGTCCTTCCCAAAAAATGATAGAACCTCTTTAAAATACTGGGTGGCATATAGGCTTAAAATCTCATAGCTGCCAACTTTCAAAAACCAAAAAACAGACACTCCTTATAAATATCGGAACAACCCCCCCCCCCCCCCCCCCCCCCCCCCACTGAAAAATCATCACTTCCTCACTTTGTCCCATTATGGAATATTATTCGCTTTACATAGGCCTAATAGTAATATAGGTCTAATTAGGTCTAATGTGACACAGCATAAGATTTTAAGAAGCAGAAAACAAACATTCTGCATCAAAATGCTAATACATGTATTGTTATCACCACTATTTCTGTTTGTAAGGAAAGAGCTGACTATTATGACGTGAGCTGTCCTCAGAATTTTATAACTCTTTCATACTAACTTGCTCTGGCAGTATTGAACAATGTCAGACTTGCCTCCATGTGTCTGTGAAACTGGTGAAATTGGAAATCAGGACAATGTGACTTATAACTCACATTACTCACAATGCATTTATTGGACAAGTTCGATGATAATGCAAAAGGAATTCCTCAGAATATTTTGCACTAAATGTCTACTCACGGCTTAATGACTCATGAGTTAGATAGAAAAGACTCCTGATTAAAAATAAAATAAATCTATCCATTATCTCAAATCATGTTAGGCATAAAAGATGACAGATCTAGATGGAAAAGTATGTAGATCTAGAACTGAAGTCAGTTCACAAGCCATGTCCATATTGTTCTTACACAGATTTAGTTCTATAACTTTTTCGACTGTTTTACCAGCTCACGGGCTCTCAATTTCGATTTCTAACATCGCTGAAACACGTGTATGCCTTAGTCTAGGCCTAGTTTATCCCTGATCGCCAGTTACATTCAAAGATTCTGAAAGACTGCCGACCTAGATCTAGAGGTTTAGATCTACCGGGGATCACCACCACCAAAGATGATTGTTAGCTATGTAAATAGCGAAATAAAATGAAACCCCTTCACAAAATGTGTTCACTGTTCTCACTCAATGACCGTCATCTTTTGCAATACAATAAAAATCAATAATATGTGACCTACACGTGCTTACGTACTCGAGCTCGTATGAACGGCCGAAGTGCGCGGGCATGGGCGAAGGTGTATGCCGTTACAACTTATTATGCAACATTACTAATGCCTGGTTGAGCGGGGCCGCGACGGGGGTACAAAAGTTATCGCGAGTTCAGGCATACGCTGTACGGCAGAGCATGGTAGGGTAGAGCTGCATTTACAGTCACGCCCATTGAATCGCTAGGTCCAGCGCTATTAGTGGTAACTGGTAGGCCTAGATACAAAAGTTACGGTTTTGTTTTCTCGTAAATGGGAAATTCTTCAAATACGTACTTTTCACCACAAAAACGTATTTTCATAATGGAACCCAAAAAACGTACTAAATATGTATTTTACGTACTGGTTGGCAACTATGAAATCTGTACAATGGAGATCATACTCAGGGAGAGGTCCAGTCAGAATCTTCCACGGATCTTCCATTATGCATGACAGTGAGATTTTACGAAACAGGAGCATGGGTCATCATGGCAGTTGCAGACTGCTGCACTGTCTCAGTGTTTCATCAGTCACTTGTATCAATCATTCAATGTGACAGAAGTAGTAGCCTACCATTTGAGTTACACTTTAAACTTTAGTTGGGCCAAAGTTCAATATTCTGGATGTTAATTGCCAAGCTGTGCATTTACTTTAGACATCCATGTAGAGGACTAACTCAACAGGAGGGTGTTAAAACTGTACCCTTGTAATATCCTTATTGTATGACTCAAAGGGAACTCCTCCCAATGTGACTTGTTTTATTGGTGATAAATATTTCTTACTTATAAAGTCATCCCCGGATGGCCCGATAATGCAATTCTTCTGTTCTTGCTCTTCAAATTGTGAAGAGATTGTCAGGGAGTATCATCTTGACTAGACCTAATTTCAAAACAGTTGAAAACTCGTTCTGAGAATCTAAAAGTTAAGTAGTGAACTTGTTTGATGAGATTTGTACAACAAAAGTAGATCTTGATCTATCTATCTGGAAAAATCTCGTCTGTGGTGCTATTTCATTTAAAATTTAAATTGGCAAAGACAAAGAATCAAGATAAAACTATGCAGATCCGGATCAAACTTTTAAATGGAGACATGAAGTTGTATTTATCTTTACTTTAGTTTCAAGCTGTTCTACTTCTAGATCTATTCGTTCGAATATTCCCAACAATCTCTAGTCTAGATATAGATAGGCTATATCTAGATCTAGATTCTAGATCTAGGTATTGTCAAGAATCTAGATCTAGATCTAGGTCTCACCATCTGCAGACATGTCGATTTCCGAACTGGAATCTAGACTAAATCTAGATCTAGAAAAATCTAGATCTAGATCTAGATCTAGATCTAGACTAGAGAGTCTAGATCTATAATAATAATATAATACGTCTGATAACCCAGCAGTTGTCAGACGCCTTCAGATTCACCTTGTTTTTTGTGCCATCTCACCTGCTCAAGAGAAGTTCTAGATACAATTCCTTCATCATCAAACAATAATTTTTCAAAGTTTGGAGACAGGCAGCGAAATTTATTAGCGTCTAAACTATCCGAACTGCTAGTATTAGCAGCCATGTTTGCCTCAGCCATACATGCACTGCTTGTTTCGCTTTTCGTAATGTTCGGCTTGGCCTATCAGCCTAGAAAAATTTTTGACTGTACCCTGCTGTGCCAGTTAATACTTCCGATAAGGGAAGTAACTTGTTTGCATCTAGTATCAGTTGATGCTATTGTCAGGGAAGAACACGTCAACCACTGTGCTGTTCGCTAACACAAACTTCACTTTTTTTTTTGTCTTTTACGTGCATTTTAGGACCATGACAGTTGACGCAGCTGGGAAAGGCTTCACGCTTCCGTCGGGGCCTGCATCATTATGCTTCGACAAGGAAGAATTCATGAAAGTAGGTCCTAGATCTACTCCTAGATCTAGAGCTACAGTGGACTTCACTTCACTTTAATTGAACTCGCATGAGTTGAACTTGTCTTGAATTGATCTTTTTTGGTGGAACCGGCACCGTTACATCATATTTTATATTAAAATAGAACGATTGTGTTGACTTCAGCTCAAGCGTGGCAACACCTGTATTGATTATTTTGATTCAAACTTTGATGGCCGCCCTTATCCGTCAACATTATCGACGGATACTGCCCAGCCCCAGGTTTATCCGTCAACATTATCAACGGATACTGCCCAGGTTTATCCGTCAACATTATCGACGGATACTGCCCAGGTTTATCCGTCGACATTATTGACGGATACTGCCCAGGTTTATACGGCAACACTATCGGCACTATTGACGAATGATAAACAACAACAACAACAAACAAACTGGATTTATTCCTAATGTTACTGGATTTTAAAAAATTACCAAAGAATGAAAGACACTGATTATTGTCAGCATTATCGGCGGATAGGCCTACTTGGGTTTATCCGGCAACACTATCGGCACTATTGACGAATGACAAACAACAACAACAACAAACAAACATGCAAACTGGATTTATTCCTAATGTTGTTGGATTAAAAAAAAATACCAAATACATTGATTACTGATAAAAAGACTTCTATAAGAAAAGAAAAAAAAAAACACCCTACCCCGCTGAGAATCGAACCACTGTACCCCCGATTGGGAGGTAGATACAAAAAAAAAACTAAAAACAACTGAATTTCTTCCGTCATTGTTCTTGGATTAAAAAAAAAAAATTGATGCCTAATAAAAAGACGTGACAAAAAAAAAAAAAAAAGCTGCCGTGCTGAGAATTGAACCACTGCCATTTGACTGACGGGCAGAGATGCTAACAACTACGCTATTGAGAACCCTGACTACCTGTGAGAAAAGTCTTACTAAATAAGTATGGCCAAACCAAGAAACCCATATCAACGGATTAGACCTGAACCTTCGTGTATCCATTAAATCAATAAAATTCCAAGTCTCTCCAGTTTCAATATAGTTTTCAACACTCGCCCAATATGAACGTTGATCGCGTCGGGATGTACGCTCGTACGGAACAAGGGAGGAAGACGGAGAAAGGGTTCAAATCAGGGGAGATGACTCGCAAATACAGAAATTATGTTGACGGATAAAAAAAATCCTAGGGAAAATTTTATCCGTCAGTATCGACGGATAAACACTTCGAACTTTGATTTCCTGTTCCATCTCTTATTCCATTCCAATTAGGCCTAGACTAGCCTATAGATATGAATCCCAAACGGATAAGTTGATCTTGATTATCTAACCAATGAA
This sequence comes from Onchidella celtica, assembly GCA_963931925.1. Lineage (NCBI taxonomy): Eukaryota > Metazoa > Mollusca > Gastropoda > Systellommatophora > Onchidiidae > Onchidella > Onchidella celtica. The sequence goes on along the minus strand of OZ007569.1, from coordinate 56,682,932 downwards.
ATTGAGTCGGCACCTCAACTGTCCGACACCAACACTCCCCCATTACAGCACGCTGATAGGGTATACTAGTCTAGTCCTCTCCATAGAGTTTCTCCGCTCCAACTCCAAGGTCTGTCTTTGTTTTTACGCACAGCCATGCAGGTAGTGGGTCCACATGGGTGTGTATGACTACATACACATGGTGTCATGGACAATGTCCCTCCCTCTCAGACCTTCTCCCGTGCATACTTCAAAAATACCACCGCCCAACCCCAAACGCAAGGGAACGCTGCTACTGATAGTGATAGTGATAGGCTAGTCCCAAAGTCCAGAACAGAGCTAGAGGCCTGTGGTCAAGCCAGCGGCGTGCCTGTGTTTCGACTAGCAGCCCACGCCAGTGAACCACAGGTCAGAATCACAAAGACTAAGCTTTCAATGGCTGTCCCCACACTATCAAAAGGTATAGCAAAGGCATGTGAATTGTTGCTCAACACATTTGCAACATTATCTCATTTTCTCCTAAGCTGACATTAGTGACAATCATCTAGAGTTGTCTGTGTCTAAGAACCAATCAGAAACAAGTGCTGAAATGACCTTCGCCCCAAATGCCCACGTTGGTTCGTTAATCAGTGCTAATCTGGATGAAACCATTGTTTAGCACTTGGGGGCATGGCTAGTTATCATGCTTCGTTCTCAAGAAAATTACAGCTGCCAGTATCATAATGTCAGATCATTGGTTGGAGACTTAGGCTAGACAAAGGTTGCGTTGGTTAATTCATTATCAAGCGTGATAAGGCATAGCAGCGAATGTTTTCATTCCGATCAGATAAAAACCATGTGCACAGTGGTAGTGTGTTAAATCGACGAGGGTCAGTGCAAGCCAGATAAGATTCCCCTCTGAGTAAAGTCACTGAGATGGTCAGCAGGCTTGACCAGTAGCACAGGCTGGGGGTTTTAACTAGCACAGACATCAAAGGATATCTCAGATTCATGTATCGCATCCTGTCTTAAATCTAGAGTATGATTTTATCAGTGGCAAGCCAGGATTAGAAACTGTAGTGCACTGACTGACCTTTGCTGTCAGTTTGAATGCGTTTCACTGACACACACACCCCCCTCCCCCCACCCCTTTACACCCCCTTACATTACAATTGACATTGGGTCAGCGACGGATGAGTTGAACAATGGATGTGTTGATCTTTTTTTTAATCCCTCAACAATATCAACTCAAGCATAGTTGACTGTATCTAGATCCAGATAGATCTAAACTAGACCACTGGGTGGCCACTGTTATTTTCTTCCGATTACTGGATTTATGGTTAATGTTGGGCACAATTGTGACACTGGTGTCGAGTCCTTAGGTATTGACCTTCACCTTGGGATTCCGACACCAGAATACTGGCACTAGTGCCAACACTGCAGCAGCCCTCTAGTTTTCCTTCTCATTACCCCTACCAGTGCCCCGCACTAGACAGGAGACAGCCAACTAAAATTTGACTGTTCGCCGCTGCATCATGCAAATTCTCGGGGTCTGTGTCGGAGTTCGGGTCTTGAAGTCAGCACTTCTGTTGGAGTCATGACATCACACCTCTGGTCAGTGTTGGGGTCAGAGTCAACACCAGTGTCAGAACTTCAGCTAGGAGCGGTGATGTCATTGGGGTCGGTGTGGGTGTCGACTCCAGTAGACTGGAATTGTGACACTGAAAAAGTACTGGTGCCATCAGCCTATATTATTATTGGTCATTGTGAATGTAGGTTATCCAATGACAGTAATGCTGCTGAGCCACACTCCCACAATCAATTGCAGAACAATAACACATGCAACAACACCCTAGACCCTTTTGTGACCACTAGACCCCCGTGCGAACACTGACTGGACTGAAGGGCAGCCACCCACATAGTGTATTCAGGAGAATGGTTTTTCTTTTTTTTTAACTTCAAAAAAAACCCCAACTGATTGTGTGTGATTGGCCTCTTTATGCCGCCCTGTAGCAATCAAAGTAAGCATTGTCAACTCACTGGAGCCAGTAGAGAGCATTGCCATTAGGCTCACTTCCAGTAACGCAACTAACAAGATATTTACCTTGAGTTCATAAGAATGTTGTTTCCTCACCTGAAAATTTTCCTATATTTTGTATGACAGTTATTTCGGGCACCACTGGAAGGGCTTTATGGGGTAAATGTATCAGTTTTATTTCTGGTCAGAGGAATAATTGTTCTTGTTTTACACACTAAAGTCATGTTGATGTGATGATGAGTTTTGCCATGAAAATGTATGCTTTGAAAGAGAAGATATAGGCAAGAACTGTCCTGTCCGTTCACTCTCTACTGTCTCTTTCAGCAATCATTCATGTGACATATATACTTTTTTTGGTCAAGTTATTCAGACCTGCCCTACTGCTCCACACTTAACCCTAAGAACCACATCATAACCAGCAAATGCTGAAACTGAATTGTCACATCTCAAACAATTGTCAGTGCAACTGTAATATTATCTAACAGATACCTGTACACAAAATTTATTTGCAGGCCTCTTTTCTAAGTCTACTTCATGATCAAATCATGATGAGGTTATTGCATTTTATCTTGAAAATGCCGAAATGAAACTAAAGCAAGGTGTGAAGATTTCACTTGCTTAAATGTTATTCATGTGTTGGCAGTTATCCATCAGCTGTACAGTTCTATTTGATTTTTCCCCTGCCTTTAGGCCTGCTTACAAAAATAAATTAAAAGTGAGGGGTTAGGGTTGAAAAACAGTGTTATTAAAAAAAGAGGTTACAAGCTTTGGAGAACAATATTTAAAAAGTTCTTAGGAGACATGCAGATTTTTAAAAAACGTTCTGCCCTCTTAAGCTGATGAGAATGAGTATGAACAAGGTATTAGTGAGGTAAAGTAGTAAGTGAATTTTCTTGTTGTTGTTGATGGCACCAGATTCAGTGTTAAAAACTTTGGCTTTTGTGTTTGGATTTCAGAAAGATTTTGAGGTGGACAAATTCATTGTTGAATGTCGAAAAAAGGTTCCCTTGGAGACCTTGCGAGATGACCTTGATTTGTACCTGAAGGTTGTCAGAAGTGCCATGATTGAGTTAATTAACAAGGACTATGCAGATTTTGTTAATTTGTCTACAAATCTGGTATGTTGACATTTTTATATCATATGGTGTTTCAAACAGTTTTCTGATGCTGTCTCATGTATTGAATCTGGTTTAATTAACCTTTGCCTCTCTTATTCCCACCTCTCTCCTTTTCCATTAATTGATTGGAGATTTGAATGATTTGTTCCATTGTAAGTAAAATAAAATAGAATTGTTCCATTTGCACCAGCCTTGTTTTTTTGAGGAATGATATCCTAATAATTTTATTACAAAATGTGCAGGTTGGTATGGACAAGGCTATCACAAATCTGACAACACCCCTGGGTCAGCTCAAGGAGGAGGTTCTGGTAAGAACTTAGAATTAATCTTCCCTCTGTCAAATGGGCCAATTTCTTTCTCATCCGAGAGCATTTGTTACTGTGTTGATTAAATAATCATGCGTACTTAAAAATTTCTGATTTCATTAGATTCAGAATTATTAGTCATTTTTCAGATGTTTTATTCCTAATTTAATCATTGTCATGGATGGCAGCCTATTAAAAAACCCCTAGTTGTAGTTGAGGCTAAGTCAGTGATCATATGGCAGTTAACATTGTACCACATTTTAATTGTCTGAATATCTTGTTTCTACACTCAGAGTGTCCAAACAGCAATGGATGAAGCTATCCAAGCAGTGGAAGACAAAATTAGGCAACAGCAGGAAATTCAAAGGAAAAAGGTATGTGCAGCATCATTGTTAGTGTTTCTCTCATTAAAGTTCATTTGGTGGTGGAACAAGGGAATACTCTTGATCCAGACTTTAATTGTATTAAGAGGGGAGGCAGCTCTGATGCTCTCGGTATTTGACTAAAATATCAATTTTTTGTTTGTCCACATTTAAGTACTTCAGCATGTCCAGAATTGAATTGTCACTGTCAAAGGGTACCCACTGAGCCCTTAAAATACCAAATTTCTTCAATGAAGTCACCCACACCCCCATTGAATGACGCAAATTTACATGTGCAACTGTGAAAATAGCGAATGCTTGGAGCATAGCAACCTATATAAACTCAAGATCAAATGTAGAAAGTCTATAATATCGTTAGATTCATTTGGAAACGGAGAATGTATGAATTTTGCCTAGTCGTATCGATTCCGAATGACAAATGAGGCCAAGGGGAATGAGAAATGTGTTTGCAGATTTCAAAATGCTGCATTTTCAGTGGTCCTTCATGAAATCATTTTTCTTTGTCCTAATTTGTGTGGCTTTTCATAACAACACGTATATGCACGGGTGAGGCGGCCATTCCGAAGAAAAGTGAAACATGCAGGTGCACATGCGTGACTGGGCAACTGGTTTACTTCCACCATAAACAATGCATGCAAGAAGAAGCAATTTTAGCAAGCACATTGTTTGAATGTTCACACATTCATCGTGCCAAAGAAAGATTAGCCTAAACATCTGTCATTATTCATTTTGTAACTTGCTTTGCAAGTTTCAGCTGTTATAACATTTGTTTGAAATGTAAACTGCTTAAAACAACACTTTCAAAAGTTTACGTCCTGTTTTCTCAATTCTTTTTTTTTAACGGGGTTCACTATGTAGAGTCTTAAAATTTCGAAAAATATTCCACCTACAGCCTTCAAACTTGGCACATATCTATTTATATTATATCTAGGTAATAGGTTAGTTAGTTTTGCTGTGAATGTTTTTGCACAAAAATGAATTTCCCTCTTGTTTTGGTGTATAAAATGTCAATTGTTTACCATGTCATTTTCACATGCATTTTATGCACTCATGATTGTCTCCAATTTCCAAGCCAGTATGCCTATTACGTCAAAATGATAATAGGTTAAAATTCTATACCAATTTTGGCTTTGCAGGAGGTATATTTTGGGATATTTTAAGGCTCTACAAAAGTTGTTTATTTTCAAGATGGCCACCGTTTCCATAGCAACGGTGAAATTTTAACAAAATGTGATGGTAAAATTGATGTTATGGTATGGGATGATCATAGTAATACCCTGAAAGTTTCAGCATTCTAGCTGGAAAAATAAAGAATTTGGAATTTTGAGTGCCCCCCCCCTAAAGTTAAAGTAGAGAAATATTTTCTGGTTTGCTTTTCAGAATTAGACTACAGCTACAATGAATGAATGAATGTGACATTGGAGAATGATGGTGTGGAGGTAACTTTCCTGTTATTTATCTTATTCATAAAGTTTCTTCCCTCATTCATGTAGTGCTCTTACTTTATATTTTTGGATAATTTTCAGGCTGTTTTGCAAAGACTCATGAACATCACTTACTCGGTGGAAAAGATAGAAAAGCTTCTAGGGATCCAGCAAGGTACTGACACTTCAGGATCTCCAAGGTAGATGGATGGATACATTCACAGATCTTTTTGTGCTGAATATAATGATGATTTATGGATATATGGAATTGTATTCTGACATTTTGATACTTTTCATCCATTTTATGATGCCCCTATATTCAGTGCAATGGCACTAACACCGTCAGGTTAGAATAAACAGGGGCATCTAAACTAGTTGTGGTGTTTGCCAATTGCTGGTACAGCACTCCCGAATGAAATAAAGATGTATAAATGTCCACATTTGGCCCATGTACTTAGCACTCCTGGTATAAGTATATTTTTAGATGACATTACAGAATATGCACTTGTTTGTGCATTGTGAACAAGATTATGACAAAAATGAAGATGTCATATAATGTAGATATTAATGCTGTCGTTGAATTTAACTCTCTTTTTTTGTCCATGATTCAGTCAACTAACAGGGCCATTGATTGAACGTGTGGCTACTGAGTTCAACAAACTTCAATTTTATGTTACTCGCAGTAAAGGCCATCCATTGGTGGACAAAGTCAAGCCTGTGAGTATAGACATTGAATGTCTATATTAGATCTTATTCTTGAGCTTCACAGGAAATCATTTAAATGACTTAAGAGAAAAAAAGTCAGATGTACCAGAAGTAGAAATATGTTTAATTTTAAATAATATTTCTTATCTCAAAAGGACTTTTTTAAAAAGTGATGATGTAAAGAATTGAATTAGCAGTGCTGTTTTTGTAAAACCAGACGTCTGACAGGACATGGAGTAAAACACAGTCCTGAATTATTGGATAAAACAATGCTTCCTTCTGTACATGTCTTCAAGCAAAACATTCAAAAAGGTATTGTTCCCTCCCATAGAAAAAGCCTGTTTACACAGCTGGCCAAATCAAGGAGACATAATTATGAAACTTGAGTTTGTACAGGATGTCACAGAACAGTTCATAAGTCATAGTGGCTGAATGACATGAATGAGCAAATAGAGAACAAGAAAATCAAACGCTTGATAGAAACTTGAGTTTCATGATGAGATTTTCCGGTAGGAGCCTGTGGCAACAGCATCCTCGAAATTTAGTTTATCATTAACAGAAAGAATTTATAATTTCCTTGGGAGTTGAAATGGAAAATATTGCAAGGTTGAAATGCAAGGTGGCATCTTTTCTTACAGCGGCAAGTTTATATTCTTCTCCACAGTGTGTTTTATTTGCATGTAAAATGAAAATGTTAGTAAACTTCTGTATTTCAAATTCCCTTTTTGTTAGTTCGATAATTGAAACTTGTTATTGTTTTAACAGCGCATCACAGCCATCACCACAACTTTGCAGTTCAGTCTTGAAGGATCATTTTTATCAGGGTTGGAAACCAGCAATGTTGGCATGTTGCGTCAGTGTCTGAGGACATATGCGCTAATCGACAAAACTAGAGATGCAGAGGAATTATTCAGAGAACATGTTGTGCATCCTTACATGGAAGAGGTAAATCTTCTCAAGTCCTTAAAAACGACTGTAAAGGCATTCACTTTCTCATGAGGTTGAAGTGGTAGACATGGAAATAATGCACGAGACAAAATGGTGAATTAGAGGCATAAATAGTTTATTAATTAATCAACGTTATTCTCATGTCCAAGAAAATATTAATGTGGCGCTTTGATTAAAAGGACAAATAAATGAATTGGTATTTTGAGAAAAATTATCTTCCACCAAGTGTCATAACACTTAACAGAGAAAATGTTTTTATTTGTTGTTTCATTGCTAGTTGTAGACTGCAGCTGTTGCATTGCTTTACTTCTTATAATCTTATGAAGAAATTTGAGATAACTGAGCAATCATATATTTCCACTCTTTTTATTTTTTTGTTGGTAATTTGGGTCATTTATGTTTAGTTTTGACAACTGTAAATAGCATAATTGATTTACAAACAGTAAATGTAAGAGATTATAATGAAGTTGAGATGGATGAATACAAATCAGATAATAAGATCTCTCATGTCAGCTGCTGTCATGTTAATGGCTTGAAATGTTGTAGAATGATTTTCAAACTTGTCTTCTCACAGTGTGTGATGATAAGATATTGATTTTTTTCAGATCATTGATGAGGATTTTTTGCGTACTCACAACAAAGATATTTCTGTGATGTTTGAAAAAGTCTTGGCATTTATTCCCGATAAATGCTCTGTCTTGAATGGGATTACCACAGGGACAAGGTAAGTAATTTCTGTTATGATTTCTTTCCAAATATGCAAAAAGCAGTAAAGCTTCCTTTAATATCAGTGGAAGGAAAAAAATTTTACAGTATTAATTTTAGGAACGCACGTTGTCAGAAATGCTGTCTCAGTACATTTTAAATTTCTTTTCATGGAAATCTATTCTGGGTTTTTTTTTTTTTTTTTGGTATTGATGTTAAAGGATGAAAATTATATTTCTGTATTTTAGAGCTGATTTTTTCATAATCAACTTCTAGAAGGCTGGCAAATAATTCTGGTCTCTTTGTGCTTCAGTGGTGGTGAGATTGTTCGTGGTTATGACTTCGTTGTCAATGCAGTATTTCCTGAAGTTGTCAACAACCTTGAAATGAGAACCCCTTCAATATTTGCTCCTGGGAATCCAGATACTTTTCACAAGGTGAGTCTTCCCTGTATGTGGCAAACAGAATATTGAACAGTTTGAGTTTTCTTCTCATTTTTTGAAGTGCTGCCCTGTTAATGTCTTTCTGAAATATCAAAAATTAAAGTTATACGTTAAAATGAACGATTTTAAGTATTTTGTCATAATATTTATGTAGCATGATTTCATGTCTTAAGATAAAATTAAAATGAAACGGTTTTCTTCCTTTTTTGATAAAGTCAACTCAGGATGTGCATTGAGTATGACTTTTCATTAAAAAAATTCTGCTATTTCATCACAAAATGAAACAACAATTCTTACAATATTGCTCTTTCCATCAGAAATACAATTCCTGCATGAAGTTTCTCAATGATTTTGAAGTTTGCTGTGGCTCCCAAGCTAGTGTAAAACGATTGCGTCAACATTCCAGCTACACATCTTTGCTTGGGAAATGGAGTTTGCCAGTTTATTTCCAGATTAGGTGAAATTCTGTTTTTTATTTGTACTCATTTTCATTCAGAAGATAAACACATTTCAGCAACTGTTAAAATATTGTTTAGTTGTGTCAGGCCTAGCCTCATTATAAAAACAAAACAAAGCATTATGTATTTGATAGACATTGCATTTCAAGCACACATGAACCACAAATTGAAATCTAATAATTCAGATGTCAAGTGAAACATAACCTGTTGAAAAATGTATTATTTTCTTACATTGAGGATCCAATATTTTTTAACAAGAAAATAACTTTTGTTGTGAAAAGATGCTCTTATCAAGAGCACAGCTTCAGGAAATCATTTCATTTTGTCTGTGGAAACAGGGTGGACAGCCATATTGAGAGAGTTATCTCACTGATATTCTGTTTTCTCCCCTGCCCTGATTTTGATTGCTCAAACACGAGAGAGAAATTGTTGTAAAACATGCTGAGACAAAATCAGATGCATGAGTTATACAGTTTACCCATTGTTCAGGGACACTTAGACTGACCTCTCTTATGGATTCATATAAGCCACTGTATGTGATGGAAAGGCTAAGATTGTAAAGTAATAGTAATGGTTAATTTATTCAAGTTCCTGCATTTTAAACATTTTATTAGGTTTCAAGACATTGCTGGATCATTTGAAACTGTGCTTTGCTCTGGGCTAAATACTCCTACAGGTAAGATTTCCATCTGTGCATGTGATTAATGTGATTGGTATGCTGCTGCTAGCATCATATGCTTTGAAATATGTGTCTGTGTTCTTGGGCTTGACTGTCCTTTTGTTGAGAAGATAACATTCAGTAGAATTGGAAAAAAAACAAATTGTTTTATTAAATATGTATTTTGGTTGATGTTTGAAAATGTCTGGTGGATGCTGATCTGCTTTGTAATAATGTTCACTCTTTCATCTGGCTGCCCCAAATCATCAAATTACAATAAAATTTAAGATGATGATCTGATGTATGCTCTGTGCTTTTTCTTGTACATTTGTTGAAAGGATAAATGCAGTGATTTCAATATTTGCATGTTACTTACAGGGCAGAGCGAATTCCGTTTAGTTGCATCAAAAGCATTGTGGTCTTCATTGGCACAGTGTTGGAAGGAAGATATTTACTTGCCTGCTTTGACACATCGGTGAGTGACCATTCACACTAAAATTACTCTCAATCCAGTCACTTCATAGAGCAGTGCTTGATTTGTGTTTCAACATAGAGGAGGATCATAACTGGTCAGATCTTTAGACATGGGATGTTCATTAGTGTTATTTACTGGCATTTCCACATACACATTGTGGTCATTCACATTATTCTTTTGGTAATGTCACATGGGGGACATGGTTCAGCATTAACAGCTCAGCAAAATAAAAAAAAATTTTTTAAAAAGGAAGAAAATTTGACACATCAATAAAGTGAGGGGATTGAGAAATGATAAAGCAATGGATATATTTTGTGACATAGGTTTTGAAATGCCACCAAAATAAGAAAATGACATCACTGTGGAGATACGAAACTACCTCAACAGTTAGGGACAACTGAAGATGAGATACATGGGAAAATATAATTTTAACACCTCTTGTTTTAGTTTTTAAAATTCTCAGTGACAGAATAAATTTGGAAAGCAGACTGGATATGTACCATTGTGCCTTGCAATGTATTTACGTATAAATATAAAATCTTAAATATGATACAAGACATGCCAGTCTTTCAGATTGCCAGGTTGCAAATATTTTCAATATTGCAACTAAATATACACCAAGAGTAGGTTAAAATTTTCATGAATGTAAATTTGTCTTCCTTGAATTACACAAATATTCACCACAGTTTGTGGAAAAACCAAGCCCTATTGTACAAGGCCAAACACGGGATATTGTTCATGGCCAAACCCAGGCACCATTGTACAAGGCCAAACACGGGATTGTTCCTTGTTGACATGCTGTAAATTTAACTGGAGTGACTCAAAATATATGAATTGAAAATGACGTGCAGAGTCAGCTTTCAGCACCTGTGTTCAACTGCATTGATAGTTCGTTCACTGGACCAATATTTTTTCAAAATGCAATGAAGTCCAACCTGTATTCACAAAAGGAGTTAACAGTGCAAAAGCTTGATTTTGCTGACATTTCTTTCAGAAGCAAAAAATTTACAACTGACAAATTCATCTGTTTGAAATATTGATATACTTTTCTCAGTTGGTTCAAACAGACTAAAGCTATGGACTCTAACCAGATGACACTGTGTTTCAGGCCGTAGTTAAAAGTTTGACATAGTTAAGAACAGTTATAGGTTTCACCTGTGTGGTTCTGAGAGAAAATATACTGAGAATTCACCATAACATCAGTAAACTTGTTCTGTATTGTTCATCTTTCTGCCATAGGTTTGTCAAACTCAATCTCCAACTGGTTTCACGATACAAGACTTGGCTGGATGAAGTTTATCAGGAGGAGGTAATAGATGTCATGATTTTCTCTTGTTTCAGGTCATCTCAGCAGAGTTGCTGCTTTGCTTCATCTGTAAATAAGAAGATAAAAATTACCAGATTGTACAGGGCATAAACAAAACCTTTGTGTAAACTTCAGTCACCCCAGCAGTATGACATGAAACTATCAAATACTAAACATATAGCGTAAGATTTTATTGTGTATCTCACTATCTGTTATGATAGTGAAAGAGGAAGGCTAACAATCCTAAAATGTCTCTTAGCAAGCCTGAATAAATTGCCTCTATAATACATTTTATAAATTACACTGATATAAATCCTTTTATAACTTAAATTATTAACATTTCTAAATGCATTGGGGATTTTATGGACACATGAAATTAAATCAGTAATACTGAAGTTTACAGTGCTGATAATGTAAGTGTAACTTCCATTGATTGGTTTGAACAGAAGATTTTTTTCAACTCACATGCAAAAATGTGAATGCTTCAAGTATTTCATTGCCAAAGGTGCTGAACTGAGACTGACAGTTAACCAGATGAAAGTAGTCTTGGTTAAGCAAAAGCTGCTAGCCATGTTCAATTTTGAATTGATGTTTCCCCATTCCCAGTGGCATAGCATAATGATTGTCAGTAGCAGAGTTGTCAGTCAGTTCATGGTCACAAATTATTGATATTGAATTTTGACAGATTTCTCGCAAATCAGATGCCACTTCAGATAACAAACCCCGATCATCAACTCCAGACAGAATGAGCAGCTCTTCTCCTACTGGTAGTGATCAGATGGGGAGGTCAGTGTCACCCAAACCTATCATCAGCCAGGAGTCTCCATCACGACCACCTATCACAACTGGTCAAATTGTTGCCATCATGTCTGACACAGATAAGCTCACAACAAAGGTAGAGGAAATACATAAGAACTGTATCCAAAATATATGTTTGTAATTTCAGGCTGGTAGTCAGGTGCAGATAACTCCTGTCTGTCCTTTGTAAACTGGCCAGTTTTGGTATATTTTTATGTTTGTCACCTAAATATCTTCTTTGGTGTAGTGCAACTGTCAGTAATGGTCATTTGCACTGTGGGTAAATGATCAGTAACTTGAGCTTTAGATGTATTACTAAACCTGAAAATTTGCCTGCTGTGATAAAGAACAACAAATGCTTTTTTTAAGTTTCAACATTGTTACATTTGCTACCAATTACAGCATGTTATGATGATGATGATTGTTCACATAGTGTGTATGCAATCACATCAGCATAAAAATTGTATTAGAATTTTTTAGTATGATTTCACTCTGAGTTTAACACTTTGCATCAGTGAACATATTTGTGCTTTTATTTTTGATGCTTTAGATTCGTGAGTTGTTCGACAGTACAATCAAAACCAAGTTGACAGCCATTGGTTTCAACAACACAGACCCTGTGAAAAGTGAGTTTTTAGTTCTTTTTCCAGATTTTCATTGTTCATCTTCAAGGTGCCACTTTTAGCATTCTGTAAACCAAATGTGCTTTTTCAACCTTTACCTGATGAAATACTTTTAACCTTTTCCTTACATCCTGGGTACAAATGTAGACAGAAGGGTAGAAAAAATTCAGCCAAAATTAGCACATTTACACCCCGGCCCTTAAATTTTCTGTATTCCTCAAATTACATACCAGCAATCTGTAGGTGTCATGAAAATTTTGTTCTGGGAAGTTTTCTTTTGTTTATTTATGTTTACTTTTTAATATCTCTCTCCGTATGTCTCAGGTGCAAATGTAGACATACCTTTCACGAAAGGATTTATACTGTTTATTCCTGTCTGTATGCCCTGGGTAAAAATATAGACAGTCAGTGAATCGCTGTAATCTGTAATGAAATACTTTTACAGATGTTCTAATCTCTATGTGCCATCCACTGTGATGGATAAGGTGTTATTATTAAAATATCGATTACTAGTGGTAGGATATAATGGTGGTGAGTACTTGTACATTCCTAAGTCTTCTTGTCCATCCCTGGTGGTTAAAAGGTTTTCAGACCATAGTATTTATAGATTCTGTTGAGGTGGCTTTCTGACTGAACAGTGACGGTACCTTCAGAAGAAGATTTTGATACTTTTCTGGTCTCAAGATGACATTAGAGGGGGCAATGCAAATGACGTAACCCAATTAGGGAGAAATGAGATAATAGGAAGAAATGACACTTGAGAACAAAGTGGTGATCATGATGAAGACGGTATATTGTGATAGTGGTGAACACCAAGGAGGAGGACAATCAAGAAAACACAATCATATTGACCTACAACTGCTGCAGCAGCTTCTTACTAAGTGGGCTGAACCAGAATCTGGTACAGCTTGGTTTCAGAAGCCCTGGCTGAAGCAGCTTACTCTCTGGACTTGCAGAACCAATGTCATCAGCAAGCAACAGTGAAGGGGAACCTTCTACACCCGCTTTTCAGGTCAGAACCTGCTGAAAATCTCTAAGAACAGGACACTAAACTGGATCAGCTGCTGATCCTGCATTTGCATTATCTTTGGTCTAGGACAGAGGTCTCAAGCTCGTGGCCCGCGGGACGATATTTTGTGGCCCCCACCTTGATATGGAAGGATAATATTAGTGCAGCCCCGTGAGGGGAATGGACCTCGACATTATGCATGAGCTAAGTTTACTGAACAAGAAGTTACAAGGCCAGGGGGCAGTTTGTTGGTGCTGCTTATCACAATGTGAGAGCAGTCTCAACAAAATGTGTGTTATGGAAAGCCCAGCTCTCTCAGACAACCTGTGCCATTTCCCATCATGCAAGGCACTTAAATGGATGCAGACACACCATTCAGTGGTGAAAGTTATGTTGATGCCATTTTGAAGCTACAGAAGGAATTTGATCACAGATTTGCAGACTTCAAAACGCCCAAAGCCACTTTTCAAATTTTTGCAGACCCTTTCACCTTTGATGTGCAAGATGCCCCTCCTGTGCTTCAAATGGAGTTCACTGACCTGCAATGCAACTCTGACCTCAAAGCCAAGTTCAGGGACATGAGTGGAAAATCAGACAAGCTTAAGCAATTTTTGAGAGAATTGCCCCCCAGCATCCCTGAGCTTTCCCAAATGTTCAAGAGGAGCAGGTATTTGTGCGAAAAGTTCTTCTCCACCTTGGACTTCAATAAGTCCAAGTACAGGTCCAGACTTACTGATGCTTGTCTTCAAGACATTCTGGGGGTCTCAACTGCTCCTTCTCTCAAGCCAAATGTGGCTCAGATATGTGAGAAGAAGCACTGCCAAGTCTCTGGCAGAAAGGAGTAGGCAAGAGAAACCATGTTCAGAAGAGCCGTTCATGATCTTCGTTCAATGTTCCATTCATGTTCAGGACACTTCATGTTCAGTAGAATCATTCATGATCTTCATTCAGTGTTCCATTCATGTTAAGGAAAGTTCATGTCCGGAAGAAGTCATTAAAACTGTTAATAATGATGTTTGAGGATTTTTTGTAGAACTTTTTTTGTGGAATCCCTGATGTGGCCCAGCCTCACCCAGACTCTGCCTCCAGTGGCCTCCAGGTAAATTGAGTTTGAGACCGCTGGTCTAGGATGACCAAATGCTGTTGACCATAGTAGATAACACAAACAAAAAGGGAAGACAAGTGAAGGGGGAGGAATGGGTTGAGACTGCTGAGGATGAAATGTGGGCCCTAAGTACATAATTGACATATCTTGGCAGCTTGCATCTTAACTTTAATCACACTACTCTCATAAATGGGGTGTCTTTGAAGGAAAAAGTTGCTCAGAGTTACTTTTTCAAAACGATGATTTTGCGCACGTGGGAACATGTTGAAATCTGATGATAGTGGTACTGCAGTAGGATGCAAGACGCATTCTGCACTTTCATAGATGCCTGGGGCATGTTTGTGAAGAACTTGACATTATGTACCGGGAACATGTCTCATTATTGATGAACAATTTATTCCATTCTGGTGAAAACGCACCTTTTTTTTTTCATTATTTACCTTCTAAACCAGGGAAACAATGATCTGAAAGTCTATTGAGCTCGTAATCCAGAAACAAACTACCTATTTCGTGGAATACCTTATTTTGGGAAAGGGGGTGACACTGGGTGGCAGGAAGAGGTGAATATAGCCAGGAACATAGTACTCAGACTGACCTCAGACTTTGTAAGGAGCGAAAGAAATATCACCTATGCCGACACCACAGATCTGGAACTATGTATCTGTCTTCGAAAAACAGAACATGACCTAGATCTAGATAACAAACGTACAGAGAAATAAAACACCCACTCCCTTTCCAAAGTAAGAAACGCACTGGTCTAATTTTCCATCCTAATCAAGACAACTGGCTCTCAAAATGCCATATAGCCATCCATACACTCTTTCCCTTTTTACATTTCCTTTCTCATTGTCTTCAAATATTGCCCCAGTGGTTGCTTGGCTGCAAGAAAGAGAAATATATGGCATGTTCATGATAGCTGATGTTGTTGCCGATACCAGTGATGGTAGTAGGATAATCAGAAACCACTGTGTATTACTAGGTATTACTAGGTTTAGTTGAACACAGATGTGTAATACCATGAAAGGAAAAAGCCACTCTAAATGTTTCCATTATGATAAGTAACGATGGATGGTCTGATTGTAAGGAATGTGTGTTTATAAAACTACCCAGGAGGTACAGATCAGCTAAACCGCATATTTTACTTTACACATTAGTATGTCTACAAAACTGCCCAGGACGTACGGATCGGGGGTAAAATAACGGCCTACGGAAAAGTTTAACTAGAATTATTTTGTATATTGGTGAGAAATACTATACAGTCAAGTCCATTTATAATGAGCTTGGAAATAACAAGAATCCCAGTTTTGTTTTCCTGGTTAGATTAAAATATTTGCCTTAAAACATCACTTTGGAGAGACTCAACTTGGAAATAACAAGAGCTCGAGAGTCTTGTGGTAGGGTGAATCCACTTTGACCGAGAGTGAAAAGCAGTCACATGACTGGATTAGCCAGTAATGTAACTGATTGAAATGAAACCAAAGTGTATTAAAAACATTGTAGTAACCTATTTCTTGTATGTAGTGAGAATGAAACTCCGAGACAGAGAAGTGAGCCCTGCCCTCCTAACTGGCATTGGCTCACAGCATGGATTGTGTGTGCATAATAATAATAATAGTTCGTCCATCAGGTATGATGATGACCTTAACAACACCAGAGGAATAAAGAACAGAAATTGTTGAGAATTTCAACACATGGACAATAAAGAGAACTAAAGAACACAGAGGACAGAATGGAAAGACTGTTCTTTCATGACTTATGGCTTCTCATGTGACTGATAAGTGCTATTTTTGCCCTGAAGACCCTTCCGCATAAGTGACAAGAGTGCTCTGTTGGTTCAGTACCACTGGGCCTTTTCTTGCGCCGTTCTCTTTTTTTGATAGCCTGCTGGACTCTGTCAGCTTCCCATGCTTTGCTGCCTCTGGTAAGGGCCGCCCTCCAATTTGCTCGATCAAGCGAGAGCTTTTCCCACTCACTCACATCAATGGCAAAGGCCTTCAGTGATTGCTTGAGAGTGTCTTTGTAACGTCTCTTTGGGGCCCCAACATTCCTCGTTCCATTGGAGAGCTCAGAGAAGAAGATTTGCTTAGGGAGTCTGGAGTCGGGCATTCTGACAACATGTCCTGCCCAACGTAGCTGAATTTTTTTCAGGTGGCAGAAGATGCTCAATTCCTTGGCACGATTGAGGACCTCAGTGTCTGGAATTTTATCCTGCCATTTGATCCTTAGGATCTTTCTAAGGCAGGCCAGATGAAAGTGATTTAGTTTTCTGGCATGCAATTGGTACACTGTCCAGGTTTCAGCCCCATAGAGTAGGGTGGGAAGGACCACAGCATTGTACACTTTCAGCTTAGTGTCTGTGCGAATGCCGGCAACATCCCACACTCTCTTTTGAAGCCTGCCAAATGCAGAGCTGGCTTTGCTGATTCTTGAGGGAATTTCAGTATCAACACGAGCCGTGGAAGACAGTGTACTGCCAAGATAGGTGAAGTTCTCCGACACCTTCAGAAGACTGTCATGGACTTTGATATTTGGGGTCACAGGATACTTGTCGTCTGGAGTAGGCTGATGGAGCACTTCCGTCTTCTTTGTGCTTATTGTGAGGCCAAAGTTGTCACAGGCACTAGAGAACTTATCAACACAGTTTTGCATGCTATCCTCATCGTGTGCCAGAAGTGCACAATCATCAGCAAATAGTAGGTCACAGACTTGAGTACTTTTTGGTTTTGGTTTTTGCCTGAAGTCTCCTGAGGTTGAATAGACTGCCATCAGTTCGGTACTTGATGCTTACCCCTTGAGGAGGAGAGCTAAAGGCTTCTTGTAGCATTGCAGAGAACATGATGCTGAACAGAGTTGGGGCTAAGACACAACCCTGTTTTACCCCATTTGTGACAGCAAAGGGCTCTGAAACACTGCCGTTACTTTTGACTGCAGCTTGCATGCCATCATGAAACTGGCGCACTATTGTGATGAATTCGGGTGGACACCCAAACTTCGCCAAGATTTTCCAGAGGCCTTCACGACACACTGTATCAAATGCTTTTGTGAGGTCAACAAATGTGATGTACAGCGCTTTATTTTGTTCCATGCATTTTTCCTGAATCTGTCTGGCAGCAAAGATCATATCCGCCGTTCCCCTCTCTTTACGAAAGCCACATTGGCTCTCGGGAAGCAAGTCATTTGACGAGAGGTGATCAAGAAGGCGATTCAGAAGCATTCTTGCCAATATTTTGCCAGCAATTGAAAGTAGAGAGATTCCCCGATGGTTGTCACAGACTTGGCTGTCACCTTTGTTTTTGTACAGATGGATGATTGAAGCATCTTTGAAGTCCTGTGGCAGCTTCCCTGCTTTCAACATATGATTGAACAACTCGGTCAGCCTTTCAATAAGCTTTTCTCCACCGAAGGCATACACCTCAGCAGGAATTGAATCCACGCCTGGTGATTTGTTAAAGGACATCTGATTTGTGGCAGTCCGGGTCTCATTTGCTGTGAATGGCTTGGCAAGAGCTGCATTAATAGGAGTCTGAGGGAGGCGGTCAATGGACTCAGTATTTATATTTGATGGCCGATTTAGCACACCTCCGAAATATTCTGCCCAACGCTGAATTATGGCATTCAATTCAACAATGCGTGTTGAACCATCTGACGCAAGAAGTGGCGTAGTGCCAGAGCGGGATGGTCCAAACACAGCTCGGAGGCTCTCAAAGAACTTTCTAGTGTTGTTTGTGTCGGCATATTTCTGAGTTTCTTTTACTCGCTCTTCTAGCCAGTCATTTTTCATTTTCCTCAGCTTCTTCTGGAGTACACCCTTACATGCACGCAGTGCATCAGCTTTTGCTGTGGAAGAGGGGTCACTGCAGTGAGCTTGGATGAGACTATTTTTTTCTTTGATGAGCACTTTGATTTCATTATCATTATCATTGAACCAGTCCTGGTGCTTGCGGACAGGAAAACCAACTGTGCTGCTGGCGCAAGAGTGTACAGTCGTATTTAGGTCAGTCCAGCTCTGTTCAATGTTCTCAGAGTCAAAAGTCACGCAATCCAATTTTGAGGAGAGTTCTGAGGAGAGCTCGCTCTGTTTCTCAGCTGAGCAGAGTTTTGAAACATTTAGGCGTTTAGGTGGTGCTTTCCCTTGAGGGCGTCTATTGCGCCTCAATGTTAGTCTGAGCTTGCAAACAATGAGTCTGTGGTCAGTTCCACACTCGGCACCACACATCGCCTTTGTTACAAGGACATCCTTTCTGTCAGTCTTCCTCACAATGACATAGTCTATGAGATGCCAATGCTTTGAGCGGGGATGCATCCATGACGTTCTGTTTCTCACGGGGAGACTAAAATTTGTGTTGGTAATGAACAGGCCAAATTCAGCGCACAAAGTAAGTAAGCGCAACCCATTGTTATTGCATGAACCAACTCCATGAGGGCCCAAAAACATTTGGCCACGCTGAGATTTCTGAGCCAACCCTAGCGTTGAAGTCGCCCAAGAGAATCAGCTTATCAGCTGCCGGGACAGAGCATATGACAGATTCTAGATCAGAATAGAACTTGTCTTTGGCTTCATCTGGGTTTGTCATGGTGGGCGCATATGCGCTAATGAGGGTGGCTGACTGGCTTTTCCCAACTGGGATCCTGAGTGTCATTAGCCTGTCATTTATTTCAATTGGCATGGACTGCAAGTTTCTGACAAGGTCATTTTTAATTGCAAACCCAACACCATGCTGTCTCGGTTCGACTGCACCCTTGCCTTTCCAGAAGAAGGTGTATCCACCACTGAGCTCTTTGAGTTGGCCACTATCAGGGAGTCTGGTCTCACTGAGTGCCACTATGTCCAGGTTGTACCTGCTGAGCTCAATGGCAATAAGTGCAGTGCGTCTTTCCGGGTTGTTTGAGTTGTCCTGTAGTGTGCGTATATTCCAGGCTCCTAGCCTGAGTAAGCTGAATTTCTTTTTGTTTCGACCGCAAAAAGGGATCCCCACTGGTCGCGGTATACCAGTCAGGGTGATGTGAAGTGGGCTTTCTTTAGGGCACCTTTTCTAGCCCCTTCCTCAGTTGAGGTGAGCAGTGCTATCCTTAAATAAGGCTGCTCAGCTACTGTGGGTGCTGCCTCCCCACGCCTCCACTTCAATCGACGATGAAGCGACCATAGCCCACAGCCACCAACGTGTAGGTCTGTGCTAACAGCTTCCAGTCTATCCAAACCTGCTGCCACCGCACTCGCCCATCGCCGTTGGAATTTTGAGAGGAAAGAAGACGAACGCAAAGATGAAAGAAGACGAGGTGAGTGTTAAGACTGGCGCAAAGAGTTTGTTTTTAGTGAAAAAGAGCTGCGCAAACATCAGACTCACTCTCTCGCCTGGACACAACTTATCCAAGTGGCAAGACAAGGTCAAGACGACTGGAAATGTATCCAGGTGCAGGAGGATGCCAGAGGGACAGTCATATTGCCTGGCCGGCTGCCTGTAGGCTACTCCACAGCCTCGCAGTCCCAACTGACTAGGGTGAAAGACCCAAACCAAAGAACACCAATACTGGTGGATGCTCTGTGTCACGATATCCAGGCCAGAGTGACGGTATATTGCCATCTGCCCTATCAATCAACCACTGGCCTGCTGCCGCCAGCTTCGAAGCTGCGTCCGGGAAGTTTGCTCAATTCTTCGTCTGTGATTTAGGCAAACAAGCCTATGACCACACCGCTACCGGGGGCCAATATGAAGGACTCAAATACTGAGGGTCACATTGTGCCCTAGCATGTGGCCGTTGGGTTAGATGAAACCTCCTCCGCCCTGGCCGTTTGCACCGACAGGTGCATGCCCACTGATACCATGCTAGCGTACCAGTTCATGGAACAGGTTGTACTGGATTATGTGTGTGCATAATCGTTATTTTAATCACATAAACAGGTCAGGTTTCATGTAGTTTCATGTTTTTTCTTTACTTGGACTTCAGATGTACTGATTGAAGGCATGGATGCAGTAGCAGAGTGCAAGCCCAGATACTGGTCAATTGTAACAGAAGATGTGGTCAGGCGATGCAGTGGGTATCTCAGTCAGATCAATGACATACCCAGACTGTACAGAAGAACCAACAAAGAGGTGTGCAAGATGGGCTTTCTTGTTAATTTTAATCTGTGATGTTTTGTCTGCCAATAATCATCAGCGATGAATATAGTGAAAGCATTTAGACATTACACAGTACTTGAAAGGCCTTGCAATGATAATCCTGTGTAGTGATGGGAAATGTTCACATTTCATATTGTATCCTCATCAGTGGAGCAGGACCTGAAACATTACCAGAGCTTTTTAACATTAATGAGGGTAACATACAGTCACCTTTGGAGTTAACAGTCTAAAATGAATCCAGAAAGTTTAATTTTCTTGAAACTTTCATTTCCTCACTTACATAATCGATGCCACATTCTTGATCTTCTCTATCAGGTGCCAACAAAACCTTCAACTTACCTGATCAATGTGATGAAACCCCTAAATCAGTTTTGTGATGAACATTCTGCAGCCCTGAATCAGCAACAGAAGTTAGAGTTTCTTGCTCATGTCTTTGCAACTTTAAGCCAGCAGTAAGTATATGGCTTTTTTTTATGCATTCTTATCCAGATCTTTGCAGACTTGGTGCATTTCTAGTGGCATATGACATAAGCCCTGAGCTAGCCCCAGAAAGGTACACTATGATAGATAAATCACTGTTTTGATCTGATGAAGACCAGGTTTGTAAGAAACATGACTGCCATCCATTCAGATTCATTGTAAAAAATTTTACTTGATGTATGAAACTATCATTTCATTGTTGTTGGACCATTTGGTTATGCCGCTGTCCTTGAATTATTTCAGTCACCTAAGTTACAGAGCAAAAATTGTTTGCACTTGTGATATCTTGGATTCTTTCATCAGATTTTCTGAAGTAACAGCAGAGGTTCTCACATCCACCAAAAAAATGGAGGAGAGTCTTCGACGACTAAAGAAGGCTCGAGGAGGAGATAAAGAGAAAGAGAAAACAGGAGGTGTGAGTGACTCAGATAAAATTCGAACACAACTCATCATTGATATCAAGAACTTCCACTCCCAGGTAGGTAAGGACATGGTTGTACTCCTCATAGCTGTGCAGGCTGAAGGCATAGAAAAATTACTGTGCATCTGCTGACAGGGCTAATGTAAATAGTATATGGCCTTTAGCGTCTTTACAGACGGTCTTAGCAGCTAGAATATTCACTTTCACTTTGACTGACAGCTTCTCTCGTGGCTTATTCTACCAATGTTTGACCCGAGAGTGCGATGGCAGTGATTGCAGGTCAGTCTTTTGGGTTCACTTTGGCGAGTGTTTTCATTCCGCCTCTGTCGTTTTGTCAGGTATGTTTCTTTTGCCTTGAAGTCTATTGCGAGCGTGCCACTGCGCAATTTTTGTCTCCATCTGCTTCGATCACTTGCAAGGTTCTCCCATTCATTGGGGTCGATGTTGAATGCTTTCATCGTGACCTTGCAAGTGTCTTTGAATCGCAGATGTGGCCTACCTCTGGGTCGGTTGCCAGTAGCAAGTTCCCCGTAGAGAATTTGTCTGGGGATGCGATCATTTTCCATACGGTGGAGATGTCCAAGCCACCGCAGTCTTTTTTTGCCTAGGAGAGCCTGAGTTGATGGAATGTTGGCTCGGCTCAGAACTTCGATATTTGAGATCCTGTCTTGCCACTTGATCTTGAGAATTTTGCGTAGGCAGCGCAGGTGGAAGGGGTTGAGGGATCTTTCATGTTTGGAGTAGGTGGTCCATGTCTCTGAGCCATACAGCAGGGTGCTTAGGACGCAAGTTTGGTACACGAGTACCTTTGTTTTGATGGTCAGCTTGCTATTGTTCCACACCCTTTTTGAGAGTTTGCCAAAAGCTGTGGCCGCCTTTCCTATTCTGGCATTTATTTCAGTTGTTATGTCTGTGCTACCACTGATGGTTGAGCCTAGGTAGCAGAATTTTCCCACTTGCTCCAGAGGAGAGCCATTCAGCATGATTGGGTTGGAGTTTCTCAAGCCTTGTGTCAAAACTACAGTTTTTGAGACACTGATCTTTAGCATGAATTTGTCACAGGCTTTGGCAAGGCTATTGATGAGAGCCTGGAGCGTGGTTTCATCGTGGGCCACGATTGCAGCATCATCTGCGAAGAGGAGCTCTTGTAACATAATATGCTCGGTACGAGATTTTGCTTTTAGTCTGGCAACATTAAAAATGGAGCCGTCCACTCTGGTGTTAATAAGTACTCCACCTGAACATTGACCAAAGGCATTCTTGAGTAGGGCTGCAAAATATATACCAAATAAGGTAGGAGCAAGAACACATCCCTGCTTCACACCGCTGTTTACAGCAAATGAATTGGATGTGCAGCCCTCAAAGTTGACACATGCCCTCATGTCAGTGTGGAAGGATGCAATAAGTTTTAGCAATGTTGGTGGACAGCCTATGGATTTAAGGACTGCATACAGGTCAGATCGGCTTACGGTGTCGAAAGCCTTTGTTAGGTCCACAAAGCATGTTATAAGCGGCCTGTTTTGTTCTTTACATTTTTCTTGGATTTGCCGAAGCGCAAATATCATGTCAATAGTTGATATAATGTAAATAGGCATTGCAACAAAAAAATCTGTCAAACATTTGCCTAACTCTATTTAGTGAAGATAGTATAGTTGACTTCCAGATGATTAGTGAACTTTGATACAATTTTTGTTGTAGTGAATCATGAAAATTAAATCAGTAACCTCCAGATTTATGTTTATGGTATTTTATCTCAGAAATTTCTGGAAAAAGAAACAAATTGAATGTTTGTAGCCTACTTACAAATAAAAGTAAAATTATTTTTGATAAGTTTGCCCTTCTTCAAGAAGGTCAACAAATGTGTACAATGTACTCATTGACCCGACAAAGCTGTAGTAGTTCCCACTGCTTAACATTTTTAAATTTTCTCTTTTCAGATGGAATCTCTAGGTTTACAAGCCAGCACTGTGGAAGGTCATGCAAAACTCACCTCCCTGGCTGAAGAGGCTAAGGCTGATATGACTCCTTCTTGATGCTGACAATGTATTATAACATCATATTATTATTATGTGTTGTTCAACATTGCTGATAGGGCCGTGAGTTATGTGGCTTATATTGCCATTTGTCTTGAACAATAAAGTTCAGGTACCTTGAAAATGAAGTTATGTATAATATATTAAAATTTTAATTCTTTGGGGGTAAATTGGAGTCTTTATTTTCAAAAATTATTGTTTAGGTTTCCTCTCTCTCTTATAACCGATCAGTAGGGTCACTAGAAATGCTCAGTCCAGAATACAAGATTTTGA
This sequence comes from Onchidella celtica, assembly GCA_963931925.1. Taxonomy (NCBI): domain Eukaryota; kingdom Metazoa; phylum Mollusca; class Gastropoda; order Systellommatophora; family Onchidiidae; genus Onchidella; species Onchidella celtica. The sequence goes on along the minus strand of OZ007569.1, from coordinate 56,659,147 downwards.
TTTTTTCACCATTGCTACCAAACGGCTTTGGGTATCTCCCAGTACCATTCCTGAGGAGATTCAAGTGCTGATTGAGAATTAATTTTATAGCAAAAGCTTTTGCGGTTTGCAATAGAGAACTGTAGCCATTTATCAGTTGATTCTACAGTTGTTGGTATCTCCCTTTGCATTAGTTTAAAAATCAGTACCCCTATGTTGATATAATCTGAAGTAATGCTAAGTACTGTGTCGACAATGAGCGACAGGAACAGAAAAACCTTTAAAGATGATAATCAATACAGTAGACAAGGCTCGATTTCAATCTAATTTACATTTTGGAACATCTGTTTAATTTCTTCATTATTCTACCCCATTTTGTTGCTTATAATGTATTTGAGAAATTGTGAATAAATGACTCAATCAGGCAATGAGTGCAAATTTCACAAAAAAAGTTTCTGCATGATGTGCAGCAAATTTTCTTAAAAATTACAAAATTTGTGTACAATGAAAGTTTTTTTTTTTGGGGGCATACTCAATATACAGTGGAGTCTGCTTAAGATAAACCTCTCGGGACCAAGTCAATAAGTTTATTTTAAGCAAGGTTTATCTTAACCGTAATAACCATTTTCAAAGGAAACAACATCTCACATAAGAATAAGAAGTGGATAATATACATAGTTCTTATATTATAAACCGCCTGCATGACCCTCACCTTGAAGGTAAACGCAATATATAACACCATGTGCTGATGCGCGCCTGAGAGGTGGGTGGGGAGGAAGGCTAGGCTAATCACAAACAAGTGGGTATCCCATGTGGAGACTAAGATGTACTGGACAAAGGTAGTGAAAGCATCGCCCTTTCCAACCTAAGCTCCCCTCCCCCTTCCACACACATGGCCCTTTTACATCATAAAGACTGCAGGCAGTGCTGTGAACTCGACTTTGGCTTTTTAAAGCCACTTTTTTTAGTAAGTTTGGTATGAATCGCGTACTGGTTTACACTTGCGGGCCGATAAGAAGGGTTTATTTTAAGAGGAGGCTGTGTTGTTGGCGTTTATATTAACCAGTCGTTGATTGGTAATGGTAAAGAAGAAAAAAATCGGGACTATGAGAAAAGTTTATTTTAACCGAGATTTTATCTTAAGCGAGTTTATCTTAAGTGGACTCCACTGTATATGCTGTATGTACCAGTGTCTTTATTCCAATCATATCCATTTTGTCTGTTTCATGTTTAATTACAAAGTCAAAAAGGTTTATTTACAAAACATGTCCAAATACCAGATGGTCTTCAGGAGGTCAAAATGTGGTAAAATGAAAAAGTTTTATGTAGCAAAGCCTCAGGTAAGAAGTAATGCAGAAACGATACAATCAAATGCAAAGGAAATGGAAAGACAAATCAAGCTTTTGATATATTAACCTTCGTCAGGAAAAAATGTGATAGGATAGAAACTTAAACAAAGAAGTGAAAGAAATAAAAAAATATCATAGAACATCTTACAAACGCAGGTACTTGATGTCTGCGAGTCTCAAACTTAGATCTTTGGAGTGCACAAGAATGTTAAAATACCAAAGGCTTGATTTGTCTTTCCTATTTCTTTGAATTTGACTGTTGTTTCTGTATTACTTCTTACGCTAGGCTTTGCTATGTTAGTACCTACAAGTTTTTCCTTTTTGCGACATTGTGACTTTGCTTCAAGCCTTGGTGTGACCCAACAGATTTTCTGTTTTTTTTTTTTTAATATTCGGTGTTCAGGGGCTAAGATAAGAATGTCCGTCAGTGGCTAGTGGGCGTGCTAATCCTGTACACTGCAACAGTTGGCATGCTTGTTTATTTTTTTCCAAATTGCTCTTACTGCCATGTTTTTGTTGCCAAGTAATATAAATTATTTTCATTTAACTTATTTCCTTCTATGTCAGTCAAGTATTCAGTGAAATTTGCAAGCAAGGAGCTGCTAATCATTTTGTCAAGAATACATGATGGGCATGCTAGTTTGCCCTCATCATACAATGGTTGTTATAGGTTAAAAAAACTGAATTTGTAATATTTTTTGTCCTGAGACTTTTTCTTTTGATCAAACTTCCTGAATATTTTATTTGACTGGAAAATGTTATCTACAGGGGGATCTATGAAATATGTGTGATGTAGTATATTTCTTCCAGTATGCGCAAGTTCTTTCCTGTTTAACTGTTCATGTTTTCAGATCTGTCTAAATGTAATGGAATATTAATTATTAGTATTAGTGATGGGCATATCATTAGCATTAGTGTTTATGAACTGTGTAGAATATGAGCTTGACTTGGTATAGCATTTGAATGAAAATGAAATGCAATTTTAATATTTTTATTGTGGGAGGTATGTAGCATTCCTGAGGAATTCTCACTTTGTTCAACAGAGGCAGGCATGCATCACATTGTAACAAATGAAGCCTGTGAAGATCATGATTGCAGAACTGTTGCTATAAGTCTATATATATAGTTATTTGGGACTTAAGCTGTATCTTCAGTGATGGTGAGTTGAAAGATCTCTACAGTTTTTGCATTATGAGGATGAGCAGCAGTCATGAGAGTATCAAAGGTCATAATTATGACTGACAATAGATTTGTCACTATGTACATAAATTATTTAATATATTTTTGTTTATGGTTTTTTAATTAAAGAGTCATGCATGGTGAAAAATTGTGATAATACAGTGTATATAATGATGTGGGAACACATTAAAATTGTACCTTACCGGTAAGAAGCAGTGTTTGTTCTGAATATTTCTTTTTTTTTTTTTTTTCATGTGGCAATGTGAAAAACTCAAATCTCCACTAATAAATCAAAACAAGACAAAAATTCTTGTACATGCATTCATTCTCAATAGACTTGATTATTGCAACTCATGGGTACTTGGAATATTCAAAATGTATTCTAAATCGTTTTCAGAAAATTCAAAATAGATCAGTCAGATGAATAACATGATTGCATCCATCATCAGACATTCTCCCAATTCTTAGGTCACTCTATTGACTGCCCATAAGGAAAGAACTGACTGAAGATTTTGTGCTTTATTTTTAAATGCTTGAATGGGCTAGCCCCAGAATATCTTTCAAAGCTAGTGGAATTAGACCAACTATCATGCACTTTAATATCAGTGGACGCGAAACTTCTAGAGACATCCACAGTCAGATTGTTGCTTAGTGTGAAAGGCTTTTTCTATTGATGGACTTAAATTTTGGGACAGCATCAGCATTGACAGTGATTGACACCAAGAAAAGTGAGAATACCATCACATATATACACTGTATAAAAAACAACTCACAAGTGAATTGTTCTCTGTTCTCTTTGAAACTGAATGATGTCCGTTTTGGTCCCAGAGGTTTGAGGATGAGAGTAGACCATGTTGATGTGTGTGAGTGGGAGCATGATGATATTGGCCTAATGTTAATTCTGTTTCTAATTTTAGTTCAGCGCCTTAGAGCACATCATTATTTGTTGATTTGAGCACTAATAGAAGCTAATTATTATTGTTATTATTATCATCAAAACAACAAAGTATCTGTAGCATGAAGTCAAATGACTCCTTGTTTAGTCCACACTTTACAGCTAAAATGTGTATGTATTTCTGATTTGCGTAATTAGAAATATGTAGAGAGTGTGAACTGAAAACATCTGAGACCCAAAATTCAGAGGTGTCATACAAAAAAAAAACAAACCGCATCAAAACATTTACGTGTGTTACCATGGTCATACTGTATGTAATTGTGAAGTACATGTACTTGAATGTAACAATAACCCATGGCCTTAGAAGATATACGTATGATATTTGAAACTTTTATCATACTTCAGCTCTTTCACCACATCCCTCCACCTGGACTGACTATTGTGCAAGCTGTCCATACGGACAATCCCCATTTTTCTGATTGCAGCAGCATCATTTCATTGATAATAGGCCCATTCTTTTTTGTTCACTATGAAACTGCAATACTTGCATAAAGAAAGAATACATAAACCCACTTGAATAGCTTATTGCTTTCCTAATCACAAGCCACACATTTGTATATTTTCACTGTTTGGCATAAGCTAGATTGAACAAACAACATCTAGCAGGCTGAAAAGATTACAAAAAGTTTAGAAAAAAACTTCCATGTGTAAGTTACTGTCATATACAGCCCAGAAGATTCCACAGCATTTTTAATTGTTTTCACTTACACTATACATCTCACAACACATAGAAGCATACACATTTACAACAATGACAAATGATATACATGTATAAAGAAAAAAAGAATGGAAGCAGGTGTGAATCCCACACAAGGCATTTAATACAGAATGTTTGCAATTTGAAATAAGTGCACATGACATAAAATTTTGTATTGATTATGTACATGTATATAATTTGCATAAATTAAATAATTTGAATGAAAGCATGAAGCAGAGAGAAAGAAATCAAACATCACATGTAAAATGGGGAAAGGTAAGAAGAGGGCATGAAAAATAGCCGTGGATGAAACTTGGCAGAGAATGACAATTCAAAGAAGAAAATAAAAACACAAAAATACCTAACTGAGAGAAGACAGAAACTGGCAGCAAACTGGTAGGGATCATCTATTTGATGCAAGGAGGAGTGTAAGGCACATAAAGCATAGCAGAATGGATAAATGTCTCCCTGTCGCGCTTGTAAATATATGGAAATGGGGGGGGGGGGGGGGGGGGGGAACTAGTTTGTATTCAGCATTGAAATGAGGGTGGTAACTAATCTTTGTGACATAATGTAATTGCAATCAAATATTTGATTGAAAGCCATTAGCAGACTCTGGCTAAAACATTTAGAACAGTCAGATTTTGATTGAACTGTTTTTACTGCTCAGTGTTCTCATGTTACCCTTCTTGATTTCACACTTCTGGATTGGTCTAAAAATTTACCATGACTCAGGAACCATGCAGCTTCATTTTGTTTAGCTTGCCTATTTCTGAACATCAGTTTTCCATTGGATGCATGTTCCATGATTTAAGTCACTGAATGCTGAGCCCCAAGTCACCTGCTGCTGCCTATGCCTAAGGATTTCTAGCATTTTTCAACAATTACAAAAAAATAGTAAGTATGCACTAAATACAATGAAACTTGGTGAGACCACTATCTATTGGCTCTACTTTCCAGGTATCAAATTTGTTTTACAAAATATAATATAGTTTCAGAGATATAGAAAAAAGAAAAAGGGTTGAAAATCATTAAAAAAAATAAAAACTTTGAACAATACGAACAAAGAATCTAGGGAAGAGGTCAGTTTCCTTGCTCACAAAGTTATTTTAGTAATTTCCATCAAGTATAGTAGTTTAATATATTCTCGTTGATGATTTGTTTCTAATACGTGTACATAGCTATTGACTTGTCCAATGTAAACACTACTTGACGTTACTATTCAGGGCAAAATCTAGTACCGATGTAGTTGGTGCTCGTAACAGTGGCTGTCAGGGGAAATTGATATAGTCAAGGTGGGTTAAAAAATGTGTGCAAGTGTATGAAAGAAAGAAAGAGAGGTGGTCTGGAAAAGATGTTTCACAATAATAATAATAATAATAAATGGCATTTATATAGCGCCTAACCCTGTTTCACAGGCTCTAAGCGCTTTACAGAACTTATTTGCTACTTTACAAACGCATTCACTCCCACATTCTAATTGTACATAATATGCACACAATCTCATGTCAACCACAGAGCAGAATGGAGCTGCCTGCGAGGCGCTGAACACACTGCACTGCTTCTTTCTCTCTCCCTGTCTCACTCACTCTCTCTCTCTATCTCAGAGCAAATTGTAACGCAGCCTGTTTAGGCGCAGTTCACAACTCACAACAGTTCACAACTCACAGCAGTTCACAACTCACATCAGTTCACAAACATACAACTCAAATAATATTTGAATATTTATTAATAACAATATATTTAATAATGAATAATAATAAATTTTGTTGTTGCTGGTAAGGGGGGGGATGATATGGATAAATCTTAATCTATTAATTTCAATTTCAATTTCAATAATTCACTTTTACCACCAAAACCTGTCGGGGGAGGCCAGGGTCCTTTGTTTTTAGACATCTTAAAGTAATTACATGCAATACTAATGTTGTAAAATAACTTTGTATTCATGAGATGACTAGATCAAGATGGAAGACCAGGAACACCAAACATTTGCTTCTGCAGCTGCTCGGCTGTCATTGTTCCTCCAATTCTTTCACAATCTTTATTGAAAACTGAATAGGCACTTGGCTTATCATCTTTGGGTCCAGTCCGTGTATTGAAGTAGACAAAGATTAAGGTAGAAATGGCAAAAAACACAGCACCAAATTGAAGTTCAATAAATAGACCCCACAAACACAGCCACAGAAGAAACTTGAGAATTCTTAGCAACCAAACAGTAGCACTTGATGAGTTTGCTACATGTGAATGTCCATATTCATTAATCAGCTCTGTCCTATTGTGTGAACCTGTGTTTGTTAGCTCTTGTTGGTTCTGTAGTCTGGTGCTGGGACTCCTTTTTATCACAGATGCAGCTCTCTCTTCTGGAAAAGCTCCGTGATCCTGAACATCTTTTATGTTTTTTGGCTCACCGCCGGCCTGCAGTGAAGTTGATTTCTGAGATCCCTGGAACAAAATAAGAATCAAAACTAAACTTTTGTGACCTCATAGAATAAATCATAAAGCTTTTCAGAGAAAAGATGTTTTGTGGTTTCATACTTTATATGAAAATTATAATTAGTGGACTCCGCATAATTCGAAGTTGTCAGGAATTGGATTACACACACTTCTAATACATCTATTTACATCTGAGCAGAGAAATAATCACTATCCATGCTGTTTGCCCCATCCATACCATACATGTAATTACATCCCCTTGCAGATGTCTGTGCCCCCCCCCCCCCCATACACATGCACACAAAACAGCACTGAAACTTGTACGAGTCACGAGATCTTTTGATTATTTTTTTCTTTACAAGTGACCTTACCGTAGCCGTAAACCACAAAAGCAGCATTGCATGGCTTAGGCCTCATAAAAACTCTGTTCCCTATCTCTATCTCGGCCGCATGTATTGTGTGTGCATCATCAATTGATAAAGACATTCTCCCGTGTATGATGTTCAAATGCAAGACTGTAGGCCTACTTCGTTGTCCCACCTTGTTATCAGTGGCATGGAATTACTATTACGCAGTGTAACAATGCTGTACTCGTCCCCCCTTCCCATCGAGTGTAGTGTGGTGAATGTGTAAACACTACAGCAGGTTATTTGCAGTACTGAAGTGCTAAAAACCACATGTAGATCGTGAGGTCTTTGTTCCTCCACGGCCTTACAATAAATTTTACTTTTAATGCAGTCATGTGATGCTGTATAGCTTAGCGAGCATTACATAAGTGTGTAGCAGAACAGCTCTATGTATTGTGAGCATGGTAGAGACACTGTAAGGCTCTTGATTCAACTGTGTGTAATTTATGTTCTACGATATACTGCGTCTTGGTTGTACCTATTGTGGTTATGTCAGCAATTGATAAATTTACTGGTCATAATGCCAGCACCATCTTGGTTAGTGTGTTGTTGGCTATCATTGGTCATTGGGGCAGAATAACGCTGCGTGCAAGGGCCCCACAAGTACCACTATTACCCTCCACGGCCTGTTTCTCGCTTGGTCGGACAGACACGCAAAAGGAAGGCTCTGCAGACTACCCACTGCATCATTTTGGCAGCTCTATCCTCCCCCTCGATTGCTGCTAAAACTAAGAGTGAAGGTTGTTGAACAGGTCTGTCTCAGCGTGTTTGTGGAAACTGCATGGTTTTTACAGCCATGGGGCTGGAAATCTGAAGTTACAACTTACACTGAGGATAAGTGCCCTCGATTTATCAGAATTGGGGCAGTTCGAGCTCAAAAGAGATAAAGAAGGAAAAAAAAACATTTCAAAATCACCTCAATTTAGCAGAAATTTGAATAACCAAAGTTTGGTTTACATGGACTTTTCTGTAGTATGTTTTGTACCAGCTATTCCTAAAGGAATCAGGATGATATAAATAGGTAGGCCAAACCGCCCTGCTAAATGGACAGAAGGAACAGGTACTATATGAAGTTACACAACTTTAGTTGGGCTCATATTTCATGTTCTGGTTGTTAATCGCCAAGCCCCAAATTTACTATAAAAACACCCACCGAGAGGACTAGTTAACTCACAATGTCCCCTGTGTGATTCCCCACTCACAGATGTTCCTAAATCATGTTCTTGTAATATCCTTACAGTGTGACTCAAATGGAACCTCTCCTACTCCTAGGCCAAACCCCATTTGGCATATAACTTTTAGGTCAACATGACAAGGCTACTACACCTGTGTATTTATGTAAAATGGCATATTATATAATACAGGCCCTATATCCTACGTCACAATAAAGTTGAATGTTTCTCTGCTAAAATATACTAGATCTATGTTTTGTATTGTATAGTGCATTTGTGTCTTTTAATTGCTCGAGCAAGATAATAGCCTTGCCATTTTTGCTTGGAACTGCACGTACCAATTTGACCCTCTCATTGCACAGGATCACAGCGTGTGGCATTAATGTAGGAGAAGTGTTTGAAAATAACTCACAGAGAAAGCCAAATAAATGAGGATTAAAATTCAATGAGCCTAACGTATTTTTCATCATATTTTGAGTTGTGAATGAAATTCCTTTGAAAATTATTAGTTGAAAAGTTTGTTGACCAAGAAAAATCAAATTTATATGCACGTGAACCTCAAAAATATAGGCCTGATGCAAGGTATTGGATTCTTCGACATGGCCAAAATTAACTTTAATAATTCATAACATGGCAATATCCGTAAACGGCGTTGGAATTGTTATTTGGACATTTGAGGATTTTGCAGGTTATCTTTGAATCTGGCAGGTTATTAATAATAATAATAATAATAAATTACATTTATATAGCGCATTTCCAATAAATGCTCAATGCGCTTTACAAGTAATAAAAACTCATTCCTCTCTCTCCCACACTCCCTCTCCCCACCCCCTCTCTCTCTCTTCCCATCACATTCTCACTCCTTCTATCACATGCTCTCTCCCCTCAGGTAAGTCAAGAAAAATAAGCCTGCTGGAACAAAAAATGCTTTAGCTGCCTTTTGAAACTTACTAATGATTTTGTTTGTCTCAGTTCCATAGGTAACTTGTTCCACATTAAGGGGCCAATATATGTGAATGATCGTTCACCATAACATCTGTATGATTTCACAGGTGTCACTAGCATGGTGGAATCAGTGGAGGATCTTAAACTTCTCCCTGGTGTATACAGTTTTATCAAATCTTGTAAATAAGAAGGAGCCGAGTCATTCAGACATTTGAAACACCTTTCCCTTCGTTTGGGTTGGTCATAAAATAAGAATTATAAAAAAGAAAAATTAAGTTCCACCAAGCGCACCAGCAATGGTCTACAAGACTTCATACGAGAATTCTCCCGCAAAGATAGATCAACCTATGCAAATATCTTCAATCATACCTTCCATGAATTAACCACGACTAACTTTAATCTGTTTATCAAAGAATTCTGTGCTTTTTTCTCCTCTTCCTTCTTTTGCCTGAAAGCTGCCAACTTAGCTTCCATTTCCTTACAACAAAATACAAAAGATTGGACTATGTCATCTTCTGCTTTTAACACGAAAGAAAGCGTTAAAGGATCTTCCAAAAAACAGGAACAGCTGGGCGAACAAGAAAACAAAACAAATCACACTAACAAAATATTTATTCTCTACAAAGCAATTATAATAGCCCTAGGTTTCACCATATCCAAATAAATCTAATGTACCAGTTCCCCCCAACAATATGTATAGTCATTTTTGTCTTTTAATCTTTTAAGAATAAATAACGATAGTGTGAATTGTAAACGAATCTAAGCAGTAGTGCGGTTCATCTATGCTTTTGCTATAATAATACTCTGTGAGGTCACGCACGGCTTCATTTCCCGACCTCGTCGATCTTCGAAGCCCAGTCTTGTCGAGGCCGCAGGACACATTGTATGTTGACCAAGCACTCTACCATTGTATGTGAAGGATAGTTCGCATTCCTGACAGTAAGACTATGTTTTTGTTTTCATTCTTGTATGTCTTGCCAATAATGCCATATATTTTCCAACCTCACATAGGCCTATTGTGCTGTCATAGATAAATATTATATGGTCTAAAATGGTGGAATAGTTATTCAGGTCGTATAGGAAATATCGATTTGCGAATGCGCTGGTGACATTCAGGTCTGTGTTGACAAGTGCCGCAGGCCCTACCCTGTATTTTGCTGCATTTGACAAGCCAGTTGTTGTTAAGTACGAGTGTAGGGCCTGATATTCAGAGTCCATGATGAAAAGCTGCGAATCAGAAAACTGCTCTGAAATTACCGTATTATTTATTTATGTTAAAAGACAACAATAACAAATTAAAGAGTATGCTCATGGAAAATACATTTTACTGGGGAGTAAGACCTGGATTTGTATTTGTAAGTTGGGCAAAACGCTGTTTTTGTACCTGGTCGATAAGCCCGTAATGTCGAGTTGGGCGTTACTGGACCGATGGAAAGGAGCTATCACATTTCTTAACATGGGCTACAAGTTCAGAGAGAATAATAATTATGCATGAAAAAGGGAGGGGATGTTATTTCTGAGTATGTGTAAAAGAAAGCCAGTCATAAAATGTCTAAAAAAAAACAACCCCATGGAAGTGCACCGCCCCCCTACAGAAAGCCTGCTACACACTAGCACCCCCCCTATGGGGGGGGGGCCCAAAGCACAAGCGTGTTTATGCGTGTCGCAGGGGTGTGCCCTGTTCTGTTTGACTGGTACAATTTAATATTAAAAATAAATAGCGTGTTCCAGAAATTCCAACGTTACACCGCTTCCAGAGCTTTAAATGTTAACCTCTACTGTCATCACCTTTCGCCTTGCGATGGGACAAGGAATTTACCCTATGATGTGATTCTTTTGGAGCAGTTGTCTTCAGATTCTGCTTTTCTTTTCTTTTATTGTAACGTGACATTTGTATCTTACATCACTCCATCTTGATGAGCTTTACGCCTACAGGGAGCACAGGCTATATAGATAAATGGACAATCAGTGATAATTATATCAAGAAGGGTTAAAATTATTGCCAAATTCACGTGGAATTCATAACTGTAATTGCAGCATCGACTGACGTAATGCTGACGACCCTTGACTGTCAATGTGACATGGCTTTGTAGGCTTAAAGATTGTGTGGGAAATGAGATTCAAACAAATTAATCGCCCTCTCCCCCTCCGGCCGGCCCGCCCGACCAAGATTTTTTTTTGTTGTTGTTGTTGCAAATGGTTAATAAGAATCTCGCGAGAGGGTGGGTCCGGCAAGTTGTCCAAAGTTTAGATTAAAGCATTTTTTTTTCTTTTTTGTTTCCAGCAAAACAGTTATGACAAAATACGAGTTCTGGATTTTCTTCACAGCTAACCTACCAGCATCGCGCTATATGTTAAGTCAGTACAGTGCGTAGACTGCCTGGTGACAGGCCCTACATTGTTAATCGGGAAAAAAAAAAAGCCAAGTGAAAAAAAAAGTCCGTTGACTTGCCGTCCAAATGTGTTGCATCCTATCAAGTGAAAACAAGAAAAGGCAAGCGGGGGAGGGGGGGATCAAGCCGAAAAAAAGGCAAGGGGTAGGTACTGGTGATGGCGTTAAAGACAATATTATTTAAGTGTTATACTAAGTGGACTGTTATTTTGTGCCGAAATGCAAAAATCCATTGAACTACAGATATCCCACCCATGGCATCACTATGTTGACCAGTTAAGCAAATCCTAACCCAGATTGACTTATTTTCCAGTTTGGTATTTTGCTGATTAAAAACTTTTTTTTCTCTGACCCCTATTCCCAGGTGACTCGTTTTCCGCTTGACTTTCGTGACAGCACCATTTAGTAGTGTACATCTATGGACAGCACTCGAGTATTTTTGCGCGTGCCATTTTTGTGTTTACGTCACAGAGCCTACAGTAACTTTAAGAAGATCTCTGGTTTACCTCTTTATTTTAGGAGGTTCGCAGCCCTTGGCATTTACACTTCGCTTTTCTTGTTTTTATTTTTCTTCTTCTTGTTTCTGTGTGTCTTTGTGGTAGTGATTAGTTTTTTAGAATTTTCCCCTGGCAGCTTCCTTGTTCAGCGTACTCTTCTCGACTTTCAATTTTAACATGCCTAACGTGCGCGGGCCCTCCGAGTTTTTCGTCCTTATCCGAGAAGACTAGGTGCTCGATTCTTCCTACTATAGGACCAGGGACAGTGCCTTTTTTTTTCTTTTCAGATGTCATATATAGGCCTCCATGTAGCCTACATCACTGCAAGTACTACATCAAGACCAGACTGATGTCGTTTATAAAAATTGGGAAAGCTTTTTTAAAAAAAAAATTATGATCAATAATTATATCATTATTATTAATATTATTTTTATTATCAGTTCTGTGAGTTCTGTCAAATCTTGAACATAATTACCGGTCTTGTGATATTAGCGGTTGGATTGTCTCCCTTCCCGATAATTTTGGGGTTTCTCTGCTATTTCCCTCCTAAAAATCACATTTATATTCCTGCTTCCCACTCCCCTCTGGCCATGCCGGTGGTAAACGTCTCCTCAGCCATATACTACTTAACTTTCTTTCCTTTAATTCACCCTGGGTCACTGTCCACTAAAGCCATAAATTATTTTCCCCTTATCAGCACTGGCCAAGTATCACGGCCACGGTAACTACCACACTGGGCATTTCCTGAATCGATAAGAAGTTCGATGCAAGAGGACGCCTATCAGTCGCATTGATATTGACAACTAGGCCTACCTGTGGCCACAGTTTACTGCTGCTCACGCGTATGGTTAGTCCAGATTACAATTTGTGCTGTTTGACCTTGCCCATTACCAGCACTGGTTTAAATTTAAACAGAAACTTTATTGTGTTTTTCGTTTAAGAGTCCCCAATATATATGTGTGAGGACGGGACAACATAGTATAGTCTACGCAGGAAATTGTGACTTTTGAATAGTAGAAGGGAGAGCATGGTGCTCACCAAGTTCATGTGTTGGCTGCACGGTTGTGTGTTTTCCCCCTGGGGTCCAAATAAAGCCAAAGGCCAAAACATGTCTGACGGAGATTCTCTTCCTCTGATGATCTCATGTAGTCTCCCTCTCCCAGGAGTTTCAATTTTTCATTCCTCATTTTCTGCCCGATTTCAGTATTGACACACCAACATAATCTCAACTTTGTCCATCAGTTATCAAACTCGTGCCACTTTAAAGAGAAATGATACCAAGGGCTGTAAACAGCAAACTGCAGTAAGAAAACATTCTGTTAGACTTGCTTGCAGAATTATTTTTTTTTAATATGGCAATGCAGCTTATTTACACTAAAATCTTATTGCTCTTTTTTCTTTCACTGAATTCCACTACTGTGATATTGTTTACGGCATCAACTGCAAGGATCGTTGGCAAAATCACCACCGTTATTACGATCTCTGTTGCTATTAAAATTTGTTTTAACTATTAACTGTTGCTACGTCTATCACGGCCACGGTAACTATCACACTGGTACTTTTTGTTGCTGTTATTGCCACCAACTTCAACTCTGCGAGACATCACTGCCTCTGCTTGTGCCATTATACAATGTTAATGTATGTACCACATCTGTTGCAACGAACTTTCTACAGTAACCAAGTTTACCACAACTAGCCACTTCAGTTACTACTACTATTTTTGCAGATGCCACTACCAAAGACACGACGTGCACACTGCCTGTGTCCACACCAAATAATTTCTACTGACAATAACGACAACCATATTATCTTAAAATTCTTCTTGTTCGCATTTTTCTCCGCCTCATTCTTTCTCTCCCCTTTCCAGTCCCTCCATTCCTTCCCAACATTACAGCCATACTGGACTTGTCACTATGAGCAACATTAAAAAAAGGATAAAGTTAATCAATTTGCACTGCAAACTTTGCACACCGAGCTCATTTGGCTTAAAATCATTTCAGTTTTTCAGTTTTCTTGCTATTACACGTGGACCTACCCAGCGTCATCACCGCTTTATTTATCGTGTGATCCTATCCTGTGTTTACCCATGCCTTAATTTTCATATTTGATAATGCCATGACCTACTAAAAGTGTTCCAACGTAAACATGTTTCTATGACCTGACAGGATCTGTGTGGTATGTGTCATTTGCGCCCCCCCCCTCCCCCCTATTTGAAATCTTGACTCAGTTCAGCCTGATTCTGGCTGAACCTTTTCTTTCACACAGAAACACCCACCTACCTGTGTCACAAGGCATCAGCTGCAGCCCCTGGGCAATGGATTTGCTGAATTGAAATGCCGTACTGTGGGCTTATAATGCATTTTTAAAATCTGTTCGGTCTCCCTCCCTGCCGTTCCCTCTTTTTTTTTACAGTCACGCATTAAAATAGCTTATTGCTCATGGGATAGCATACTACATAACTGATTTGCAACCAAAATACCAGGATTTCACTTCAGAATCGTTTTTCTTTTAAAATAAAAAAAGATCTTTTCTAATTTTATCATGGTGCAGTATGCATGCTTGGGGTTAGTACATGTACTGTTAATATTGAGAAATATGTATCTATCATCCAAACTTGAGAAGTCAGTCGAAAAACGGTGAAAGATTACAATATTCAGGGTGGGATACAAGATTACAGTATTCTTGATTGTCAGAATACACATCTCTGTTTCTGTAATTAAACCGCCGTCCTTGAGTTTGCTCGGCCAATAGACATTCGGGCCATTTCCTATGGTACTGACCACTTGATGTCAGTAACTTGATCTGTTTTCTTGTGCACATCATCACCCAGTCTCAGAAATAATTAAAGCCATCTTGTCGAAGAAAGTGACTTATTCCTATGAATCAAAGCCGGGAATGGAGAGGGGGGGGGGGTGAAAAATGGCATGTTGGTTTGAAAACAGTAACAACAATAACAACAACAAAACTGCCAGGCGAAAGAATCTGAAACACAGCAGAACAGTCGCTAAAATCCAGCATGTTTTGTTGGCTTGGCAATTTAACACATATCTCTGTCAGCAGTGTCTGACTCCGGTGAAGATAGTAGGAACCAATGACTGTGTGCAGTTCGTCACAGCCTTTCGCATATACAGAAAAAAAAAATGCCAGTGCTGAAACTCATTACTCTTATGTCAAAAAGTCAAAGCAAAATTCATTCAATTTCCAGAATTATTAGACATGGAGCACCGGAGGTCAGTAATAGAAGTAGGAAAGTTGCATTCATTTGGAACGGAGAGAAGCACCGGGCTGCATGTACCCTTTGAATATGTTTCCAAATCCTTATCTGTTCGCCTTAAAATTAGGTAAAATAAAACCGACAGGCAGATAGAAAGATTATATTCTTTTGTATAGTTTTACACGTGGATGGGTGGATGGATGAAATGTGTTGTGGGTTAATCCTGCTATAAATCTGTACATGCATTCAGCTTAAATATAAGAGTTCAGTAGGCAACTAGGGGCTAGAAGATTCTGAATTGCCTCAGAAGTTTCCAGTTCCAAAGTCCACCATGGGCCAGTCGGACCAAAAAGGCCAAACGTCGATCTATGGACAAGCGGAAATACCAGGAAGTGTCGACATTTAATGCTCTTTGGATACAGTAGGCTAACTTAGAAGGCTACTAACTAATTAATGTATTCATATAAAATTCATGGACCGGTCACTGCTCTTGGCGCGAGAAAGCTTTCCCACTTGCTGTTCAAGCAGATATTGGGATAATGCCAGTAACAGTAGCCTACATAAATCCGAGTCTACACATTATTTTATCATAGTAGCCGTGTCCTTCATAACTTGTCACCTGTCGCGCCTATTACCGTTTATTGTAATTGTGTTTCCTCACAGAGCATTTCTTTGATTTATATGTCAATGCAAAACTCGTTTTAGAAAAATTCTCTTTCATACGAACATGCAGGCAGTTTGCCAATTTTGTTTTAATATTGCAATCGCGATTTCAAAATGTTCGAAGCTTGCATTACTGTTAATGTGTTTCCAGCTGTATGCATGAAACAGTAGCTAACAGTGCAAGCTGTAGTTAGTAAGGTTTTTGTAGCTACTTATGCATTGCATTACTTTCTTTTTCGGAATCATATTTATTTTTATCAAAATACACCTATAGATCAACTTCTTTTGGGCCTGGGCTGCGAGGAGGCTTTAGTTTATCATCGCCATAATTCATCCCAATTACTTGACAATAAGGTGACACACTCTTAATGCAAGGTTGTGGTGCCCACCCACACGATTAGCCCGACAATCTCGACAGATCTTTGGCTAGTAATAGAAAACATTATCAAGAATAACTGAGGAGATGCAAGTTATAAATTTAGACTGTCTCTCTATATCAGTATTTAGATTTCTCTTTTCTATTGTTGATCTCCGGTTACAAAAACGGGGAATCTGCAGAAAAATACCAACACTGTTTTGCAAAGGAAACTGAGCCGGACCAGTTGTGTTTCAAAGGACGTTACTCACTGATAAATAGAGCATGAAAAAGTATGTTCGAGTGTGTTTCAACTATGTTGACTGTTTTAGTACTGGCATGTCCTGTTTTATGTCCTTGTTAATTTGTGAGTTACCTGGTTGGTTAGGCTGGGGAAATACAATAAAATTGTATCGGTGAAGGAGACATGAAGTAAATAGAAATAATATATGTTTTATTTGATGCAGTGAATACTTTTTGTTAGATGTGTTTAAAAAGAGGACGTTCTTCCTTATAAAGTCTAAATGTATTGGTAGAAACATGGCAGGATGGAGAGATAGAAAATGGCTTAGTTTTACAAAGATGTACAAATCTGCTGTTTTGTCTTCGTGAATGAGGCTCAATGTATTTTGGCGGCAATGTTCAGTATGCATGGTCGAGTGATCGATCTATCGGCGAAAGAGGGTCTGAGGAGAATTAAATCTGGTGTATTGTAATCTGTGACAACACTATCAGTCCAGACTATTGCCCTGTATTCTGAAAGCATAATTATTGTAGTTTTGGCTTTCGCCATTATCCAGCCCTGACACGCCTTCTTATGCCTTGCGGTTTCATTCATGCATCTTGTAGCTGGATATCAAGTTACAAGTCGCCGACGTCTCTAGATCACCAACGACAGTTATCTCGTAGGCCTGGCTAGTATAATCGTGTTCATATTATAAACACCATTACAGTGTATGTGTTATGTTCCTGTGTTTGTATGTTTGCATCATTCTTTTATCTATCTATCTATCTATCTATCTATCTATCTATCTATCTATCTATCTATCTATCTATCTATCTATCTATCTATCTATCTATCTATCTATCTATCTATCTATCTATCTATCTATCTGTCCGTCCGTCCGTCCGTCCGTCCGTCTGTTTGTCTCGCTATCTATCTATCTATCGGAAAATGGCTCGAATTGGTTACATACCTAAATGCCCCCCCCCCCCCCGATTGATTATGTATCCCTCATGTGGCGAAAGACGGAAAGGAAAGGAATGATTTGTGGGGTGGGGGAAGAAGGGACGAGGCATGGGGAGCTGATGGATGCAACAGTGAAAACATTTACGAGTCGAACATAGCGACTGTGTGCCACTGAGCTTTGTGTCATATTCGCAAGGGCCCCTTTGTTTTATTTTTGAGTTTCGAATTTTGTTCTTTTCGAATTCCGGAAAATCCCGGAATAAGGAAATAAGCAGTTCAGTAACTGGTCGCTGCACAAGCATTCATGTTTATGACTTTTGCTCTCACAGTAGGATGGCGACCAAGCCCAGGTATGAACTTTGGTGATGTTCCTTTACAGCACACATAATCCGCAATTTATATTCATGTCTTGCAATGCAGGAGAATGAACTTGTGGACGCGGTAAGACATTGTCAGTAAACAATAAGTGTGCTTTTAACTGAACCAAGAAGACAGTGGTTAGTGCTTTTATGAGATATGACGTATTTTTTTTGGGCTTGGTAGACAAACAGAACAAACTCTAAGATATGACTGGGTTTACCTTCAGAATTTTGAGTATAATGATATTATCTTCACTTAGATTCTCGATAATGAAACCTCGGTTTGAAATTTAATCTTTGTATCAGAATAAATTGTGAAGAATGTTAATGACAGTGCCGCCTTGACTCGATCACCACAGTTGAAAGTTATAAAATAAATGGTAGAGAATCTTGTTCCTTGGTTTCTATTTATATTAAATTACTCACTGATCCATCCACCCACCTATCCATCCATCCAGCCATCCATCCGCCAGCCCGTCCATCCGTCCGCCCATCCACCCACACAACCGTCCATCCATCCATCCATCCATCCATCCATCCATCCATCCATCCATCCATCCATCCATCCATCCATCCATCCATCCATCCATCCATCCATTTGTTCACGAATTAATGAAGACACACGTTTATCAGTTAATAAGCCACTCACTGTGGTTTCCCCCCCCCCCCTTTTTTTTTATGGACAGAGGGCCTTATACACCGTACCTATTTGTTCGCTCCTGACACTGAAATAGCCACAGGATTCCAGTCTATGACATAAGCTTCGGAAGCTTTCACATGGAGAGAAATATTGTACGATATAACGCTACGCCAGTTCTTGTTTGCTCGAACTCTACATTTTGCACAACTGAGAAATTCAACTGTAAACGTTTGTGGCTTTAGTACTATGATAAGGAGTTAAAATAAATCGAAACTGTGAAACAGCTTGATAAGTGCCACAACACATGTTGAACAAGTGTCAGCTGTGCATTCTGTTAGTGTTATATCTCTTCTAGGCCCACATATTAAAAGATATCCAGTTTTTTTTTCGGAAATTGGAGGTAGAACAAAATAATAAGAACTAAGATCGCGATGGAAATTTAATCTTTGGCCTAATATTAGTCACTTTTTCGGAACAGTGGAGAAATCAGTTACATCGCCTTCGGAGGACTAGTTTGTTCTAACGGCTTTACTACGTTAGTCGGTCTCATCAATGTTACGGACTGTCATATCAAAGTAGGCTTAACACGTTAGTGAAGTAAGCTGTCTTGGGCTTTCTTCCTCCCCATTGGCAGCAACTTTGGGTGACTGTATAATTCATTTCGTTATTCTACAAAGTGACGCAAGGGGGGGGGGGGTGTGACTTTATGAAATGCTATTTCTCGCTTACTTCGTTTCAAAGCGGACACTCTGTAGTGTATATTAAAAGTAAAATGCTAAAACATTCAGTTTTTACAATTTTTGTTTTGTTAATGCCTCGCACATTCGATTTCATGTTAAGAAACACGCCCATCCTTTCAGTCCGCATTGACTAGGATTTTACCTTCACGTCAATATGTCCAAAAAAGAAAACAACAACGAATTATTCGATGTACATGTCTTTTTCTACTATTAAGTTGGAAAACTATTTAGGGACCCTCTACCAGCACCCCCACTCCTCCCCCCCCCCTCAGAATTACACCCCCTTAAAATTCTCAAATTTTGTTTTCTAGTTTAGGTAGAGTTATTGCTACTATTTGTTAATATGATGAATGAAACAAACAATGTTGCTCGCATTAGATACTGGAAGGCTTGCGATACTGTCTTCAGCCACTTTGGTATCATCTGAGAGGCGATACGTGCGCTGTGAGGGTCAGTTTCGGCATAACAATTTCACCACTTGAATCTTCAAGTGTACGGTAGTGATAATAAAGAGGCTTAAAATGTGCGAGTGTAAACCTGTCAGCTTTGGTAATAACAGGTAGATTTATGCACATGTATAACATTGCATTAGCTTTGGCTGCCAAACGCGGAAAGGGAGAGGGGACGGGATGGTTATTTCAAAAGTGGCTGCCATGGCAGTTTCACCTGTAAACAACAACGACTCCTGGCTAGACTTGCTGTCAAAACCAATAATGTCTGTCTTGTAGCTTTTCAGTCATGCCGTTCCAGCTGACCTAGGTTACGAAAAGGTGTCCGCAGATTATTAACTGATATTCGGAACTTGAAATACAAGTTTATAAAAGTTTCGGAAGCGAAACTATCTCTTGTGTCAACTTTTACTTGTATCCACGGCATTAATAAAACTGTGTAGGTAAATTAAGTATGTGAATGGCCAATGACCGACCCCCTCCCCACCCCGCTTTCCAATGTCGGCTAACACAGTAGCAAAAGAGAGATACACGATGCGCAGTATGATGTGAATAATCCTAGTAACTGCTGTCGGCGTCTTTTAGCGATATGCCTATAACTATACGATAAAGAAGAAAGTTGAAACGGGATGGGCACGTGATAAGAACCAGTGGACTATCAAAGACCATCCTCCAGGGAACGAGGAGACTGGGCAGACAAAGAAAGAAATGGACGGACAGTATTACTGAATGGACAGGGGAAAACTTTTATTTGCCACTACACAGGCCCTTGCCCATGACCGTCAGAGGTGGAGGCCCCCGTGACTCCGGAAGGAATTAAGAGATCCAGATGTGTCCAGATGTACAATAAAATAATAGTGCATTTCCTGTCTTCAACGTGCAGATAAATCACCCAGTGGACACGCCGATCTACATGTTGTTAGATCACCCAGTAAACACGCTGATTTTCCTGCAATTGTTATATCACTCAGTAGACACACCAATTTACACGCAGTTGATTGCTCAATGTACACGCCAATTTACGTGTAGCTAAATCAGACATTTGACACACCGATTTCTCCAGCTTTCCAAAGTCGAATGGTGCGTCCTTAAACCTCAGGTCGACTGAGGTCAGCTCTGGTCACCAGCTCTTCTACTTTTCCATTAACCAAAGATATACATTATAATGAAAGTTTGGAGTTGTTAGAAGCCACAGTTAAACTCGATGATTTTCGTATAAGATGAGGCATTGCGCTTAAAGCCACGGAACCGTTCACCTACAGGTAGCCTATCAGAACTTATTGATTATGAAACTTCAAGCTGAAGGGCAGCTGTATGTCAATAATAGCACGTCATGCTGATATACATTATACAGACCTACATTTTGTGCAAGTCTCATCCATTGATTTCTATTGATCCTCAAACGTGTTTCTTTTTTAAACATACGGAAGATCTCTCGGCATTATTATATTCTGAGCCCATTTTCTTGTTCATTATTTTTCTGTCCCTTTGTTTGATTTAGTTTGCCTTCAACTTGCAAGGCACACCGCTGCATCATAATATCACTTGCCTCTGCATTCATCCCATATCGGACTGGGGATTCCCATTTACGAACACAATCATCATATTTTACGATCCCCCCCCCCCCCACGCCGACCCCGAAAATAAGCATCCAAAGGCCTTTCTTCAGCACGAATAATCATGGAAAGCCCTTCCCCCCCCCCTCCCCCGCTCCGCGCCTTTTTTTCGTTCCATTACACTTTATGGAACCTACAAAATAATGTGCTTTAGAACAACCTGCAAAATCCTTCATTTGGGCAGGATAGGATTAATCTATGGACCAGGTGCTCACCGCAGCTTCTGAATATATACTACCCGTTGTTGTTATATGGGGCCCGTACCAGGCCTCAGGTAGAACTGTATTTAATGTCAGGCGATTATCACGGTGTGCACACAGGTAAACTATTCAGACAGACGCAGTGATGCAGTATGAATTCAAAAGCGGATTTCGACAGCCCAGAAACCCTTGACTTGATTTGACACAAGCCAGTGTGTTGTGGATTGGAAGGAGAGACAGATCACTTTGGGGGACCAGAAGTAGCTATATCAGTAGGACACAAAAGGACGATCTGGCAACTGCCGGACAGAACTGTATCATAAAAATAATGTTTGTTAGTAACAGTTGCGTTGTGAGGTCTAAGGCCGCTATCTCTTCTACGCTTGTTTATGCTGAATCAGTGTCACAGAAGACAACATTGCATAAGAAAATGCGACGTCCTATTGAAACGTGGGGTGGACAAAGTATGAATTAAAAAAAAACAGCAACGAAGGAAACGTGTAAAGTTATAGTGTACATTATGGCATTATCATCATATTTATGTGCTGATGAGTTATAAATCTAAAAATATTTCAGCAAACTTCAAACACAGAAACAGCATCCTACTAAAAGAGAGAGAGAGAGAGAGAGAGAGAGAGAGAGAGAGAGAGAGAGAGAGAGAGAGAGAGAGAGAGAGAGAGAGAGCGAGAGAGAGAGAGAGAGAGAGAGAGAGAGAGAGAGAGAGAGAGAGAGAGAGAGAGAATCAGTTGCAAAGAGAATTCTTCCTAATGTTTTTGACCCAAGAGTGGCAGTGACAGGAGAGTTGTGCCAAAGCATGTCAGTTCACATGACATTCCCATGAAGGATATTAAACGCTGCAGGACATGGGAGTGGTAGCCGGATTGAGCGACCGAGTCAAACAGCGAGAAAGTAATAACGTACATGCAGAAAATCAGAGTTGCTGGACTCGACCAGTGGTCCTGGATTAGCACATAGACACAAATGATAGACGCACATGCATACACACAGAGCCGTCTTAATGCATGGGCACACTGGGCAGTTGCCGGGGGGCCTCAAGTGTTTAGGGGCCCCCCTGCATGCACACACCGAAGCTTACATTAGATAGACAACAAATACAGGGCAAAACAGACCCCGCCCCCTTGTTTTCGCAAGAAAGAAATTAAATGACAATCATCAGACCTGAGCAGTTTGTTATATTATTACATGTATTATTATTGGGCAATGTTGTTTTCCAGGAATAAGGCTTCATCTCCATGAAATCGATGAATTTAACCAAAGTGGGAGACCGCTTCGTTTCAGGCAGTGACATATTGGTATTTATTTTATCGACAATCGTGGTGCTGATTTGAACCCTGTACACATAACACGAAAATAATCTAATTAAACTGAACTGCAGTTCGCAAACAACCGAGACAGGTCAATCGATAGAGCTTGGGCAACACTCTGAAATCATCACTAGTTACTGTTGACACTGAGTTCTAGATAAGCTTACTATTATATCTTGCTCTGCTCCCCTCCCCCCTCCTCCACCCCTTTCCTCACTTGCGAAAAGCTGAGGTCGCCATCGTTGATAACACAATACTAGTAGCCTATAAGCTACGTCTACATTCTTTCCTCCTGGGCACCTGAGGATTTATGTGACCCCATTTTAAGGCTGGCACAGACTAGCAATTCTCCCTCCTGGTTCAACCTTGGTCCAATTGGACAAGCAGCTCGTCGACTTTTCCTGTGTCTCAATATTATGGTCCCACAGTTTTTGCTTCCTCCTTCTTTTGTTTTCTCTTTAGAACAACTATTTTTAAAAATCAAACCCAAGATATTATCCCCCCCCCCCCTTCTCTCCCACGATTTTAAATAACACCTAATTAGACTACTGTTGCGCGTTGCCTAAAGCTGGAAAATCAGTTGGGATTTTTGCTGGTTCCATAAGTGAACCACAATAATGTGAAAATCAAACTTGCTGGCATGGGACACAATGGAATTTACTGTGAGTGGAGGGTAGGGGAGCATGGGAGGAGCTACATTATTATATCGCAGGGATTTCCGGACTTTTACTAACATGGAAACAAACATGAACGAACATAACCAAGAAATAAACGGAATGCATACCGGTGTAGCAGGCCAGATTATACTCCCGCCAGACTATACCCGGGGTTAAACTGGCCTAGCCCAGAATATACCCCGGGGTTTACTTTGGGCTAGGCCAGACTATACCCCCCCAGTCCAGATTATACCCCCTACTTTTTTTTAAAAACAAGTCAAGACCGCAGTTTATTTCAACTTTAATTTGAATTGTCCATTATCACTGTCATCAGATATCATATTGAAGCATACATTTTTGACTCTTGTAAATTATGATACATTTAAAAGGAAATAAACATGCTTAAAAAGCATTGATATACAAAAGGATTGAAAATCCATTGAAACTGATATGATTAAACTTTAACACTAATTTTACTTGTGTCCGTTGGTATTATTATTGTTTTGGTTTTTTTATAATTAGTTGTCCATGAGTTAAACATGTATTGTAATTTTTTTGTTTGGCACCACTAACATATACTTAGTGGCAAGGTACGAACTAATTATAAGATTCATAAGTGTAAAGTTATCTGAATCTTATTTTAATTTTTGAAAATCAGAAATGTGCTTGATATGTCGGAACAATTAGATCTACATACAAAGTTACACTGATGCAAGGAGAAAGGCCAGGAAAGAATACATAGAGAAAAAAACAACAACAACATTTTAACAACTGAACTGGCAGATGGTGCAATTCCATCATCCAGCAGATATTAAATACTTCACACAAAACTAAATACATACTAAAATTGTTTCACATAATGAATTTAACCTGTCCAGATCCACTTGAAACGTTACAGAAAGCTAACCAGTAATATACAATAATAACAATAAGAACACCAAATCATCTTATTTACTCTTGAAAATAAAGAGAATATAATCAATATCAGAATCACCATCATCTTGGAATAATACAAAGATAAGAGGGAATATAAAAATGACCTACACATCATTCTAGAATCTATAAGCAGCAATAATATATGTGTGTATGTACCAAGTACATGTAAAAAAAAAATGTGTTAAATCTTTTCAACTATTCAAGTAGAACTGGACTGAAAGCTTTGGCTTTAGCGAAGTAGCTTTGATAGTCATGTAAAATGACAGATTAAATCCACTGAGACAACAGTGCATTGTAGAAAGTAATTACAGTATGTTATGGCAAAAATTCGATGGATCATGTTGCATGAACATGTCTTGTTATTAAATTCTTTGATAGCGTATTTGTAGAAATGTATACATTTTATGTAGCTCATGGTTTAAGGCACTGGATTAGTTTCACTCACGTTCCTTGGCGTGTTGTTTTTGTTTTTGTGGTTGGTTGCCATTGAGTAAAATTTGCACGGTACTGTTTGTTTGGCACTGACATACACTTAGTCCCAATGGATGAAATAATTAATGGACTCATAAAAATGAAGTCATTTTAAATATTTTTTTGTGTACAAATACACAGTTGTTAAATCCCTTGGCAAGGGACGTGTTAAGATTTAGGAAGATAAAGACGGACAAGGTTTTTTAAAAAATTATTATTATTTCACTCGCGACTGACATACCTTTATTCAATATAATAAATAGGTTCAATCTTTCAAAAGCCTTGCAAACGAATCCAGTGTCTTAAACCGTAATGTACATGAAATGTATATCTTTCTACAAATAACCTATCAAAGAATGATACTCACTAACAAGAAATACTGTTAATGTAACATGATCCATTGAATTTTGCCTCAACATGCTATAGATCTAATTACCTTTTACAATGCACTACTTTTGTCTCAGTGGACTTAGGTCGTCGGCCTACACAACTGTCAAGGCTATTTCACTAAAGCTTTCTGTCCAGTTTTACTTGAATATTTGAAAAGATTTAACACTTTTTTTTACATATAGTTGATACACATACATTGCTGCTTATAAATTCTAGAATGATTTGTAGGCATACGCTGCCTTTCTTACACTCCCTCTCATATCTTTGCAATTTCCAAGATGATGATGATGATTCTGATATTGATATTTCTCTATATTTTCAAGAGTAAATAACATGATTTCGTGTTCTTATTGTTATCATTATTACTGGTTAGCATTCTGTAACGTACGTTTCAAGTGGATGTGGACAGGTGGAGTTCATCAGTCGCAAACATTTAGTGCCTATTTAGTTTTATGTCTGCTGGATGATGGAATTGTACTATCTGTCAGTTGGATTATCATTATGTTTTTTTTTTTTTTTTCTGTGTGTTCTTTTCTGGCCTTTTTTCTCTACATCATTGTAACAAAAAATACAGTGCATGTTTTACTCATGGCCAACCAACTATCAAAATAATAATAATAATAATAATAATAATATCATCAACACACACAAGTGAAATTAATGCTGAAGTCTAATCATGTCAGTTTGAATGGATACTCAACTCTTTTGTTTTTCAATGCATTTTAATGCATGTTTGTTCATTCTAAAATGTATCATGATTTACAGGAGTCGAGAATGTATGTATGTACACCAAAGTAAACTAAGGCTGAAATAAACTGTTATTATTATTTTCTCTAAATTGCATTATGACTTGTTGGTGTCAAGAATGTGTTCATGTATGTATTAATATGATATCTGTTGACAGTGATGAAGAACAGGCTGAAATAAACTGTGGTCTTGACTTGTTTTTAAAGAAAAAGCAGGGGGTATAATCTGGACTGGGGGGGGGGGTATAGTCTGGGCTAGGCCAGTTTAACCCCGGGTATACTCTGGGCGGGGGATATATTTTGGCCTGTTACACCGGTATAAAGAAAGAGGAAGGCGATCCACCCATTTAGTCATTTAAAAAAGTGCTTGAGGCATTCTCGCGTTTGAACTGAGGAATTAGGCTACATTGTTTGTTTAACCATTTATAAATATAATCCATCTGACTATTTCTCGGAAACTACAGGGCAAATTTATGAAATTTACAAAAAGAGAGAGAGAGAGAGAGAGAGAGAGAGAGAGAGAGAGAGAGAGAGAGAGAGAGAGAGAGAGAGAGAGAGAGATTCTTCTCTGCCTTCTTCAACCTGTTGATGTTCACTGTTCCTGAATCCCAGGATCGAGTTGACGTCTGGAGCGACAGTAGGCCTGCGGGCGGGGTGATGGTCCTTTTCAACTCAGTGACTTGAAAGAGGCCTAGCACAGCCATGCGTCGCGGGATAGGTTGTTCCTTATGGGAGTAGGAGTACTTTTCATTACGGTACTGTTTTTGTTTAACTTCAAGAGTGTGATATGGCAGTGGCAATTTGGATTTTTACGTTGTCGTGTTGCATTTTTGTTTTACAGCGGCTATTGTAAGTGACCTTGTTGAGCAAGACTCGAGGGCGTCCATACATAAATAAACGCCCGCGATTAAACTGGAACGACGAGGATAGACTGTAGTTGGCAGGACGCAACAGGTATGCAAATTTAAGATGGAATATTATTATATTCAAGCTATTGTTTACAGCCTGCCCGATTCATTTTTTTCGCTCATATAAAATGACTAAACTTCGCTGTAAATGCAACCAGTAGTTTCCAATTTCGACTTTATTATCTATTTCAAATTGTTACAAGCCTTATTATTTAGTGTAATTTAAAATAGGATTGTTTGGCATAGTAAATTATATTTTACGCCCTGTCTATGGTAGTATCTATGTAATATTTGATACTTTAATATTAAACCTAGTCATTAACAATATCCGCCATGATTATATGGTGGTATATTTCAATATTATATTTGCCAGCTGTGCAGCATAAAACGAGACATTACTGAGATTGTCGTTGAGCTGTAGGCCCACCTATTCATGTAGTCATCCATTCAGGCCTGTTTTCAAGCCATTATATCAGGAAGGCGCGCATAATATAATTATTGTGGGGCCAAACGGTCCGTATCGTGGATTGTTGAACGTACGCCTTTCTAAAAGTTGCATATTAATCAATAACGCAAGGGCATGAAATACAGTTGCATTAAATATTGTACTCAGTCGCAGATGGATTATGGATTATTTGATAGATTATTTCAGGTTTCCTAGCCTGCTACCTTTATGCCCCTACAGCTAGTGATATGTGTAAAGTCAAATCTCTGGCTGCTTTATTTCCCGTGTACAAAAATAAATGCCCATTTCACCCAGCTGCGTCGAATGATGGTAATGGGAGTTGTGATATTGTCAGTACACAGCAAGAACTACTACATGCTATCAGTGTGAGGAGATAATGGTTGTGTTGTTGTTAAATGGTGACAGTATTGGCAGGGGGTAACAAGAAATGTAGTGTACACGCGCAGATGAATCAGAACCGATTTATCGCTCACAAGATCTGTCAATTTTTTCCGTCCTGTGTATCGTGCTCACACGTAACGATCTGTCGTTCAATTTAGGAAGCGACGTCTCGAGAGCTTTTCCTGAAGATTTCAACAATTTTTTAAGGATGGATGAAGAGACATATTTTCAACTGCTAAGCGCCGTGAATCCTTTGATTGAAAAACAATCTTTATTGGCGTCTGCATTAAACTCTTTGCAAAATGCAACAAGTTTTTCATATGCTTCTTCCTTTAAAACTTGTTGCTATAGTCCTTGGACTTAATTTTCCAAAGACATTCTTTGGAGCTATGTATACTTAAATAAATTGTGGCAGTGTTTCCTTTGACCAAGTAGCCATGATGACGGTGTACAAGTTTAACGCCTTGAAGAAGACTGGCAAATGCAAAAAATTTTACCTGACGGAGGTATCTCCGTCCCATCCCATTCAAGATAAAAGTAACAAAAAGAAAACATCGGAGCCTACCTTGCACAAGAATGCACAAGGGCAAATTGTATTTTTCATAAAAACTTAAAACCTTAAATAATGCGTCAAATCGAGTTCCTCGTGAACCATTTTGCTAATTTTGGGGCGCTGATTCCGAAAATGCAACTAGTTTTGGGCTGTGATAAGTATTTCAATATTTTTAACACTAAAATTTTATCACCCGGGGTGTCAAATTTCACAGGAATTCTCACTTCCTGCCCGCCACTCCCAAATCTGACGCTGAGCGTACGAAAAATATCAGGCAGCGCCTGATGTTCTCCGATTCGTCGGTGGACCCATTATATTGTATCAGATTTTGCATTTACACGTAACGATTTCTCGTAAAGAGATAGATCGTTTCATTTTTGAACGATTTATCTGTGCGTGTCGGGTGAGAACTGCCTTTAGGCCTACAAGTGGTGTTAAAGCCTTCACTTTGTCAGAAGATAGCATAGCCAACTTTAGTTTAAGTCGCGAGTACATTTAAGCATTGTATGAAAGATACATATGGGTGTCATCAGTCTTTTGATTAATTAATGCTGTTGGATTGTCCTGTCCTGAGATAGCATGGCTATTTTTGAGTGAGGCGAGATAAGGTCACTGGGTCATCCTGTCTCTTTATTTGTAAGTGAATGTGTTCAGTATGTTAGTGAAATAACAAACCTGCTAAGCTGCGCATTTGTTTACCCGTCACACTGCATGTTATATGTGTCCTAGTCTATCCGTAATATTGCACGAGAATCACTCCGTCGGCTGGTCACTTGGGCTTTATGTCACCTTTTCCCCCCCTGTCCTGTCGACTTCATGGCAAGTTTATCGAAGGCCTACCTCTTATCAGTTCAGGTCGTTTATGCAGAAGCTGCATGAAATCATCAGTTCATGAAAATATTCAGTGGCCTATTATTTGAAGTGGTAAACCATAATGTTAGGCTATTTTCTTTTGATCATTGACAAGCATAGGCCCACATTACGTTAAATATGGTTTGGAAATATAACTAAAACCGTTGTTTCCAGAAATCTCAAATTGTACACAATACTGTTGAGGCAAATTAAAACTGGCCTTAAGGAACGGGGTGAAGAGAAAAAAAAAGTGAAGGGATGAACATACCGGTACTGTTATAAACGTAAATTCTGTCCAAAAGTCGATGGTTTCAGAGATACACATTTATGGCGTCCACTCCATAAACTGCGTAATGACTATTGTTAACAAATCACACACTTGACTTCTCTGTTCGTATTATGCCGCCTTTCTTACAAAATTAAAGTCAATGCATCTTGAATTTCGGTGGACCTTGAAGTGCACGAAAAATTAACTTTTGAAAGGAAGAAAAAGAAAATGTACGGTACTTAAATGATCAATGCTGAATTCATTTAGAATGGCCAGTTAAGCGTTTGACTTTTTAACATTGGGTTTAATCTTGGATTTCAAATGATTAATAAACTGACCCCCTGTAGTTATGAACAATCTCTTGTCGTGCAGACAATGGCGTTGCAGCGCTATGCCAATCGGTTAAGTCGTGAACCTCTGAACAAGACAAGACTCGGCTGACTAATTTAGGAACGTTGTACGTCTTTTCAGTGGTGATGGAGAAGTTTGCCGACCGGAAGGAAGGGATGGCAGGATTTGATAACACTGGCAACGAAATTAACTTTTTTTTTTTTCATTGGACATGAAATCTGCTTATTCCTATAGACTTTGGGGCACTGAATTCGAAAATGACCATAAAAATGCAAATTTAGCTCGCGTTTCTGAGAAAAACGTTCAGTAGTGTATATCTATGGAGAAAAATGAATATTTCAAAAATGCCTATAACACACATTCATTTCTAAAGCCACTAGCAGAGTTGCCCGGCCCTGCCCGGGATAAATCGATTTATTAGTTTCAGTTCTGGGTGATTATAATGGACCTGCTTCATTTTGCCTGTTCCTTTAGCTTTATTTTATTTTTGTTTGTTTTTTTATTTTTATCTTTGTTCGTTGACATCCTGCGCATCCCGTCAGCATTTGTCCAATGGCAATGATTTGCGCACGGGTCAAAGAGTTTAATTTAGTTTGTTAGTGAAACATCGCAGGAAGTGATAACGTCATGTGTAGGCGGAAGTGGGCTATTATTAGAAACATACATCAATATCTTATTGATCGTAAATTTCGGATCAAACGCTGTCGTGAATTTAGTCTTTAATTATAACCGCATTTACCGATTAACTCAGAAATAACAAACGATTATGTTTGTGTATAGCCATAGGAACAATGTTCGCTATCCCATAATTCTTTGTGCCAAATTTCAGGTCGGTGTTGTGTAGTTTCCGAGTCCATAGGACTATTAGGGGGTTTGTTGGAGCTTTATTTATATGATAAGTGACCATCAATTAAAAAAGCAACAACTCATCTTTTGTTATGTCAGATAAGTCATTTCTCGTGTATTTGGTGGTGCTTAATGTGAATGTAACCATACAAAGGCGGAAAAACATGAATTTGTATTTGATGCAGTTCGTACATCTCAGGTTCGTGGCCTTTTTGCTTTCTGTGGTACACATTTATCTGGGGCCTCCCCAACACAGTACACCAACATAGCCTAGATGGTGTCGTAATTTTCAGCCCATTTATTTCCAAAAAAATTGTTTGTCACCATTTTGAATGCTTCCCATGCCGCCTTTTCCTTGCCTTCCAAAATGTCACCAAAGTTACTTTCTTTGAAAAGTTTGCCGATTCAGGTCCTTTCTGCGGGTTATGAAGAAATTGAAAAGTGTGGGTAATCCTGTATCTCAAAAACTTTAGCTAATATTAAAAAAGCAATATGATTTTCGTAATAGCGACCCAAAATTAGTTAAAAGATTGGCTGGTTTTGTCTCCGGTACATTTTGGCTGCAGATCAATGTAACTGCAGACAGATTTCTGTGTTTCGATTATGACAATAGTACAGTATTCAGTGATTCAAATTTGCGCTCCCCGTCCTGTAGGCCTATATCCCAAGCGGCAAAATTTTCATTGTGCATCTTCAGTCCTCACAAGTAGGCCTATACTGATTTTTGTTCTCTCAACCCGGATATGGCTACTTATTCTAACTGCACAGACCAAAACAGTGATAAAGACAGTAGCGCTTCTTAGTACTGTCAATAACATCTAGCAGTTATTTTTTATCAAAGACGTCCATTTTTTTTTTTTAATTTTAGCATTGGCCCAGTTTTAGGTGCACGTTCGGTTTGTTGAAGAACTATGATCTGCTGGATAACTCAAAACCTTTATATATGAAAATGGTGGCATTTTTAGTCAGAAGTCCTTGTTAAGGAGGCGGCATGGTCTTCATTATTGATCCAGTGGTTAACTGTAAATGCACGCCAGCTGTGGTTTTAGTCTTTACTCCAAGTTGAATTTTAAAGTTTGTTCACAAACGTTGAGGTATCAAAACTCTTGGTTTTCAGTGCCGTCGTCATCGATCACCGTATATATTTCTTATATACCGTATAATATTATGTAATATCCACTACGCCATTTTTTTGGATGATTTCTTTGTAACGTTCCATTGTTATGTTGTTTATCCGAATTTTCTCCAGTGATTGTACGTGAGTCATTGCAAAGCATTTCCTGCCTGTCTATGATCTTAACCTCAATTACCCCCTTAATACCTTTTATGCCAGGGGATGTTATTTTTTAAAAAAGGATGAAAATGAATGATTGTTACATGCTATTTTATATGTGGTAAGTCGTGAATAAATAATTCTCAGATAAAAAAATAAACAATAAACTTGTGTCCAACAATTTTCATATTAAAATCATATTTGATGAGTAGATTTGGCTCAACACATTTATGGGCCTAGCGCCATAGAATGGCTGTCATTTCTTTTTTGTAAATCACTGGATTCATTAATTTGCAGAAACAGAAAAAAAAAAAAAAGTTAAAAAATGAGTTAAAAAAATAATTCTGTGGTTGTTTTGAATTTTTTTTTTATCGGGGAGAAAGTGAGATGTCCGAGAAAAAAACATTCTTATATTATACATTTCTTCTGTGTCTTTTTCTGTAGCAACAATGGCTGTACTAGATGCACTGAATGAGGCAACAGTGGTCAGGCTGAGATTGGTAGTTTATGGCGCCCTGATCTTCTTCAGCTTTTTCATCTTTGTAGGAGTGGCAGTGATGGAGGTGAGTAGACAAAATAACATGTGACAGTAGTGATGCTTTATTATATATATATCAGTTTTCACACATTTAGAAATTAATATTATCTTATTATCCACTAGGACACACATACACGGGGGGTGGGGGGGGGGGAGACTAGGTGGAAAGAGAGAGAGGCAAGATAGAAAGAGAGGTCGAGTGAGGCCATTACTTCAATGGGCAACAATTAGAAGGCTTTCAATCTATCAGATGAACAACTGACAAATTAGGCTTCAAAACATCGAGATTTTGTACGTTTCGGTTAGTTTATCCATTTAGGAACACTATTTTACTAACCATATGCCAATTTTGAATGTTTATAACCCTGAACTATGCCTTTTAGTGAGGTGGGGGTCAAGAAAAAGGCACAAGAATCATGCCATTGGACCACAAATTAGCCCGAAATAATATCTCAGTGTCGCCACCAAAAACACGAGTTTTGGTGAATATTTGGTATCGAGAACTTTATTTATATGTCACCCACATACTGCCATAGTTAAAACATAGTAGACCTTCACCTCGTTTCTATTTCACTGATTGGTCGACTGTAAACCGAGCAATAAATGAAGCCTTCTCATTGGCTGGGGCGAAGGTCATGCCCTCCATATTTAGAAGATTTAGATGGTGACTGACATAATACCAGAGAGGATAGATAATATAGAGAGGGTTCACTTCCGCCAAAACGCGAAACTGGGTCAGCGCCGCTAAAATGAGGTCGCTGTGGTAAACATGAACAGCTGAGCATAGATTACTATGGCGAACCCGCATCGCCGCTGGAATTCTGCAGTAATATTGCATGAATTCTTCAGTAAAACTACCTGAGCTTTATTTTTTTATCATCCAAACTGATTTAGAAAAGTAATGAGGAAATCATTCCGGTGTTTCACAAATGTTTGATCGCATCTTTAGATGGAATCTAGCCATAATCCGGGTCAAGAATTTGACGCCCTGACTTTTCACTTTGTGAGCTGACTCAAAATCGCAATCGTATTCAAAACTAGATCTAGATCTAGATCTAATTGGGGAACCTTGAGGTCAATAATCTGTCTAGCTCTTTATAAGAGCTTTCCTTCTATGATTCTAACAGAAAAAATACATGCACACGGTTTCAAAACTTGGGTCTTGAGTCTATCGAGTTAGATCTAGATCTAGATCTAGCTTAGACTTAGAGATCTAGTCTAGATCTAATTACAGGATGATATGCACAGGCCTAGAATAAGATTAATTTTACACCTATATCAACCACTTATTCTATGTTTAATTTATATCATACATGTACAATTATGCTAAAAAAGTATTTCATTATAGATTATTTATGTTCACCTTTCTGATGCATTTTCTAAAACTAAAAATAATCATGGTATAGCTTAAAAAGGAAGAAGCAACACTGTGCTTACAAGTTGCTGTTACTATGGGAAAGCGAGAAAGAGTGTTCTACTCTTCTCTGCCTCTTCCCTGTTCATCAAAAGATGGTTAACAATATCATAATAATAACAAGATTAATAACACGACCGGGCCCCAACTCTCCAAGAAAATATAAGTAAGTTGTGGTAACTCATATTTTATCCTTAGTTATGTTTGGTTTAGGCTACAAGTGGTGGGTAAACCTGAACAGCATATTCTTTGCAATTAGTGCAGTATTCACTGCTCTGAACATTTTGAGGCCTGCTGCTCTGGAGAAGGTGGAGGGTATGCCATGAAAAAGAATGCATGCTATCTTGACATTTTATTTATTTATTTATTTTATTGGCGTTCCTCAACCACCCTCTAAATTAACGCCACCCTGCACACCCCAAAATGAGCATGTAACAATTTACAAGCCGAACACAATGGCAAAATTGCTGCAGTTTAATGAATGCACATGCACCTTTTAAAGCATCCGCAATGCAGACCGCACATTTATTTTGGAGAAAAGCTTCGACAGATGAAAGGAAAGAGGGTCTGGTTCACCATCAGCTTCTCTGCAAACAATATTGGTTGTTGGCAGCAGCTGAAAGCTTCAATACCCCTCCGTGTCTTCGCAACTCCGGGTTGAGGAGTCAGCTTATTGTAAAAATAATGGAGCCTACAGAAAGCATGCATCTCCTTGGCCGGTCAGAGCAGGCTGAGGCCTTGAGAAACGACGATCTTCAGTACCTTGTCAATTACAATCAATAGCATGCACAGGCTACAAGTTCACAACGCACAAAGTTCACAGGAGAGCACTTTGTGACGTGAAAGGAAGGCAATTAGTCTTCAAACACCTACCGCCTAAGTCCAGCTAGGGAATACTAGGTTTAACACGATCTATGACAAAATAAAAAGCTAGAAGCCTGGATTTAGATGGGATGCTTTCGAGTCATGTAATCATACTGTCGATCCATTGAGATCTAGACCTACGCTGTACTGCCATTAGGCCCAGAGATTTGAAATCAGCACCTCGCGAAAATGCAATTTCATGTGGTTTATTTTATTTGAAAAGAGCTATCTGTATCATAAAGAACGTGAGAATCTACCTACTGGGGTTTCTTCACAGTTTGGGGTTGATTGAAAGTGTAAGAAGCCGCCAGTTTACTAAGTTTATACCACGGAGTTCGCTCTTTCTCCCATTGAAAATACCTACACGTGGTTTTGTTTACCACAGCGACCTACATTTAGCCCGCTCGCCGACTGGTTCGCGGCGCCCTACCCCCGTGTCTCGCAGTGCAAAGCGGCCGACAGTGAACCCTCTCTATATATCTATACTCTCTGATAATACTAAAGAATACAGTGTCAGCTGACTGGACAGTGCTTTTGCTTCAAGTTTTTGTTTTTATGATATAATTGCTCTACGACACGGAATTTGCTACCGTTTATGAAAGATGCCCAAGTAGAAAAGTCACTTTGCATTTCCTGCAGTTGCAAAAAGTCAGACGAGATCCCAAGAAGGTATAGACTAGATCTAGACGAGTAACAAGAAAAGTGCTGATTATGTTACATTGTTTTTATTGTGGATAGCTGAGGTGACCTGCAACGGGTTCAAAGGCTAGTAGACAGACGAGGGGTTCTTCATTAGTCCTTTTAGTACATCTACGTATAAAGTTCATTTGATACAAGCCCGCCTGCCCTCCTCTCCCCAGTGTATCCCCCACTCCCGACTGTCCTATATACCCCGTTCTACGCAATAACTTATATTATTTCTCCACCACCACCAACCCCCCAATCCATTCTGCCCCCCTACTTCTCTGTAGGCCTACACATATTTCATAAACCTTTGGTAGTTTGCAAATCATTGTTAAGACCCAGCACACCAAGCAGGGATGTTTTTAGGTATGTGTGACACTTTTCAATAAGATTTTTATTGAAAAAAACTTTCAAATGCGATTTTATTGAAATTGCACTTTTGACCAGTAATTTGGGAACTAGTCTAGTTTTTTTTTTTATTTATTGACCAATTGGTACAAAATTTGGCTAACAACATGTTTGAACAAATAAAAAAATTCATACAGAATCAAATTTGTTTAGCTTTTCAACTGCTTTTTTTGTAATGAATTTTTTTGTGATAGAAAGTAGGAAAAAATGGAATTCTGCTGCATACCATTTTCAAAAATTCATAACATAAGATCTGTAAATGATATCAAAATTCCCTGCGGTATGAAGTTTTTAATTGGATTGAATAAGACATAAGAGAAGTTTCAAATAAATCCAATAAAATTTGGCGAAGCCTTTCTGTATTGAAGTTGGCACTTTTTTAGGTACTCAAAATCCAAGATAGGGGTGTTTCCATGGCAGCCATAGGACAAACAAATTTTTTCACATTTTTTTTCCTTCTAATTCAAATATCCTGAATTCGATTACGATAGTTAAAATTGTCTGTTTTTCATAATAACAAAAATCACTTTCATGCGTTTTGGGCAGGGGGAGAAGACATAATGTACCTATAGTAATGTACAAGAGTAACCACAATACTTATGTTTAAGATTTGCTACATATTTCCCATCATAAATATCAGGACATGTCCAGTGTAGTCATACATGTAATAATCTTAAAATCAGTCTGAACAGTAAATGAATTGAATGAGCATATGCCTGCCAAATTAATCCTACAAGTAGCTGGGAACAAAAGACATTTAATGCAGCATAATACCAGCTGCTCCCAACTAGGGGAAGAGATGTAGTTGTTAATGTTTGACAGATGAGGGTTTATGAAAAATTTATGTTTGTTGAAAAATGTAAGACACTTTGGAGAAGAAGAAATTAATCATTAATTAAATTTTTACATGGATAGAAAACAGAAACAAACTCTGTTTGAATATGTCGGTTCATAATGCACATTTTGACTTTTGTAATCATATTTTACTGTCATCTGGTTTTAGGACAAATTCCACAATCGCTGTCCACTCTACTATGGTAGGGATGACCTGGATGGACCTGAATCAAACTGCAATTACACAATGGCCATTTCCATTATGTTCCAGTTACTGTACACCCTGTTCAGGGTGGCCATCTTACTACTGCTTGTGCTGGGAAAATTAACCACAGAGTATGTAAGCCATTTCATCCCTTAAAATAAGACTGTGGTGTTTTGTTGAGCATCTAGTGTCCATTAAGTGGGTGTGACATCTATTATTATGACATATTTCTCGATTCTGTCACATGCATAGACGGCCCACTTTCAAAATTGTTTAGCTTATTACATCCTCTTCTCCTTGAGTAAAGCTTGAGAATTGTTTTCCAGTGTTTTATGGCAGTGACACAATTGTCGGCAATTGTCGCTGAGTGAGTAGTTGTAAAGGGTGACATTTGTTCAGGAGAGGTGGAGATTGTCCAGATATCTAGTCCAGTATTCACATTTTTTAAATATTGAGATTTAAAAGAATGTCATCTTAACCCTGTTAGCCATTCTCAGAGTAGTATTTGTGGCGCACAGAGGGGTTGAACGGAGTCAACCCAAAGCGGACTTCTGGGAAAAAACATAAATAAAGCAGTCTCGAGATTTACACTGGGCTGGGCGTTTTGAATTGGTTGTGGATCTACCTATGTGTCTGTCAAGTGCTATAGTGGTGACCCTGACGTGATTTTTAGATCTAGACAGAATAGTCCTATTCTTAATCTTTCAATGACGATTCGTCCACGATGTCAATAGAAACAGTAGCACTTAAATTACCAACGTTTTGGACCACTTGTCCTTCAGCGTGGTTCGCTCAAACTGAAGCTCAGTTCGTGCTGCGTGGAATCACAACAGACGAAACAAAGTACTACTATGTAGTAGCAGCACTCGACGCTAACACAGCTTCAAGATCTCTATCAATCATATCCTCACCTCCTCCAACCTGTAAGTATGACACGCTTAAATTGTTCCTTATGGATGCTTACGGGTTATCAGAAGCAGAGAAAGCACACACTTTGCTAAACGTCAAAGAACTAGGTGACAGAAGTAATGGACAGAATGCTAACTCTTTTGGGAGACCACAAACCATGCTTCCTTTTCCGCCACCTGTTTCTCAGAGTGTTGCCTGAATCTATTCGTGCTTCACCTGCTAATTCCCCCAATATCACTGACT
Organism: Onchidella celtica; assembly: GCA_963931925.1. Classification (NCBI taxonomy): domain Eukaryota; kingdom Metazoa; phylum Mollusca; class Gastropoda; order Systellommatophora; family Onchidiidae; genus Onchidella; species Onchidella celtica. Next base: position 56,621,196 of record OZ007569.1, on the reverse strand, counting down.
ACCGAGCACTGGCGAAAGAGGCTGATAACCTATTTAACTCTCTGACAGCAAACGCGACAATCTGCACTATGGTTCAATCACCTAAACCAACACCAACCGTAGCACATGATGCAGGCTTGTCTGAAATTGACACAATTTGTTGGTTTCATCGAAAGTTTGGCTCAAATGCCAGGCGATGTTCCAGCCCATGTAAACATTTCAGCAACTTCAAGACTAAAAAGAACCAGGGAAACGGGAGAGCGGGCCAGCGGTAGAAACTTTAGTTGCTGGTCCGCCATGTTCGCCCACTACACCATGTACTAAACAAAACCCAGAGACAAAGGTAACCCAACTATTTGTGACGGACGCAAAGTCTAAAAGACGCTTCTTGGTGGATACAGGCGCACAAGTCTCTGTAATACCGGCAACGTGGGCAGAAAGAGCTTCAGGTGCTACAAGAACACCTTTGCAAGCCGCCAACGGAACCTCCATAGCAACCCGTGGTTCACGAATCGTACCGTTGCATTTTGGCAACCGGGTTTTTAAAGCACGTCTTATATCAGCTAATGTCAAACGACCTCTCTTAGGGGCTGATTTTCTCCGTCAGCACAACCTGTTGGTCGATATTCGGAGGACGCCGCCTGATAGAAGCAGAATCTTTTTCTCACAATCACTGCACTGTCAGTTCAGTTTTAAATAACTCGGATCTTGCTCTCATAGAACCCACGAGCAGTAAGTTCCACAAAATTCTCAATGACTATCCTGAACTGTTACAGCCAACCTTCTCCACTACATGCTGAAGTCAAGCACGGGGTGAAACATTTATCCCAACTGAAGACCGGCCAGTCTTTTCTCGTGCACGTTGTCTAGCACCAGACAAGCTAGCCTCTGCAAAGAAGGAATTTTTGGAAATGGACAAAATGGGTATTGTACAGAAATCCAACAGCCCCAGGGTATCCCCACTACTCATGGTACCTAAAAGTAACGGAGACTCACGTCCTTGCGGTGACTACCGCAGTCTGAATGATGCCACAGTTCCTGACCGCTACCCGATGCCCCATATTCAAGACTTTTCGGCTTGCCTGGCTGGTAAAAAATATTTTTCCAAGATTGGCCTTGTGAGGGGATATCATCAGATTCCTGTAGCTCCCAAGGATATACCCAAAACAGCTGTTATCACGCCTTTTGGTTTATGGGAATTTTTATGTATGCCATTTGGCCTTAAAAATGCAGCACAGATGTTTCAACGCCTCATGGACTCTGTGCTCCAAGATTTAGACAGCGCATTTGTCTACCTTGATGACATTTTAGTGGCTAGCTCCTCAGCCAAGTCTCACATAGAGGACCTCAATGCAGTTTTCCTTTGACTAAAACACCATGGACTGGTAATCAAGCTTGAAAAATGTCTTTGGAGTAGCATCACTTGATTTTTTGGGACACTGAGTGTCTGCATCAGGCTCAGCACCAATGTGGTCTCAGATTGAGGCAGTAAAGAAGTTACCACAACCAAGAATTGTAAAGGCACTCCAAGATTACCTTGGGATAATAAACTTTTATCACCGTTTCATTCCCAATATAGCTTTGATATTGCGTCCCCTTTATCAAGCTCTGAAAATATCCAAACCACGCCAAGATCTCATTTGGTCCCAGGAAATGAAACAATCCTTCCTTGCCGGTGTAACAGGCCAAAATATACCCCCCGCCCAGAATATACCCGGGGTTAAACTGGCCTAGCCCAGAATATACCCCGGGGTATATTCTGGGCTAGGCCAGTTTATACCCCGGGGTTACTTTGGGCTAGGCCAGACTATACCCCCCCAGTCCAGATTATACCCCCTGCTTTTTCTTTAAAAACAAGTCAAGACCACAGTTTATTTCAGCCTGTCATCAGATATCATATTAATACATACATGAACACATTCTTGACACCAACAAGTCATAATGCAATTTAGAGAAAATAATAACAGTTTATTTCAGCCTTAGTTTACTTTGGTGTACATACATACATCCTCGACTCCTATAAATCATGATACATTTTAGAAGGAACAAACATGCATTAAAATGCATTGATATAAAAAAGAGTTGAGTATCCATTCAAACTGACATGATTAGACTTCAGCATTAATTTCACTTGTGTGTGTTGATGATATTATTATTATTATTATTATTATTTTGATAGTTGGTTGGCCATGAGTAAAACATGCACTGTATTTTTTGTTACAATGATGTAGAGAGAAAAGGCCAGAAAAGAACACACAGAAAAAAAAAGAAAAAAACATAATGATAATCCAACTGACAGATAGTGCAATTCCATCATCCAGCAGACATAAAACTAAATAGGCACTAAATGTTTGCGACTGATGAACTCCACCTGTCCACATCCACTTGAAACGTACGTTACAGAATGCTAACCAGTAATAATGATAACAATAAGAACACGAAATCATGCTATTTACTCTTGAAAATATAGAGAAATATCAGTATCAGAATCATCATCATCATCTTGGAAATTGCAAAAAATGGCAGCGTATGCCTACAAATCATTCTAGAATTTATAAGCAGCAATGTATGTGTATCAACTATATATAAAAAACGTACGTGTTAAATCTTTTCAAATATTCAAGTAAAACTGGACAGAAAGCTTTAGTGAAATAGCCTTGACAGTTGTGTAGGCCGACAGAGTAAGTCCACTGAGACAAAAGTAGTGCATTGTAAAAGGTAATTAGATCTATAGCATGTTGAGGCAAAATTCAATGGATCCTGTTACATTAACAGTATTTCTTGTTAGTGAGTATCATTCTTTGATACTAATGATAGGTTATTTGTAGAAAGATATACAGTTCATGAACATTAAAGTTTAAGGCACTGGATTAGTTTGCATGGCTTTTGAAAGATTGAACCTATGTATTATAGTGAATAAGGGTATGTCACTCGCGAGTGAAATAATAATAATAAAAAAAAAAGACCTTGTCCGTCTTTACCTTCTTAAGCTTAACACGTCCCTTGCCAAGGGATTTAACAACTGTGTATTTGTACACAAAAAAATATTTAAAATGAGTTCATTTTTATGAGTCCGTTAATTATTTCATCCATTGGGACTAAGTGTATGTCAGTGCCAGACAAACAGTACCGTGCAAATTTTACTCAATGGCAACCAACTACAAAAACAGCTACAACATGCCAACGAACGTGAGTGAAACTAATCCAGTGCCTTAAACCATGAGCTACATAAAATGTATACATTTCTACAAATACGCTATCAAAGAATTTATTCACAAGGCATGCTTATGCAACATGATCCATTGAATTTTTGCCATAACATACTAAAATTACTTTCTGCAATGCACTGTTGTCTCAGTGGATTTAATCTGTCATTTTACACGACTATCAAAGCTACTTCGCTAAAGCTTTCAGTCCAGTTCTACTGGAATAGTTGAAAAGATTTAACACATTTTTTACATATACATGTACTTGGTACATACACACATATATTATTGCTGCTTATACTTATAGAATGATGTGTAGGTCATTTTTATATTCCCTCTTATCTTTTTATTATTCCAAGATGATGGTGATTCTGATATTGATTATATTCTCTTTATTTTCAAGAGTAAATATAAGATGATTTGGTGTTCTTTTTGTTATTATTGTATATTACTGGTTAGCTTTCTGTAACGTTTCAAGTGGATCTGGACAGGTTAAATTCATTATGTGAAACAATTTTAGTATGTATTTAGTTTTGTGTGAAGTATTTAATGTCTGCTGGATGATGGAATTGCACCATCTGCCAGTTCAGTTGTTAAAATGTTGTTGTTGTTTTTTTCTCTATGTATTCTTTCCTGGCCTTTCTCTCTGCATCAGTGTAACTTTGTATGTAGATCTAATTATTCCGACATATCAAGCACATTTCTGATTTTCAAAAATTAAAATAAGATTCAGATAACTTTACACTCATGAGTCTTATAATTAGTTCATACCTTGCCACTAAGTATATGTTAGTGGTGCCAAACAAAAAAATTACAATACATGTTTAACTCATGGACAACTAATTATAAAAAAACCAAAACAATATTAATACCAACGGACACAAGTAAAATTAGTGTTAAAGTTTAATCATATCAGTTTCAATGGATTTTCAATCCTTTTGTATATCAATGCTTTTTAAGCATGTTTATTTCCTTTTAAATGTATCATAATTTACAAGAGTCAAAAATGTACGCTTCAATATGATATCTGATGACAGTGATAATGGACAATTCAAACTAAAGTTGAAATAAACTGTGGTCTGGACTTGTTTAAAAAAAAAAGTAGGGGGTATAATCTGGACTGGGGGGGTATAGTCTGGCCTAGCCCAAAGTAAACCCCGGGGTATAAACTGGCCTAGCCCAGAATATACCCCGGGGGATATTCTGGGCTAGGCCAGTTTAACCCCGGGTATAGTCTGGCAGGGGTATAATCTGGCCTGCTACACCGGTAAACAAGCATTGGCAGATACAACCATGCTGGTACATCCATGTACAGATTGTCCATTAGCTTTGACATGTGACGCATCTGATGTGGCCGTCGGCGCAGTCCTTGAGCAGTACAACCATGGTCACTGGGAGCCACTTGCCTTTTTTAGTCGGCAGCCGCGTAGTCCGGAGATTAACTACAGTACTTTTGACAGAGAGCTTCTGGGCACCCATTTGGCAATACGCCATTTTCGTTATATGCTTGAAGGGAGGCAGTTCACTATCTACACAGATCACAAACCTCTTGTCCATGCAATGTCGAAAACCTCTGAACTATGGTCAGCTCGTCAGCAAAGGCAACTGTCTGCTGTCTCAGAATTTACCACCAATATTAAGCACATCTCGGGGAAAGAAGAATGTAGTTGCCGATGGCCTTTCTCGCTCTTCCACTTCCACAAACGCGGTCTCGTTAGGCATTGACTTTACAGCTATGGCCAAGGCGCAATTTTTGAGTCCAGACTTACAAGCGTACAAAACTGCCATCACAAACATGAAAATAGCTACGACAAAGCTGAATGATGAAGGACCAGAGCTTCTCTGTGACATTTCAACTGGTAGAGCCTGCCCTATCATTCCTCCAGATTATCGATGCCCGGTGTTTGAGGCTGTCCATAACCTTTGCTCACCCAGGAGTTAAGGCTACTGTTAAACTCATTGCAGAGAAATACTTGTGGCATGGCCTCAGGCGCCAAATTAGCAATTGGGTAAAGGAGTGTCACAATTGCCAGGCATAAAAAATTCAGAAACATGCCAAGGCGCCCCTTCAGACATTACCTGACAAGAGATTTTCCCATATCAACATCGATATTGTTGGTCCATTACCTCAGTCATGTGGTTACCGTTACATCCTAACCATCATTGACCGTAATACATTTTGGCCAGGGGCAATTCCTATGACAAACATTACAGCACCAGAATGTGTTCAGGCTCTCCTTGGAGGCTGGATCTCTCGCTTCGGGGTTCCCACGGACATATCATCGGATCGTGGTTCACAATTCACATCTTCCTTGTGGGCTGAAATTGCGAAACCGCTGGGAGTCAGACTCCATCGGACAACATCATTTCACTCCCAAGCCAATGGAATGGTGGAAAGGTTTCATAGCACACTCAAATCAGCTTTGAAGGCCCGTCTAACAGGGAACAACTGGGCAGAAGAACTACCTTGGGTACTCCTCGGACTCAGAACAACTCCAAAGGAGGACCTGGGAACTTCATCGGCAGAACTTGTCTATGGGGAACCATTGACTATCCCTGGTGAGTTAATCCCGTCGCAGGCTCAGTCTTGGTCTGCATCAGATTTTTTAACAGCTTTCAGAGACAAAAACAGTCTACGTGTACCTAGGCCAGCCATCCACCATAGCAACCCATCTACGCACTTACCACCGCTCTTGTTATCATCCAAATCATACCTGCATAGATACAGTGAAAAGTCCATTGCAAAGGCCTTACACCGGTCCTTATAAGGTGCTAACCCCTGGAGATAAAACATTTCTCATAGACAGAGGTGGTCGTGCCGAACGCATCTCAGTAGACCGCCTTAAGCCTGCACGAGTGGACTCATCAGAACCGATCCAACTTCAGCAGCCGGCACGATGAGGCCGTCCTCTGGTCTCACAAGAGTCACAACTTAACAAAAAAACTAGAAACAATAATGATCCACCCACAACTGTATTTGACCACAGACAGCTCGATCACTTCCTGTTCAGGACGACCAGTGCGATCACCTAGGCCCTACCAATAACTCTGCACAGTGTGAGATGTCTGTGCTAGGGGGAGGTGTGTGGCGCACAGAGGGGTTGAACGGAGTCAACCCAAAGCGGACTTCCAGGAAAAAATATAAATAAAGCAGTTTCGAGATTTACACTGAGCTGGACGTTTTGAGTTGATTGTGGATCTGCCTGTTGTGTCTGTCAAGTGCTAGTTCAAAAACTAGTTTATTTCATCCAAGGCTTTCTTTTATCAGAAGTGTGTCTATGGCAAATATACTTATGGATAGATTTGTCCACACCACTACACAATGCCTACTGTTTGATTCCATTTAGCTCAGATTTTGAAGATTGTGAAGTTTTTTTCATGCATACATATTTTTTTCTTCTCTTCAATTTGATAGCATTCTTATCATGAAGGATAGTGTCAAAAGAAATCTTGAAGTTATTTTCTTGGGGGTTTGAAAATTTCCATGTACAATTGTTCCATTAGCAGAATTTGTATTTGACTCTGAATAAATTTTTATCAGAAGCGCCCTGTCAAGTTTCACACATGTTTTTCATCTGCAGCATGTTCCTCTTTTCCAATATTATGGAACTGGTTTACTTGTTGGTTGACATGGTTGCCCTTCTGCTTACATTCATTGGTGCCTGTATACTGTCTGCGGGACACAACATATCAGAGTAAGGAGCTAATTGATACCAGAACCTGTACATACATTCAAACTGATTGTCTTTCCACTTGACTGCTTGTCCGTCCTTATCTGTTTCTGTTGTCAGTCCTAACTTGGATAGTTACTTTCTGGTTATCATTATGTATGTGACATGTACGTAATATTTATTATATATTTTACTTTTTACTGCAATTGTCTGCCTTATATATTAAATGTATTTATAGTATAACAGTTTTTTTGCCTCATTTGTTTCGCTTATTTGGTTTTTAGCCTAGGCTCTCGAAATATGGACTTAAGACTTAAAACCTTGCAAGAGTGGGAGTTTTAAAATTTTAGGTAAGAAGTACATCAATTATACCTGCTGCCTGTATACGAAAATGAAAATAGCCAATAGCCATAGGTTTCCTCATTGCCATCTGTCTGCCTTACAGAAATTATATATTTCTGTTCACATGTTTCGGTTCCTCAAAAATGGACTTATAAAAATTATTGACTCTTTATCTGGCTCATCCAATACATGTAGACCATTCAGTCAATTGCTCAAATTTCAACAAAATGGAGGCAAGCGATATATTTTCTGTCTTAACAAATCATCCAGTAACAGCTTATAATTCTTCTGGTGATAGGAAAAAAAAGGTGGGTGAGAATGCTGAGAGTTATGACTTCGGTGGGGCCAGGGTTCTAGAAGATGTCAGGAAGTTAAAGGCCGAAACATCTAATGAAAGAATCTACTTTTTCCCCTGAAGATTGTCATCTGGCCCGCTCCACCTGAGAGTTTTTTTTTTTACCACAATGGCCATATGAGTATGAGTTAGCTGTCATAGCAGGGATTTTAGAAAGTCCCATCTTTTCTTGCTTTAGCAAATAGAACAGATGGTTAAGATGGTCGCAATAACTTGAGAGACAGTCATAGGATGTAGTCACTTTATTTGATGAATGCTTTGTGGACATGTACATATGTATTTAGCATAGAACAGATTCTGATTTTTAACAAATTTTTTATTCCTTTTTCCAAATGTCAGTGCTTCAAATCATAATGGCTGGTACTCCCCATCAAGAGCAGCACAGGTGAGTAGAGAGGGATTGTTTTGTATATTAGTTGAACTGTTCAAGATTTAACTGGCATTCTGGCACAACCCATATAAGTCTTGATTGTCATGTGATAATGAAGACTAAAATGCATTTAAAATACTGTGGTTGTCATAAATGTCGGGGAAACTAAGCTAAGAGGAGAATACTTGTGCAGTGAATTTGTTAGGGATATCAGAAATGATATTTGAATATCTCTCATTGATTAACAATGGAAAAAAAGACACAGAGAAAAGGGTTTGGGGAGAGAAATGAACTTAAGACTGAACAATCTTTATGTGTGAGAAGAGGGGTACATGAAAGATATGCGAAAAATTATGTAGGAAAAATGCAAAGTTGCTGACAGTATGCAGATTTAAGTGAAAATTATTCATTGTAAATGAAAGTCGACCACTTTGCTAGAACTTACCTTTGAATGTGGAATTGGTTGCTATGACAGTGAGATAGATCATCTTCATCGAAACAAATTGTTTTTCTGAATCAGTCAAAGAAAGTTTGAATGCATATAACATCATATTACAGTGCAACCATAAACTTATTGTTGAAATGTGCCCCCCCCAAAAAAAACATGAATTGGGCAAAGCTTCACTTCAGGAGCAAACAAGAATGCTTAACAGTAATCATCCATCCCTAAAGAATGAAATACGAAAGAAATTACAGATGCACGTGTATAACAAGTTTTTGAAATATTTCCTTGTCGAGATTAAAAAAATTGTTACAGATAAACAAAATTTTTGGTCAAAATCAATAAAAGATGATGGAATGGCTGCTTAGCTTGTTGATGGTGCAGTTTTTCTGTTCTTTTAAAATAATTTATCTACTGAATTTGTCAGCACTGAGTCATGATACAAACTTAATCCTCTATCCCCAAAATTCGCCGAAATACGCCAATTTAGGGCCCATACCATATCCCTAAATACGCCGATTTAACATGCGTCTTAAAAAAAATCTGGCCAGCCGTGTTCTAGTGCCTGGCGATATTTGCCGATACGTCCGCTGTAGTGTAAACAATAAGGCGTGTTTCAGTGAAAACCGGATGTTTTTATGTTGATTTTTACATTTTTTGTGCTGGTTTGAAGTTAGGCGATTTTTTAAATCACGATTTGAGATGGATGATGTACTCAGGCTGTTCCGAGAAGCAACTGGAATACAATATGATGTAGATTTGTATGGTTTGCAGTCCATAAATTGCGACAATGATGGACAAGAAGGGGGAGGAGGAGGGCGAGGAGAGATGGGGAAGGGAAAGAGGAGAAGAAACAGCGAGGAGAGGTGGCGAGATAGGAAGAGAGAAAGAGAAAGAGATGTGTGTGAGAGACAGAGAGAGATAGAGAAGGGGGAAGCGAGAATAGAGATGAGGCACTGGGACAGGAGAAGAAATGAGGAGAGAGAGGGCGAGTGAGGAAGATAGAGAAAGAGAGAGAGAGAGAAAGAGCTAGAGAGAGAGAGAGAGGGAGAGAGAAAAAGAGGAAGAAAGATGGGAGCATGACTTCCCTTTGATCCTGATCGAAATTCGGTCATATAAATTGGTGTCACATAAATTTTGGTGAGCTGACGTACTTGTTTTGTTTCTTATGTCAAACTTTGTCCATTTGTGCATGTCCTGTTCACATTTCATAAAGTTCTGATGAATAGTTTTGCCACAATGATTTTTCAAAATAAGTAGGTGTAAAATATACGGAGTTACCCCCCATGTTGTAGGGAAATGGAATAGAATGGCAGTGGGGTTCTTATATGGGGTAAAGGCAAGGCGTTCTCACTAGTGAGAACGCCTCGGGTAAAGGGTTTAAAGAATGGAGCCATTTATATTTTATTTAACCTTTGCTTTTCAAATAGCAGAAAAAAACACCAGTGTGACACAGATCATTTTTATTTTTTCCATGTAGTCTGGATTTTGCCATTTTCCTATGTGTGTGTAGTTCAGATAGATATCTTCATGTGTTTGATAGTCTCTATCTTGTTGTCAGGTACTTAAATATATTGTGAGAGATGTCATATTGTTTTGTTTACCCTAGGCTGGTGCCTGGATCAGTACTTTTCTGTGGTTGTTCATCGCTCTAGTTGGGTTCTTGTACATGATGCGTGCAGGCAAATTGCCCTTTGGAGGTGGTCAAGCTGCATCATCCACCACAGATCAGACCAACAAACCTGGAGGGGACACACCTCACATGGAGCCACCCCCTCAATACCCTGATGATAATGCACCAAAATATTAAATCTAACACTTTTGGGATGAAAATCGATAACTGAAGGGAGATGAGAATTCAGACTCTGAGGACTGAGGAGAGCAAAGAAAAATGGGGAAGGGGGTATAAATGATTGAATATGAAAAGGGAAAATTGATGAAAATTTATTTCATCATCTTTTTTTTTTTTTTAAAGAAAGAAAATGTTTAAGTGAAACCACGATCCAATTTTCCATTTCGGGCACGCTTACATATTAATCACAGTAAACCTTATTATCTCAGACAGTATCAGGAAGACCTTTTGCAGGGCGTACATGTGTTTTACAGGAAAACAAACTTCAATTCTTTTATTAAAAGAGAATGGAGGTTGTTTATGACCTTCAAAAATAAGATTCAGTGTAACTGTCAAGATATTCCTGGAACATGGACAAACATAAAATGCTCTAAAAGTTTAGCAATTTGAGATTGCTTTTTTGGGGCTTTTAGCTTCACACTAACAGGTGTGACTGAATATTTTGTTTCAAAGTGAATATGATTTTTATTTTTTAAACCAGTGGCTGAAATTGTTGTTTGTGGACAAATTACAAAATATTTCTTGCGTTATTAGGCACGTATGACAGATTTTTTTCTTCATTGAGGTCAGAGCAGTGTTTATGAGATTATTTGTCATTGACATCAACAATTTACTGACGCATTTCTGATGTCATTGCTGGGAATAACACATGCCATGCGCCACTAGTAAACATTAATGTATGTGTGCATTATATGAGGGAGGTCAAATCTGTGCATAGACCTAAAAGATAGTTGAAGCTTGTAACTTTCATGAGATTTTCATGATTTACCTGTCAGTGTTTCTGTTTGATCTTCTAATGGAACATTTTCTACTTTGTTTAAGCTTAATCATTTGTGCTGCTGAATGAGAGGAATTTCTTTGTATAAACATGTCATTTTATATGTCGCATCATCATCTAAAAACAAACACTACATTTCTCTGCGGCAATCATTGTGACAAAATTACCTGTATAAAAGTATGTGCTTAGGTAGTCCAAACCAAATTTAATATTTAACTCAATAACTTAGTTGCTATTGCCATATTACAGAGCTTGCGATTCTGGTTACAACACTTTTTATTTCATGAAAATCCATTTGTAAACAAAAAAGTTATGGCAATTTGAAAATTGCAAATATACGTACAAATTCGTCAGATTTTCACATTTGACAAACCCTCGAATTCAACGTGCAGCTATTCCACCATTAATACTTGAAACAGCGATAAACCCATTCATATCAACTGGAAAGTTTCCATAATATTGGCTTAATTTTTTTGAAACACTCACGCCATATACTTTTTTAAAAAAATAGGGCTCAATTTTGGCGATAGTGATTAAAGTAAATTTTGCTCGATTTCACAACAAGCGTGAAAATCAGGATTTTTGGCATGTTTACTAAACCATAACTTTGATCTAATTGAGATAGAAAGACATATCATACGTCAAATTAATCAGAATTTCAAGCTCTACAATGTGGTATTAGTTTCAAAATAGCTGTGATAAATATGTTTATTCTGATCTTTTCCAAAGTTGAAAATTATGATCCGATAGCCGGCCCGACTAGGCACACTATCATGCATTGCTCAGCGTGTAGGTTGTGTATTGTCTAAGATTTGGTGACCTTTGTTTGGAGTCTTGCAAAGCAATCAGGGAGCTAGTTTCGTATGAGAATAGTTGATTTTAAAAGAAAAAAGGTCTGTCTACATAATGATCAATTTTTGAAAGCTGAGTTTTTTTCCGATCATGCAGAAAAATATGTTTAGATTATTTACTTGAATTTTTCAACGTGAAGTCGGCATCGTACCGCCGTCAAAAATATACTTAAATAAATGTCTATTTTTGCTTTTTCAGAATAAGGTCACTTCACTGGTGTGCCCAATGCGTGATTAGTTTGCAAAGCGTTTGAAGAACGTCAGTCCGAAAATCTCGTTCTGGTTCGAGCAGATTTCACGCAAAACGGCCACGATGGTGGGGTGTATAGCCAGCGCATAAAAATTGCTACTGGCTATCTTTCATTAAATTAATAACACTGTTTGAAAGAAGAAAAGTTGATCTTTTCAATGATACCAAACACATTTATGATTGAGTTACGGTTATCGTGATACTAGCGTGGGAAAGATCGATGCTTTTACAAAATCGGCCGTCGAGATTACGCTCGGCAGGTGGGTTTGGACTACCTAATGTGATACTGACAATAATAAAATCTGATAGTAATTAGGCAACAAGTAAAATCCTCAGGTATAAATTCATCTTCAGAGCAAGAATAGATTGCTGCAGAGAATGAGATTACCCACCTAATTGATGATGAGAATCAACTATCATTACTAACTCATCATAACTGTAGAGTTCTTACACTTGTGACACCAGTACGTCAAAACTATGTACTCTGAAGAGAAAAAAGTAATTAAGGTTTGTGACAAGATACTTGCAGTATTTTTGTCACTGCGTTAGTTACAGGGTGAAGTGTCTTTGTAATTTCAGGACTCTTGATTCCATGTCATCACCCAATACATACTGGCACATAGAATATAATGCATGCTCATTATATCCTCCCATTTTCATAAGCTATTTTATATTCATGTTTCAAGTGTAATACATGGGAATACATTTAAAATTTGAAATGTTCAATGAAAGCTCATCAGTTGATTTCACTGTAATTCATCATTTTTATTGAAGCAATAGTTTGAATTATTAAAAGGAGAAAGTGTTTTTTTGTGAAAAGGAGAGAGTAAAACTTGCTATGTTTGAACAAAATATCAAGATATATCAGAGAACACTTGATGTACCCTGTTAGCAAAAATGATATTGGATTTGGGAATGTAACATGATATGGCCCATAGACAAAAATGGCATTACAGTTAAAAAAAGAGAATTTTTGTAGGATCTGGATACAGAACAGCATCCAAAATCTGGAAATGATGAAAATTATATTATAGCCTGTGGTATATGATATTAAACCTGTGATCTGAAGGAGGACGAACTCAGTGAGATATTTTCTTTTCTTGTTTGTTTTTTTTTTGTATTAGAAACAGGCTTTGGAATGCAGGTCAAAATATTATTTCTAAAGAAACATTCACTTTGTACTGTATATTTCACAAAGAGGACCTTTCTTCCACAGCTTCTCCTGAGATGCATTACTCATTACACTTGAGTGCATTACATGTGTGAGCAGTTTGTCTCAATCTTGTTACAGTTATACATTGTAAAACTGAGACAACAGGTTTCAAAATGAGAGATCTGCATAAAATTAGAGCTTCTTCACAGAATCTCCTTGATGCCGTTTTCTGCTTTCCAAAATGCTAAAAAATTAAGATATGATTTTGTGGAGTAACATGTTGACACTTGTGATATTTACTGGGTCAGCTTCCCCATCGCTGATATTCTCTGTGTCAGGGAGAAGGCAAAAAGAAACATTAATTTCATGTATGTGCGGCTGACATTGTTTCATCCTCCCCCTAACAAGCGAAATTCTAGCATATAGGCATATTTGAGGTACAAGATCTGGACTATGACGTCAGATACGAATTGATATGGAAGAGGGAAATCAATTGAGACAGAGATTAAGAAAGAGATCATAGTTCTCATAAACTAAAGAAATAGAACCTCATTTATACCAACCATAAAGATGTTTGTGGCAGTCATGAATTCTTCCCTCTTTACTATTGTTAACCTCAGATTGCTGAAGCTCTTCCACTTGGTTTGATCATTTGAGAGTAAGATTTTTATTTCGCTCTTTCATAGGACAGTGGAAAATACAAAGAAAAACTAAAAAGTAGCTTGAGGTACCAGAATCATCCCAGGAAAGTCTTAATTATTTTAGCTTGTTCGTTTCAACACTTCATACCATGTCATACATAGGGTCTTACAGCTCCTACTGATTTATAGTGTTATCAACACATCTGTCAACATGAAAACAACAGCAGCAGGATACTATAAAAGATTATATCCATTGTGAAAAGTCTGGAGCATTGCATATTTTGTCTTTCACATTTTATGCTTTTTTGCTATGGGTCATTAAAATGTTTTCAGTTATCATGTAGTGTTAAAAACCACTTCTTTATAGACCCCGCAGTGATCACAATTCTTTTGTTTTCTTTCATGATACAACATGAAAAATTCACATTCCATATACCATAGTTCCATAGTGTTTTTGCTTCTCTGTTAAATGTTTATGAACTGTTTCTTTGTACTTTTGATAAATTCAGATATTTGAAGAATGCAAGATCTGTGAGATTTTGTCCGCACTTGAATGATGAAAAGTTCATTCATTTCCAGACTTCTGTACACAATATAATTTTTAAATATTTTTTAAAGTATGCTTAATGTGTATATTATATTTAAGTCCACATTGCCTTGTATTTTTTCTCTATTTTTCTCTTGACAATGTTATCTCAACTTGCAGACACTTTGCATAATTCATTTTTTCATGAAAATATTTGATTTAATTCAATCCGACATCTTGCATTTCTGTTGTAACCCAGTATGTATCCTTGATGAGAAGATAGAAAGTGCCCGGTTTGGTAGTACCAGTAGTTTAAAGAATTTTTTTTTTTTTTTTTTGGTAAGCATATATTATGTTTGTAACAGAACTGGTTCCCTAAAGCTTTACATGTGCCATCTGTGGGCTTTCCTGGGAAATCTAGAGTGGGTTCGGGTGCTCTCCATTGGCAGATCTTTGTTGTTCTTGCTCAGCAGTCACTGGTGGTAGAGAGGATGTGAGATTTGGGGCACTTGGAGTAAAGTGGTGTATGTATCATTGTGAGAGACGAGATTTTTTATTCCTGTAGTAAAAGTAGAGTGTGAGCAGAATATGAACATTCCACATTAAAGACTTCAAAGTTTTCAGTGAAAGGCAAAATGTAAAAGCACGTTTGTTTCAATGCACTTCTTGTAGAGTACTGATGTTGTTTGTCCTTCGATTTGAAGATGACCATCAACTGATACTCATTGTTAAGAGGCATTCACAAAAATACAGGCACAGATTACCTGCTGAAGCCACGCTCATATTCATAAAATTATTCCTGAAACAACACCTAGTACCATTTGTAATGATGACATCTAAACCAAGTCCCCTGGGCCTAGGAATATTTAACCATTCCACATTTTATCTATGTTTCTACCCAACAGCTTGATGTCCCTTCGCTTAAAACACACATATTTTACCAAAGGGAGGGACATAGTATATTAATAATTTTATTACAAAACCTTACCACAGTTTGACAACTTCAGAGCCCCAGCAGCAGAAGGGAAGGGGGCGTTGTGTATGACATTCCCATTGCCAGGATTAAGAGGATTTAAGCATAATAGTTTCCGTGTTTTGTCCCTTTAACTTTTAATGTAAAGCAATAGGTATCTGAATATTAAAAGTACATAATATATCTGTAGATGTATAAAATTATATCCCACTCATTTTTTTTTTCTGTACTTGTGTCAGCTCCTATAGTTTCCAAACATGGCACAGAGCGATTTACACTCGTGAATTGAGCAGAATGATAGATTAAACAGATTTTATGTCTGAGTGAAATTCTGTCTGGTTTAAATATATAATATTCTTTTCTATACTACACCATCGTGCCACTTATCTCAAGATCAAGATTTCCTTCTTTAAAATCTTTTCCATGAAAAATGGTCTTTACGTGTGTATGAACTTCCATATTTAAACATATATCAGATTTAGTAGGCATGTTGATTATATACAAAACTTCATTTTACAAAAATAACAAATTGTGTTGCATCCTTATTGTATAAAGGCGCAAGAGCTGAATGAATGCTAAATCACTTGTTTGTTTGTTTTTGTTGTCTGTTGTTTAGCTTTTGTAATTCATGATTTCAGTGTGAGAACGTCTGATGTGACAGTGGCTCTCAAATAATATTTGTAATGACAGTTAAAAAAAAAATTTAAATGGGAATATACACCTTTCTCCTTGTGGAATAAGGAGATTTTTGTTTCTCAGGGCCTCAGAGTAGGGATGTTGGCCCCCTTAATCATGATTCTTGAGTTCAGATTCTTCTTGTCTCCATTGAAATATTCATTGTTTGTTGTAACTAGTCTACAGTTTCTTGTTTCAGTTTGGTTAATTATGTCCTTTCTCCGTTTTCTTTTCCCTGTTGTCGGTGGGCGCTGAGGACAGAAAAGACATTTTTTGGAAAAGGCGCAGAAGATAGTTTGAAAAAGGGGAGCGACTGTTCCCACCCACGGGCACCTGTCCTTTTCAGGGGTTATGTCCCCTGAAAAAAAAAACATGGGGACACTCGATCAATGCATTATTTTATTAAAACGTAATATCATATCGTAAGCTATGTCGACCTTTATCAGCCCCGACCATAAACGTCGTGAAAGCGTGCTGCAGGCCCTATTTCTCATGTTCGTCAATATATATATATATAAATAAATGTACGTACATCAGCGGAGATCTTTGTTTGTCGAGGGTCTCAGCCTGTGTTGGCCTTGGTAACGATAACAACCTTATCAGTCTAGACAATAATAGGCCGTGAAAGCACATTATAATTCCCATAATCACCAATGGGTCGGCGGTGGCAATGGCATCCCCCCGTGCTTGCTGCAGTTTCGTGCGTGCATTTTGCTGTCCTGTGAGAGAGGACTGTGTGCAGAGGCGCTGCTGGATACACATTGTACCTTGCTAGTCATCAGCACACAATTTCTCTGGATCAGCAACGACAGATATCTTGCAATTTGTGTTCAGAGATTTTCACAGCTAATGGTGTATCTGTTATATCACTATTTTTTTTTTTGGTCAGCATTACATTGCATAGGCCTACATGTCAAAATTTGGCAAAAAGAAAAAAATATATGTAGCAAAGCCTCGCGTAAGAAATAATACCCAAACATGGTTTTTATAGTACCGTACAGCACACATTCCAAAAAATAAGACCAATATTAATGAACAGAAATACATCGACGATCACTAAAATCAGAGTCTTGAAAACATATGTGTGGTCAGTGCTTTTATACGGATGTGAATGTTGGACAATGAACAAAGAAATAGAGAGGAAACTAGAAGCAGCAGAGATGTGGTTTATTAGAAGAATATTGAGAATATCATGGATGGAGAATAAGTCAAATGAGTCAGTCTTGAGAGACTCTAACCTGAAAAGATCATAAATTATAAACAATAAGACAGAGGCAACTGAAATTTCCAGGGCATATCTGCCGCCCCAGGAGCCCCAAACGTCTAGCAGCCACATGGAAGATCGAAGGCAGGAAAAGCAGGGGATGTCAGAGAAAAACTTTCACTGAAAGTCTTAATTCATGGACAACAAATAAACGTCACAACAACAACTTCTTGAGGTTAGCTGATGACAGCTCCGAGTGGAGAGCCATGATCGCCAATGTCTGTTCCAGACAGGGCGACTGATGGATGATGATACATGTGTATCCTAAATCGTCCACCAATAACTAATTGTTCCCTATCTATCTATCTATCTGTCTGTCTGTCTTTCTGGTCTGTCTGGTCTGGTCTGTCTGTCTGTCTATTTATCGGGGGGGGGGGGGGGACTGTAGCACATGTTATAAAAGGGCCCTAAATTTAAAAACAACACACATAAATATTAAATATAAGGCACACAGTTTTTTACTTTAAGTGTCTATAACGAATTCGTTGTCCATTTGCTGTTCGGCTACGTAATGAGACAATAATATTCTGACATTTCAGCTATAGTATAATGTGGTATGTGGTATTTTGGCATTCAGTATTTTGTCTTAGAGGAGCGTGTTCCAATCACAGTGCTTAACTGTGAGCGACAGTTAGACTGACCCGCCCCCAAGACCGTGGGAGGATGGGAAAGAATCGTATAAAACCCCGGGCCTGTCAAGCCCCAAGCACTGCGTCTCATCCCCCAGTCGAAAGCAGGTGTGTGTGTTATTGAAAAAACGTCTTTTGTGCCCTACAATAGACTTATATTCTTCTTTGACAGGTACGTGCTCTTTAATACTTATAATACTGTTCTTGCTGATTTTAAGATGATAATATCAGATGCTATCAGATATTTACGATAAGTGTAACTCTGTAAGCAATAGATGTATTTTCCTCATAAGTGTATTAGACTCTGGAAGTTATGATACCAGACACTATCATGATATAAGGGTCCGGTGGTTATGCTCTTTATATTGTTTTAGATACATGTACTGAAATACCGTATACTGTTAGCCTAACCGAGCAGACTGTTTGCTCACTAATGTTATGTTATATCGACGACCACGATATTAGTGCGTACTGAATGTTTAGAAGTCTTTGGATAATATCGTTCTCTCTTTCTCTCTCTCTCTCTCTCTCTCTCTGATATCGCACATCTCATGTTGTGTTTATTATCTTCACTCTTGATTTATTTACGTTTTATACATGTATTATTATAATGCTAGTCCTGTACTGTTACACGACTGTGTCACGAGTAGAGTTAGGGTCTTGGGGAGCATTCGACTGCACGAGAGGCAGCTAACTCACACTCGGACACAACCACACCAGAAAAGTATTAAACAACTAGAGTATCTATATATGTCAGGCCGGTCAGGCCATGTTTTACATAAATATTAATAAACAAAACAAAAGACAATAGAGGTATATTCAAAGCAATAAATTCTAATTACTAACTTAATCTATGATATTCATGTAATTATGGTTCCTTATTGGATGTACTGCAATCAATAGCAAATAGGTATATTATACGAAACTAGATATCAATTTAAAGTGACAGTTGAGTCGCCACTGGCCAGTCGCCAGGCAAACTCTCCCTAAATCATATGGGCTTGAATGTTAGGAGAGCCCAGTACGTTCCAACCCTACAGAAGCACACTTCGGCTTGTAGGTAATTACGCAGTCGCAAAAAAACTATTTATATATATGCACAATCATTATTCAATTCATCAACAATGTGCCATATTACTTCAATCATACTATGGAAATAATTCTATAACACCGGCCACTCGTCGTCAAGTGCCAGCTGGGGTTTCCTTAGACTTCCTATGAGGCTGTGGTTCTCTCTCTATCTCTGATCTTCTATTATGCTTGAACAACTAAGATATATTACCATTGGTCACGCCTACTGGTAGGCGCGAACATCAAAATAGCGCAGCGTGGGCTTTCAAAGGTCAGCCCACTCAGACCTTTCTTTCTAGAGCTCAGTCAGTCCGTTAGCAAGGACTTCTAGTCTTCAAATCACACAGTTCAGGTACTGGCCAACCGGATATACATCACGACACGATGCTTCTGCTCGTCTGTATTCAACAAATCTGAACGTTACACGATGTTTTATACTATCTGGCTACCCAGCAGTGCTAGTCCGCTGGCCCAATTAGTTCAGCTATCTCATAGGTCGAAACCTCCCACCATTTTAATTGTAGTAATACGTCTGCACTATTCTACCAGCCAGTTAGCGTGCAAAAACTTGTCTAGTCATACTTAACAATGTCAACTATCCCCACCTTGTTTCACCCCTACTCCATTACTTATTAATCACGAACATTAAAACCGACAAGCGTGACTCTAACAGTTTAACTTTACATTTATTTACTCACCAACTATAATTCGCGAGGGTCCTTCAAGGCCACCAGCCAATTTCTCATGGCCCTGGTAAAACAACAACAACTCACTCTCTGCGTGAGTTTTAACAACATCCGAATCATGACAGACTGCGTCTCTTCCCCCAGTCGAGAGCAGGTGTGTGTGTTATTGAATAAACGTCTTTTGTGCCCAACAATAGACGTATATTCTTCTTTGACAGTGTGAGCAGTTTTTGAAATATCTTCCTCCGCAACTTCAATCGGCCAATATCCGCTTTTTAAGTCAAGTGAAGAAAAATACTGGGATCCATGAAGCGCATCTAAGGTGTCTTCAATTCTTGGAATAGCATATATATACATCCTTGACTGTTCTCGCGTTTAGCTTTCGGTAATCTATACATACTCGTAAACTTCCATCTGGTTTTCGAACCAGAACGCAGTTTGAACTAAATGAACTCTGTGACGGACGAATCACGTCTTGGTCCAACATATCAGCTATCTCTTTCCTAACTTCTTCAATCATCGCATGGGGAATCTTTCTGTACCTATCTTTAAATGGAGTTTCATCTGTTAGCTTTATATGTGTTGCGTGATGTCAGTTTTTCCCAAGTCCAAATGATGGTTCGAGAAGATATGGCTATATTTCTTTAAGAGTTGTTTTAACTGACGCGCCTCGCCTTCAGTCACATTGGATGGTATGGTCTGTAACATAGCTTCGGTTACATCAGACACTTGTGAATATTCTGCAATCTGATTTGACTTCGTCTGAATCTGCGCCACCTGCACGGAACAAACATTGGTGCGCGTAGGAACAGTTAGCGTACGAGCTGACGTATTCTTAACTAGTACATTTACTTGACTAATTGACTTTATGGGTTTTACATCAATCACCCCTGAGCTCACTCTGACGCCGCCAGGTAAACTATTGGTGAATTCTTCTAGTATGACTGTGATAGGGGCTGTCAGAGCCGGCACACATAAATTTCCCGCAATCATTTTCGACTCACCCGGTCGCAAAGTCTCTTGACTATTAGTACAAAGAAAACCAAGATTCCTATCACTCTTTACGGCTGACACATGGGACATCACCGCCCCCAGCGTTAATTCCCATGCGGATGGAAGAGAAACAGCCGGATAACATAGTGGTACAAGCTCCTGCAGTATATTCATACCAATTAGGGCGGGGACACGTTTGTTATATTGCGTGTCAGGCACTACAAGGAAAAGCGCATTCAATGGTTTGGAACAAAACGGCAAAGACACATTAATCTCACAAACACCTTTATATTTTAAACTTTCCCCACCTGCCCCATAAATTTCCATGACAGAGGACAGGGGTTGAACGTCAATATTTCTGTTTACACAAAACTGATACGAAAGGCACGACACCATAGAACCAGTGTCCAGCAATGCCTTCGTACGAACATTATTAGCGCGTCCAACTAAAGGCACAGGGCTTTGATTGTAACCGTCTAGGAGTCGCCCCGCCGTCCCAGACTCCGTTCGTTTAAAGGACACTGAGTTTGTTTATGGCCAGGCCTATTGCAACGATAGCATCTGGGTTCTGTAACATTAATTCTAGTCTGAGGTCGAGCGTTCATTTTCAACCCCTCTACTGCTTTTGCCAAACTACTCATCTGGCGCTCTAATCTAAGTACAGTATCGCCGTCAGCCACCTGTTCCAGACTGTGGACGATTGGCCTCGATGCCGTGACTGAGGTTTTACTTTTTACTTCCTCCACGCGGGCGGCAACTAACAATCTCTCAAAATCTAAATTTGAGTCGTATTTGTGCTTGATGGCCTGCTGCATGGTGAGATCTACCATACCATGGTAGTATCTCGACCTCAACATGTCGGCCGCACCCGCGGTGGAGATTTTTGCGATATCTGGGCTACTAATGATTGAAGACACACAGCCCACGCTGTCACAGACTCCTCGTGTGTTTGTACAACCGTTGCCACCTTTTGGAGGAGATCGGCCGATGGTAGAATATTGCCATATAAGGAGTCTAAATTGTGTAATATTCCGTCACACGTTGCTTCCTCTCCCATCTGAACAATAAGATCGGCAGGGAGGCCCTTTAACGAACGACGCATTGCAGCAACTAATATGCGGTCTTGATAAATTTGTGACCTCTGGAGGTCTTTAACCTCCAAACGCCACTGCAAATACGAGCAGTGAGACGAAACTCCATCGTCCCCCGAAAAAGTAGACAATCTGGGCTGCTCAGCTGCCCTCATAGGATACATTGTATTGTATTAACATTTTCTTCCGTTGCAGAACCTGACCGTGGCCTTCGTAACTACATGGCCAAACACAATGCCGATATGCAGGTAAGTGACGTCACGGGATGCGGCGGTACCGTCTCAAGGTTGCGCTCTCTAGGCCAAGGCTACAGGAAACAAAGTTTGAATACCGGCACTATAACAATGCTTGTGTGTTGACTGCTGTTTCTTGTCTTTGTGTGGATTTATTAGACTTATTGTTATTCTCAAGATTGGATATTTGTTGTGTCGGTCTCACGTCTTCTCGCGTCTTGGAGACCGCACACACAGTGACACTGGCATATTTATGTGGCCAGTACCCTCCTAACAGTTAACCTTGTCTTTGTCTCCTCTCCACCTGTCCTAGGGTCGTTGTACATCGTGAGAAAGCAAGTTCGTTGTCCGTCTTTGTTCTTGTTTGACTATATATGTAGGATGCCTGGGAGTCCCGTCAGTCGGTGTAGTAGACGTGAAGCTGTGCAATGCCTATCTGTACAGTGTTCATTTATATGTGAAATTATTTCTGTGTAGAACGTATACCTATACAGTGACAGTAACTTTCATATCCGTATATAGACTTATGTGTGTCGATTAAATGTCAACTCTGTATACCATACAGAAGGACTTACGTTATTCTGTAATATTCTAAAAACCCCACGCACGACACCACAATATTCAATGTGAAAATGCCTAGAAAGTGCTGTGTTCCAGGTTGTAGAGGAAATTACGACGATGGTGAGAAAGTTTCTGTGTTTAAATTCCCGACTGAATCGACAAGGCGAGATCTATGGCTAAGTAAAATTCCTAGAGCTGACTTTACTCCTACATCTCAGTCTGTTGTGTGTGCTAAACACTTTAGTGATCAGTTCCTCATCCGATCTGATTCTGTTACAAGACCAGACGGAAGTGTTTTGACGGTGCAAAGATCAAAACCAAAACTTGGGGATGATGCTTACCCGTCAATTTTTCCAAATTGTCCATCGTATTTGTCTGACGAACCAGCTCCAAAAAGAAAAACACCGGAGGAAAGGCATAGGGAGGCCCAGCAAAGAGATGAGGAATCATTTTCTGATTGGTTAGAAAGTGACAAAATAGATACTTTTTCGGATTTTGGTAACAGTCTAAACAGTCATGTATCAGGGACCGTCTGGATTTATAGGCTACACAACAACGTTGAAAAACATGCCACTACCAGCATCAAATTATCCGACGAAAAGGAAAGTCCATACTGGAGTTTTTACAATTTACAAGATTTACTTAGCAGCAAGCCAGCTTTAGTTTCGGCAATTAGAGTACATTCTGACATGCACGTAGAGATTTTCACACAAGAGAATACAGGTATTGTTCAAGTTCCAAACACATCTTTGAAATGGCTCTTTGGTCAGCAATCTCCCCTTATCCTCACATCCTGGTCACAGTTTGATACAATGCTATCACACTTCGCCAGTGCCAGCGCCAAAGAGATGGATGTCAAACAGCAAATTCAAGTTTTTGTTGATGGCTTGCAGAATTTGTGCTTAGACGAACCAGCAGAAGAAACTGATGAGCACAGCGAAGACCAGGTTTTACCACTGAAAGACAAACTTTCCTTTTTGGTGGAACAGTTAAAGCTATTGTCTTCTCCGGTGAGACGATACTCATCTGAAACACTGCTTTGGGCTTTTCAAATTTTTGCAGCAGCCCCTAAAAACTATTCTATGTTAAGAAACTCTCATTTAACTCTACCATATACTTCATATTTGAAGAGACTTTCATCAGTATTTACTATTGGAAGCGGATTGACAGATGGAAGCGTTCACGAGGAATATTTGAAGCAAAAGTGTCAAAGTTTGAATGAGGGAGAGAGAATGGTAATTTTAATGTTAGACGAAATTCATGTCGCGCACCAAGTATCCTACAAAGAGGGAAAACTGGAAGGCACAGCCTCAAATTCTCTGTCTCAAGAAGCCACCACAGCTCAAGTTTTCATGGTATCATCCCTATTATGCAAAAGTAAAGATGTTGTGGGAATTGTTCCTGTCAAAAATTTGACCACTGATTTGTTGTACGACATGCTTCTTGAGGTTCTGAAATTGCTCCACAGAATAGGATATTCTGTTGTATGCGTGATATCAGACAACAACAGAGTAAATCGTAATGCATTTACCAAAATGTGTGGAGGAGAACTGAAGCTTTCTACACAGAATCCCTTCAGCAGTTCTGAGAAATTGTTCTTTCTGTTTGATACTGTGCATATATTTAAATGTATCAGAAATAA
This sequence comes from Onchidella celtica, assembly GCA_963931925.1. Classification (NCBI taxonomy): domain Eukaryota; kingdom Metazoa; phylum Mollusca; class Gastropoda; order Systellommatophora; family Onchidiidae; genus Onchidella; species Onchidella celtica. The sequence goes on along the minus strand of OZ007569.1, from coordinate 56,596,962 downwards.
CTGGCTTGCTCAGAAAGATGTGGAGAAAACATTCCAGTTTCCTTCATTTGAAAGTTCTGCCTGTACTGAAATTATGAAAGCATCATTTTCTCATTTAAGAAAGTTGTATTCTGCTGAAAAGTCGTCTGCACTAAAACTGGCACCGGCACTGAACCAAAAGGCTTTGTATCCAACAGCTACTGAAAAGCAGAACGTCAAATTAATGCTTAAAGTTTTTGATCAACGAAATATTTTTGCCTTACAGCATTTTGAGAAGCACTGGCAGGAAGATACACGAGGCACTAGAGAATTTCTAGACATAATTCTACGTCTGTGGAACATAGTTAATGTTAAACATCCATACAAAGCTAAGAGACTCAGGAATGACGACTTTAAAGTTATAACCTCCATCTCTGATATGAACATGCAGTATATGAAGAAAGCAGTTGAATGGCTTCAGGAGTGGCAGAAGTTAAATCTGAAACCAAGAGAAGGCACTATATCGAACGAGACAATGACTGCTCTGGATCATACACTGAGAGGCTTACAAGAAATTTCTTCCTACCTGTTAGATGAAAAAAATTCAAATATATTTTACTTGGCAAGTTCCAAACTGACAACCTTGAATTTAGATTTAGTCAGTACAGACAAATGAGTGGATGTAGCTTCCACGTGTCGGTCCAACAGTTACTTGAAGGAGAAAAAAAGCTCAAGCTAATTAGCGTCCTAAAACTGGTTTCAGGGTCCAAAGGGACTTTAACACTCAAAGATGTCACTGAACCTCTGGAGGAAACAGTTACCCAACTGAAAGATTCTTCAGCTCAACAGTATATAGAGTTTCTGCCATTGATCCCCGACTGTGAGAACGTCGAATTAACAGAGGAACAACAAAAAGCTTTAGTATTTGTGTCAGGTTATGCAGTCTTCAAAGTACTGCCGCGCACCAACTGTGACGACTGCAAGAACGAGTTAAGACTAGACAAAACGCTTCATGTGGAGGGGACTGATGATTGTTACACCTATTTGTCTGCTCTAGACAGAGGAGGTTTAGTGTGGCCGTCTGATCTTGCCGTGTCAATTATTACAGAAGCTTTCAAAGTTTTTCAAGTTCTGGTTGGAAAATATGACAGTGAGAATAAATTTCTGCAGACCACAAACCACAGAATAATTCTTTTGCAATTGTCCCTGCGAAGAGTTATGGATCTGGAATTATGTCAAGGAAACTGTGAAGAATGCGGGGTTCTTTATGAAGAGGTGGCTGCCAAATGTATCAAACCAGTGGTAAATATTTTCCTGAACAATTATTCTAAAAGCTTCTGTGACCAGGCATCATCTGCAAATACATCAAGGAAAGTGAAGACGTTCACCAAAAGGATTTAGTTCTATCCGTCTGAGCAGCTCCTTATGTCCAGCTAAGGTAAAGCATCTTAGACTGTTCATGTTTGCAAGTTTCCTCTCACCATCTGTCTTTTCTCCTGTCTATCAAGTGTGCATGTGCACTCTCTCTCTCTCTCTCTCTCTCTCTCTCTCTCTCTCTCTCTCCTTTCCCTATTTTTCTCGTTTCTTTCCTTACAGACACGAAAGATATAGGAGTGGTGAACACTTTATACATGTATTAAAATACAACAGTGGCCTAATCTATTATTATGTCGATATTTCCTTATAAGATAATAATATTATCATCAACCTACTCAGGCTAGCAATATTGGTGTCTATAATGGTAGATAAGTAAAGTAAGTCGTCGGACAAACTCCAAGCCTTGGCTTCCCGTTGATCTATTCCGTTTTAAATAATAATTAATAGTAGTAGTTGTCACAAATCCCAGACTGGGAGATGTAATAAGTTATGACAGGACAACAATCACGAACGACAAGTATAACACTTAACAGAACAACACATCAGACTCACACATTTATTAAACATAATTATACAGATAATAGCGCAATTACATACATTATATTATTGAATTTACTCCCGTCCAACGGCCTTATTCCCACATGCACTCTTCCTCGGGTCCACAACCCGGTAGTTACTTCCTAAAGACACTTCGGCCTCAGCCTCTCCCCTCAGGGTCTTAATAGCACATTAATAATTCACTGGCACCGCAGTCTCTCAATATCACCTTCCTATTGCCATAACACCTTAGCATTCCACTAGCACCTCAGCAGGGCAATCGCACATTATCATTTCAATAGCCCATCAACATGGCAATAGTACATTATCATTTCAATAGCCCATCAACATGGCAATAGTACATTATCATTCCAATTATCACATTCACGCTCATATCTACGTCCCTGTCCGTGGCCAGACTGCCACGACTTTATGTGCCTCTACTGTCCTGCACCGACAGCCTCACTCTTGGCCTATGTGTGGCCTCCGGCCCTATGCTGGCCTATCCCCTGTGCTCACCGAGGTGGCTCTTCGGCCCGTCCCCGACACCTACAAGAATAACATTACATTGGTATAATACCATACCACTTCTATTCACTCCACCTCTCCTTACAACCCATGAAGCGTACACACAATAGTTCACATTTCACTCACCAAACATCTTACGGTAACACACCTCCATCGTAGTACACAATACTCACTCGTGCTACAAATCCATGAACTCAACTTTCATCTATCGCTCATGGCGCACATTGCTATATCCAATATCAAGGACTTCCACATTCCTCACATATACTTATTTACATCATGGTAATAGAAGAATATAATACATCAATCATAATTATCAGTCATCGTTTCACCTACCAGTCATCACTGGAAAAAACTCTCTCACTAGTCTTCCGACTGCTCCCCTTATGTTCGCCCACTGGGCTTTCTCTTGCGTCCGCTCTTTAGGACGTTCTAACTTGCAGTGATAGTAATACAGCGCTCTCGCCTCCTTCAGACCCCCACCACTCATAACATGCACGCTTTCCCCCACTTGTCTACGTGCGTTAATTTTACTCTCCTCCTTTCCCCCCGTAATTATTAACTATCGCTCACTCCACTCGTGACATCATCCCCCACCCCAAAAAAATTAATGCAATTAATTTCAAATCGCATCAAGATGACTGTCATCGAGTGAGCGTGAGCAATACCTACATTAAAAATGACCTACCAATGCCCCTAGCACATAAAATACCGGAATCAGGGGAAAATATGGGGATCAATATGCCCTGCACTATGCATATATGTATCACATCATCAATAGCTAACTAAACACAATACCTAATACAGAATCAAAAACCAATCAACCTATCAACCATTCTTCATATCATATTTATAATGTCAATATTTTAAAGTCGACGACTCATTCACACAGATCCTGTCAATGTTCCTGTCCTCTGATGTATAAGCTCCTGAACTCTTCCCCTAGGCTCGACTAAGGTAGTCGGCGATATGATTGCTGGTTCCTGGAATTGGTTGAATAACGAAGGTATACGGCTGCAAAGCCAATGCCCATCTAGACAAGCGTGGGCTGGACGAACGATTCTTCGACAAAAACGTTAGTGGCTTGTGGTCTGTCTGGATACAGAATTCTCGTCCCATGAGATAACGTCCTAATTTCTGGACGGACCACACAATGGCAAGACACTCCCGCTCTATCACAGAATACTTTCTTTCTCTCTGCAATAACTTCCTACCGACATAACATACAGGATGGAAACATTCGTTCTTCTCCTGTAGAAGACAAGCGCCGACACCAGAGTCCGACGCATCCGTTCTGAGGATAAAATTAGATCGAAAATCGGGTAATATCAGAATGGGTGACGATGATAATGCTGTCACCAAATTATCAAATGCTGTCTGATATTCAGACGTCCACTGGACCTTATCGGGTTGTCCCTTCTTAGTAAGGTCAGTAAGAGAAGATGACAAGGAGGAAAAATTTGGAATGAACTTTCTGTAATAATTTAAAATTCCCACTAAGCTTCTGACTTGTTTCTTTGTTTTAGGGATTTGCAACCCTACTAATTTGTCAATTTTTGTTACTTCAGGTCTCTGAACACCTCTACCCACGATATGTCCTAAGAATACTATCTCTGGACATGCCAAATCCATCTTTGCGGGTTTAGCAGTTAACCCAAAATGACGTAATCGTTTAAAAATTACTGTTAGTGTCTGAATATGATCAGACCATGTCGACGTATGACATGCTATATCGTCAAAGAATGACACGACATTAGGTATGTCCTTCAACACCAGTCTCATTAATCGTGCAAACGTCGCTGGCGCGTTTACCAACCCAAATGGCATGACCTTAAATTGGAATAATCCAATGGGCGTTTGGAACGCCGTGTATTGTTTCGACTCCTCAGTAAGAGGGATTTCCCAATAACCTTTCGTTAAATCTATCTTGGAAAACCACGTGGACCCGGCCAATGAAGCTATTAATTCCTCCTGAAACGGAATAGGCTCCCTATCGCCTACCGTAATAGTGTTCAATCTTCGAAAATCAATACAGAACCGCACCGATCCATCAAGTTTTTTCACGAGGACGATGGGTGATGAATACGGCGATGTTGATGGTTCTATCACATCTAACTTCAACATTGACTCAACTTCTTTTATAACTCTCTCTCTCGAAGAAAAAGGCAGCGGATAAGGTCTAAGAAATACTGGCTTATCCGAAGTCAAGTTTATTTGGTGCTGGATCACCGTAGTGCGACCCGGCAAATCCGTAATAACATCCGGGAATGACGCTAACAGGGTCTTAAGTTCCCTACTCCTTGAACTCGTAAGGTCAGGGTTAATTTTCACGTTCCTGTAACCTTGTGTCGGAGTTAACTCCGGCAATTGAATTTGTAACTCTTCCTGCGCCTCGGTGTCGCTTACGTCACAGTCCAACTGGTCTACGACCCCCGTACAAGCAATAGAGAAGACACTCTCCTCTGGTTTCGTCTGTGCACACAGATACTCTGGTCTCTCATAAAATCTCTGTAGCATATTAACATGGAAAACCTTACTCGATCCATTAATGTGGATAGCGTAATCTACCTTTGAAACCACTCGCTCAATAACATAAGGACCTTTCCATGTCATCAATAACTTATTATGGTCCGTAGGTAACAACAATAGGACCTTGTCTCCTGGCTTAAAAATTCTCAGTTTGGAACCTCTATCTTTATAGTCTTTTGCTCTTTTCGAAGCGATACTAGAAGCTTCTTCTGCTATAGTGCGCGCTGAAGATAATCTTTCTCTTAACTCAACAAGGTCTATCGAAACCTTTTTAAACGGTTCCGAAACCGTGGGGATCTTTTGAAGAGGAGCCTGGGGTGTACGACCCTTATGCGTCGTCTTTTGGCACGCACTGCACGTCTTACAATATAACCGTACATCTCTGTATACTGACGGCCAATAAAAATTTTTAAGAACCCTTTCTTTGGTTCTAGCTATTCCCATATGACCCGCTAATGGGACATCATGTGCCAAATGCAATACTGTTGCGATTAGCAACGCTGGCACAACGACCTGCTTTAAAATGGAGGCCACCGTTACATACTTACGGAACAGAATGCCCGCCGGAATAACAAAAGAAGACTAGCCGTTCTTATATTTCCTCGTTCTCTCCGTTCGCGCCTCCTCAAAACATGGACTCAATGATGGGTCCTCCTTTTGTAATGTCGCCAAGCGCCCTGGTGTGATATCCAGGTTGACCGCTGGCGTTGCCAAAGGTCTAATTTTACCCTTATCACCTACCTGTCGACGTGTCTCGACTGCGGCACAAAAGTCAATACCTTTTGATTGCGACCATGCCTGCACATTCTCCTCGGAAGGGGAACCTACCCGAGATACATTACCAATGATGAGCTGGGCGCCTGGAAAGCAACCAACGACTGCTTCGACTTCCCCGCTAAGGAAAGGCCTATCACTATCTTTGCCATGGGTAATTTCTCTATGGCCCCTGAAAATTGGATGCACGGGACAGTCTCACCTGTAAGCTGTGAATCCCGAATGCAGTCCCTATGCACTCCCACAACGGTAGATCCTGTATCTCGTAAAACCGAGACCGGTTCGTCCCCAACAAACCCCGGATAAACCCTAAGACCACCTCCTGTATGACATGAATTTATAACGGGGATCTTTCTCCCACAAGGTAAAACACCGGAAGATAACAACTTCTCACAACTGGGACACTTAGAATACTGTCCGCCTCCGTTGTCCGATGTAACACACGCAGCTGCATGGTGAAATTTATTAGGGGAACATGGACTGGAGCTACCGTGATTGCCATCCACGTTCGCCGCTATCCTACCTGCAGGGCAATTCACGCTGATGTGATCTGCTCTTCCGCAGTTCCAACACTTCGCGGCTCTACAATCGCGTGAAAAATGCCCCACGCGTCCGCAAGTCCAACATTCCGCTCCCTGTGCTCCGCCAGACCTGGGTCCCCGTGACCCATCGCGACCGGAACTAAAGTCCCTATGCCGTCGGTCATCGGCAAAGGTCACAAATCGCCCTCGGCCATTACCGCGACCTAGCCCTCCTGCTCGGTCAAACTTACCGGATCCATATGCCGGTGATTGGTGATACCCTCTACGTTGCCCCTGGGCTTGCCCGTTATAGGCACCACGCTGACGCGACCTGTCTTTATGTCCTGCCGGCGACCCCTCAACCACGGCGACGTAACCAGCATCCTGTACGTATGTCAAGAACAGATTTAATTCATAAATGTTTCCACTGAGTAAATTTTTGTGAGAGAGCAGTGAGTAATTTTTACAAACGTAATTATTGTGCGAGCCAGCATAACTTGGTCTCGTAAACAATTTGTTTTGAACAGTTTTTTTTATAATAGATAGACAGAAGGTGTGGGGAAGGATAGACTGACAGCGTAGGTGTGCATGACTGAGCACTTTTTATATCTCGTGTTTTGAACTAGGTTTAGTAGAGAGGGAAGGGGTGAGTAGGAATTAAATGTTATTGAGACGTCTGTTGACGTACAGAAAATACCGTGATCCAGAGTAAAAGCTCGGGGTTTTGAACATGTTAAGAATTTATTGCTATAAAATTACATTATATTGTATGAAGTAATTCGACCTTTGATGTCGACCCAAGGTCGTTGCGTAGGGCTGTTACTTAAAATAACTCAGTTCGGCAGCTGAGCTAGAAGTGGTTGCACCAATCACAATCCAGGAATTAGACGGTAAGCTGCAGATGCAGACCAGTATTTAAGGCCATACAGAACTTAGTTCTGGGCCACATGTAGACAATCCATTTACGAGGTGGTCGGCGATAGTCCTCAGCCAGATGAGAGACATAGAGGCGCAGTTGAGCAGTCCATTGTGAGGAGCCTGATTTAAAGCTCCAGAGCCTAAGCTACTTGGTTTGATATAAACCCACAGCGTTTACATCCAGCGCTCTCACTCCTAGTGAGGGCCGCATGGTAAGAGTCCATACTAATTTGTAATGATGAAAGTGAACCGTTCTACTTACTTTTGAAGACAGTTTCAGAGCTACCGCCAGACAACGCATGGTTGTACAAGCATTCTCCATGGCGTGTCTAGAGGAAATGTCCATATCATAACATGTCTCATTGAATTAATAGAATTTAAACTGTTACATCCGTCGCCACGTGCGCGGATTCTATTTGCCATATAACTCATATGACCTGCAAGTAGTTAGATTGAATACGTTAGTCTTTATAGAAAGCGGTAGTTTCATTAGTTAGATCCAGTTGCCTTTGAATTGATATTTATATTTATAATTATATTTGTTACATTAATTCCTGTAATTAAACTGCCCTACAGTTCTGCTAAAATTGAAAGCAATTGATTTATTTAGTTTTTAGAGTGCAAGTATTTATTTTTGTGTGTTCGTCGATTGTGGGAGCGGACCTCGAAAGAGTGTCAGTCGAAATATCCCCATGTAACCCACATCGCGACAACGTACGCCCTCGCGACTGGTTTGGACGGGTGTGCCGTACGGTATGCTTCCGCCAACTTAGACGCCTCTTGCACCGTCGCGGGTTCGTTTTCTTTCAGGAAAGCCACCAGATCTTTATGGCACGACGCGTACAGCTGGTCACGGATCATTAGGTCTTTCAATTTAGCAAAATCCGCGCCCACATGCGCCAAGTCCATCCAGTTCGTGAAATATTCTGTTAGTCTCGCGACGAAGGCAGCAAAGTCCTCCCTGGTATCCGCACGTGCTCGCCTAAACTGCTCCCGGAAATATTCCTCGGTACGCGCAAATCGGCGAAGCAGCAAAGACTTCAGCTTATCATAATCATGTACGTCTTCGCGCTGTAGCTCTTTAAAGTAGGTTAACGCTCGCCCCTGCAACAAGGAAGCCAGGTACGTGGACCACAATTCCTTATTTTCCCCCCATTGCAGTTGTGCGTTCAGTTCGAACCTGTAAAGGAAGGCGTCTATGTCGTCCTTCCGGTCGTCCAACGTAGGCAGCTTAATCCTAACGCTACCTTTATTTTGCCCCTGCCGCTCAACTGTTTCCGTTGGCGCATTCTTCTTGAGTTCTAATTCGGCGATTCTTATTCGCGCCTCTCTCTCCTGTTGCTGAGCTTCTAACTCCTTTAACTTAAACTCCCTTTCCTGCTCCTTATCTTTATCCTCTCTCTCCCTTTCTTTAGCGTCTCTCTCCCTATCCTTAGCACGCTCATCGCGCAATTCCGCCTGCTGCTCTTTAATCCAGCCGCGCAGCTCCGCGCCTTCAAGGCCAAGTTCCGTACCCAATTTCATCAGTTGCTGGAGCTCCGCCATTTCACAGATTTATGGTTTTGGTATGTATTATGAGAACGACCAACCTGTCGGTATGATCACTAACGACACGACCAGAGACCTGAGATCACACCAGATATAACAACACCCACTTGTCTCAAATACAATTCAGAAATTTACCTACTTCCTAACTAATTCTATATTCATTAAATGTATAGCACTATTAATAATAAAAGAGAATAGAAACGACAAGAATGAAGAAATTCAGTAGAAGGACCACAAGTACGTCAAGGACAACGAACCGGACTAGGACAAAGACCTAAAAAAGAAAATATAATGGAAAAAAAAAAATGCAACCTAACTACGCCGATTACACTACAAGGTACGAACAAGAACAGAGTCTGAAAAAAAAAGAACGTATCTACAGATAGGTAAGAGAGGGACAAGAGAGACGTCTTCCTAAAACAACGAGGAAGATGGAACGGCACAATCTAAACAAAAATACAGGTCCCTACAGAACTGTTCACTGTGATGAACGAAGTTCCAAATTTCCCACACCTTTTTTTAAAAGGACAAACTAAGTTCAACACAGCAAACCCGCGCCACCGCCCGTACAATCAAGTACAACGAAAACAGCAAAAACAGAGAAAAAGACAGATTAAAGGAACAGCCCACAATCCAGGGCACAAAAATTTTGACTTTTACTTAACTTTCAGCTTTATGAGTTTAAGTCCTCCCCTTAATCGGAGCTCTGGCCGCTTGACTTCTCAGGCTGGCACACACACTCTCTCTCTGTGAAAATTCAATCACACATTAGTACATATTCATAGTAATACATGCATTAATACATATTCATAAATACACATAAATCATACCATCATGAAATTTCCATTCATCCCACGAACAAAGACAGCACAAATTCCTACCACAAGATAAGTACTACGTGGACAAAAACTAAAGTAACAATTGCCCACTGAAAAATACCTACTAACTAACTACAACTAAATATTACGAAAATGGACGAGTCACAACGGACGAGCCCCCAGTGTCACAAATCCCAGACTGGGAGATGTAATAAGTTATGACAGGACAACAATCACGAACGACAAGTATAACACTTAACAGAACAACACATCAGACTCACACATTTATTAAACATAATTATACAGATAATAGCGCAATTACATACATTATATTATTGAATTTACTCCCGTCCAACGGCCTTATTCCCACATGCACTCTTCCTCGGGTCCACAACCCGGTAGTTACTTCCTAAAGACACTTCGGCCTCAGCCTCTCCCCTCAGGGTCTTAATAGCACATTAATAATTCACTGGCACCGCAGTCTCTCAATATCACCTTCCTATTGCCATAACACCTTAGCATTCCACTAGCACCTCAGCAGGGCAATCGCACATTATCATTTCAATAGCCCATCAACATGGCAATAGTACATTATCATTTCAATAGCCCATCAACATGGCAATAGTACATTATCATTCCAATTATCACATTCACGCTCATATCTACGTCCCTGTCCGTGGCCAGACTGCCACGACTGTATGTGCCTCTACTGTCCTGCACCGACAGCCTCACTCTTGGCCTATGTGTGGCCTCCGGCCCTATGCTGGCCTATCCCCTGTGCTCACCGAGGTGGCTCTTCGGCCCGTCCCCGACACCTACAAGAATAACATTACATTGGTATAATACCATACCACTTCTATTCACTCCACTTCTCCTTACAACCCATGAAGCGTACACACAATAGTTCACATTTCACTCACCAAACATCTTACGGTAACACACCTCCATCGTAGTACACAATACTCACTCGTGCTACAAATCCATGAACTCAACTTTCATCTATCGCTCATGGCGCACATTGCTATATCCAATATCAAGGACTTCCACATTCCTCACATATACTTATTTACATCATGGTAATAGAAGAATATAATACATCAATCATAATTATCAATCATCGTTTCACCTACCAGTCATCACTGGAAAAAACTCTCTCACTAGTCTTCCGACTGCTCCCCTTATGTTCGCCCACTGGGCTTTCTCTTGCGTCCGCTCTTTAGGACGTTCTAACTTGCAGTGATAGTAATACAGCGCTCTCGCCTCCTTCAGACCCCCACCACTCATAACATGCACGCTTTCCCCCACTTGTCTACGTGCGTTAATTTTACTCTCCTCCTTTCCCCCCGTAATTATTAACTATCGCTCACTCCACTCGTGACAGTAGTCACTTTTTTGTGGTCGAATTTTAAGACTTGCAGATCTACAGTGTAAACATTCTTTCATCTTAAGGCACATGCATGCTACATCTTGCTTTGAGTAATACGACAAGACAAGTACCGCTACGGTACACATTACGTTGGTACACTGATATATCAGGTTATCAAAACACCTCTGCCGAAAGCCGAGCATCGCCGCTTGCTGTGACGTCACGCGCCCGCTGTGTTTGGCCATGTAGTTAAGGCCACGACCTGACGGAGTTTTAGGGCCCGCAACTTCTTAACAACTTCTTCCCTATCCTCAGGCCTCAGTAAATCTATTGAATCAAGAATGGACTGAAGGTCTGAGTTTTCCTTTGCCGCGGCAACTGCTGTCTTTCTGCACGCCATCTATCAATCACTATTTATGACAGAAAAGTATCAATAAACAACTCGAGCAATTAAAACTTTACAGTATTGAAATAATATGCTTAAATGCAGACACTTCTACGCTCCCAGTTACACCGCGAAGTTAAACGGGAGGGGGCGTATCGGTTGCACGGCGGTCAGTGCGTCACGGTACAGTGCACGAACGAAAACACAGCGGTATAATTAATGTTCACCGCCGGGTCAAGTAATTTCAGATAAAGACGAACAACTTAATTAATTTGCAAAGGCGTTCCCGGTAGGAATCTCGACCAATATCAACTTCTCAGCCGCGCGAACATTTCCCACTCCCCGCGTTATCTTGTCATAAACAATACGACTTGCCACGATATCATTACTACACTAAGCGGACCATGTAGGGTGGTGTGGACGATGGACCCAAAGGAATGCTCGTTAATTGCATCTGATTTATAGCCGTCAAGGTGCTCGTGCCCAGGAATCTAGAGAGTCGGGAGACCACCGGAGAGCCGATAATGTCTTTATCGCTGATACTGACCGTGCGAAATCTCCGCGCATACGAACACTAACTAACGACAATGTGCCAGAAACAGCAGGACGGACAGAAAGGTCACTCGGTGCAAACGCTAAACTAAAGTATAAGAAAAGGGAAAGGCTAGAAGGGGTGGAAAACCACCACTACCAAAAGACAAAATACTATTCATGAAGTGCTAATTACTGCATCGCTGCACGGGAAGTCAGGGAAACAGATAAATAGAGATAGCTGAAAATAACATAAGGGTTTAGGGTCGCACAGATAGCTCAATGCATAAATGAATGGCATTGAATAATACAATGAATATATAAAAATGTTCATCAAAAGAAGCAAACTAATACAAATAAAAATTAGACATGTTAAACAGCTGAGGCCACCGCAGACGAAATCCAAACGACAGGGGTGATCAGTCCCTCTCGTCTGTTTTTTCCGTGTAAAGAATCTTCTGAAATAATAAATAATTGTCAGAGATAACCTCTAGCAACAATTCACACATTAGTACTAATAACAGGTAGTAACACAAACACAGTCAATTAAATTACTGACCACAACACTACAGTTCAACACAATGTAACAACGTTGCAACACACGTTGGGGCCCATTCAGCGGCGAATCCCTGGGTGGGTCGTCAGTCTCGAGGTCAGCGGCGAATCCCTGGGTGGGTCGCCAGTCTCGTAGTCTTCGCTGCAGCTCTCAGGCCAGCGCACCGGCGATACTCACACGTGGTCACTCCGGTCACGGTGCCTCGTCATACAACTCATACAGTTCCAGGCTGTGTCCTCGTTCAGCTTTCGATTGACAGTCAGTTACCGCCCCACGTTGGGCGCCATAAATTTTAGCAAGTTGGTGTTAGGGTGAAGTGTAGATATGGTGTAGATAAACCATTCATGTGGGTTTCACTCTTGTTACTGCGACTGGTTAGGCCGCAACATTCACTCGGTTCGTGATGGCAAGAAACGTGTGATAGCGTTTGCAAGTAGAGGTCTTTCTAAGTCTGAGAGAAATTATCCTGCCCATAAACTTGAATTTCTCGCATTAAAATGGGCTGTTACTGAGAAATGTTATGATTATTTATATGGAAACAAATCCTGTGTGTACACTGATAATAACCCGCTGACTTATGTAATGACTTCAGCTAAGCTTGATGCTACTGGTCACAGATGGGTTGCGCACCTTTCGGAATTTGATTTCGAATTGAAGTACAAACCAGGAAAGTGTAATCGAGATGCGGATGGTTTGTCTCGGATTAAATGGCCATGCACTGTCCATAGTAATGTAATTCAAGCAGCCCTACAGGGTTCCACTGTTGACACTTAGAAGATAGGGAAGCTGATAACATTCCTGACAATTTAGCCTTGTTTGAACAGGTTGACACAAAGATTGACTGGGCCAACGCCCAGCAATGTGACAGAAATATTAATGAAGTGTTATTGAACGGTAAAACTGTAACTCTACAGGGCCTTGTTTGGCGCCAATATGAGAAGCAATCTCGTTTTAAGCAATTCAGCCACTATAAGAAATCTTCACAGTCTTTCATTCAGATCTTCCAGATATGATTTGATAAGACTGTATTATGATCTTTTTACAGTCTCTTCAGGTGCAAACGACAGCACGTGAAGAAGGAATCCAAACACACCATTCCACTTTTGATAAGCAGACTGGTCTTTTGACAGGGCAGAAAGCAAGCTGACAAATAACGAGAAGAAATGTTCGGATTTTAATCTTCCGAGAAGACGTTTGAGTTTGACATTCAAAAAGTGGATCAAAAGTGCTGGAACCATTGAACTCATGATACTCACGATTTTACGTACGTTCTCTTTGAGTTTATGTCGACAATCTTATAGTCACTGCCGTCTTAACATCATTATAGGCCCTTGCGCAAAGCAGTAGGATTTTCTTCCTCGTTTCAAAAACCAATGTAAATTTGCATGCATGGGGCCGCTGGGCAAGACAGTGCCCACCGTGCCCATGCGTTGAGACAGTTCAGAACTCTGTCAGATCCTCGAATTTTAGAGAAACACAACACCTGAGCAAGTTCGAATCCAGAAGAATTAGAAGAATATCCAAAGTTTATTACTGCAAAAAGTCTGTAACTTTACCTAAATCTATCAGATTGTGAACGCCGGGCTATATAACAAACGAGTCAGCTGACTGGGAGCGTACGAGTTTTCGCTATTCCGCCAAAGCGCGTTTCCAAGGTTTAAGTTTTTGGCAGCGGCTATGACTTCAGTTTCAAACTCCTCGTACTTAATTTATGCATCGTAGGCTATGTGTTTCACACAGATACCACATCCACATTCAGTACTGTGGGTAAAATAATAACCCCCAATAGCCTATACTTAGTGATCTTGGATAAACCCAGTGGAGGCAAGGTAATAGGCCTATCAAGGACCTTGTATAGCGAGACAAGTAAACAGTGCCTGAATCAGCGTATGTAGGTCCATGCCATCAGATTAGTTCATATTATGTTTCAAGATCTTAGTGTGCCGGGGATGGGGAGGAGGTGGGTGGGGAGCGGGTAGGCCCACAGACTAATATACCGGGTAGGCCTACATTTCCTCTCAGCGAATTTTTATTTTGCAGGAAGTTTTATAACTTGCAGAAGTGATCTGAACCTTTGCACCAGTCAGTCTTCACAGTTCAAGATTGTACTTTTTAAGATCACAGAGGCAACACAGGGGAAAAAAAAGAAAGAGAGAGAGGAAAAAAAGGCTCTGCACTTACGAGTCTTTGAGACACTCCTGGTTATTACTCTTTTAGTGAACATTCGACATCATCATCATTAAATTGATGAAAATGTTAGAATCAGGAACAAATTCAAACAAGGCCAGGAACACATGAAAATGTGCAAAGAGGAAACCAATAGTTTTGATCACAAATAACAACTGAAACAGGAAATCCATTCGTCGTTAAGTCATCATCACTTTATCACGCCACCCAGTTGTTTTCAAAAGCAGCCACTCCCTCTTTCGGCCACCTTTTCCATTTTACATAATTATATTGCCCCTTTATCATACCCCTTAAAACTATCTTATTTGCTTGATCTAAACGTCACCTCAGTAAATAAGCAGAAAACTGGGCCTAAAAAACCTCTCGTTTTGCTATTTTGTCAGGAGGACAGGGAAGTGGTCCGAGCTGGTGATGGAAGTTTCGACTCGAACAGCTCTTCCGTGAAAACAGGCATTTCCTGTAATGCGAATCGAGCAAAGAGTGAGTGATTGGTGCACAACTGATCCATTGGTCGAATTGTTATTTTTGGGTTTGGGATTTCCTCTTTTCGAACCATTGAAAGTCGCGGAACAAAGTGAAGGGACTGTGTAGTGGCGCCCTGCACAAGCATTCAAGCTGGGACGGGTAATGTGTATGTCGCGATGTGGGTTAGATGGGGATAATTCGACTGACACTCTTTCGAGGTCCGCTCCCACAATCGACGAACACACAAAAAAAATACTTGCACTCTAAAAACTAAATAAATCAATTGCTTTGATTTTTAGCAGAACTGTAGGGCAGTTTAATTACAGGAATTAATGTAACAAATATAATTATAAATATAAATATCAATTCAAAGGCAACTGAATCTACTAATAAAACTACAGCTTTCTATAAAGACTAACGTATTCACTCTAACTACTTGCAGGTCATATGAGTTATATGCCAGATAGAATCCGCGCACGTGGCGACGGATATAACAGTTTAAATTCTATTAATTCAATGAGACATGTTATGATATCGACATTTCCTCTAGACACGCCATGGAGAATGCTTGTACAACCATGCGTTGTCTGGCGGTAGCTCTGAAACTGTCTTCAAAAGTAAGTAGAACGGTTCACTTTCATCATTACAAATTAGTATGGACTCTCACCATGCGGCCCTCACTGGGAGTGAGAGCGCTGGATGTAAACGCTGTGGGTTTATATCAAACCAAGTAGCTTAGGCTCTGGAGCTTTAACTCATGGCGCTCCTCACAATATGGACTGCTCAACTGCGTCTCTTATGTCTCTCATCTGGCTGAGGACTATCGCCGTCCACCTCGTAAATGGATTGTCTACATGTGGCCTCTATCTAAGCTCTGCACGGGTTTAAATACTAAAGCTATGTCTCGACCTTCCGTCCAGATTCATACATTTGATTGGTGCAACCACCTCTAGCTCAGCTGCCGAACCGAGTTATTTTAAGTAACAGCCCTGCGCAACGACCTTGGGTCGACATCAAAGGTCGAATCACTCAAGACAATAAAATGTAATTTTATAGTAATAAATTCTTAACATGTTCAAAACCCCGAGCTTTTACTCTGGATCACGGATTTTCTGTACGTCAACAGACGTCTCAATAACGTTTAATTCCTACTCACCCCTTCCCTCTCTACTAAACCTAGTTCAAAACACGAGATATAAAAAGTGCTCAGTCATGCACACCTACGCTGTCCGTCTATCCTTCCCCACACCTTCTGTCTATCTATTAGGAAAAAAACTGTTCAAAACAAATTGTTTACGAGACCAAGTTATGCTGGCTCGCACAATAATTACGTTTGTAAAAATTACTCACTGCTCTCTCACAAAAATTTACTCAGTGGAAACATTTATGAATCAAATCTGTTCTTGACAGTGTACTGAGACAAAAAAAAAGGAACAGTGGTTACCGAGTACCGGATTTGTAGAACGGATGTATTCAGACTGGTACTTGGCCTACACTTAGGACTAATAGTAATACCAAAGATAGCCAGCCTACTAGAGTTATCTTTGCTAGTAGGCCTACAAAGGCAGCACACTCAGTCGCAGTATGCGTTGCATGTGACCCCCCCCCTCCCCGAGAGATCCGAGGCTTGTTGTCGGCACTACAATAGTTTAGTAGATGTACCGGTATTCAGTTACAAGTGAAAAAAAAAATACACTCCCAACCTGCCCCCCCCCCCCCACAACCCCAACCCCCCAAAAAGATGGACAAATTCAGTTTGATTAATTGGGCTATTAATTTATTTCTCCTGTTAAATAAAGCACTAAAACGAGTTGTGTTCCCTAAAGACTGCTAATTTTGATTCGCTGATAACGGAAATGCAATTTTCTTTAGATCTCATGGTTGTTTGATTATTTATTGCAAAAATTATTTACCCTGCGCAGGGAAAACCTCAAAGAAAGCCGCCACGAATAGCAGTGTCGCCAACACCGGATGTGTTTGGTGCAAAGAGCTCTATAATATGGTTTCTTGTTGTACCGGTATACATGTGTGAAGGCATCTGCATGACACACATACCTATTCATGCAGCATTCGCTCTTGTATTAATTTTCAAACACCAGTGTCCACGGGTCCCGCGGTCTGGCAAGGTGTGTAGGCTACCCAGGAACCCTGATTACCAAAAGGTGTGGTTCTTCCCCAGTTCTATTTAACGTTTGTGACCTGTGGTCGCACAATAAGAGAGTGACTAAGCCCAGGTAAGAAATTCGGGGATGTTCCATTTACAAAACATATAATCTGCGTTATTACTGTTATTATTATTATTATTTTATGTCTTGCATTTCATGAGAATTATCTTATGGATTGCAATTGTCAGTCAACAAAAGATATAGATTTATATGCACTGAACCGGGAAGACATTTTTTGTATTCCGGGAACCGGCTGTATTAAGTGATTTGGTGAGCGAGACTCAAGTGTGTTCATTGAGATGCCCACGGTGAAACTGGAACGGTAAGGACAAAGTGTGTAGTTCGCAACATAACGTAACAGGTAAGCGGAGTAAGATGAAAAAATATATTATAATCCTTAGTCTTTCAGATTGTTAATAATAAATTATGGTCAACAATTCGTTATTTAGCCAATACGCGCGCCATTTAAGTTAGCATGGCGTGTTTTTCCAGATGCGAAAGTATCTGACAGTTTGAATTAAGTTCGCATTTCGAAAGAACGTGTTACTTTTTTTTGTTCATTAAGATGTATGCTGGATCTAGATCTGGTTAACAGGACTTCCTTTTTAAAATGGATACAATACTATCTGATGTGTTGGTTTTTTCCCCCGTTTTTGTTTTTCACATTTAAATAGAAAAAATGTCGCACTGTTTTATTAAGTAGGCCTATGATCACTTGAGGAAGCTGATCGATTAGATTGCGGAGACCGGATAATTTCGGGGTCAAAATCTGATTTGTAAGTTGGTGAATTTCAGTTGTATACAATCCTTTATGAGGGGTGTGTATCACAGTTCAGATTACATTGGAATGAGGGTTAGGGGGAATGTTATTCGGATGCGGGTGTGTACAATGCACCTCAGTTATTTAGATTATGTTTTTCACTATAAAAGTTAGTGCATTTCAATATTGTATTGACCAGCTGTGCAAAATAAAAAAAACGAGATAACACTTGGGTTGTAACCGTGGGCTGTAACTTTTCACGGTGCTTTCTCCCTGTACCAAGGACTACTGTATGAAAGGACGCGCACGGCCGATCTTCTGAATTCGCTAGCGAAGGCCATTGCATTATTGACACCTACAGCCTTATTATGACACCTAAGACTAACCAATTGTAACCAATGTTGTACCCAAAGAGAATCTCATTAAATAAAGCAGTTTTACCACAGTTAATGACGATACCATACAGTAGAACCTCTTGCATAAGACCTCAGCATGTAATAACACATGCAATTTGACCTTGAAATCAACCTTTTCTATTGGATTTTTTTTAACCACCTTAATTATAGCCCATTCCATGAATCAGGACCATTTCTGTAGT
The DNA here is from genome assembly GCA_963931925.1 of Onchidella celtica. NCBI lineage: Eukaryota > Metazoa > Mollusca > Gastropoda > Systellommatophora > Onchidiidae > Onchidella > Onchidella celtica. Next base: position 56,578,441 of record OZ007569.1, on the reverse strand, counting down.
CTTATAGCAATGGTTCCTCTGTATACAGAAACGAAAAATAACTCACCATGTTGCAGCCCAAATTAGTCAGCGAGCCGTGCCTTCTTGATGGAGGTCTGGTACAGAGCTGAATTTCTTTGATGGTCCTTTTCCAAATTATGAATCCCATGCGGAAGAACATATTTTGCCAGGCGTCGCAGCAGATGTTTAGAAAATAATCCAAAACCATAGTAGGTGTTCATGGTGAGAAGAATGTTGACAAGTCTTTGACGGATTTCTTCACAAAGCACAAACCAGTCCTTACGAACTCATATTTACACACATGTGGGACAGTCAAACAACCCCTTGAAACTTCTTGGATGAAGTCTTTTACTTCGCTTGACAATAAACACTTCAGCAAGTGAACTGAATCGTACAACAAATACCAAGCTCGCTGATCATTCAAAGGATGTACAGTCTCAATGTCAGTTCTTCTTGTGAATAATTTGCAGTATTGCTGATTGATTTTATGATTGTCAGTCATGGACCCTAAAACAATCCCACCTGTCTTCTCAACAACAGCAGCAGCTTCCTTGACATCAGTGAATTGGTTCGCAGCTGTTAGGTTGTGAACAGGGGTAACAGATACCATAACACTAGGTCCACCATGCAAACATTTCATCATGACACATAACATAGAGCTTGCCTTGGAGTCTGGGTCATTTCTTGACATGCCATTGAGAACACCCCCTGAAAAGGCGACTCTTTGGCGAATTTTCACTTCATCGACTAACAAAAAACAATGTTTCTGCTGAGCATTCTTTGCTTTCTGAAATGTTTTCTCCAGTACTTGGTCAACATCTGTAGAAGAGATCATAGACTGCAGCTTTCGTCTACTTGGGAGAACAAGAAAGTCACGCAGTTGATGGTAATTACAGTGAGGGAAAGATTCAATTGCAAAGCAGTAATCTGCCACCGAGAATGCCTTGTCACATATGAGTTGAAGCTGTCTTGTAAGAAATTTGAGTTTCTTGCCTTTGGCAGCATCAAGCGACTCTTAGGCTTGAACTTGTTGAAGAGTCGTTGCCACTTTTTTAACAACACCATTCACAGGAAGGTCATAGTTAATCGCTGAGTGCACAGCCTCAAAGAATTGTGTGTAGGATGAGAGACCAGTGTTTGGACTTAAGATTTTACCCAAAGGCACGTTAATCCCATTCTTGAAAGCAGAAAGAGTAAGAGGTGAACACAAAGTAGATTTGTTGTGAACAATTATTGACAAGAAACTCTCTCTGTAACCTTTCACCATGAAAATACACACAAATTTGTCTTCTGGACGAGATATGAGAAGATTTTCATACTTTTTTTTAACAACTCTTCATACAGTAGTCCTTGCCCTGTACATAAAAGGTGGGAACAAACTTGCTTTGCACGGTCAGTTAACAAGGGCATGAAAGGCAGTGGCGTGTTGTATTCTGTCGTGGATGAATTAGGTCATCATAAGAGGCTGTTTCAGGTTTTCTGCCACCTACCTTTAAGCCATGCCTCACGGCTATTGATGTGTATAAGGTCAAATCTCCTTATACTCCATGTGTGCAAAATAAGTGCCCTCAATTAATGTTTACCTGCTCTGAAAAGCCAAGCTGCATTGTATGATGACAATGAGAACTGTGCTGTTGTCTGAAGATCGCAAGAACTACTGCTGTCCACGATTTTCCATTTCGGCCATTCGGCATCCCTCTTCGGCCAGTATTAATTTTCACAATCTTTGCATTCGATATCAGTTTAAGATGAGACTAAAACTGCAACACACGAATTGTATATAAAAATCGGCCGAGAGTGGATGATCTGGTCCCAGTAGGCTTAATAATATAACGTGAAAAGATTTGACGAGAGATGATCGAGGGGTAAAAATCCGGTGCGCACAATACCGGCTAGGTGCCATATAGCTATGCAGCATAGATTAGTACCAGAGTGCCCTCCCCCCCCTCCCCCCTAAGAAAAAACAACAACAACAACAACCAAGACACCTTTCAGCTCCCTTGTATTTACCTAGACTGAAATAGCATGTCACCAAGCATTCGAAGAGATTCCACCTCAAGGTGAATCTAAACTGCTGCCGATTTCATCATGGACAAGAAAATACAAGTACTCGGTCTCGCTCCCGAGTACAACGAAGTGTTTATCCGTCGATACTGACGGATAAAATTTCCCCTAGGATATTTTTTATCCGTCAACATAAATTCTGTATTTGCGAGTCATCTCCCCTGATTTGAACCTTTCTCCGTCTTCCTCCCTTGTCCGTTCATCCCGACGCGATCAACGTTCATATTGGGCAAGTGTTGAAAACGACATTGAAATTGGAGAGACTTGGAATTTTATTGATTTAATGGATACATACAAAGGTTAAGGTCTAATCCGTTGATATGGGTTTCTTGGTTTGGTCATGCTTATGTAACAAGATGGTGTTAGGGTGAAGTGTAGATATGGTGTAGATGAACCATTCATGTGGGTTTCACCAAAGATAGTCGAGTAACAAGATGGTTCACTCGCTTCTTCGTGCCTATTAAAAAAACGTCCACTGCGCAGCTGCAGCGCCACCACCTAACTGCTTGCGCGAACTGAGCCGGCCCGCGTCGTCTGCTAGGCTTGTGCTAGCCTGTGGCCGATGGAGCAAGTGTGGTATGCAACAGTTTCTTATGTTTCCAAGCCCTTGCGTTTTACGTTTGTTGTAAGTAAGGGCCTAGTACAAACTCATCTAAACTTCGAATCGTTGATAGGTCCGACAAAACCATGCAAACATGTTTTTTTTTAGTTCAGCTCTGTTGTCGGTGGCCTACTTGGAAACGACCACAGCAATTTATATAATTTTGTAGGTCTACGTATCGGAGACCGCAGATTAACATGCTGATGTCATTTCGGAAAGTCTTGTCCTTCCATGGTTTAAGAAACACAAATCATGGTTGTATCTTAGGAACACAAATCTTAATTTGAACAGTGTTAGTAGTGTTATGACAATAAATTCACAAAAAAAAATAAAAAAATAAGTGTTTAGGATTTGTAGACCAGTATCATTCCATGACAGTTTGCATTATATATATATATATATATATGACATAGCTCTGCTTGTGGGGGAAACCTCGAGGTCTGTACAATACAATAACATAACCATTGTTGACAATTATCATATATATATGTGAATAAGTTTGTCAGCCGGTGCCTGTAATTGAAGTTATAATGTAACTGGGGTTACTGTTACAAACTTAACAAAATTACTTACCAAATTATTTCTCTCCGTCTCTAAGATGCGAGTCAGCTGCATATCCGTTACATGTCACAAATGCGAGAGTTTCAGCATTTTTCTGTTCCGTTTCTTCCCCTTCCTTTGTCCTTCTGTAAAACTCTGATTGCTGAGCTTCAGACTGTGAGGCAGCCTGATATTCACATAGACATGTATGACCCTTTCAAAAGTCCGTGCAGCATGTCTGTAAAGCTGTGTTGATATCCAACTTTTCAACATGAGCGAAAAGGCGGCTGACAAGTGTTCTTTTAACATTGTCACCATGGCAAACTTGTTCACACATGGCAACATATTTCTCTTCTAGGTGAATACACACATTACTTAACCAATCACTAGGGACAACAAGCCCCTGGGTACAATAGTCTCCATACTGTTTGTTCTGCAAAAACAGATGGTGTCTGGCCGAGTTAAGGCTGCCTTTTAATTTTGACACACACATGCCACAGATCTTGTTCGATACTTTACTTGCTATGTATCCAGCTATGTAGGTCATGATGTTTGCCTCTTGGAGTTTTAAAGCTGGTGTAAGAGAATGTGCAGTGTTAACTTCACATTCAGTGAGGAGTCTCTCAGGTGGTAGGGGTGCTGGATCTATGCGTGCCTGGGATGTCAAAAACATGTTGTCCACCATGACTTGCTGCAGTGCTGCCCTGAACTCTGTAGTACTTGGGTTATCCCGATGTCCACCTTTTCCACGAATGACAGAAAACATATTTTCTAAGCAGTCTTGATTTAGTCTGCTTGTGAGTAGATAATCCAGACCATGGTTGGAAGAAAGATCATCAAACAGCCTCAGTAAACTGGTAATAGACAACATCCACCCCTCCAAGCAAGGAAGATTTTTAGTTGATTTTGATTGGGATTTGACTGTGCGCAACCACTCCAAGCTTTTCAACAAGAATTCTCGATGATTAGAGGTCCTGGACATAGCGTGCTGGTATGGCCTCTGAGATCTAAGAGTGTAACTGTTAAAACAGTTGAAGAGGGAGTCCATCTGCTTTGCAAAATCCGCTGTAGCTTGGGCCTTTTGAGGGAGGGCTCCAAAGGCTATCATAGTTGTAATGCCAACATAAACAGAATGGCTCAAAACCTGAGTGGCCAATTTCACACGCATGGCGGAAAATGGTGGCAGCTCAACATGTCGAGCTGTTAGTTTTGGTGCAAGACGCACAGGAAGCTTGCAGTCTGCCGCATAAAAATCACAGATGTCGGTCCAGCTGACTGTATTATCACCGCATCTGAAGCCATACTTCTTCATGTTGTTGCGGACATTTTTCAGGAGATGCGGAGGATCATGGAGCACATACATCTCCTCTCCGTCAAACTGGAAGAATGGCCTGTCCAGAGTCACTACCATAGCCTTTAAAGCCGCACGATTGTTGGCTCCCTGGTCCGAAATGAAAGCCTTCACTATCAAACCAGTATTTTTCAGTTGTTGAAGTGCTTCTTGTATAAGCTCCACAAGCACTTTCCCTTTCACTGGCCCACTTGAAAAGAAATAAGCAAATGGCTGCTTCCATTTTGAAACAAGGCCACGAGCCATGAAAACTCCTGCATGGTTTGCCACACATTTTCCACGCTTAAATGGCCCCAAATCCTCAAACCTGTCCACCCTGTCTTTCTTGGCACTGTACGTCATGTATTCCTTGATGGACATTTCATCGAACAAAAGTGAACACAATCGGTCTTGGGGCTGCATAGTGGTTACTTTAATTTTGAAAGCTTCCATGATCTTCCCATTGAAGCCAGTGTCAGTATCAAGTCCCTGCAAGGTGCGCTTCAGTGTGACGATGGATGGCAAATAAAATAGTTTTCGTGGGAGTCTGTATGTCTTTGGAGAAGAATGGAACAACGTCAAAGCCAGGCTTTTTGAGTTGTTGCTCCAACGACGACCACTCTTTGACTTGGATGCCATCACAACCTGTGACATCACAAACTCCAATGACGTACCTGTCAGATGCTCTGATAAAGCGGCTCGAATGTCATCGAAATTTCTTTGTTTAATCAATTTGCCCTGTAATTTTTCAATTTTTCAATTTTTCCCTTCCTCCTTGCCAACTGTTTAGTCAAGGCTGACACTCTGTTCTTGAGTGCTTTCTTCTTTGGTGATATGGCTTTCACACCAGAGGATGTTGATGGTATGGGCAACATGGATTCATTCAGTGGTGGTACTGACAGAGGCTGCAGCTCTGTGATGATTTCCTTTTTGTCACTGTGTTGGACGGAAACACACCTTTCCTTGGGAGGTGGTCTTTGAGGTGTCACCAGTTTAGGGGGATTTGGTATGTTGAAGACAGTTGGCACTGCTGTCTTATACAAACGACTACGGGTAGTTGGATTGACAAACTGGTTTGGCTCAAAATGCTCCGAGCAAAGCACAACAGAATTGTAGAGCTGCTGTGCAGTCTTCTTCAGAAGGTCTTCCCGGCGAGTGTTGATGACCCATTGTCTTGATCTAGGGACATAATATTAAAATATGAGACAAAATATAGTGGAGGGTGACAATGATAAAAAAAACAATGAGAAGTAGTGAGGTGGAGAAGGATATAATAATGATGACTAAGGGAGCGTTCACATATGAGGAAGAAGAGGAATATGAATCCTCATTGCTCAGGTGGACGTACCGATGATAAAGAGGAGGACTATCTTTGGTTTCACTCTTGTTACTGCGGCTGGTTAGGCCGCAACATTCACTCGGTTCGTGCCAGGGCGGTAAAACTGCTCACACTGTCAAAGAAGAATATAAGTCTATTGTAGGGCACAAAAGACGTTTATTCAATAACACACACACCTGCTCTCGACTGGGGGAAGAGACGCAGTCGTGTAACAGTATACCAATTAACAACAAGACAGATATCATGTAATGTCACATGGCATAGTGAACACGACTATCATAATAATAATACATGTATAAAACGTAATAAATCAAGAGTGAAGATAATAAACACAACATGAGATGTGCGATATCAGAGAGAGAGAGAGAGAGAGAGAGAGAGAGAGAGAGAGAGAGAGAGAGAGAGAGAGAGAGAGAGAGAGAGAGAGAGAGAGAGAGAGAGAGAGAGAGAGAGAGAGAGAGAGAGAGAGAGAGAGAGAGAGAGAGAGAGAGAGAGAGAGAGAGAGAGAGAGAGAACAATATTATCCAAAGACTTCTAAACATTCAGTAGGCACCAATAGCGTGGTCGTCGATCTAACATAACATTAGTGAGCAAACAGTCTGCTCGGTTAGGCTAACAGTATACGGTATTTCAGTACATGAATCTAAAACAATATAAACAGCATAACCACCGGACTCTTATATTATGATAGTGTCTGGTATCATAACTTCCAGAGTCTAATACACTTATGAGGAAAATATATCTATTGTTTACAGAGTTACACTTATCGTAAATATCTGATAGCATCTGATATCATCATCTTAAAATCAGCAAGAACAGTATTATAAGTATTAAAGAGCACGTACCTGTCAAAGAAGAATATAAGTCTATTGTAGGGCACAAAAGACGTTTATTCAATAACACACACACCTGCTCTCGACTGGGGGAAGAGACGCGCTGCTTGGGGCGTGACAGGCCAGGAATTTTATACGATTCTTTCCCATCCTCCCACGGTCTTGGGGGCGGGTAAGTTAAGCACTGTGATTGGAACACGCTCCTGCGCTCCTTTAAGACAAAATACTGAATGCCAAAATACCACATACCACACTTATTTAGTAAGACTTTCCTCACAGTTAGTCAAGTTCTTCAGTAGCGTAGTGGTCAGCATCTCTGCCTGTCAATCAGGAGGTCGTGGTTCGATTCTCAGCACGACAGTTTTTTTTTTGTTTTTTTTTCACAAGTCTTTTTATTAGGCATCATTTTTTTTTTTTAACCCAAGAACAATAACGGAGGAAATCCAGTTTTTTTTTTTTTTTTGTATCTCCACCTGTCAATCGGGGGTGGGACAGTGGTTCGATTCTTAGCAGGGTAGTGTTGTTGGTTTTTCTTTCTTCTTTTCTTACAAAAGTCTTTTTATCTGTAGGCCTAATCAATCTGTTTGGTAATTTTTTAAAAATCCAGTTTGCTTGTATGCTTGTTGTTGTTTTTTGTCATTAGTCAATCCGAGCTTTATCCGCCGATACTGTTGGCGGCCCAAGATCTGCCGATAGTGTTGCCGGATAAACCCAAGTATCCGCCGATAATATTGACGGATAAAGCTGGGCAGCATCCGTCGATAATGTTGACGGATAAGGGCAGCCCGAGTACAAATGTCAGAACACTGATGAGGGCAAGTTGGCCTACTCATCTCACTCTTTAGCCTACACTCCCTTAAGGTTGAGGAAGTTGCTGATTCATCTGCATTTGAACAGCTAGCCGAGGCCCCAGATGACGATCAGGCCGTCTAGTTTAGGGGAAGGGCTGTGGTGTAAAGAAATTGGTATTTGGATGAACTTAATTTATACACGCCGAAAGAGCATTGGTTGAAATGGCATGCTGAGTTTTACTGGCGTTAGTGGAATGTGCCATGTCAGAGGAAATAACAATAATTGTGGTGTTATTGTTAAATGGTGACAATAAGTATTATAATGTGGTATCAAGATGTACAAGCTACTGTTCAACGTGGGCGAGTCTTCCTAATGGTGTCATTTTTGTTTTTTGTCGGTCCCGTCGTTTCATTGCCAAAGTTGTCTTAAGTCATTATTTCGCAGTGATATCAGCTGAGGTGTTTTATTTGGAAGCTGAACTGATCGGCTGATTGAGATTTTTAGTGATTACGTTTGGACTGATAGATCCTGTAACTTTCTTTTGTTCACTGGTAGGCATACATCACGCTAAATATGATTTGGAAAGAACAAAAATCACTCTTTTCAGTATGAATCTGAGTTCGGCACTGGTCAGACGGAAATAAATAGATAATGAGAAAAATTGAATGCGGGTCTTTGGAAAAAAAAGGTAAAACAGTCGTATTGCAGTAAAGGTAAGTGCTGTCAAAAAATCCATGGTGTTATAGTCAAAATTATTACATACTGAATTTATTATTTTGGCCCTTTGAGATTTCAACTTCATGAACTGCAAAATTAATAATAGGTACCAATAACTGCCGCCCTTGTAATAAAAAGTTGAGATTAGTGTTCCTTGAACTAAAGTAGGCCCTTGAAATCAAATTCTTTGATCAGGAGACGAAGGTGGACAGGAGGTGGATGGTAAATACATATTCGGTGGTCAGTTTAAGTTTTGACAGTGCCAGATCTATCGTCTCAGCCCTAGATTCCCGGTCACTACTGAATTAAGGCCCAGTAATCATGAACAATTTGTAGACGTCCATACAAGGGCGTTGCTGCTCTGAGCTGATCAGCCAAAACGGCCGACAGCCTCTTATCCGAAGAGGACAAATCAAACAGGGTCTTCGAACTGCTGGGCCATGACACAATTGTGCACCAGTTGTGATGGAGGAGTCTGGTGACTACAGATCAGTGAAGTGCTGTACACACGACATTACTACAGAGAAAATTCCAAGTTTTTGGTCGTAAACTGTAGAACAGTATTTCCATTTCAAATTTACGCCCCACCTGTTTGGCCCACCAGGCTAAAGTAATCATTGTCTATTTTTGAAGTTAGTGCAAGTTTTTGTGTAGGCCTACTGATGTTTGTTTCTTCAATTTGGATATGGCAACTTAATGTAACTACGCAGAACAGCTAATGCTAAAGAAACCGTTTCCTCTTCAACGTTGCCGATAACATCCTTAGCAGGTACCAGACATTAATAGTGTGTGTGTGTGTGTGTGTGTTTGTGCGCGCGCGCGCGAGCATGTGTGTTCGTGTGTAGATGTTTTAATCGGAGTTCAAGTTTTGGTAACCAAATAATGCTAACGGATCACTTCCTCTTCAGCGTTGTCAGTTATTATTATCTTTAGCAGTCATCAGACACTGTTTGTGTGTATGAGAGAGACAGAGACAGAGACACAGAGAGAGACAGAGAGCATTTTTAAAACGAGCTCAATTTTTGCTGCATCTTTGGCTTGTTTCCTGGTATAGCTCGAAATTTACACTAATAATAATTTTTTTAACAGGGCTTCTTATTATCGGCAGTCTCGTCTTTACTATTAGTCCAATGGTGCACTACAACTGCACTCTTGGGTGTTGGAGACCTAGAGAGCTTAAAAACACATGAGCTTTTACCTGGGAGAAAGCGTAGGTGTCCTGTAGAGGACAGTCATTATTATACATTACCAATTTGTCTATTTGTATTTTATTGTAGCAAAAATGGCTCTACTGAACGAGGACAAAGTGATAAAGCTGAGATTTTTAGTTTACAGCAGCCTGTTCTTCTTCAGCTTTTTCATCTTTGTAGGAGTGGCAGTGATGGAGGTGAGTAGACAAATTCAGATATGGCAGGTGAGATGTTTGCTGCATTTATTCCATCTCTATTTTCACATAATTAGCAAAAGTGCCATAGGGGCCGAAAATGATGGAGACAAGAGGATGGAGAGGAGGGGGCACAGATTGTGAATTGAAATGGAGGGCGATGTAGGTGAAAATGTTTTCCTAACTTCAGTTTCCAGTCTTATACAATGTCCTGATCATACACTGAGATCTTTCTATTTTTAAAACCATAGTGTTATGCCTTTTAAGCAGCCAGTTGTGCCAGAACGAGAAAATGCCGCAAAGACCATGATATTTAAATTCTTGACCATTTAGTTTTACTCGTAGTGACAGTCGGTCAACCCAGCCTGCCTTACTACTCCTTCCGTGGATGCTCATATAAATCCTGTATTACACTGTGAAGCAGTCATGGACATTATCTACACTTGTCTTTCTATCTGAACTCTGTCATCTCCGGTATGCGATCCTCTCCATAATTTTCCCCTTTTGGCCGAAAAGAAAGGACATTTCAAACACATTAAGTCTGGGATCTTTGGTACCAAGATCTGGGAGATCTTTGGGCCATTGACTGGATTATCAACCTCTTTGGACACCACGATCCGGCTACGGCTCCTGTGCATTTGCAAAAAGAATGGCTCGATATCCAGCTTTGCATCGAGGATGAGGCCATTTTCAAACAAGAGAGCTATACATATAAGATTTTCTGGATAAAAGACCAGGATATCTTGTGTTTCCCTCGGAAAGAGATGAAGCTCCGACCAGGGGCGAGGCTTCCTCATAATCAAATAATCAGTGATTACCCTTCGAATACTAATTCTGGAATTACTACGCTTATCAGATCGAACCCAACTCCAAGTCCATTTAGTCAGTTCAGCATTCAATTCTACCTCGCTGTTTGAGTTATTTATAGTCCAACACCCCTCACCGAAAAGCATCTTTATAGGGACCTACACATTATGAACTGGTCCATAATCAATGATTTACAAAGACGAAGAAGACTTGACTGCACCCAGAAGTGAGCTTGCGCATAGCCCGTATCTGTCGAAGCGGCGCCGCAGGCAGCAGAACAGTGGGGGAAAAAATAGGTTCAAAATCAAAGTTTGACCTGATTTTACCTATGCGGGCTTTTCACTATGCGGTCGTTTTCATCCTACTCGAAAGGTAAAGAGTAGAGTGAAAGACTTTGTATGGGTTTTTTTCTTTGTTTGAGGTAATCTAAGAATAATTTACTCTATGCACAGCAAGAGCTATCAAAGCATAAAAATAAAGTCTAGATCTAGATATAACTGTGATCAAAATCAGTCGAACGTGTCAAGAACATCAATTCGCTGGATAGGTCGATCGAACCTATACCGCAACGGCAGATAGCCACTTCTACGATATCGCTGCACATTGTTGTGTCACAGAGATGTATGGGTCCTTTTCGAGAAACTTTATGAGATGGTAAAATAACAAAATCTCTGGCTATGAATATGACAATGAAAACTTGCCGTTATATTTTTAAAAATGGATAAAAAATGTGCGTCTATAAGTCTGTTAGTATGAATGAATGGTATTTTCAGATTAGTTTAGCTTGTAAATTGCTGCATTCCTGTCTTGTTGACAAGCATGGTCAGCTCTTTAGATTGTAGAATTAAGAAGTGGATGAAGTTGGATCTTAAATAATCCTAACTTGAAACAAGTCTACGATGTGCTCACTTCTTCAGCCGGTTGTCATCTGACCTTCTCACTTCCGTTGTAGTCCTCCTCAGGCAACTTCCGGTGGCCAGATTTCGGCCGATGCGAGCCGAATTATTTTGGCTCTACATCTACCCCCCCATCCAATGTAGCACACGGTGAACGCTTATCCTCAGCGCTACACCGCGTGCGAAATGATGGCCGACGGGTGATACGACCCGACCGAGTGGTAGATGTAAGTGGTTCCACGTTGTTTCCAATAAAGGCTGGCTTGAGGCGGTCTATGGAAATCTTGTTGTGGCGACCTTGAATGTCTAGTAGAAAATATTTCTCATTTTTTTCCAAGATTTTGTACGGACCCTCATATGGCCGTTGAAGAGGACTGCGGTGAGCGTCCTGTCGGACATAGACAAAACCTGTGGAGGACAGGTTGCTTGGAATATAGCTGTTTTGGTGGCCGTGATAAGAGGTTTGACTTGGCCGTACCTTATGCATGGTGTCTTGTAGACGTCTCTAGAAGATGGAATCTGGGACAAAATCTGTTGAGTCCTTTGTCTGAAAAAATTCTCCTGGAAGACGAAGTGTTGTTCCATACACCAACTCAGCTGGAGAGCATCCGGGGTCCACACGCCAAGATGATCGAATGCCCAGAAGAACAATGGGAAGTTGATTGTACCAATCAGATCCAACAACCCGAGCCTTAAGAGACGCCTTCAACTGACGATGCACACGTTCAATCATGCCATTAGCTTGAGGGTGATAGGCAGTTGTGTTATGACTGGCAATCCCTAAAAGCTTGTTAAACTCTTGCCACAAGCGTGAGGTGAATTGAGTACCACGGTCCGTTGTGATGTCTTCCGGAATACCATACTTCGAGACCCAGTGATGGAGGAGAGCCGATGCACATGTTGAGGCTTGAGTGTCTGGTAAAGGAATGGCATCTGGCCATTTAGTGAACCTGTCAATGATTGTCAAGAGGTATGACATACCATGGCTGACTGGCAAGGGGCCAACAATGTCAATGTGGAGACTCCTGAATCGTGCAGCAGGTAACGGGCGTGAAGTGAGGGGCGCCTGTGTGTGCCTATGGATCTTGGAAGCCTGACAGGCGTGACACTCTTTGCACCACTGTCGTATCTGACGCTTCATGTCATGCCATACAAAGCGTTGTGCGATAGACTTCTGAGTTGGCTTCGGTCCTGGGTGAGATAAGCTATGGACACTATCAAATGCTGCCCGAGTCCAGGTCGAAGGGAGAATAGGTCTCGGATTGCCAGTCGATACATCACACAACACTCGGGCATCATCGAATGTGAAATAACGCAAGCTCCAAACCGGTGCAGACTGTATCATAATCTGCCATCTCCCCGGAATCCACCTGTGCTTGAGATAAATCGAGGAATGTGCCCCTAGGTAAGCCATCTCTGATTGACTGATCACCATCCGTGAAGATAGCATTGATGCGAGAAAGTGCATCCGCAACAACGTTGAATTTGCCTTTGATGTGACGAATGTCTGACGTGAACTCCGCAATGTAAGACAAATGGCGTGTCTGACGTGGAGATCGGTCTGTCGAAGAATGTAACGCCAGAGTAAGGGGTTTGTGGTCAGTGTAGCATGTGAACGGCCGACCTTCCAAAATATGACGAAAGTGTTTGATAGCACTATATGCTGCCAAAAGTTCCCGATCAAATGCACTGTATTTTGTTTCAGCAGAAGAAAGTTTGCGCGAGAAAAACGCCACAGGCACCCAAAACCGTCCATGAAGCTGTTCCAACTGGGCACCGATTCCCACGTCTGAAGCGTCCACAGTAATGCTGGTAGGAGCGTCTGCACGAGGATGATGAAGTAAGACCGCTCCGCTAAGGGCCTCCTTGGCTGCCTGAAATGCCCTCTCGCAGAGCAGATCCCACTCAATTTTTTGACCTTTCCCGCTGGCTTGCTCATGAAGGGGAGCTAAAACCTGAGCGATATTGGGCATAAACCTGTGATAGTAGTTGATCATACCGAGAAACCGTTGCAGGCCAGTCCGATCTGTTGGTGGAGAGGATTGACGAAGTGCTTCGACTATTTCAGGAAGTGGTGCAATACCAGTGGCTGTGATCCGATGTCCAAGAAAGTCAATCTCGGTTACCCCAAACTTGCACTTAGCCTTGTTGATGACCAAACCATTGGCTGACAGAGTCTGGAACAATTCTTGAAGATGTAGAATGTGCTCATCAAATGAACGACTGGCCACCAAAATATCGTCAATGTAGACAAAGGAACATGGTATATCTCGTAAGACGCCGTCCATGAGGCGTTGAAAACTTTGAGCTGCATTCTTTAATCCAAAGGGCATGCGGAGAAATTCCCATAAACCAAGAGGAGTGATTACTGCTGTCTTGGCAATTGAACTGTTAGCCATGGGAATTTGGTGATAACCTCTGACGAGATCGATCTTAGAGAAGATGGTGCAGCCCGAAAGTTTACTGTTCAGATCGTGGATATGTGGAAGTGGATAACGATCGTCCTCTGTCTGAGTGTTGAGGGGCCGGAAATCTCCACACGGGCGCCATGAACCATCCGACTTGGGGACCATGTGCAGGGGGGTCGACCACGGTGACTTTGAACGGCGTAAAATTCCCATCTCCTCCATTTTGAAAAACTCTTCCTTGGCAGCGGCCAGTTTCTGGGGGTCCAAACGACGAGCACGAGCATGAGCTGGAGGGCCATGCGTAACAATATGATGTTCGACGCCGTGTTTGTTGACTGAAGAGTTGAAAAGGGGAACCAAAATCTCAGGGAACTTTTCGAGCAAATCGGAAAAGCTGTTGGGTGGCGAGCACGATAAACCTGAGATGGAGATGGGGCAGCTGAAGTGCTTGAGGAGTACCGAAGCGTTGTCGGCTGAGATAAGACGTTTCCTGCTTAAATCGATCATCAAACCATGCGTGGTGAAGAAGTCGGCACCTAAAATAGGTCGTGTCACGTCGGCCAAGTAGAACAAGTGCTGGTATTCCTGCTTGTGCCCAAGTTGGACGGTTAGAGAACGTTTCCCCCGCGGAATGATAGCTGCAGATCCAACCATTGCTGGCAGGCACAGATCTATCTTTGTTGGGTGCATGCCGTGAGTGTGAGTTGGCTGCGAACCGTGACCGAGACTGAACGGCATCAACGGATGGAACGGTGGAATCCTGTTGCATGTCAACCTCTGAGCTAACGTTGTTAACAGCCATTGCACCTTGCTGTGTGATGGAAGCTGACCTTGCCTCCCAAATGCTATCTGCTGCCTCAGCCAAAAGCTCTAGATCCGAGATGTTTTGTGCAGCCAAAATTGTTCTGACGTCGGGGGGCAGATTTGCTAAAAACAGGGCCATTTTAAGAGTTTGCGGATCGTTGTTGAGTGCGTTGGTTTTGCGAAGAAGTGCAGTTGGACGTCTGTCACCTAGTCCATTGAGATTTAACAATTCCAAATCCTTTTGGGACTGTGTCTTGCCGAAAGTCTTGATCAGCACCCGTTTCAGCGTTGCAAACTTGTCAGTGGATGGAGGATTGAGCAGGGTTGCTTGAATTTCTTCGGCTGTATCGACGTTGAGTGAACTGACGACATAATCGTATTTGGTTTGATCACTCGTTATGCCCTTTGTCCCGAACTGGGCCTCTACTCGTGCGAACCAGACCTCCGGTGACTTTGTCCAGAATTCTGGCAGTTTAATCGAGACAGCGTTGACTGTATCGAAGGAAGAATCAGAATTCATGATGAGCGGTTCAAAACGGGGTCACCAATGTAGAATTAAGAAGTGGATAAAGTTGGATCTTAAATAATCCTAACTTGAAACTAGTCTACGATGTACTCACTTCTTCAGCCGGTTGTCATCTGACCTTTTCACTTCCGTTGTAGTCCTCCTCAGGCAACTTCCGGTGGCCAGATTTCGGCCGATGCGAGCCGAATTATTTTGGCTCTAATAATAGGCTCTTTTCGTCTTGGCAGACGATCTAAGCAGCTATATGTGTCCTACTTCTGCAGCTACGCTCGTGACTGATTCTGCCTATATTCGACAGGCACGCTCTGTCGCAGAATCTGCATATGAGGGAGGTGCCATAGGGCAATGAGTTATCTTTTCTTGCCTGGCGTTTTGCCTCAAGGGCTGCAACAATGTTTTTTTCATGGTGTTTTATGCCAGAGTCCACTGATGTTTTCCATGCTGATCTGTCTTCTGCTGTCGTCTCCCACGTTCTCAAATCGATGTTACACTTTATCATACTGCTCTTGCATGTATCTTTGTACCTCAGTTTTGGTCTTCCTCTGGGTCTGCTACCTGTAGCCATTACACCATATGTGAATGTGATGTAGCGAGACGTCCTAATTTAAGGATCTTACTAGCTTAAATTCTGATTACCCTCTGCAGAGGGCCACGCTTCGCCCCTGACTGCGACTAGTGGCCTATGTAATTTCTTATCTTATGGAAACGGGTTGAGACTACTCCCAAAACAAAAGAAACAGGTTTCAGATAGTGAGATGGGTGGTCTGTGTTTACAGTTTTATAAACATTGAGCATGTTATTACGAATGTGGCTATTGTTACTGATTTGTTCAACAGAATAATGTAGGCCTACGTGGGTTTTATGAATAGAAAAGGCCGATAATTGTTCAAACCTGTGATGGAGGAAGGATGCTTTCTAATTTTATTTATGATACTAGATGAAGTTCCCGGCATTATCCGGGATAACCTGTGAACCCACCATTCTATCTCTCTTTCTTTTTGGTCTATAAAACTTCCCATATTCTACAATCTTACCAGAGAGTATAGATTTAAATCTATTGATATCGTTCAGGGTGCAATGGGCTTAGGACAGGGAGCCAAACCAAAGATCATTGTATTTTACATTTTTACAACTTTTTATTAAAGAATACCTCAAACTTGAATCAACACAATCGGTCGATACAAAAGCGATTGGACTCAATTAGTTGACGCTTAAGAAAATTAATTTTATAATTTTTGAAACTGTCATTTAGGCTATAGCATCGAGCAAAAAAAAAGGGTCAAAATTGCACCACAATGAATTACTCCCGCCAGTATTTTTTTTATAATAAGATGTGAATAATCAGCACTTCCTGTGTCACCAGCTTTGAAAAATCTATCATCATAGCATGTATGCAGAGTTGGAGAAAGAATTTAAGAGGGGTGGGGGGGGGGGGGGCGATTCCCTTAAGAAGGTTGAGAACCACTGCCTTAGTGCTTTTCCCAGCCCATGTCACATGTGGCCTTACTCGCCAGTTTATGAAAATGAAAGGGCAACTTTTTATTTCACGGTGACTTTGTCCTGTAATTTCAATCTGTGCCTACCGATTTTGACTAACATTGTTTATGCATTTAAACTTTTCCCTAGGAAAACGAGTAGTAGTTTGTTGTGCTCGAACTAATGTATTTATACAGCGCAAGGACAACAAGTTCATTTGTTGCAAAACGTATGGGATCGTCGAGAAGAAATTCGCGTAGACATTAAATAAAGTTTTACAAACTTAAGTTAACAGTTTTCAAAAAGATTGGGTAGAAAACAGTAATCAGCACGGTTTGAATAATATATCGGTTCACAATGTGCATTTTGATGTTCATAATCAATATTTTTGTGTCACCTGGTTTTAGGACAAAGTCGATCACTGTCCACTGTATGCTGATAGGAAGGACGGATGGGGACCTGAATCAAACTGCCATTATCCAATGGCCATAGCCATCATATTTCAGTTACTGTACACCTTTGTAAGAGTGGTCATCTTATTGCTGCTCATATTGGGGAAATTAACCAAAGAGTAAGTAAACCTTCTGGTCCCTTGAAATAAGGCAGATGTTGTAAACGTTAGAAGGCTTTCTCTGCAATGCCCTGGTCACTTTACAGAATGTCGGTAGATACAGCGCAGTGGTTCCTGGGCAAAGTATTATTAATTATATTCATCAATTATATAATTATCCCCCCCCCCCCACCCTAACCACCAGTGCTTATAAGTTTTGATTTTTAATTCTCCTTTATTTTACTCGCAACATATATTCTTAGTTTAGCCAATTTTACTAGCTGGTTCATTTCACCCAAAGCTTTTTATCTACAGAATAGTTTTGTATGCCATGAATCCATAACAATAAAGTATTGTGTCCAGGGAAATCTTGAATGTCTTTGAGTATAAACATTTACCAGTGTAACATCATTCGAAGTTTTATCAGAAGCACCTTGCCAGGTTTCTCTTATGTTTTCCATTGCAGCACGTGCTTGTTTTCGAACGTTATGGAACTGGGATACTTGTTAGTTGACATAATTGCCCTCCTGCTTACATTTGTTGGTGCCTGTATACTGTCGGCAGGACACAATTCATCAGAGTAAGGAGTTCATTGATATCAGAACCTGTACACGCACGCATACACTCTTGACTTTCCACTTGTCTTTTTGTTTGTGCTTGTTTCTCTCTGTCGTTCGATCCTAACGTGGATATTACTTTCTCGTGATCAATTTTCATCCCTGAGTCCCTTCCACCATAATCATTTCATATATTTTCATTTTGTTGTGTTGTTTGCGTACACATTAAATGTATCAGTTTTGTGTCACATTTCTTTAGCCTATTATTTTGTTTTTTAGCTTAGGCCCCTAAGCCAAGGACTTGAGTTTTAAAAATTTACAAGAGTGAGTGTTTTGAAATTGTATACTTAGGCAAGATAAAGAAATACAGCAATTTTATACCTGCTGTCTACAAATATGAAAATTTAAGCCCAAAAGCCAGAGGTTTGTTTATTGCCATTTGTTTGCCTTACGGAAATATATATTCCTTTTCACATTTTTCGATTACTCAAGACAAACCTGTAGAAATTATTCGCTCTTCTTGTGGCTCTTCCAGTAATTCAATATATAGACCATTCATTCAACCGCTAATCTTTCAGCAAAATTTAGGCCTGTTTTCATTCCGTAACAGCATGTAATACATCAACTTGTACAGTGGCGTAGCGTGGGTTGCCAGCTCCTGGGGCAAGGCAAGTATTGTGCCCCCCCCCCCGACCCATGGGCCGTTGGCACTCCCTGAGTCCCTTCCACCAGTCCGGTATTGAAACCCTTATTGCCCCCCCCCCCCGCCCCAATCACATGTATTGTATTTTTTTTTAAAAGATGTAATTAAAGTAAAATGCATTAAATCTGCATAATAGTCTCCGCAAAGTACTATGTCATAACTAACAGTCGACATTTGCTAAAACGTAACTCAAAATATAAAAAAATACAAAAACAACAACTTTGGAGGCGTGAATAATTAAAAGCTACCTAGACAATGTTCAGAAATGGTTTAAGATGCCATTCATGGCAAGAACTCAGTTTTGACCCAAGGTCACTTTGTTGCCGTTTTTGTCCTGTATTTCGAACCTTGACCCAGCCACAACTGCCCTGGTTTCTCAGACTGTCTCACATATAATTATATGTATTGCATGGTTGAAACTAAGAAGGAAGAATAAGAAATGGCTACCGCGTCAGGAAAACAATTATCACAGTAAGTAAAAAAAAAAAAAGAAAACTAACCTGTCCACACGCCAGAACAACAAAATTCACCAAACGATCGAACTCCTAGCAGCACACTCACCACTGGCAATCCCATCATGTTGTAACGCTGTGCTGGAACCGGCGTTGCCGGTGAAGATTTTCAAAAATCCCAAGAATCCCGCACAAATAATCCCAAAATTTTACCCCAACTCCAAAAGTACAACTTGACAATTTCGATGAGCATTGAATTTACTTAAGTAATGTCAGTGGTTAGTTCACTGATCACGCTAAAGATTCTCTCATGCAGGCAATCTTAAACTGCCCCATAGCCCATTTGGCTTTATTCACCTTTTAAGCTGCAAATGGTATTGTGAGGGGAAGGGCAAGTTTGTGTGTGTGTGTTTTACGAAGAAATTGCAGCAAATACACAAAAGCCAGAAAAAATCTCAAGATCTTTAAAAACAATGCCAAGATCCCAAGGCAACGCCTAAAGTTCCAAGATCGGCTTCGGCAGCGTCGGTATGTCGAGATTTCAACGAATGATCGTCACTTGCATAAATAACGGAAGGCCACAGCAGGTTTCATAAATACAGCGTGCAACCTAGCTTCAGCACTTATTTGTAGAGGTGAAAGGATATGTCATTCTGGTAAAAAAATTTCCATACACACGTGCCTTTTAAGGATTACTTTAGGAGTGAGGTGGATTTTAAAAAATAACGCAACTATCAGTGCCATACAGACCACCAATACAAGGATGGTACGGAAGGTGAAGCGAGGCTATGTAAGAGCCCATTGCTGAACTCCGTGAAATTAGAATGCAAGTTACGGAAAATTACGGTACCGGTGTAACAGGCCAAAATATACCCCCCGCCCAGAATATACCCGGGGTTAAACTGGCCTAGCCCAGAATATACCCCGGGGTATATTCTGGGCTAGGCCAGTTTATACCCCGGGGTTACTTTGGGCTAGGCCAGACTATACCCCCCCAGCCCAGATTATACCCCCTACGTTTTTTTTAAAAACAAGTCAAGACCACAGTTTATTTCAGCCTGTTCTTCATCACTGTCATCAGATATCATATTAATACAAACATGAACACATTCTTGACACCAACAAGTCATAATGCAATTTAGAGAAACTAATAATAACAGTTTATTTCAGCCTTAGTTTACTTTGGTGTACATACATACATTCTCGACTCCTGTAAATCATGATACATTTTAGAAGGAACAAACATGCATTAAAATGCATTGATAT
Organism: Onchidella celtica; assembly: GCA_963931925.1. Classification (NCBI taxonomy): domain Eukaryota; kingdom Metazoa; phylum Mollusca; class Gastropoda; order Systellommatophora; family Onchidiidae; genus Onchidella; species Onchidella celtica. The sequence goes on along the minus strand of OZ007569.1, from coordinate 56,558,396 downwards.
ACAAAAGAGTTGAGTATCCATTCAAACTGACATGATTAGACTTCAGCATTAATTTCACTCGTGTGTGTTGATGATATTATTATTATTATTATTATTATCATTTTGATAGTTGGTTGGCCATGAGTGAAACATGCATTGTATTTTTTGTTACAATGATGTAGAGAGAAAAGCCCAGAAAAGAACACACAGAAAAAAAAACAAAAAACAATGATAATCCAACTGACAGATAGTGCAATTCCATTATCCAGCAGACATAAAACTAAATAGGCACTAAATGTTTGCGACTGATGAACTCCACCTGTCCAGATCCACTTGAAACGTTACAGAATGCTAACCAGTAATAATGATAACAATAAGAACACGAAATCATGTTATGTACTCTTGAAAATATAGAGAAATACCAATATCAGAATCATCATCATCATCTTGGAAATTGCAAAGATATGAGAGGGAGTGTAAAAATGGCAGCGTATGCCTACAAATCATTCTAGAATTTATAAGCAGCAATATATGTGTATCAACTATATATAAAAAACGTGTTAAATCTTTTCAAATATTCAAGTAAAACTGGACAGAAAGCTTTAGTGAAATAGCCTTGACAGTTGTGTAGGCCGACAGAGTAAGTCCACTGAGACAAAAGTAGTGCATTGTAAAAGGGAATTAGATCTATAGCATGTTGAGGCAAAATTCAATGGATCATGTTACATTAACAGTATTTCTTGTTAGTGAGTATCATTCTTTGATAGGTTATTTGTAGAAAGATATACATTTCATGTACATTACGGCGCGGTTTAAGACACTGTATTAGTTTGCAAGGCTTTTGAAAGATTGAACCTATGTGTTATAGTGAATAAGGGTATGTCACTCGCGAGTGAAATAATAATAATTTTTTTAAAAGACCGTCTTTACCTTCCTAAGCTTAACACGTCCCTTGCCAAGGGATTTAACAACTGTGTATTTGTACACAAAAAATTATTTAAAATGACTTCATTTTTATGGGTCCGTTAATTATTTCATCCATTAGGACTAAGTGTATGTCAGTGCCAAACAAACAGTACCGTGCAAATTTTACTCAATGGCAACCAACTACAAAAACAACTACAACATGCCAACGAACGCGAGTGAAACTAATCCAGTGCCTTAAACCATGAGCTACATAAAATGTATACATTTCTACAAATACGCTATCAAAGAATTTACTAACAAGACATGTTCATGCAACATGATCCATCGAATTTTTGCCATAACATACTGTAATTACTCTCTGCAATGCACTGTTGTCTCAGTGGATTTAATCTGTCATTTTACATGACTATCAAAGCTACTTCGCTAAAGCTTTCAGTCCAGTTCTACTTGAATAGTTGAAAAGATTTAACACATTTTTTTTTTACATGTACTTGGTACATACACACATATTATATATTATTGCTGCTTATAGATTCTAGAATGATGTGTAGGTCATTTTTATATTCCCTCTTATCTTTGTATTATTCCAAGATGATGGTGATTCTGATATTGATTATATTCTCTTTATTTTCAAGAGTAAATAAGATGATTTGGTGTTCTTATTGTTATTATTGTATATTACTGGTTAGCTTTCTGTAACGTTTCAAGTGGATCTGGACAGGTTAAATTCATTATGTGAAACAATTTTAGTATGTATTTATTGTGTGAAGTATTTAATGTCTGCTGGATGATGGAATTGCACCATCTGCCAGTTCAGTTGTTAAAATGTTGTTGTTTTTCTCTCTATGTATTCTTTCCTGGCCTTTCTCTCTGCATCAGTGTAACTTGGTATGTACATCTAATTGTTCCGACATATCAAGCACATTTCTGATTTTCAAAAATTAAAATAAGATTCAGATAACGTTACACTTATGAGTCTTATAATTAGTTCATACCTTGCCACTAAGTATATGTTAGTGGTGCCAAACAAAAAAATTACAATACATGTTTAACTCATGGACAACTAATTATAAAAAAAACCAAAACAATAATAATACCAACGGACACAAGTAAAATTAGTGTTAAAGTTTAATCATATCAGTTTCAATGGATTTTCAATCCTTTTGTATATCAATGCTTTTTAATGCATGTTTATTTCCTTTTAAATGTATCATAATTTACAAGAGTAAAAAATGTATGCTTCAATAGGATATCTGATGACAGTGATAATAGACAATTCAAACTAAAGTTGAAATAAACTTGCGGTCTTGACTTGTTTTTAAAAAAAAGTAGGGAGTATAATCTGGACTGGGGGGTATAGTCTGGCCTAGCCCAAAGTAAACCCCGGGGTATAAACTGGCCTAGCCCAGAATATACCCAGGGGGATATTCTGGGCTAGGCAAGTTTAACCCCGGGTATAGTCTGGCGGGGGTATAATCTGGCCTGCTACACCGGCATCTTCAAACGGGAAATCAGGCTATTAATAGGCATTATGCAATTTACTGATAAGAATTACGTGAGAACAGTATGGCAGTAATTAGCGAGAAAAATACTGTAAAATGTTATGTGGAACGATTATTTGTCTCCTTGTATAGAAAAAACTGTTCGTGTAAAAAAAAACTGTTCGAACATTGGAAGATTTTCTGTGACTTGGGGGCTCGTTATTTTTAAATGCATTATTACATGTACAACTTTATTACTATTGTGTGTGGTTTTTTTACATTTTTTTGCGGCCCTGAGAATTTTGTACCTAGGGCGACTGCCCTTAGCTCCCCCCCCCCCCTCTTGTTATGTCACTGTCTTTGAACAATTCACAGGACCATAATATGATTAATCAATACAATAAACACGGTACAAAATCCCATCTTTTCTAGATTTAGCAAATAGAACAAATGGTCAAAATAGTCACTGACACGAGAGGTGGTCACTGGTTACGATTCCCTGATTTAAAATATCCAATATTGACAAGTACGGATGTCTAGCATAGATGCTGATTTTTATTTTATTCCTTTCTCCATGTCAGTCTCCCTAATCATGAAGCTTGGTACTCCCCATCAAGAATAGCGCAGGTGAGTGCTCTGGGAGATTGCTTTCTGCGTTAGACTAATGATTCAAGGTTTAAACATTTACATTCTGGCAGAACCCATGTTTGTCTTGATTCTCTGGCGCTAGTGAGGATTAAAGGACATGTTTGAAATTTGCTTGCTATAGATGTCGGGGGTAGGGGAGGGGGTGAAAGAAGAATACTAGAACATAGAATCTGTTGGAGGATCTAGAAATGATATTTGTAGGTCCCTTACTGTTTCCTTGCAGTTCTGATTAGGCAACAATGGAAAACAAGAATTAAGAGAGAAAAACTAACTCCAGACCTTGAAAAATCGCCGTGTGACAGAAGGGACGAGTTTTATACACCACACGTGTATATAATAATATATGAAAAAGTGATAGGGGAGGGAATCAGGGTTGTTGATAGGATGCAGATCTGAGGGAAAGTCTGGCTGTCTGGTAAACGAATCGACTGGTAAATCAGTAAATGCTATAATCTGCCTTTGCAATGCGGAATTAGCTGCTGTATTGTGTTTTATATTTTTACACCACAATAATATTTTTGAAGGCTCAATAATTAAATCTGTCTATGAATTCACACTTTGTGGTGGTTATAGTTTTTCTTGTATTGGTGATAAATTTACATCTGCAACTCATCCTATCTCTCTCTCTCTCCTTCTCTCTTTGTCTCTCTCTCTCTCTTTCTGTCTCTCTACCGGTATCTATCTCAATCACAATCTATTGCATACACTCTTATGTTTGACATACATTGAATATATAGACACATACACATAACATACCATACGGCAGAAATTAAACAATAAAACAGCAAAAATCAAGTGAATTGAGAAAATAAATGGATTGGGAAAGAGAGTTCACAACTGAAGATGTTTTTTAAAAAAGTGGGCTTTTAGACCAGTTTTGGAGTGTGACTGGGTAGATGCTTTTCGCAATGATTTTGGCAGCGAGTTCCAGATGTGGGGGGCAGAGTGTGTAAATGCTGTGCCTCCTAGTTTCATTGACTTGTAGTTAATAATCTGAAGAAGTCCCTGATCGCTTGATCTTAATGAGCGAGGTGATAAATTGGAAAGATAAGGTGGTGCAGTTTTGTTTATGCACTTGTAGCACAGATTTGCTATTTTTAACTGGTAGCCAGTGCAGTTTAATAAGGATAGGGGTAATGTGTTCACTCTTTTTCTTCTTTAAGACAATTCTAGCAACTTGGTTTTGAAATCGGTAAGTATATTTAAAGTGTCATTGGATAAGTTTGCAGGAGGGGAATTGCAGTAATCTAAGCGAAAAGATATAAACGATGAGATCAAGATCTTAAAAGAGTCTTCGCTTCGAAAAGATGACATTTGACCTTTTCTGCGCATCTCACAGTAGATGGATTTACACAAATTTTGAACATGGAAATGCATGGAAAGCTTAGAGTCAAACTATACCCCCAAGTTTCTAGCCTTCTCTGAAAAAGATATTTTCTCATTCCCAATGCAGATATTCTCTACCACACTAGTATCTCACCCTCTCTTCGTGTTATAAAAAAACCAACAACAACAACAAAAAACAGCCGTATAGAGACATAGATTCTATCAAGAACCTTTCCTTCTACCCCATCATTCTGTTTTGGTTATACTAGCTTAGGTAAAAACTTAGAACTTCTTTCCTTATATGAATGGATTCTTTCAAAAACCTGCTCTTTTCTCCTGTCTGCCTGGAAATAGGTTTAGTCTTCAATTAAGTAAAATGCATAATTATTACATAGTTTTACAGTATTCGTCATTTTATGTGTTATTTGCTATACCTGTCATACTTGTGTGTGGGCAATTGGTGGGCGCTTCTGGTAGGGTCTCCTCCTGTCCTATTGATCTGTTATTAATTCTGTCCATCGTCTTGCTTTTTCGTATCACAATGGGACCGTTATCGTATCGACGTGCCTTCTCCAAACTCATACTCAAATACTTAGCCAATTTTCGTGCACCACATTTGATTCTTCCCACACCCCCCCCCCCCCCCCACCACATTTTCCATATTTTCGTTTATGTTAATATGATAATGACTGGAAAGAAATCCAAGTAACTGATTATGAAATCAGAGCAGATTAGATGCCACAACCCACTCTGATACGAATATTACAACTTTGAGATGGTCAGTACATTTTGCGATCATTCGTGTATTTTTGGAGTGGTCACAGACAGAGTGCAGCTGCTTACATATGTACAAACTTTAAGTTTTTGACGCTCTATTTCAGCATTTTGACCTTCCACAAGAATCCAAAATTTCATGTCCTCAGTTAACCCTTTCAGTGCCAGCCGTGCAAACCCGTGAGCTGAGAGTTGTAGTACCGGTACAACTTATCAAATGATAGAAAAGTGAAAATCCATTAAAAATTGATGTTTCATTACGTAGATTCACATTCACAACTTGAAGCGCCTGCAGCAATCATTACTGACAGTAACGAGGAGTTTGAAAATCGTAACTTTGCGGCGTTGGCAAGGAAAGGGTTAAACAGTGCTATTCAAGATATCCTGGAGTCAAGATCAGTTACAAATCATGCTCATGATAACCAAATAATACTGACCTCAATAAATCCTGAGTTTAATCACTATTAGTATCATGGCAGTCCCTTGTGACAACTGACACAGCATTTGATGCTGTGGAAAATGGAAAGACAGTGAGAGGAACCGGCGAAGCGAATTTAAATGGCATTATTATGATATCGTAATAATATGTAACTGTCCACAGATATTGTTGAAGTGTGGAAGTGAAAAAAAAAAAAAGATGTACTACTCAAAGCCCTGCCTTAGAAGTACTATACACTAAACAATTAATCCCAAAAGAATGAATATGACAGTAATTGTAGTATTTAACAAACTGTCCAAATATGCAACTTTTGTCAGGATAAAACATATTTTACGAATGAAACAACATCTGAAATAAATTTAAGTTTCAAATACATATATTTGGGGTGGGGGGTCAAAATAATAAAAGATGATGAAACGGCTAAGTAGCTTGTTGGTGTGCCAGATTTTCTGTGATCTTTTAATAATTTGTCAACTTGTATTGACAGGACTGAGTTATTATATGAAATAAAACAGTGTGTTGATTCATTCACTCGTTACTCTTCATATAGCAGACTAAACACTGTGACATGAATTACTTTCAGCTGGAATTTTTTCCTTCCATGCAATCTAAATTTGTCAATTCGCTGGGTAGATTAGCTCTGATAGTATCTTAATGTGCTTGAGTCTTTCTATTTTGTTGCCCGGTTGTTAAATAAGGTGAGAGACACCAAGTTGTTTCATTTGTCTTGTAGGCTGGTGCCTGGATCAGTACTTTTCTATGGTTGTTCATCGCTCTAATTGGCTTCCTGTTCATGAGGAGTACCGGCAGACTGCCCTGTGGAGGTGCTCCACTTAGATCATCCGAAGCAGATAATGATGAGGGCAACTGACATGTGAGGAGGAAGGAAGCGCAAAGCGGCACACGCCTAGCATAGAATTACCACATCAAAACCCTGATGATAGTCAGGCAATTTTTAATCTAACTCTTTGGGGATGAAAATGGCAAACTGACAGGAAAAGGGAACTCAGACTTGGAGGACTGGAAAAATGAAAGAAAAGGAGAGAGTATAAATAGGTATCAAATTAAAAAGGAACATTGAAGAGAATTTCCTCATAATGACAAAAATCGTTTAATGTGAAACCGCCATACAGTTCTCTGTTGGACATGCTTATATGAACACCGTAAAATATAGTTCTTCAGAAACAGTATCGTGGAAACTCTTTTCTAGACCATATTATTCAGTTATTTTATGAAACCAAAAATGAATGTTATCCATTAATTCACAAGAGTCAAAAATAAAATACACTATTTTCATAATTATCAAAATGTTTCTAGAGCAAGAACAAACTTGAAATATCTAAAAGATGAAGTCCGAGATTTTTTTGATTTTTTTTTTTTGGGTGGTGGTGGTGGGGGGGGGGGGGGAGGAATAGTCTCTACCTTCACTAGAGAGACTGATTAAATTTTCTTTCAAAAGGAACAAAAAGTCTTTTCTTACATCAGTGGGCGAAATTACTGTTTGTGGTGTTAGGCATTTATGACATAGCCTAGCGTTTTTTCATTGAGACAACAACAGTGTTTACGAGAACATTTGCCAATGGCATCAACAATTTACTGAAGCATTTTTGATATCACGGCTAGGAATAACATTAATTTGCCACTGCTAGAAATTAATGCATACCTGAATCAAAATTTGACTTTCTCCGCTTTCCTGAAGACCACCACTACACTGAGCTTGTTGATTTTAACTAAAATGGTATGTCACATCTAGCTTCTAGTCTGTGAAATAATTACTTGGAGAGATGAGAGAGATCAAATCTGTCTGTCTCAAAGACGGTTATGGCTTGTAACTTTGAAAAAAAAAACCCAAAAAACAACTGTTTATGATGTACATTGTCAGCATTTCTATTTGATCGTCCAGGGGAACATTTTCCAATTTCTTTTTTGCTTATTAGTTTGTGCTGCTAAATGAGAGGAATATCTACGCGTTTGCATTTATGTGTATTGTGTTGTGCCATTTTGTGAACACAAACACGGCATTTCCTTGTGGCCACCATTACATTACATGGGTGACAAAATTGACAGCAATAAACTTTAAATATAATAAATCTGCTGCATGAGAAATTCTTAAGCATCAAATCATCCTCATCAGAGGAAGAATGCTACATAGAATGATAGCACTCATATATCTGATAATAAACCAGCTGTCATTATTAAAATCTATTGTTATTAAAATTGTGACACTGTATTTCAAATTAAGTACTCTGGACAGAGCAAAAATTATTAAGATTTATGAAAGGAAGGAGAATCTCATTAACATCAACTATAACCATTCTTGAAGCAGTTATGAATTCTTTTCCTGTTTACTGTTACGTCAGTCTTTTGAGTTCTTCACTTTGGGACCAGGGGATATTTCAGTCCTTCATAAGGCTTGCGAGAGGACCATGGGGAAAGGGGATTATTCAGAAAGTAACTTGAGATACCAGAGTTCTCCCAGGAAGGGATCAAGTTTTTTTTTTTTTTTGCTTCAGCACTTGATGCCATCAAAGATACTGGATACCATAAGATGAGACAGCTAACGCGTTTAGCGTGCACTGATTTCGCACCGCCACCTAGTGAAGAATGCGCGGAAGTCATGAACAAGGTCGTATTTTACAAAGCCAAATAGTGAAAATATGGATTTTCGTAATTTGTTTAACTTTGGAAACAATGAAATCTTATATACTATTGCAAAGAACCTTGAGCATTGCATATTTGCTTTTTCAGATTTTATGCTTTTTCTTTCTTTTGTTTTTTTTTTGCTAAGGGTCATTTAAATGTTTTCATTTTCCACGTGGTTGTAAAAAGGCCACTTCTGTATAGACCCTACATTCCTCACAATAATGATGTTTTCTTTCATTGTATAACATGGAAAATTTACATTCTACTTGCGCAGGTTCCACATAAAATTCTATTTTTTTTTCTCAATACATGTATAATAATTATGAGCTGTTTCTTTGCAGCTTTCATAAATTCAGATATTTTAAGAATACAAGGGCTATTGAGATTTTATCCATTCTTGAAATGGCTAAAAGTTCAGTCATTTTTAGAAATACACATGTACACAATATAAATTATAATACAGATTTAAGTATGCTTATATATGTGTTTATTGCATTGAAGTCCGCACTGTTTGTATTTTTCTGTATTCTGGTTCTCTGTTTAGTGTTATCTCAACTTGCAGAGACTTTGCATATTTCCTTTTTCGTGAAAATAAATGTTAAACTGAAAATCGTTCTGACATCCTATATTTGTCTTGTTAGACTCAATATGTACCCCTTGATGAGAAGTGCATGTTTTGTGAGAGTTTAAAGAGCTTAGAGACATTATATTTTTTTCCTTTTCTTCTTCTCCTTTTTTTTTTTATAGTTTTAATAAGAACGTGTATAGACTTTGCATGCGCCACCTGTGGGCTTTCCTGGAAAAAGGAGACCTAGAATGGGTGCTCCCCATTGACAGATCTGTGTTGTTCCTGGTACCTAGCAGCACCGTATTTAGTATCATTGCTAGCAGTCCTGGTTGGTCGATTGTGAGACTGCCACAAGTTAGAGGAAAGTGATGAATGTGTCACTGAGAAAGATGAGATTATTTTCCCCCGTGGTAGTAGTACAGTATGAGCGGCGTTTGAACATTCCGCACTCGAGGACAGGTTTAATGTTTGCAGTAAAAAGCAACGTGTCCGACTGCGCTCTTTACAGTGCACTTATTGTAAAATGCTGACATTCTGCCGGCGGTCTTAAAAGACGGGCACTGTTTACCTGCTGAAACCATGTTCATGTCCATCAAAGTTTTTCCTGAAACAGAGCGAAGAACTATTTGTAGTTGGCATGAAACTTAAACCAACTCTCCAGGAATATCTGCGCGTCTGATGCTGTAACAGTTGATGTAAATTTCAGCTTGTTAGAATAGGGAGAGTTAGATGATCTAAACTGCTACTCTTTAAAAACGAAACTGTCACGAACTGTTGTAAAAATGAATGAAAACAGGATCCGATGAATACTTAATACTGAAGTTTAATACTGTAGATGAAAGCTTGATATCTCACAACTTACTTACGCCTTAGCGGGGAAGGCACAAATCTGACTCTGTTACCTGTAACTTAACTAGATCTTGCACACACACGAAGAATAACTGGATCTTGAATACACACTCGCTCGCCTGCCATCCTTATATCGATTCAGATAGAATGTTCACGAACTGGCTTGACTTCCTAATTAGCTCTATACAAATCCAGAACATGCGAGACACATACCAATCGTCTAATCACACAAGAACACGTCATTTATGTTACTTCACTCTAAGGCCAGCCTAGCGTAAACAAGTCCGACACGAATGGTACAGTACATTCCAGATTTTATACAGTAAAATAAACACAGGTCAAGCCGCGAGACATCAAAGGGAAACACAGATTATTGGGAGAAGGGGGGAGAAAGGTCGCAGAGTGCGAACAACAAGGGGGTGAGACTATCGATCGTCCCCGTGAACAGTGAGACGCTACAGATGCATTACCATTACAGCAACGTTTTCCACGGAAGACAATGTGCAGGGGCCGTGCCTGGGTGTCTGGGCACGACTGTTCATCTTTTTTGGTACCCATAATGATATAGTTTTAACGCCTGACTCTCCTCCATTTCCATTCTTTTTGTTTTTGGTAGAGTGGGTTGACATAAAGGCTTTTTTCGCAGAGCAGCAACTCATAAGTCATCAATTTTTCGTAGCATAGCCACATGTTAAGAAACGACAGCAACTATAGGCTTCTATCCGCCTTCGCTTTGTACCCCCCCCCCCGCCCCCCAAACACACACACGGAAAGAAAAGAAAAAAAATCGTAGCCCAATACTAACCAATCCAATTCCTGACTTCACAGTCAGAGTGTAATAATTATGTCAAAATCTTTATGACCCTGCCCGTAAAACTGCAGATTCTATTTTACTAGGTGTATCTGTTCAATACGCAACACCAAGCCACTGCCCGACAAGGAGGCTTCACATGTCTCTGTGGATGACACTACCCACTTAAGTCTATATATGCCCTCCCCTGTTTCCCTCTTCCCGCAAACACACAGCAACAACAGCAGCCCCCGTAGTCACATAATATCGAGTTGGTATTCTTGAAAAATATACAGAAGGTAGGACTAATCCTTCAAAAATAGAAAGTTCTAAAGTAGCATCAGTCTCGTTTTGTTGGCCTGCCGCGAGCGCTGCCAAAGATAGGACGTTATACACCTTAATAAGTTAAAACTCCGATTCGACCATTAGACTTGTTCCTTCCACTTCCAGCCGTATGGGAGAAGTCAAGCTGCTACTTTCAATCCCTACGTTTTATAATATTTGTTCTCGTTAGTTTCGATTTTTTAAAAATTAACAGGTGTAAGCTGATATATTATTTGATTCAAATTAACAATCCATTCTGTGGAGGGTAACTATTAAAAAAAACAACCGATGACTTCAGGGTACATTGTTTTCTATGGAACTGTTTGACTTCCAGTCTCTTAAGACACTGATTAAAAAGAATTATTTTATTTTATTGTGCCCATCACTTTTTGATAACTTCACAGTCCCATGAGCAGAAAGGAAGCATGTGCTTTCTTTGAGTAGCAGTATGTTACCACTGCTGAGATTAAGATTTGAAAACAAAAAGAAAATCTGAAAAAATAATTAATAAAGGCTGTTGTTAGGAGTATTTCGGGGTGAGCTCTCTAGCTCTGGAGTCAAAAAAGGCTTTCAAATACGCATCCGTAGCGCAAAAAACTTGGGGAACATTACGTACTTGGAACAACATTCTTAATGTGATAGTTCCAGTGCTTCGTCTCTTTTTTCTTTCGGTTTAAAATGGCAGGTATAAATTAACGATATCTTGATGTAAAAATTGTGTCACATTCGTTTTTTCCCCGTTATCATCTACTGATGTTTCCAAACGTAATTATAAAATTTTCTTTCTTATGCCTTTTTTTTTTCCTCAGTGTGAATCTGGACCGAGCAGAATGATATGAACTTTAGATTAAACAGATTTTATGTGTGAATGGAATTTTTTCATTGTTTTATAAATACAGTCATGTATATTACCGGTACATGCAGGTATATCGTTTGTCAGCCAATTGGTATCCTCATCTGTTTAAGTCTATTGTGGCGGACAAACATGACTCTGTTTGTCTCGTTGTTTTCACCCACCTGTCCATTTCTACCCTGCGTACTTTCAGATTTGGAGTTAACGAACCATGGCTTCAATCTAATTATAACCAACTAGCGCAATAAGCTCCGCTCACATCACCACCCAGAGGGATGCAGCGGGCAGTGCCTTTTGTGCCAGTGTGACGCAAAATGTATTGGCGGGGAGCCACGAGTCTGGCGCCTACATCAGCTTTGATCTGTTTCACCCTTAAGATTAGTATTGCTAAGATGTGAATCTGATTAGTTTACTCACCAGTAGCTCGACTGTTTATTTGATGCGTTACAGCTGATATCTAAACCTGCGCACCGGGGACTGTGTGTTTCCTTTGATTTAAATGGGTGTAAACCGAACGTGTGTGCATGCATGTATGAGTTTTAGTGTATGTGTGTGTGTTTGTGAATGTGTGTGGGGAAGGTGTGTGTGTGTGCGTGGTTTATGATGGTGGATAATGCTGCAATGATGATGATGGTGGTGCTGGTGGATGAAGATGGGATGATGGTTGCGGTAATGATAGTGTTCTGACTATACCAACGTCCAACCGTCCATCAAAGAGTGAATACAACTCCCCTCTCTGAAGACCATCATCGTGATCTTTGTTGATTTTGTAGAAGAAATCCGATGCTCTCATCTTCTACTGCAAGAAAGAAAGCGTAAACAAAATACAACTTAACAACACTGGAAATGGCGTAAAGATAATAAATGCACGCACAGCACGGGCCTTGAAACAAGAAGCTGCTCCAACTGGTTTGACATCTATGGGCGTTCATTGTCCTCCCAGCTGGACCAGCATCATTAAGCATCAGAAGTGAAACAGACCAAGGCTGATGTAGGCGCCAGACCGGTGGCTCGCTCCACATAAATTTTGCCTCACTCTGGCACAATAGACACTGCCCGCTGCATCTGGCTGGGTCGCGGTGTGAGCAGTGCCTATTGTGCTATTGTGAAGCAAAAGTTATTGGCGGCAAGCCACCGGTCTCGTGCCCATGCCAGCTTGGGTCTGTTTCATCCCTTAGTTCTTACGACGTGTTTTGTCTATGTGCCTGCTTTGTCAGCGCGCCTTATACACAAGTGTTTTGGAAATATGCGCAGATTACTGTTCACATGGATCGCGTTTTGTAGGCAATTTTTATAGACTGTGTTTTTGCCACTGTATTGTACTTCAGTACCCGGTATTTGTGGTATTTAAACTTTAAATACCGGGTACATTGTGCATCAGCACAAGCTTGCATAATGGTATGTAAACGGGTCTTCGGTCGGAGAGAGCGAACAGCTAGAAGACAAAAGACACTAGCAAGGTGTGTCGCCTTTTCTTACCTTCCCTCTGTTCCAGAAAAAAAAAAAGCTTGAAATAAATATTTCAGTTATCACGCAACAAAAAGGCGCCCTTACGTGTGGACTTTGCATACTTTGGTGCGCTGATTTCGAAAATGCTAGTGTTTTTCCGATTTAATAAAGATTTGAAGATTTTAAAAAATCAATTTTAAATCCAAGTTCAACAAGACCAAAGTTCACCGATGAGAAGTGATAGCTCGGGTGACACTCCCCTTCTACCGTTGCAAAAACAGTGCCGAGAAGCAGAGAAAATTCGCCTCGAGTATAGTATTTTCAAAACACTGCAGACAGCTAGCGCGTTTTCGGAGCGTGTTTCAGCTTGCATGTGAACAGCAACAAACATTAAATACATGGGCGTATTTTTGCAAAAGACGCGCGTACATCTACTGCGCTGAAAACAGCTTACATGGGAACAGGGCTGAGGACACGGTACATCAGCTGCTGTGACGAAAGACGGATCGTGGGAGCAGAGGCGAAGTGTGGTCCTCTGCAGACGGTAATCAGAATTAGTTAGATCCTTATATTAGGACGTCTCGGTACATCACATTCACATAGAAATGCACACATGCGACTAAAACAATGAAACGGGTGCTATGCATTGCAAAATCTAAAGACTTCCCTGTTGCGCGGACTATTTTTGTCAACAGGACAGGAATGCAGCAATTTACAAGCTAAACTAATCTGAAAATACCATTCATTCATACTAACAGACTCATAAACGCACATTTTTAATCCATTAAAAAAATATATCATTTGAACGGCAAATTTTCATTGCCATATTCATAGCCAGAGATTTTGTAATTCTACCATCTCATAAAGTTTCTCGAAAAGGACCCATCCACATTAAATGGCATAAAGTGCTTAAGTGGCATCTCTGTGACACAACAATGTGCAGCAATCTCGGAGAAGTGGCTATCTGCCGTTGCGGTATAGGTTCGCTCGACCTATCAAGTGAATTGCATAGATATACTACACGGTTATGTAGTATATCTATGGTTAATTGATGTTCTTGAAACGTTCAACTGATTTTGATCAGTTATATTTAGATCTAGACTATAATTTATTATTATGCTTTGATAGCTCTTGCTGTGCATTGAGTAAATTATTCTTAGATTACTCAAACAAAAACAAAAAATCCACACAAACTCTTTCACTCTTCTCTTTACCTTTCGATTAGGATGAAAACAACCGCATAGTGAAAAACATGCATAGGTAAAATCAGGTCAAACTTTGATTATAATCCTATTCTACCCCCCCCCTTCCCCCCACTATTCTGCTGTCTGCGGGGCCTCTTCCACGAATACAGGCTATGCGCAAGCTAGCTTCTGAATGTAGTCAAGTCTTCTTCGTCTCTGTTAGTGTTAATCACTGATTATAAACCAGTTCATAAAGTGTAGGTCCCTATAAAGATGCTTTTCGGTGAGGGGTGTTGGACTATAACAAACGCAAATAGGGAGGTACGGTAGAATAGAATGCTGAACTGATTAAATGAACTTAGAGTTGGGCTCGATCTGAAAAGCGTAGTAATTCTAGAATTAATATTCGAAGGGTAATCACTGATTATTTGATTATGAGGAATCCCCGCTCTTGCGTGGGAGGCTGGCGCATGTATAACATCAGTAAATGTTTTTAATGACATGGTTTCCACATGAGTGCACCAGGATACATGCATACACGCAGTAGCAAAGTGTGGGCTGCACCACATGGCAAGTCTAATCGCCTGGTACAGCCCCTTCAGTGTTAATGGTTCATGCGTAGAGAGAGAGAGAGAGAGATTTTAATTCGACTACGTTTCCGTTAGACAATGTAACAGCTGAGGTTGTTCTAGCACGTTATAGTAGGGGGGAGTTAGTTGATCTAACTACAACCCTTTAGAAAACGAAACTATTACAGCTGTAAAATAAATAAACACGAGATCCGACGATAGATTAAATAATACTAAAGTTTAATAACTGTATAGTGAACAATAAGTTACTAGGAAGACACCAGCGAAACTAAATATCTACGCCACACCAAAGGAAACTCACTTACTCACCCCACCAACCACTCACACAGGTCTATATATATAAACATTCCTACAGAAAGTTCCCGAAATAAACGTTACCTTTGCCCTCGCACAAACTAACCAATCACGCATCAATAGGTCATCAGGTTACATCACTCAAGGCCAAATCTGGCGTAAACACCCTTCTCCACAGTGTTATCGAATGTTCGGGAACATACTAATATTTACTGAACGACTCAAAACACCTGACAACAAGCGGGCGAGGAAAAAACTACTCACTAGGAGAAGAAGGTCAGGTCACGGAGTACAGTACACTCTGGCGGTCGTCAACAAGAAATGAACACATGCTCACCAGTGTAACAAGAAACGGGGGAGGGCAAGGGATAGCTTGCAGATGCTACAGACAATTAATGAAAGAAGTGACACTTCGCCGCGGTTTCGCATTCCGATCTGGAGGTAGGTATACGTTTTGCAAATTGGGAGTACATGTGACAGTCTGTAATTTGTAGACTGCACTAGAGATCAAAGAGCAGCTCTTTCCTTGTTCTTCGCAATACCTGTTAACTGAGGTACAATATTCTTGGACCGACGGTAATGTGTCCGTGTCCTTTTAAGGCCCGCTTAATTTTGAGTGTGGGGAAGGTGGTTGTGCCAACTTTGGTCCTCCCTAGGGCGGCAGATTTTGGTCTTTTTCTAGGGCGGCATATTACCTTGACCCAGCCTTGCATGGAAAATTTAAAAAGTTTGCTAAGTTTATTTAATATACACATAATGACTTGCATTGCTGACAATCTGATAAAACATCATTGTAACTGGTCTACACCACTACATGCGGAAGGACAGGTCGCAATTTGTCAATTTGCAGAAAAAATGACAAGGTAAAATGTTGCAAGGGATCCATTTCGATTTCGACTTTTTTTTTCTTTCGAAATTTGGAAAATCCTGGATTGAAAACAAAAGCAAAAAAAAAAATAAAACGTTGCTTGCACATTCAAATACACGATCTCTGCTCGAAAGGTGGGATGGCGCCTGAACACAGTTATATTAAAATTGTGAATGTACACCTAACCTGCATTTAGTTTTTATGCCAAAATTAAATGTGAATCATCACGTTGTAAGCTACTGTCAGTAAACAAAAGATGTGTATTAAACCAGGAAATCCATGGTTCAGTGCCCATGTGACCTCCTTCGCAATAATATTTGTCAGACATCAGGATTTGTCGCCTGGAAGGCACAGTTACAAACCTTAAGATTTCACCGTTGATTTACCTTCAGAATTTCGAATATATAATGCCACTCTTTACTTGAACTCCCGATAATGAATCGATGTGGCTCACCATATACGTAGATGATATATTATATTATATATATAAAATAAACTTGTATGGTAGATAATCTTGTTTCTAATTTCTTTTTCTACATTTGTGCGCAGTAGTTTATTATTGATCCAGTCATCCCATTCACCCAGCCACTCATCCATCCATCCACTCACCCTTGCACTGTTATCTTATAACTTTAGTGAATGTATGTATCTGTATGCATATGCATCTGTGTGTATGTGGGTGTGTGCTATTTTCAAGGCTGCTGGTGGAGACAAACTGATTTTCATAGTCTACATATAATTTATGGCCTTTACAACGATTTGATTGATGAAGGAAATGGCAGAAAGTAAAGCGTCTGTCTGTTTGCAGTTGCCGATGTTCTTTTTCGAATGCATTTGATTTAACTCGGCGTTAGCTAATGGATTTTACAAACAGTCCATTGTTTTATCTGTTTACATATCAGATGTTGAAATCCGACAACACAGCATTGTGGGCCTGGTGGCCCGTGCAGCTACTCTTTGTGATTACAAAAAGCACCGCGTCCTGATCTATGCATGACTTCATAATGTAACAGTCCGGTAGAGACATAAGACGTGTGACAATTTGTTCAGGAGTACTTTTGATTTATTGCTTTATTTGTCTTTAAAAGTGTGATCTGACAGTGGTAATTTGGATTTTACATTGTGCTGCTCGATATTTTTTCCAGATATACCTGTAAGTGAGCTCCCAGAACAAGACTCGGGTGTGTCCAAAAGAAAGGCCCACGATTAAACTTCAATATTGCAAACATAGACTGCTTGGCTCATAACACAACGCAACAGGAAGGCGGAGTAAGTTGGAATAAAACGTAAAGAAGATAGTTCAAGCCATTATATTAGAGCCTTTCTAATTCGTTCTTTTGTTCCACTACTTCCATAGATAGGCAACTTGTCGCTCACAATTTCAGCCTTGTTTCCTACTGGGATTTGTCATAAGCATTATACTTTTGTATAAATCATACTGATATAATATAATTAACTGCTGCCATAGTATATTTCAAGGCCATTCTGTGGTTGATGTAATATTGTTATTAAATTTGATTCTTTTACACCAAACATCGTCATAATCATAGTCATCAAAACTATTGTCCTCATCTGGCATCGTACTTTTCATTGCACAAAAGAACATCTGTACCGGTACATTAATTTGATCGGCTTTGCAGCAAAAGTAGGAGACGGCTGAGATAGTCATCGAGATAGAGAATTTTCAAGCTGCTTAGCCACAGGCCTGTATTCACGTCTTGTCACCAAGCTGTGCGTAGGAATATTAATCTGTTCTCTCTGGGAATAATCAAACTGTTCGTTTCGGGAACTATTACATACGTTACTTTCTTTGCAAAAAAATCAATAGTCATGGGTTTGAAAGACAGCTGTATATTGTATTCACTCTCGGATTGATTGACTGATTGATTGATGACAGGAATAAGAATCTTAGCACACCGGGCATCCCCATAAGTTCTCCTCTCCCTGCTTCAAGATCCATTTGAGGGTTTTTCTACTAATTGTCCCAGTGGCCAGCTGGTTACATATTTGTTGGGTTCGTGGGGCACTGTCGCACATTCTTCCCTCGCCCCGTTTGTATCACGCCTCAATCATTCTGGTTAGTGGGAGGGTTAAGGGGAGGGGCGGCACCTCACTGTCTTTATCCACTCGCAATCGGTGGGTGATCATCTGCATGAGCTCGTCCTTGTCATGCTGTAGGTCTCCACGGACAAAAATAATGGCTAGACTGACCTCGGATAGACCTCCGAACAGGACAAGAATCTGATGGGGCGTGACACTGCGTGCAACTGTTTTGTAGTGGTCGAGTCGTTGCAGGGCGTATGCTGCGAGTGGGGTTTACAATTCTCGACGTGTGGATGACGGAAGAGAACAAGTGAAAGATATACATCAATGTTTTGGGGACCCCCTTTCCCTTCTCTAAAAAAAAAAAAAAAATGTAGGACCTTAACAATTCTCATTAATAAGAGCTCAGTGCAGTTCTCTCTTGATCTTCTATAGAGGGATTATGACCAACCAAAACCGGAGGTAGTAACATTTCTGATGTTTTGATTATGATCACAGACAAATTTTCATTTAAAATAGTACTCCACAAAGATTGCAGCAAGCATGTTTTCTATTGTGACCAATCAGAAAGCAGGCAAATAGTTCAGTGTTTTTGCCCATTCTTATGGGTACTGAGACTCCCCCGCCTCCAAGAATTTGGCAGAATATGGCGTAAACAGTGAAAACGGTGAACAGCCCATTCTTTACTACATGTACATGCAAATACGAAGTTTGGGCTACTGCCCAATCGCAACAATTTGACTAGCATTAAACACCACGACGTGATCAGTTAGCAATAACGCGACTGCAGAAATATCAGGTTTGATCAATAACTGAGACAGTAAATCACATAGGCTTCAGTCGCAACAACGCCTAATCTAGAATAAATCAACCTGGATGATAGCATTTATCACTAATTCTGGAACAATCCAGACTCACTTTGTGATTGACATAAGGTTGATCCTGTTGGAACCATTTGGTTGAAGTAAAAACAATGGTTCGATCATTGTGAAGCAACCTGGTTGCAGTAAAATCTATGGTTTCGTCATTATGAAACGACTTTGCTACAGTAAATGCGGAGATCTGATATTATGAAACCACCTGGTAACAGTAAACACTAGGGTTTGATCTTCATGAAACAACATGGTTGCGGTAAAAACTAAGGCCTGATAATTGTGAAACGACCGTGTTGAGGTAAAATCTAAGGTTTGATCATCACAAAAATACCTTTTGCAGGTACAAAGTAGTGTTTGAACATTATGAAACAATCTGGTTGCAGTAAAAACTATGCGCTGATCGTTATGGAATGACATTGCTGGGGTAAACAGTAGTGTTTGATCATTATACAAGTTGCAGTAATTACAATGCATGTGCTATGATCCCAGCAGACAGTGGTTTCAGGGATTTATTTCGCTGCAGTAATTTGCTTTTCGTAGCTAACAGTAGTTACTACATTAAATTCCTGTGTCAATATTATTTATGCCAGGCATCGGGTTCAACCATTTATGCCACCTAGAGACATGTTTACTATCAGCATTTGATTGAAAATTCTTCGTTGCGACTTAGACAAATCTAAAAAAAAGCACAGAAAAGCTGATTGAAGCACGGTCCTAATCTATGACGCCCATCTGGTTGCACCAACCATAGACTTTAAGGTTACTGCTGCCGTCTACCAGCGGCATCCCCTTCCTGATCCTTTGTGCACTTCAGATTTACGCTGCACCTGTTACTGTTATCACTGACTGTCTGTAATTCCTGCACGTTAGTGGGCCGACTGATTTTATTGTTGTTTTTTCTCGAGCTGGATGTGGCAACTCTATCTAACTGACCTGACCGGGTGCTAACGGAATACTTTCCACCTCGGCGTTGTCATTATCGTCTTTGGCAGTCACCGGACATTTCATTGTTTTTTTGTTTTTTTTTTTCAACTTGAGAGGAACCTCTGGTGCACATTTCTTGTTGATTCACACATACACGCACACACTGTGTTATATATATTATTGTTATATACAAGATTATCTACCATTCAGGGGCGAGGCTTCCTCATAATCAAATAAACAGTGATTACCCTTCGAATATTAATTCTAGAATCACCGGTACTGTGCTTTCCAGATCGAGCCCAACTCCAAGTCCATTTAGTCAGTTCAGCATTCAGTTCTACCTCGCTATTTGCGTTTGTTATAATTATAGTCCAACAACCCTCACCGATAAGCATCTTTATAGGGACCTACACCTTATGAACTGGTCCATAAGAAGTGATTAACAAAGACAAAGAGGGCTTGACTACACCCAGAAGCTATCTTGAGCATAGCCTGTATTCGTCGACGCGGCCCCGTAGGCAGCAGAATAGTGGGGATAAAAATAGGCTTATAATCAAAGTTTCACCTGATTTTACCTAGATTTATGCATGTTTTTCATTATGCGGTCGTTTTCATCCTAATCGAGTAGAGTGAAAGAGTTTGTGTGGACTTTTTTGTTTGTTTGAGGTAATCTGAGAATAATTTACTCTACCCACACAGCAAGAGCTATCAAAGCATAATAATATAGTCTAGATCTAGACAATTGTGATCAAAATCAGTCGAACGTATCAAGAACATCACTTCACTTGATACGTCGAGCGAACCTATACCTGAACAATAGATAGCCACTTCTCCGAGATCGCTGCACATCGTTGTCACAGAGATCCCAGTTAAGCACTTTCTGCCATTTAATGTTAATGGTTCCTTTTCGAGAAACTTTATGAGATGGTAGAATAACAAAATCTCTGGCTATGAATATGACAATGAAAACTTGCCGTTCAAATTATATTTTTTTTAATGGATTAAAAATGTGCGTTTATAAGTCTGTTAGTATGAATGAATGGTATTTTCAGATTAGTTTGGCTTGTAAATTGCTGCATTCCTGTCCTGTTGACAAGAATAGTCCGCTCTTTAGAGTTTGCAGTACCTAGCACCCGTTTCATTGTTTTAGTCGCTGCATTTATAATTATGTAAATGATATAGCGATACGTCCTGTTATGAAGATCTTACTAGCTTAAATTCTGATTGCCCTCTGCAGAGGGCCACGCTTCGCCCCTGCTACCATATAACATATACGAAAATGATGGCATTTTAAGTTGAGATTCCTTTTTTATCGGGTCCCGTGTCTTTGCCTCTGGTCCATGGGTACATAGGAAATACACAGTGGCTGACCCTAGGCTCAGAGAGCAAAAAATACATGAGCTTTTTGTTGTTGTTGTTTATTTTTTGTCAGAGAGAAAGTGAGATGTCCACAAATCAACATTGTTATATATTACATTATACAGTGTATTTGTTTTGTGTGTCTTTTTCTGTAGCAACAATGGCTATCCTAGATGCACTCAATGAGGCAACAGTTGCCAGGCTGAGATTGATAGTTTACAGCGTCCTGTTCTGCTTCAGCTTTTTTATCATTGTAGGAGCAGCAGTGATGAAGGTGAGTAGGCAAATTAAGATGTGGCTGCTAAGATGTTGTTGCTTTATTCCATCTCTGTTTTCACATAATTATTCAGAAATGATCGTATCTCATCATCTATTAGAGCTCTAGAGACTGCAGCAAATAGCAAGAGAGAGAGAGAGGGAGAGAGCATGAGAGAGAGAGAGAGAGAGAGAGAGAGAGAGAGAGAGAGAGAGAGAGAGAGAGAGAGAGAGAGAGAGAGAGAGAGAGAGAGAAACACAGACAGACAGACAGAAGGAAAGAGAGCGGCAATGTTACAGGACACCCGTCTATCATTAACTCTGTAAACAACAATTAGCTTTTCAGAACATGTCTGTCATAATTTCTGGAGACAGATGAACAACTGTCTTACATGAACTCTGAATTACTCATATAATCCTGCTGTTCAGGCAGGGGGAGAAGACATAATGTACCTATAGTAGTGTAAAAGAATAACCACAAGACTCTTATGTTTAAGATTTGCTACATATATCCCATCATAAATATCAGAAATGTCCAGTGTAGTCATACATGTAATAATCTTAAAATCAGTCTGAACAGTATATAAATTGAATGAGTATATGCCTGCCAAATTAATCCTGCAAGTAGCTAGAAAGTGGCTGGGAACAAAAGACATTTAATGCTGTATAATACCAGCTGCCCCCAACTAGGGGAAGAGATGCAGTGGTTAATGTTTGACAGATGAGGGTTGCTATATTCTTATGTTTATGTACCTGTCTTCCAGAGATGTTGGGTGGGGGTGGGGGAGGGGGGCTCGCTTTTGCCCTAGAGTCTCATTCATTGCTGACAAGTTTTGACTAACAACATGATTTATGCACTAACGAATTAGTATTTAAACCTATGATGGAAGCTCCAATTGCAATTTGTTGTATAGGAACTAACAATTGTATTTATACAACACAGGGACAAAAAGTTTATGATTGTTGCAAAATATAAGGCACTTTAGAGAAGAAGAAAGAGCATGTAATCATTAATTAAATTTTTACATGGGTAGAAAACAGAAACAAACCCTGTTTGAATATGTCGGTTCATAATGTGCATTTTGACTTTTGCAATCAATAGTTTACTGTCGTCTGGTTTTAGGACAAATTAGACGATCTCTGTCCACTCTACTATGATCGTGTCGACGGGCGTGGACCTGAATCAAACTGCAATTACCCAATGGCCATTGCCATCATCTTCCAGTTACTGTACACCCTTTTTAGAATGGCCATCTTACTTCTGTTTGTGCTGGGAACATTAACCACGGAGTAAGTAAGCTCTCTCATGCCTTAAAATACGACCGTAGTGTCTTGTTGAGTGTCTCTGTGTCCATTAAGGGGGTGTGACATATATGATTATGACATATTTCTGGGTCCTCTTGCATCCACAGTCGGCCCATTGCACTTCATATTACATCCTCTTTTCTTTGAATAAAGGTTGAAGATTCATTTCCATGTCAATGCTTTATGGCAAACATTATGGAAAAAAAAAAAAAAAATTACAGATGGGTTTGGGTTCCTAGTATTATTCTCTCCTCAGTTTTTGTTTAATTTGCAATATTAACATATTGTCAAGACTTACATCTAAATGTTATTTTCTCATAATTTTGTATACATGTATATTAAATGGGACTCGGGGAAGGGGGGGGGGGGCGCACCCACATTCATTCCGTTGTTTCTATTTTAATTCACCATCTTCTGCCACAAACGAGTAGGTCGCGGTTCCATATGACAGTGGCTGGATCCTCATCAGTAGTGGTTGCGAACATCGCTAGTAGTTCTTCGCCACAGTTTGCTTCTGCCTTGAATTGCATTCACTTCTAGGTCTTCCTGTCTTTTTAAATAGGCCTTGGGCCGGTGATTGGCTTTCTTGCACTAAGCACAAATCGACCCCATGGCTGGTCATTTCATCCATCTTCAGTGATTGGAACTGCCACACAACACGCATGTACTGAATTTCTTATCTCTCGTGGTATGCTCTGGTAGCAGGGAGTCGCTTTGTTTAGTTCCGCAGCTCTTATACTCTAGTTGCTTTGAGTTGCTTTGTTTAGTTCCATGAATCATACTGGAAATTGACTTTTGAAGGTCACCTGAAGCTAAAAGACAGCTATGTCTTCATCTTCTCCTCAGACAATTTGCACTTGCCTCTTTGATGTTTCATATTGTTGGCAGATCTCCGTCGCTTCTGGAAGAGTTAGAGGTTCCCCTCTGACTAAAATTCTCTCTTTTGCTTCATGTCATGGACCCCATAGATAATGCAGTCAGTTTGTCTGTCTTCAGGATCTGTATATATAGACATAATCTATTATGATTAAAAGGAGATCAATAAGGAATAATCAAATGATTTCGTCTGTATTTGTTTTCTTTGTTTAACTCGTTTATTGCCAAGCCCAAATACCCTTCCTTCCTTTAGACTACCAAAAAAGACGACAGGAAGTAGTAAAAGTAGGAGTCCAAACCATGCTGGAACAATGTTGGCCGATATATTGGCCTCGCGGCAATTTAACATGAAATGGTCGGGCTGATTGCGGCAGTCTTCTGTAAAAAATAATACTCGTAATATGATGGGCTTATGGCGGCAAAAGGGTTAAGCTTAAGGCGGACAATGCACTAATTTTTCCTTGGCTACACAGAATGATGTAACTGCATTAAGTAATCACCCTTTTCGCCATCTTTCACTTCGAATGTATAATAAATTTTTCTGCCCTGCGATCTTAGCCATGTGCCAAGCCATCCAGCTTTTTGTTTTGAAGTAAATATGCAGAGTGCGCCATCAGATACGAAACAAAGTGATCTTCAAATCTTGTGAATGCTTTGTACAAACCTGGGACTCCCCAGTCGATTCCTGGGTGTATGAAGTTGGTTTTAATTTTTGTTGTTCTACCTATCTAAAACTTATATTCTTCTGGATGCCTTGTTTTCTCCGGTTCTGACACTCCGTGTTTGTTGAATGTCTAGTGTCCGTTTAGTCTGTCGTGACATATTGTGACGTATTTCTGGGTCCTCTCCATGCTCACTAAGCCCACAGTTTTTTCTGTAATGTATTGATGTAATAATTATGTCACAAATCTAGTGTAAGATTTTAAAGGTTTGCCCTTCTTTAATCTAGTCAGTTTACAGAATGTCAGTAAAGCAACAGTTCAATGGTTCTTGGACAATGCCCGCTAGATATATTATCCGCCATCCCTCTTCGAGAAGCTAATAGTTCCTTTTTGTTTTTTTGTCTTTTTGTCCTTGGTAGGAAAATATGGAAGCTGATTCATGATGGCTACATCTACTAAATGAAAACTAATTGGCAGTATTTCGCAGTAGAGATTATGTGTACAATATATAGGAATTTTGAAAAAGTCAGTCGCGTTTGTGACGCCGATTCTGGCGTATCCATACTCTCAGTAAATCCCCCCCCCCCCCCACCTTTGTTTGTTTCATTCCTTGTAGTCTGAATACTACTTAGAACCCGAAATTTGAGAAAAGTTGTGTTGTCAGGGTGAGGAAACAGGCAGATCAATATATTACTAGAATACGTTTGATACAAGTTGCAGTTTTGACAGACAAATTAATTGCACATTAGTCCTTAATGCATACAGCTGAGTTTATTCGGCAGACGTAGTTAAGGTAGTGTACCACCAAAATACTTATTGTATATGTTGCATCTGATCCACACAATTTTGTTTATGATCCCCATTACAACAAACTCCAAATCTCTCATTCTGCAATGTTGGACCCGATTTGATAGTCAGTTTACTAAAAAGGATGGTTTTTTTTTTGTTTGGTTACGTTTTCCGTTGGCTATGTCAGGGTATAGCCGGAAGAACTGGATATAATGTTGTTTCTTACATTTGTGAAAAACATAATCAGTACAGCGGTTAAGTTAAAAGTTCTTGGAAATGAAGTTGTTGGCCACGTTGACACCCAGAGACCGCACATTACTGAAACAATTCTAACGTCATAGGAAATTGATCGTGTCACAGACTACTTTTTGCAGATGCATAAATTGGCAGGCTATGCTGACATAACCGGACAACTGCACAGTTTTCTGTCAATATGTGAAATTTAATATGTATGTATGATTGTGCAGCTGAGGATTTACTGAGCACCAACAGTTCTCTGGAAGGATGGCATAATCACGTGAAAACTAACGTTACCACATTCTGTCCCAATATTTGGAAGTATTTTGAAACTAGATGGCGTCTCTCTCTCTCTCTCTCTCTCTCTCTCTCTCTCTCTCTCTCTCTCTCTCTCTCTCTCTCTCTCTCTCTCTCTCTCTCTCTCTCTCTCTCTCTTACAATAAAAGTAGTAATCTGCAGTCCTGCTTCAGAACTCATGCGCGCCAGGACACTGCGCACCAAACTTGATATGGTTACTTTTTATGACATGCACTGTACTATAACACAATGGAGCCAAGATGGAGGATGAAAATGACAGTACGATGAAACAATGCATTTTCTATTAATTCAAGAACCAAACTAATCAAAATAATAAAAACTTCCATGCACCCGCCGCGATATTTGAGATGAACATGTAAAATTGGGTTAGTATAGGTGGTCTAATAAAAAAGCCTTTTGCGTTCAAAGGTGGAGATTTTGTGAAATATATATATTATGTAAAACGAAACAAACATGCAAAAATACAGATGTTACATAGCAATAAACATTGTTACTTTTTAAAAATACATGCTTGAAGTAAACAACTTTTAATTATACCCATCATCTTCATTATCTCAATTGCCACCTCCCTGCCAAATTTAAGGCCTGAAGAGTGTATAGTTTAGTCAGTGGCTCATGCCAAAGGTTGCAAGTTACTGAAATATATAATACTAGCTAAGTTCCCAGCCCTGCCCGGGATAAATCGATTTATTAGTTTCAGTTCTGGGTGATTATTATGGACCTGCTTCATTTTGCCTGTTCCTTTAGCTTATTTTTTTTTTAAGATACGTTTTACTGCTCTCCCTTTGCGCGTTGACGTCCTGCGCGTCCCGCCAGCATCCGTCAAATGGCTATGATTTGCGCACGGGTTAGTTTGTTTGCACATCGCAGGAAGTGATAACGTCATACGTGTTAATGGAAAAAGAAATATATTTTCCTAGGCATATTGAAAACACAAACCTGTACTTTTGGCCTTGCAGCGTCAATCTCCCAATTCCAGACCCTTTCTTTTTCCCAGTCTAGGCACATTCAGAACACACAAAGTTTTATATTTGAGAGTCTTAGAACTCAATCTCATCATTCAAACCAGTCCTAACCGGAAGTTGTTTTGTGAGTGTGATGTACAGTCTATATACCGGAACCAATCTTAGTTACATTAATTTGCCGAAAAAATAGACCGAACGCCAATGTGTCACAACTCACAACCTAGAAACTAATACAAACGCTCTGCTAGTTATTAATTATTTTTTCATTTTCTGTGCCGGGGACACGACTGTCACGAGTGGAGTGAGCGGGATTCAAGGATTACGGGGGCATGGAAGTGTAGGACTGACTCACGGGATAGGGAGGCTGCTCACCTGTATTGACTTCTGTTAGTTGACGTAAAGCGTGCATGTTGTGAGTGAAGTTGAGGCGTAGTAGAGGCAAAATCTGAATAGTCAGATCACTGCAAGTTAAGAGGTCCCAGGGGACAGACGTGAGATCAGAGGCAATCGGGAGATTGTGATGTGTTTTCCAGTGATGACTGGTAGGTTGAACTATGATTTATAATTATGATGATTGATGTACTATAGTCGCCTATGACCATGATGTAAATAAGTATATGTGAGGAATGTGGAAGTCAGTGATTATAATAATAATAATAATAGTTCGTCCATCAGGTATGATGATGACCTTAACACCAGAGGAATAAAGAACAGAAATTGTTGAGAATTTCAACACATGGACAATAAAGAGAACTAAAGGACACAGAGGACAGAATGGAAAGACTGTTCTTTCATGACTTATGGCTTCTCATGTGACTGATAAGTCCTATTTTTGCCCTGCAGACCCTTCCGCATAAATGACAAGAGTGCTCCGTTGGTTCAGTACCACTGGGCCTTTTCTTGCGCCGTTCTCTTTTTTTGATAGCCTGCTGGACTCTGTCAGCTTCCCATGCTTTGCTGCCTCTGGTAAGGGCCGCCCTCCAATTTGCACGATCAAGCGAGAGCTTTTCCCACTCACTCACATCAATGGCAAAGGCCTTCAGTGATTGCTTGAGAGTGTCTTTGTAACGTCTCTTTGGGGCCCCAACATTCCTCGTTCCATTGGAGAGCTCAGAGAAGAAGATTTGCTTAGGGAGTCTGGAGTCGGGCATTCTGACAACATGTCCCTCTTCCCCTCAAGCACTCTTCCTCGGGTCCACAATCCGGTAGTTACTTTTAAATACACTTCGGCTTCAGCCTCTCCACTCAATGTCTTAATAACACATTCCTATGGCAATAACACCTGAGCATTCCAAGATCTCCACAACATGGCAATAGCACGTTAATAGTTCAATTCACATTAATATCACAATAGCACAGTCGTATATCA
Source organism: Onchidella celtica (assembly GCA_963931925.1). Classification (NCBI taxonomy): domain Eukaryota; kingdom Metazoa; phylum Mollusca; class Gastropoda; order Systellommatophora; family Onchidiidae; genus Onchidella; species Onchidella celtica. The sequence continues at coordinate 56,530,433 of OZ007569.1, read as the reverse complement.
CTATCGTCAGTGATTACTGTGTATAGAAATGTGCGCCATGAGCGATAGATGTAAGTTAGGTTCATGGATTCGTAGCGAGAGTGAGTGCTGTGTGGTACGGTGGAGGTGTGTTACCGTAAGATGTGTGGTGAGTGAAAGGTGGACTATTGTGTGTACGCTTCATGGTTTGTAATGAGGGGTGCAGTGGTTAGAAATGGTATGGTATTATACCAATGTAATGTTCTTCTTGTAGGTGCCGGGGTCGGGCAGAGACGCCACCGCGGTAAGCGAACTAGCACAGGGGATAGGCCAGCATAGGGCCGAAGGCTACGCATAGGCCAGTGGAGTGGCGCTGTCGAGCAGGACAGGAGGGGCGCATGAGTCGTGGCCGTCTGGCCACAGACAGGGATGTGTATATAATTGTTAATGTTCTCTTAAGATGTACTACATGTGATAGTGATATACGACTGTGCTATTGTGATATTAATGTGAATTGAACTATTAACGTGCTATTGCCATGTTGAGGAGCTCTTGGAATGCTCAGGTGTTATTGCCATAGGAATGTGTTATTAAGACATTGAGTGGAGAGGCTGAAGCCGAAGTGTATTTAAAAGTAACTACCGGGTTGTGGACCCGAGGAAGAGTGCTTGAGGGGAAGAGGGCCGTTGGACGGCAGTTGATTAGAATAATATAATGTATGTCATTGCAATGTATCTTTATCTTTATGTTTAATAAATGTGTGAGTCTGATGGGTTGTCTGTTAAGTGTTATACTTGTTCGTTCGTGATTGTCGTCTTGTTATAACTATTACATCTCCCAGTCTGGGATTTGTGACACTGGGGGCTCGTCCGTTGTGACACTCGTCCGTTTAGTTTACCTGTGGTCATTTTGACATTGGATATTCGTCATATCTGGTTATTTTTCTGTTGTGCCATGAATTCGTGCTGTTGTCTTTGTTCGTGGAATGAATGGAAATTTCATGATGATATGATTTATGTATATTTATGAATATGTATTGATGCATGTATTGCTATAAATATGTACTAATAATGTAATGTATAGCATTTATATAGCGCATATCCATTTTAAAATGCTCTATGCGCTTTACAGAAACAACATGTCAACCACAGAGCAGAATGGAGCTGCCTGTGAAGCGCTCAACACACTGCACTGCTTCTTTCTCTCTCCCTGTCTCGCTCACTCTCTCTCTCTATCTCAGAGCAAATTGTAACGCAGCCTGTTAGGCGCAGTTCACAACTCGCAACAGTTCACAGCTCACAGCAGTTCACAACTCACATCAGTTCACACAACATACAACTCAAATAATATTTGAATATTTATTAATAACAATATATATATGATTTTGTTGTTGCTGGTTGGGGGGTGGGGGGGGGGTACTTAAACTTTTCAGAGAGACAGTGTGTGTGCGTGCAGCCTGAAGGGGTCAAGCAGCCAGAGCTCCGGCATACGTGAGGGTTAAAGAAAGTTAAGTAAAAGTCAAAATTTTTGTGCCCTGGATTGGGGGCTGTTCCTTTAATCTGTCTTTTTCTCTGTTTTTGCTGTTTTCGTTTGCTGTGTTGAACTTAGTTTATCCTTTTAAAAAGGTGTGATAAACTTGGAACTTCGTTCATCACGGTGAACAGTCTTTAGGGCTTTGTTATTGTTTAGTTGTAGCGTCGATATCTTCTCTGTTTCTGCAGGAAGACGTATTCTCTTGTCCCCTCTCTGATCTATCTGTAGATACGTTCTTTTTTTCAGGCTCTGTTCTTGTTCGTACCTTGTAGTGTAATCGGCGTAGTTAGGTTGCATTTGTTTTTCCCATTATATTTTTTTTAGAAGTCTTTGTCCTAGTCTAGTTCGTTGTCCTTGATGTACTTGTGGTCCTTCTACTGAATTTCCTCATTCTTGTCTTTTCTATTCTCTTTTGTTATGTAATAGTGCTATACATTTTATGAACATAGAATTAGTTAGAGAGTAGGCTATAGAAGGTTCAGTTAGGTGTGTTTCTGAATAGCATTTGAAAATAGTGCTCGTTTTTGTAGGGGTATAATTTCAGGTCTCGGGATACGTCGGTTATAATAAGCTTATAGTAAGTACATAAACAATTATTGCATTTCATATTGTATAATAATAAATCCGTGAAATGGCGGATCTCCGTGAGCTCATGAAGGTAGGTACGGAACTTGGCCTTGAAGGAGTAGAGCTACGCGGCTGGATTAAAGAGCAGCAGGCGGAATTGCGCGATGAGCGTGCTAAAGATAGGGAGCGAGAAAAAGAGGCTCAAGAGCGGCAGCAGGAAAGAGAGGCTAAAGATAGAGACCGAGAAAGAGAGGCTAAGGATAAGGAGCAGGAAAGGGAGTTAAAGCTAAAGGAGATAGAGGCGCAAGTAAAAATTGCGGAATTGGAAAGCAAGAAGAATGCGCCAACGGAAACAGTTGAGCGGCAGGGGCAAAACAAAAGTGGTGTTCGGATTAAGCTGCAGACGTTCGACGACCGGAAGGACGATATAGACGCCTTCCTTTACAGGTTCGAACTAAATGCACAACTGCAATGGGGGGGGGGGGGGGAGAATAAGCAATTATGGTCCACGTACCTGGCATCCTTATTGCAGGGGCGAGCGTTAACCTACTTTAAAGAGTTACAGCGCGAAGACGTGCATGATTACGATAAGCTGAAGTCTTTGCTGCTTCGCCGATTTGCGCGTACGGAGGAATATTTCCGGGAGCAGTTTAGGCGAGCACGTGCGGATACCAGGGAGGACTTTGCTGCCTTCGTCGCCAGACTGACAGAATATTTCACGAACTGGTTGGACTTCTCACATGTTGGCGCAGATTTTGCTAAATTGAAAGACCTAATGATCCGTGACCAGCTGTACGCGTCGTGCCATAAAGATTTAGTGGCTTTTCTAAAAGAAAACGAACCCGCGACGGTGCAGGAGGCGTCAAAGTTGGCGGAAGCATACCGTACGGCACATCCGTCCAAACCAGTCGCGAGGGCGTACCTACAGGATGCTGGTTACGTCGCCGTGGTTGAGGGGTCACCGACAGGACAGAGAGACAGGTCACGTCAGCGTGGTGCCTATAATGGGCAAGCCCAGGTTCAACGTAGGGGGTATTATCAATCACCTGCATGTGGAGCCGGTAAGTTTGACCCAGCAGGAGGGCTAGGTCGCGGTAATGGCCGAGGGCGGTTTGTAACCTTTGCCGATCATCGACGGCATAGGGACTTTAGTTCCGGTCGCGATGGGTCACGGGGACCCAGGTCTGGCGGAACACAGGGAGCGGAATGTTGGACTTGCGGACGCGTGGGTCATTTTTCACGCGAGTGTAGGGCCGCGAAGTGTTGGAACTGCGGAAGAGCAGATCACATCAGCGTGAATTGCCCTGCAGATAGGATAGCGGCGAACGTGAATGGCAATCACGGTAGCTCCAATCCATGTTCCCCTAATAAATTTCATCATGCGGCCGCGTGTATTACATCGGACAACGGAGGCGGACAGTATTCTAAGTGTCCCAGTTGTGAGAAATTGTTATCTTCTGGTGTTTTACCTTGTGGGAGAAAGATTCCCGTTATAAATTCATGTCATACAGGAGGTGGTCTTAGGGTTTATCCGGGGTTTGTTGGGGACGAACCGGTCTCGGTTTTACGGGATACAGGATCTACCGTTGTGGGGGTGCATAGAGACTGCATTCGGGATTCGCAGCTTACAGGTGAAACTGTCCCGTGCATTCAATTTTCAGGGGCCATTAAGAAATTACCATTGGCAAAGATAGTGATTGATACGCCTTTCCTTAGCGGGGAAGTCGAAGCAGTCGTTGGTTTTTTTCCAGGCGCCCAACTCATCATTGGTAATGTGTCTAGGGTAGTTTCCCCTTCCGAAGAGAATGTGCAGGCATGGTCACAATCAAAAGGTATTGACTTTTGTGCCGCAGTCGAGACACGTCGACAGGTAGGTGATGGCAGTAAAATTAGACCTTTGGCAACGCCAGCGGTCAACCTGGATATCACACCAGAGCGCTTGGCGAGATTACAAAAGGAGGATCCATCATTGAGTCCATGTTTTGGGGAAGCGCGAACAGAGAAAACGAGGAAATATAAGAACGGTTCATCTTCCTTTGTTATCCAGGCGGGCATTCTGTTCCGAAAGTATGTCACGGTGGCTTCCATTTTAAAGCAGGTCGTTGTGCCAGCGTTGCTAATTGCAACAGTATTGCATTTGGCACATGATGTCATATGGGGATAGCTAGAACCAAAGAAACGGTTCTTGGGAATTTTTATTGGCCATCCGTCCACAGAGATGTACGATTGTATTGTAAGACGTGCAGTGCGTGCCAAAAGACGACGCAGAAGGGACGTACACCCCAGGCTCCTCTTCAAAAGATCCCCACGGTTTCGGAACCGTTTAAAAAGGTTTCGATAGACCTTGTTGGCCCCATTCACCCAGCTACCGATAGGGGGAATCGATTTTTCTTAACAGTCATATGTAATGCTACAAGATGGCCAGAGGCGGTTCCTCTTCGGACAATAACGTCTGAAGCAGTCGCGGAAGCGTTGTTTGGAATTTTCGCTAGGGTGGGAATAGCGGAACAAATTTTGTCTGATAGGGGTGCGCAATTTACTTCGGAAATGATGAAGGAATTGTTTCGCTTATTTAGCATACAACCCATCACTACCACCCCATATCATCCGCAGGCTAATGGCATGTGCGAGAGATTGAACTCGACGCTAAAGTCGATGCTGCGTAAGGTAGCTGCTGATCGCCCTAAGGATTGGGATATATATATCCCTGCAGTATTATTCGCGTATAGGGAGGTACGGCAGGAGTCAACGGGATTCTCTCCGTTTGAAATGTTGTATGGTCGTAGTCCTAGGGGTCCAACCGATGTTCTTCGGGACAAGATGACGTCGCCATCATCAGGAGACGATGAGCAAATTTCAGTGTTTCAGTACCTGGTTGATTTAAGAGAGAGATTATCTTCAGCGCGCACTATGGCAGAAGAAGCTTCTAGCACCGCTTCAAAAAGAGCAAAAAACTATAAAGATAGAGGATCCAAACTGAGAATTTTTAAGCCAGGAGACAAGGTTCTATTGTTATTGCCTACGGATCATAATAAGTTATTGATGACATGGAAAGGTCCTTATACTATTGAGCGAGTCGTTTCGAAGGTAGATTATGCTATTCAGATTGATGGATCAGTTAAGGTTTTCCATGTTGATATGCTGCAAAGATTTTATGAGAGACCAGAGTATCTGTGTGCTCAGACGAAACCAGTGGAGCGTGTCATACGTCGTCATGGTCTGAACATATTCAGACACTAACAGTGATTTTTAAACGATTGCGTCATTTTGGGTTAACTGCTAAACCCGCAAAGATGGATTTGGCATGTCCAGAGATAGTATTCTTAGGACATATCGTGGGTAGAGGTGTTCAGAGACCTGAAGTAACAAAAATTGAGAAATTAGTAGGGTTGCAAATCCCTAAAACAAAGAAACAAGTCAGAAGCTTAGTGGGAAGTTTAAATTATTACAGGAAGTTCATTCCAAATTTTTCCTCCTTGTCATCTTCTCTTACTGACCTTACTAAGAAGGGACAACCCGATAAGGTCCAGTGGACGTCTGAATGTCAGACAGCATGTGATAAATTGGTGACAGCGTTATCATCGTCACCCATTCTGATATTACCCGATTTTCGATCTAAATTTATCCTCAGAACAGATGCGTCGGACTCTGGTGTCGGCGCTTGTCTTCTACAGGAGAAGAACGAATGTTTCCATCCTGTATGTTATGTCAGTAGGAAGTTATTGCAGAGAGAAAGAAAGTATTCTGTGATAGAGCGGGAGTGTCTTGCCATTGTGTGGTCCATCCAGAAATTAGGACGTTATCTGATGGGTCGAGAATTCTGTATCCAGACAGACCACAAGCCACTAACGTTTTTGTCTAAGAATCGTTCATCCAGCCCTCGCTTATCTAGATGGGCATTGGCTTTACAGCCGTATACGTGTCACAAATCCCAGACTGGGAGATGTAATAGTTTATGACAGGACGACAATCACGAACAAACAAGTTTAACACTTAACAAAACAACCCATCAGACTCACACATTTATTAAACATAATTATACATATAATAGCGCAATTACATACATTATATTATTGAAATGAACTGCCGTACAACGGCCTTATTCTCACACACACTCTCCCTCGGATCCACAATCCGGTAGTTACTCCTAAAGGCACTTCGGCCTCAGCCTCTCCCCTCAGGGTCTTAATAGTACATTAATGATTCACTGGCACCGCAGTCTCTCAACATCACCTTCCTATTGCCATACAACTTATCAGTTCACTTGCCCATCATCATGGCAATAATATAGTATCTCATTCACTCTCATATCTACGTCCCTGTCCGTGGCCTGACTGCCACGACTGTATGTGCCTCTACTGTCCTGCACCGACAGCCTCACTTCTGGCCTATGTGTGGCCTCCGGCCCTACGCTGGCCTATCCCCTGTGCTCATCGAGGTGGCTCTGCGGCCCGTCCCCGACACCTACAAGAATAACATTACATTGGTATAATACCCTACCATTTCTATTCACTCCACCTCTCCTTACCATCCATGAAGCGTACACACACTAGTTCACCTTTCACTCACCACACATCTTACGGTAACACACCTCCATCGGAGTACACACTACTCACTCGCGCTACAAATCCATGAACTCACTTTCATCTATCGCTCGTGGCGCACATTGCTATATCCAATATCAAGGACTTCCACATTCCTCACATATACTTATTCACATCATGGTAATAGACGAATATAATATAATACATCAATCATAATAATCAATCAACGTTCTACATACCAGTCATTACTGGAAAGACTCTCTCACTAGTCTTCTCGACTGCTCCCTTTATGTCCGCCCGATGGGCTCTTATTCACAGGTCCGCTCCGTAGGACCTTCTAACTTGCAGTGATAGTAATACCGCGCTTTCGCCTCATTCAGACCTCCCCCACTACTCACAACAGCACGCTTAACTTGCTGTCTCCTGTGAGCCCTTCTTACTCTACACCCGCTCTGTAGCAATCCCCTTAATTGCACTCACTCCACTCGTGACAATACGTTCGTCATTCAACCGATTCCAGGAACCAGCAATCATATCGCCGACTACCTTAGTCGAGCCTAGGTGAAGATTTCAGTAGCTTACACATCGGAGGACAGGAACATTCGACAGACAGAACAACGAAGAGTCGCAGATTGTGCACAATTGGAAACGTATATCAGCAGAAATTGGGAAACATATGAACATTGACAGTGATCTGTGTGAACGTTTCTTCGATCTTAGAATATTGACATTATAAATATTATATTATATGAAGAATGGTTGATAGGTTGATTGATTGTGATTCGGTCTTAGGTATTATGTTTTAGTAGGTATTGATGATGTGATATATATATGCATAGTGCAGGGCAAATTGATCGCCAGCTTTTCCTCTAATTTAGGTATCATATATCATATGTGCTAGGGGCATGAGTAGGTCATTTTTACGTAGATATCGCTCACGCTCACTCGTTGACATTTATCTTGATGCGATTTCGGAATTAATTGCATTAATTTTTTTGGGGTGGGGGATGATGTCACGAGTGGAGTGAGCGGGATTCAAGGATGACGGGGGCATGGAAGTGTAGGACTGACTCACGGGATAGGGAGGCTGCTCACCTGTATTGACTTCTGTTAGTTGACGTAAAGCGTGCATGTTGTGAGTGAAGTTGAGGCGTAGTAGAGGCAAAATCTGAATAGTCAGATCACTGCAAGTTAAGAGGTCCCAGGGGACAGACGTGAGATCAGAGGCAGTCGGGAGATTGTGATGTGTTTTCCAGTGATGACTGGTAGGTTGAACTATGATTTATAATTATGATGATTGATGTATTATATTCGCCTATGACCATGATGTAAATAAGTATTTGTGAGGAATGTGGAAGTCAGTGATTACTGTGTATAGAAATGTGCGCCATGAGCGATAGATGTAAGTTAGGTTCATGGATTCGTAGCGAGAGTGAGTGCTGTGTGGTACGGTGGAGGTGTGTTACCGTAAGATGTGTGGTGAGTGAAAGGTGGACTATTGTGTGTACGCTTCATGGTTTGTAATGAGGGGTGCAGTGGTTAGAAATGGTATGGTATTATACCAATGTAATGTTCTTCTTGTAGGTGCCGGGGTCGGGCAGAGACGCCACCCGCGGTAAGCGAACTAGCACAGGGGATAGGCCAGCATAGGGCCGATGGCTACGCATAGGCCAGTGGAGTGGCGCTGTCGAGCAGGACAGGAGGGGCGCATGAGTCGTGGCCGTCTGGCCACAGACAGGGATGTGTATATAATTGTTAATGTGCTCTTAAGATGTACTGCATGTGATAGTGATATACGACTGTGCTATTGTGATATTAATGTGAATTGAACTATTAACGTGCTATTGCCATGTTGAGGAGCTCTTGGAATGCTCAGGTGTTATTGCCATAGGAATGTGTTATTAAGACATTGAGTGGAGAGGCTGAAGCCGAAGTGTATTTGAAAGTAACTACCGGATTGTGGACCCGAGGAAGAGTGCTTGAGGGGAAGAGGGCCGTTGGACGGCAGTTGATTAGAATAATATAATGTATGTCATTGCAATGTATCTTTATCTTTATGTTTAATAAATGTGTGAGTCTGATGGGTTGTTCTGTTAAGTGTTATACTTGTTCGTTCGTGATTGTCGTCTTGTTATAACTATTACATCTCCCAGTCTGGGATTTGTGACAACGACGACAGTCTATACTAAGCGTTGTATAAAATCTGAGGGCCACCGAATCAGCATTAAGAGAGGAGTAGCGAAAGGCGCGCTGCAATTGTCGTAAGGTTTCACTTTTATTAATATAGATTAATATAGATATTCTAATAAGGATGACGCATAGACCAGCAGCACCATTAATCCATTGCTTGAAGGCCAACACAAAACGCCCAGGAAACTGAAAACGCTGGCAATATTTGACAAATTAAAAAAACAATCACCATGAAAGATTCTGAGGACCTTCTGCGTGGGAATTTTTAAGGAGATGCCGGCAGGAAACAATGTGATGTATGTTTGCTTGGTTTCAAAGACCAAATATGATAGATGTGGTGTTGTTGTTTAAATTGTACTATTTTAACCACAATTAATTTCAAATCTTGTGCTAATGTATCAGTATTTTTCTTAAATATAAAATGAATATTATTTACCCCTCCAAATTCAGCCGAGCATGTTTTGTAGCAGTGACTTAGTTATAGCCAAGGCCCACTATACCAAGACGGTGCAATCGATCGTTAAATACAAAGGCGAAGAGTTCCGCCGCGTGCGTTGTCTGCTAGACCGACCCAGCGCGTATGATGTGCCCAGTCATGTTGCTCGGTTAGCAAAAATTTAATGGTGGCATGAAGTAAACAGTTGTATTTTCTTTATGTCCCATTGGATGAGATGAGGTTAATAGACTACCAAGAACTGTACAAAGAATTATTCAATGATTAAAGCAAATACATGAGTATAAACTGGAAATTTTGAATGGAGTTGCTACATACATAAAACCAAAGGGGAACTGTACCGGTACATCTTCTAATCTTATGAAAAAGTGTAGGGATAACCAGGGTAGCAGAACAAGAGGAATGAAGTAGGAAAAGAGACCAGGTGGGCCATTATTTAAATGATTAAAGCAAATAAATGGGTATAAAACACAAACTTTGAATGAAGTTCTCACATACATCAGACCAGAGAGGAAATTTACATCTTCTAATTGATGAAAAAGTGTAGAGATAACCAGGGTAGCAGAAAAAGGGTAATGAAGTAGGAAAAGTGACCAGATGGGTGATTTAAAAAATCAACAAAAACTCAACAAAATCCAGCCGCAGTATTCTGATGATAATGAACGTTCTAAAAGTGTTACTCATGTTGCAGCTTCTTCAGTTTTCCAACTTTCTTTCCTGAAATTTTCTGTTTTGGGGCACTATTTCTGATTGAATTTTTATTGCTTGAAGATTAATACGGAGAAAGGAAAGAAACAAACAAACAAACAAACAACAGCAACAACAAAACACTTCCTTTAAAAGAAATTCGGGATGATCAAATGGAAAAGTTCATTCACACAATTACTGATTGTACGTATGGGATTCCTTAGCTTTGAGAAAGTTTATCAGTATTTGATCCATGACGTTTTACGGCTTCCTCAAACAAACAAAAGTACATGTATACCGAAAGTTGAATTAGCAATTAGACATTTAAGCCCCTCCCTCTTCACAAACACAAACACACAACTGATGATCTCCATAGCACACATGAGGAGCAGGGCCGTAACTAGCCAAGCGGGGGCCCCCCCGCAAACTTTCTTATCGGGGCCCCCCTTCCGCAGACTAAGCATAGGCCTACCCACCCAACACATGTACATGTACTCTCTTATACTGTAGCACCGGAGCTGAGGACGTGTGACCCAAACAGCCAAATATAGTGGCGTATGGTACGCAGGGAACGTGGGGCGCGTCACGTGGATTTTTTTATTCGGAATAATCTAGTGGATAAAACAATATTTACCACCACCACACCATCACCACCACCACTACCACTACCACCACCACCACCACCGCCGCCACTAACAACAACAACAACAACAACAACAACAACAACTATCCTGAACAAAAAACAAGAAAATAAAAGTAAATTAAAATGAACACAACTGCAACTACATAACAAAAGAATCCAAGCATCAATAACCATGCAAGCAACTGAAACTAAAAATAAAAACCAGTAAAATGAACAGAAGCAAAATAAAAAATAAAATAATGCTTACCTTAAACCATCGGTGCTTTCCTTGATTTCATGGCCGCGAAATCAATGATTACTTGCTCGTAGTCTAGTTTTCTTGCTCTCTCTGCTTCAATGCTGAGCAGTGCCAAACCTTGCAAGCGTTCCTGGCTCATGGATGTTCTCATATAGTTTTTTATAATCTTCAGCTTACTCAATGACCTCTCCGCGGATGCAACAGTCACAGGGATTGTCATGAAGATGCGCAGGAGAACGCAGATGTTGGGAAAGCTAGGAGCAACCTCTTTATAATCTACTAGCAGGCAGGTTGCGAGCTGTCGCACAGAAGACAATCCTGTTAGTTTATCACCCATAGAGGTCTTCATCATAACCAGCTCTGTAGCTAGTGCCTTAGACAGGTCTTCAGGGTACGCTTCAACAAGCCTGTCAACTTCAGTATTGATATCAACTTCTTGTAAAGTGAGAAGCGATGGTGGGTTCACGACTTTGAATAGCAAGGTGATTTTCTTTGTTCCTGTGAAGCGAGACTCCAACTGCAGGATCATAGTATCCAAAATGCCATAGAACACTTTTACTTTGAAGATTCTCTCCGGGTCGATATCATCATCAAACTTTACTGCTGCCTTTCTCTTCTGTTTGAATGTTGTGGGTATGGACCATCGTCGAGCAGTGTCTTCACTCCTCGCCAGAAATGAACTGAAATCCTGTCGATGTTGCTTCAGTTTGGACAACACAGCATCCAGCTCACACACAGCTTTTGATAAGTCAAGATCTTTGGCTTGAAGCAGCTTTGATGCTACATTGATGTCGGACAAAACGTCACTGAGCACTGTGAGAATCACAATGAAGTCAAAATTTTCCATCTTGTTCCTCAGTGATATAGCTTCATGAGTCGTGTCCTTGTTTGTATTCTGGAGAGCAATCTTGCTGAGAGCTTTTAAAACATCTGGAAATCTTAGTCTCACAGCAGTTAAAGAGGTGACTTTTCCAGACCAGCGTGTAGGGTTTAACGTTTTCAGTGTACTTTCCAACTCAGAAGTGATTTCAGCGAGAATGTCCCACCTGTTGATGCTGTGGCCGAAGAATACGTACAGCTGCTGAATGATATCGAAAAAAATCCTGACTTCTACAATTCCTTTCACTGCGTCGTTGACAACTAAATTCAGGTTATGCGCTGCACAATGCACGTAAAATGCGTTTGCTTGAGAGTCAATAATCCTCTTTTGAAGACTTTGGCATGACCCGGACATGTTCGCAGCACCGTCATAGCCCTGTCCTCTGCAGTGTTTTAAATCAATTGAATGCTCCTTTAGGAACGACAGTAGTGCTGTTTGTAGGCCCTCCGATGTCTGGTCGTGGATATGATAGAAATTGATAAAAGCTTCATGAACTTTGACACTGTCCTCCACTAATACATATCGAAAAATTAAGCTCATTTGGTCTTTTTTCGAACTGTCCTGGGTGGTGTCCATGATGATGGAATAAAATCTGGCACTTTTCAATTCATTTAAAATGTCTAATCTCACTCTTGATGCTAAAATACCAATAAGTTCATTCTGAATAAGTGGACTTAAATAGTTAGTAGACCCTTTCTTTTTGCTCACTAGGGTATTCACAGAAACATCAAACTTGGCCAACAGTTCCACCTGTGAAAGAAAGTTCCCATTTGAAATAGCACCAAGTCGTTCCTCTCAGGGCGATGTTATTTCTAGCTCTTGTCAAAATAATTTCAACAAGTCTTCTCAAAATCTCTCTCCAGAATCTAGTCACATCAGATAAACTTGCATCGATCTTGTGATCGACTGTTTTGTGTTGTTTCCAATGGTTTCCAACTATGCAGGCTTGAATGTGGGCTCCTGATAGTGCATGCTCTTTGACTTTTTTAGACAAACCTTGCCAATCCCGAGTGTCGAACTTTCGGTGGTCGGGGGAAAAAAGCCAACAGAAATGGCAATAAGCTACATCTTGTATTTGTGAATAGCAAAGCCATGTATTAGAAGAATGTGAGAACTGTGTAGAATCTTCACCATAGAAATAAGAAGAAAAGCTTCTATTTTGTGTATTCCTTGGAAATGGCCCTTTCGGGCGACAAAGTCCATGTTGAACGATGAAATGTTTCATATCATCGGTTAGATCATCGGCAAAATGACCCTTGTCAGTTTGGTAGTCCAATGTTAATAGATCTATTTCTGGTACATGTAGTTCTATACTACCTTCTTTCGTGTGACCTGAAAAAAATGTGAGATAAAGAAAGAAATAGTGACTTATATCACTAGATATAGATATAGATAGATCTAGTTTTCTAATTCATACTTTGTTGTGATATACGTTACATTTACGTTACGATTGGAAAGACAATAACTTAAAAAAAAAAAAAAAACACAACAAAACAACAAGAATAACAACAACAGCAGCAATAGCAACAACACCGGCACTACTAGATCTCGTGCTCGTAATTTGCTGGGCTGGAAGATCACAGTGTTTTCAGAGAATTCTAAATATAGATCTAGATCTATACCAAAATTTTTGCCGTCTCTTTGCTGGCAACTCAATAATTACATGCACTAGAATTTAAGTCAAGAGAAAGCTAGATACATGTATAGATTTAGATCTAGACGTCTAGATATATCTAGATCTAATCTTGATCTAGATCGAGATCTTGGCTACTTACCAGTGGATTTTGATTCCTCTTGTTGCATGCTTGGTCCAGGTTCTAAAGTTGGACTTTGATCTGACACTGGCCTGGGGTTGACACAATCACTGGCATTACCAAGCTCATCCATTTTGGGGGTTGCTTAAAAAAGGCATCTATTTTCGGATTTTTTTTCATTCCCTCTTCATTTTGTTTCGCTAATTTTCGCTTTTGAGCACCCGAGGGATATTCCCGTCGGTTCATCTTGATCGTCTTGACCAAAACAAAAAAAACTTGGCCGATGCCAGGTTTTTTTTGCACTCAAAGGCCGACAGCCATTTATTACGAGTGCCTTAACCATAATTATAATTTGATCGGAAAACCAGGTTAAGGGGCCCCCGGCAACCATGAGTCAGTTAAGTAAAGGGCCTCCGACAACTACGATTTTGTTGAGGGGCCCCCAACAGCTACGATTTTGTTGACGGGGCCCCTACAGTTATTAACACTCTTGTCTCTAAATTGTCTTTTTCTGCTTTGTGGAAATTGCTGGGGCCCCCAGATAATTCCAGACTCTCTCTCTCTCTCTCTCTCTCTCTCTCTCTCTCTCTCTCTCTCTCTCTCTCTCTCTCTTCTCTTTTTCTTCTTTTTCTTCTTTTTCCCTCTTTTTTTCTTTTTTCTTCTTCCTTTTTAACTCCCTCTTTTTTCTTCCGTCCGGGGGCCCCCTACCCTCGGGGGCCCCCCCGCATTGCGGGGGCTGCGGGGCCCTAGTTACGGCCCTGATGAGGAGTGCAAAGGTGTATGTCTGAAGTCCAATTTACTATAATAGACAAACTTCAAGTCGGCAAACAGCCTTGCAAAGTGTTAATTTTGATTCTTCACAAAGGAACACTGGTCTCCTCGATTAACACATACCGGTACGACGAACCACATGCCTGTGTTTACGATTGTACGCGCCGGACTATTTTTAGAAACTCCTGGCCAGCGGACGGAAGTGCTTGAATTGCATCGTCTTGGAATAGTGGGTCTTGGCTTATAGTGTGGTCTTATTATTGATAACCAAAATTTTAAAAAAATCACACACAGATTCCTAGCATTAGTCTGTCCTCAGTCTCTTGTCTAATTTGCAATATCAACATTATTTTTAAGTCTTAAATGTTATTTTGTAGTTGTAAGGGGTGGCACTTGTTTGGAAGGGATGGGGATTGTCCTTATACCCAGCTCAATATTCATCGATTTGAAATATATTTAGATTGGCAAGAAAGCATATCATCTTGATCCTCTTAGCTATTCTCGGTGTGGTAACTGGTTGATTTCATCAGTAGCTTTCTTGTAAAGAGAGTGTGTGTCACTGGCAAATATGGATTAATGGATAGAAAATGTGATTCTATTCCATGGCTCAGATTTGAAAGATTATCAAGTTTTTCTCATATCTATAATTTTCTTCCAACTTGATAATGAATGATTGTGTTAAAGAAAATCTTGAATTTCTTATGTTAGAAAAACTTGCATGTACGATTGTTCCATCGTTAGAGTTTGTATTTGACATTAAATACAGTTTTATTAGAATCATCTTGTCAGGTTTTCCATAAAATGTTTTTCATCTGCAGAATGTTCCTGTTTTCCAGTATTATGGAACTGGTTTACTTACTGGTTGACGTGATTGCCCTTCTGCTTACATTCATCGGTGCCTGCATACTGTCTGCAGGACACAATTCATCAGAGTAAGGAGTTAGTTAATGTCAAAACCTGCATTATGCATGCATACATTTTGTCTTTCCAACGTGTCTTTTTGTACGTCTGTCCTTGTCCATTTCTGTCGTTCCGCCCTAACTTTCCCGTCATCAATACATGGACAGCTTGTACATTTTCATTTTGCTGTGTTGTTTGCTGTATGTATTAAATGTGTCTGTTTAAAAAATCTGTTTTGTGTCACATTTCTCTAGCCTATTTGGGTTTTAGCTTAGGCCCTTAAGCCAGGGACTTGAGTTTTAAACATGTGCAAGATAAAGGAGGACAGCAATTTTGGCTGCTGTCCAAAAAAAATGAAAATATATGGAACCCAATAGCCAGAGGTTTGCTTATTGCCTTCTGTCTACCTAACAGAAACATTCTTTTTTTTTGTGTGTGTGTGCAATTTTTCGGTTGTTCAAAGATATTTTTAAACCCGGCAACTTATAAACCAATAAAAATTATTCGCCCTTCAGTAATCCAACAAATTGTTATAGGCCGTTCGATCAGTCGCTCAAAGTTTCAATTAAATTTAGGCATTTGATTTATTTTCTTTCTTTAACAAATCAGCTGCAGACTACTAATACATAATCTTTGAATATTTCACATTGATAGCGATTAGCTGTTACAGTGGGGCCTGTACCAAATCCCATCTTTTCTTCCTTTAGAAATAGATCAGATGGGCAAGATTACCACACTGACTTGAGAGGCAGTTATAGATTGTGGTCACCTGATTTGAAATAATGTAATATTGACATTTACAGGCACTTACTACCAATGCTGATCTTTATTTTATTCCTGTCTCCACATGTCAGTTATCCAAATATTGAAAGCTGGTACTCCCGGTCAAGAGCAGCACAGGTGAGTACAGAGGGATTGTTTTGCTCATTAGTTGAACCGCTCGGCATTCCGGCAAAACCCGTATTTGCTTTGTCTGTGTGTGTTTGTCTATCCTCTTGTTCCGTTAAGCGTCGAGGAGAGATGGAGCTTTCGGACGTGGGCCTGATGGGTAGCGTCTGCCATGTTTAGGTTGATTCTTTCAGTTGTTTCTTTGGCACCTTCTATCCATCTTTTTCTGGGGCTCCCCTTTCCTCTGGAACCATGCCTTTTCATGATATAAGCTCTGTATGCTTGGACTGACGTGCGATAATG
Source organism: Onchidella celtica (assembly GCA_963931925.1). Taxonomy (NCBI): domain Eukaryota; kingdom Metazoa; phylum Mollusca; class Gastropoda; order Systellommatophora; family Onchidiidae; genus Onchidella; species Onchidella celtica. The sequence goes on along the minus strand of OZ007569.1, from coordinate 56,514,123 downwards.
AAGATCAAGATGCATTTAAGATACTGTGGTTGCTATAAATGTCGCGGGGCTGAGAGAATACTGTCTTGCACAACGATTCTGTTACTGATACCAGAAGTGATATTTGTCTCTCATTGATTAATTATGAAAAAAAAATCACAAACCACAGAAAGCGATTGGAGGGAAAACATACTTGAGACTTTGAACAACCGCTCTGTGACAGAAAACGATTACGTGAATGGCATATGGAAAATGGATAGAGGAAAAATGCAAAGTTGTTATTAATAAGATGTAAAACTGGGTGAAGGTTATTCCGCGGGAATGAGTCTACCTCTTTTGGGAGAGCAGCAGACAAGTAAATCAGCGGTTGCCATGACTTGCCTTTGAATGTTAAATTTTTCTGTTTTTATTCATTTATTTTCTATCCGAAAAAAAAAAAGGTTTTGATATGTTTAATTTCACAAAAGTTTTGAGATCTCATTTAATACAGCTGACTTTACAGCGTTAAATTAGCCGACATTTTTTTTAGTTTTTGACGTATCGGTGATAGAGCTGTTGCATGGGCCTTATGGTGATTATTTTAATGTTGGATAATACATTGTACTAATAGTTTAATACTTGATATAATAATGTAAAGGGATAATAATGCATGAAACGATGATGAGGATACATTAAACTTACGCCGAAAACCCCGAGATTATCACAAAGCATAGAAACAATCGATTTTTACCCCAATCTTGATCAATTGTGTGGTTTGCGATGGACGAATAAAACTATGGGTCTATATACTCGTACAATAATTAAGCTCAGTGAGGGCGTTATCCAAAGTTGAACTCTACCTTTTCCAAGCCGTTTTTTATTTAATATTCTTACCTTTTCCAGTCCGTGTATAAAGTTTATGACTAAAGCAACTTCCCATGCGCACACCGTGTTTAGTTTAAGAATTAGGCAGGCCTCATACAGAAAAAGTTATTCTCTACATGGCATTCGCCACTCGTTGCGAGCTAAAAGGTGCACGCTCATTTCTTTTCACTTGTCCATAGTCATTCGTCACCTTACCATTCGCCATAAGTTGTTAGCTTAATGAGAAAAGTCACACGTCGCACGACTTAAATCTTTCTGTGACGAGCACAGAGTTCTACCTATAGAAATCTATAGGTAGAACTCTGTGGTGACCAGTGACTTACATGTGAGATACACAAGTGTACAGGGGCGTGCGACTTTCTGATGCGGCGAGCGTCTAATGGCATGTAACTTTTTGTATATTATTTTATATATATATGACTGGATTGTTGTGCGGCTTGTAACGAGCGCCAAGCGACAAGAGTATGTTCCCTTCCTTCCTGTGCTCTCCTTTGCTCAGATGTGTTCATTGACATTTTTAAGCCATCTGAAATAACGAATGGCGTGCGATAAATGGCGAGCAACTTTCTGTGTCTGACGCCCGCCTTATAGACGTGCATAGACCCCAAAGATGGAAGCAAAAACTTGCAACAGTGCTTTACTGCGGCTTAAAAACATTCACAGAAACAGGCAGTCAGCTTTCGGAAGATGTGAAGTAAATAGCTGTAATGATAATGATCATAATCCAGTAATAGATTTGGGCCTTGCCCGAACAATGCTGGTTACCCCAGCTAGTATGGAATAAATAAATGTATCCGTTCATTCAATCTTACCATTTCGAAATGCAGAAGAAAATATGAGACATGAATTATTTTCTGCTGTTATTTTGGTGTAACAAATTATCTGGATTTGGTATTTTGGTGTTTAGATTAGTTATGTATGGTAGATATCTTAACGTGCTTCATTCATTCTAGTTTGCTGTGTGTTACATCACATTTTTGTTTACTTTGTAGGCTGGTGCCTGGATCGGTACTGTTTTGTGGTTGTTCATCGCTCTAATGGGGTTCCTGTACCTGATGTGTGCGGGCAAACTGCCCTTTGGAGGTGGTCAAGCTGAATCATCTACCACAGATCAGACCAGCAACAAGCCCGACGGGGGCACACCTCACATGGAGCCTCCTCCTGCAAACCCTGATGACAGTCGGCCAAAATTTTAAATCAAACTCCTTGGGGATGAGAATAGTAAAATGAAGGGGGGGGGGGCACACTCGAAGGACAGAGGAAAAATAATGATGAAGTGAGGGAGGAGAGTATAAATGAACAATATATAAAAAGACACAACTGAAGAGACTTTCTCTTTTTTTTTTTTAAATACTGGTTGGCCAGCTGTTGACTCGGGCAATACACAGATGTGATGTTTAAAGCTGAGTTTCGATCATCAATGGTAGGCGCAGAACGAAATTTCCTGTCATACTTTTTAATTCTGCTCGAAGAAATGCGTATTGTTTTCCGGCTCAAAATATCGGAACACTTTCTTCTGTTCAACTCAAAGAGCTCATTGAACACACGTTTATAAGCTCTTTGATTCAACTCAATTGTAGCTCAAAATCAATGAAAGTATTAAAAATACAGCGAACTTCAAGACCTTTTAAAATATGCCCACGCACACCTTTATGTCCATCTGTGGGTAATATGAAATTTTGTAGAATTAAAAAGCCGTTCATGATTACATTGGAGGCTTTTCTTCCTTTATGATATAATAATTCAAAGAGAGGAAATATTTAGATGAAACTGCAATACTGTTATCTATTTTGGCCATGCTTAAGCATTGGCGCAGAAAAAAAAACTGGTACTCAAATTCACAAATTTTAAAAACAAAAAGCAGGATGTTTGTAACTTTCAAGATATTTCTAGAACATAGGCAAACATAAAATATTTGAAAAATGACAGTTTGAGACTATTTTGGGAGTGGGAGAGGCGGGGGGAATAATCTTCAGCCTCACTGCTGATCTGGACAATGTTGACCGAAAATTGTTTCAAAAGAAACGTGAACGGTTTTTCATTTGTGTGTTTTTGTCGGTTGCTGAAATTGTTGTTTGTACTCAGATTACAAAGCATTTCTTGCAATATTGGACACGTTTAATATATATTTTTCTTTGTTGTGGAGTTTTTCACTAAAGCTACAGCAGTTTTCATTAGAATGTTTGTCAGTAATATCGACAGTTTACCTTATACACTTCTGATGTCATCATTGAGAATGACCCATGCTACCACTAGAAATTAATGCTTATTTACATCAAGCTCCACTCCTTTCCACTATTTCCAGGGACCATTACCAAACTGGACCTGTTGCTTCACTAAAATAACATGTAACATCTAGCTCCAAGTCTGTGAAATGATTTATTTGAGGTGACAAATGAGATCAAATCTGCATATATCTCAATGACAATTGAGGCTTTAACTTAAAAAGAATAGATCTATTCATGATAATAAATTTGATAATCTGGTAGATTCTTCACTTTTCTAATGGTTGCTTGCTTTTGCTACTTTATCAGAGGTATATCTATATGTATGCTTTTATATACCTCATCACCTCATAACAACAAATATTGCATTTCCTCCTGTAGCCACCACTGCTCGAAATGAGTGATAAAATTACTCGAATAAATGGATCTTACAGCAGTGAACTTTGAATATAATAAATATGTAACATGAAAAATCCTCACTTGTAAATTCATCTTTAAAGCAAGAATGCTACACAAAATGGGATCACCCACATAACTGATGATGTGAATCAACTATCATTATTAACCATACGGTTCTTACACTGGTGATACCAGTACTTCTTCTTCTTCTTCTTCTGCGTTCTTCGTGTCAGACTATTTATATCAGGAGGCCGGTAGCCTTTATGAAGGATGCTGTGCTCCTGAGTTCCTCTGCTGTCCCATATAGCTTGGTGTGTAGTGCCGCACCTCGGGGCCAGCTGTTTTCCCTCTGTTCTCTGTATAGGGGGCATTGTTGGAGGACATGTTCTGCTTTCTCTGGGCAGTTTCCACATGGGCATGTCTCAGTTTCTCCAACCCTGAATTTTTTGTAAAGGTGCTGCCGGAGTCTGTTATGTCCTGTTCTCAGCCTAAAAATGATAGTTTGCTCCTTTCTGCTGAGCAAGTGTATCGCATCGTCTGTTACATGGCTTGGATGACTTTGTTTCCACTTGGATTTCAAGGCTGCCTTAATGTGACTTTTAGCTTCTGAGACTGTTATGTTTTCTCTGTCTTGGGGGAAGTTTGCGCCATTTTTTGCCAGAGTGTCTGCCTTATCATTTCCGATGATGTTACAGTGACCAGGGATCCACTGGAGAACCACGTTGCTTGCTGTGTGGCATAACTGCACTAAGGCAGAGGTGAGTTTGTTTTGATGATAATCATGTGAACTTTGAAGGGCCTGCAGGACTGACCTAGCATCTGTGAGAATAACTATTTTTTTGTTGTATATGTCTCGGTTTTGTAAGTTTAGCGCAGCTTCTAGTATGGCTTCTGTTTCAGCTCTGTAGTTGGTAGAATATTTCCCTGTGGGTACTGATAGTTCTGATTCTTCCCCATTAGTCCATTGGATATATACACCACCTCCTCCATCTCTTACGGCTTCTTGTGCTGACCCGTCCGTGAATACCCGGATCCAGCTGTTTTGTGGATAGGAGCTGTCCAGCATTTCCTGTGTGAGTGATTGCAGCTCTGCCGTGGACTGATTGGGCTTGGAGGTGATGCCGTAAATGGTGTCTTTGATTAGGGGAAAGTGTTGTCTTTCCCATGGAGGGCAGCAGTCAACCTCTGTAAGGTCCTCGTCTTCATCTATGGGTGGGATTTTAAGGTTGATTAACTGTTGTCTAGCTGATTTTATAAAGCTGGTTCTTTTTAGTCTGCTCTTTGTTGGTTTCTTTACTCTATCATTCATAGGGTGATTTCGAAGGTTTTGAAACTTTGTTAGCTGTGAGGTTAGTTTTCCATTTTTTCTGTCCTCCAGTGGTTGTAAACCAGTGATGCTCTCCATCTCTACAATAGGTGTGGATTTCATTCCCCCGGTGATAATTCGAAGGCTCTGGTTTTGGATGCGTTCCACTCTCTGGAAATTGCTCTTTGCTGCTGCTCCCCATGCTGAGATGCCATACTCCAGAACCGGACGTATGTATCCGGTGTAGGTTTTCTTAAGTATGTTTTGTGCTGCACCCCAGTCTGTGCCTGCCAACTTTTTTAGGAGCGCAATCCGCTGCATTGCTTTAGTTTGGGTCTTTTCCAGATGGGCTTTCCATGTCAGTCGTTGGTCAAATGTGACTCCGAGGTATGAGGGTGAGTCATCTTTGATGAGAAGCTCGTTGTTGATTTTGAGTTTAGGTGCCTGCATTCTGGTGGAGAGACTAAAGACTGTGTGAGTTGTTTTCTTGGCATTCAGCTTCATGTTCCATGTTGTTGTCCATTGTTGTAGGTTGTTTAGGGTAGACTGAAGACGCATCTGAGCTGTGCCAAGGCTTGTCTCCGAACAGAGTAGTGCCAGATCATCAGCATACATTACCGCTTTCACTCTTGGAGTTAGAATTTCTTTTATGTCATTCATGAAGAGGTTGAAGAGTGTGGGGGATATCACTCCTCCCTGAGGGACTCCATGTTTCAGTTGTGCAGTGCTACTTTGTTTACCTTGTAACCTTACTTTTGCTTTCCTGTCGGTGATGTATTGTTTTATCCACTGGTACATCCGGTTGGACACTTTCGCTTTCAGGAGTTTAAGAAGGAGACCATTCTTCCATACGCGGTCGAAGGCTTTCTCCATATCTACCCATACTGCGATGGTCACTTTCTTTTCCTGGAAACCGTCTTCTACGACTTGTGATATGTAGGTTATCTGGTCCTCTGTTGATCTACATTTTCTGAAACCGGCTTGTTCGTCCATGATGAGTCTTTCCTTCTCGATGAACCAGGTTAGTCTACTGTTTATGATCCTCTCCATTACCTTACACAGGCAGCTTGTAAGGCTGATTGGGCGGTAGCTATCCACTCTATTTCTTGGCTTGCCTGGCTTGTGAATTGGGATGAGTGTGGCTTTTTTCCAGGTTCCAGGAATCCTGCCATATTTCCAACTGGAGTTGAAGAGGGCCAGCAGTTTCTTCTTAGCATTCTGTCCAAGGTGAATTAACATATCATTTGTTACTTCGTCTGGACCAGGGGCTTGTTTTGGTTTCAGTTTCTGGAGGGCAGTGTTCAGTTCCTCCATGGTGACTGAGCTGGTCATTGTGTTCTCCTCTGGCTGTTCTGGTTGGCTGTCTTCCAAGTCCTGTATGTTTGCTTGTACTTCCTGTTCTTTATCATCGTCTACATCTGCGTTGCCAACAGACTGGAACTGTTTCAAGAGTTCTTGTGCAGCTGCCTTTCCAGATAGGAGGTTGCCTTCTTTTTCAATAGTTATCGGGGCATATCTGTTGGGTTCTTTGTTGAGGGACTTTGTTAGCTTCCATAGTTTGGACCCATCCTTCTCAAAGTTCAGACTCTCTGTTTTTTCATGCCAACTGTTTTTTATTTCAGCCAGTGTGTTCCTTCTTAGTTTTGCTGTGAGTGCTTTGAGTTTGATGTTGTTTTCTATTGAAGGATCATTTTCTGCTGTATCTCTTGCTTGGCTGACTTGGTTGTGCAGATCTTCTAGTTCTTCTGACCAGTATGGAATGTATTCTTTCCTTGCGCCTCTTGGTATTGTTTCCTTTGCTGCTCTGTAGATGGCTTCTGTGAATAGCTGACTTGATGTTTTGATCTTGCTTGGCTTGCAGTTGATGGATGCGGTGTACTGGTTGGTTAAGCTGGCAAATTTCTCCCAATCTGCCCGTTTGTAGTTCCATCTCGGAGCTGTATTACTGTTTCCTGGGGGGATGCTATCATTTACAGTGATCAAGATTGGTCTATGATCACTTCCCGCCAGTTGATTTTGGACTTCTCTTGTTGTGCATGGGTGCAAATCACTGGTCGTAAAGGCTAGGTCAGGGGTTGTGGTGGTAAGCCATCTTCTTGAATAGAAGGAGTCAGGATCCTCCGGGGTATTTAGGAGTTGAAGGTTGCAATCAGCCTGCCAGTCCTCAACGTATTCACCTCTGGGATCTAGGTGGTTGTAGCCCCAACTCTGAGAATGGCTATTGAAGTCTCCGACTATAACACAGTTGAGTTCTGGCACCTGAATGTTATAAAGGGAAAGATCTCTGTCAGGAGGGCAGTAGACATTATATATGAGGGTTTCTTGGTTGGGTGTACAGATCTTAGCTCCAATGATTTCTGTTCCTTGTTGAGTGTCCAGCTTTATTTCACTGGCTGCAATGCTGTTGTGGACCAGAATGATGATGCCACCTTTGGGTCTGGTTTCTCGGTCTTGTCTGAAGCATTGGTATCCTCTGATGTTAAATCTGCTGTTGCTCGTGAGATGAGTTTCTTGGAGACATGCAATCTGTATTTTTTCGTTGTGAAGTTTGTATGTGAGTGCCGTCTTTTTATTGTATATTCCCTCAGCATTCCATTGTAGTATTTTCAAAACGTTGCCTTGTTTTCTTTCCTGCTCTGCTATGGGTGTACCTTTGTGGCCAGTTGCTTTCTTTTTCCTCTTTGCTCGACTCCCGGTTCCCCAAGTTGAGGTCGAGGGACCACCAGTAGTTGGGGGTGGGCTCCTTCGAGGCATAGAGCCCGGCACTTTACCTGCCTGGCGGGACTTCACAGGCAAAGCACCACATCTATCATTCTGATACTCCTTGTCTGACATATCGAAGTGAATTGCGTGATGTTGCGTTTTTGGGTTCGGTTGTGACAACTTTCCAAACTATTTGCACCTTGCGGTCCAACATCTCCGTCTTCTGCGTGCTTTTCTTTCTGGATGTGCTTCCATAGCCTTTGGTCGTCCGTGACCTGTTCCGCAAGGCAGCGGAGGTTTGGAGTCAGAGTTTTCCTTCTCCTAGACGGGCTGCTTTCCCAAGCTATGAGCCCCATCTGCCCAGGGAGGAGGTTAAAGCGCCTCGATTCGCTTGATGGTTCTGTCACCGAGCATCTGAGGTATTTTTTAGGGAGTCACTTTTCCCAGGTAGTGATCCTGCCTCACCCTCTAGAACCACCGCCAGTTGGTCCGCGACTGCTTATTGGCTATTCGCAGCTGGCCCCTATGTCTAGAGGTCGTTCCACTATCCGCCACCTGTGGACGCGCTGGGTTGGGGATGGTCGCCCCGAGGGCCCAGACCAGTACTTCAAAACTATGTCCTCTTGGGGGAAAAAAAAAAGTAATTAAGATTTGTGACAGAATTCCAATAGCGTTTTTGTCACTGACCTTGATTACAGGGTGAAATATCTTTTTTATTTCAAACTCTTGATTCCATATTATTTCCCATTAAACATACTGACATATACTTAATAAGCATGGTCATTATCCTCCCATTTTCATCACTTATTTTATTTCAATTTTCCTATGAAATATGTAAGGGCGTAAAACCATAACCAGAAGTGTTTACTGAGAGCTGTCAATTAATTTCACATTAATTCGACATTTGTATTGAAGTAATAATGATATATTGAGTTTCAATGAAATGGAGAAAGTGTTTTTGTCGGTAGGGGAAAGTGCAGATTTGCCACCTTTGATTTATGACTTCACAGTAAACATTTGAATGATGTACTGGTAAAAATGATACTGAAATTGAAAATACGACTTCATATAGCCATTTGATAAAAGTCAGATTACATTTACAACAGAAAATGGCGGCCTTAGTTTTTGTTTGTTCCAACTCCACTTTTTGCACAACTGAGAAATTCTACATCAAACATTTGCGGCATTTGTACTGTGATAAGGAATTGGATTAAATCGGAATTATGAAACAGCTTGATAAGTGCCATCAGGCATTTTAAACAAGTGTCAAAGTGTACATGTTATACCTCTTCTACATACTAAAAGATCTTCAGTTTTTCAGAAAATGGAGGTAGAACAAACACGAACTAAAGACTCGAAATCTTTTTGTAGAAACTAGATACTGAGTAATTCAAACTTTGGAAACGATGGAAATTAATGTAATTGCCTGTTATAAATGACACCGAATCTTTGAGTATAACATCTGTGTAGTCTACTCACACATGGACGATACCAAACTCCTGATATGAGGAAGTAAGAATGAACTCAGTGGCGTAATATAATTTTTTTTTTCAAGTGCACGAGATTCTAGAGACTGAGGCTTTGGAATGTAGGTCAAAATGTCATTTTCTAATGAAATAATTACTGGGTAGTTACATAATCCACTGTGCTTTAGGGAAATACATACAGTGGAAGAAGGAACTCAAGTTAGACTGAGGGTAAGAAGGAATTTATAGTTCTCATAAACTAAGGAAATGGAAACTCGCTCACACCAACCATAAACATGTTTTGTGACAGTTCTGAATTCTTCCCTGTTTACTGTTGCTTACTCCAGTCTTCTTTTGCCACTTTCGAGCAAAGGTTCGGGTGTCACAAAGATAACATTTGGTGTACCCTATCGACAAAATGATATCAGATTTGACAATATGTCTTTAAAGGGCTCACTGATAAAAATGACATCACAATTAAAACAGAAAGAATATTTTGTTTTGAATCTGGATACTGAGAAATTCAATATTTGGAAATGACGAAAGTTATGTAACAGTCTGTTAAAAATGGCAGCAAATATGCGAGTATGGCATAATCTATTTAGTGAATGAACAAATTAGTGATAACAAACTTGTGATCTGAAGAAATACGAATGAATATCATAATTTTTTTTCTTTAGAATCTTATCCAGGAAAATGTTTTTTGTTGTTGTTTTTTTACTTTGAACTGTCCTGGATGTACGTGTAGGTTACATTATAAATTCATTTTCATTTCAAACATATGTCAGAATTTAGTAAGCATTTTGATATACAAATCTTTATTTTACAGCTTTGCTGCGGCCTTGTTTTATTTGATGGGCGAGGGGTGAAATAAATCATGATCTATTTTATTGTTTGTTTTGTTGCATTTTAGTGATTCACAACATTCCATGTGACAGTGACATTTGTTGTTGTTTTGATCCTAGTTCCTATTAAAGATATATACAATAATTTTTTGAGTCATAAAAAATACTTAGCCGTTCAAATTTTTCATACAATACTGTAACCATTACACAAATTTACTCATGATTTACTCGTATAATCCTCCGAGCCCAACCCATACACTCTTAGAAACATTCGTAATATGGGAGATAATAATGGTTGGAGTCAGAAAAACCATTGAGAGGGCAAAACAAAATATCTGCGCTGCCATCACTACGGACACAAAAAGTCCTGAGTCATCTGTCTTCTGTCTAAGAATACACGGAACTTTTTTTTTTTTCTTTTTTTTTTACTGTAAATGTAAATCAATGGTTGACATAAAGTCTGGAGTGATTGTTAAACGATGCCTACCTCGACAATAACATCAACAACAACAACAAAAAAATTAACTAAATTATCATTATCGGTTGTGTTCACATTGGTTGTGCAATGTTTGGAGTGTTTGTGAACCGGTTTTTAATTTTATTCTTTATGCTCGCCGGCAGAAAAAAATTAATAGAGCCAGGAATTAACCATGGAACTGGAGTGGTTCCTTGGCAGATCTGGCGGGTAATTTGCCAAGTATGATTCGGGATGTAAATTATGATTGGCAAACTGAGAACAGGGATTGGATTAAGTCTTCGTTTAGGCTAGAGTTAATGACGTAATACAGCCGAGCCAATGGACTTCAGAGCCCTGTAACACGCCATACACAGCGGTTTGTTCATGTTTCTGTAGTCTGGAAGTAGTCTTTGGTATCATATGAAGCAACCCAGCACGCATCCGTTAAAAGACAGCATAATTTTTTATTGCTAAGGAAAACTGACACTGCAATCTAAGATCATGGCTTCTGACATTCTTGAGCAAAATATATAATATTCCTCAATCACTCCTAAAGGTACAGGTAAAGAGGAGTGTGTGTCTGGGCGGCTTAACTTGAAAACCTTTGCAAAGATATCAATCAAAATTAGTCTGTTATTATGATAATATTATCATGTTCTTTTTACCGATGGATGTTGAAGGGGGTGGGCCATTAGGCCCTCTTGGTAAGCCGGGGTCAAGTGTCCCTTGATGTGTAACGTTTCTATCAATGAAGCAATGGCGCAACCATTTGACCTATAAATTTACTAAACATAATTCATGTATAAACCTGACTCTTGCATAGGTAAGAATGCGTGGTGCACCAAAAGGCACGGGCAGAACAAGAAAGTGGCTGTTGTTACCCGTAGGTAGTGCCCCAAGCGTTCTGCGCCAGGGGCGCGTGCGTATACATACCTATCCCTAACCCCGTCCTTACCCTCAACCATAAATCTTATCGAATCCCTAACCCTTGCCCCTTACCCTTTCAACCAAAAAAAAAAAAAAAAGGAGGAAAACCAGCAGAAAATCTGAAAGAATAATTAATGAAGGCTGTTGTTAAAGCTATTTCGGTGGGGGGGGGGGTGCTCTCTAGCTCTGGAGTCACAAAAGGCTTTAAAATACCTAGTGCAAAACACGTGGGGTACGCACGTACAAGTAACAACAATCCAAGAAAACAGGTTCGTCCCTTGCACCGTCTGATACTCAACTTGTTTTCGTTGTTGTGGATGATAATTATAATTATGCTATCAGAATCACTGACAGTTTGAAGTGATAAAAACTCAAAATGGCCAAAATCAATACAAGGAAAGACAGTTCTGCAGCTGACAACAAGTGGTCGTTCAGCGATGTACTGCTAGCTATGCTGTTCTACATGGATCCTACTTTTGAATGAGTGTTGTCGGGCGAATCGTTCATCTATTTGGCCACATAAATAGGCTACTATACGACGTCTGAAATGAGAAGATTTTAATTACCGTACTAAGACTTCCGTTCTCACGAAATTTGAAGCTCTGGATATATAGTGTATCCCCTAAAATACGCGGATGAACTTTCACAACCCTTGCGCAATGTGCGTTATTAGCCGTCTACTGCCTGTCAGGAGTTCAATATTGTTGCTGATATAAGACAGTTCACAACAGCTCGTTTACTGATTCACTACATTTCATGTTTGGCCTGTGTTATGTTTTATCATGGACTGATCCCATTCTAAATGAAAACATCGTTTCCTCTGTACACACTACGGTGGTTTTCATAATCTTCAGTGACAGACCACAGACATTTACCCAAAGACTGACAAACGCTTTGGGAGGGGGGGGGGTTCACAGGTGAACAAACAGACAGACAAATATAGCACTTTTTCTAGACTTTACACTCTCATGCTACTAGGAAGTATTAGACCGTAATATAAAACATATTTGTTTTGTGTAATGCTTTACATTCCAGTTCCACACCACCGCGTTACAGATTAGATGGCACGGAACATTAAGAGATTATTTTTTTCACTTTACACAGCAGCGAGATCCAGCTTTCTGAGCTGATTGTCATCCAAAATTTGGAAGTTAGATATGGCAGACATATTAAAGTAAATCCAGAAAATATTGCTAAGCCATAGTTTGGATAATTAATAAAAATCATCAAATTTTTCATTTTAAATGTCACAGAAACTAGAAATGATCCAACTTTGACACACTAAACAACCAAACAAATGATAATCAGTTACAGAAAACAATAACATGCCGTTTCACACACTAACAGCTTTTTAACATATACGCACACTTGACGCTATGTACGTATAAAAAGAAGAAATCACTGACTGTCTTCTGGAAGACCCTAGAAGTCGGGATCCGCCCCATGAACACATTGGCTCAAGGTGATAATAATGTGAATGGTAATGAAAGACACAATCTATGCTTTCATTAAATACTGGAATTTATCGCAACTGTACATAGTAATTGTATGTCCAAGATGCTGACACAGCCTTTTCATTGTGAAGCAACTGCAGCGGCGCCCCCTCAAGGAAAACAGTGGAGTTGGGTGGAATGATGTTTACATTTTTTTCCCCCTTCCGAAATGAGATGTGCTGGCTTTTACACAGTATGAGAACCACTTGTCTGGCTTGTTCAGTGGGACTCTTCAGAACAGCGATGATAACATATTATCAGTAATTGTTATACGACTCATAAAAGGAAAAAATGCTACTGGCCTTGATTTTCTTGACAAACTTGTCTGTCAGACCAACAGTCACAAGTGTTGGTTCCGTACATTGCGACCACTTTGATTTTGAAGTCTTACAATTCTCCATAGATTTTCTCTTTGTTTTCTGTGTGACAGATTAAGGTTCAGCAGAGCCGTCTTAATGCATGGGCACACTGGGCAGTTACCCAGGGGCCTCAAGGGTTTGGGGGGGGGGGTGGGGGGGGGGAGAGGGACATGCAATCCATGCAAATTTACACTGGTTTTTAAAACGGATAAGAAAAGCCTATTGCTTTGCCCAAGGGCCCATACTGATGTTAAGACGGCCCCAAGGGACAAGGTGAGGCATGGAATTAGGTTCAGGTTTGAGGATAAGACAGGGTTAGAGATAAGTTTAGAGTTAGGGGCAGGGTGGTCTTGTTTGGGTGGTTGAGTCGCACGGAACTCTTTCCGAAGTGTTTTCGTCAGGAACGCATTTTCATTAGCAGTATAAAATATAATTCAGAACTGGAAGATAGTAGTTTCTTTTTTTTCTTTTCTTTTGTTGACAATTAGATAAGCTACGAACACTGGTCATGTTTGGATGATACGTTTTGCTTTGGCCGAATTTGATGCTGTACTGTTTCATCAGCTGAGCGTGAGACAAGTGTCAAAAGGGGTGTGTTTGACCCGCGGTTGAGGATGGCCGTGGAATGTGTTTGTCTATAACAGTTAAATAGAACACACCGAAATAGCCTAACTGTGAACGTTTGCTTTCATTTGAAATGCGTTGTGATGTCCGTGGAAATGATTTAGCTTTCTTGCAAGTGTGATTTTTGCTCTAGGAGGCGTGGGATCAAATTTTGTATTGAAACAATCATCATCATCATCATCATCATTGCCTTTCTCACCCTGGATCAGGGTATACTCTATCGATAATACAGTTAAAACAGCTATTATACATAATGGCGATAGAATTTCTGACGGAAATTATCATTACAAGGATTCGTCTTGGTTTATACTGTGCCCTATGCTTTTTCAGTTTTATGATCATCATTGGAGTTGCCAAACTGAAAGTAAGTTATCATCATACTCGCTGTAATCTCATAATTTCTGTGGGTAATAAAGGATGAATCATCATCTTCCTGCCTTATCAAAGATCAAGTAGAACAGAACAACTGTTCAAACATCTCAAAACATCTCAATCCCAGGTCTCCTGTAAATAACACCACTAAGGGGTGAAACAGACAAAGGTTGATGTGGGCGCCAGACCGGTGGCTCGCCGGTAGTACTGCCAGCTGCATCCCGCGGTGTGGGCAGTGTCTGTCGTGCTGGTGTGAAGGGGCAAGCCGCCGGTCTGGCGGCCACACCAGCTTTGGTCTGTTTCACCCCTGATACATTTGACCTGTTTGCATTTATCACAGGCCTATTCCAGAGATGGTTCGCAGAATCCGTGGCAGGGTATGTTTTGGGTGCCCTTCCCCGATGATTATTGCGTAACTGATTCTCTCTTTCTCTCTCACACACACACGAGCTCGCATTCACACACACACACATACAGACGTGCATGCGCACATATGAATACACACACTCACACAGAAAAGATTTGGCCTTGGTGCACACATGCGACCTTGTTGTGTTTGCTGTCGAATCGCATTTTTTAAAATCTACGCGAATGAATGAAGATGCGCACACCATGCCACACCCGGGCTCATTACAGTGTCAACAGGAACATGCAACTAAGATGCCACAACAACAGGATAGCAAGTCGCATGTGCTCATAGCCTTCCTCTAACTTTTACCCTCGTCGCCCATTATTACTACTACTGTACTAGCTGAGTTACCCGGCCCTGTCCGGGAGAAATATCTTCATTACGTATAATGATCTAGTTCTGGGACACAAAGTAAAGTTCCTACCACAGACAAAGAAATACAGTGACAGAATCAGTATCGACTCGGATTCTGCGCCTACTCTGGAGTTTGCTTACCCTTTTCGCTAAAGTTTACAGGCGATCCATGTTTTCGTTAATCCCAATTTGCTTCCTTCTGTGAATGGACGATGAGGGAAACTGCGTCACGGTACTAAAAATAGATCATAATAGCGTGTCCCTGTTCTAAAAGCATGGAGTTGGAAGTGTTTGTTGCGAATTTTACGTGTGAATTATGCAAAATGAACAAATTACCCAGAGTTTGCAGCATGCTTATATTTTACCCTTACATCACAATAAGTCGAGTTATAGGCGATGAGAATGCTTCCAGAGTTTTGGAGCCCTCCCAAAAAAGGGCCTTTGAGGGAAGAACTTTCACCTTTAGCTCCATTATAGTAGGCCTATAGATAGTATGGTTATAGTATGATACCTCTGCATATTTTAACAGAAGGACGGTTCCTAAGCGTTTTGCACTAGGAGCGCGTACATAATCGTGCCTATCCCTAATCCCGCCCTTATCCTCAACACTCAATCTTATCGCACCCCTAACCCTGCCCCTTACCCTTTCTACCAAAAACCAGGAGGAAAACAAAATAAAAATCTGAAAGAATAATTAATTAAGGCTGTTTGGTGTATTTCAGGAGGAGCTGTCTAGATCTGGCAAAAGGCTTTGAAATACGTACCCCTAGCGCAAAAAAAAACTTGGGAACCGTACGTATTTCTAACAACATTCTGAACAGAATGAATGCATTTTTTTTCTCTTTCAGGATGATGCCGGTGGTTGCCCTCTTTATGCAGATGTAAGTCGTGGACGTGTTACCTATTACTCCTCGGGATGCAACTTTGCCTTTGTAATCTCCATTGTCAATGGTCTCTTTTATTCCGTTGCTAGAATCGTCACTTTGGTGATCTTCATCATTGGACGGATAACTGCAGAGTAGGTAGTGCTTGTTTGAGGTGTCTTTGAGATTGCTTTTACATTCGCACTTCTCTCTTTTTAGCATTTTACCAATAATAACCCCTTCATCACACCCCTCCACCGAGATTTCCATATTGGCGATGTTGATTTTGATTTTATTGCGGTTTTGTCATACTATCATTTATTTACTGAACATTATAATTATTACAGCTGTTTTGTATTGTTCTAATACTGGGCAAGCCGGGGGCCTTTTTTTTTTTTTCTTCTGCTTTTGAAAGTATTTGCAGATTATTCAAATCCCCCCCACCCCCCCCCCCCCACCCCCATTTAATTGTTAGTGTTTTTACTTTTTGCATGTTTTATTTTCTATATGGTTGAACTGCACTTAACTATTGTAATTTCAAGATGTAAATATTGCTGCAAAAACAAACTATATTCGATTTCTTGTATTCCGTATCAAATGTATTGAAGTACAGTGTGCCTATCTTTCCGTTTTTTACCCAGTCCCCATGTTGGCATCTGTCTTTCCATGCATCCTTCCGTCTATTCATCTGTATGTATGGTTCATTTACCCGTTAATTATCGCGCCAGTACATCCATCCATCCGTCCGTCCATTTATCCATCAAATAAAATGTCTGTAAGTCCATCTATTCATTCTTTCAGCCAACCGTCCGTCCATCCACCCACTCACCCGTCTACCCATTCCTTCGCACTTACAGCTATTTTTTTTATCGGTCATCTCCGCAAGTCTTCATCAGTTCAAGTTTTTTTTTTACTGGTAAAGAATAATTTTGACCACCACTGTTGGATTGTTACCATCATGTTTAAGATAGGCACAGCGTCACAATCAGCTAATTCTATTGCACCCCCACAAAACAACAACAACAACAACAAAACATTTACTAGGTCTAGAGTGTTATATGCCATGAGAAACGGCTGAATAGCCACTTCGAAACTGCTTTACCCGAATACACTTCAGTGTATCAAACAGCACCTTCATAATTAATAATACCATGAAGGACTGTGAACTGATACTTCACAACACAGTATATTATATTGTGTTATCAACTAACCAATTCAAGCTTGCTCTGAAATGCTTAAACATTTTCATGTTTTCTGTTTAATTTCAGCAACCCGATGTTTTCATCTGCTTTGCAGAGATGCTACGTGGGTTTCGAGGCAGTTTCCTGTTTTTTTATGTTCGTGTGTGCGTGTGTTTTATCTGCAGGTATTAACTCGGTGCTGAATGACTTACCCAAGTGAGTATCTACTGGACATCTGGTCATATTAGAGGTGCAGTTTCATCGCATCTTCTCACGAGCATGTTGTCTAGAATGTCAGTTCTTCTATGGATTAACTTTGTTTTCGTCTCAAGTTTTTGTCTTCCTGATTCATTACTTTGCCCAGAATGTGTTGTGTAATGTTTATGTGATGATAATTAGTTTTCATCGTTTGTTTGTGTTGCCTGTGTTGTCGGACTATGTGATGTGTGTAAGTGCTAACTTATTCAATGCTACAAATCTGTAAGTATGATGCAAAAGAAAAAATTAAGATTGTATGAACAGCCGTGTAGTGATTTGTCTAAGAAATGAACACTGCAACACTTTTTACGACTGAAATGATGCTTGTGAAGCCGTGGGGGTCTAGAAATGAAAACGATTTTTTCTAAACAAAACGAAAAGGTGGAAGATAAATGACGAATGTTTCATCATAGGGCAACAGTAGTGCCTGATGGACGCGGTTATATTGGATTACGTAGACTTTCCTACGATGTCGTTGTGATTTTCATATTCCAATAATTTTTAGAAAACTGGCTTAGCTAAATGGAAAGATGTTTTTTTTGTTTTATTGCGTTGGGGGGGGGGGGGCATTTTCATTATCAGTCATGTATAAACAGTGGCTCCCATACTGCCAGTAATGACAACGGCAATGTTAATGATTTCTTTCAGGGGTTATGATTTGTATGGCCGCAGTGCCGGAAGCGCCGCGGAGGTAAGTCACAGGTCGTCTCTCTTTCATTCCCCTTCATTTTTCTTTCTTCGTTCTGTCTGCCCATCCACAACTTTTTCTTTCAATTGTTCCATCTTTATTCCCTTCGCCACCTGAAATACATAAGGAGTGCAAAATTGGCATATTCTTCTTAATCAACTAAAGCCATCTTCCATTGATTAAATATACCCATTTAAGTCGACGGCTTGACAGGACCCTAATCATGCGTCTGAATAACCTCACTGTTTGGGGAAAAATGTAAAACCCCAACCGTAAGATTATGACTGATTGGCTGCATGCCCAGTGCCTGAGTTCGATAATAAGTAACTAGATTTTCTCTTTTGTTGTTACAGGCAGGGGCGTGGATCGGCACCTTCGTCTATGTGGCCACAATTGTGTTCGGAGTCCTGTACCTCATTCGCACAGATAACATGCCATTTTACTCCAAGCGTCATTCTGAAGATGGTGTGTACACTGTATCTGGTCAGGCAGGAGGCGCAGTTGTGATGGGGCCAGGACAGGATGCAGCAGAAGCTCCACCTGCGTACGAGGACGCTCTTAGAAAAGATACCACTCCTTACTGATGCCACTAACCGCATGGATGGGAGACTCAGTGAGAGAATCATGTGTTTACTCTGGAGGAAGAATCCATTGTTCGATTCTCTGATTTACTGGTCTAATGTCTAAACCAAGTTTTTTGATGGACTGGTAGTGCGATACTTTGTGTATTTGTTTCATTGTTAGGTTTATTGACTCAGTGACTCTTTTGAAACATGAATTGGCTGGATCGTTGAATAATTGATTGGTTTATCCATAAATTGCATGCTGGATGGATTGATTTATCTATGTAACCCATCGTGTGTACCGTGAAATGATTGCTTTATTGATCATGCAGTACTTAACCTCGTAAATTCATTAAATAATATTCCATCACTCCATCGATAAATTCATTTGTATATTTTCGCATAATAGCCATATATGCAAATACATACATTTTTTAAAAAAGGATTTACTTTGTTTCGTCCAGTTAATGTTCAGTAATTCTCTGTTTTCTTGGTCGTTGGCTTTTCCCATTTCCTCCTTTGATATTACAACAAAAGCAACAACAATAACAACAACAGAAATTAATCTGTCGATTTGCGTTTACGTGAGAGTTACTTCCTTTTAGTTTTAGAAAAGAACAGTGCGATAAATAAATTATTACAATACATTATTTTCAAGTAACAACATAACACAAACATCCACGAATATGGGAGAGCCAGATAAACTCAAAACATTTCTTTCTTTAAAAGCATATAAAGGCGAGCTTAAGTCGAAATCTACACAAACAAGCAGATAAACGAACAAGGAGAGGAGGTGAGATAACAAAAAATGAAGTTACTGAAAGATACTCCCTTCAGGGACTCGCCGTTGCACAGGATAAACCTGCACAGCCAAACCCACCCCAGCCTCTCTCTCTTCATCTCTTTCTTCCTTTCTCTCTCGCTCTCACTCTCTCTCCTTTCCTCTTCTTTTCTCCCTCCCTCTCATTTTCTCTTCCCCACACACACAAACACACACACACGCACTCACACACTCACACACACACACACACTCACACACAATTTCTCTCTCTTTTATAAGGCCAGGCGCTTGTTTTCCAGTATCTCAGGTGCCTTGATAAAGTTATTGTAATTTTTTTTTAAGTGTCCATCTATCTCTTTCAACTTGTCTGACTGTCTGTCTAGCTACGACTCAGTCTGTCCGTCTGTTCCTCTGAGTTTGGCTCGGGCAATTTTTGTCTTTTTTTTGTTTGTTTGTTTAAAGTGAAAAAGGCAATTTCCACCATCAAAAGGACGCCGTCTACCTACAAAGACCAGCATGACTAAATTTCACAATTGTTATAAGTTGCAGAAGCACAAGAGGAAAATGTATATATTGCAGAGCTCGGTATTAGAAACGAACAATAAATAAGCTGCACAGTAAATTCCAAGACAATCAGAATTGGAAGAAACACGCATGCTTTCAAACCGTTAGTCCTTCAAAGGGTAAAAAAAAAAATTGTTAAGGTGTGAAAGAAAATTTAAGAAAATGAATGATTATACCCCTAGATCGGTGCTCCTCCTACTTTTTAAAAAAATAAGATCTTGCCAAAAAAAACAAACATCCATCCATATTGCAAGCTCTGTTTTTGCAGTATTTTAAAAAATATATTTCTGCCCCACAGTTTGATAATAAACATTTCTTTGAATTAAAAACAGATAAATCATAAATATATTTTTTTGGAAAGAATAAGCTGAAACAACTGGAATTAGATTTAGAAATCTTCAAAAAAACTTTCATGAACCACAAAAGGAACGACTTGCTATTTTACTCTAACCACATTTGTATAGCATTTTCAATGTTCATGGCTAAACAGCATTTAAAATGGGTCAATAAGAAAGAAATTTAATTCTATGCCCAGATTTATTAAAAAGTATATCGGAAGCATAACAAAAATCAAAATAAAAATGTACTGGTTTGTTTTTTGTTTTTTTTTTACCACGTGCAATATGACCGGCAGTTCCAAAAATAGTTTCTTGAACTGACAGTCACTAGATCCAGGCAGACCTACCCAAAATACAGTAGGCCTACAGTGTGCCTGCATTTTTTTTTAATTAGCAAACAGTTTGCACTTGTTCTTTTCTAGCAAGTTCACATGTTTGCGAAAAGAACGCGCGGAAAATATTCATTTGCCCTATTACAGAACGGGTACGTTGCTGCTGCCGCTCCTCGTCCTCTAATGACCTATAAATAGAGAATGGAGTTCACTCTTTCATCTGAGGCTTTACATGTGCTGACTTGTTCGAAGGTGCAGTCCATATACATCTAAGGTTTTGAGCTTCGACCCCGCCTCCAAATTTAGATACAGTCTAACCTTTGACGAGTTTAGTGAATATAGCGGTCAAGAGGAAATAATCAATAAAATTAGCGGGGGGCCATTGGGAATTATACTGTTTTTTTTCCCTTTGATCGTGATTCCAATAATTCTGTCCATCCTTCCAGTTGCCTGACTTTCTGTCTGTATGTCCGTCTGTCTACCTATCTATCTATCTATCTAGATGTGTCTAGATCTGTGTGTGTGTGTATGTGTGTGTGTGTGTATGCCTTAATCTCTCTTTCTCCCTCATAATTTTTTATGAGACTGTAAATCTGCCTACACATTTTTGGATTGAAGGTATAGAAAATTTAGCCGTGAGATATAAACATGGCGTATTTTAATGGGTTAAAAATGTTTCATTGAAATTAATCAGTGAAGGATCAATAAAAGTTTAATGGTCACTGGGAAATAATCAGTAAAATTAAGAAGTTTTAAATATTTTACTAGTGTGTGTTATGTCCTCATCTAAAATTTTTACCTCATTATCCACCTACCTACCTATCTACCTACCTACCCATTAATCTATAAGTCTATCCATCTATCTATCTATCTATCTATCTATCTATCTATCTATCTATCTATCTATCTATTAAAGTGTTCAGTGGAATAAAGGTGATTTAGAGCTGTCATGAGCTGAGTTTGGGGATCCAGTGAGTAGTGTTAGTGTGATCAGACCCTTAGAATAAAAAGGTGGGATTTTATAGGTTAGTGGACTCACGACCTAAGGCGATGAGTTGTGCAAGCAGTGCACGGGGCACGTGAACCCGGCAGGATTTCGGAAGGTGAGACAAGAAACTTTCACGGGGTTTGGCAGGAGGTATATAAGCTTAAGTCACCATTGTTTAATCAGAGAACGGCTGTGGAAATCATTCGCTCCAGTGAGGTTTCTCTCGGCTCGAGCTCCAGGGCCTGACAGTAGAGGAGTCGAGCGTAGACAGAACAGATACGAGTGAAGTTAGAAGTGGAGTGACTGTGTCATCGTCCAGAGCGTTGATATATACGCCTCTTCGCACTAGGCCAAAAGTGCGAACCGTGTCCTTTGGATCTACGCTCGTACATTGGCTACGAGCGTATAATGGTAGGCAATCCATAAGTCCACACTAACGAGACAGGAATTACTAGATCAGCCCAGTGACGAGAAGCTGAGTAGTAGGAAAGCCACCTGGCAATCCTCACAAGAGAGACAATGATTAATGCAATAGCGTATTGTTTGTCTCATCTGGATAGTGAAACGAACGCCGTACAGAGTTGCTGGTGAAGCCTCGACAAAAATGAAAGAAAGAGGAAGTTTTTATTGCATTCAGAATGTGGGTATCTAGTATTACCAAGTGAAGCTCATTAAAATAAAAGAAAAAAACTTTAAACTTATCATAAACTTGTATTTGACAGTGGAAGAGACAAGCAAATAACTAGAGAAATTGACCGCTGTAACATTTATGAAGGATTACAGGTATCGGCATTTATATGCAGGTTTTAAATTTTCTGTTTCTTGAGCCGGTGCAATCAGCATATTATTTGGATGTATTTGGACTCCGTGGTTCAGACATTAAGGTGAATATGGTAAAGGTAAGGCAAATGAACAACTAACTTGCGGAATTAAAGCCTCAGAGCACGACAATGATGACAACTTCTTTCCCCTCGACACAGCAGCTCATAATTTCAACACTGATATTGATATTGGGTCTGGACTTGACATTCTCTGCACGACATTTTTTGGGAGGTTCCATGAACGTACGTTTCTTGGCCAAAAATATTGATACTTGGTCGGTAAGTACATTTTATTTCTCTTGTTCGTCACTGGCGGGTCTTCCATAGTAATATAATCATTATGACATGAAATTGTCCCGGTGACATCTGAAAAACAAAAAAACGGACAGCACTAGATAATTTCTTCAAAAATATTTTTTTGGGGTCTGACAATATTAGTAGATATAAATATGACCAAAGACTCATCAGAGAGTGACGTTAATTTACTCAGAAGCAGCAGCAGTTTTTGTATCCAATATATATTATCGAAAAGGTATGACATTGGAAGAGGAAATAATTGTGTGCTTTAATTATTTCTCTAAGTGAAAACCTTTTGTCACAGCATTGGAAAATCGACCACTGCCTTAACCAATTCCTGAACTTTATGCCTACGAATTGTATGTACTTACATCATTTTGCAATACATAGGGTTATTTCGTTATGTAGTAGTGATGTAAGCTTATAGGAATGAAACTGCATTTATCGGAGTCTTTTGATAGTAGTGTGCACTGAATTCTGAGTTAACTTTTGGTGACTGGAACTTTCAGTTTTCTTTCATGAACTAATAGTGTTCTGCTCCAATAAACTAAATCACAAGATTACAGAAAGATTCCTCTGTTCGGTTTGTCTTTCGTAAAAGAATTGGGTTTGACATGTGAATGATGCGAGCGGAGAACTTCAAATGCTTACATTAGGTTCATTACCTTATTTAGAAATAGCTTCCAACGACAAGCATGGTCTGAATGTAATAAGTTCTCCAGTATGAATCATCCTGTCCAAGTTTAAACTGTAGGCATTTTTTCCTGGTATTTGTTCTAACATGATCTAAACCGCACAGTCAGTGTCTTCTGTGGTTTTGAAAGATATGAACAGCTACATCCGTTCTCCTTAATTTTATTGATTATCTGATTTCCTGTGCAGATCCGTGTTGAATCACGTTTCGGGTGGACTCCACTGAACGGGCCATGTCCACAACCATGTACAGATGTATCCGTTGGAATGTCCACCACCGGGCAGCGGCAACATCTTCGGCAACTACATGGGAATGATTACTTTGGAGCGTGGTCCATTGAAGCTCTGGATCCCAGCATCACTGAACAATGGCATTGTCAACGATGACGTCACGCAAGACGTCAATGATGGCATGATTTCTGTGGTTTCCGGTGTGAATGAGAAGATGGGCTGGATGATGGAAACTAATGCATTTAGCATGAACATCTCAGCAACGGCCACATATGTCGATATAATGTACCTGTCTCTCATTCTAATATTTCTATTAAATAAAGATAGATTCATTAACTTAAAAAAATACAGACAATAATAATTCTAAAGCAGATCAGAGCCGACCGCAGGACGGCGATAATATGAGAGAGTGCTGTCCGCCCAGCAACAAATGTTTGTTTGTTTACATTTGCATATTTACAATTTTTGGGCAATTTGATTGTTTATAATATTGCACAGAATATTAGTACTGATATTATTGTGCACGCTAAAAGGTTCACCATCTTACTCCATTTGCTTCAATAGATCTGAAGTAAAATGTGATGAAAATTTGTACATCTGTGCATATTTAATGTTGTCAGTGCTCGGGACTTAAAACACTTATATTCGAGGTCATTGTATCAACTGCAAGTCTGTATGTTCCAATGATTTCAAGTAACTAAATTCAATAATCACAACTACAGTCTACACTATTTCATTTTCTACTCATTTCTTTGTAGTCAGCCATCCCATACAGACGTTCGAATCCGTACTTTGTTGTAATGATTTCTGGGAATCGCCATAGTCAGATGTAACAAAGAGTAAAGTAATATTTTATAAACTGATGTGTTTTTTTAGACGGTGAATTGTTCCAGAGGTAGGCCTACGTCATAAAATTACGTATGTTTCTAAGATGTCTACTGATCCTATCCAAGCATTCATGGTATTTTTGTGTTCCTTGCACTGAATTCGTTCTTTGTTTGTTTTTCATCGTGACAGTATCGAGGGGTCATTTTGGAGTGAGTTTGACGATGTTGCCGGACAAACACTTCAGAATATTAAATTTCACCAACAAGTCAAAACTCGACATTTGGTGGCCCGAAATGATACCGGGTTACCCAACAATAGCCCTATGGCCATCTTTAATCCCATGTACAGGTAATGCCCATGGCGAAAGTTTTACTTTTCCTAAGTTCATTTTACACCTCAGAAATCGCCAGCTCAGAAATACCAGCCACACAGATCTAAACCTTCTTAATCTTAAAATTGTGATATTCACAATTTCAAAGATGCGAAACATCCATGGCTTTTAATGCGTTTCCTAGCGTTAATTGCAGTATAGAGGAATTCTGGTCGCACTAGTATTTGGAAACCTTTCATTATCGTTATTGTTTGTTACTTGTATTAAATCATTAAATTTTCAGTGCTCTCAAACACAAAATGAAATTTTGAGTAAAGAGAGTGTAGTGTTTTTGCCTCATTTCAGTGTTATTGAATAAAACTTAACATAATTCTGAGTAAACTGTACCAACGATGGCATTATATACGCATTTTTTGTTTTTGTTTTTGTTTTTTTGTTTTATTGAATATAAAATGAAACTGCGTGTCACAAGAGAATATAGAAAAATAGACGTATTTGGGTGGAAGAGTGTAGAACATTACGATAACGAATGGGTCTGTAAAATTTGAAATTTGAGCGTTGACGAGTTAACTGTCAGGATGAAGCAATTTAAGATCATCCTCGAGTTTTCTTAAGGTAGCTTAGAAACAGGAGTGTTGTACTACTAAAAAAAAAAATGGACAGGACCAAAATAATTTAAAGTTGGCATAACTATTGTAGGGGCAAAATATCACATGAGGCCTTCTTACTCCACGGGTTAGGCTATTCTTGTTCCAGAAAAGTCTCACATTAAATTTAAAAGGAACTCTTCGTCTCTGGCCTGCTGGGTTTTAGACAGTGTCAACTGTTGCAGATACAAGATTAGTGTCAAAATATTCCATACACTGTATCATTTCCAGGGTGACAATCGGTCAGCTGAACATCATAAAGATAGTGACAGTCGACCCTGATGACGATACAGTCACGTGTCAACAGCCAAGTTTTGTTGTACAGGGGAAAATACCCAAAGTGCCAAGCGTTACCATAACAACGGTAAACACTGTCAAAAAAACGATGGATAATAATTATAAAATAGGGTCTCCAATAAAACCAAATAAAACAAAGAAAATATTACCTGTCAGTTTTTAATATTATACAAAAAGACTTCCCGAACCTGCAATGTACGAGTGGTTATATAATAGAGTCAAATTTTGATGGGATCCCCTAATCGATCACTACAATAATAAACTGATGTAATACTGACATCATTTCTTTTTTATTGACATGAAAATAGATAAATAAAAATGCACTTCAGTCAAAGGAAATCTAGATACATGTCACATTGCCATTCTCTGCCTCGCTGATGCATTTAAAAGAAATACAAAGAATTCATAAGTACAGAAAAATATTTCATAAAGCCATCAAGATAGCGATGTAACCTGTTTCTCCCATAATTCCGCTGACATTTTTCCAACTCAACCAGGTTCCGTTACATAATTGAAGGGGTCATTTCAACAGTGTGCCTAAGTCCACATTTGACGAAAAATGAGATTTGGTCATAACCGTAGAGATTAAGTGGAGATAAATCGTCCTAGAACAGTTTGAAGACAGTAGCTTTGATTTTGCGAGTGTACCTTGAAAAGTCGCTTCACTCTCAGAGTCATATTGCACCTATGTCCATTTCTGGTTGTTCAACTAATGCACAGTGATTTCCTCAATTACAAACTTTTTGCAGATCAAAATATCAAAGCAACCATCAAGTGTACGGATGGACAACAACTAAAATTCAAAGACATTATGTGGTTTTCCTACGGTTCCAGTTGTGAAATGAATGAGGAAATGGATGCTGAGGTTGAGAAAAGACACATTGATGAGATCTGGTGTCGTTACACTCATAACAGTTTTGAACCTTGGAAAAAAGCCAAGTTCTTGAAAAGAAATGCCAACATTAGTGCAAACGTCCCAAAAAAGTATACTGCTCCTGTGGGAATTAAACCTGCCAAGAAGCAAGACCTGGAGGCTCTCATTAAAAAGGGTCTCATTGGCCACGAACAAAGAGCAGTTTTTGAAAACTTGCCACTCCGCGGTAGGAATGTAGATGAGGAGGATGAGGGTGATGACTATGTATAAAATAAATTCTGTGTGATTTACTCACCATTGAATCTGAGTATGGAAATGATAAAAATGGGAGCTAGCAAGCCAACAGTATAAATATACTTTGTGCCTTACTTTTCACTAGTACATGTATTTTTGATGTATGGGACTTAGAACCGTTGTTGCATTCATTTCACTGGACTTGGGCATGATATTGCCCATCCCATAATATTCTCCCCTTTAAAACAAAGGAGAGATTCCGGCAGACTGATTTTTTGTGTTTTGGATCAGATTATTTTAAGTAACGAACGTTGTTTGCTTTTTAACTTGCATTAATGAGTTTAGATTGGTTGAATTTTATTTTGAACATGTTTTCTGGCAACCTTAATAAAATGCAATAACTTAGGTATCTTATTGCAGAAACGAAATATAAAATCAAGCTTTTCCCCCTTTAATTTCATTACTACAGTATAGCCTGTTTGAATATTGGTTTCTCTTTCTCCAACAATGTTTACTGTTCTTTTTATTTGAATAAAAATAGTCAAAATGCCAAGAAATGGTTTTTGGCCTTTTTCTCTTTTGTGACTCAATGTGACATAGGCACACTGTTGAAATGACCCCTTCAATTATGCAGTACAAATTTTCTTTTTTATATTTAGTAATTTACTCTTGCCATTATTATTATTAGTAATAGTAGTAGTCGCAGTAGTAATAGTAGTAGTAGTAGTATTTTTTAACAAAGATGAATATTTTGCTACATTCAATATTATGGAAGTTAAATTTAAAATCAATATGGATAACATCAGACATCGATATGAAAGATCTCTTTCTGCTTGAATTTGAAATGGCGCATGTAGGCTTGTGGGACACGTTATGTTAGTGACAGAAGAATGTATTTCGTGATAATTTGCCGCTACCCCTTTGAATTGATTTGTCACAAGGACTGCCAAGTGAAAATAAGACCGACATTCGCTGCTGGATTCAAAGATGGCGGGGTCTACGCTCTCGTCGTGGGCATAGCAGACAGAAACAAAAGAGCGATGGAATTCGAAGGAGAGACAACTGTCTACGCGGCTGGAACAAAAACGTTCAGTGATGTCCCATTACAGGTGATTAAACCACATTTTTCAAATCAGAATGTCCAGGTAACTATATTCCTTCCTTTCTTGCTGTCTTTTATCTTTCTTGTTTTTATTTCGTTGTTTTTTGTTTGTTTGTTTGGTTGTTGTTGTTGTTGTTGTTGTTTTTAGCAGCAAGTGGCAAAGTCCTTATCTTCCTCCGAATGCATGCATGGAAGAAATTAACGTAATTTAACTACGTTCTCATACGTGATGACGGATAGATCGTCATCTATTTTTTCTGCAATGCAACCGTTAGCCTCTAGACAGGGATAATGTTATGTTTAAGACATCATCATTATCAAGAACAACAACAACAACAGTATCGACAGCAACAGTAAAAACAACAATAAAAGCAAGTGAGATAACTGATTGAACTGACCTGAAAACAGGAAAGTCCGCAGTGAGCAGTTTCGCTCTGTCTTATTGCCCACTTAACCACATGGTAAGGCCTTCTGAAAGGTGTGAACACAATAATATTATCCAGCCCCCCCCCCCATCTCTAGTCATTCATCGAGACTGCGTTTTACATGCTCAGTTATCACCCCAACCCGTCTTAAATATTTATCATCCACAATACTCATTCTACTTTTGGATCAAAATTCTCATGGGATTACCAGCCTTCAACCAGTATTCTTCTCCCCCCCCCCCTTGTTTCGTCAATCGGAATCTACATTTAATTCGGCAAATAAAGTTAAAAGTTGGGTGAAATGATTTTAGACTTTGCAATGCAGTTCCGATTCACCAGGAAGTGGGCTATTACTGTCCAAATTCTGCGCCAAAATTCTGCGCCAAAGTGGCAGCAAAAAGCACGGAAGCAGCTGGTCAAATACTCGTTGTATTTAAAATTTAAAAAAAAAGAAACAAATTATACATTACATAATAGGACAGTTGCATATTCCAAGACAACAGGATTAAGCCCATAGCATTACCGACAAAACCAAAACAGGTGAACGAATCACATGGAAACCGCTTTGGGCGATTTAAAAAAAATCATATTTACATTAGCTCATGTTGCGGTTGGTTTATTGTGTCCCTAGTTTCTGGTGGAAACAGTATCGGTTGTGAAGGACCCTGTTTTTGTGTCTCCGACGTGGTCCAATGGTAAACAAATCTGGCTGTATGTTGGGACCACTTTACATACCACTCTCTACTCCAAGCCTTGGGATGTGAATCAGCGGTAAGCGACGAGTGGATGCGTGGGTAATTTATTGCATGGTCAATGGACGAAAGCCGTAAGACAGCCACAGAACTGATGTGTGGGATAATTGGATGATGAATGGAGAGTGTATGGCTGACCGTGGGAATTGACCAGGGGAGACGGAAGTGTGAGAAATTGGATGATTATGATTAAGTAAACACACTTCATGAATGAACCAAAGATACATGGACAGGTGGACGCAGAATAGATACAAGGAAGCTTATAGGGTGAATTAGTGAGTTTCTCCATTAACGATAACTTAATTTGGAGACTTGATGGATGAAGAGGTGGATGTGTAGACACACTAATGAAAGGTGGTTGGACGAATGAATGACTGGATGAATGGCTGTAGTTATTGCGTGGGTATTTCTACGTGTATGTATGATATTACATCACGTTTGCGAAAGTGCATAGTTGAAGAGATGGCTGGATAAATGCGTACTGGGTGTGTGTGTTGGGGGTGAATGGTGACATGAGATAATCGTGGATGGATTAATGGATGAATGTATAATTATAAAGGCTAAAGTGAAAAACAACAACAACTGGGTGACGTCAAAATGGTGTGAGTGACTGAGACTGTCAAAGTAACTAAATAATATTGTGGGATAAAAGGCAGGAAGAGCACAGGAAAATAGGTACAAGGAACACAAAACACTTTAAATTACTCTGCGCTGAATGTCTAAACCGAAAGATCTCCGCACTGAAAATTGAAAATCCTGTCGTGAGCCAACCTTGCGAGTGTATCTTACTTTACCAGTATCTTATATTACATACAATCATGTAATGCATGGTTTTCTCCAAGGTACCGTCATGTTTTCATTCTCCGGCCTCTTTGTTTCGACCTCAAGATAAGTTATTTCTTTTTCATCCAGAGTGGGGTGAGGAAGGGACAAAAGCTAAATAGAACCAGCATAGTGAAACTGCCTGAATGTGCACGAGAGAAATCTATCTCCAGCCTTTGGTGTACCGATCAATTACGAGAAACGTGTCGTGGACAGCGAGTTTTGACACAAGTAATTAAAAAAAAAAAATTATTTACTTGCTTTGTTTTATTGCATTTTTATTTCTGTATTAATTAGAACAATCGAAGATTTCTATGTCACGTGCATACCTGACTGTCCCATCAATGTGAGCACAATACATGATGGCGCAAATAGGATTCAAGACGGCGTGAAGAAAGTTGATGTCACGTGGTCACCTACGTCATCTGATGTTGGAGTGTATGCTGTTCAGTTCACAGCCAGGGATTCAGGAGGGTTAGTTCAGGTTATCATTTTCTTGTAGTTTTAGGAATATAAAGGAGGAGCGGGGGGGGGGGGGTAGTATCGGCGTATTCTCTTTTATTTCATGTTATTATTATTTCCTGATTATTCGAAATAGTTGTTTATTTATTTCGCTGGGCATTGTTGTTCTATTCAGCTAAAAATATATGTGATTTTTGCAATCTTCAATTTGTCTATATCATTGATTCATTCATTCATTCATTCATCTTTGTCAAAAAAACAGGCCTGTATTAGACCCACCCCTCTTTACTTCTTATCAACCAGCGGAAGTGGTTAGATGAAGTCTTGAGGTAGCGAACTTAACACAATGTTGTAAGCCCAATATGGAATCTTTTGATCATGTGTGTTACTGGATAATGGTAATGGGGTCAGTTATTGCCTTTTTCACGACACTGACAATGTATTTCTCACCCGCCTTTCCACTTAATAAATTGTGAAGGAGGTTCGCAACAGTCTTCCCCCCCCCCCCCCCCCCAAAAAAAAACAAAAAACAAACTGCATACTCTCTTTTCCTCTCCCAGCTGATCACCAGAAATTGACACCATCAGCGTGCTCAGTGATTCCCAGACTTCTTTGATGGGAGCTCAAAAATTTATATTTTGGCAACTTGGTCAGTCCAAATGTCGTGTTTGGAGATTATACAATCTACCCATTTTCTTCATTTCCTCGGACATTTGAGCGCAATACCAAAAAGCTGGCGACCCATTTTTGTCTGAAGTTGCAATCTACAGTACAGGGTTGGGATAGCAGGATGTGTAGGGTTCGGATGCTAGGATATGTGGAGTTGGGATACTAAGATTTAGAAGCATAGTTTTATTCTGTGTTAACTGATACATATTGACACAAATAATGCACGTAACACCTGTTTGTCATTGTGTTCAGGTACGAGACCGAGGGGCGAAGCTTTCAGATTGTTGTCAAAGGTAATAATGCTAATGATAATACGATGGACAGACGGACCACAATAATAACGAGATCGATTATAACATGAAAAGACAGTGCAGTTTCGTAGTGTAGTGTAGTTACACTGAGGTACTCTGCAGTCAGCGTTTCATAATGTAATTAAAACTCAACACGGGACGAAAAATATAAGGAAAACGACGATGATGATAAATGAGGTGAAGTCTACTTAATGGTGACGCTCATGTTGATGGTGACAGATCTTTAAGTTCCTCCAGCACATGACTGAGTTCCTCAGAGGTTGGAAATATTATTTGTGGCCACCTTGATTTTGTTGACTCTGGTGACTAGTTCTCCAGATTGCACAATCAGTTGGTAGTTCATTCACAATTCGAACGGGAGACCATGGATTCTCTTGTCTATCTATCTATCTATCTATCTATCTATCTATCTATCTATCTATCTATCTATCTATCTATCTATCTATCTATCTATCTATCTATCTATTTATCTATTTATCTATTTATCTATCTATCTATCTATCTATCTATCTACCTACCTACCTACCTACCTACCTACCTACCTACCTACCTACCTACCTACCTACCTACCTACCTACCTACCTACCTATCTATCTATCTATCTATCTATCTATCTATCTATCTATCTATCTATCTATCTATCTATCTATCTATCTATCTATCTATCTATCTATCTATGAGAGATTATTTAAATTCTGTCAGCTATAATGATGAAATTACATTTATATCATATTTAATGATAAAGGGGATTGCAGTATGACCTCAACAATAAATAGCGATAACAATGTCGAGGATGGTGGTGAGGACAAAGATGATATATTTTTCATTCACTTATCAGTGCCATTTTAAAATTTATTTTGTGAAGAATGATGATATCTACTGAAATCTGATTTCTTTTCCAGATTCGCAGTTGATGCGTGCAAAGACGAATGTAAGTATGCAGCGTAAATCACAACGATATTTCGGTGACTATAAGATTAGACTACATGAGTTCACTAGCTCTGCTCTAGTGCATAACTTAATAGAATAAGAGAAGCTAAGAATCACTTTATCATCACACGAGGAAAATTCTCTTTCACAGAACGTTCAGGAGCACACAGGTGGTACACATATCCTATGCATCATTACATAAATATATATCACTATTCAATAAACTCAACAGCAGGCATACATGAAGTAACACCGTAAGGTATATTGGTAAAGTATGGCACACATATAGCGAAAGTGTCTTTTTGAGGCGGATTGCGGAGGGCAAAAGCATCTCTTGTATCTTCTGTTACAATATGTGGTTTCAAACAATCTCAAAACTGACTGATAGAAACCTCACAAAGATTGAAATTGTGGAGAAATCCCCTGCACGACTATCCCCCTTCCCCGATCTCTCGATCTCTCTCTCTCCTCCCACAAATACAGATAATACTTTTACATGTATCATGCTTTAGAGTTTTCCAGGCTTCGCCTATCTACCCAGAAACGGCACCGTAACGTGTCATGTTGAAGCTGTGTGCATTTTCCCCATCATGCTGAGCTCTGCAGCCTCAAGGCTCAGGTTAGATATTTGCATTTTTTATTTTTTTTTGCTTTTCGTAATCACATTATTGTTGTTAACTGGAATGATGTACGATGTAGAAAGGAAAAATATCCACATAGGACAATGAAACAAAACAAAGGGTAATTGGGGATGGGGGCACGTTGGTCAACAAGCAAGGTGTTCACCTCTCATGTCAATGGCACTGGGTTCTGTTCCCGGTGGGCGCAAGCTTATTGGAAATTGGGGGGAATTTCCTGTCCTTGATCACATTGTAGATAGGATCGACCACCTGGTCTTCTCGGATAAGGATGAAAAACTCGGATGGCCCATACCTTGGCAGTTGGAAGTCGAGAAGAGCAGGCTAAACAAGCCGGCTGCGGAAGCAAAAATTAAAAAAAAACAACGAATCCCTACCAACCTTTCCGGCAGTAATTACCCACATCCCAGGTACTGCAAGGGAGAACGACAATGAAAACAACCATAATGTGGTTGGCCTCTATGAAAATGACAACATGTACTGATAAAAACCCAAGACTTTGGGGCAGAGGGGGAAGGAGATAAAGATAATGCGCAGCGTCTTTACTCCATTATGTTAGCGGGTGGAAAAAGATATAAAGGGGCACCAAGGACTATTGTATACAGTAGTCCTTGAGGGGCATCCTTAAAGTAGGAACGTTAGGACGTAGGAGGAGTGAGGGGAGGGAGCCCGCCTCCTGCAAGGGGTGGTCACGCTTTCTTTGGGGGGGGGGGGGAAGCATATGTACGCTTTTTAGTTACGGTAATAAATCAAGGAATTTAGTTTTATGTATATATACATGTATATATTTCCTTTCAACAAAATGAGTTGTAGGCTTATTTAAAAAATCGAGTATTGGCTGTAGTGAAACACTCAACAATCCATGCAAAATGCCACTAAAATTTCAGAACATCAAGGTTTAAGTCAAAGGTATGAAGAGATTACAAGGAGGGGGAGGGGCGAGCGTACTTTATGGATGGCCCTGAAGATGAAACAGTGAAACTTTGTGACAGGAAGAAACGAAACAAGTACAATGTACACTGACAGGGAGGAAGATACATGTATAAGAGGAGACTCACGATTAAAATAGTACTTCTGTGCTGGTAATCTTACAATTGTTTTTGTGCATATTTTTATTTCACCAAGACGGCATTCTGTCACTGACTCATCGATTTTGTCTTTACTCACATCAGTGTTGGTCAGTCGTCAGATTTCACTTCAGTTACCACAAGCAACGTCACGAAGATTTCCTACGCCCAACGTGACGTTCACCTGACCATGGTCAGCTTACCAGAAAATTCGGCGGCTGTGGGCAACAGGCTGTTGTGTTTAGAGCTGAGTGGAGTCGGGTTTGTATTACGAGAGAGAGAGAGAGAGAGAGAGAGAGAGAGAGAGAGAGAGAGAGAGAAAGAGAGAGAGAGTTCGTGTGTATGTGTGTGAATAGATCTATAATACTTTAATAGGATGGGTGGGTGGATCCATGAATGGGTGGATGGATGACGAGACAGATGAAATAGAAGAGAAATAACGCATTAACCTCGACAAAAGTCTTTTTGTTCGTTCTCTCAATTTTAAACCCAGCACATCCTCTGAGGACGGTCCTGTTAAGGTATTTATTTATTTATTTATTTATTTATTTATTCCGATTCCAGGCTAACAAATGTTGACGTGGAGTGCATGGAAATAGAGGTTCTCGGGCCAAGTAAGCGGGGTTGCGATTTGGAGACATGAGTAATCGCTGTGCAGGATTGAATCCTCTTTGGAGTGTTGATTACAGGCATTGAATAAAATAAACATGAATAGTGATGATAACACTGCTGGTCCTGCTGTACAGCACAATTTTTTTCCATTCCAAAATTTGTGCCGCAGCTTATAATGTATAGTTTTTGGAGAGTTGATATCATGGGAGAAAAAACAACAAAACAGAAGTCAGATACATGTAAGACCGAGATTTCAAAATTGTTTCATAATGAAATTCGTGTAAATCTAGACCAATGTTAAATGTAGAGTACCTACATCCAGTTCGAGAAACTTCTAGTTTGCCAGTTTTGAGACGTATGTATTAATAGAAAACTGCATTTGGTGTTTCCAGATCCGTGTGCATCGTTGCCATGTAGCCAAGGTTCTACATGTGAGCCAGCAGCCAACAACACTTTCGTATGTCACTGCGCCCAATACAAAACAGGTCTCCTCTGCGATACGGGTAGGAAAGTCCATGTTGCCATGTGAGGACATCTTGTACTGGTTCATTAACTCTTTATGCTGTACCGTTTACTTTCCTTTGCTTTACCCTTGTCTGTTGCTCTCCCACATAGATATTATTATACACTACTGAACTTCTCCCACTATTCTCCCATTTTGGAGTTCTGTTTTCCCATCACTCTTTTCAAGATCACCACGTTCGGAAAATACCGCATAAATAAATAAATGCATGTAAATACATAAATGCATGTAAATAAATCAATAAACAGGTTGACTGGTATACATTGCATATAAATTAAACCAGACCTTTTTTTCTTTTAATTGCATGTCCCTCAGACATTAATCAGCAATTCTGATCATATTTTTAGTTCTTTGCCCAGTTAAATTTCGTGATCATGATCACGATAATCTTTTGATGACATTTTTGAGACAGTTCTGGGAATTCATGATGACTGAGGCACATTTTCCCCACAGATGTTGATCCCTGCGCCGTGGAGATCTGTCTACACGGCGCTCCGTGTTTCTCAGATCCCAGCTCGCCTGGTATATTCTTCTGTTTCTGTACCCCCGGCTACACAGGAACACGTTGTGAAACGGGTAGGTTTTTATTGCCCTATTTTTCATTGCTTTTTTGTTTTTGTTTTTGACGCGGCAGGGCATTTTTTACACTCTTCATACTGTCACGAGTGGAGTGAGCGATAGTTAATAATTACGGGGGGAAAGGAGGAGAGTAAAATTAACGCACGGAGACAGGGAAGAAAAGTCGTGCATGTCATGAGTGGGGGGTCTGAAGGAGGCGAAAGCGCTGTATAACTATCACTGCAAGTTAGAAGGTCCTACGGATCGGACCTGTGCATAAGAGCCCATCGGGCGGACATAAAGGGGAAGCAGTCGAGAAGACTAGTGAGAGTCTTTCCAGTTATGACTGGTATGTAGAATGTTGATTGATTATTATGATTGATGTATTATATTATATTCGTCTATTACTATGATGTGAATAAGTATATGTGAGGAATGTGGAAGTCCTTGATATTGGATATAGCAATGTGCGCCACGAGCGATAGATGAAAGTGAGTTCATGGATTTGTAGCGCGAGTGAGTAGTGTGTACTCCGATGGAGGTGTGTTACCGTAAGATGTGTGGTGAGTGAAAGGTGAACTAGTGTGTGTACGCTTCATGGATTGTAAGGAGAGGTGGAGTGAATAGAAATGGTAGGGTATTATACCAATGTAATGTTATTCTTGTAGGTGTCGGGGACGGGCCGCAGAGCCACCTCGATGAGCACAGGGGATAGGCCAGCATAGGGCCGGAGGCCGTGCATAGGCCAGAAGTGAGACTGTCAGTGTAGGACAGTAGAGGCACATAAAGTCGTGGCAGTCAGGCCACGGACAGGGACGTAGATATGAGAGTGAATGAGATACTATATTGTTGCCATGTTGATAGGCTAGTGAACTGATATTATGTTGTTGCCATGTTGATGGCTATGGAAATAATAATGTGTTATTGCCCTGCTGAGGTGCTAGGGGAGTGCTAAGGTGTATGACAATAGGAAGGTGATATTGAGAGACTGCGGTGCCAGTAACTTATTAATGGGCTATTAAGACCCTGAGGGGAGAGGCTGAGGCCGAAGTGCCTTTAGGAGTAACTACCGGATTGTGGATCCGAGGGAGAGTGTGTGTGAGAATAAGGCCGTTGTACGGCAGTCATTTCAATAATATAATGTATGTAATTGCGCTATTATATGTATAATTATGTTTAATAAATGTGTGAGTCTGATGGGTTGTTTTGTTAAGTGTTAAACTTGTTTGTTCGTGATTGTTGTCCTGTCATAACTTATTACATCTCCCAGTCTGGGATTTGTGACATTGGGGGCTCGTCCGTTGTGACATTGGGGGCTCGTCCGTTGTGACATTGGGGGCTCGTCCGTTGTGACATTGGGGGCTCGTCCATTGTGACTCGTCCATTTTCGTAATATTTAGTTGTAGTTAGTTAGTAGGTAATTGTGCTGTCTTGTTCGTTGGATGAATGGACATTTCATGATATGATTTATGTATAATAATGAATGTATATTGATGCATGTATTGCTATGAATAGGTATTAATGTGTATTTAAACTTTCCAGAGTGTGTGCGTGCAGCCTGAGGAGACGAGCAGCCAGAGCTCCGATTGAAGGGAGAGGTTTTACTCAAAATTTCAAAAGTTAAGTGAAAATTTTGTGCCCTGGATTAAGGGCTGTCTCTTCATCTGTCTGTTTCCCGGTTTTTGCTGTTGTTGTCGTTATAGGTTATACGGGCGGTGGCGCGGGTTTGCTGTGTTGAACTTAGTTTATCCTTTTAAAAAGGTGTGGTAAACTTTGGAACTTCGTTCATCACAGTGACCAGTTCTGTAGGGACCTGTATTTTTGTTTAGTTGTAGCGTCGATATCTTCTCTGTTCGGCAGGAAGACGTATTCTCTTGTCCCTCTTTCTTCCCTATCTGTAGATACGTTCTTTTTTTTCAGACTCTGTTCTTGTTTGTACCGTGTAGTATAATCGGCGTAGTAGGTTGCATTTTTTTCCATTATAGTTTTTTTTTGTAGAAGCTTTGTCCTAGTCTGGTTCGTTGTCCTTGACGTCCTTGTGGTCTTTCTACTAAATTTCCTTATTCTTGTCTTTTCTATTCTTTTTATAATTAATAGTGCTATACATTTTGTAGATATAGAAGTAGTTGTGCTGTAAAGGTAAATTTCTGAATTGTATTCTGAACTGGGTATTGTTATATCTGGTGTGATCTCAGGTCTCTGGTCGTATCGTTAGTGATCATACCGACAGGTTGGTCGTTCGCATAATAGATACCATAACCATAAATCTGTGAAATGGCGGAACTCCAACAACTAATGAAGTTGGGTAAGGAACTTGGCCTGGAGGGAGAGGAGCTACGCGGCTGGATTAAAGAACAACAGGCGGATTTGCGCGATGAGCGTGCTAAGGATAGAGAGCGACAGAGAGAAGAGGAAAGAGAGGCTAAGGATAAGGAAGAGGAAAGAGAGTTTAAGTTAAAGGAGTTAGAGGCTAAGCAACAGGAAAGAGAGGCTAAGGCTCAGGAGCAGGAGAGGGAGTTAAGGTTAAAGGAGATAGAAGCTCAAGAGCGGGAGACAGACGCGCGAGTAAGAATAGCGGAGTTGGAAATCAAAAAGAGTGCGCCAACAGAAACAGTTGAGCGGCAGGTACCCAATAAAGGTGGCGTTAGGATTAAGCTCCCTACGTTCGACGACCGGAGGGACGACATAGGCGCCTTCCTTTACAGGTTCGAACTGAACGCACAATTGCAATGGGGGGAAAATAAGGAATTATGGGCCACGTACCTGGCATCGCTATTGCAGGGGCGAGCGTTAACCTACTTTAAAGAGCTACAGCGCGAAGACGTGCAAGACTACGATAAGCTGAAGGCTTTGCTGCTTCGCCGATTTGCGCGTACCGAGGAATATTTCCGGGAGCAGTTTAGGCGGGCACGTGCAGATACCAGGGAGGACTTTGCTGCCTTCGTCGCGAGACTAACGGAGTATTTCGCGAACTGGGTAGACTTGGCACATGTGGGCACGGATTTTGCCAAACTGAAAGGCTTAATGATCCGTGACCAGCTGTACGCGTCGTGCCACAAAGATCTGGTGGCTTTCCTGAAAGAGAACGAACCCGCGACGGTGCAGGAGGCGTCTGGGTTGGCGGAGGCATACCGTACGGCGCATCCGTCCAAACCAGTCGCCAGGGCGTACGTCCAAGATGCTGGGTACGTCGCCGTTGTCGAGGGGTCGCCGGCAGGACTTAGGGACAGGTCGCGTCAGCGTGGTGCCTATAGCGGGCAAGCCCAGGGGCAGCGTAGGGGCTATCACCAATCACCGGCATATGGATCCGGTAAGTTTGACCGACCAGGAGGGCTAGGTCGCGGTAATGGCCGGGGGCGAGTTGTAACCTTTGCCGATAACCGACGGCATAGGGACTCTAGTTCCGGTCGCGATGGGTCACGGGGACCCAGGCCTAGTGCAGCACAGGGAGCGGAGTGTTGGACTTGCGGACGCGTGGGTCACTTTTCACGCGAGTGTAGGGCCGCGAAGTGTTGGAACTGCGGAAGAGCAGATCACATCAGCGTGAACTGCCCGGCAGGTAGGATAGCGGCGAACGTGGACAGTAGCTCCAGTCCATGCTCCCCAAATAAATTTCATCATGCGGCTGCGTGTGTTACATCGGACAACGGAGGCGGACAGTATTCTAAGTGTCCCAGTTGTGAGAAGTTATTATCTTCCGGTGTTTTACCTTGTGGGAGAAAGATCCCCGTTATAAATTCATGTCATACAGGAGGTGGTCTTAGGGTTTATCCGGGGTTTGTTGGGGACGAACCGGTCTCGGTTTTACGAGATACGGGATCTACTGTTGTGGGAGTGCATAGAGACTGCATTCGGGATTCACAGCTTACAGGTGAGACTGTCCCGTGCATCCAATTTTCGGGGGCCATTGAGAAGTTACCCATGGCAAGAATAGTGATAGATACACCTTTCCTTAGCGGGGAAGTCGAAGCAGTCGTTGGTTGTTTTCCAGGCGCCCAGCTCATCATTGGGAATGTATCACGGGTGGTTTCCCCTTCCGATGAGAACGTGCAAGCATGGTCTCAATCAAAAGGTATTGACTTTTGCGCCGCGGTCGAAACACGTCGACGGGTAGCGGATAAAGATAAGATTAGACCCTTGGCAACGCCAGCGGTCAACCTAGATATTACGCCAGAGCGCTTGGCGAGATTACAAAGAGAGGATCCATCATTAAACCCATGTTTTGGGAAAGCGCGAACCGAGAAAACGAGGAGATATAAGAACGGGTCATCTTCTTTTTTTGTCCAGGGGGGCATTCTGTTCCGTAAGTACGTCACAGTGGCTTCCGTTCAAAAGCAGGTCGTCGTGCCACGGTCGTTAATTGCTACAGTATTGCGTCTGGCCCATGATGTTCCATTAGCGGGTCATATGGGAAGTGCTAGAACCAAGGAGAGAGTTCTAAAAGATTTTTATTGGCCATCGATACATAGAGATGTGCGGTTATATTGTAAGACGTGCAGTGCGTGCCAAAAGACGACGCATAAGGGTCGTTCACCCCAGGCTCCTCTTCAAAAGATCCCCACGGTTTCGGAACCGTTTAAAAAGGTTTCAGTACCTTGTTGATTTAAGAGAAAGACTATCTTCAGCGCGCACTATGGCACAAGAAGCTTCTGGTATCGCTTCGAAAAGAGCAAAAGACTATAAAGATAGAGGGTCCAAACTGAGAATTTTTAAGCCAGGAGACAAGGTTCTGTTGTTGTTACCTACGGACCATAATAAGTTATTGATGACATGGAAAGGCCCTTATGTTATTGAGCGAGTTGTTTCAAAGGTAGATTACGCTATCCACATTGATGGAGCGAGTAAGGTTTTCCATGTTAACATGCTACAGAGATTTTATGAAAGACCACAGTATCTGTGTGCACAGACAAGACCAGAGGAGACTGTCTTCTCTATTGCTTGTACGGGGGTCGTAGACCAGTCGGACTGTGACGTAAGCGACACCGAGGCGCAGCAAGAGTTGCAAATTCAATTGCCGGAGTTAACTCCGACACAAGGTTACAGGGACGTAAAAATTAACCCTGACCTTACGAGTTCAAGGAGTAGGGAACTTGAGACCCTGTTAGCGTCATTTCCGGATGTTGTTACGGATTTGCCGGGTCGCACTACGGTGATCCAGCACCAAATAAAGTTGACTTCGGATAAGCCAGTATTTCTTAGACCGTATCCGTTGCCTTTTTCTTCGAGAGATAGAGTCATAAAGGAAGTGGAGTCAATGCTGAAGTTAGATGTGATAGAACCATCAACATCGCCGTATTCATCACCCATCGTCCTCGTGAAAAAACTCGATGGATCGGTGCGGTTCTGTATTGATTTTCGAAGATTGAACACTATTACGGTAGGCGATAGGGAGCCTATTCCGTTTCAGGAGGAATTAATAGCTTCATTGGCCGGGTCCACGTGGTTTTCCAAGATAGATTTGACGAAAGGGTATTGGGAAATCCCGCTTACTGAGGAGTCTAAACAATACACGGCGTTCCAAACGCCCATTGGATTATTCCAATTTA
The DNA here is from genome assembly GCA_963931925.1 of Onchidella celtica. Taxonomy (NCBI): domain Eukaryota; kingdom Metazoa; phylum Mollusca; class Gastropoda; order Systellommatophora; family Onchidiidae; genus Onchidella; species Onchidella celtica. The sequence continues at coordinate 56,473,115 of OZ007569.1, read as the reverse complement.
AGGTCATGCCATTTGGGTTGGTAAACGCGCCAGCGACGTTTGCACGGTTAATGAGATTAGTGTTGAAGGACATACCTAATGTCGTGTCATTCTTTGATGATATAGCATGCCATACGTCGACATGGTCTGATCATATTCAGACACTAACAGTAATTTTTCAACGATTACGCCATTTTGGGTTAACTGCTAAACCCGCAAAGATGGATTTGGCATGTCCAGAGATAATATTCTTAGGACATATTGTGGGTAGAGGTGTTCAGAGACCTGAAGAAACAAAAATTGACAAGTTGGTAGGGTTGCAAATCCCTAAAACAAAGAAACAAGTCAGAAGCTTAGTGGGAATTTTAAATTATTACAGAAAGTTCATTCCAAATTTTTCCTCCTTGTCATCTTCTCTTACTGACCTTACTAAGAAGGGACAACCCGATAAGGTCCAGTGGACGTCTGAATGTCAGACATCATTTGATAATTTGGTGACAGCATTATCATCGTCACCCATTCTGATATTACCCGATTTTCGATCTAATTTTGTCCTCAGAACGGATGCGTCGGACTCTGGTGTCGGCGCTTGTCTTCTACAGGAGAAGAACGAATGTCTCCATCCTGTATGTTATGTCAGTAGGAAGTTATTGCAGAGAGAAAGAAAGTATTCTGTGATAGAGCGTGAGTGTCTTGCCATTGTCTGGTCCGTCCAGAAACTAGGACGTTATCTCATGGGACGAGAATTTTGTATCCAGACAGACCACAAGCCACTGACATTTTTGTCGAAGAATCGTTCGTCCAGCCCACGCTTGTCTAGATGGGCATTGGCTTTACAGCCGTACACCTTCGTTATTCAACCAATTCCAGGAACCAGCAATCATATCGCCGACTACCTTAGTCGAGCCTAGGGCAAGATTTCAGGAGCTTATACATCGGAGGACAGGAACATTGACGGGATCTGTGTGAATGAGTCGACTTTAAAATATTGACATTATAAATATGATATGAAGAATGGTTGATAGGTTGAGTGGTTTTTGATTCTGTATTAAGTATTGTGATTAGTTAGCTATTCATGATGTGACACATATATGCATATTGCAGGCCATACGGATCCCCATATTTTTCCCTGATTTCGGTATTTTATATACTGGGGGAACTGATAGGTCATTTTTCTAGTGTAGGTATTGCTCACGCTCACTCGTTGACAGTCATCTTGATGCGATTTGAAATTAATTGCATTAATTTTTTTGGGGTGGGGGATGATGTCACGAGTGGAGTGAGCGATAGTTAATAATTACGGGGGGAAAGGAGGAGAGTAAAATTAACGCACGGAGACAGGGAAGAAAAGTCGTGCATGTCATGAGTGGGGGGTCTGAAGGAGGCGAAAGCGCTGTATAACTATCACTGCAAGTTAGAAGGTCCTACGGATCGGACCTGTGCATAAGAGCCCATCGGGCGGACATAAAGGGGAAGCAGTCGAGAAGACTAGTGAGAGTCTTTCCAGTTATGACTGGTATGTAGAATGTTGATTGATTATTATGATTGATGTATTATATTATATTCGTCTATTACCATGATGTGAATAAGTATATGTGAGGAATGTGGAAGTCCTTGATATTGGATATAGCAATGTGCGCCACGAGCGATAGATGAAAGTGAGTTCATGGATTTGTAGCGCGAGTGAGTAGTGTGTACTCCGATGGAGGTGTGTTACCGTAAGATGTGTGGTGAGTGAAAGGTGAACTAGTGTGTGTACGCTTCATGGATTGTAAGGAGAGGTGGAGTGAATAGAAATGGTAGGGTATTATACCAATGTAATGTTATTCTTGTAGGTGTCGGGGACGGGCCGCAGAGCCACCTCGATGAGCACAGGGGATAGGCCAGCATAGGGCCGGAGGCCGTGCATAGGCCAGAAGTGAGACTGTCAGTGTAGGACAGTAGAGGCACATAAAGTCGTGGCAGTCAGGCCACGGACAGGGACGTAGATATGAGAGTGAATGAGATACTATATTGTTGCCATGTTGATAGGCTAGGGAACTGATATTATGTTGTTGCCATGTTGATGGCTATGGAAATAATAATGTGTTATTGCCCTGCTGAGGTGCTAGGGGAGTGCTAAGGTGTATGACAATAGGAAGGTGATATTGAGAGACTGCGGTGCCAGTAACTTATTAATGGGCTATTAAGACCCTGAGGGGAGAGGCTGAGGCCGAAGTGCCTTTAGGAGTAACTACCGGATTGTGGATCCGAGGGAGAGTGTGTGTGAGAATAAGGCCGTTGTACGGCAGTCATTTCAATAATATAATGTATGTAATTGCGCTATTATATGTATAATTATGTTTAATAAATGTGTGAGTCTGATGGGTTGTTTTGTTAAGTGTTAAACTTGTTTGTTCGTGATTGTTGTCCTGTCATAACTTATTACATCTCCCAGTCTGGGATTTGTGACACATACCTTACAAATGCAGTGGGAGAAAGGCAAGACGACGACAGCAGTGATAATAACACCAACAAGGACGATGATCACGGCATCAACAACAAATAACAGCAGCAGCAACAACAGCAAAAACGCGTTGTTACCAGACCATAATTACGTGTGTAATGAAAACCACGATGATGACAAGATCAACAAGGACAACGGCAACAATAACAAAAATGCCAGTTACTGCCAATGTCGTAAACAGTGACAAGAACAATGTTAGACACTGCCAACACGGTGACAGTAACAACAATATCACGGTCAATGGCGTTACCAGTGACAAAAATCAGCGATGTCGCTGCAAATATTGACAGTAATAAAAATAACACTGCCTGTCGTAAACAGTGACAATCAGAAATGTCACTGCAATGTCGGAAACGGTGACAATAACAACAATGTCCTAAACGGTGCCAATAACCAAAATATCCATGCCAATGTAACGTTGACCAAAAATAAACAATAACAATAACAATGACAGTTACGAGATATCCTAACGATGATAATAATACATACTACATCGCACAAAAACAATGACAGCAACTTGTACAGCTTAAGACATTAGCAGGTAATGGATTGGAAGGTTGTTTGTGATGTACATGTATTAAAGTTATAGAGAGGAATTACTTATCTTTAAACCTTTTATCGTCCGGACTCTCCTACATATCTCTAAAGGACCAGAACATACATGTAACATGAATGTGAAGTGTTTTCTCGTGATTTCAGACAGCAACGAATGTTCCTCCAATCCCTGTTCGAACGGTGGGACCTGCATGGATAAAGTCAACGGATTTGAGTGCCTTTGCCCTCCTATGTACTCTGGAACCACTTGCAATATAGGTACAGTATCTGTCCACGTTGATGATGCTCACTTTCCATGAGCGATGCACAATTATTATTACTAGTTACAGTGCCGTTCGCAGAACAGTGGTCGTGAAGTTGCAACGAAATTTCCGGCCATACTTGCCCATTCTACTTGCTAAAAAGGAGTCACTTTTTTTGCGGCTCAACGCAAATAAATAATATTAAAGACTGGAGTTGGTCCTAGATGGATGTGTCCACGTAACTTTGTCAAAAACTGAAGTAGTACCCAAAGTTTCACAATATTTGGGCTCGTAGCCACGACGTTTTAGCTGCTTACAATGCTCACCCTCTTGTTCGGTTATAGGCTACATGTGCAATGTAGTATGATACAGCACCACCACAGAAAAGTTTCTTGGGAGGAACAGTGTACACGGTGTCTAAGAAAATGTATACCCACTCTGAATATTTATCAAAACAATGTGAATTAAAATACATCCATGACTTAAAATTCAAATTAAAGATGTTTAAGAACATATATAATTATATACTGTGTTTGGGCCAGACACTAACTAAGAACGAAAACGCAGTTCAACAGAGTGGCGAACAATATTAAGGAGTTGATTTATGAATACATTTTTTACTTTTTTAGACATCCTGCATAGGTTTTCATACTTTCCTTCACAGCAAAATTCTCGTTACCTGTGCCCATGGTCAACGACTACTAATAACTCTAAAAAACATATTTACTCTGAAATTTTTCATCTTGGGAGCACGATGAATATGTGAGATTTGTTTGTGATGATTTGAAAGACAGTTGCTTTTTGCCACAAGAACAGAAATTCAGGGTCTCTGTATCTTGAAATCAAAATGTGATGTGAAATATACCGTATTCGATCATGGTTTAGATCTATAGAAGACCATTTCCTCGGAAAGCCAATAATGTCAACCAGATTGATACAATTAATTAAAACAAAAATATCAACAACAACAAACAAACAAACTCAGTGTTACATCTATTATTATAAAAGTGAATTTTGGAGGCTATGTTAGCCTACTCCGCCGTAAATACTTAGCCCACACTCTTCAAATTTTACAGACGTCCGCATTACCTACATACCCAGGTTTTCGTCACATAAAACATACGAAAACCTGTCCCCGAATTTATTAAAATAGATTTTTTTTCGGTCATTCTATTTTAATTCACCATTTTGAGTGAATCGGAAGAATGATACCATTGTCAATGAACCGGAAGAGCGATCTGATTTTCAAAACAAGCACGGTTTGACGCACCGACTGAACGGGGAAGTTTGGTTCCGCACCGAGAAACGAAACTGTTCGTAGAACGGGTAATTAAATAAAATAATTCTGTGTGAAATTGTGGTGTAACAGTAAGTTCTAGTATTAGTCATAGCATGGAATCCAAATGCCGTTTTAATGTTGCGCTTAGTACATAGAAAATTTGCAAGATATATCTTGCGCGGGTCGGCTAGTAAAATATATTTGGTAGTGCCCGACCTGTGTTAACGGTGTGCCTTGTTTATGAGTGAACGCTTTAGATTAAGGTATTCTATATTTCATTTATTCACAGAACTGACTACTACCATGCCAGCAACCACAAAAGCAACAAAGGTTACTCAAGTTACTACTTCTGTTACAGCGTCGGCAGCTACTGTACCTAAAGCAACTTCCTCCACATCTGCCACATCAACTACTATTGTACGAACCACAACCACTACACCAATCACAATTATTACGCCAACCACAACTTCCTCACCAAATACTACTACCACAATTACTACACCATCGACAACTACTACAACAACCACAACGTTCACACCAACAACAACTACTACACCAATCACAACTACCGCACGAGCCACAACTACTACACCAACCACAACTACTACACCAACCACAACTCCCACAGCAACAACAACTACCACAACTACTACACCATCAACAACTACCACAACTATTACACCAACCACAACTACTACACCAACCACAACTACCACACCAACCACAACTACCACACACACCAACACTACTACACCAACCACAACTACCATCCCAACCACAATTACCACATCAACAACAACTACAACGCCAACTAGTAGTACTACTCCAACCACAACTAACACACCAACCACAATTACCACAACTACAACACCCACCACAACTATAATAATAGTTCGTCCATCAGGTATGATGATGACCTTAACAACACCAGAGGAATAAAGAACAGAAATTGTTGAGAATTTCAACACATGGACAATAAAGAGAAGTAAAGGACACAGAGGACAGAATGGAAAGACTGTTCTTTCATGACTTATGGCTTCTCATGTGACTGATAAGTCCTATTTTTGCCCTGAAGACCCTTCCGCATAAGTGACAAGAGTGCTCCGTTGGTTCAGTACTACTGGGCCTTTTCTTGCGCCGTTCTCTTTTTTTGATAGCCTGCTGGACTCTGTCAGCTTCCCATGCTTTGCTGCCTCTGGTAAGGGCCGCCCTCCAATTTGCTCGATCAAGCGAGAGCTTTTCCCACTCACTCACATCAATGGCAAAGGCCTTCAGTGATTGCTTGAGAGTGTCTTTGTAACGTCTCTTTGGGGCCCCAACATTCCTCGTTCCATTGGAGAGCTCAGAGAAGAAGATTTGCTTAGGGAGTCTGGAGTCGGGCATTCTGACAACATGTCCTGCCCAACGTAGCTGAATTTTTTTCAGGTGGCAGAAGATGCTCAATTCCTTGGCACGATTGAGGACCTCAGTGTCTGGAATTTTATCCTGCCATTTGATCCTTAGGATCTTTCTAAGGCAGGCCAGATGAAAGTGATTTAGTTTTCTGGCATGCGATTGGTACACTGTCCAGGTTTCAGCCCCATAGAGTAGGGTGGGAAGGACCACAGCATTGTACACTTTCAGCTTAGTGTCTGTGCGAATGCCGGCAACATCCCATACTCTCTTTCGAAGCCTGCCAAATGCAGAGCTGGCTTTGCTGATTCTTGAGGGAATTTCAGTATCAACACGAGCCGTGGAAGACAGTGTACTGCCAAGATAGGTGAAGTTCTCCGACACCTTCAGAAGACTGTCATGGACTTTGATATTTGGGGTCACAGGATACTTGTCGGCGATCCACAACTATTGCATCAACCACAGGTACTACACCAACTACTCCCACAGCCATTGCACCAGTCACAACCACTACAGGGACTACAACCACCATACCAACCATAACTACTACAAGGACTACAACTACAACACCAAACACAACCACTACAAGGACTACAGCACCAGCGACAGCGACTACAAGGACTACAACTACAACACCAACCACAACTACTTCAAGAACTACAACAACAACACCAACCACAAATACTACAAGGCTTATTACAAATAGTACGCCGACCACATCTGCTACACCAAACACAACTGCTACGCCAAACACAACCACCACACGAGCCACAACTGCTACAACAACAACAGTTACAAGGTCTACCACTACTACACCAACCACAAGTATACCACCTGTTATAACTAGTACAACTGCTATTTTAACCACTGCTACTACACCTACTACAATTACCACACGAACGACAGCTCTTATAAACACTACGACATCCATACCAACCACAACTAAAAAACAAACCACAGCTCCTACAATGACTCCAATTTCTACATTAACCAGAACTACTAGATCAGTCACAACTACGACACCAACTACAACAAAAGCAGGACCAACCACATCTCCTAAATCAACCAGCACTACTTCACCAACAATTCCTACATCATCAACACCATCACCACTAGTTACACTGATGACAAATACTGCACCATCAATAATATTTCCAGCTTCAACCACACCTGTCAAACTATTCACAACCACTATACCATTGACAACAGTAATACCAACCTCAACCACTGCACCACTCACACAAACTACAAACCCAACAAGAGGTTCATCATCAACGACTTCCATCCAGATCACACCTGTGACAAGTACACCAACTACAGCTTTTATGCCAACCAAAACTATCACACCAACCACTAAAACTGCTACATCAAGTTCAACGACTACACCATCGCCAAGTGTGACACAACTTTCATCTAACACACCACTTAAAACTACCATACAACCCAACAGAATTACTACACCTTCAATAACAATCACATTATCCACCTCAAGTACACCAGCATCACCAACAACAACATCTACAGACACTGTACAAGGTACGAGTACGAGACAAACTACAACAAAGGTACACACAAAGACAGCTTCTACGCCAGCTACAAGTAAACTACGAGGAACAACCACGACACTAAAGACAACAACAGAAACGTCAACCACTACAGGAATAAAAACTACTTCAATTATCACGTCAAGTAAAGTGCCTATTATAGCACTATTAACAACTCTGACAAAGAACAGGGTGATCACTGGGAATAAGCCTTCTAGTAGAGCTACATCCACCTCTGCACCAACCACTCTTTCGCTTACCACCTCAATAAACCCACGAGCTAAAGTACTCACACCGTTTTTAACGCATATATCCAAATCAACAGCAGCCTTCCGCTTGAACACACATACACATTCCTTACAACCTACACCTACCCCAGCCCAGGTTAACACAAAAAAAGAAGATAAAGATGAAAGTGAACCGCCCACCACACCAATTGCAGCTGGTGTGACAGGACTGGGCCTGTTGTCATCAATGGGTGGAGCCCTTTACTACATGTTCCGGAGGTTTGTGTTGATTCTGTATTTTCTATCTTTGTAAGTGTGTGTATCACTATCATTCCTCCTAGTACAGTATAAAATATTCGTATCAACGAAATACCGTGTGCAGAAGAGACAAAATTATATACATGTAAGCCTGCATGTACATGCTAGCTACCAGTCATTGAAGATACACGTTGTCCGAAGTTTTGCTTTCCCTTTCTCCCCCCCCCCCCCTCCTGAAAATGCAAATGCAACTAGTCGAATTTATATTTTTTCTACTTTATTTGGAGCCGATAATAATGCACATTCTAGCACAATAAATTACATGTACTCACATATGATTTCATGCGCTTACGAAACAAGATCATCAAAGTATATACATGCGCATGTAGTGTATCTGAGTGGACCTAATGAGAAACTGAATTAACCCTAACACTACACATAACATTCTTTCAGGAGACAGAAACAGGCACCTGAAAGACAAGAAAATTCAAGTGATGACACATCAAATAAAAAGAAAGACAACGGGCGCTGGGCTACTCCAAGGCAGACAAGCATAGTATGAACAGCAACCGCTGGTAGTGGTACTTCGGCCATGATCATAAGAACCATAGTTTCTTGAAGAATACAATGTAGTTCTAGCGAACATGTTTCATAAACATGCTTCTTTTAAAAAAAAAAAACATTAGTTTGCAGTTAAAATTTCGGTAAGCTTGGACTGCACTTCCATTATTCTATGAGTGTGTATTCTGAATGTATGTAATGGTAGTTTATCATTTAAAATCTTGATCATGTGAATTGTACAACTATATAACGGTTTTAATTTCATTATCTCACTAATTAGCTTTCAAAACAATCCTTGAGAATCAGGCTGTGGGCTCTCTGTAATGTCCTGTCACATCTTTCCCTTGTTGAAGTAGGACGCAGTACAGTACCTATGTATAATACAATGTAGTTCTAGCGAACATGTTTCATAAACATGCTTCTTTTTAAAAAAAAAAACATTAGTTTGCAGTTAAAATTTCGGTAAGCTTGGACTGCACTTCCATTATTCTATGAGTGTGTATTCTGAATGTATGTAATGGTAGTTTATCATTTAAAATCTTGATCATGTGAATTGTACAACTATATAACGGTTTTAATTTCATTATCCCACTAATTAGCGTTCAAAACAATCCTTGAGAATCAGGCTGTGGGCTCTCTGTAATGTCCTGTCACATCTTTCCCTTGTTGAAGTAGGACGCAGTACAGTACATATACATATGTACAAATTTAGTATTGATCCCAAGTAATTTTTACAGCAGAGTTCATATCCTGCTGTTTGACTCTGTGGGTATAGGCCCATTGCGCATATTGGCTATCTTTGTTGTAAGGACCGACGCATAACCTTTAACCATGGCGATAGTAGCTCTGATTTTGATTCATTAGCTGATTTGCACTGCGAGCACGTCAGGCGTCGCGAACAAATCGGCGGCGAGCTGAAAGTAGTTCACTACAGTAAACAATGGCACGTGTGTACACGCACATGGGAGACTTTCGGTCAATTCTTTCACTTCCTTTCCTTTGTTTACACCGATGGTAGGGAATCTGACCAGCTTGGATCCATCCTTTCCACCCCTGTCATAATAATCAGCTGCAATGCAACCAGCAGGCATTTTAACCGCTTAGACATACCTCGAAGTTACACTCATCAGCTGATCCACTGGCCATATTGGGTGTCGGAAGAACAAAACAAAAACATTCTGTGACGTCATTCGCACTGGGCCTTAGGGAATTGCTATGGAGTTCAAGTTTGTCTGAATTTTAATTACGGTAGCCTGCCCTATTTTCCAAATTATATGAATGGGAACCTTTCATCAAGAAATGATTATATTGTCAGGCTTCACCTTTCACCTAGGCATTGTCCATCCTCTGCAGGATGTAGCCTTCCGACATGACTTCCATTCCTTTCTGTCTGATATCTCCCTCATCCACGTTGACCCCCTCTCTTTTTCATATCCTCCTGCCATCTTCTTCCCGGTCGTCCTCGTGTTCTTTTTCGTGTCTGTGGTTGCTGTTCAGTGCAGCGTTTAGTCCATCTATTGTCATCCATCCTTCCCACATATCCGGCCCAAGTCCACTTTTGTTGTTGCACGAATGTTACTATGTCTGTTAGCTTTGCTTGTTTGCGTATTTCGGCGTGGGGAATTTTATCATAATTATACATATAGTCTGATGTTATGCATTCTTCTTTCCAGTTGTCAGGTTACCGGTACATGGAAAATATTACTACAGTATTCACATTCATATCCTGATGCTGTTACATGTATAACAGCTAGTAAAATACCGCAGGTCTGAATATGAAATAAGAATACTGCTGATCTTTAAAACTCCACAGTGTCATATCTTTTCTGCATATTTTCTCTCCATCTCTCTCTCTCTCTTTGTGTTTTACTGCTTAGTCATCCTGCATTGTGTTATTTACATGTCATACATGTACTTGTATTACGAGTTCATTCTTCATTAATAAAAGTGTTTTCACTATCATGCAATCTCTAACAATTGTTCCACAGTATTTTTATGAAATGTTTGATATCTGATATTTGACGAAAGTGCCTCTTTAGGAGCTGATGCTGTAGATGTAAGAAATTCCAATAAATGATCATCTATTTACAATGGTTTCCTTATTATTAGAGTTGTCGAGATGAAAATTATCTTTATATTTCATTTGAGATGTGCACTGCCCTTTTTTGAAATGCATAAGTTCTTACGTGTCAATGTTACATGTGTATTTTCAAAGCAAGTGGTAAAATTTATAATTGTGCTCCTGTTTTGTTGGATGGCTTTGTCAAAATGAATAGCATGGACATACTGCTTCTATTTATATCCTCACAAACCTCCACACCAGGCAAATGATTTCATCCAAACTCACCACAGTAGTTACTGAATTCAGCGCATAAATCATGATACTTAAAATGACAGGAATTATACACCATGAGACCTGCAGCAATGGTAGATGTCTTACCATGATAAATTTTGGCAACACTGTCCATTGCAAATTTTCTTTCCAGAAGGGTCCAATTGTTACCATTTTTAAAGTTCTTGTGAATACTGAATTTGATTCCTACCCTGTCAAATAATTCGACTGGCGCTGATTTAAGTGTACATGTACATGTATCAGAGCTCTAAATTTATGACATAGAAAGATCTACAGAAACATTAGCAAACCTTACTAATACACTTGACTGAAATTTCAACGTATGGATGGACAGTATACGTGTAGTACACAGTTACATCATGTACAGATTTTCTGTTGCACAAACCCTCTAGATAAGTATAATTATGTACAATTCTATATATTGGAAAAGAAAATTTGGAGTTTAATCAGGTGCATACTTTATATGTTTCGGTTTTCTGTTGCACCCAGTGACCTCTATCTATAGAAAATACACAAGACAGCACCCTCCCCTTCATTGCCGATCCATGAAGTAATGCCAATCACAGACCGTGGCAATCATTTTGTTGCAGCGTCAAAACAAAGTGAATATAGTTGCAGAAGGGTCAGGTGTAAAACAATAGGTACGAAGCAAGAACTCACAGTTAAGTAACCTGTTTCGCTTCGTTTCTAATTCTATACATTAAACTTGTTGAGATTTTTTTTCACTTGAAAAAGGCGAAAGCCGAAAATTTTGTGTATTGTCTGTCTTCTCTTTAGTTTGCTTTGTATCGTTTTGGTTTTCTTTCTCACGCAGAGCTTCGCAACTTACCACCTTTTCTTTTTGCCCAATTTTGACTATCGTTTACTGGTACATCACAAACAACACATAAACTGCATTCAGATGCTCACTTCAGCTGGGATCATGTTACCGGAAGGTTTTACTAGTGTCTGTCTATAGTGCAACTGGCAAGGGAAAGGTATGGATGCCACAACATTAGTCCCAACCTTGATTGTTTCTTTGATCCTAAATGTTGCAAACAAGTGCAGCTGCTTATACCGTGAAAGAAATGCTGCGGGAATGTCTTTTGTTCCTGTCACAGCACCTCTCAGACCATGAACTAGACAATGAAGCCCCTCATCCTCTTCAGCTCGTAAAGGTGATCCGTTTAATTTTTGTTAAATAATATTTGTTCTAATTGCATCACCAGTATTTAAACCTGGTTCTGTTTAGTTAGAATTGTATTTCATGATTCCTTCTTTTTTTTGTTCTTTTTATGGTGTGTTCTGCCCCCCCCCCCCCCCCCCTTTTAAAAAAAAAAAAGAATCACATTTCTTTAGCCATAAATATTCTTGAATTGATACATGTAGTTTTCTTGCCTTCTTTTTCATTGTTGATATTTTTCTTGCTTTTTTTTTTTCTCTTTCGTTGTTGCTTGTCTTTCCCCTTACCCAAGTCTCATCTCATTAATTTTTATATTTTAAATTCTTTTCTTCCATAGGCCTCACCAAAATGCAAGAGTTGAATTTCTCTCAAATTTTTTAATGGTAATGGCTGCCAGCACTGAGACCTTTTATTCGGTTCGCTCACAATTCGTCTTGGCACATAGTGAAATTACATCTCCAGGTATGTTTTGATGGCATAAAATGGCTGCAGCCCCAACCATGCACGACATCAATCCGCATATGTGCCGCCCAGTCTAGTTAATAATAGCATTTCACAGACTGCACCACCAGACCCAGGAGCTGTCATTTGTCTTTCCACCAAAGATGGCTTATGTGATATGAAAAAAAAAAAATTTCCTAACAGAAATGAGAACATTGTGATCTTTGCCTTCACAGCCACAGTGGTAATGGGACAGTTTTACAGAAATACTAACATTCATTACTTGCAGTTAATCATGGATTGTGTTAAATTCATATTTGGCCCTGACACCATATTCTACATGTTGGAGCCTCTTCTTGTCCATTTCTATCAAGACATCTTTCACAGTCTCAGCTTCTGTGTAGGACCTTTATTATTGTAATACATTGTACCTAAAAGGCGAGGATTCCAATGTGCCTTCCTCAGAAATAAGAGCTCCATAGACTTGAACTACAGCACCTACCTCAAAATTAAAACTGTTCTGCATGATTTAGTGTGTGAACCGAGGATCTCTGGCAGAAAACTGAGTTCCAAAATTGAAGTCATTTATCTTCTCAGCATGGCTATGGAAAATTTCCACACTTGTGTTTATGACTGCCTTTTAAATACATATACACAATACAAGTTTACAGTGTATCAACAAGGATACATGAGACAAAAAGGATTGGCGAATGTGGGCCAGTGCCCACTGAAAACTGTAAGTGTCATTAACTGTTGAAGATATCGAAAGGTGTTTCAGTATTTTAAGACAAAGACTCAATTTAAGTGCACACTAAAACTGTCACAAATCACAAATCAAATTACAGAGATGACAAAAAGACACTGGAAAACATGGAAAATTTTATTACAAAATGATATTAAGAAATATTTAGAGGATAAGGAAAATGAAAAAAAAAAAAAAGTATTTATTTACAAATATTCCTCATCTGACACCAAACTAGAACGGTGCACTATCGGTCAGGCTCTGCCTACAAGGTCTTGGCTGCTCCACAGATCCTGCTCACCTGCTGGCTTCAAGTTCCGCAATACTGTTTTCACATGGACTGGCAGAGGATAGTGACTATCTGGTTGCTTTTATTATGATGGCATTTTCACCTGGCTCACTTGCAAGCAGCTCTATCCACGTACTGTCACTTCCTCAGGATGGCATTTTTACTCGAATTGGCTGAAATCAAATGAAAAGACAGCGCACTCTCTAGCATTTTGTAATACTGCAATTTTGAAAATAACAGAAAGCTGTGTTCCTAATAAAGGATTAAGGTCATTTAAAAGATCATGGCTTTAGAGTTACACATAATTTGATTACTTCTTAAGAAAAATAAAAAGAAAGCAAGAAAGATACTGCAAGGAGTTCTCTTCGTACTTCGATCACAAAATCAAATTATTTACAGGAATATCTACACCTTCTGTGTCACGAGCAGAATTCTGTGTTTGGGCAATAGAGCTCACGGTGTGTGGGAGTTCACCGGCCGAGATCCAGTGAGTAGTATTTGATGTGATCGGACCCTTAGGTTAAAAAGTGGTATTTTGGGGGTTAGTGGAGTCATGCCCTGAGGCGGTAGGTTGTACTAAGAATGCACGGAGATGTGAACTCATGGAGCACGCGTTTAGGGAGGGAAGCTCCACGGGGTTATTTCTGCTATAAAAGGGTTGATCCGCAATATTTTAGTTAGAGACGGCTGAAGGCATTGCACAGTGAGGCGCTCTCGGCTCATTCTCCTGAGTCTGAAGTAGGAGACGAAACATAGACAACAGCCGAAGACAAAAGAGCTAACGCAAAGAACTAGCTGTTCAACGCCTTGTCGTACCAGGCCAAGGGTACGAACCGCGTCATTTGGATTCGCCCTCACTATACGGCGAGTGCAGAATGGTAAGGTCCAGCGATTAGCCAGTGAAGACAGGGCTACCCTGACAGAGAAGAAATCCACTGTCAGCTATAAGGACTAACTCCCCGAGTCCGGAGATCTCGTTCGACAGGATTGATCGTGTAGACATCTAAGGAACCTTTACCCGAGTGTAGTGGATGAAGGCAGTAGCTATAGTGTTGTGATTAATAGAGTAGCAAGGAATGTGAGGAATTGTTAAATATCCATGTCGAGTAGTTCGACATAAATACTAGTAAGGAATTGTGCTGTATAAGTAGAAGGCCATAACGGCTGCAAGTTCAGATGTATAACATATTTGCTTGAATTTATATGTGTGGTTGCGAGTTATAATTAGAAAAGTGCTAGTTGGTTAATTGGAATTATACCCTGGATGCTATATGATTACTATTATGTATTATGCAGTCAGAATTGTCATATTGTAATTGTAATAATAAGGCCCCTCAGGCCTGACTAAATATATAACTTGTGTTATTTGAGTATTTATGGTATGCCTGTGCGAGTGTGAGTTGGCCTCTTGAACAGTCAAAGGGCTATCTTCCCCATATCCCGACTCACCTTGCCCTTGACATTCTGAAAATTTATACATGAACCAGTAATGTGTATGATTCAGCCTCATGTCATAGGACTGAGAACAAGATGGTAATACAGGAGACATGCTGGCACAAATGATGACTTACATGGCTACAGAATGGACATTCACCAAAGAGTGTGTTAAAACTTTGCCTGCAGGATAAATTTCTCAGCCACTGAAAGCAAAAAAAGCATATTACATAAAAATTTAAGATTCAAATCAACTGTTGAACAAACCTGTGCATATAATTATTTGAAACAATATTTAAGGCAAAAGAATGATGAGATAGTAAATCACAAGCATTATTTCTCTTTCACAACATTAAGCATTTGTGTTTGCCATGTGTACAGCTATTTTCTATTTCATCAATGGATCTTTCAAACCATTGATTCCAGTTTTCAAAATTTTAAGTTAATTTCCATTACAGGCCAGAGGCAGTCATGTTTGTAGCAAATCAAATGTTTTGAGACCACTGGGTGAGAGAAATAAAACAACATAAATTACCTCATATAAACATGTGCGGTGAAAGGCTTGAGCACATCGTTTGTCCTCACACAGAATATCTGGGATCTCATTATTCATGTGATGGCAGTAACATATCCCACAGTCTTGACTCAGCTCCTGGCAATTGCAGATATAATTTATATACAACAATATATCAGATAATATAAGATTTATATGTGAGTGGATCTGGCGAAATCGGGCTTAAAGTGAAATTTTTATGTCTTCTTTCATTTTATAAGCAAATCTCAAGGAGCATAGAAAATTTTTCCCCCTTCGGAAGGTTTTTCTCCAGAATTTGGCCTTTCACCTTAAGCCCCGGTTTTGCCAGATCCACTCACACATGCTTGTCAGGGGATGGGGGCAGAATGGCCTGGCAAATCATATTGCTTGGTATGAAAACAGATGCTTTGTTCAACAATGTAAACAACGAAATGTACAATGCATCCCTGATTACAACAAAATAAAAAAAAGTATGTTAACATGCTCAAGTGCTTTCAAGCCATGTCTGGAAACTGCCCCAAATATCATATATACCAATATACATGTATATGAATTGCACACAAGGACAGGATTACAGTACAATTATCTAAGATGTGCCTTTACTTTTATGATACCACTAAATTACCTGCCAATTCAACTATCCATAAAAGAAGTTACAATTAAGTGAGAAACAATTTTGCAAGTCTTAGCCTGAAATAATCTTGCCCAGAAAGTATGACAACAGTCCAATCATCCAATGTGGTCACCTCTTTCTTGGTGTCAGCTGGTGTTGGAAAATCCATGTCTAGAACCTCTTGCAAGTTCATGAGTAATGATCGCTCCACATCCCTGAAAACATCATAAATAGACCACTTGAGTTCAATGCCATAAAACGGCTGCCTAAAGAAGTTTTGTATGGGAACAAAAGATCTGACTGATTAAAAAAGAAGGTTAATTTCATCAATACACAATCTCAAAACATCAAACTCTCTCCTGAAAAATGTTCACTGCATATCTTGATGATCATTTATGTGATTTCAGTATTAGTTCCTTGTAAAATGTGTTAACTGCATCGGCTCATGATTAAAGAAAAAATGTCATTCACATACATGTACTTCAATAATCCATATGGACAAAAAAAAAAAAAGATGGTCAAAATGATAACACTAGAACTTTAATAATATCACAGTCATGATTTAACCAGGCACAGCTTCACGTTATTCACTTGGGAATGAACCACTTTTACTGTCTCTTTGTGATGTTTGATAAGATAAATATGCAAAATTATATGGTCATATTGATTTTGATCATGCCATTTCTTTCACCGTTGGCCATTCATCTATGTCACTGGAAGTCAGTATGGTATACCCAGTAGGCTATTGGATATCAAGAGTATGGATGCGAAGAAATGTAGACAACTCTTAAGTGTGTGGTGTGTCCGTCCGTCCCCTCATCCTGAAGGTGATTTTTGTTATTATGAGAAATAGACAATTTTAACTATCATAATTGAACTCAGGATGTCTGAATTAGCTGAAAAAAATGTTTTAAAAAAATGTGTTTGTCATATGGTTGCCATGGAAATGCAGCCATCTTGGATTTTGAGTCCCCAAAAAGTGTCAACTTCAGTACAGATAAGCTTTGCCAAATTTTACTGAATTTATTTGAAACTTCTCTTATGTCTTATTCAATTCAATTAAAAACTTTAGGCCATTTTGAGATCTTTTACATATCTTTGGTTGTGAGTTTTTGAAAATGGTATGTAGCGGAAATCCATTTTTTCCTATTTTCTATCGCAAAAAACAAATTCATTAAAAAAAAATTTGAAAAGTTGCACAAATTTCCTTCTCTATGAATTTTTTTATTTTTTCAAACGTTGTTAACCAAATTTTATACCAACTGGTCAATAAATAATAAACTAGTTCACAAATTACTGATCAAAAGTACACTTTCAAGAAAATCTCATTTGAAAGTTTTTTTAAATAAAAATGTTATTGAAAAGTCTTACACATAGCTAAAATCATCCCTACTTGGTGTGCTGGGCCTCAACAATGATTTGCAAACTACCAAAGGCTTATGACAGATATGTACAGAGGAGTGGGGTAGACAGAAAGAGTGGGGTGGGAGAAATAGTGTAAGTTAAATGGTGGAATGGGGTATAGAACAGTTGGAAGTGGGGGAAACAAAGGTGATTTGGGAGGGGGGGGGGGGAGTGTTGTCCCCGCTTATTTCATATGAACTTATGTAGTTATGTAGCAATATGTACTACCTTACCACCTGACCTTTTACTTCTCACCTTTCTACTAGCTTTTGAACCCATTACAGCCCATCTCAGCTATTCACAATAAAAACAGTGTAACATAATCAGCACTCTTCTTCTGTTACTGGTCTACACCTTCTAGAGATCTCTTGTCTGACTTTTTGCAACTACAGGGAATGCAAAGTGACTTTCTACTTGGGCATCTTTCACAAACGGTAACAAATTCCATGTCTTAGAACGTCATAAAAACAAAGACTTGAAACAAAGCACTGTCCAGTCAGCTGATATTGTACTCTTTAGGTTATTATGTAGGTCATGATGTAAACCTGGTATATATGCAGGGCATGACCTTCGCTCCAGCCAATGAGAAGGCTCAATTTATTGCTCCATTTACAGTCGACCAATCAGTGAAATAGAGGCGAGGTGAAGGTCGGGGGAGAAATACGCACCCTACTATGTTCTACTATGGCAGTACAGTGGGTATTGTATGCTTGTATACAAAGAAAGAGGATGTCTCAGGCCTGTTACCTTGACCTAGACATGTGAGTAACATATAACTAAAGGTCTCGATATCAAGTAAGCTTATTCACTAAAACTTGTGGTTTGGTGGCGACGCTGAGATGTTATTTAGGGCTAATTTTGTGGCCCAGTGGCGTGATTCTTGTGCTTTTTTTTTTTTACCCCCACCTCACTAAAATGCATATGTCAGGGTTTTAAACATTCAAAATTGGCATATGGTTAGTAAAATAGTGTTCCGAAATGCATAAACTAACTGAAAAGAACAAAATCTCGATATCGATATTTTGAAGCCTAATTTTGATTTCAGGACCTGCACCCCCCCTTAACATTAATGGTGTCAACATGTCCATCACCATAAAGATGCAATGTGGGGCATTTTCAAAAATGAAGAGGTGAGGATGAGAGTACATCACTACTATATAAGTGGGTAGCTAAGTTACATTCCTTTGAGGGTAAAATAAGGTGTTGCAAGGTAACAACTCTGCCATCCAAAGACAGAGCGACGTAACTGACAGCATGACCTTTTCTGCTTTATTGTCTCTATGAATTTGTCTCACACATAATTCTTATATTTATATATATATCTCACACTGAAAAATGCGTCAGAGCCTAAGGAACTATCATGCAAACTTACAAACATTTACGTGTTTATGAATGCAGATTGGCTATGCCACACAAGTTTTTTGTGTTTTTCCCAAAACTATGAAATGGACACATACATCGCTCTGGCTTTGCATGGCAGGACTGCCACAGAACTGTGTTTTCATAGGATGTCAACTGTCACACTTAATGATAGCATTACCATCTGTGCAGATTTACGTTCAGTTTTTCCCGCAACTTGGTGACCACTGGAAAAAAACAAAAAATGGCTACAGAACAAACTCAGTAATTTTCTTTGGCATGAAAATAATCTGGCTGTAGAAGGCTTTTTCTATCTTATTTGTTAAATTATTTTTCTATCTTATTTATTAAATTATCTCTTTACTAGAAAAATAGAAGCAGTGTGACTTTACAATTTAAACCAGGGTATACAGACAAAAAAACCCAACAAAAACAACAATAAAAAAAAACAACCAAAAAGACTTAAAGAGACAAGAAAAGAAATATAATTATACACAGGTAGACAAACATGAACAAATAACTGAGCTTGTCCAATTCTCAAAATAGGACTTTACAACAGCCTTGCATTAACTTGCGGTTACAGGACCAACAGTGGAAGTAACACCTGTTGTCTTCCCAACTTCTCTAGATTTCTTTAAAGCTTTGAGAAAACTCCAAAATGATGCAAAGCACACCACTGCATAAAAAAATATATAGTTACCAACTTTTTTCTGTGAATATCCATAAAATGGACAGAATGAAGTTAGTGTGGACAGTACCTTACCTGACTCAAAATTACTCCGTAAATCCATATTTTCTTCTCTAAAATTCATTAACTCTTTGTGTGCCATGAATTTTTCCACGTTTGCCGACACAGGAAGAAAATAATGAGGGAGATGAATGAAGACTTACTTCAGCAACATTTATGAACAGAAAGTCGACTTTCTTTCTTCCCGAAACAAAATAGCCTAGAATTCTTGTACACTGATACACCGTGTGTGATTGGCACAAATGTGACCAGAGAAGAACCGATTTACAGGCTACTGGCACACGAAGAGTTAAATTGAAGAGAACTACAATTTGTATTGATGAAAACTGACCTGAATCTGCCCCCAGCAAGCGACATTCAGGCAGAACAGTGGGCTGCCTACAGTTGACTGTAATGTGGAGAGATATGTTTGGCCCTGTCAAAAGATGTGATAATGTGTTGATTTTATTCAAATTGAGATTTTAATAGTTTGTTATCGTGGGGGATCTACATACTTAATCTGGTTAAAAATAAAATAATTATATTCACTAATTAAAACAATTTGTCATCTTCCAGGAACATAATCATGCGCCAATTTTTTTAGCTGCTATTGAGCAGGGGACTACTGCTATATTGTTGACACACAAAAAATGCACATCTGACAAGATTTCATTGCAAACAAGCCAGGAGTGTGCTTAATGGTTTCTTTTCATGGCACTGCTCAGTGGTGTGTAATACTGTATTTTTGTTAAATTACTGTGTTTCAAGTACTCTTACAACATGCTCATAATGAAAAGAAACTACTCTACTGAAGCTTACGCACAATCCTTTTTTATCACCACAGCCATCCTGGCAGAAAGTCAGAAAGGGTGACAACAGATCAGTTCCGCCCACCACTTGACACCGTAAAATGAGGTGAAGAGCAGCTTTTCCCATTATACTTTTCTATTTTACTCAACGAAATTGTGTTGTGATCCAGTCCAAATTTTATATGCTTAGCCTGCAGGTGTGTGGACGAAATTGTCAGAACACTTTCTTCTGTTCAACTCAGTTGTGGCTCAAAATCAAGGAAAGTTTTAAAAATATAGAGAACTTCATGACGTTTTAACCCTCACCCTGCGCTGGGCGGCAAATGCCGCCCATGTTTCGCAAGCGCTCATGCCGCACAGGCGGCAAAAGTTGGCAAGGTCAAGCTGACCACGCCACACGCAAGCCGTATTTTTACGCATCAGGTCACTGACCTTTTTGAGACGTAACCACCGTGTTATTGTTCACTGTATCTCTTCTAAATCAAAGGCATTGTGACATGGACATGTTAACCAGTGAACCACTGGTCGGAATCACAAAGACTAAGCTTTCAAAGGCTCTCCTCACACTTTCAAAAGATGTAACAGCGACATGCGAACTGTTGCTCAACAAATTTGCAATATTATCTCATTTTCTCACAAGCTGACCACCATCTGGAGTTGTCTGTATCTAAGAGCCAATCAGAAACAAGCTCTGAAATAATCTTTGGCCCAAATGCCCACATTGGTTTATTAATATGTGTCAATCAGGATGAAACCATTTGGGTAGGGCTTGGGAGGGCATGGCTAGTTATCATGCTTCCTTCTCACGAAAACTACAGCTGTCAGTTTGGAATCATAAGTCAGATCATTGGTTAGAGACTGACAGACTAAGGTTTTGCTGGTTAATTCATTATCAAGCGTGATAAGGCATAGCAGCGAATGTTTTCATACCAATCAATAAAAACCGAACCACGTGGACAGCGTAAGTGGTCATCGTATAGCGGCGCGGGTCAGTGACCCCAGATAAGATTCTCCGTGAGTAAGGTCACTGACCGGGCAGCGGGCTTTACGGGTAGCACGCAGGGTGAGCGTTAAATATGCCCATGTACAACTTTAGATCTTGTTACGCATATGATATTTTGAAGAATTTAAGGCTAAGCCGTTACGAAGGTTTTCATAATTACACTGGAGGCCTTACTTCCTTTATTAATATGATTCACAAGAAATGACAAATCAGATATTTCACCAATTTCCTCTGATCTCCTCACCTAAGGCTATTCTCCGATATGTAGAAGCAAAGGTAAAACTTTCTGGTTCCAAAATCCAGCAACGTTCATCAATCTCTTTCATTATGTTCCAGAATTCCTGATAGGATGATACTGCTGCTTCAAATTGTTGGAACACATGTTTGATGCGGGACTGTGGAATGCAAAATACATGCGGACCATACGATTTTTAAATTAATGTAATCTCTGAGAAAAGGGCAACAATTACTCATAAAATCTGAATGAACATCTGCGAAAGAAATATCAAAAGTAAAGGACCATATATTATTATACCTGATTTTGAATGTATGTGACATTGTGAAGACATCAAAAAACATTAATTACAGGTAAAGAGTTTAAAAGACTGCCAAATTAGTGAAATATTTGGATGTTAAAAGTTTCAGGCATACTGAAACTTCAGAAAACAATACTGGTTAATCACATCGATACTTTATCTACCCCATCCATAACCTAACACAGTGCATTAAGGGGCTGTGCTGCAGTGATTTTAGATTTATATTTAAGTTTTCAATTGGCAATTGACCAAGAAATACCAAAACACAAAGTCAATATCTTTTGCTGAAACCATGATGTTCACTGCCGCCCATTCCTTTCAGAGGATTACAAACATTACATTTTCAAAATAAGCTTAGTTAAAATGTAGGTGAAAAAAAACACTACACAATAAATTCCGAAAAGAATTAAAATAAAATGGAAGAATCAATACACTTTCTGACTTCAAGTCTTTCATTTGGTCAAAAAAAAGCAAAACAGAACTGTAAAAAGTAAACCAATATCTGACAATGTATGAAAGAAGCGCTTTGGAGTTTTTTTCACTTTCTTTTCAGTTATTTTATTTCTTACAGTATATTTTTTTTTAAGTCCAGAAGCTTGCTGTTCTTCCATTTTAAATTATTTATGATTTTATTGCATGATTTTCTTTTTCTATTGTTCCTAACTTGGGCCTTGGGATACACAACGTTTTCTTCTTCTTCTTTTCTTCTTTTTTTTATTTTTTTTTTTAGCCATTTTCACTTTGCGTTATACACTGCTGCAACAATGCAACCCTGCAGTTTCTAAGTACTTTTTTTTTCTATATATTCTGCAAAATAAGCATTGTGACCTAGGCATTTACATATATAGACAATGCTGTAAAAATTTCCCCACTATAAATATAAAAACCACATGTTTGCACACCAACTGTTATAAACAGTAACTATACATTCACTGTGAGACATTAATGATGTTCTCACTGCTGATATGTGCAAATGACATTTTGGTATTAGAGTAGGTAGCAATGTACAGTCTGCACGAAAACATCAGTGCAAGATAATTTGGGACAACAGGAAAACTGACAATAAAAGTCCAGTATCGAGGGTTATGTGTTACTGATACCAGACGAAATTGATCAACTGGATTAATTTTGCTATTAAACCAGTCCATTAACTTAAAATTACCATTTTCCACCTCCACAATTACAGCACTAAAACAACTATGTCTTACTGTGTCACTTGTAATTGTCACAGCTGTGACTTTACCATAAACTTGACAATACCTGGGAGTTATTCATTGAGTGAATTTGTATAATCACAGCTGTTACTCACTATAAAATTGACAATAAATGGAAGTTTTTCACAAACAAGGTGATGCCTGAATAACTGAATAAGGTATTAAATGTCTTTAATAGTACTCATTTGACCATGAAAACAAGTCTGTAGCCGACAGATACTAATTCATCCATAAATGAAACAAACAGATGATGAAAACAGCTACCTTTGGTGACCAATGAAAATCAAACTTCTCAGGCAGATCTGTCACACACAAAGGGGCATCATCCTGTCAAATAAAACAATACATTGTATCAAAAACCACAAACATGTAAAATGCTGAATAATTCATCTTGGGAAATAATGCACATTTATCGGAATTTGTGCACTGTGCATTAATTCAGTTTTCAGCTGTGACTATAATCATAGGTGCCACCCAGGAATTATGAAAAAGGAGGAACTTGGTGTTGCCCCCCTCCCCTCCCCCAATTTAGAATTTTAAAAAAAAATCAAGCATAAAACACAATTTGGCGGTACCTAAAGTGCTATTTTATTAATTTTCCTTGACTCACTGAAATAGACAGTTACATATAAGATTGATAGTCAATAACACATAAAATATTTAATCGCAGAGCATAGCGGAATGTAGCGGCTCAACCAGCGCATAGCGGCCGATAGCGGCAGTTCAGTGGCGAAAGTTGGAAAAAATTCAAATAGTGGTTTTCCACTATATAGCGGAAAAGTGGCACCTATGGATAATGGTTTCCTTTCAATTCAGCATCTCTTCAGAAAGTGCAAATTATAGTATTTATCCAGCATATCATACATAACCAAGAGTCAGTTCCAGGTATTCTGGTACGTTTTGTAGTCCACAATGCTGACTGGTAATGTATCTCAACATATTTAAGACACTGAAAATCATGATTACTGGATGGATGTTAACCTGATGAATCCTGTTCACAGGGAAACTGGTGATGCCTACACTCTCCACATCCCTGTTCACCAGTAGTGCGGTGCAGAGTGTGCGCCAACATTTGTTACCATCAGCTCAGGGGGCCAAGGATGTGGTATGGGGAAAATCAGGAGGTCAGGATTCAAAGGATTAAGTTCTAGTTACAAGCTGAACTGCTTTAAGCACTAACGGTACATGTATTTTTTTCCCGTCAACTTGTGCAAACACAAATTCATGACAACTCCAACATAATTTTAAAAAATGTTAAGGTGCACTGCAAAACCTGTTCGAAAGTACCCGTTAGTAAATTTTCAAATCCCACCATACCTTTAAAGCAGTGCTAGATTGCTGTGTGTAATATATGAGCAAAATGATTGGTATTCACAATTGTAGTAGAATGACTGACATGCAGTGATGATAATAACACATAATGGCATAATTTTTATGCCACATGCTGAATCAATGTAACATTCAGGACATGGAGAAGATGAATTTTATGCATGAACATTTTCTTTGATATTAGAACTGTACTACTGTATGTTTTCAAGGACTTTTATACCAATTCAAATTATACAACATGACCTGGGTTTGTCCCGCCCTAACAGCATGCAGAGTGTAAAGAAATCAAAGAATGAGGCAGTGATGGGGATTCTCTCCCTGTGAAAATCTCCTGCGGTGTTACTGTGTCGGGAGCTTCAGTGCATTATTTAACAAGATGCACTTTGTAACTGTTCCTATCATTTGCAAACAGAGGCATGCTTAATGTCATCAA
Organism: Onchidella celtica; assembly: GCA_963931925.1. Classification (NCBI taxonomy): domain Eukaryota; kingdom Metazoa; phylum Mollusca; class Gastropoda; order Systellommatophora; family Onchidiidae; genus Onchidella; species Onchidella celtica. Next base: position 56,448,189 of record OZ007569.1, on the reverse strand, counting down.
AAACCGCAAAAGATTAAGAAATTGCACATTACCTCCTTGTGTATTTTAATCTTCAAAGTGTGCCACCTTCCTTCTACATCATGCAGACCAAGCTCAACACATGACAAACTTTCATCTATGCTAACAAGGCTGAAATAAATTGGCAATATAGGAGAAATTTAATACTCTCATCAGTGATCATCAAGTAAGCTTTCCCTTTCGTTCACAAGATTCTAAAAATAGTGAAAGATGAAAAAAATTTATACAGAGAATATTATTTTGAAGAACAAAGAATTTTGAAACTACTACATCTACATGTACATGTACTATGACTCCACAAAGCCAGTTCAAATGAGTTCAACAGATATCAGTGTCTTCCTCTGGTTATCAAAACGCTGGGGAATGAAGTGAATATTTGGACACTATCCTATATATTGACTACATCTTGATGAAACCTTGCAACTCTTGCTGACAGAATTTTACAGGAGAGATGCAAAACTTATTTTCTTTTAAACGGGCCGCCCATTTCTCTCCAATTTGGTAAGTTGCAAGAATCTTATTGTTATAATCGTTGTTTCTTTCCATAACAATGATTATTTTAGACGCAATATGACTTGCGAGGTTTGGTGATAATTTTCGCCGTGACGAAACAAAGCGAATAGGCTTCACCCCACTTGCGAGTTTTAAACATGGCTTTTTACGGCCCAGTCACTGACTTGCCTGGTTTGGCTGTGGGCTGTTTAGACTCATAGTATAGTTAGCTATGTGTTGTTTTGACTGAAAACTTATTTTTCACAGATTAACAACAAAGTACAGAAGGTACATGTTTTTCGTGACAATTTATTCATAATGGGAGTGGACTTTCAGAGAATTTTAAAAATGATCAAGCTTCTCTCCTGCCAGGGGTTACAAAATTAATAATAAAAAAATATATAATTAAACTGCTTCCTTCATGGAGAGATATATCCATTCCAAAATAACCAACTTAGGGATCTGAAAGAAATCGGCACAAACATTGTAAGTGTCCGGGAAATGCACAAACACAGCTAAGTCTAAAAAAAAATGGGGTAAATTATCAGAGGAATGGCAGTGGTCTACTGGTACAGCCAGTAGATGCTTGTACATGTATTTTGACTTGCTCAATTTTCAGCTTTTCTGTGCACGCTTGTACTGACTTTTGTATTTTATTTGTTATGTGATTTCTGCCAGGCGGTAGATCAACCCAGCCATTACTGAATTCTGAATCATCAGTGAATGTGACAAAATAAACAAATAAATCTTGTCAAGAATATGCAGTTCGAATTCCTCGTTCATTCAGTATTGCTAGTAGATGATTGTAGGACAACCCAGCCTGTTGCATTGGGTTTTATGAGCAGAAAGTGCCAATTATTTGGTGCATTTGGTGAAGAATGCTTTCTCCTTTTCTTCACAGTGAATAATCAAAATGCCTACTGTCATTAAATAAAGCTTTGAAAACCTAATATCGCAACTTACATCCAGTCTGTATACTTATGGTTGTATGTTGTTCTGTATACTTATGGTTGTATGTTGTGGGGATGGGGTAAGGCTCTGGGAAAGGGGGCGGGGGGGGGGGGGGGGGGGTAAGGGAGCAATTGTCTGAAAAGGTTGAGAACCACTGATGTAGACATGAAAAATTTAAGTAGACACAATTGTTGTTTATCATCAATTGTAACAAATCAGTGAACAGTAATAACAATTATAATAGTCTGCATTTATTCTTGTTTTAGTGTAAGCCACACTGGCGCATCAAACAATGGTAAACCTATTGTCGGATCATCAAAGGAATGGATTAAACCTTCACTGTCAACGCAAGGGACAACCAGTCTTGGTGATAAGAATAGGCCCATAAATTTTGGGATTTATTAATTGCATGACTCAGATGAGAAAATTAAGGTGTTGGTCACGGTGAGAATCCACCATCACATCAAACAAGGGTCGACACCTGCACTGATTGTTGGTTCACCAAAGGAAGGGATTAGGTGTTCATTTTCAAAGCCAGAGTGACCAGTCCTTGCGACAGGGATGGGCTCGTCAGGTGTTTATGCTTTTAGAAGTAGGCGTTTAATAATATAGTGATGATAACAATGAAGATTCTTTTAATATAGCACCACATCCCAAAAATTGCTCTAGGCAACTTACAAAGTCTTGTTCTCTCTATCTGCAACTCACCCTCTCTCTCTCTCTCTCTCTCAAGCACAAACTATTGCACACACTCTTGTACTAGGCATAGTAACACAGACACATAACATGGTCACATAGGCAGAAATTAAAGAAGAAAACAGCAAAAAATAAAATGAATTGAGAAAATAAATGGATTGGGAATGAGACTTCAGAACTGAAGGTGTTTTTGGAAAAGGTGGGCTTTTGACCAGTTTTAAATTTTGACTGATATCAACATTTTCATTGAAGCCTTTTTCATTTTTTCACCGAAAGGAGAATTGGGTGGGGGTGGGCCAGGAAAGCATAGGACTGTCACTGTCAGTGAACCAACAGGTGACAATAATGGTATAAGGATGAGAAAATTTCTCAGATGCAGTAAGAATCACAAAAGGGTAAACAGCTGAAATTGAAACAAAACTTGGATAAACGTTACGAGAAATTTCCAAGCCTAAGACAAACACAATGTTGGTTAAATTAATAATATTTCTTACTAAACCCCTAACGTATTGTTATGTGAGAACCTTGCAAGCACACCTGGACGGCCGAGAAATGCCGTGTTGAGATCTCGCAACCAGAGTTGCCAGGTTTCATCATGGTGGAATTTACAGATGGTGCACTTGTGAAGTTTCGTTTTTTGCAAATTTTACCCATTTCTATGGGTCCTTTGCAAATATACTTTTACCATAACATGTAGCATTGTATAAACAGTCTAACTGACCGAAAACATGATTTTTGAAAATTTGAACATTTACAGGGTTTCATCACGACAGAGTCGATATAGGCCATACATGCTATAATGAAAAAAAGAATGTGAAAACTCTCATTGTGAGTCTAAAAAAGCCAGTTTAAAAGGGTTCTTGTGCCATTCTGACATCACTGTTAAACTAAAATCAGTAGAGCCACAGTATTGGGCCGGGTAAAGTGAATGCCTTTAATCAATAACGTGAGTAGGCTGTTAAATGTCACCACGGGTCCTAAGAAACCCATATAACCTGTGAGTACAGTAGTCTCCATCTAAGAACTTGCCGCCTTAGAACCCGCTGTTGCTGCGAAACCGAATTTTTTCACTGTAATTTACATGCGTAAGAACCCGCTCTGAAAGAAAAAATCCACCTAAGAACCTGGCATTTGACCGAGAGACAAGCACACTTTTACGTAAAATGTCCATATATTACATGCAAAATTCTCTTTCAAGTAGACTGGATAGAACAAAGCCACACAGTACAATGAAAGAAAACGGGTGGAGGGAAGATGGGGGGGGGGGGGGGAGGCAAACCGTACAAAGGATGGAGCCCAGCTACATCTTCCCTGTGCAAGCAGGCCACTCCTAGACTAAATTACCATAGTCATCACCTAATACCTATTGCTGTCTGACTCGAGGGGCAGAATTTTATATATAATTGACCACGGTCTTGGTTTGCACGGCACATGTACTTAGGGCCGATTGTGCTTATTACACAGAGTATCACTAGGCCTCGTGTTGTCTAAAATCGGCATTTGCGATTCACAACTTGATTGTTCAGTCTGCTGAATTATTCTACTCATTACACGGCACTCTAAGAAAACAGCATCCGCCTAAGTGCCCGGTCCGCCTAAGAACCTGTTTTTTCTGTCTCCCATTGACTGGGTTCTTAGACGGAGACTACTGTACATGCACTTCAAACATTTTTTTAGCAAACAGCAGGGAAGATACACATAGCAGTGAAGCACTTTATTAGAATACTGACAGGTCCTCCTGAACAAAGACAATACATTTGAGAATACTTGTACCGAAACAAAAATTTACAGACAATGGTGAACTTTGAAATACATGTAAATGGATTCATCATCTAGAGCAAACAAAAAGCAAATTGATCAAGGATAACAAAGAATGAAATGGCTAAAAAATCACTTTCTGTTATTCATGATAGACGCCAAATAGAGTGAAAAAAACACAACCACCTCTTCCATCCTATTTCCTGAATTTGTTGGAGTATATGACTACTGTGTTGAGACCACTGGCTAAATTCAAGCTGGGAGCTTGTCAAACAATTTTCCTGGGGAATATATTTTTTATACACCATTAATCAACAACTTTGCAAGAATAACAAATTCTTCTGTGATTTTGATGATTTCATGTTCAGCACATGAAAAAAATGTTCACCACTATTTGGTTTCAAATTAATCAGAGGCCAGGTAGCCTTTGCATTACATGACCCTAGACACGGGTAAATTCTGCAAACTAAAAAAAAAAACAATAGAACCAGAAACTATTACTTGACATTAACATCATTCTTAAGTGAACAGGTAGCCAAACTAGCAAAACAAAATTATGTGGAAGAAGCATTTTTTTCTGTTTATAGAAATTTATATCCTGTTTCATCTTGAACTCACCTCATTTACTTTACTTTAATGTTGCAGTGGCCACACAAATTGTATTTGTTATATTGTGTTTATTTCTGTGACATTTGCCAGTAGAGGACTGAAATGAAGGATATAAAGAAGCTGACGTTCTAAATAACTAACTTGTCTCAACTCACAGCAATCACAAGAAAGTCTTTGAGGAAGCTGGTCAAACTATTTGCATGCTGCAGCCTCTGAAAATACAGTCCAAAATTTGGTGGCCGTGAAAACGATGAACTAGCATTCAAATATAATGTACTATACTCTACAACAAAATTACAAAGTCAGAAAGTTACTGTGAAAGAAACAAAGGATAAAAGAGAATGGTAGACTATATAAATTTGAAATGACGGGGATCAGAATAGACAGAAGGAGAGAGCTTTACAAAAGAAATTTTTCATTTTACTGCCATCATCCATGAAAGCTTGCATGCATACAAAACTGAATATACTGCACACTAATTTATTTCATTTTGCCTCCACAAGTTACTTATTTGTTCCCACAACAATGTATATAATAAACTGAATAATCTCCTGGCAACTGCTCATGGGAAAATGTTCTTCAATGATTTTATAAATCTCTCCTCTGCCTGAGGAAATCAAAAAAGTACATGAAACTGCTTTTTTTCTTTTCCCTTATGTTTTTCCATCTGTCTGTTTGTCTTTCTCTCTGCCTAGATTTATCAATCTAGCTCCCAAACTTCAATACCAAGTCCTAAATATTAAATAATGATCTCTTCTGGGCTGAATACAAGAAAGCATTAAAAACTGCTTTTCTCTTTCTCCCTTATAATGTAAATATTATAATGTTTGTCAATCCACCCATTCATCGTTTGTCTGTCTAGTTCTTCCTCTAGTCTATGTCTCCCAAAAAAGGCCCATACACTGCCAATTCAGTTATTCAATTATATACTATGTTTATAAATGAATTCAAATAAAAGATTGTATGAGATATAAAATGACTGAGTTGAATTGAGTTGAGTGAGTTACCTGTTGGATAAGTTCTGCTTTCTGTTGTATTTTGTGATGTAGTTTCCATTCACATTCCATTTTTGCTGCGGGCAGACCCTTGTCATGTGGAACTGTCACACAAACTCTATAAGATTTACCCTATTCAGAAATATATGATGAACATAACTAACATATATTATATTTACTTGAAAATATAACCCGAGACACAAGATACCGACACGCATCAATTCGTCACATTCTGTAAGTCGACTTGCGTGCGTATCATCAATGTCAACAAAGCAAGAATTCGCACCACAGTACCCCTTCATAACAGAATGAAAAAGAGTAGTACTCACCATATATATGCGCGCAATTTGTGGACATACAGTGAAAGAAGGAACGGTTCGACTGTTTATCCTACGTCTCAGATCTAACTTTATTTTTAATGCACTCAGCAATTAATTGCCAAGTCACATGTTAATTTATGGCCACTCATAAGAGTTGCATCCCTTATGGGGATATCCCTGAATTTGGAAGGACTTCCAATGCGTTCCATAGCCTGAGTGAAAACAATACATAGCTACCCCGGCGGCTTTCCCTATCAATCTGACTACTGCCCAGACGAACATCGGCCTACGGCCTCGATACAAACTGACTAGGCCCTCACATCGTTACATATCAATCTGACAATGCCTATGCACTTGTCGAGCTATGGAACGCATTCGGAAGTCCTCCCCTGAATTTGGAATATTTCATTCCCATAAGAAAATCTGAAAGGTATAGATTACCATCAGTGTGGGTTTAAACTTTAGTCGGGCACATGTTTCATGTTCTGTGTGAGAATCACCAAGCTAGATCTACACATTAACTATAAAACATTCATCTAGAGGACTAACTTGCACTTGCAGTCTCACCCATGTCACCCTCTGCTAGTGGACGCTCCTACAGTCATGTCCTTGTATTATCTCTACTGTGTGAGTCAGAAGGAATCTGGCCATGACACGCTCTAGATCTAGTAGTCTAGTCATTGATTAAGTCAGCTCTCTACTTTCACTAGTTTCAGTCTTTTTCTACAGCCACTTCAAATCATACCATCATGCAAAGTGACATGAACCTGCCACATCTGATTCGCTACGGCGATGAGGAGAACATTATGCGCAGCATTCAGCAGATTACACACAACTGGACACATCGGAACAAAACAACAAAAACAGTAGCCTACAGTTCTGGTCCGCTTACTTGGACTCCTTCTAAAAATGGTTCTGATAGTCTATTTGTTCTGAGAAGTGAGATCGTATCTGACACTTACTAGAATATTTAAATATCCAGAAAACTTGGAGCTGCCATATGTAACTTCCTCTGGAATGAGACACGGCGCCAACTCAAAATGATGAGCCATTTTCCCACAGTTTATAGGTACCTCACAAACCCATTCAGGTTACTTTCACTTTGCACTTTGTCTTTTCATGGGAGGATATCGAAAGAAGAGCAGTGTTCAAAGTTTGTCATGGGCATATCGATATCTCTATATATTTTTATATCTATTCTCCGAAATCGCTTATGTATTGATATTTGGGTAACGTATCTGTATTTACGATATTTTATTCACATTTTTGTCAGTTACTTCTTAATAATCTGTGAAATATTAGTCTTCAATAACCAACCACGATATGAGCCCACAGGGATGACGGGCGAGGGAGTGGGAGCAAAGGAAATGATAGGGCAAACGAGGTGAATGGGTTTGAGCTTGAGCTCGAGAAAGCACGTCGGCACGATAGCGATCAAATTGTGATAGGAAGAAGAAACACAGTAGACAGAATATAACAGAATGACAGGACAGAAAGCAACCCCACCAGAAGCACTACCCCCCCCCCCCAATACAAGAGCCGCCTTAATGAATGGGCACACTTGGCAGTTGTCCAGTGGCCCCATGCATGAAAATTTACATTGGTTTTTGAAGTGGGGAAGAAAATCCTATCGTTTTCCATAGGGACCCATAGTGTTGTTAAGACGGGCCCTGCCCCCAACCACCTGCCCATAGATTTAAGCGATGGACACTGAGTTGAACACTGCAAAATATCATGCACGATAATATTAGGCTATGGAACAAGCAAAATGAAAGTGATTCTTAAGGCTGCTCTCACAATACATGAAGTGTATATTTACTATTTATTCGCCCACGCACATATCCAACTCCCACCCCCCCCCATCCCCACCCCCGTTGTATGACGACACATCTAGTTGATTTTCGATTGATAAACCAGTTGGCACGCCGCATAGTTAAAAGTGCGCCCAAAGATGGAAGAAATTAACACGTATTTACCCGCACCCCACCCCCACACGATTCTACTTTCACAATAAACATAATTCATCCAGTTTTACTCCCGCCCCCATGTGCGAAAAAATGAATAAATAAAGTGAAATCGATCAGTAATGATTCACTACTACTACTTGTCTTTTGTCACCTGTCGGCTTCATCGTCATCGATGTTAGCTGCTACAGTGGATGTCACGACAAAATCTCCTCCACCCAATCCTGTCCTTAGCTTTCCTAGTTAGTTCACTTATTTCCAGCTGGCTGACTTTCTTGATGTTATCGTGATATGTAATGGGTGGTCTTCCTTGTTTTCTCTTTGTTTCTGTCTTTCCTTGAAGGATTGATATCATAAGGGCCGTGCTTTTGTTTCGGGCCGCGTGGCCGATGTATGCAAGTCTTCTTTTATTTATTTCAGGTGTTATTCTTCTGGTGGTGCCAAGCTGTTCTAAGATGCTTGTATTTGTTCTCCTTTCTGTCCAACTTATTCTGAGTAGCCTTCTGTAAAGCCACATTTCAGCTGCCTCCAATCTTGTTATGTCTGCCTTTTTGAGTGTCCAGGCTTCACAACCATATAGTAGGACTGGCCAGATCAAGCACTTAAGTATGTTCACTTTGAGGGCCGTTGGTGTGCCTCTATCCTTCCAAATGTTGTTTAGTTGAACCATTTTGTGTTTTGCCATTCCTATCCTTGTTTTTATGTCTTTTGTACCCTATCCAAAACAATTAATATTAAAATTTTGTTTTCCTTTCGATATATCGATAATTTGCTCGCAAATTTTCGATGTTAATATCGATATGTTCTAGGACGTATCGCCCACCACTACACCTAGAACACCGGTGTTGCCAGATTCCAACCTGTTATCCGACAAAACTGAATGAAAACAGTTTTAACGCCCACTCCCCGCCTCCCCCCTTTCCCCTCCCCTCCCGTTAGTACTAACGTTAGAAATGTCCATTGTCAGACTTTGATGATTTAAAGATATTCAAATGAGTATTTTGTATGGATGTTTCGTCTGCTCTTTTTGAAACATAAATCTAGTTTTCATACAGTCCCACTTAACTTACTTTGTTAAAAAACCAAAAAAACAAACAAACAACAAAACCAAGCCTTTCAATTTCTTAACAAAATGGAAAGACGTACATACGTTTCCCAGATCCCCCCCCCTGCCGATGGAGCTGCATTTTTATACTCTAAGATCCCCCCCCCCCACTCATTCCAAGTTCATTTTGGTCAGCCCCACTAAATTATGGTCAGTCCATGGCTAAATAGCCAAAAAAAACAACAACAAACAAACTAATTAGACTTGAAGCACCACACCAGTACAATCTAAACGGGCAAAATCGTGATTTCAAATCGGCATAAAATTCTCCCGCCCCCCAAAAGAGGAATTTTCAGACTTCAGGGAAATGACCCCTGCATGAGTTCACATCGATTTTTAGGTTTTAAGTTTTATTTCCATAATTGGTCATCTCTAGTTTTGTCTTCAGAAATGTAATGTAGTCGGATATATGCTTAACAAATCACTAATCCTTATTTTCAACTTTTTTTTTTTTAAAGAGGATTTCTAAAAAATTTTATCACTTTTTTTTTATTAGATTTTTTTTTTCTCCAAAAATGTACATAATCCTTACATGAAAATTTTTAAAAAATTATATAATATACACTTTTCAATGTATGGACAAAATATCTTGAAAAAAATTAAAAAACAGATTTTAATTTTCATTTCCATAATTGGTCATCTTCAGCTTTGTCTTCAGAAATGTAATGTACTCGGATATAAAAATCACACGTGCAGTATCGATCCTGTAATATGTGAACCAATCCCACGTCCTCACGATGTAAACAGAGTCTAAAAATAATAGTCACACTGAGTTGTTCGCATGTGAGGAGAGGATTGCGCACAGGTTGTCAGGGAAGCTTTTAACAGGCACAACCACTGAATGTCATCTTTACACAGTAGTTCTTTCCGTATATAAATATCAGCTTTCAAGATGTGTGACCATTCGCGACCGACAGTGCCGGACCCAGATGTGGAAGTTGTGGAAACATTGAAACGTCTCACTTTCGTTAGACATCCAAGCTTATCACAGGGCTACGACGAGGGTGAAAATATGACGAGCAATGGCGCGCATGCAGATGTTCCTAAATATCGCTCATTTTCTGTCGATTCCTACAGTAGACCTAAGCTTGGACTCGACCCAAAACGTACCTCGCCACAAGCAACCGATTTTACATCAAAATTAGCAAACAGGGTCAGTGCTAATGCCAGTAATGGTGACGCAATTGAAGAAGAGGCACAAGCTGTAAGTCAATACACGGACAGTGAGATAGCCATGCATATGGCAGGGCAGTATAAGAAAATCATAGAGCATTTAGGAGAAGATCCTCAGAGGCAAGGGTTGTTGAAAACGCCAGAGAGAGCAGCAAAAGCCATGATGTTTTTTACCAAAGGTTACAAGGAAAATATAGCAGGTAAGATGTCATTTTGTTACACCTTTGTCACTGTAGCCATGGCATCAAGGTGAGGGAGGATTACTGAATCCATTATACTGATGTTGACTCAAGGAAACAATTATATGAGCACGAAATATCATAAAAACCACAGAAAAACAGTGGGGTCGCAGCAGGGCTATAAGCAAAGTCAAAATTGGGCAAAAAGAAAAGGTTGTATGTTGCAAAACCTCGTGTGAGAAATAAAACCCAAACAATACAAAGCAAACTAAAGAGAAGACTGAAAATACACAAAATTTTCGGCTTTTGCCTTTTTCAAGTGAAAAAAAAAAAAAAAAAACCAACAATAAATTTTGTGTATTTTCTGTCTTCTCTTTAGTTTGCTTTGTATTGTTTGGGTTTTATTTCTCACGCGGGGTTTTGCAACATACAACCCTTTCTTTTTGCCCAATTTTGAATTACATGAGCATTATTGCACGATAGGCTTGTTGGGTGGCAGAGAGCTTCCCTGGCCCTGGGGAGTTTAGTCTTCTAAATTCTAGCTGGATGTTTTATAGTTAATGCATGAGTAGGCCTATGTGATTAAGACTCACAACATGAAGTTAATGGTTTTTGGAGCGCAACTCATCCTTTAGGTTTCTGGGGATAACCGGATTCAGTAATCCTTCCTAAGGTGAGAACTAGTTTTGATTCAGTGCATACAGAAACTCATGTTATATTGATAACTCCCATGGACAGATTGAGTTTACCTATCATTCATGGTACCAGTAGTGTGGATTTTAACCGAGAAGGAAACACAATTGCATGTTCTCAAGGATTTGGATCTTGGTTTGTCTGCAGCCAAAGAATGGTGTGGATATATCCCGCTCACATTAAATGGTTCCTATTAATATTATCCATGTGGATGATTTTTGGGGAGGGGCGAGGGGCATTTTGGTTTGGTGTGTCACATATTATTGAATGATGGACAACTATAGTATTGAGGTTCTATTCTTCTGTCATAAGAAACATATATCAGTGCCAAGTGCTGGGAGATTTCGGGAGGTCCTGCGCCAGTCAAGAAAACACACTAAAGAGGGGACTTTTGAGCGGGCTTATCAAAATGTTGGGTTTAGTATTTGTATGGGACAAAGAAAGAAAGAACGAAAGTGCGGGTTAAGGGAGGTCTTCATCATATTACGTTTGTTAACTCTTTGGTAAGTGGCGCGAAGGGGGGGAAGACCTTCCGAGATTTCTTCCTGCTGTTCATCATGCTTGTTGACGACAAGATATGGAATGGGGTTGAGATAGGATTTAGATTGGAACTGGATTAACAGGATTTTAAAGATGCAAGGTATCATTTTTATGACAGTGAGAATCATAGGCCTTTGGAACAAGGACTAAGGAGCAAAAACAGAATGTGCCAGTCTTTGCATATTTCATGAATTTTAGTGGAAAGCTGGAAGAAATTTCTTCTGTGTCATGCAGTAGTGGTAATACTAGTACTAGTAGGCTATGTAAGCAGTGAATTTGCAAACTGATACATGTTTGAGATTGTGCTCATGATTAGTTTGTGTGTAGACAATGAGCCTTTATTCAGGACTCGCATGTAGTTCATTTAATAGATTGTCATTCTGTTTGAAATGCATCAGTCTGTTCAGTTGAGACCAGTCCCAAGTAAAAAAAAAAAAAAAAAAATATCAGTTAACATAAAACACTCCTTTGAAATGAACACATTGATTGACCTGTGGCTGTGCAGGGAAAAAGGCTGTGTTTGATAGAAAAATTTTCAGATTAGGGACAAGACTTTTCTTGGGATGTGACAAGGGCGAAGGAGAGCAAGTTTTAGGTTTATGACCTGCTTAGACGTATCGGAAAGTATTAAATTCAAATACAATGCAATCCTAATATCTCGACATCAATGGGACCGTCGGGCTTGTGTCGAGTAAAGAGAAAGTCGAAATGCCAGATTAGTGGTGGAAGATAAAAAAAAAAAGGCGGGGGGGGGGGGGGTATCAAACATCACCGTAATGGGAAGTATCCAATAAATAACGCAGTTATGTACCTTTTTCTTTTAATTATCGGCATAATTATTATTGTCAACAGTTCCTCCAATATCACTGTTGTGCGGAGCAGTTGCGTGGCAAAGATTTGCCGATATCGGAGAAATGCTGTAGCTATCAAATGCGCAGTGCTTTCCTTTTTTTTTTTTAACCTCGACCTGTTTCTTCAGAAGTGATGATACCGATATACACACAGTACGGCAGTTGACCGAGAGATCTAGACTAGGTCAAGGCCTAATATCAACGGCGCACGAATGTTTTGTGGGGGAAAAAAATTACTCAGTCTGTCCTGTACTTTTAGTTTTACTGCCCTACGCTTATGCAAGGCACTCCACACTCCCGTTACTGAAGCCAAGGGTCGTCCTCTGTGCCCGCACCTCCCCGCCAGCACCGCAAAAAGAACCAAAGAGGCCTTATACGGGGAGTTGCATGGGCATTTTTGGTAGCACAATAGTAGATCTAGTGCACTTGTTTTGCCGCGGTCGGGGAGAAATGTGTCGATATAAGAGGAAAGAATGGAATAACACGTCGATTTATGGGGAAATATTTAGTAGAATTAAAGAAGGAACAGGTTGGGACTTAAAAATTGTTTCGAGTCACCCAGAATGTCGAGAAAAGCCGTGTCGAGATAAGTGGATTGGACTGTATTCTGTTATGATAACCCAGTATCATATGCAAACTATCTGAAAGATATGCCAAGAAATACATAAATTATTCTCCTGAACAACCGTTTTTTTTTTTTTTTTTACCACGCCCAGACACGCCACGGGTTGAATGGGATTATCAGAATGCGCTGTCGGCCATCAAAGGACGGGCCGCGACTCATAAATTTGAGTCATCGTGTTTGTAAACGGAGCAGTGTGTAGGCCTTTGACTATGAGAAGGTTGATCTGTCTGTCTGTCTGTGTCCTACTATCTATCTATCTATCTCATCTGTCTCTCTTCTCTATCGCTCTCTCTTCTATCTCTCTTTCTCTCTCTATCTCTCACTATCTCTCTCTCTCCATCTGTCTCTATCTCTGTCAGTTATTGTATCTGTCTCTCTCTCTCTCTCTATCTGTCTCTATCTCTGTCTCTCTCTTTCTGTCTCACTATGGTTTATCTACATTGTATTTGTCTGTCCGCCTGTCCTATCTAATCTATCTATCTATTCTATCTATCTTTCTATTCTAATCTATCTATCTATCTGCCTATCTCTCTCTCTCTATCTGTCTACCAATCTATCTATTTATTCTCATCACCCGTTGTCTTCCCTCTAGGCTTACCCTACCATGTACCGCCGTGTCATATACATTTACACCATTGGCTTTACATTATACATGTATAGGTGTGGTAAGTTGGTGTCGGTTGAGTCAGTTTGTTTTTTTATTTGATGTTTTTTTCTTTCATAGTGTACGGAAATGGTATGTGAGTGATTACAAACAAATTAAAGTTACAAAATCAATCACAGTCACAGCTATTTTTCAACCCCGTTGGCTAGGCTGGGTTAGGCCAGCACCGAGCGCTCAGCCCAGTCTACGATGGTGGGAGGAGGTTTCAATGCGGACCATTCCGGCTCGCTTCGCGAAGCAGGGAAAGAGACAGCTGGCGAAGCCACGTGTGGAATCTAGTTCAGTAGTGTATTACATGTATATGGGATGGACACATATACCAAAGCCAAACCAGCAATGTCATCAATGACGTAACAGGGCGATGGACACAGTTGCTGCCGTAACAAGAACAGTAACACGGTAGCGTTGCGACACGATGGACTGAAATATCGTAACATAAAGCAGTTACATCAGTGTGGCCACAACCCGATGCAGTGAACTGTCATTTATAACAAACACGTGCCACCGGTGACCTCACGTGGGAGCAGGCATCACACATCGTCGGTTGGCTGTTGGAACCTCGTTGAGTTGATTTTTGGGCAAATTCACTTTTTTTTTTTTCAGAAATGGAATCCATAGCACGAGACACATCGGGTGCACTTGAAAAAAAATAAAAAACGAAAAAATACTGCCTAGAAATGGAGAACAGCGATGATGTAATCCCGTGTTATAACGGTATAACCTCGGTAAAGCTCCGCTGGGAGAATGTCGGCGCTTGAACCTCGCTAAAATCGTTTGGGAGGTTATGAATCGCTGGCCACGACCAATAAATTGTTGGAGCTTGATATGAGCCTCGCTAAACGTTTAGTTTAGTAGCGCTTAATAGTAAACTTTTAAACGTTTACAAATAACGAGACTGAAGAAAGGCAGTCATGTACCATACCCTCATAATAATTTTAATGGGTTTGGAGATACAGGGAATGAGTTATTGTGTACAAAATTCACACACGCACACACACAGAGTAATTAGGTTTTACTAAGTTCGAAACGATTTTTTTTTTTAATAACTTTATTTCATTATAGTTATGTGCCAGTAAAATCATTGAGCCTGGGGACAAATAAAAAGTGGTCATTTTGAAATGGACTAGATCTCAAACGGCGTAGATTTTGCGTCCGAAGACAAAGATATTGTCACTTATTGATATAGGTCTACGCCGACGGTAGGGTAAACTTGAATGAATAGATCAAAGGAAGGATCGGCGGTGAATTCAGTCTTTGAAGTTGCCGCTCAAAAGAGAGGACACCGTCTTTGAAGAAAGAAAGACAAGACTGGCCAAAATGGCCGGATCTAATGTGACCAAATAAGGTAATGGTAAATATTATTTGAGTAAGTGATTTGTTGATTGATCAATCTGTAATTAATCATGCGCATCTTCGACCCGCACTTTAATAGCTAGAAATAATATCAGTCTCATATCAATCAGTGACCAGTCAAAGTAAGGTGCCCCACTATGCGAATTTTTGAATTATGTGCTTTCCAGCATGTAATACATAAGTCACTGTGCGTTACATTTCCTCTGAGCAGAGGACAATACGTGGTGCAATAAGCACTTTCAAAACCTGTTAGAGGAAGATGCCGATCGCAGGAGCCTTTGATTGACGTTGCACACAAAACTTACTGGCGTGAAAGTAGATCTCTCAAAGAAACAGTGCAGCTTTCTCAGTGCACTAAACTGCAACTCTCTCTCAAAGTACTATACTGGAATTTTCTCATAGAACCAAGTGCACATTTCTCAAAGACCCAAAGTGGAACTCTCTCAATCAAAGAACAAACAAGTGACTCTCAAAGAACAAAAATGAAAATTACCCAAGAAACTGAAATGCAGCTTCTCAAAGAGCAAACGTGCAACTTCCACCCCCCCCCCCCTCTCTCTCTCTCTTTCTCTCTCTGTCTCTCAGAACCAGAGCGCCACATTCTCAAAGTACAAGATACAACTCAAAGAACCAAAATGCAGCTCTCTCTCAAAGTACTGGAGTGCATCTCTTTCAAGTTGCATCTTTCTTAAAGAACCAGAATGCAGCTCTCTTTCTCAAAGAACTGGAGTGCACCTTTTTCAAGTTGCATTTTTCATTTGAAAAAGAACCAAAATGCAGCTCTCTCTCTCAAAGAACTGGAGTGCACCTCTTTCAAGTTGCATCTCTCTCAAAGAACCAAAATGCATCTCTCTCTCTGTCTGTCTGACTGTCTGGTCTGTCTGTCTGTCTCCCTCACTGTCACAAAAAAACCAGAGTGCAACCCACTCCAGGAACCAAAGTGCAACTCCTTCAAAGAACCAAAGTGCAACTCTCTAAAAGAACCACAGCATATTATTTCAAGTATTCCAATAGACAAAACGAAATGAACTGCGCGCACCACCCCCCCCCCCCCCACCCACCAACTGAAATCCCCGGGGTTCAAATTTCAAATTATGCAAAGTGTTGCGAGAGAGAGAAGGGGGCAAGGGCAGGTGGATGCGGGGGGAGGGGAGGGAGAGTTGTGGGCGGGTGTGAGCAAGGAGAGAAACATAGACAAAAATAAATAAAGAGGGAGAGACTGACAGACAGACAGATAATGAGATAGATATAGAGAGAAGGGAAGAGGACATGGAGAGAGAGAGAGAAAGATAAATAAGAGAAAGAGTTTTAATGATGTAGTTAATGTCTTTTGTAAAAAAAAAATGACATGTACATGTAATACTTTGTGTTACTAAAGAGCGAAGTGTGAATGAATAGATCATACATTTATATTACATTCATTCGAACGGTGATGGTGTGATCGTACACAGGAAATAAACGAAGTGAAATACTAAGTTGAGAAGAATCATCATTCCTTGGTTTCGAGGGATAAATTTAATAAAACAGAACTATAACGGCAAAGACGACAAGAAATGCCGTTGGGGCAATTTTAAACATATATTTTTACTATGCCCAAAGAAAGGTAGCGAGGTGAAACGATCAGCCGAGCAGCGCACTGTATACGCTAATTAGAACCTCGTTTAAGCTTTCGCGAGGTTCCAACAGCCGACTTCAGCGTGTTAACCTCGTTAACTCTGGTTACGTAATTACAGTAGGGTTGTCGTCAAAATGCAATACACAGTACAACTACTGGTCAAGAACGTAGGCTAGATCCAAAACAGCTCCCAATAATGAAAACTATTAAAGATAATCAGTTTTTTCCTTCTCCTGTAAAATTTTGATTTTTAGACTTAACGAGGTTCCAACAGCCAACCGACGACATGACCCAGGTCAGAGTTTCCGCACTTGGCAACGGGTACATCGAGTTCATAAGTACAGGCATTTTTTAGCAACATTACTTAAGTAACGGATTTAAACCTGCTTGTTTCCCACCAGAGTGAAGCACGATAAGCAGTAAATCTGTATTACGAAGGAACACCAAGACGTAACTGAAATACATGTAATGTTGATGGTGGAGACGACAATCTGAAATAAAGACAATGGATGTTGCTACGGGGGGGGGGGGGGGCGTAGTCTCAATATGCAAAGCCAAGTAGAGAAAATCCTGAGCTGTGTTCACTGTTCAGCTGTAGCTTTCTTTGTAAAACACTTTGTCTCCCCTAGCCATTGGCACACTGGTTGTATGAGCACCCGAGTTGATGAACCCAGTGCCGCAAAATCTGTGCGCTCGGGCAAGTGTAACCCGTGTCTCAAGTGTAACTTCCATTCAGATTCAGCGATGGAGTTAATTCGCACACAACACGAGCTTTCATTTTAAACGACCAATAATTATTTTGTAAGTCCAGTTTCCTTGTGCGCGGTTGTTTTAGTTTGAGCAGGTATTTTTTGCATATACATTGACTTCATAGCAGTGGAAAATGAATGCACAAATTTTCCGGACCCGTAGCACTAGTAGTAAGTACTATTTCTATTTTGAACATAAAAAGTGACAAAGAGGAACCTTGTTCGTTTGACATTCGTAGTAAATTGAAATGGCGAAACACCGATTGTCTCCTGACAGTATATTAGTTATTATATTATTATATATTATGCAAACCTGCCGCAGCATAATTATGTCGGCCTATTTACATTGTTTTGAATACACCTGAAACCCATTAAATATATCATGCAGCTTCAGATCTCGTGTGATCTTGCACTGTTGCAGACATTAACGTTTATATCCAGCATAATAATACATGACGTGAATTGGTGAACATTGACCCATAAAGTATCTATTATATATTTCAGTAACTTGCAACCTTTGGCATGACTAACTGATCAAACTATACACTCTTCAGGCCTTAAATTTGGCAGGAAGGTGGCAATTGAGATAAGGAAGATGATGGCTATAATTAAAAGTTGTTTACTTCAAGCATGTATTTTTTAATAAATAACAATGTTGAATACTATGTAACATCTGTATTTTTGCATGTTTGTTTCATGTGGTGCGCATGAGTTTTGAAGCAAGACTGCAGTTTATTACTTTTATTATACTGGGGGGGGGGGGGGGATTTACATGATTGTTTATTCAGGGCAATGCCCGGTAGGTCATCTAGTGAAATATATTTCTCAGTTCTGGCCCATAAAGTCTAGACGCGCTTGCGCGTCGCGTTTTTGTTATTTTCGTGTTGTTTTTTTTCATTGCTGTAGTTGTTGTTGTTGTTTTGATCCTGGGCAAGTGAATGGAGCTACTCATACGTCATGCGAGACAGAGGCACATTACAGAAACAAGACACGACAGCAGGTGCATGTGTACGCCCACTCAGCACCCAGCCAAAATGCGATTTTACTAGTCAGCGCTGATCCATAAAGTTGGCGACGAATTTATTGGTCAGAGCTAAACCACAATCTGCCGAATTATGCATTAGTGTTCGTACTACATTCTCATCATCACCCAAATTATGTTACGTTTGTTGTTATTAATGTCATTTTATTTTGTTAATCTTATTTTAATTAAAAAAATTAACATGTTTTTCTTTGGTTTCCTTTCCTATTACGTGAAAATAACACATTGCTTACCCCAGGGATATCACCAGCCTTTCTTCTGGCAGGATGGGAACGTGCCCCACCCATGACTTTGTAAGCCTTGGACTTATTTGGTCTAGTATAAAAGTGAATGTTTCAAGATTCATTCTAATGTAAGCGTGAAGTCTGTCGGGTTGAGCCTTCACAACTGACTAAAGACGTGATATTCGCCAACGTCTCTGCTCTCTTTATTAAGTTCATGCACACTTCCTCTTCCTTTTTTTTTAAAAACATAAGTTTTGGCAATGCACTGTCCAGCAAGACGTATTCGTCGTCTGAAGACCACGCCATACTGAAACAATACCGGCACACAGCAGACTGCTGTTGACTGCTCATGAAGAGCTAGATTCTCACGCGTTCTCTCTGCGCATCCCTGATCAATCAGGCGCTTGTTGAAAAGGCGCCTGTACTCTCGCGCTAGTATTCTCGCGCGTCAAGCGTTCTCTATGTTCTCTGCCTAAGGCTGCAAACGCAGTGGCTTCATGTCTCCCGCGTTTTTCTCTCGCGATTTTGGGAGAGTAAAAATTGAGTTGGTTGTGCAGTCGGAGTGACCCCAATTCACTTTCGTTTCGAGATCCGCGTGTGACCTATGACCCCATATTCCACAATGGAGGCATGTCGTCCTTTGTAGCGGGGATAGTTACAAGAAAACTTTTTTTTTTTTTTTCAAGGCTTCTAGCGACGATACAATGATTTTGTAGCAAGAATTTTTTTAATTTTTTTTTCAAAATTAAACCAAAAAAGTTACCCGTGAGTAATTTGGGTCGTGAATTCAAATATGAAGTCAAAAATAACATTTGATGCAAAATTTTGTACAAAGAGATTGGGATTGCGACCTTCCACTTAGATCTCGCGACACCGAGTGGATTCGGTGAGTGAAAAACGGGAGTGATTTTAGTGCAGCACTAAAATCCAAATCGACACGAATTGGCCGTGAAGTGAGTGGATGCCACGCCGATGCCGACCAGAGATAATGTTATAGAGCTCCCGACAATTCTACAAGTTGAAAGTGGATCACAACGTGAAAACAGGGGAGATGTGAAGCCACTGCGTTTGCAGCCTAAGATAGCAACAGTTCCCCGAATAATAAGAATCCATAGTTTCAACTTTTCTTTTCATGAGTCTTTGCATGAATTGTCTTTTCCACCCAGGACTCACACGGCTCATGGAGATGGGGGTTGGGGGAGTTCTTCCGTTGTGTAAATTGGAAGTGCTGGCTTAATCTTGTGAAGGTCACTGTCACCTTGAAAGGAAACGCGGAGAAGGATGTTTGGTCTCGGCTCGGAAGTACAGTCAACAATATGCTTATAATTATGTTCAGCCCAAAGTATTCAATCCAATGTAAACAAAAACAAACATCCATGTGGTCTGGTTTTTGTCAACCAAGAACGGAGATTCATTTCCGTTTCCAGAAAGACGTGTCATCCTCATTTCACTCGAATAAGTAACTGCCCAAGTTCTCTTACATGACCGAATTTAATGGGTTAGGGCAATGGTGAAGGAGTTCTCGTTTTATGGTCACAGGGGGGGGGGGGGGGAGGCTGGAGTATATGAGGACATAGCAGTAACAAAATAAAAACATTACTGATGCTGGGACGAATGTTGTTTTGTTCAGGTATTGAATGGGATCTCTCACACCTCAGCGGGAGGAAAAAGGGTGTTGTGGAGCATGTAACATTTGCAGTGCAGCCGCAGTGTTGTGTATACAACCATTGAAAGAGATAGTTAAATACATGTAGACTACTGACATAATGGCTGAGTTTTACAAATGTTTCGCCCCACCGCCCTATGAATTTGTACCTCAATTTGGAAGGAGTCGTGATGAGCGAAACTTGCAGTAATACAACTTATACAAGTAATCTCGCAGTGATACTATACAGAAGAAAGCTCGAGGCAGAGAAATCTTTTTCACTTTTTGCTTAAAGGCGATGTTGACTTGTTCATCCACTGCAGCATGTAGCCCTACTCCAATGAAATCCGTTCTTTTCTGTCTGATCTTTTCCTCATCTGTATTGTTCCTCTTCTCTATTTTATGTCGTCTTGCCATCTTCTTCCTGGGCGTCCTCTTGTTCTTCTTCCTATTCTTGGTTGCCATTCAGTGACAGTGGCGGTGTCATGCTGCCAGATATTTATATTTTAGGAATGTTGCTTAAATAGTTGAGGGGAGTTTTACTATGGACCGGTTCACTGAAGCGACCACTTTACACAGGGGCTTTTGATTAGAAGTGGAAAGTTTGAGTAAACAACAACAACAACAAAACTATTATTCCGTGGAAACCATTAAGATAGCCATGACTTTTCTCTGAAGTAAGCGTTTTTCATTGGCGATTTATAAAAGATGTTCTGCTTTAATTCTTTGTTATATGAATACCATACAGGTATGCCAACAATCTCCACAGAATTTAGTTTTGTTTCAAAAGTAAAAGCGTTCGGGATTCTACATCAGGGCTTGGTGCATTTGAGGTACTGACAAGATGGGCCATGAACGTTGAACCCGCATGAGAGATCTTTCGAGAAAGTATCATTTTCGTCTGTAATGATTAAACATTTCGTCATCAGCACCCCCCCCCCTTCTCTCTCTAGCTCTCTCTCTCTCTCTCTCTCTCTCTCTCTCTCTCTCTCTCTCTCTCTCTCTCTCTCGCCTCAAGCGATTTGGGGGTGATAACCGACCGGGAACGTTTAGAACATGATCTCCAAATAATTAATTACCACAATAGAAATGGGAATGAGACCTTTATTGACTCGGGTGTCTTTGTTGACACTTGCTAATGGTTGCGTCCGGAGTCAGTCATCCGCCAATAGCCAAATGACGATGGTTGAAAATAGCTGGACCCGCATTTAGATCAGCCCCACCCTGCATTGGGGGGGATGGGAGCGAGTTGTATGGGAGGTCGAAACGGGGCTAGGGTGTCTATCGGGGGAAGACATGGGGGTAGAAATAGTTTTATTCAGAGGAAATGACGGGGGAGGGCGAAGGGTGAGTTGGTGATGAAAGAACGGCACTGGATGCGAGCCAGTTTGTGTGCATGTGTGGGGGGGGGGGGGGGTCCTCAGGGGATATCAATACCTAGCTTAGATTTCTTAGTTTTCTTTTTTTGGTAAAGGCTGTTAAGGCCATGTCGACAAAAATATCCACAGTAGTTTTTTGTTTGTTTGTTGTTGTTGTTGTTTTTAAACTTTTGGTTGAGTTCCGAAAAAGTTACTGTGGCCACTGCGCGAACGAAAATGTTATTGTGGCCGTAAGAGCTAAACATAATCGTCACGATTCCTAACCGGGCCTAACTTTTGCACCTTCCAAAAAAGTTCACAAGTGCTTAAAATAAATATTAAGCCTAATGGCCTGAGTAGTCACATCCAGTTTTTTTCATGTCTTGTTCCAACCTTCATAATAATTGTCAGAATTAGTCGTACTTCTAAGCCCAAATCTTTCACCTCATAGTCTACATTTTCAAGAAAGGAGAGAGCCATTTTACGCTACCAATTCCTTTCATTGTCTTGCAAAAGTTCCAAACAAGACCTGTCCGTTGGCCCATTTCATCCCGTCCATTCTACTACAGTTACCAGCTGTCCAAGAGTTCTTTTGTTTAAAAAGCAAGTGAACCACAGTACAACCGGCAAGACACAAATGGAGGGGCTTGTGCAGCGAGTGGCAGATCAATGGGTGAAGCTAAGATGTGAATAAATTTAATGGTGCACTGAGTCAGGTGGAAATGGCAGAAGAGGCTCTTCGACGATTTTTGCCCCGTGAGCAAATCAAAGAAGATATTTGTTGGGAAAGACAGAAATATTGAAGATTTCCACGTGCAAGGCGATTTATTCGACATTCTCAGCGCTTCCCATTTTGTTGACTGTGATCCTACATAAAAGTAATCTTGTTCTGACGTTTGTGCAAACTCTCTGCGCCAGTGGCTCTGGCTGTGGCTATATCCGTGAAAGAACCTGCTTCTTCCCTTTTCAGCTTATTTTCATGCAAGTTTGATTTTTCCATTTGTCAAAAACAACAACAACACACACATACGCGCGGGCGCGCGCGCGCACACACACACACACTCACACAATGATACCTTTATATAATAATATGGCGACTCACGCTGTTATTTTAATATTTTCCCTAAACATATTTTATGACCTTATTAAAATCTCCAATATTTTTATTTGTATACAATAATCATTTACTTAATGCATGATTTTGTGATAAAGATTACTTAGCTAGAATATAAATGGTACTGGCTTTCTCGAATCAGTGTGTTTAGTCTGTGAAAATTGTCCTTCACTTAGGCTTTTTGAGATTGGCATCACTGCATAAAGAAATGTGTTTACATGACAATGTTGTGAAGAACTACACACATGTATTGTATATTATTATGTTTACAACTGGTGGCAGAGGAGCAAAGAGACAGACTGTGCTTACTCTTATTGCTGTTGTCTTTTTCACCATCATTCTCATTCTGCTGTGTCAAACATGGTTTTGGAATAGAGAAAGCATATTATTGAGGCATTCCTATGTGTTCTCTTCGGATTTACAATGGTATATATCTGTACTTGACTTAACATCCTGTCACAAGTAAATCGTGCTCGTACTCCACAGCTTTCGAGGCGGATAAAGATGAAATATTGGCAGCAAGACTGGCGGACAGTCATTCGTGCAAATGCATTAGCAGGCACACAGAGAGAAACGATGAATCAGTGAAAAGTTTCTTGAAGACACTCCAAATTGAGAGCCACCCACGCCAAGTTCCATTGAAGCGAGGACCCGGCCATTGAAGACCAATTATCGACCATTGATCTTCTCACAGCAGACCAGGAGCTTTTTAATGGGTGATGTCAGCGGTAACTCTAGATGAAGGGGTGGGAGGGAAAGGTTTTGGCGAATTGACGAACGACGATGAAATGCATGAGCAGCACGGATGATAACATTGTCCACATGCAGAGGGGAAAAAATCATGGTCTTTTATTACGTTTTGATAACAAGGATTTTGTTGGTGCATAAATGGAATAACCAGTTTTCGTATATATTATCGTGTAAAACTGAGATGAATGAGAAGTTTTTTGGCAGATCCAGCTACAGGGTGATTAAATTTTTGTAAAGAACTGAAGAACATTTCTCATGCTGCATTCAGTATTTTGTGCAGACCACAATGTCAAAACACACAGATAATTATTACATAGTCTACAGACTTCACTCTTGACGTCACAGAACTTGCGTTTCTTTTTCTTTTTTTTTCCACAAACGGCGGCCGAGAATTGCATGGCAGTCTTTGTCACTTTTTTTCGATGACTTGTGCTTCTATAAAGCTGAGTGTGTTTTTTAATGTATCTTTAAAACTACTGTATGATTTCTTTTTTTTTTTTTAATAACTAAATGGGTCCAGGATTTCAGTTCTCGGGCACTGTCGTTCTGAACAGTGCAGGCTGATGGCGTCGTTTACCAGGAAGGAATGACAGAAGATTGGCAATGTCATTAAACATGGCAACAACACAATATACATGTATTATTGTTCATCGAAGAATTCAGGCAAACTCGATTCTGACCTGCTCGCGTTCAGTGGTCTTACCTAGTTAAGATCGGGGCATTCGTCACATATCTGATGATAAACAGTATGTGGGATCACCTGTAGTAAATACATTGTCTGGCAGGCTACCAACGCCCACTCTTATAATATATCACCATTGATTACTGCGTTGGCGGTGGCAGATTGCGTTGGGAAATCTGCGCTGGGAGAACAAAGCTACCCCATAATCATCAAACCATCTCATACAGCACAGCATAACGATGGCTTGGCGTGCGCTCTATCCCCCATTTCCCTGATCAATTTCCTCGCAGTTTGTTCTCTGTGGGTGTCTGAAATATCTTTATGTACAAACGGCTTTATGGTCATCCGTGAATTTTGTGTGCCAGGAAAGAAATCAGATCTACCAAGTCCTGCTTGCTGAAGTATTTCTATTGGGTCAATTTATTAAAGGAAAACACAGTAACATCAAAACAAACACACTCACAGAAATTAATTCTTTATATTGACTCACGGTCGAGTTTCATTCAAGCGTCCCACTGGCGTGTTCATAGATAACGAATCGCAGACGGCTCACGTTTCTATTCTAGTAAATTCCATACAAGTGTACTTTTTATTGTCTTTGAACGCACGATGAAATTTATTTAATATTTTAGATGGCGAAACCTAGCGGCAGGAGGTTTGCCGAGACCAGCATTCAAGTTTGGGTAAGAGTTATTCTTGTCTGGTGGCCACTTTCATCCCATAAAATTATGTGGGCGGGATACACCGAGACATCTCACCGGAGACGGCTTGCTTACAAGTTTTACTGACTGATCTGTGGGTGACTCACAGAAGAACATGAGGACTATTAGCATGAAGGATATCCTATATTTACGAGTTGATATTGACCACCGAACTCACCGACAGCTAACAAACAATATACCGTTTTCCCCAGTCTATAGACCCACCGATTTATGAAATTAATTGTTTCTGGAAATTCTCCTGACCTGTACTGGCTCTCTATCAATTTATTGACTTTTCGGAATGACAGCCCTTACCAAAACCAACGAGTTAACTTTTCCATACTTGGCATAGCAAATACAATGTACAGTATAGTAAAATTTACTGTTCATGCTAAATCTAGATCTAGACCTCGTCATTCATTTTCCTCTCTAAATTTGTATTCAGTGACAAAAACATACGGTGTGCAAGAATCCCATTGTAGTTTGTTTCTTAAGTAACTTCACCAAGCCTCACCCTGAGCAAAGACACATCAGCTGTCATATAAACGCGCCAATTGATATTGTGCAAGTGAACTCGACCACTGAAGCTAGTGGGACGTCATACTTGGCGGCGTGCACTTGTTCTGTTGGGTTTGTTCCCGGGTCATCAATGATCAAATCTTGCATTGGAGGCTGTGACTGAAAGTGAATGTTATGATGTTGGACAAAATTTTGCATGCCAAATGAAAAATGGTAGGCCTACATGGAATCTGCCCAAATGGTTCTTTCTAGGCCACATGAAGCTGCTTAGAGTATCTCTTCGAAACATACTTTGAATCACTGATTTCCTGTGTTGTTTCATAAGGTAAAGTTGGATACACTCTATCCAAAACCACATTCACAGCAACGGCCTTCTGTCATAGTCGCACTTTTGTGGCCAGTGTGACATTGCTATTTCGCGTCCAAATTTCTCAATTCAGTACTTCTCTTGGTTTGAACTGGTTCACCACTCGGGAACTTTCGGGCTAACATTGACTGAGAGACCCCGTAGTTAGAATTGTGCAGTCTGCTCTCGTTTTATTCGAGGACGTACATGTTTCTCTGTGTAATTCGTGCTAGATTCATAAATCTGCTTTTTTTTTTTTCTACTTAGCTAGTAGTTTTGCAATCAATTAGTCTGCCAACTGGTCAGAATCAATGAAAAACACGTAGTCAGCTGGTCGTTTTGTCAAGCAATCAATCAATTAATGAAACTAACATCTGTTCCTTAAAGAACTGTACCGATAGATCACCTGAATTGCAACCTAATGAGAGCCAATTCAACAAATATTGTCTGGTAGACTTCGAATACTGTGTTCGCTAGTTCGTCAATATAACGACAAGGCCCAGGTTCCGTTCACAAGCGAGGACATCATACGTCATACTTGGTACTTTATTTAGCACTCCTCGCAGACGCCGAACTCTAAAAGGTTTCCTCTGTTCACACCGGGACTGCGCCATTCACAGAGACCCGAGGCGCGTGGGAATCCAAATACAGGTAGCCGGTGCCGTGTGCAAACGCGTTATGAGGAAACTTTAAAATTAATAAAATGGGCATTCACCTTGGTCGATGGATCTTGAAAAATGTCATCGTCATAATGATTTCTCTTTATAAACAAAAACTGAGGGACCGGACAGTTTTATCCTACCATAATTGATCTTGATGTTACAAACCTTCCCAGTGCTGTCTAGCTGGGCAGTATCCTTCCCTCCCCTCCCAACAGCCCCCAATCCTGAAATTATAGAAACCAAAGTTCACATAAGCTAAGGTGACACATCATTTGTTTCTTTACTGAACCATTTCCACGCAAGAAGATACAGTTTGGTCATGTCAGTATTGGGTGGAAATGTGGTACCCAATTTCTTTTGTCAAGATAATGTGGAGATACAGCATTTCTCACCCCTGAGATCTCTACTGGCACTCCAGCGGTTGTGAAATTGATAAAAAGTGGTGTACACATAGCTTTATTCATGCTTGGCCTATTCCGGTGTCGCAGGCAACACAGTTTTAATTACATCGCCCGTTCTGTCATTCGGCCATTTGAGAAGCCTTATTTATGGCACATTTAAATAATTAAAATTAGCCATTTGTTGCAGAAGGTGGGGGGGGGGGGTCTCGATGAATGATCTTCATGTATAAGTTACTTTACAACATTATTTTGCAGTGGTGCGTGTCAGTGGAAGTAAAGCAAAGAAAATGCTGTATAGCTCGGCGTGAATTTTTGTCAGAACATCCAACATTCTGTAACAAAAATTGGGGATATTGGCCGCCAGCTTTTACGCCACACTTGCTTAGACCTATGTCTGAACAGCTGAACTCAGAAACTAAAACGCAGAAAATAAAATAAAGTGGAGTCCGCATAATTCGAAGTCGTTGGGGGGGGGGGGGGGATGGGTTACACTTCGAATAATCAGAGTTCACTTTACGTCTGAGCAGAGAAATAACCATAATGTTGTTTGCCCGATACCATAGTTGTAATTACATCCATTCTTGCAGGACCCTCCCCACATATACACACGCACAAAAACGCATAGGCACCTTTATGACATCTTTTGATTTTTTTTTTCTTTAGAAGTGACCGCGCCGTGGCGGTAAAACAAGAAAGCAGCATTGCACGGCTTAGGCCTAGTACAATATGTAGTTCTGGTCAGCAAACTCTAGTTGTTCATCTTTTTCTTGGCCGCATGTATCGTGTCATCAATCGATAAAAACATTCTCCCATGTACAGGTATGATGTTCAAATGCAATACCGTAGGCGTTATCCCACCTTGCTATCAGTGGCGTGGAATTACCATTACGCGGTGTAACACTAACAGTGCCGTACACGCTCCCCACCACAGACCACAGACTAATAAATTAATCAGACTGGAAACACGAGCTTCGGGCTGTGTCGTTTTTTACGGAATTTCCCGAGCGACGACTGTATAACCAACATTGCCGCCGCTCGGGAAATTCCGATTCTAGTTCTATCTGCAGTAGAAATTTCTTTTCATTTGTCAAGATTGGTTGTACATGTATTAATTTCTTGGTGCGGAACCAAACTTCCGCGTTCAGTAGGCGCGTCAAAATGGTGTCATTCAAAATTGTAGCTATGCTGAAGCGTCGGTCGCTACCTTAAACCTAATATGGCGGATGGTTCATGACCTTTCGCTGTTTTGTGACGTCACACAATGGGATCATCCAGTCTGGTTAATTGATTAGTCTGTGCTCCCCACCAAGTGTAGTGTGGTGAATCTATCAACACTACAGCGAGATATTTGCAGTACCGAAGTGCTAAGAACCTCGTGTAGGTGTGGTCTTTGTTCCTCCAGGGCCCTGCCATTATTTTAAGTTCAATACAGTCATGTGATGCTGTATAGAGAGCAAATGCGTAGCAGAATGACCCTATATGAGCACGGTGGACAGAATGCAAGGCTCATGGTTCTGCTCCGTCTTAATGTTCCTTGGCTGGTACTGCTGTGGTTACGTCAGCAACCGATAAATTTACTGGTCATAATGCGAGCACCATCTCGCCTACACATGTTGTTGGCTGATATTATTGGTTATTGGGGCAGAATCACGCTGCGTGCATGGTCCTACCCGTACCACTGCAGCCCTTTGCTGCATGTTTCTCATTTGGTTGGACGGACACTTACGAGGAAGGCTCTACAGCCTACTCATTACATCCTTTTTGGCACCTCGACCCTCCTTGTCGATGGCTCCTAAGAGTAAAGAGTTGTTGAAAGGCCCGTGTCAGCATGTTTGTGGAAATTGGTTTTTACTTGGTTGGAAATCAGAAGTTACATTTGCGGATGAGTGCCTGGGTCAATTTATCGGAATTTGGTCTGTTCGAACTCGAATTAACAGTAACGGTTTAGTACAGATGAAGAAGAAAAAAATACCCAAGTCATATCAAAGTCACCTCGATATTCGAATTACCAAAATTCAGTTTACATCATAGATAAATAATAATATCCCTAGTCTGTGGTTTACATGGACTCCGCTGTATTATGCTCCGCAATGCTTTTCTTTTTTTTTTTTTGCCAGGCATGTACCAAAGGACTCTTCCTTTGATAGAATCCGAAGTAGTGCTTAAAAGGAAATAAGCAGGGAATTGATTTTATATTTATTTTTATATCATTCTAGTGATCTAAAATCTGTGCGTAATGAACAATAGCATCCGCCGGTTTTTTTTGTTTTTTTTTTGGTGGTCAAACGATATGACGAGATTCTGTGTCTTCTTGTCTTCTAACTGGCACATTTTCCTCAGGCTTAGATGATATGAATAAAGTTCTGATGAAGTTTGATGATTAGGTCAGATAAGGATAGTGCATTTTTTTTTTTAACCTTAATTTTTCAGGAGAATACCTGAAGATACATCCAATACATTTGAGATTTGCATCCACGTTTCCCCTTATTTTTTGTTTTCACCTTTCCTTACTCATCTCCACAGATATTCTGAATGACGCTGTGTTCGACGAAGACCACGATGAAGTTGTTATTGTGAAAGACATTGAAATGTTTTCATTATGCGAGCACCATCTAGTTCCATTTATGGGAAGGGTAAGTAAAGAAAACAAAAGGTGTTGATGCTTTAAAGCTTTTACTCTCGGTCTGTTTCTTTCATCTCCGTCCCATTCAATTGGTTCTTCCACAATTTCATTTCTTCTCCCGGTGGGAGCCATCGTGACAGTCCATTACCATATATATCAAATACTCTCCTAATAACATCCTGCCCTTGTCCTTTCATTGTCTTGTTTGTGCTTACATCATAATTTCATTCACCCTATTTTCTCCACGACCTGAGATTTACCAGTACTGAAAATGATTGAGACCTAGAACTTATTAAAAGTGAGAATGAGAAAGTCGCCAACAGGGGCATGGCCAAACGCATAGTATCGTAACCTGATTATGTTGGCTATCTTAGGTATTACCACACCAGGCCATTGGCCTGCTGCCCACCTGGCCACCCACTTAAAGTTAACTGGCAACGGTGGATTTTGTGCTGAAATTTGCCCAATTTAGTGGTCTTGGGGTCTGTTGACGATCGAGCCAATCTGTTCCCTCGGCAAATCCCCGGCCAGTAATTAATGATAATTTTGTTTTCATTTTGGCTTCGAAGATTTTATCCTCTGGATTCATTATTTATTGCACCTGTGAGGTAATTATAATTGTGCGTACTTAAGGAGTTAATTATCCGCTAGTAAGCTGGGTGAGCAGATCGTAACGACAACGAATTTGATACTCTCTCCCTCTCTCCCCTTTCTCTAAGTTATACATGTACAAACTTGCCAGTGCGTATCTTTCACAATTATATTGATGTACAGAGCGAATACCATTCCCCGTACACACTCTGATCGTGTCATGGGCTGCCAATTATTCACATCCACGATGGGAGGAGCAATCACCTTGTAGAGTGTTGTAGTTAGACAAGTTTCGGTCAGGACCATGCCGTAATCACTTTTGGGTTCCTTTGCACGTAGGAATGTTGTTTTTCCAAATATTTGAACTGCACGTATGTATATGCATCCGAGGTCGTAACTAGTGATGATAAACAGCTACACCTAAACGAACAAAATAATCTGGCGCCTTAAACGTTTTGTGTGTAAGCGTCAGTGATGAATGACACGTGGAACTACAAGGGGGGGGGGGGGGAATGCAAAGAAAAGCATATATATATCTTATTCCCTTGCGGTTAATGAACAACTTTCTGAAACAGGTGCGCCATAGTAATGACCAGGCCTGTCAGATATTCTCGGTAATTACACACAGGCCTAGTTCAGTAAGGGTGAAAATCTTAGCCAGATGAAAAGCAGTTCAAACCCACTGTCAAAAGAATTGTAAAATCCCGACGGGGAAACGAGGTGGGAGTATCAAAGCAAAAACCATCAGATCGAGATCATGCATCTCCCCAACCAGAAACCATAAGTTATAATGTATGCATTATCTGGGACATTTCCATTTCATTAATTATTCTTTCGCATTTGTTTTACTCATCATATGATTTATTTTGCAAATTTTGTCGAGGCACTCAAGGTTTAATATGGGAGACCACATCTGATACTGTCATTCTTTCATGTCAAATAGTATCGACAGTAATAATGTTTTTATTTTATTTTTTATAACATGATAAAATTCCCCTGTGAGACTTTTAAAAATTTTTTTTATAACAGTCACTTGTTTGCCGCACCATAGCTTACTGCATCTGTATGTCAGCTAAAGCATCATATCTGTCATTTTTTTTGCATGTAGCAACCTGATCTCATCGACTATCTGCCAGCATTGGGCACATCTCCATTCATTTGCCTAAGTTAAAAAAAAAAAAAAACAAAGAAGAAAAAAAACTCCAGCACAACACAGCTGTATGTGAGCACCTTTGCGGTACTGATTGCAATTTAAAGCTACCGCTTCGTAAAGTTTAAACTCAGTTCAGTTCCAGTAGGCGAAGTCACCAAGCCTGTTGACATTGGACTCCAGCTCTCCCCCCACAGGTGACTGCCAGCGTAGTGTGGGCGGTGACCGGAAGTAAACGAGAGAGTGAAAAGAGAGGGGATGGGGTGGTGCTAGCATTTCAGTCGAATTGATTTCTGTCGTATACTTCAAAAAATTTTGACAGTGTTAATGGATATTGAATGTTGGAGGCTGCGAGCAATTGGTTCCTACTGTGAGTTAATCCTTCAAGCATTGCCCACAGTCCTGGAGACTTAGAAGGGAGAATGTCCAGTGATCAATACCATCTTTTGTTCCAGCTTATTGAAACGTTTTTTCGTGTGACCAATTCATTGAACCATCTCTGACGTCGGTCTTTACACTACAATTCTTCTCATTTTAAAATGAATACAGACTGTCATGTATGTCTATATTTCAATGCAAGTATGTGTGCTTGATTGTGCATAGGGAAGTTTGTTGTTATTGTTTTCGTTTCTCACATTCCGGGCAGTAATTGAGAAGGTCAGTCAAACCAAGTTTGTATATTTCACCGAAACTAACTGTAGGCCACCGATATCATTCTTTGAACATTATACCCAAGTTAAAAGTCTGCCAACGCTTCGCAATGTCCTGCCGAGGGCTGTTCTGTTTTAACTGTAATCAATATACAGGCAGTATCAGTCGATTTTCCTCAGTGGAAAGAAAATACGAAATACGACAGTGGCCAATTCGCAAGTCATTATTTATTCCGGCAAAACGGGCTCTTCTGTTCGCTCTTTATTTACGTGCTGTTTGATTGATTTTGCACATGAAAACTTAAGAATGAACCTTTCTGTTCTCAGAGAGACAACCAACCCCCCCCCCCAACCCCGCCCCAACCAAAAAAAAACCCCACCCACTCCAACACACACACACTTTTACAAGAAACAAAGCGATCTGAACTGGAGCATCAGTGCTCCCAGAGCTTTCGGCGGCTCCCACAATAAATGTCCTAATTGGTGTTTTCATTATATGATTAACCCATTTGGATGACAATAGAGCTGGTTATGGCAGTGGCGTTTTACAGCCGGTATAACAGAATGGGTGAGTGATCATACGAGAACAATGCTTTTCATTGATTGCTCTATACAGCAGTGGTGTGGCTAACCAATTCAGCAGCTTAATCCAGGGATTCCACGGGTTAAAGATTAAAAAGAATGGGGCGATAGCGGCGTTGTGCCAGTCCCACAGTTTGGAAATACCTGATTCCTGTCACAGGCCATGGTTGCTGAAATTCAAGATGTCCTATCAAGGGATAGTGCAACACTGGGTGTGTCGTCATTTGTAATCTCCGCCCCGCAGAGAAATTTCAGCAAATGCACATGATGGTGTGGGCGTGATTTGTCTTCCCTTCTCCTTTGCATTTTATTACACGTATATCGTTTTTGTGTTATTTCTTACGCGAGGCTTTGCTACAAACAACTTTTTCTTTTTGCATCCCTCTTCTAAAGATCTGAGTACATTAAAAATAAGGAAGCGATTCTTATCGCCACAAATTAGATTGGGCCTTGTTTGCATTCTAGTCATTTTCAGGAAAGTTTTAGTGTAAAAAAGTAGGGGACGAGAAGTCGGTGGCGACTGAAGGTTTGGCTTGAGTTCAGGCATAGGTGACCAGCTAGTAACTAGGTAACCCCAATCAGGATGCTCCCATTGTCTGGCAATTGCAGAACTATCTGCCGAATCCAGCTAGACATGGGAACTCCCTGTCCAACTGAGAACCACCGAGGAATACACGAGCAGTCTGTTAGATGAGCCCACAAAAGTAAACACCGATTTGACTGATGGAAATTTCAAGGCAAGACCTTACTGATCCTAGCTTAACTTTGTCTGCTAGTGCCAGTATCATTGCCAGTCTTAACAGAGGTTAAGAAACTTTTTCAAAATGGCTTCTCACTTTGGAGTGTTTACATTTAGAGCCATGTGTAGCACGGCCCGCCAGTCATTTATTCTCGGGGTGCTAGGAGGACTTAGATTGTAGTAACTTCCTCAGCTGATGTCGGCAGTGACCCAAAACGTATACATTTGTATGTAATACATGGGCCTAAATGCCTGAGTGAAAATGGGGCTTCATATCAGGACGGGGCGCATTATTACAAGCACAACGGAAGCACCTCTCTTCTTTAGGATCTGAGTACATTAAAAATAAGGAAGTTATTCTTATCGCCACAAATTAGATTCGTTCTTGTTTGCATTCTACATTTTCAGGAAAGTTCTAGTGTAAAAAGTAGGATTTGATTTGGCTCGACTACAATAACCTTTTCGTGGACGACGTGACCACTATAACATTTTCAGAATTTGGCTACAGGTCGTCAACAAGAAGCCTTTTATGAGTATTTTGGTATGTGGTCCAAGTAGCTTTTACGTAAAACTTATTGCAGCCATTGACCTGGGAATCAGTGCAAACGTTCTGGATTTATTTGCAATCCTGTTAAAATAATGAAGCATTTCTTCCGTTAAATTCAACGTGCACTGCATGCCATTAAGATTGTGTTACACGCGCAGTGAATTTTTGTACAGCTGGCTCGAGCTCCAATTTGTTGGGCTATGTAGAAACAGCTTTTGGATCTGATTCTGGATGTTAACCCGAGTCTTACGGGGTTGTTCTGTTGGACTGAAGTTCGAGATGTTGAGTCTAATCATAGTTCAGATTGGAAGTCGATCTTAATTGTAATAAAGATTTTACTCTTTAGTGTTGCCCCATTTTAGTATTAGATATGAGTTCGATTATAAATCCATATTCAGGTGTTCACTTGAATACCCTGGTGTCAGCTATACATTGATTAGGTTCTTGTAAGATTTGGCAGAGACCGTGGTTATACTAGTGTCATGTGATGTCGGGAGAGAACGTTTCACTCCACTGCTCCTTCTCGGGAACTCGTATATTATTTGTTGTATTAACATGTTGTTAAAACTAAAGAGACTTAACTGACAGTTTGAAATGTTAAATTAAGTATTTCATGTTTATTTGATAAACATCGGTGTGAAGGAGTCCTGCCGGTATCTTTGCAACACATTCCTCAGTGGCTTTTCAGTTCTATTCTTAACTATGTCAAGTTTCCACCGGTTTTGTTTGCAAATTGCGGAGAAGAAGGTCATATCCAAGTCCTGTCTGTCTGTGTCGGGGCAGAAGAGACGTGCAGGAGAGTATGGCAGTTTTCTCCCTCTCGCGTTGTCAAACAATCTACATATTCATAGCGTCTCCAGAGCGAGTTTTCATCCTGCGTTATCTTGGCATAGCCAATCGTATTGATCTTGCTTGATTCTCGGTATCCTCCTTCCCAGTCCGCAATTGCCCACCACTGTACTCAGTTTGATTGAAGGGGTCACAAGGTCGAGGTCAAAACAACAACAACAACAACAACAAAAATGGCTTTAATTCAAGACTAACAAATAACTCTCCCAAAGTTACGTAAATACTTTACTTCATGAGTAATCGATAGAACGGCCGAGGAAACAGAAATAATTGGTTGGGAAACGTACCGATTGCGTACAGTGTAAGTGAAGGAGTCACGAGTATTGAAAATACCAGGAACTAGTGCACATACAGTTCCATTTGCTGTTCTCCCCTCATTGTTTTGCTGTGCACTTTTTTTTTTTTTTTTTACTGTGAATATTGGGGGGGGGGGGGGTTCTTTGCACACTGAATTTTTGAGTGCAAAGGGGTCAGATTGCGATTACACTTGGCTGGCCGCATGTCACACCCACCACATCAACCATTTTGTTGATAATCGCAGTAAGGTCTTTGGAAATTGCCACATATCGGCCACAAACACAAAAATGCTGTTGTGCATTATTTCGGCTGCATGGCCTAAACAGCTTGTAACCTCTAGTTCAGTCTTAACACACCTGAGAGAGATGAACGATTTTCATAGCAAAAATATTTGTAATTATCAGTGGCCACAGTAAACTTAACCGTTTTTTGCCCATATGTAATTTTATTAATATAAATGTATTGTTCTTTGTGTGCTTGCGGAATCGGGACTCCAGTAATTCGGTGTAGAATGCTGTTAAAGGAGATGAGAAATCAGTGGCGACTGAAGGTTTGGCTTGAGTTCAGGCATAGGTGATCAGCAAGTAACTAGGTAACCCCAATCAGTCTGGCAGCAACAGCAGAACTATCTGTCGGATCTAGCTAAACATGGGAACCCCCTGTCCAACTGAGAACCATCGAGGAATACACAAGCAGTCTGTTAGAAGAGCCCACAAAAGCAAACACCGATTTGGCTGATGGAAGTTTCAAGGCAAGACCTTACTGATTCTAGCTTAACTTTGTCTGCTAGTGCCATTACCACTGCCAGTCGCTGCCGTCGGCCGAATTGCTCTGTGAATCTCAGTAGTTAGGCAAGCGTTGCGACTTCACACCCAGCATGACTGCTGACTATTTCTGCGACCATTCGGTCCTGGTATTCAGTGAGTTTAAGCACTGTTACTACATACGCCGGGAAGTACCGACGTGAATGTATACAGTCATATAACACTAACGCGTGTTTATCGCGTCCCACCCACTTTTTTTTCTCATCTGTGATAAATGTAATTTCGTCGCATCGGTGTTGAAAGCGGGATGTTAACTCTGTGGAAATCTCCCTGATTTGTATCTAAATTACATATTGTGTTGTGAGGAAGACTTAGCAGACCGGAGATAATTACATTTTGATACATTAAAGTGAAATATATGAATGTTATTTCCCAATGAAATGCCTTTGAAGCAACACTATAACCGAGAAGCTTTCTACTGTCGCAGATTTGGGTTGTTTTTCAAAGTAAACATGCAAGTCATGTGGCAAACATCTTTCTGTAAGAGAAGGGGCCATATTCGCGGATCGTGTCTGTACCAGAGGCCGCATAAAAGGAAGTCGCCGCCTTCATGGTCATGGTTTAGAGCGCAGTTAATGCGCGGGCCACCGCTTTTTTGTTGTTGTTGTTGTAAGAAAAAAATAAAAACGAACAGAATACGTCGATATTACCTAGGGAAGAGGCAGAAGCGACAATTCCTGCGGTGGAAGCAATCAACTGACATTGCAGTCAGGCAGCTTGATAGCACAACTTGGAATAGAACCAAGGGCCAGCAAGCGCAGCATGACTGTGTATTGTACAATGCTGGGCTGCCCGTTTCTGTTTATTCCTTTAAAAAATCGGGGAGTGATTTACGAAGCAAGCGAAGGTAGAGCCGGACATACGTGCTGTTCTTAAATACTTGTTTTAATTCCGGCCCATCGATAGGAATGGTCGAAATCTGTTTGGACGTGCTATGAAGCACGACTAAATTTGTCCCCTTTTGGTGGAAACAGACGCTCAGTTGTTCATAGATGCAGTCGAGGAATCCCAAGTTTTTGAGTGTCATGTGTCATGCCCGTACAGAAAAACAAACAAACCGTGTGAACAGCAAAGGCGAGCTGTCATATTATTATTACTTCCCTGTATAACACATTACATTATGGCAGTTAGCAAAAAAAAAAGAAAAAAGTTCGCACAAACTTTTAAATGTGATCATAATATTTGTACTTTGTATACTTCTTTAATCCCATTTGGGACATTTGGCTTAATGTCATTGCAGCCCAGTTACAACTGGAGCACACAAAAAGTCATGTCGTCGCGACACTGCAGTAAGTGGAAGTAAGTGTACAAAAAGTTTGTTTTGAAGTTACAATGACATTCAGAATTGAAAGACTTGAAAAAAAAAAAAAAAAACATTCCTGGCGTTTTTGACATCTGTTGACATGGCCCAAGAACAGCTGTTCAGTACGAACATCACAGACATGCTTCACGAATATGGCCCTAGATATCATGCAGAAGCATAATTATTCCGTGTTATTGAAGTGTCTGTTCAGGACTAGTGGGCTTTGCTAGCTAGGTTATACCAGACATATTCAGTGTTCATCCACTTGTGTTGATCCACCAACTCAGCCTCATTACTCCAAATGCATGTATGCCTACTTTGCGTACTTTCTTTGGGGCTCTTCTCTTGTTCTGTCTGTAGCTGTTTTTTTTTCTTTTTTTCTCTCCCATCTTTCTCTGATTCATGAAAGAGAAAAGAAAACTGTGACTTGGGAATATTTTCATCTTAAGTGCCAGTAAAGTATACATAAAGTGTTTGTTACTTTTTCGTTGTATGTACAAAATGGGGCAGAAATAAGGTGTTATTGGTATTAAATTTTTGCGTCTCTCCTTATACATGTATTATGTCGTCAGACGTCACAATCTGCGTTCGAGTACTGTACCCAAGCTCTTGCCCGATAATGAGAGTGGCCATCGTGATGAAGAATGACGCTTTATTTCATATTCAGTATCAATTTCAGGAATGCATCCTCACAAACAGGAGACTCAATTGTTAGGCGCTCGGCCCGCATGCGGGCGGTTCCTGGTTGGAATCTTGCTAGGGGCGGGGCCAACCGATCTAAGTTTTCTGAGCTTAAGGCACCCATTCGTCGGTGGTCTGAGATGGGCCCAGCCCTGGTGTCTGACCAGGACATAGCCCCATTATATTGTTAATTGGAAAAGGGCGAAGAATCCCGGCAAAGTCAACAATAACAGAAAATCACAATGAATCGCATTCCCCAAATCGGAGATCCAATTACGAGGATGGCGGAGCAAAATGGCGTGAATTATTTCGCTTAAAGGAGTAGTAAGTTAACTTGGATGGTGCCGAGATATGAAGTAAACAAGAACTTTTCCATATTCCAACCTTGAGGGCAGAACAGGGGACTGTCAAATCGCTGTCACTCCCAATAAAACTAGTTGTCTAAAATGCCATAGGATGCCACAAATTTCCCTTTCGCCCTGTGAAAAGAAGTTACTGTTACTGAAAAAAATCGAAAGGAAACAACAACAACAATAATAATAACAAAAACACTCAAACGACTGAACAAGCAAAAACGTCACAGAGATGAAAGACACGATGTATCAATGGCGGATGTATTACATAAGAAGATGAATCCAGTGGAACATTCGATGGGGACACGTTAAACTAGAGGCAAGGTGCCCGCCTCTCATGCCGAAGGTACCAGGTTTGATGCCCGGTCGGCGCAGACATATTGGAACTCCGGGGGAAAAATCCTGCCCCTGATCCTATGGTAGGTAGGGTCGAGCACCTAGTCTTCTCAGATAAGGACGAAGAACTCAATGGGCCCGTGTGCATGTTGCGCACGTTAAAGATGCATTGGCGGGTGAAAGTCGAGAAGAGCAGGCCAAACTAGGCCGGTTGCAAGGCAAAATTAAAAAAAAAAAGTCATACCTACCACAAAAACGAGAACAAGAAGAATAAAAACAAGAAACAGAGAGGTGCAAATGCCAAGAGCAGAGATTCTCCAAAAACTAAAACCTTAACACAGTGGGGCATTGGTATGAAACAGACCAGCATGAAATGAATCAAAATAAAACAAACGCATTAAGTCAGGGGAGTTAACGCATGGGCCTAAATAAATGCAAGCCGGCCATATAGCTATCGATAGAATAAAAATGAGAAATAGATCCATCAATGCAGTAGAAATACATTTCAGTGGCGCTATGCAACAGCTGTTGCAATAAAGCCATACCAAAAATTATGCTTTTTATTTCTTTTATTTTACGGTGTTATAGTTTATATTCTGCGTAAATTATCGTACCTTTTTTCTAGCTGACCAATTCTGACCTTTAGTGACCTCAGACAAAAATCATTTCAAACTCCTCCCCACAAGAGTGCTTACAAACACTTTCAGATCATGTATCAATTTGTAAGCCTACTTACTGGTGTTACGTTACAACAACTAGTATTACATTTGTATTGCCAGATTCAGTACATACACATTATAATCTGTGTGGTTATGTAGGATATCAGATGCGGCCAACATGGTTCTGGGATGATAGCGTGTACATGTGGCATGTAAATACAATCTCAGTGAGCTATCGACTTTCTCTTTCAGCCTACTCCCTCCCACAATAATTTGTTCATAGTGTTTATACCGTGTAAATTCCTACGAATAAGGTGCACTGCGTAACCTGTTTAAATACATATATACATTTACGTCTGCACTTCTTGCCCTAAAAAGTAGTGACTTCGTCTGCTCAGTATTTATGTGGCCGGCAGAGCTTGCCAAAAAAAACAGACTTGCTGGCACTAATATTTCATGAAGCAAATAAATACGGAAAAACATTGTACGCGATATTGCTGGCAATAATTCTTTATTAGATCTTAATAAACAGTGTAAAATACAGAAGATCTGTTTAATTATGTTATTGAAGATTTTCTTTCTATCTTTCTTTTTGTGAAGAAATGGTGATCTTTGAGGGTTTTAAATGTGGCCCAATGTGCACAGGACTGAAGCTAATATGACAAGCCACGGAAAGGTTTGCCCATCCCTGCCCTAGACAGGTGCACCTACTCAGTAATTTGACAGCAGTAAACTCGTCGTGCGTACCTGTCTAGCTGTTGGGCATTAAAGGAATATAAAGTCGATTTTAAACATTCAGTTAAGAAAACGCTGCGACATGTCTTCACAGTTTTTTTTTTTTTTTTGGAAAAGACCATCAGTTTAAGCATCCTTGCAGTTTGCATCACGACAACTTCCATACAGGACAAATCAAATCACAGTAAGTGCTGTTTTATTTGTCTCAGTCAGAAACAGTAATCAGTATTATCTATACTGACAATATACAGCTTTTGAATAAATAATTATAATTTCGTTTTTAAGAAGTGAAAAAGGACGTCATATTTGCACGATTTTGATCGTAGATATTTCCTGTGCACAAGCATATACCGGTATGCGGTTTAATTTGGGCACATTTTCATGCAGGATTTGAGAAACATTATCATTTCCGCTGACTATGAAAGGAACGCATTGCACTGTATATTTACATGGAGTAAACTTCAGTTTATGTGATGATGTAACCTTCATGGGGCATGCCATTTCTTTGGTCGAAAGGTGTGTAAATCGTCAGTTCTGTTGTTTGTTTATTAAGGAGAGGGAAAAACGTAAAATTATTCCTATCACTGCGTGTCATGGAATAAAATGGAAAGGGAGGGGAAGGGGTGGGGGGAGGCGAGCGAGAGTGTGTGTCAGTGGGCGCTTTAACATTTTAAATCGTGATGTTAAACTTGGCTTCTTAATTCAGTATCTCAATATTTCCCAATCATTTCAGTAACAGATATTTTCTTTTTGACTTTCACTACTTTCAGATAATCTTAAGTCATGGAAATCGGTCACCATGTAGAGACTTAACATGAGGCATAAGGATTTCGTGGAAAAATTTAGCTGATCATGTGCGATGAGAAGGAAGACTGCTAAAGAGATTACATGCAGATTTCCTTCAGTTTTTGTGGACCCGTAGTCTCCAAGAAGGCCCTACCTGTATTCTTTGAGATTGACATTTCAAGCGAGAGAACCTATTACTCACCATTTGTGGTGTCTAGGGAATTAACAACTTGAAGAAAAGATGTTTTACTTTCCAGATGTTAAGAAACAGCTCTGATGAATACATAAGACTAGACCTGTTTATCCCTATGCTTTCCGCATAGTTTATTACGCTTGACCGACTAAAACTACGCACCACGCTTTGAACAAAATTTCCTACGCTCACCCGCGATTTCGGATCATGAGAAATGCGATTCAACCGTTCAGTAGTGTATACAGAATCTATGGATTCAACCGGTCTAAGACGCAGATTTAACCTAACGTGCCCTGCCGTGCGGCGTACGCCCGAATTTGAGATAACTTCTGTGCCCCTGGCACTGCCCCACGGTTAAGCATCAGAAACATTGCTTAATTAGTTATTACCGCACACACATTTGCCCCTGCACTTCGGCCTTTCACACGAGCTCGTGTCCGCAATGACATGTAGGTTACGTCACGCTCGCGCATTTATTCAATAACAATGGCAGCCAGTAAGGCAGAACGGTGGACACAGTTTGTGAAGTGTTTTCATGTTACATTCTATTTCGCAGTATTTTGGGGGGAGGAGTACCTTACTCGAGCGCCACATTTTGATAAAAAACCCTATAGATCTATATTTTTTCGGTACTTATTAATTTTGTTAGTTTATCCAATTGTCATTGGAAAAAAAGCAATGAAAACTAAAAATTACCTAGATCTAGATCTAGGCTAGATCTATATTAGTCGATTGTCAGATTGATATGTAACGACGTGAGGGTCTAGTCAGTTTGTATCATCAAGGCCGTAGGCCGATGTTCGTCTGGGCAGTAGTCAGATTGACATATCAGGGAAAGCCGCCGGGGTAGCTATGTATTGTTTTCACTCGGACTATGGAACACATTCGGAAGTCCTTCCGTTAACTAAAGAGGGGTGGGAACAACCGAAAAAGCGCCGAAATTAGTTCTAGATCTAGAGTAGATGTGGCGCTCGAGTACGGAACTTCTTCCATTTTGGGTTTTTGCATATTTACCCACGCACACTTGTCTTCGGTAGGTGGTTTTAACTACCGGTAGATCAAGGGTCGGCGGTCTTTGAGAACCAGTGTGTAAATGTTATTGGCGATCACGAATGAACAAGGCTAAAGCGTAAGTAATGTAAGTGACGTCGAAAATCGAAATCGGGAGCCCGTGAGCTGCTGGACAACAGAACTAGACCTATGAGAACAAGGTGGACATGGCTTATGAAGTTGCTTCAGTTCTTTCTTGATATACAGCAACCGTTAACTTTTATGCCTAACATGATTAGCAATAGCGATCATGGATAGATAATCTGTAGCCTTCACAATTCAAAGCATGATGCAGTGAGTAGACATTCGTGGCAAAATATTGAAAGGAATTTACATTTACATATATCATCAAACTTGTCCAACAAATATACATTTTGTAAGTTATCTGTCATGTCATAGTGTCTTCCATATTTCACAATCACATGGAGGCAAATCTGATATTGTTCAGCACTGCGAGGGCAGTATGAAAGAGTTCTGAATTCTAAAAACAACCTTTAGGCTAGTCAGTGAGCTCTAACCTTTGGAAACAGAAACAGCGGTGATGAACATATAGCAGTAAGTGTTGCCTGCTTTTTAATATCTTAAAGAGAATAATATTCCCTAATGTGACTAGTTAAGAAAATTGTGCTTTTTCATTGGGGAGGGGGTCGATATCACTTTATAGGAGTCTGTTTTTAGGTTTTGGAAAGTTGGCAGCTATGGGATTCAGAATCCCGCCAGAATTTTGTGAAATTAGAAAAAAAACTATGACAATAGTGACAACTGATTCATTACCGTGCTGATGCAACTGTCGCCAGTCATTAGATATTTAATATGTAAAATCGTTAGTTAGAAGTTTAAATGTATGCTTGTCTTGTTATAATGCTTTGCTCTGTCATTAAAAATGTCTTTTGCATTGATTCGACGCTCACGGCGCTTATTTTCACGCAAAGAGAAACATACGTGTACGCACAATTTGAAAACTACACTCACGGGTGGTTCTGACTACACTCTGATGGTAATAGGGGTAAACAGGTCTGTAAGACTGACTGTGAGTATGATGCTGAGTATTTGATGAGTGAGTGCAGTTCTGTAATCCTTTGCAGAAGGCAAAAAGTACAGAAGAATTTGCCAACAACAATTAACAAATAATCCTGACACAGGCACACTGGCTTTGAATCACTAATCAAATCTATGTACATTAGATGCTTAAATATACATGTAATTCCTCGGTGCGGTCGAATGAGGCAGATTTTTCACATTTCAGTCCAAGTCATTGACAATTTATATCCTTATTTTGGACCATTAATGATGGTGAAGAGAATAGAGAGGAGTGCTAATGCCATAAAAGCTTTTGGTGCATTGTCCCCATCTGAACTGAGAAACCTGCAAAAACCAGGTAATAAAATGAAAACTACTGATGACTCGTAAATGATTGTCATATCCCATGAGAACTTGGTACATGTATACAAAGCCAGCTTTCTTATCAAGTAAAGCAATCACTTGAGAAATTGTGGTTTTAATTATTTGAAAATTATAGTTTTCTATATAACTATTATAACCTTTGATTTTTTATGTCCTTTTGCAATAAAAATGATTAATACTACATGTCATGTATTGCTTAATGTGTGTATGATTTTTCAAATGAACATTTGTGGAAGCTGCGTTTGCCTATCATTTTTGGTCCTTGCATGCAACATTGTTAGAAGCTGGACACAAATTTATTTAAATTGAAAGTGGGAACTAATGGTAATAGCATGCAATTTTCCAAAAACGAACCGTCAACAAATGTGCCATAATTTATTGCTGTGATTGTCAAGGTCTGTCGCTAGTACTTCTTCATGCCCCATTGACTACGTTGACCGGTCACCATTGCTTGTCCAAGTTCCGTAACTGGTTACTGGTCAAATTGTACATGATGCAAACTTAGACATCTAGTGGCAAGGTACTTGGTCAAATGCCATGCTTGTAAATACGGCAAGATAAGTTGAAAGTGCCCACAGCCCTGTGAAGTCACAGAAAGTAAAAAGGGACAGGGAATTTGAAGTGATGATGAGTAGGCCTAGTACTACATTCAGGATGAACATCTGCAGAGCGCACTTTTAGAACACACAGGCATCGCGTGGTCGCGGGTTATGGCTTTTAATGAACATGTATTTGACACACGGCAGCTAGATGATTTGCAGACTTACAGTTAACCCGACCTCAGACTTGTAGTGAACTGGCCATTAGGCTACAAATGGGTGGCCTTCAGACAAACAGGTTGCTGGCCCTCACGCATACGCATAGCTAGCCGACCCTCAGACATACTGTAACTAGCTGACCCTCACACATACAGTTAACCGACCCTCACACACATACAACTGGCTGGCCCCCACACATACAACTAGGTGGTCCTCACACATACAACTAGCTGGCCCTCACACATACAAAAATACATGTACTGTAGTTACTTTCAGCTGCTTTTTTTTATTTAGTTGAATATAAATTATTATCGTTGCGACCAGCAAAAGATGTTTCGTGCAGCAAGCTTATTGAGGAGCAGTTAATCCGGGTTGATGCAAACGCTCCAATATTATGGCGGCATCTTACTTCAATTTTTAAAAAAAAATCATAAAATTATTTTTACGAAATTTTAGCTGACTTGTTGGCAAGCAAAGGCGACGTCAATCAGTAAATTGATTTGCCTTAACCTTGCTTTCATTGAAATTAACTGTACATCTATCTTAAATCGTTTTCATGAAACTGCAAGCTCAATGAAAATTGTTTTTAATTTAAATTAACTTTGAGTACAACAAGCG
Organism: Onchidella celtica; assembly: GCA_963931925.1. NCBI lineage: Eukaryota > Metazoa > Mollusca > Gastropoda > Systellommatophora > Onchidiidae > Onchidella > Onchidella celtica. The sequence continues at coordinate 56,403,667 of OZ007569.1, read as the reverse complement.
CCCATTTGCATAAGAATGTTGTTGGGGGCGCATAGACTAATTACAATGCCAAACAGAGAATACTGAGTTTGTGTTCATTGTTCAGCAATAGCTTGTAATCTTAATTACATGTACTACCGGTACGCATCCCTAGCAACAGCCTTTGCATAAACTGAAATGGGATTTTTTAAAATTATTAGGGGGGGGGGGGGGGGCATTTTAAGTGGATCGAAGAACATTTTTTTTTCTCAGAGAATACCCCTTGATCTGTGGAATACCCAACCGAAGACTACTCTTGATACAATGATAAGTTCACTTTTGTGTGTCACAGAACACATAAATTATGCCATTCAAGAACCATAGGCACAGTTGAACTATTTATATCATATTGATCGTGATGAGAGCATATTTGGTGTCTGATATTTATTTGTCATTGGAGACTTCACAGGTTGGTTTATTGTGTGGGAAAAGTTTGTTTCACAATGCTGAAATTGGGTGATATGAAGACTGTACTATTGATTGCCTGGGTAATAAATAATCTTCTTTTTGCTGCCTGGCGTTCCCATTGATTTCCAATCAATCTGTCAAACCAACCGGTCTCCACACGTTTGGGGAGTGGGATTACTGTAAATTTTCACCTGTTCCTATTTCATTCTTCTGTTTTTCTCTATTTTTCATAATTCCTTATAATTCCATTCATCATCCATTTCTTCTCTTTTTTCTTTTGAAAACTCTAGTGCTTTTGTTTAATATTACTTCTTTATGTTTATTTTTGTGCTTTTTCCAGCCTCTCTTTATTTTTTTGGCTGAGCTTGCCAAAGAAAAGTGTTCTTAAAATGCGAAAATGTGGCATGAAAGCCCACCAATTAGCAAACTAGAACTCGCGAGTATGGTGGGAAAATTGTTACTGAGAAAGTACATAAGTAAATTAACACTCGGATTTGAATAATTGCAGTTACAAATTTGCATTACTGGAGATTAATTGCCAGTAGTCCAGAAAATTGACAAGTCTCATTTTTCTTTGGTCATTGCATTTTTTTCATTTCTGTTTAAATCGTACACCACATTTATATAAATTATATTGCAAGTACACTTTGTAAATCTTTAAAACCTAATTTGTGTTGTTGTATTCCATTGGAGTTGACGATGAGAAGTTCCATTTTTGTTGTTACCAACATATTAATTAGTTTTTCATATTGCATTTCCTATTCTCAGATATTCATCTATTTGAAATATGATCCAGTAGGTATGTTTTTTACCTTGCAGTTGTGTAATTTCAGGTCCATATCGGTTACCTGCCTAACAGGAAAATTCTAGGCTTGAGTAAATTAGCCAGGTGAGTGTGTTATTGGCTACTGATTATTATACAGTGAGTATAGAAGGCCAAAATAAATGTGCTCTTTTTCACCGATTCTCTTACGTTTGTGTATGAGGTCCACATGTGTGCATTGCTTTAAAGTGATTCTGTTCTGTATGATATTGTTTAATTAAGAAAAAGGCAACTCTTAACAGGTGAGAGCATGAGCAGCGAATCATCCTTAGAGGAAGAACCCCCCTTCGTCAAGTGTTTAATTAAGTATATATTGGCAGGGAGGATTTACTGTATTATGGGAGATATCCAATATTTTTTTCCATGTTTCTTAAAAAAATGTAATTGCTTATTGCAGTTTTTTGTGTTTCTTTTCTCCTCAACATTCAGAATTGTTGAAGTCTATAGCCGACGATTGCAGGGTAAGTAGTTATTGAATTGATTTTAACAAGGCAAATCAGTGCTAACCCAAAGTGTACAGCAAAAAATCATAATAAATTCTGCGTGTATGTTTTTACAAGTTTACTAATGTCATCATGTCTTTGAGAGAGAACTATAATTATAAACTGGAAGGTCCCTTGTGCATTCTGCATAGGTTGTGTGTCCGTGACTTTTTTTTTTTTCAGGATCACCTTAGCTTTTCTGGCTTTTTTAACACACAAAAAGGAATTGGTGAAGGCAGAGTGTAGGCATTTAATAAACCCGGAAAGATCTGAATACCTACTGGGCTGCTAGTGTATAATGCAAATCAAGTACATGTATGATCATTCCATATCTTGGCATTTCCCACCTCTTCTTTTTAATGAAGAAGCTCAATCAATTGCGCTCATGAAAACCAATTCCCGAAAGTGGGAGAAAAGGTTGTTTGATAGATTTCTAAATTCTTTTTGACACAGAATGAAATAACAAGATATTCCAATGGGTAAAATCACTGGAACTTTCAATAAAAATCTTTCTATGTGTCATTAGAGGAACTAACAGCCGAGCACTCCCGGTGGCCTAAATGACTTAGGAAAAGTGAAAGGGCGGCAAAATATGAGGACATTGCTTTAGTCTTACATTTCAGTGCAATAACCATACATTTTTATGGAGGCATCAAAATTTCCCGTGGATGAGATAGACATTTGAGAAAAAGACTTACTATATTGTGCTAGATAATCTTACAATTTTTCTAACTCCCATTTGAGATTTTTCATAAACTGTTATTTTCAGTGCAAGAGAGGCTGACTAGGCAGATTGCCTTAGCTATCATGGAGGCTATACAGCCTGCTGGTGTGGGTGTGGTCATTGAAGCCAGGTGAGACTAAATGGTTATTTGTCTGGGTTTTGGACTCTTCTTCTTTCTCTGATTTATTTTCTCATGTTCTTGAATTTTTTTTTTATCCTTTGTGGTGTTGGTCATCTCCATCATTATGGTCATCATTCTCCAGTCATATAATATAACTTGTTTTCAACATTTATCAGTTACTTTCTTCTTCATTTTGTTTGTTTGTTCATATTGATATTCTTCGTCTGCAACACATGCTGTTTCTTCTGTCCTACAATCGTCAGATTTCATTATGAAAAGAAAATTAAGTGATAACCTTTTAATTGCACATAATGTGTGTATCAAAATTGGTAAATTTGTCTGAGAATACTGACAACCTGTGCTTTATTTATCATTTCCAAAATTTTTACTCATTCAGTGACTGATAAGATTTCTTAGTCACATTCACAAGGAATTGTGCATCAGTAATTCATAGGAGCCTAGGGATCGCAGTGGGAGGAGACAGTTATTTTCCTAAAATTGAAGCATGTATGTCACAAGCTGAGGTTAGGTCCTCAGGAATACAGCTCTCGTCTGCACGAGAGGGGGCTAACTCTCACTCGGACTGGCACACCAATAAATAATGAAATAATTCAAGTATAACTCTGGATCAGGCCTGCGGGGCCTTACAGTAATTATTAGGTTAACAATTTCGACTGCATGCTTATTTAATAATATAAATGCATGGAGATTACAATTTCAAGCCAACTCCTGGTCAGCCTAATTAATCAAATGGGAACTCACTCTTTCATTCTACAGGTGCACTCTTTCTCCAGAAGGGAGACTCACTTAATTTAAGTACTATCAATGATTCTAACTAGTGTCACGATCACGTGCGTGAAGATGGTCACGACCACGTGTGTGATGAGTACCTAACTTATCTACCTTTCAAACACAGCTAACAAGCCAAGCAAGCAGACCAGCGATCAACGGACACATGGAGTGAGATTTAAATTAAACGATATTTAATTCTAAATGCATGACAAAACTTATGTCAACACATTCAACTCATGATAATCACATACATAATCACAAAAACAGAGATATTTGAAATTCACTTTTGGGGATCATGGCTATTCTCTACTCCCCGATTCACATCTAGATCTAACCCCTCTGTCCATAAACTTAATTACGTATACTTAATAGTCTCTGTCAACAGCTGCCCTCCTCGTTGATGCAGTTTCACGTCTCCAGAGTTCACACGATCCTTTCTAGATCTCTAACTTCGACGATAAAAGGGGAAACAGACGCCCCTGGCTTCACACAAATAAGAACACAGTTCACACCCGCCATCGTAGATTACTAGCTCCTTGAGGGGTTATCATCCCGTCCTCAGGACTCTTCAACTTCTGCAAACACATAGCACACCGACGGTTCACACCCGCCATCGTAAATCACGAGCTCCTGAAGGGTTCCCATCCTATCATCAGGACTTCTCAACTTCTGGTCCCCATGGCACGACCTTCCACTTGTCGCCCGGACCGATAAATTCTTCTTATTGGGAAATAAATGTGAACATCATGGATCCCTCATATGCATAACACTTCTGGTCCCCACTGGCACGACCTTCCACTTGTCGCCCGGACCGATAAATTCTGCGTCTTCCTCTGGGACTGAATAATTTGGGAACCTCATAGATCCCTCACATACATAACACCTCTGGTCCCCATGGCACGACCTTCCACCTGTCGCCCGGACCACTTCTCGCTGCGTCTTCCTTTAGGAATGAATAACTTGGGAACCACGTGTGTCGAGCTTCTCCTCTATTTATACTCCCGAGGTTTTTGCACACGCGACTAGTTTAAAGCGAGTCGTGTGTATCTATTCACGCTCGTCAACAATGTTAAAAACCGTGTTTTCCCCTGCTAAGCTCACCCCCCTAGACTCGTGGCGCACAAGGCCACCGACCTTCCTCGTGATAGTAATCTTTCATGCTAGTCAACTTAAAAACTTCCCTTCTCCCCTACTAAGTTTACCCCCTCTATACTCGTGGCGTACAAGGTCATCAACCTTAACTCTTTCCATACTGCAATTCAGCCCAAATTAGTCCAAATGCGTCAGTCGGGGGGACCGATACATCGGCAAAAAGTACTCTCCTTGTTACCCCTGGGCATTTCAACGATACTGTGTCCATCTAGCTTCCCAGTGTTTTTGTTGTTTGTGGTACAACCGATGCCACTATTACTGCACTTCAGCAGAAATTAGTCCAAATGCGTCAGTCGGAAGAACCGATGTATCGGTGAAAAGTACGGAAAGAGTTAATCGTGACACTAGCTATAACCAAATGAGATATTATATGTCAAGCTAGTATGACTATCCTAACATTGGGATTCACAACCATCAATGACTCGCTGTTTATATATCACAGCCACTGCGGGAGGGCAGCTCCTCCCCGGAGAACAGTTGGTTGATCTCTCAGCTTCTGTAGGGATGGTCCCAGTATAGATCTAATGGGTTATAGGTATAGTTTACGGAACTCACATTGGCCGTTCACTGGATTATGAACGGCAATACGAATGTGCGCTGTGTACTGATGTCCTGCCTCACAGCTTTTCTGGAGTTGGTTCTCACAGTCAAGATAGTTAGTATTTAGGATGGCAGATCTTAGTTACACTCACTCTCGTGGAGGTCAACGGAATTACTTCATGGGTGGACAAATGTTCATCTGTAACTAAGGCCAACTGGGCTCGAACCTCTTTTATATGCTTAAGAGGTGGCGGCCATTGGAGTGTTGGCCTTAGATATCACATAAAATGCACAAACGTGTCATATCCTGTTACAAATCAACCCACAAATGAGTATTAATAATGGATTGCGCACCGGTGTGCATCCAGGGACGAAGTACTATCTCAACTGTTCGATCTCTGACAATGTATACTGCATCCTGATTTATGATCGTCGTCTGTGAAACTAATCTGAACCTCTAAACACTCTTAAACATTCTTTCTTTATTACCAATTTCACTGAAATTATGATTGTAAGGCATTTTTTATTAAAGAAAAAAGTAACATGATGATATTTGTGTTTCTTTTTGTTTGTTTTTGTTGTTGTTTTGATCTAACTCTTGTATTATAGAGCAAAAGGGGAAATTTCATTAAAAACTGACCAACTCTTGACAAATTTTGTTATTTTCCAGCCACATGTGCATGGTCATGCGAGGAGTCCAGAAGTTGAACAGTAAAACTATGACCAGTACAATGCTGGGTGTGTTCAGAGATGATCCCAAGACTCGGGAAGAATTCTTAGCTCTAACATTAGCAAAGTAGTTCCTGCCTTATTTGTTGCCAGAACTGTGGTACCACATATACATAATTTAAAAAAAATCACACATTTTTATTTTTAACAAAACTTTTACAAAATAATTGTTCTTTCTTGTTTTGGCCAACAAATGCTCACTGTTATAGTTTTCAACTTAGAAGCTTTCTTGTTTGAACTTTGGTTTAAAAAAAAAATATTTTCTGTAGATGATATGTGATGGCATTCTCTTTACGTGGAATCAGAGATATGAGAGGCAATGTTCTTGTGAATAATGAAAATACAGACTAGATTGTGGGTGTAGCTCCTAGCAAGACACCATTCTGTCTTTAGCTTAAAAAACTGGCATTTATTAGTGCCCCAATTTGCTGACTTGTTTTACATTGTGCTGCTGAAAATGTTTGCTCACTTGCATAGAATGACTTGTCAGAATGCAAACATCATGCAGTGACATTATTTTCATGTTTTATACATGTATTAATATTTGCATCCAGCAAGTTATTGCATGTATGTTATTTCTTTAAGAAGAAAATGGTTTTGGAAACAAAATTTTTAATATATTATATATATTTGCCCAGAAGGCTGGTAAACCTAAGTTAAGAAGTTTATAATTTTGAAACCTTAATCTTTGCGTAGAATAGATAATTTAGCCCCCTAAAAGTTCAGTTACCGCTGGTTTTAGACAAAAGAAAATGCAATCATGAAATATGTAAAATAAAAATAATAAAAAAGCAAAGAGCAGATGAAGATGTGTCCGACCAGTCCTGGGTGCCTGAGGGCAGGGAAGGTAAATTTAATGCTTAATGAGGAAGGAAATTACCAAAGGTGAACCATGCTAGTCTTTTCTATATGCATGGATTGCTGCATTATAAAATGTAGCAGGATGTGGGAGTCTGCAGCTACTTCTGAGCAACTGATTTTACACAAAGCGAAGTACAAGTGCACTGGACCTGTACACAAATTTATTGTACATGTATTTAGTACAAGGCCAAGGTCTTCTCATTAATAGTTACTTTTGGGTGGGAATGGGGGGGGGGAGGGTCTCGCAGTCAGCAAGTTAAGCCACAACTTTATTTGATCTCATCGGATACTCTTGCTGTCCCCACTGCCAATGCCTTTCTGACCAGCAATTGTTCATTGTATAAGAGGCAGATCTGTTGTTACTGTGATTGTAGTCGTGGACAATCAGGTTGAGTGTAGATGTTGGTGAAGATCTCTTATTCTCACTCATCATGGTTTTGCATTCCCCACAACATTGCACAATTCATACATAATAAAATTTATGCTAGTGATTACAAATATTCCACCTCTAAGAAATATTTGCAGAAGTGCCGCTGCGGAGGATTTAAACTTTAAAAAAAATTTTTAATAAGTTAAGCAGGAGTTCTATGTAGAAGAAAAAAAAATTGGGTACGGTAACTGGGACTTTCATGTAGAAACAAAAAAAAAAAAAGTATAGATCAGCCTACTAATACCACATTCAGCTGATTTTGCCAGGTAATGGACTTGGACTTCTCACTCTTCCATGGCAACTTGACCATGTATCTCTCTACCTCAAATCGTATCTCTCTTTCAAAGTTTTTCAATGTCCTGTTTTGGTGAATGTCTTCTTCTTCTACGAGACTTATACCTATTGAATTTTGATCAGAGGCCAGTACCAGTCAAGACCAATCAGAATGTCTACCTTTATGGGTCTACCCTTTTCATAATACTCTACAAGAGGAATGGAACTAAAGTTCTTCAGAATATCCACTGGCACTGGTGCCCTAAACATGGTGGAGCAAATAGTGTTCATACCAATCAGTCTGCTTTTTTCTTCACAAGCATCAAGCTCATACACATCTTTCTCGACCCATTCTCCCCAAAACAACAGTACGCCAAGGACTCTTTCCCAACCCTTTTCAAATTCAATTTCTTAGCACAGTCTGAAGTAACAAAGGATCTATCTGATCGCTGTCAAACATGATGTTGACCTCATCCCCTGCTATACTACTTTTCACGACTTGCATGGCAGTTGTCATGTTGTTGGTTTTTGTGTAGGAGATTCCTACAAGGGCTGGATCCGACAGCTCCCTCACCATCCTTGTTCATATGTTTCAAACACAAACACTGGTGGTTCCCCTTGCAAAAATAGCACACTTTATACAATGTTTTGGTAAATGTTTCCCCAAGCATACAAAGCACAAACCCAAGTCCCTAATTTTCTGTTTTCTGCCCTCAAAATCTAGATTTTTCAGTTCTCTACACCTATCGGAATAGTGTATTCCAGAGCAAAACGCACACTGTCTAGTTTGCTGCCCACCCGAAAGCAAGGCTGCAGCAGTTCCCGTCTTCTTCCTCCTCTCCCACTGTTGCTGCCCCCTCACCGGGAGTCCTAGGCCAGGTACTGTGGTTGCACTTCCTGCCCCTGAGCCAAGGGTCTGCAAGCGCTCCCGTCTCTGGATCTCGTCATACATAAATTGGAAAATTGGAGAAGGAAGTCCAGGTCACCCTCGCGCCCCTCTCCCACTCTTGCCCATTCCAGCCTGGTATTCGACGGTAGCCGGTGCAGGACAAGAGGTGTCAGAATGACGCCATAGGTTTCACCGCCAACACCCAGGCTCTGTAGACTTCTTACCCATGTTTGGATTTTGTTGTGTAGTCGCCACAGGTTGGGTGGTGTAGAGCTGTCTTTCGAAGAAGATGAAAGGTTTGTCTGCAACAGTTTCTGAATGTGCGAAAAAATGATTCTCTCTCATCTGCCAAACCTCTTCACAAGAATCTCTTTGGCTGCTGTGTAGTTCTCTGTGGTCAGTGGTAAGCCAGAAACAGCAGCGGCTGCTTCACCCTGAAGAAGGGACTGTAAATATGTAAATTTGTTAACAACTGGGACGTCGGTTTCATCAACCACAGCCCAAAATTTGTTCCAAAATGTCTGCTATTCATTGTAGTCACCCCCAAATCTTGGTAGCTCTAGCTTTGGAAGCTTTGCTGTGAGACGACGAGGGTTGTTAGCAACTGCAGAGTCTTCCAAGGCGCCAGCTTCTGAATCGCGGATTCTGTGTTCTGATTTTCCTTTGTCATAATTTTCAATCTTTCTTTAGCCTCTCATCAAAAGCTTTTACAAGAACTTCAGTTGCAGTGTCGGAAACAGTGATGCATCCTTTGAAGTGAAAACTGGTGTACGGCAAGGATGTGTGATGTCAACAATTTTGTTTAACCTCGTAATCGACTGGATTATGCGGAAAACTACAGAGGATGCACCAAGAGGCATCAGATGGACACTCTTCGACAACCTAGAGGATTTGGACTTTGCGGATGACCTTGCGCTATTGTCACATAGTCACCAACACATGCAAGATAAGACGCAGAGACTACATAATTTTGGATGCAAAGTAGGCCTTCGGATTAGCCAGAAGAAGACAGAGATTATGACCCTAAATGTAGACACTCCAGCACCAGTGCAAGTAGATGACAAGAACCTCACCACGACGGACAAATTTAAATACCTTGGTAGCATTATCAGACCAGAGGGTGGCACAAAGGAGGACATCCAAAGTAGGCTGGGAAATGCAAGGGCTGTCTTTCAAAGTATGAGCAACATCTGGAAATCGACACAATACGGCATCAACACCAAGATCAGACTGTACCAAAGCTGTGTCCTATCCACACTCCTGTATGGATCAGAGTGTTGGCGAATGACAGAAGGTGACCTCGCCAAGTTGTCTTCCTTCCACACCACATGTCTTCGTAGGATTCTCCGCATCTTTTGGCCAAACAAGATTTCTAATCAGGAACTACTAAGGCGATGCAAGCAAGAAGAAATAGCCAACATTATCACGAAGAGACGATGGAGATGGCTTGGACACGTGCTGCGAAAGGAAGCAAATTCTATAACCAAAACAGCACTTCAGTGGACACCGGAGGGACGGCGCAAGCGAGGCAGACCCAAGGCAACCTGGCGGAGAACAATCGAGGCAGAGATGAAATCCTTCAATCACTCATGGGGAACTCTCGCAAAGATGGCCCAGGACAGACAGGGCTGGAGATCCTTTGTTGCTGCCCTAAGCACCAGTGGGTGCAACAGGAAATAGTAGTAGTAGTTTAGCCTCTACTAAAACTTTTCTCTTCTCATCTCTGAATTCTGCAGCAACACCAATATCTTCCTCTAACCTGTCTAATTCTATTTTACTCTCAACTAAGGCCTAAGCCTCATCTAGATTTTGCATTCTTTTTTCAAACTCTTCTACCTGTTCTAAAAGTTCTGTTTGTGATGTTTCTTTTTGCAATGTCTGCTGCAGCCTATTTGTTACCCTTGTGAGCCAACTTTTGGCCGCGCTTCTCTTTCTGCCAGCCTCTCCCAGATTCATATTGTATGGTTCAAGTTGAAGCATATAATATGTTACTGTCAGTCAGTGCATGATAAGTGTTCTGCTAGATCTACTCAAATTTACTCAACGCCGAAGGGTAATGTCTCTACCTAGATCTCTAGATCTATTGATATTGGGTGATGTCTCTCAACTGTCAACCCTCCACAACTCTTGACAAATTCTTAGATCTAAGTCTTACTGTCTGGCACTGTTCACGGGTTTCAGCACCATGTGTAATTCTTTCTCACTTTCTTCTTTAGATCTAAGTCAGGTGTCTTAGATTAAGGACTCAAGAAATATGAGCTAACTTTTCATTCAACTGGATTAATTCTTTTCGAGACCTTCTCTTTATTTCAATGCCATGTGGTCCTCTGCTCTAAGGCCATAACAGAAAAGTAAAAGAGTCTCGCAATCAAATAGTGAAGAAATACAATGCAAGGGAAATACTTCAACATTAAGTAATGTAAACACTTATTACCTCCCTTTGACAATTATCCTATAATTTCGAACACTGTCCAACCTCCTCGTGGCTTGGTCAGTGTAAGGTAAAGTCAAAACCTGTACCGTATCTGCTCAATGGTATATAGTTTGTCCAGTCATGCAGAATTATACAACTAAAGATAGGCCAATACAAGATTTGACACCTATGATTTATTTTTCTGGTAGAGACAATCTTGTTCAGTGACCCTAACTACATTTCAGGTCAGTAGTTCCCAATTTCAGAAGAATATCTGTTTTTTTTTTTAGACAAGAGTTTGCTTGATGGCATTTGGGGTGGGTGGGTGTCAAGTTTCTATCATTGAATAGCCCTGTAAGTGTGAATCCTGTCATGGTATTGATCAAGTTTGTGGCAGAAGGTTTACGAGACTCACACCATTCTCTGTGATGAAAAATGTTTTTGGATGAAGTTAAGTGTCTGCAGAGTTCGTGAAAAATTTCACATTAAACCAAACTAAGACTCAATAATCCTGAGAAGAAATACATTTTGGAGTGAGTCATATTATTGTATATCAAATACCGGTATGCTAAATATATCATTTATAACTGTTGCATGACATTAAATAACAGTCAGAAAGATTGATTAGCAGAAACATTAAATATGAGAAAACTATTGACGGGCATTTTATAATTTCAAAGACTCATTGGCAGTAACATGCTGAGTTTTCCATAAGAAAAATATGAGATGATCTTTGATGATAATCATGGATGTAGCTGTATGTCAACCACAATTTTAGGTAATGCTGGTGTACCGGTATATATTCAAGGTTTTTTATACATTGTAATTATGGACAGACTTGACCATTACACTAGCATTATCTTTCTTTTGTTTTTTTTTCAGATCTTTATCCCGAATCATTTTTAACGTACATCCTCATGTGGTAATCTTAATGGTTGAAACCCCCTACACTGTTGATATTTCATGTTTGTGGTGTAAATTTAAAGTGTATGTTGTTAATTGAAAGTTGATATACCGGTTACGTCCTGGCATGCAAGCCCAGTCTCTCAAATTGATATTTCTCATTTACAATGTACAAGTTTTATTAAATTCCCCTCAATATCTGTACCTATATTTTTTCAATTTGTACATTTCAGAAATGGAGCCCAGCATTTAGTTAGTAATTATATGCATGCTTTGGTCTGTTCAATTGAATCTCTGAGTGTGCTTTATAAGTCAAATTTTGAATTTGCTATTGACAAATTATAAAATTCACAATTTACAAACCATAATAGGCTACATATAGATGAAATACATCACTTTGATTCTGATTTTGTGTATACAATGTGAAATGAAAGGATACTGTTATTCTGATGTTTAATTAGGTGGCCTTGTACATTTTTCAATGCTGCACGGATACAGGATTTCCCCAACATATGATTCAATTGTGTGTCAGTTTGTGTCAGCATTTAGAAATGTAGGCAATGAATTTTATAATTTTATGTTCATGGTGATTCTTGGACCAAATGGAGGCTGAATGGGGGGAGCAGTTTCAGTTGACCAGCTGGACAATAGTATTTGGCCTTCATAATGAGGTTATGAAGAATCAAGTAATGATAACTTACCTCAGATAATCTGTCTTATGATGGTCTTAAGAGGTTGTGGCTCTATTATTTACAATGTAATCTGTGGTCTGTTTTACATTCTTTAGAGATAAGTCACCATTCCATAATTAATTTATACTCTTTACATCTTACACTGACATATCTGATTGTGATACTTATTGTGAATATATTCTGTTGCTGTATGTTCAAATGAATCATGAGATGTGTACTGCTCATTTCCCTGTTGCCATTTTCTGATGTTGAATATAGTAGACCAATTGTGTAAAAAGAGGGAGCTGTAATTCCTTATGATTTAAGCTGATGTCATGTGTAATTGTAATAATACCATTTCTTAAATAGAATTTTGGTGTCAGGGTCAAATTTGGACTTGTTTTATTTACTTTACTTAGTTGATATGTGCCGGGTCAAGTTTGCATTTGCTGTATTCACTTTATCACCTTATTTCATTTCATTTGTTATTATGTTTTAACTTTTATGTTGCCTGCATTTATGTTACAGAAGATGATTTTACCACATTGCAATGTGTTCAGTGTAGTTGGTGATACAGGTTTACAGCTCAAGAGGTATTGGTAAAATTATCGTACATGTGGTTCATATCATAGTCTTCATGCAAGAAAGAGTTCTCAGCACCTTTATATTCAGTCTGTACTCAAGTCATGTTTGTGTGCAATCCTGATCAGTGAGTGGAAGTATGGTTGCATAAAAGCAGAGTTATAACAAAACTTATATGCTTTTGACAGCATAGCACTGTTTTACTTTTAGAGGCTCGGCTCTGCTGTATGTGAGCTGAAAATTTTCCTGCCATTACACTTTAAACCTGCAGAATAGCATGTTTCACAGACAGGTAATGGTAGTCAGCCATACAAGTTGTTGCAAACCTGCACCTGTGCATTTCTTTTTTTTTATTGGTATTGGGAACAGTATGTTATTTATTTTAAGACATACACATTGAGAATGAACGGGCATTTGTATTTTATTCCGTTCAATCAGATTAGTTGGACTACCTGTAATTATTGGGCCTTCATTCTTCTACGAAAGGAAATCATACAAATTACAATACAAGCCACCCACTTAATAAATCACACCACTGATGTTTCTTCCCAAATCACATGGATTTCTTGCATATCCAAAGAAGCACAATGCTTGTGCTGATCCATGAAAGAATTATTTTTGGATGTTGATCCGCAGCGCATCTTTTCCTTCATTAGGGAGGCTGAAATCTACCAGTTAATTTGAATATTTTTAACATGCATAATTATTACAGTGTAGAGCCTGTATACAAACTTCTTTTTAGATCTAAAGCTTTAGTCAGAGCTGTTGACTCAATGGATAAAAGCATTTTATTTGTGCTTTTTTATGTTAGGTTTTTAATGGTGAAATTTAAACATTTTTATCAAGCCCTGAGAATCAAGCTACAGTAAGAAATCCAAAAACTGTGAAAGTGCAAGGTGGCCAGTTTTATGCCAACACGCCATTAAACCCAAACTGAACTCCAAACAAAAAATCACTGTGTCACTGCCAACATTAAAGAAACGAGACCTTGAAACAGGTGCGACTATGGAACAGATCATTTGTATTGTAACAGTGCATAAGGGATAATTGGCTGTTATTAGTGAGAATGTTCCTTTAAATAACCAGCCCAGCCCTGTATTGCAGATTGTCTGAGCAGTGCAACAATGAACACTTTGAAGTAATGGCCTTCTAAGATTTTCATTTGTTGTTGCCATGTGTGTTGTTATATATGTACCTGGTCTGTATTTCACATAGTTACTCCTGTCCTTCACTCTCCCAGTGGTTCCTGTTTCCTTGCATCATATCAGTTTGTAAACACACGAAAATGAAAAATTGTTTTTCAGCTTCACTAATAATAATATATTTGTGTCCAGTCCTAGAAATAGAATAAGTTAGGCCTATCACCATTTGTGTTTAATTCTGGGTTACGATAGTGTGAGAGTCAAGTTTATCATTGTAAAGAATTATTTACCTCGCCTTACCATATTTTGGTTTAATTGGAATAAACAGATATGGAAAATATTAACGACGTGTTTTACTTGCTTTTAATTTATGAGTGCAATATTTTCAACAGGCATTTTGTTTTACAGTACAGTCAGAATGCAGTGAAGTCAAATGGAGTGGAACTATTTTTGGGCATTAGCACAAGAAAATACTGGAAATTAGTGAGCTCGATTTGGCCTTCAAAGCTGCATGATTTGTGATTGTGAAACATCTTGAAATTAATTACTTTAGAAGCCCACTGGAATACAAAGTCACATGCACACTACTGTGAATTCATAGTGCGTTTGGGTTTACAAACCCCACCACAGTATTGTCGACTTATTAATTTGGTAACTGCGAAGGAACAAAATTAAGCAGTTAAGTCTCTAATTCCTGGAAACAAAATAACTGCAGTCGTTGGGAATCTCTGTATCTGTCCTCGGTGGTTTTTTGCCATTTTTAAGGCTAAAGTTTGCCAAATATTGCCATAAAAACAGTGGAATTTTGCCACAGAATTTGCCGACAAAAATATATACATGTACGTGTATATTATATGTAAAGTTTTGCCCAGAAAATTTGCCAAACGACATGGGCCAATAAAAAAGTAACATTACAAAGAATTTCTAACATTCAACAAAAATGAGATTCCCATTTATATTAATCATATACATGTACAAGTTATCAAATCACACACTAGGATATCCCAATTTCATTCAAAAGAAAACAAAAATTATGAACACAAGACTGTGAAAAGATTACCCTTCAGCTCAAATTAAGTCATAAACTTTTCAACTGAATCATAGTCTCTATTGAATAGACTTCTATAGTCCTGGAGCAAACGTAAGGAAATATGATACAGTACTGCTAACATGATTTTCAACGAGGTGCAGTGTTAACAAATTCAGGCCTAACTGCTTGGTACAACAAAGTCTGCTTCATCACCTGGAAACGTATGGTATTGATGAGGAAGTTGGCGAAAATAGCTTAAGTAATGATAAACGTCCGATACCGACTTCCTTTGTTGGTTTACGAGGTGGATGTATAATAATGACCACACTGGGTAATTAGTTCTACAATGTATTACTACTCTGCCGTCAACCCTACTTAAATATTTTAGAATCAGTTTAACAGTCTGAAATGTGAAATAAAATTGCAAATGGAAGGGAGTACCTAAGTTTTAATACATTTTTCAGAGAAGCAAAAAAAAAAAATGAATAACTTTCTTGATCGGATTAATAATTATGCCATTAAAAGAAAATCCAACCCTTATATATATAGTTTTCAGAATTCAAGCTCAAACGTAAAATATATCCTGTGGTTTATCAAGAGCTACAAACATGCCAAATGGCTCAATTTTTTATTTTTTTTTAAAGTTGACTTACCATAGTTACCCATGCTGTCCTCAATAATCAGACCACAAATTTTGGTATTGCATGGTGACCACAAAAAGGTAGGTATTACTATTAATGACACAATAAACCGTTTTCCTAGTAGGATAATGGCGACGTGGACAAGTTTAAATTTAAGTATATGCACTGAACATGTTAACAGTCATGTTTCATTGCAGGATAGCGATGACAGCTACAATAAAGTCGCGTGTCAATGACCCAATAATATGATCTGGTATAGAAAGTATAGAAATATAGAAAGTATCATAGAAAAAGAGAGATAGCGATGACAGCTACAATAAAGTCGCGTGTCAATGACCCAATAATATGATCTGGTATAGAAAGTATAGAAATATAGAAAGTATCATAGAAAAAGAGAGATGATGTGGGTAAGTGAGGGAAAAAGAGAGAGAGAGACGGGGGAAGGAAAGGGGGAGGGGTGGAAAGGAGATGTGAGAAATACAGAAGGTGGAGGGAAAGAGAGAGGACTGGGTGGGGAGGGGGGAAGGCATAGAGGCTGGGAATGAGAGAGAGAGAGAGAGAGAGAGAGAGCATGGGGGGAAAGAAGGAGGAAGCATCTCTACCCCGGGTAACATCTAGTAAATAGGCTAAATAAAAATAGATACAAGTAATAAATAAATAAATAATACAAATAGATCAGTAATGACTCATTAGTCATTCATTACGTGTCTTTTCTCATCGTGTCCCCTTCTCAGAAACAGTACACATCATGTATAAAATATTTTAGTTGATTATTTCCCTTCCGATATATACATGTATATAATATATTATGTCCATGATTTGCTCTGAAATATCGATGTCACTATCGATACTTTTAATGGAAGATATCGCCCATCACCAATTTAAAGCAGAGATATCTTACACTAGATCTAACTGGATCGCCCACTCAATGCCCAGCTCGCGTGACCAGTGTGTAAAACCGTCCGCCATGTTCTCAAGCCATGTCGCTGGCTGAGCGAGCGGCAGGCAGGCCCACACCCGTTCATATTTTGTTATATCGGGCTATGTTGGCTAGCGTTACAAGTTACGATACGGTTACAGGCTCGGGGCAAAAATAAAGTAGCTAAAAAAACAACAACAACTTGAAAGTGGTGACCTGTTGATCACAGCAGGCACAAGTGAAACACCTTGTTCAAAGAAAAAAATAAGAAAAGAAAAGGGGTAGGCAAGGAACAGATTTCACTCTTCGTGTTCACCGACCTATAGCGTTCTATTCTATCGGATAATTATGGCAATCATTCCAAACAAATCAGTACCGGTACAATTGATTAAAATTATGAAGGTTGCAGCAGTTCATTGCTCACCCTATACGAATATATAAATAGTAGTATAGCTAAATTCATTGCCATTCTACAAGGCGTATTCCACTCTGCCACATATACCATACACAACAGGTAATAATAATAACAATATTAATAATAATACATAGCATTTATATAAAGCGCTTCCTCCCGTTAACAACCAGGCTCTCGATCGGCGCTTTACAACATTGATATCAATTATCATATAAATCACACACACAGGAACAAAAAAAAAAAAAACACCTAAAAAAAACCACAACTAGATGGACATTCAGAGTGTAGAAAAGATGACTCTTCAGCTGATGTTTAAAAGTCATAAATTTTCAGCCTCTCTCAAAGAAAGGCAGTGAATTCCAAATCTGAGGCCCTTGAAAAGAAAAAGATTTTTCACTCATGGTCTGAAGAGACTTCTTGGGGAATTTTAAACTTTTTAGTGCCTGCAGATGATCTATGATGTCATGATGGTACTTAAAGAGCCAAAAGATCACTTAAATAAGTTGGTGCGTTTTTGTATGTCATGTATAGGTTACATTTGTGCCACAAGGTAACAGCTTAAATACATTGTTCGTTTTTCTACCGGTAGCCAGTGCAAGCATTATTTTGTACTATTTGCAGTTTTCTATTTCTTTCCTGCTGTAGTCCAGCAAGTAGTGCGTGACAGTAGTCTAATTTTGACAAGACGAGCGACTTTACCAATAGAGTGCCTTTGTCAGTCGAAATAGTGCGCCATATCTTACTTATTTTCTTTATTACTGTGTATATTCTTCGAATCAGGTGACTGATTTCACTGGTCATAGATTCATCATTATTGAACAGAACACCAAGATTTCTAGCACATTTCGAAAATCTGATGGGAGTGTTTCCAGAGAAAACGTCGATGACTGGACAACCAACACTACAGAAACAGTTAACTGCTGCTCACTGTTCATACAATAAGAATTAAACAAAACCGACCAATAATTGATATTCGCGCCAATCCATGGTCGACAATTAGCCAGCGCACAGTGTCCCACAAGATTAATTAATTAATTGTCTTGGCGGCCACCCAGGGTGAATCCCACAGATAAGCTGCACAGCCTAGCATAAAATTACTTTCTTTCTCTCAACATTTAACCACAGTTTCTTTCATTCACCTGTTACTCCCATCACTAGTCCAATCCATCCCACTTCCACTCTTACCCTTCATTCCTTCCTCGTCACCCATTGTAACATCATCACAATTGTTTCTTTTTCTTTCTTTTATAATTCATTGTCCGATCCTTGTTCTGTTCAGATGTTTGTAAAGTACTTGTGTCTCCTTTCTTTTCCTTCTTCTGATAAGGTCCCAGAGACTGAAAACTTGAGTGCTATAAAAACTCGCCTTTATTTTTGGAGGATCTCTGCGTTGAGCATTTGCACCTAATTGCACCTTTGAACACTCGCCGCGTATGTTTTCATTTATGTACCGTAAGACCCAGCGCGGCAGAGTTCACTTCCGCATGCCTTGTAAAAATGGCCGCCGTTTTTTGGGGAGGTCAGCCAGCGGTCTATTATAAGCTCTTTGGGTGTAACCAGGGTTGCCAACTCTTTTTGACCCTTGAGGGCCAAATCACCAGCCCAAAAAGGCCAAATGACGGCCAAATATTTTTCGAAAAGGCCAAACTTAAAGGCCAAAATTTATCATGTCATTTTCAAACATTGGTTACATTTTACTCATATGTACTTGGCTTTATAATGTCAAAGAACGTTATCAAAACAATTTACTACTGTAAATTAAAATGATCTTACCTTGGCATGATTTTTTTATTGCTATCCTCGCCGTTGTCAACTCTTCTAACCCACGGGAATTGTTTTTCCCACGAACTGTTGTATTTTCGACTAGAGTCGTCCGAACCTTTCCACTTGGGCATTTTGGCGCTAAAAAGAAATTATTTAAATTTGCCAGGTGCATACTTGGCAAAGCGCCAAATGGCAAAAAAAAAAAAGAATATTGGAGTATTTGATCTATAAACAATTAATTTGGTGGAAAATAGTGCATATTTGAAGAAATTGAACCGTAATGGCCAAAAGGCCAAATAAAGGCCAGACGGCCAACTGCATTACTTCACGGCCAAATGGTTTTCCAAAAGGCCAAATTTCTCGAATTTGGCCGTCAAAAGGCCAAATTGGCAACCCTGGGTGTAACTCTGATTTAAAGCGAGTGCAAAAATGCAGCCGTTGAAATTTCCAGTTCCGGTCGGGGCTAGATCTATTCGTTGTCTTGAATCGCTTTAAGAAAAAAATTATTATTGTGAGCTACTGAGCTTGAATTTGACCAAATTTTGCCAAATTTTGGCGCCGCGATAAAGGCAAATTTTGCGGCCGCAAAAAAGTCTCAGGACAGCTAAATTTAGGTAATCAATTTGGACGCTAGTTAAAAACAGATCTATCAACTGTAAACATCGACGTACTCTACAATAGGTAAATGGCTGCATAACCCAGTGGGGAAGCAAGTTTGCCATTATACTAACAATGCCACACATCCAAAGCTAAGTGAAGAAACTTGAGAAGCACGCTGCAATGTTACTTATTGCGCCATAATGCATCATAAATTTTTAATGCATCATAAAGACTAGGCTAAGAGTACATGTATAATATATTATGAGAATTGTTCAAGTTATTACAATACAAGTAGGCCTACATCAAAGAAATGATGACAGTAAGGCACTCTGTAATTTTATAAGATGTGAGCCAAATGAGTTTCTTTAGCATTTATATATCATATATATACACGTCCACATAATACATTGTATATTTTTTCTCATGAATGACTAACCATCCGGTCATTCTGAAAACGAAACCCAAACCACTGCACATAGAAAATAGAATTTTATGGTATAAGCTTATTACATGATAAAAATTCCTTCTCATGCCAAATTGCAAGGTGAAGCTTCTTTGTAACGTTGTTCACAGAGTATTGCTTGTAGGTGAAAAATGACAAAGGAGGCAATATCACAAATCTGTTATCATGGACCCGACTTATAGGAGATGTTGGGAGTCTTGAAAACAGATAAAATGAAAGAACTGAATGAGTCTAAATACTGAGGTTAACACGCGGATGTATCGCAAAACTTTACTGTTGTTAGCGTCAAAATCTAATTTTGGCAATAGACAAATTTAAACAAAAACACAGAAAACTTGAAAAAATGTTCAAATATAAATAAATTAATTTTTAGCCTGATGAAGGTCTTCTTTTAGAAATTCATTATAAGCATGCACTTCCTTTAAATTTGTTTCTGACGCCAGATTTGCATAATACAACTTGTTTTTTTATATTTTAACTTTAAGTAAAGTTTTGCCATACAATTTACAAAAATATATAAAAACAGAACAGCTACTTATCATTACTATTCTTTTTATTTTGAAGAGTAAACCATGATTGACTTGACCTACAGCTACTATTAATTACTTGATAGGCAGATAATTATTTGTCTGGCATTCGAGAGAATTCAATGTCGCTGCCAAGAAATGAGTGTGTTGCACTTTGACATAGCCGTTCTGTGGTTATTCATTTTCATAAATTGTTAAAACTATGACAGTTTTTTTTTCATCTAACGAATGACTTAAGGTCTGGAAGCTCGCTATTTATAATGTCTTTGGTTCTATTTGGATTTATACATGTATTGTTTGTTTCTACTACGCGCCTTTGATACCTATAACTTTTTCTCTTAGCCATATTTAATGAAATATTAATGAGTAACAGGTCAAAGGTGAACAAGACGGCTAAGCAAACAAACAGACGAACAGGCTGCCCCCCCCCCCCATCTAAAAATAAAAACACCACCACCAACCCATGCACCTCAAATGGTTACTTCCGGTGTCACACTACCCCCTGTGAACTGAGTTTAGCTGCCTCAAGATAGCGGTTTCACTACCCGACAAACATACACATGGCGACTCTTATTTTTTCCCTTTATAGATCATTATAATAGCATTAAAAAGTAGATATTATGTAATAAACAATAATTCATAGTAATTCATGCTCAACAAGTTGTAATTCGAAGAGAGCCCAGTATGCACGTATCTAGTATTACATGTACAAGGTTTTCCAACCCAACCATTGCAAATATTTTATGACATTCCAGTAGAATACAACACCGTTACATTCCAAACCGAAACCAGTTTCGTTCGTTTTCACTTGATACCAAACACGGAAATGATAGATGAGCATGCGCATACATCCTTCATCACCGCCATTGGTGGTAAATGTATTGTTTATGAGAGATGTAGCTGAATTTGAAGAAATAAAGGATGCGAATACGTAGTGCACCATCGTAATAACTAAATGTCTGCGACACTGGCCTTATTCAGAAAGACAACTGGTCATGGGGATATTAAGAAATCGGCACAGAAAGTCGCAGACACGAAAAAAGATACAGTCACCCGATTGAAGCACCTTCGTCTTGTGTTAGGTAAGCAGAAATCAAGAGTTCGGACGTGAAAAGATCAAAATTATGAAGTAGGCCTGCTGTATGTTGCAACAAAGAAGAAGACACAAGGGACTAAGTTTGTAAGTGTCACAAAGCTGAGTTGAGATCCTCTGCTCGTTCATATAATAATTGTATTGGATCCAACTCCAAGAGGACGAAGATTTCAATCTTCTACCTGCAAGGTAGGCCCTACTACTAGCAGAAATGTTGAACGTCCACTTTGCTACTTTAAATCCCAGGATTCAGGCAATGGGTAAAGCCCATTGACCAGATCGGTGACCTAATTCAAAAGGAATCATATCTGGGTCACTGTTCATTACTGAGGTAGCGTACATGCAGTACAGCTATGCACACGGGTTTGTTTTGGTAGGCATAGATTAGAAGCATTCCTGTTTAAATCTAAATGCCTTATATTATTATTGTGCTTGATTATGAATTAAACAATGAATAAAGTGACTATCTGGATGGCTGGCACAATATCACGAACGATATTTGGCCAGATGTCATGTGCGATAGGTCTAGGTGGCCGCATATCGTTCGTGATATTGTGCCAGCCGTCCGAATCTAGTCACTTTGTTGCAATAGTGTTATTGCGAATGATATCTGGCCAGTCGGCCGAATAGTAGCTGCCAACAATGAAAGTTTTGTCTCTTAACCAATGATCTGACTTATGATACCAAACTGACGGCTATAAATAATGTTCTTGAGAACAAAGCATGGTAACTACTAGCCACGCCCCCCCCCCCCCCCCAGACCCTTAGCAATGTTTTTATCCAGATTGGTGTGAGCCCAACATGGGTATATTTTGCTGTAAACATCATTTCAGAGCTTGTTTCTGAGTGGTTCCCAGACACAGACATCTCTAGACGATAGTCAGTTTAGGAGAAAATAGATAATTCTTGATGTCAAATTTGTTGAGCAACAGTTCGCATGTCAATACTAGATGCCTTTTGATAAATTCTGTTACTGTGACCTCTCCCCAGCAAGTTTCAAAATGGCAGCTGTTTTCGGATTTTGTCTCACTTCAGACTTTTGTCTTGGATTATACTATTTTTCTTAGCAAGTATGTTACAAATGTTATTGTGAATATGAAGTGATAATTGGTCATAAGGTCTGGAACAATGTGTAACAGTGAGCTTTACTTCATAATGGTAAAAATTACATGTAACGCATACGGAACTCCTCCCGAATCATCAAATCACGGCTTCCACCTGGGTCACTGAGGGCAGCGGATGCTTGTGAACTGGCATTGTGATGGCGTACTTATTGCACCGTGAGGAGAAAGTACTCACCCTCCTCATTACTTTTATTCTAAGAGGAATTCCATCAAATACTAATAGGGATGGGACTTTAGGAGCATAGATAGAGCTGTGAGTAGGGGTTGCAGGGTACATGAAATTTGTGCACAACTAAAGTTGTGTTTAACTCATATGGTACTCCTGCCCATTAAAGATATTAGGCCTACATGTGTTACTTTTTAAATTTAGAATTCCTGTTACTTACTGTTGCATTGGCTACATGTATTTGGTAAGGTGTGAGGCAAGTGCATTCAGATAAAAAGTGCAATTGGTATCAAAATGAATTAGCCAAATATTTGGGAGGACATGCTAATGTGTATCATCTCAGGCCAGATTTTGTTATAAAAATAAAATATTCTAAACTATGGACAAATTACGGGGGTAAATTGATCTTCACAAGGATGTAACCTTGGGAGCGGCTATAATATATGCGGGGAGATTAATTTAAATTTTCAGCATTAACCCATACCCCGCGCGCTACCCGTAAAGCCCGCTGCCCGGTCAGTGACCTTACTCACGGAGAATCTTATCTGGGGTCACTGACCCGTGCCGCAATGCGATGACCACAAACGCTGTCCACGTGGTTCGGTTTTTATTGATCAGTATGAAATTAATGAAAACATTCGCTGCTATGCCATATCACGCTTGATAATGAATTAACCAGCAAAACCTTAGTCTGTCAGTCTCTAATCAATGATCTGACTTATGATTCCAAACTGACAGCTGTAGTTTTCGTGAGAACCCAACGAAGCATGATAACAAGCCACGCCCTCCCAAGCCCTACACAAATGGTTTCATCCTGATTGACACATACTAATAAACCAATGTGGGCATTTGGGGCAAAGATTATTTCAGAGCTTGTTTCTGATTGGCTCTTAGATACAGACAACTCCAGATGGTGGTCAGCTTGTGAGAAAATGAGATAATATTGCAAATTTGTTGAGCAACAGTTCGCATGTCGATGTTACATCTTTTGAAAGTGTGGGGAGAGCCTTTGAAAGCTTAGACTTTGTGATTCCGACCAGTGGTTCACTGGTTAACATGTCCATGTCACAATGCGTTTGATTTAGAAGAGATACAGTGAACAATAACACGGTAGTTACGTCTCAAAAAGGTCAGTGACTCGAAGCGTGAAAATACGGCTTGCGCGTGACGCGGTCAGCTTGACCTGGGCGACTTTTGCCGCCCGTGCGGCGTGAGCGCTTGCAAGTCAATGCCGACTATCGCCGCCCCGTGCAGGGTGAGGGTTAAAATAGCAGGAGCTTCAACATTTTTTAGTAGAGGATCAGTAGGTTTTGTCTCAAACCACACTGATAATTTTACGTGGTCATAAACTACTGTATTCTTTGTTATAGCGTTGGGGAATACTGTCTATGTATATATATGTAGTATACTCAGAGTGGTTTTGAATGTGAGCAGCAGTGTCATGAGGTCTGAAAACTTGCAAGACCCCCCAAAACCTCATTTTTCAACCCACCTTTACTATGAACGCGGTATTATCATCAATGAATTTATTAGAGTATTATTCTGAGAAATGTGAGAAGAAGAATAATTGACATAAATTGATACTAATGATAGACTAGGTAAATTTAACTTCAAATGAATACATGAGGAAATTAAAAGTGATGTCATGGGTATGGACAGCTCCACTAGGTACAGTAGACCACAAGTATAATGGCCTCAGATTGAACGGGACCTTGGTTACAACAGCATAAATTAAAATCCCCATTTCATACCCTCTTTTCAAACTTAGAAAAACTTGTTTACAACAGCAGCACATATAGCACACCTTTAACACAATGGCATTTTTTGTTCCAAAATCCAACTGTACGGAATACATTGAGCAAAATATTGCGCCTCTGAAAGGTCTATCGGGAGATGGGCAGAGAGGGAATGCACGAGATGTGTGTGGGAGGGGGGGTGTTATGGCCAGTTGCTAGTCCTTTGTGTGAACAGATGTGAGATTGTGTAACTGTAGGAGGTAGGTTGGTGGGATGACCACGCACTGTGGAGGTGGGCGATGACGCAATACTAGTTGCATGTGGTCAGTCCTTTGTGTGAACATATGGCCAATCAAGTAAACAGGACCCACGAGGTTGGCACACGTGTGTGTAAACCTAAAAGTAAGGGAGCGGTAATTCTGCGCGCGCCTCGTATGTAGGTCTATGCCCGATCAAGACAGTGGTCACTTGCTACGCTACCTTTCGAACGAATGCATCAACATTCACTTTTTGAGAAAGAGAAACTGCACTGTGATATAAAATAATGATGGCAACAAAGAAGAGAAACTGAAAATGCATTTCTCGTGAAATGATTATGAAGGCAAAATTAATTGAATGGATGGACAACGGTGTAAAACACAAGGCTCAGATCTGTAGGGACAATGAAATTTCTTTGCTTCCAGGACAAGCCCTGTGTATAAAAAAAAAATATGAGTGCTTTCCCTTTGATCTTGCCTATAACGGCACCTCGCTTAGAACGGCAGTTTTGCGGTGGTCGTGTGAATGCTGTTGTATCCGAGTTCCACTGTAGTACTTTGAATTTATTTTTAAAATTTTTTTATTGATATTGTGACTGATATATCATTTTACAGAAAACTATGAAAGTCAAGATGCAAAGAAGTTTTTCTTGGAAAACTACTCCCACATCTATTACATCTTTTATGACAACTTTGGCACAGTTGAGGCGGACTTAAAGCAGAGAGGTAAAATGTGTTACTGAGATTTCATACAGTCATATCTGTATTAATCCATGGACAAAGTAGTTGTATATTATAATGAAATTCATTCTAGAGTCAGCTGATAATTTTAAAACTGTCAGCCACAATGACACCACACATTTTATTGTCATTATTAAATTATTTTAATTTGCACAGCAAAGTAGGAAAATCATTTAAAGATAATTTTTGAGTTAGTGTTTGTTTTTTTTTTGTATGCATGCAGTGCCACAATTTTATGAATTAAAATATGTATGTAATTTTGTAAAGTCAGTTGGAGGACCTTCAGGTTTGTGTGAAAAACTAATTGCTGATCACAGTTTTATAAATAGATCTTTTTATAAAATCAGCCACTCAGTGAAGTGACTAATAACTTTATTTGTGTAGAATGGTTACTTTAGTGATATCTAACTATCATACAATTTCCCCAGCAAATAAGGCACACAGAGAAGAACTGGAAGGCATTCTCTTCATCTTTGAGGTAAAAAGAAGGAATTTAAACTTAAATTATTCTGGAGTTTGATGAATGATTGAAATGAAAATACCTTGCATCAACACATATGGCCTTTTCTTGTCTCAAGCTTTGATGTAATGGAACATTTCAAGGATGTACATGTACTGTAATGCCTGTGGATGAGTAATTCAGTATTGAAGGAAATTGGTGCCAAATTTTTTTGTAAATTACATGTAGATCTATACCTGTCCTTAGCTGTATAGTATTGTTATTTATTTATCAGGGTTGAGATACAGCTTTCCATGGAAACCAAACATGTCTACACTATTAGACATGATGGTTTCCATTTTCGTGCCCCAAAATTTTTTGCAGCAAAAAGCCACTTTTGGTTTAAGGTGCCCACTTTGTAAATGATTTTGTTTAAAAACTTCAAAGTCTATACTTTTAAAAATGAAAGTCATCAGTTTTTAGCTGCAAGAACTCTTTTAAGCTTGTGTCAGTACATGCAAAGGAATGGGATTATTGTTTGTTTCTGATTATTGGCTGTTAATTTAAATGTTGTAATTTTCGCATGATACGCATTTGTTCTTGCAGAAAATTCTTTTCCTCCTGCCGGAAATAGTACACAAAAGATGGATGTTTCACAGCATTGGTGAGTGTATGAAATTTGTTGTTTTGTAGACTGGGCAATATGTGTTTTATTGAGTTATTACTACATTTCATGCTTATTGTATTGATTAAAACTCCTCTGCACACCCTCCTTTGGTATTTCATGTCTTGTAAAGTTACTTTAGCTGATCTCACAAAATTGCTTTAGCAGAAGGTGGATATTCTTTTATCTTCTGAAATGGACTTCTTTAGAGGATCATTACATTCTTTTACATGCATGAACTTTTATTTCCTTTCTCAGGACGAATTATCAAAAAACTCCTACATCCCGGAAACAGCTTACAGGTAATTAATTAATCAGTTCAATAATTCACCATCCTTTGAAAATATGCAAGTTGTGATTTATAACATTGTTTTGAAAACATGTAGGCATTCCTGAATCTGATTAATATATCCGGGTGCTCCAGGGCAGTAAAAAAAAGTCTTTATGGTTAAAGCAGGATCAGCCTGGATATTTGCTTGTTGCTCTGTACATCCTGTTTTGTGTTAATTATGAATATAAGGAAAGAATGGAAAAACAAAAATATGTGCTTGCTTTCATTGTAGAGTAGGACCTGAATAATTGTAATAATGTTATTGTATCACTCTTGTCAGCTTCGACGCCAGGGAGTAAGGCTCTTCCTTGTTTGGTACCAATGTCTGCAAGAGAATGCCAGTGAGGAATGCCACCAGATATTCCTGAGTTTGGTCCCAGGCCTATGTCAGGAAGGTGACCAAGATTTGATGGCCCTAATGACGGACAATTCATCATCAACTGACAGTGAGTGGAGCGTTACATGAAATGTCCAGGTGGATGGAAGATCGAAAGGAACACAGTTAAAAATTGATTGTTTATCAGATAATATAAAAAAAAATAAAAAAATAATGTATAGCATTTATATAGCGCATATCCATTTAAAATGCTCTATGCGCTTTACAGAAACAGCATGTCAACCACAGAGCAGAATGGAGCTGCCAGCGAAGCGCTCAACACACTGCAATGCTTCTTTCTCTCTCCCTGTCTCGCTCACTCTCTCTCTCTCTATCTCAGAGCAAATTGTAACGCAGCCTGTTAGGCGCAGTTCACAACTCACAACAGTTCACAACTCACAGCAGTTCACAACTCACATCAGTTCACACAACACACAACTCAAATAATATTTGAATATTTATTAATAACAATATATATTTAATAATGAATAATAAATTCTGGCGGGGGTGATATGGATAACTTTTAATCTATTAATTTCAATTTTCAATTTTGCCCGGGCAGCGGCCTTTCGGCCTGCTCTTTACGATTTCCAACTGCCAAGGTATCTTTAACGTGCGCAACGTGCACACGGGCCCTCCGAATTTTTTCGTCCTTATCCGAGAAGACTAGGTACTCGATAATATGATGGTTTATACTTTATGTCTCAGTGGAGAGACTTTTGGGAAGTCTGGTATTTTTGGACAGAGACGTACATTTTTAATATCATTTATAATATTTTAATTTATAATATTAAAGGTGAGCCTGTGATTTTGCAAGTAACTTTTAAAATCTATGGAGACAGACCAAGTGCAAAAGAAGTCCCATTTGACGGGTGTGAAAGTTTTAAGCTTCAATCTGTGATTTAGTCTCCATCACTGTATAGTAGACACACACATGATTTCAATTGTAAAAGCAAAACTGCAGTAAGAAATGAGATGACATTGGAGGTGACATATTGAGGAAGGATCATCATTGGAAATGAGATGATGTTTTGGATTTGACACGTTGAGGAACGATTAGAAACAGATCTGAACCTAAAGTTCGTGCAAGCTTATGTTTGACACGTACTTTAAAAAGATTAGATTCAGAGGTTTTTTTATATATGTGTTATTTCGAGACCGGACAAAACTAATGTTCTTGAGGAGCATGACTTATTTCCATTCTGTAGTTTGTGTCAGGCCCTGTAAATTGCTCGTCTTGTTTGCTGTGAATAAGTTTAGAATTTACTGCAATTTAGTACTGGAAAATACAGACACTCGTTACAGAGGAACTTGGTTGGTTTTTTCAAACTTTTCTCATTTTGTGCTGCAACAGACATCGGAGGCATTATTGCTGCTGGAGAAATCACTGCAATCCTTCCTATCCAGGCAGAGAAATTGCCGGAAAACTTGACCAAGTATTTCCTTGATAGTTTGCTCAACTATATGGTGTCAGAGGTAATAGTTGAGGATGTTTTCTTTAAATAATTTTTTTCTATTTGTGTATGAGTTACTAGCTTTTGAATGTTTACTTTGTGTGTCATGTTTGTTTCCCAGATCTGATGAGTGATATAGTGAAGAAACAAATAAATCAGAATAAATCTTGAAATGCATAATCTCTTTTTATAGACCATTTTAACTCTTGTTACCCCACTGTGGTGAGAAAGATATAAAGGAAAGATTTGTTGTATTTGGAGGATGACATAAAGGTCTGTTTACAACTTTTTTGACATGACTGGAAACTTACTCAATATCAGAGTGATAGCAAAACTTCAGCTGTAGAGTAGCCTCAAGAAATGAATACTGTTGCTCTAGAAACTCTGTAGTGTTTTAATTAGGGAAGAAATGTATATTTATATAAATGCTTTCAGAATATTTGCGTTGTTATCTGTCAACATTTGGTGATCAGTATTTGACTTTTGAGGATCAGAAATGAACATCAGTTTTAAACTTATTCTTGATAATGTGAATGAGTTTGAAATCTTAATTGAGCTTTTTTTATTGTGTAGTTCCTGTTGCTAGTGTGGATACTTTCTGTTGATTGTTCTACTTGTGGAAATTTGTATTTTGACTTTTGATCCCAGGTGATCAAAATTGAATGGATGAACAAAGAGATGAGAGAACAGAGCTTTGAGTTTTTATTTAACAAATTCAAGGCCAAGTATATGCGTTGGCTGTTGCCTGAGTTTGTACAGAGAGACATCTATGACCCAATGCAAGGTGAGTAAACACATTACAAACAGCACTACCATTTTCTTGATTTGAAAATCCTCCTCAGGTCATTTCATTCCTCTGATGTTAGGACCTATTGATACTGTCACTTTTCAGATTACAAGTACCACAAGGTTATAGTTTTTAACCCTCGTCCTGCGGAAGGCCACTATATTGGCCTTCTCACGCAACAAGTGGTGCACGCGAGACCTTTATTATGGCCTACATATTGCAAACCGGGATCTGCGGGAGGCCAACATATTGTATAGCACTGCTGCGCCTCGTATTTTGTTTATTCGGTTGCCGCGACTGTTTTTTTTTCATTTTTTTTCCCCCACATTATTTTTGCTTGTTTATCTATCCTGTCACCCCTACTATATCTAACAAAATGGTATGGTCCGGTTACATTTATTACAATGCAACTGTTCGTAACTATTCGTCATACTCATGTAATAGTACTGACGGTCTGAAGCTCAAACTGGGGGAAATCTTGGGGAAACTTTTACTTTGAAGCTGGTTGTCGACTACATATGAAATGAGAAGAAATGGGCCATCTGCATATTTGAGAAACCATTCTCTGTCTGTAGTGATGAATTCTGATGTAGCACTAGGGCATGCTGCATAAGGGCATCCTGTCGGTAGGTGTTCCATCAGGGATGACCGGGAGAAAATGACCAACTTTATTGTTGGTTGTTGATGTAATGAGAGAGATATTGTGTTGCTTTGATTAAACCACTTTTCAGTACATGTATGTACTCCGCGAGCAGGAAATCAAATCTCTTGCTAAAGGTGTGCTAAGAAAACTAACATCATAGTACGTGGAACCTTTACATAGTGGAGGAGGGAGGAGGCAATGTCATGATATATGTGGTTAGTAAATTAAGTGCCTGGCTTAAAAAATAACTTGCTTACCTGAATGGCCTGACTTAAGGATAGAAAAAGCACAGAGCTCTTGGGAAAAGGATAAATAGTGTCAAACGGCATGTAAATGCAGAAAATTCTTGATTATGGGCCTTCCATTTAACAATAGAACTTATTGCATCTCATCACAAGTACTTTATCCAAATATTATAGGGGTCCCTTATGATTTATCCACCACTTTTGTTGTTATTGCGTCCTATAGCAAGCATGATACACGTGTTCAAGAGGACACGATTGACATGGGCAACACGCGAACGATTGGCTGACTGGCCACTGGCGATCCACGCATAGGGCGTTACCTGGATGAGTTCACTCGACACGGGATGAGGGTTAACATGCAACAGAATTCATGCAAAATATAATAGGTTATTCATTTGAGAGGACAGACTGAGTTAAACATAAATGTACATAACTAAATCTTGCTGGACTTTTGGGAATGATAGAAAAGATATGAACAGGATCTGTTCAGTATGTTGCATTACATTTTTATATCTTTATCAGCTAGAATTAGTAGTTTTGGAGAAGTGGCATTGGGTGACAATTTACTATTAAAAAAGTCATAAATTGTCTGATGTAAAGTGAGTTAAATTCATAATGTTGGGTTTTCCACAATTGCAGAGCTACCTATAGCAAGGAGCAAAGAATCTATGATCAAGAAGGACGAGCCTATAGCCGTGTCTGAGTGTCGTGATTCCTTTATCTTCTGGCTGGCCAACTTCACGATCACTAGTCACAAACATGATCCAGATTGGAATAAGTGAGATATTTCACTGAGTAATGGAATGTCATAGCAGTTGGTGTCAAATACGTTTTGTCATTCAGATGTCAAGTGATACATTTTGATGAGTATTTATAGTAATGTTACATTTTGGGAAATGTGAGCCCTTGATCATCCACATACCGTTTGGAAGTAGCCTTGCCATATCCAATACAGGAGGAATAAGCTCGTAGGTGGGGTAGCATTAAATCATCAGAGCTGCATCAAAATGTCTTGTTAATAAAGATTATGCCAGTTCATAATATATTTGAACTTTCAGTTATCAGAGAGTTATTTTGTTAGGAAACTCTTTTCTCAGATTGTTGAATGTTAAAATGAATAGATGAAAGCTGTATGGTTGGATAAAAATCTTAAATGTAAGTGCTTGATGTGAAGAATTCGTCCCTGTTGAAGCTTATATATTTGTATTTATGACCCACTTCTGTAGGGGTTTGTCATGTTCCCTACTGACGGAGCCCTCATCTCATGTTGGAGAATCTGGAGATGATGGGAAGAGTGGCGGTGATGATGAAGAAGGGGCCACATCTCCTGTCCCTGGGAGTAAAGGAAGTACAATATCCTCAGAGTTTGGCCACACAGATCGGGACTCCATGTCGGGATTTTGTGGGGAGGCACACACTATCACTGAATATGAGATTGTTCGTGCCGTCTTGTACTCCACTCGTGAAAATGTCAACATTGTTCATGAATGCTTTAGACAGGTAGTAGATTACTGCTTTTATGTTGGTTTGTGTGATATCTGGAGGTTCAGCATTTCTTTATTTTATTTTTACTTGATATTTCATCAGTAATTTCAATTCAGAAAACTTTTCGGAACAGTTAACTAGTTCTGCTTATCTAAATAAATATTTAGAGGGAGCACCTCACTTGGTTCCTTGTTGATCCTATTCTTGGCATCTCCTTGCAAGAGTGACTTTTTGACACTGGTTATACGTTAAATCAGACGCAGTTTTTTTATTCTTATTGTAATACCATTATGTTAAAAATGACTAGAAGGCAGTTTTGCTTGCCTCAAGTGAACCTTTTTCTTTTATGTAAAAATGAACTCCTGAAGACTTCCTAATATTGAGAAATAAATGTGTATGTGTGTTATGAAAATTCTATTGAAATTGTATTTTCTCAGTCAATTTGTGTGGCATCAAAGGGATTTGTTCTGTCAGGAGTACTGGCAGTAGCGGGATCAATAGCAAACACCACTTTCCAAAGCTAATTACACCTTGCCTAGGGGAGTTAGTAGACCTCTGACCAAGTGTAAAGTTATGAACCATTTTACATCAGTGTGAAAGCTTATACAAAGTTCATGCATATGGGTTAGCGTTTTGCACTGATGCGCAAGGCCTACACCGCAGCAGAACTGGTTATGCACAATTCATTCATATGGCCACAGGCCACTTCACAGATCCTGTTCGAGCTTTACTTAACTTCTAAAATAATCCCCTTAACTTCCCAATTACTTCCATTGGCTTCAGTTGCCCTAGAGACTGCCTTGTTATTACAGGGACAGTGACAGCAAATTGAGTAATAGGTAGTAATACATGAAAAAGAAGGATATGGAATCTTTAGTAATATTTCATTCCAGACTTACAAGGAGAAAAATAAAATCTGTCACGAAACATATTGTCGCTGCAGGATTCTAAAGGGCTAACTCGATATTTGTAAATTTTACAGGAGAGTGAAAAAAAATTGAAAAGCAAGGCTATTATACACACTTTGGAGCTGGGAATTGGTACTGATACTAAAAATGTTTCCCATTACAATTGGTGATTTATTTGGCTATGTCGATGATCTTTTTATCTTTCCCGTGAATTTTATTATAAAAATGATCGTTCAGTTTGGCTGAACTTTATTTGTAGGAAGTGTCATGTGATGTCACTCTTAACTCCAGAGAAAAACCAAGGAGTTGTCTTTATATTTGGCAGGCATTATTGCAGTCCTTCAGGCATACCTCAGCCATCAGGAAAGTCATTGGGGTTTACAAGGAATGGTTTCAGGTAAGTCTTCTCAATTTGGGTATCCACATTTAATGGCAGTTGCTTTTTTTTCCTTAGGATCCCATTTATTTCAGTGTTTTTAGTCCAAAAAGTTTAGTACTTCTTCACATTTGTCACTGCTGTCAAATTTTTTTTGTCTAATTCTATTAATAGAGTTAATCAAGCCTCACTTGTCTGTCTATCAAATTTGACAGTTCCTTTTGCTGTTGTGAGAATAACTGGAATCGGCACTAAATTTACAACCACTTAATGAGTTTGTATTTTTTTCGTATGGTCGTACAAAATTTCTGTTTTTGGCTATGTAGAGAAGAAACTGTGTATTATTGAAATGACAGACAGGAGATATGTTGGTTTGTCTTATAGATTCTGTTTTGCTGCATTTTGCCTTTTTATTTTGGAACATTTCACTGCTCAGGATAAGAACATGCACATTGCTTATTAAGTCCTAATCTTGATTGAGTTTAGCATTTAGCAGCATTAATGGTCCTTTCAGGATCAAGAAAATGGAAGTGAAACCGTAGCCTTGCTGTTGCTTAATATAAATTCGAAACAAGAATTTATTTGTCTCAGCTACAGTGTTAGAGCTAGAAATGAGAATTTCTTGTCTCACAAGGAGTAGAATTAAAAAATATGTTAACCCTAGTCCTGCGGGAGGCCACTATATTGGCCACATTTTTGTATAGCAACGGTGCGCCTCGTGCTTTGTTTATTCGGCTGCCAGGGCTGTCGTCGTTTTTTTGTTTTTTTCACGTTTTTTTCTACACTATTTTCGCGTGTTTATCTATCCTGTCACCCCTACTATATCTAACAAAATGGTATCGTCCGATTACGTTTATAACAATACAACTCTTCGTAACTATTCGTCATACTCGTGTAATAGTACTGACGGTCTGAAGTTTGAACTGGGGTATTTGAGACGCCGTTCTACGTCTGTAATTATGAATTCCGATGTAATATTAGGGCATGCTGCATAAGGGTGTCTGTCAGTAGGTTTTTCATCAGGGAAAACTGGGAGAAAATGACCGACTTTGTTGTTGGTCGTTGTCTTTATTTGATGTGGTAGTTAAAGAGAGATTGTGTTCCTTTGGTTAAACCGCTTTTCAGTACATGTATGTGCTATACGACCTGGAACTGGAAATCAAATCTCTCGCTAAAACTAACATCATAGTACGTGGACGCTTTACATAGTAGAGGAGGGAGAAGGCAATGTCACGATACATGTGGTTAGTAAATTAAGCGAATGGCTTAAAAAATAATTTGTTCACCTGAATGGCCTGACTTAGGGACAGAAAAAGCGCAGAGGTCTTGGGAAAATGATAAAACGTGTGTTAAATGGCATGTAAATGCAGAAAATTCTTGATTTGGGCCTTCCATTTCTCAATAACAAACCCACTGCATATCATCACAAGTACTTTATCCAAATATCATAGGGGTCCCTTACGATTTATCCACCACTATTGTTGTTATTGTGTCCTGAAGTATATGCGATACACGTGTTCACAAGGACCCGATTGACCCGACCGCCGAGGTTATCGGCAACACGCGAATGATCGGCTGACTGGCCGCTGGCTATCCCCGCATGGGGCGTTACGTGGACGAGTTCACTCAACGCGGGACGAGGGTTAACACGTGATAGCACATGAAGAAGTAGGTGAACATTTTGTTGAAAAAATTGTTTCTAGCAATGGTGCTAGTTCTGTTTCTGGGCAGTGACTTGATCTCATTGGATACTTTTGCTTCATTACCTCACTTGTTATATTACCATGATGCTATTATCAATGTTTCTCACAAAGAAGATAGTGGTCTTAAATGACTTTTGGCTGAAATATTTAAAGAATGTTGTGAATATTTAAAGGTATTCCAGATAAGAGTACAATTTTACAATTTTAGTGATTCCAGAAGCACATAGTCACTAATTTAGAAGCTTGTTGAAATTTAGTAGATTTAATGAAATTTGGATAGCCAAAAGAGCTGCTCGAGACAGTATCTATATTTATGATCAGCCAGTCATTTCAGCCACTCGGTTCATTTCTGTCCCTGCATGGTGCCTTGCAGTATATTAATCATAGAGTATTTGGGTAACATATATTATCAGTAGAGTATGATCCAGAGTCTTGATAAATTAAAAATAATTGATGTTACAGAAAGGGCTCAGTACTTTTGAACACTCACATGTGTATTCTGAAAGGTTAATATTTGAATTGGGCTTATGATGAAGAGAAGAGATTTATGCAGATTTCTTCATGTGCTTTTCTTTCTTTCACATTGGCACCATGTGGATAACAGCACTTTGTTTCTTTTTTTTTTGTCAGTGTTCTAACAATGCTACTTGCTTTCACATTTATAGTTTTTCAAAGTTGAATTCTAATTTATCTATCACTGTTACTTGTTTTCTGTTAAAGCAAAGTTTGCATTTAGAAAAATCTAATTTGTTGTGTCCTACTGTCGATTTCTCATTCCCAAAGACCTTTTCACAATGTACTTGTTAAGAATTTTGGCCTAGGAAACAATTTTTAAATAAGTAAAAGAATACACCTGATTTGTTTTGCAATGACTTAAATCTGTTCCCTATTCATCCAAATAGCCTAAACCTACGCATGCTTTATGCGTTCGAGAACAATTAATAATGCAACCTACAGGAAGACTGACATAAGTAAATTCAACAAAGGAGAGAGTAAGTGTGATAGGGACAGAAGTTGACAGGTTTTACTCAGAGAGTCAGAACTATTGTATGGCTCAGCAGATCAGATAAAAACACACGGATGTGTTATTCTGAAGATACTGTTTTATATTCTCACCTTAACAAATTGCATGGAATTTTCCGGGTATTGTACTGGTAATAAATCCTTGCATTTGGAAGTCATATAAGCATGAAATGTAAGCAACTTCTTAATGAATGGAATTAATTTCATCAGTGGTAATAGTTGTATGGCAATTTACATTTAGGTGCCTGGCATTGACATGGCACAGAAGCAATTTGTGTAAAAAACTTTGAAGGGATATTTTTCAGTCCATGCTTAACCCTCACCCTGCGCTGGGCGGCAAATGTCAATATTGACTCACAAGCGCTCACGCCGCATGGGTGGCAAAAGTCGGCAAGGTCAAGCTGACCACGCCACGCGCAAGCCGTATTTTCACGCGTCGGGTCACTGACCTTTTTGAGACGTAACCACCGTCTTATTGTCCACTGTATCTCTTCTAATTCAAAAGCATTGCGACATGAACATGTTAACCAGTGAATCACTGGTCGGAATCACAAAGGCTAGGCTTTCAAAGGCTCTCCCCACACTTTCAAAAGATGTAACATTGACATGCGAACTGTTGCACAACAAATTTGCAATATTATCTCATTTTCTCACAAGCTGACCACCATCTGGAGTTGTCCCTATCTAAGAACCAATCAGAAACAAGCTCTGAAATAATCTTTGCCGCAAATGCCCACATTGGTTTATTAGTATTTGTCAATCAAGATGAAACCATTTGTGTAGGGCTTGGGAGGGCGTGGCTAGTTATCATGCTTCCTTCTCATGAAAACTACAGCTGTCAGTTTGGAATCATTAGTCAGATCATTGGTTAGAGACTGACAGACTAAGGTTTTGCTGGTTTATTCATTATCAAGCATGATAAGGCATAGCAGCGAATGTTTTCATACCGATCAATAAAAACCAGCGTATGTGGTCATCGTATAGCGGCACGGGTCAGTTACCCCAGATAAGATTCTCCGTGAGCAAGGTCACTGACCGGGCAGCGGGCCTTACGGGTAGCGCGCTGAGTGAGCGTTAAGATGTATTTTGCATTAGAGCGAATTTGCCAAATGCTAAATAGGTGCTGAAATTTTCATATTGATTAATTCAGCTGGAATTTTACAGAGGAGGTAAAAAACTGATTGTGTCATACTTTAGGATGTTAATACATCAGTGCAGTAATGCAAGAAAAAATTGAGTATTGCTTTAAACAAATTACATACATGGTAAAAATCAGAGCAGCATTTTAATTTTATAACAAGTTTTGCCTAACAGAACTAAGTTCTGCTCATTTTAAATTATGACTCGGTGATGCGCCATATTCATCGCAGCTTTCTGCACCAAGATACATACATGGTTCAACACAATAGATGTCATAAACATATATCTTATTTATTATTGTTTTGTCCTGGGTAGTGCAGAAAATAGCCAGTAGGGTGTAAAGGTGAGGGGGAAAAGGGGATTTAAACATGTCATACTTTTCTTATGTGTGTAGGTGATTTTGCAATCGTCAAATTATGAAAAGCTTCATCTTTGGTGAAGTGATAAGTGATCGTGATTTTCCAAGAATCTTCAGATTTGACAGGGTTTTGTAAGCATGGCGTTAAAGTGTTAAAAGTCTATTACCATACCTTCTACCTACAAATTCATTCTTCTACTATTGCATTTCTATACTCTGTTGCCGCAATGGCAAGCCTGGTGTCTCTTTAAATTTTTTTCTTGGGTTGGTTTTTCTCTGATTTGTGAATTTAATTTTCAGAAGTCAGTAAGGATGGGTAGAAAAGATATTTTATGACCTGATTCCCTTTTAGATCCTTATGCTGCATTTTGTTTGAATTTCTGCTTTTTTGCTTGGTAACACCAATAAATTGAATACTGTCATGTTACTTCCTGCCATATGCATTGCATGTGTGTGAGAAACTGCTACTAATTATTAATTGAGCAGCATGAGGATGAGCGTCCAGTCTTCATGTTGGAACCAATGACCAGTGAGGCTGATCCAGGATTGGTGGATGGAGGCCACACTGATGGGGGCGTGGAAAATCTTAGGGCAGAGAAGCTAGAGTACCACCACGGTTCCCTCTCTGATATAGTGGAGGAGGACAGAACCTCATTTGATGTATGTTTTCTCCAGTGCTGTCATCAGCTTGTGTTTTGTCATTGTATTAATGTGGTCCATGTATGTTAAGCAGAACCATTTTTTTGTTTGTTACTGTGGGTGTTTTCTGATTTGGAAATGCGTCTGGTCCTTCTTTATCATATTCTGGCAATGGTCTTGCTCTCCAAAGTGCAGTGTAAGTTATTGTTTGAAAGGGTGGTCACTGCAGGAAGTGTAAACTGAAATTTATTATTATCAGCAACTTTTAGTTTCATGAAAAGTCACAGAACAAAGCTAATTCTGGAAAACTCTCCAGAGGAAAGCATGCTGATGAACTTGAATTGTACACTACTACTTTAAATTCATATAAGCACACCACAAACAAGAAATAATTTAATACAAATTATTATTTTGTTTTTCATCCATTCATTAGTCCTAAGTGACAGGTAATACTGAATTTCAATCACATGAATGGCATTTTCCAAAAAATTACTGCTCCGATAACACATACATGCATACTGTCCTGAAATCATTTCGTTGTTAATGGTGAGTATGACCACCATGAGCATTTATTGGGGTTTGGCTAATTTGTATTGACTTATTTCTTGTTTGTGATGTGGGTATAGTGGATATAAGGCAGTGACACAATTCAAGTTTGTCAGTATAGATTTTGAAGAACGGTTTGTAGAAGAATTTGCCCAAACAGGTTCATGAAAGAAGAAAATCGCTGCAAGATCCATAAACATGGCTAGCTTAATGAGTCAGTCACCTCGGAATGGGAATTACCATAAACATCATGCTGTTCTTGATCCCGATCAGAACTCTGCTTGTTTTCTCGTGTTGCATCTCTTGTCATTGTCATTGTATGCATTAGTTTTTCAAGTGTTGTTGTATACTGAACTGGGACCTTGGTGTGACCTGTTAGTGCTGGCATCAGGATAATGAAACAAGGAGAAATGAAAATACAGATCATGATTTTGTATTTACGTTGCTCTTCTGTTTCCACCATGCCTGTGCAATGGAGAATAGAAACTTGGTTGCCAGGGGGCTGAGGGGAAGAATTTTGTTGTTACTTGTGGTTTTGATGACAAGGGAATGCAGCTTTCACTAGTATTCAGAGGGGCTTGTTTCATAGTTGAATTGTCTGCTGTTTTTATGGATTTATGAATTTTTTACACTTATGGAGTAGTGAGCATTGATGGCATCATCAAGAAAATACACTCACAAGCACATTGGTGATTTGCCTTGACCTTTGATTTAATGCATTTTAATAGAGCTATAGCTTGCACTTTTTAAAGGTTCTAATTGAATGTTTGAAAGTTTCATCTTCTTTCAAGCTTGGAATTACAGCCCATGGTGACTCTGGAACTTTATTTTAAGACAAATAAAATCGTCATGGCTAGTTACACGCATGTGAAGGGTGTCAATGTTGTGTACATTTTCCTTCCTGAATTATGAATATGGGGTAAATATCTACATTGTTGGCTGAAATTGTTTTGGGGAGTTTTGCACGGATCAACCATGCAGATGGTGTGGACATCTGGACTACCTTAAATGCCATTTTCAGAGTTTGGACCATTTGGAGTATGGACATTTTTAGTTTTTAATATATGGTCTGCATGTTTGCATGGAGGTTGTTGATAGTGATTTCATGTAGTTTGGGGATTAAAGACAAACTTCATGGTCTTTTTGGGGCAAGTTAATATTGAATATGACCTGCTGTTGTCAGAAAAACCATTGTTTGTGTGCTGTGGTCATCTGTATCTGTTACAATCCTTGTCGTTACGTTATGGTGAAATAAGGAATGGAAATGTTGGGTTTTATTGTGAATGCTGGTTGGACAGAAATAATTCAGTCAGTGTCTGTTTGTAGTTCTGATTTCCATGTGATTTAATTCAGAGGTGTCAGTATCAATTGGATGATGTATTTTATAGATGTAAATATTACAAACAGAGGGTTTGAGGTTGGCAGTTGCAAAAACGTTTGATCTAAATAAAGAAGATTAAAAGGGCGTGGAGTGAATGTCAATAAGTGCTACCTTAAGAATTCCTGAGACCTTCAGTTTATGCTTAAAAAATTATTGAAAGTATTTCTAATGTTGAATTCTGGTGAAATAGAATAATTTGAAGCAGACATTGGCAACCCAGGGTCCTGGGGCCAGATATGGCACATTGAGCAATTTTGGCTGGCTCTCAAGGTTGAGTGAAAATACTTTGCACACTGATTGCCGAGCTATAAAAAAAATAAATATGACACCCATGCACACCACTCCCAATACCAAATTAAACAAACAATTTTTCTTTAAAATCAATAATCAAATAAATGAGGTGCCATTTATAGAAGGACTTTAGTGTGAGGCGAGAGTATCTGGCCCACTGCATCCTCACATATTTTAGGTCTGGCTGTTATTATTTAAAAAAAAAGGTTTCCCATGCAAAAGATTGCCCATGCCTGATTTAAAGAAAAGCTTGTGGGTCAGATATGAGGGAGGCATGGTGGGTAGGTAAGTGAAAGGAGAGAGGAGGTTAGTGAAGGAAGGAGACAAGGAACAACTTTAAGCAGAGTCAAGGAAACAATTATCTTTATATTAGTCAAAGGATCTGTTCCCACACTGCCATGCCAACTTAAAAGAAATGTCAGTTTGAAGAACGAGTGGACAGTCAGCAGTGGATGCTGTGTACAACTGCATCTAGGCTAATCATACAGTCATTAATAAAAAAAATGATTAGGCATAGAATTTCTTGGTTTCAGTGACACTGCATTGAGCATGCATTCTCTCTTTGTTCACTTGTGCTATGGTCTGCTATGTGCTGTGGTGGAGCTTAGATTGTTGTTGTTGTTATTATTTTCAGTTGGCAGATATTTCATTAAATTTGAAACATTTCGTCAGGGTCACAAATGCACTATCACACAGTAGAAATACACGTTTTTTAAAAATAAAACCATATTGTTGGTCTCAGCATGCACAGGCTTCAGCTGACTGAATATGTGTAAAACAAATCATTCTGTGCTTTGCATGTTGTTCATTTGGTGCTTGCCTTGGTCGATGGGTTTGAAATTATATTTTTGTTTTTGCAGTTGATAAATTATGTGACTGTGAACATGAACTCAGACTTTGCACACATTCTTTTTACTTTTCATCTGTCTTTTTGAGAACAAAACATTTAAGCCAATGTCATTTAAATGGAATGATTCAATGAATAGAAGAAACGAGTGAAGAATTTATGAATTTGTTAACAGTCTTGAATTTCACTATAGAAAATAATTTTATATAAGCTGCGTGGAAAAGGTAAGAATGTGCAGGTCACATGTTTAATCACCATTGTAGACTGTCTATGCCAGCTTTCTGTTAACTTTACAACCAGTTTTTGTTGTTGTTTTTTTTTTACCACTTTTGTTGGCTATGTCATCTGTCAGAGGGCTGAAATCCATGAAAATGTTAAATGAGAGAAATAATGCAGTAGGCAAAGAAATCACTCAGTTCAACCTTTCACCACACAAGAAAAGGCTGTTCTCTGAGTCAGACAGAACTCAACTATTGGTAATATGAAACTGATTGTTCTGTAGTAATTTCAGTTTAACTGTTTTTCTCCTGCAAAGGATTCTCCTTCCACAAGTGCACTTTCTCTGCACTGTCTCAGCCCACCGACAGATCCAGATGACGGTGCACGCCGTATTTACCTGCGCAATCGCTCCTACTTGGGAGCTGTGCAGGAGCTGGCTGATCGTGGGGATGAAACAGCCAAGGATGTCAGAGCTGGACTGCAGCGGATTTTGCAAGTGTTCATTACCAATGCTGCCAACATCTTCCTGCTGGATGCAGATGATGATGGACACTTGCAGGACCAGGTAGGTTGGGTGAGTCTGATGTAATAGGGCAGAATGACTACATGAAATACATGGTGGAGGAAATTCCATTAACACTGTGTGAATTGAGCAACATGTCAATCACACTGCTTCCTGCAAGCAACACAGTGTTGAATACTTGAATGTATTGTGTACAACAGTCAGGTCCCTTTCACTAAGCAACCCACACAAGCTCAGGATATATCCACAGTCATACATGCACTTGCATAAGAGCTCATGGAAACACTGTACAACAACCAAACCATAGTACAGCACTCAAAGAGCAGAAATGTTTCCAAATACATCACTCTCCATTATAAGACACTTTCACAAACAAGTTTTGGTACACTCTGTCAAGAGTCACTTATCATGCTGCATTCACATTTCATTGCACTGAAAGTTTACATTTAAAATCCTTGACCTCTAAGTGCATCAGTGATTTGATTTTGGTGCTTTAAATTCAGAAATCCTAGACAAGGAATTGAAAAGAACTGTTTGACTTCTGAAATATAGAAACTGCTATCTTCATTGGTGCAGAATTCGCTAAAATGTTTTTTTCCTTCTGTTCTTCAGGTTGAATTATGTAAAAGGGTGTTGAATATTTACAGACATGTTGTGATGAATATAGAAATGAACCAGCAAACATGGTGAGTACTTTTCTGTAAGGAAAACTTTTGTACTGTGCATGAGAAAATTTATCAGATCAAAATCAGTAAAACAGTAAAGTGACTGCCACACAGATAGCATGTTGGCAAAAATAGGGAAGAATAAATGAACTGATTCTATCTCTTTTTAACATCAAAATTATCTACATTCAAATGCACTGAAGAACTATGTAGTATGGGAACAATGAGCTGATAATTACTCCAGATGCATGTGAGTTTCAAAGTTGGAAATTCCAGATAATGAAAATGTTTATTCAGCTAAAACTGTATTTTTATATATAATCCATTTTGTGATAACTCTTAAAATGTAGGATTTTATATCTTCCCTGGGTTTTTTTTTTATGTGTAGGTTTTGATTGTTTGAATTTTTTGCTCTTCAAATTTAAAAGCTTAAAATTAACCGACTCTGTTTGGAAGTCCTTATCTTGGATGCAGAAAAGAGTAGCCGATTACAAAAAAAATATTATGATACATGTGTTGCTGTGCAGATAAATTCAGATGGATTGTGATCCCAGTAGGCTGGAATTTATCATCATTGCATTTCATGTCCCAATCATTGTTTTTTGGAGTGTTTGCATTTGCTGATAACTGCCTCTCTTTGTTGACAACAGTTTATTTAGCTGTCATTCCATATATAATCTGAACATTGGGAGTGGAATACTTGAGATTAACATTCGTATGCAGTACTTGTAATGGTTTTTTTTTCATGTGGAACTTCAGTTATTTTCTTCAAAATATTATTATGTGAAATGGAAAAAAATTATGAATTCTATATGTACTAGCATCTTGCAGAGGGTGGTATTTTTTATTACAGGGAACAAATGTTGAGGGTGCTCTTGAGAATTACATCAGGTGTATTGAAGCGCAGTCCTCCATCTGAGAGACACAAGACTTTGGGTGGGAGACTTGCACAGCCCATTTTTCAGGTGAAACAGTCATATAACAACAGCTGAACATCATAAGTTCTATTAGTGGGTGTTTTTGGACAATTCTGTTGTGATATCTGTATTGGCAGTTGAATTTCACAATCTACGACAGTTGTTACAGATGCATGTAGACTTACAAACAGTTTTTTGCAGTTTTGTATGTCCAGAGTAGTACCAAGTTGTATGTGATTTTCATGACAGTTTAAATAATATGCAATTTTTTTTTTTGAAGTTGAAAAATGGCAGCTATTCATAGTGGAATATTTCAAAAAATAGATTCATGCATTATTTAGTTTCTTTTGCACTTTCATGTATACTGAATGGCTGTTTGCCTGTCACACACTTTGTGTCATCTGACAACATGGTTGAATTGTAGAATTGGAATGTGGATGGTATAGTTTATGAGTAGGATGTTTGATAAACTAGTGGCCAGTCACTGAAATAGATACTGGTGTCTCTGTTGGAAGCACTTGAATATGTTTGTTCTTTTTTTGTGTGCACTTTTGATACATGGTGTGAGATGATAATTGTCAGCAAAACACTTTGAGTCAGACTGTTGCCAATTCATCTCTCAGAGTCACACCTACAGCATTATTGACTTTGCCACGGTGCTGATGCAGAGGATTAATCAGTGTCGGCCGAGGGGTCAGACACTGCCTGAAGGAAATGAGTGGCTGTAATGCATAGAGAAGTATAGGAAGTGACTGTAATGCACAGAGAAGTATAGGAAGTAAACATTAAGCATAAAAAAAGAACAAAAAATGTTTCTTGTTTAGCAATGACATTCTGCAGGTTTAATGGTGATACTATTTTTGTCATGGTTTTGTTTATTAGTTACAATAGGAGAAATGCCTGTGACAATAAATGGCAAGCATTATCAGGATTAGATAAGGAGAGTAAATGTGCTTACTTGTCTTTTCTTGCTCACATTATTGGAAAAAATGTGCCTGTAGGATGTTCATGCATAATTCTCTGGTGAATTTAGAAATATTGTATAACATTAATTAGGTTTTTCCTTTGTTTTGGTGATATATTTCAGACTTTAATTGTAACATGGACCAAAGCAAATCTA
Organism: Onchidella celtica; assembly: GCA_963931925.1. Classification (NCBI taxonomy): domain Eukaryota; kingdom Metazoa; phylum Mollusca; class Gastropoda; order Systellommatophora; family Onchidiidae; genus Onchidella; species Onchidella celtica. The sequence goes on along the minus strand of OZ007569.1, from coordinate 56,359,158 downwards.
AATGTCATGGTGTCAGCAGCACTGTGGGATGAGTTTCTTGCTGTTCTCTCTTCCCTTACGTCCTGGAGAGAACTTATAATGGAGTGGTCGGTAAGCAACAATTTTACTGTACGAAAGCAATTTTGTTTCAAATTTACAGAAAGAAAAAGAAAGGTTGGCCGATTTTATTTGCATTTTTCTCCTAAAGAACATTGCCATGATCAAAGATTGGTAGTTTAGAAAAGTCATACACAATTTGGTTATGTACACAGTTTAGAAGGAGATTATTGTTGCTCATCATTCACAGAGAACAATGGAGACATTGACAAGGGTACTGGCACGTCAGGTGTATGGACTGGATTTGAATGACCTGCCCTTGGAGAGATTGAGCGAACAAAAAGAGAAAAGGAGGAGAGGCAAAGGTGTGTGAAATGTTGAACTGGAAGTCCAAGAAAATCTTGGTTCCGTAGCAAAGGTGCTAATGGTCCACATCAGTTTCCCCACAGTTCAGTACAGGTCACAGTTTAAGGTTTGGAGAGCACAATTTTCAAGTACATAAGGTGATACTGATTTCGTTCAAAAGTGACCATGAAATTACCTTGAAGAATTGCTGAATTGCTGTGAATAGAAAAACTGCAGTAGTGAAATTAGCACGATATGTGTTTTAAAAATTTTTTAGTCAACTCTGTACGCCATCTTAATGGTCATAGTAATGCTCTTTTCTTTCCAAGTATAATCTTAATATGAGATAAATTATCCAACACAGAACATGCTTTTCTCTACACCATCATCGTCATCAATTCTTCAAGGTTTTATGTGGTAACTGGTCATAGTTTTTTGACACCATATCACAAAATTCTCGCAAGCACTAGAGGTGGTGTAAGGCCCTCTTTGTTTTCAGCTTTTGTTGTTTGACAGAATTTCAGCATAGGCATCCTCGACAGTCTTGCTCAGAATGAAGGTAAAAGTCAGTTATAGATTTGTACTGAAATTGTGTTTCCATACTTTTAGTTGTGGCTTTAGTCTCACACTAGAACGGAAGTGCAGCAGTTCAAATTGTATCTTATGACATTGATACTGACAGCCCCCAAAATTCCCAAGTTTTCTGTTCCATTTTATGACACCCTTGGGCCTGATACTGAAGCCAAATGGCCAGCTTATAGATTCAAATATGTAATAATTTTTGTGTAATGAAAGTGTACAGCTCTCCTTTCATGTAAGAGAAAAGTTGGATATATAGCCTTGGCTCTCTTTGTCAGAGAAAAGCTGTATGCTTAGCTTTGGCTGTCTTCAATGTTCAAATTAAAATCATGAAATTTGCATTTGACCCACAGAATCTACAAAAATGAAGCCATCCGGGAAAACTGCAACCAAGGTTGAGAAGAGTTTCTCTCGGGGTTGGAGTGGCAGTGATGGCCATCCCATCAACTCACTACGCAGTTCCACAAACAGCGCACCCACTCCAGACACCGCAGGCTCATTTGAACGGGGCACAAAGTACAAAAGTGATGGTAAGTAATTCACTGTATGACAAAATGTTACATCTTAATTTTATACCTGACATAGACCACTGGGTGCTGTATACTGCAATTTAATGATTAGTGTTGAAAAAAAGAATACTTTGTCCATGTGATTAGCTAAAGGTTTCACTCTGTCCTTCCCTTACCACTGTGGCTGGAGAACATATATAGTATTATGATGTTATTATCACATTTGGCCTGTACCAGCAGCATCAGTTGCCATGCAAGCTGCAGAGTATGTTTGTTTGTCAAATTGGCTGTAGATTTTTATTATAAAGGATTGCAGAGATGGCCTTGTAGTCTACAGAGTTTGTCAATACATCGGAGAGCCTGTCATGAGGCTGCATGTTTTATCATGGCCCCCATCGGTTTTGTCATTTAGAATTTTTCACAGAAGCTTCGGCAATTGTGGAGTTGGTCATACACAGTTTCTTCCTTTCTGTACCATGTACAGCATTTCTTGTATAAGTGGGCAATGAAAATACTCATGGCTTACGGCAGAACTTTGCATAACAAAACGTTTATCCTGTTTGTTTTCGATTTCTGTTTTTTTAAATTCCTTTTTCTACTGGCTGCTCTTTGCACACTATCCTGTTTCACAGCTTCCCTTGCCATACACCGTGCATGGCGGTCTCATTACATCTTCTGAGATACTCATATTTATAGATGTTTTGGGAAAAAGTGACTCAAATTAGCTAAAAGATTTGGGTAATAAGTATAATCAGTCATAGAAGTCATAGAAAAGAGTCAGTAAATCTTTATGGATTCACAATGGCTGGGCAGCATGTTTTTTAACCTTTATTTATCTTTGCTTAGGTGCAGGTGGCAAAGTGCGGCCTGATCTGTCAAAGCAGAAGTCGCTGAGCGGTGAGCCTTCACCTGCACACTCCAGATGTCCTTCATCATCACTTGAATGTCTAGTCAGGTCAAGCAGTGAGGGAAACATTGCAGCTGACCCAAGTGAACTCTTGGAGAAACTCAGAGGTGACCAATAGTGCCTTTGAGGAAAGAAAGATCTTGTTAAAATTATGATGTTGCATCTCTCTTCTTACACTTCTGTGACCATACTTGTCTTCTGTGTAGTTGTTTTGTGGCATTGAAGCCCCTTATCCTTTTCCCACCTAAGAAATTATTTTATAGCAAACGCTGGCTACCCTTAACCAAATATCATATTAATCTGTACAGAAATTAATAAGATAACAATGAAAATAATCCCCTGATGACATGGAGACTGATATCAAGTTTAAGCTTTGCTGTTTATTGACATTTTTGTAACAGGAACATATTTCAGATCTGGAACATCAGGAATTATAATAACTAAAAAGCCTTATTAAACCATTGACAATTAATTTCTTAAACAAGTAAATACTGTTGATCATTTAGTTTTTTAAACTGAAAATGAACAAGATCAGATATAGAAAATGGACTCAAGGGACTAGACACATAAAATTGACAAAAAAATGTATTCAGATTTTGAATTGAAGATTAGGCACCTATATGACATTACCAGTCAAAATTCTCCGTTTTTAAAGCTCAAGATGTTCTTGACTAACAGCACGTCATATTCATTTTTTACTGATGCAGAGACAAAGACCTTCACTTTTCTCTAATGTGTTCCAGCACAGCTTTTCTTAGCTCCCGCCACACTGTGTTCAGAGGGATGTGTAGTTTACTTATTTTACTTATTCACTGATACTGATAGCAAGTCTGCAACCAAATGCAGCTCTGTCCTGTCAGCTGAAAATTCATAATTTTTAGTTTTGTCAACTATAACTTTATAATGCTTTTATAGCTAATGAGTATATCTAGTCTCTGTGAGGTGTTTGTCTTTCAAAAAAACAGTCTCATTTTGCAGTGAAAAGGAAAAACCCTGAAACCCTAATTTCATTTAAACTGAAACACTTTAAAGTTTTATTACCCACTTAGACCTTTGACTTCCTTTCTACAAACAGTATACCAGCTGATCTACATCTGTAACATGTTGAGGTTGTGCTATTTGTAGGCATTCAGGCAATCTGTGAGCTACTTGCTTTGCCCAGTATAGTCAGTTTTTTGTTTTGACTGAAACTGGAAACATTTCAGAAAATTATTTTCATGTTCACTTCCTTCCTTGAACCATCAAATTAAGCTTAAGGTAAATATTGATGTGGTAATAATTTGAGACAGTGAAGGAACGCCAGAACTTCAGAAGATAACACCCAGAGCTGTAGTTAAAATTACAGGTCATAAATTCCTTGAGTTACAACAAGTAGATATTGATTCTTCTTTGCAGAGGATAGTGATCTTATGAATCTTCAGCGTCTACTACATTGTCCTGTTGTCAACTGTGGTGAGATTTCTGTCCCCAAGCTAGAATTGTGTGGCAGAACTTTGCATAACAAAACGTTTATCCTGTTTGTTTTCGATTTCTGTTTTTTTAAATTCCTTTTTCTACTGGCTGCTCTTTGCACACTATCCTGTTTCACAGCTTCCCTTGCCATACACCGTGCATGGCGGTCTCATTACATCTTCTGAGATACTCATATTTATAGATGTTTTGGGTAAAAGTGACTCAAATTAGCTAAAATATTGCATACCTCTGGACATAGAAAAATTTCGATATGGAATTAAGCATAAGCCAAGTTATGTGAATCTATTCTATTCCACAATTTTCTGGCTAATGCCTAAAAAGTATTTTATGGTCATCAAAAATCTGTTTGAAATTTCTTGCTGTTTTATTGCACAAAGTCAAGTCCATTTCCTCTTGGATCAAAATATGACTTGGACTATGGTTGCTTCAAAGTGCATAAGACAAATTATTTGTATTGTCGTTGGGGGAATGAATCAGTGGTGGAATGATCTGTTGACAAGCAAGAGTCAGGTGTTGAAAAGTATAGTGCACTTTAAAAGCAGGAGGGGTTGACATGTGAAGTGTCAATGACCATGTAGTTTGCTAAACCTATTGTGTTGTTATTCTGCATGAGTGTTACCATTGGCTGATAGCCAGAAGTTGAAGGTGTTTTACTCATTGAGTGTTGTGTAGAAGGAATCCATTGTGTAATCAGCGCTAGCTGTTTGCTTTGTTTCATACTAAATTTTGGAATGAAAGGGAACCCAGAGCTATTTGGGGGAAAGGGGTGGGGGGGGGAGTAAATGGTTTGAGGACCAAACAGTGACAGTCCAATCATCTGGCTACTGCTTAGTTAATAGTGCATAGAAACCAGTTGTGTAAGTGTTGCAGTTACACAATAGTTGTTGGTGACAAACCAGTGTTGAATGTGACTTAAACACCTGGATTGCATGCCTTACAGCATCCAATACTCCAGACTCTCCTGCAGACAAAGACAGGAATGATTCTGTGCAAGATCAGGACAACACCAGTGACAGCCACCATGTAACAGCATGTCAAAATTCTGCTCCTCATGGTATGTTTTATCAGGTGACAAACAGTGTATGAAGATATCCGTACTTTTAGAAATATTTCATTTTTACAGTTTATGAATGAAGAAAAATTGAGATTATTTTTTTTTTGAATTTATCCTGAAATAAGAATTTCTGTAGATTTCCAAAGATTTATTACAGACCACAAGCACAGTAAAAACTTCAGATATTACCTCGCCATGTGTAAGTTAGGTGAAGAATACTTAAATGAGAAAAAGCAGCATTATATTGTCACATGCACCGGAAATATTGAATAAATTGTACAGTGTCTTATGACAACAGATAGGTACCCAGCTTCCATCAGAAGAAATTTGTAAGTGTCGATGTCAGCCGAAAGTCAGTTTTACAATGTAACTGCATGTTGTCCACAGCTAAGATTATGCTAGCTTTTCAGATTTCAATAAATTCAGATTATGCTGAACGTTCTGAAATTGATATTCCACACAATTTTATTCTTCAGCCACAGCTTTCACATATATGCTTTTTTTTTTTTTTTTATCGTTTGAATGAATGAACTTGCTAGATCCACCTGGCATGTTCTGGCAGTATTTCAATTGTGACATTTATAAGCAATTTGACAAGGTGGAGAGAAAGAGAAATGGAAAAACGCAATATGTAATTGATCTTTCAAGGGTGAAAAGAGTAATCTTGCCAGTATTGTCAAATAACATGCATGTTTCTTCACACCTACCATTTTCAAAGACACCAGAAATAATACCCCATGAAGTTGTGAAGGCATCAAGAAAGACAGAAGTTCATATTGTAGCATTTTTGAGACATTATGTGACAGAAAAATCTTCTTATAATTTTGAGGCAAAGCACAAATCAAACTGGGTAAGCTACAAATTCTAGAAAAAAAAAACAAACTTGGATACTTCATTTTCAGATTAGGAACTTCAGATTTCTATTACGTCTTTGTGTGGAATGCAACATTTCAGTTCAGTATGCATGATAATATTATTCCTTTTGCCTGCTTGGTAGACTAAACTAAACCAAGCTTGCATTGCTATTTATTATTTTCTTTTCTTGCCTCACTTCTTCCTTGCAGTTTTACACAATGTATGACAGGTCTGCTGTTGAAATATTGGCATGGTGTGTTTTGGACAGTCTCTCTTGACTTACGAATGTAAATTACTGTGGATTAATCAGTGTTCTTCAGGAGCTCCTAAGAACAACCAGTATGCATGTTGAAAAGTTTTTATGAAATTCTGAGATGTCCACCGATTGAGCTATTATTGTGCATGATTTGCTTTTGGTTGCATTGTCTGTTGTTGGGGTGGCAGGGAAAGTTGGAGTTTACTTTGTGTTCTGTTTTTGTTTTGTGATTTTTGAGGATATGTATATGTATTATTAAAGTTATATCTGGAGCTCCCGTAGACTCCAGATCACTCACTTTTCACTTAGAACTCTACAGATGGTGGAAGTCAAATATCAACGTTATATTGGTATGTTGAATACACTTATAGATACTTAATATGTTGTGTGAGTGTGGAGAGAGTTTGTAATTGTGTATAATGGGTCATTTACCAAGCCTCTGCAAATATTTTTACACCACATGGCACAGATTGGTGAAGATTTGAGGAAGTGATGGGTATTTATGACTAAAGATATTGCTTCTTTTAGACTCATGTCCTGGATGTGTTTCTATAGGAGCTATAACAGCAGTGGAAGATGTGGAAGTGGCAGACATCACCACCACCTGCACAGCAGAGCTGAGCAGCATGATTGGCCCACATTCAATACTCGGAGAAGGCAGCTATGAGGAAGGTCTAAACATGGACAAATCAGATCAAGATTCAGCAGTTAGAAGTAAGAACATATTGATAGTGTCAGGCTTAAAGCAGCCAGGTCCAGTCGGTAAACTTTACAAGAGAAGAAAAATCGATTAGATGTGGGAAGAAAGAATTGATCTCAATGCTTGTTGTTGTATTTCTTCTGAGATGTGTGGTAAGATATAAAATAGCATATGGTTAGGTCTGACTGCTCCTTCAATTTTTTTTTAAAATGCATAATTTCACAGTGGACATTTTCTATTTTAGATATTCAGTATAACAGGTAAAACTTGCGGCATGATGAAGAAGTCCAGAGACGTAATGCATTGTTACCAACAGGTGCATGTACATCTTACTACTTGTAACTAGGGGAGAAGTGGCATCACTCAGATGTCTTTAGTTGTAACTTTATTTTTCTAAAACCTTTGGTAACATCAGTACCTAGACAGCTCCAGCCTTTAAAAGGAAGTGGTGAGGTAATTTGAGATGAAGTCAGTTTTAGCCCATGACAGTGGAAAATTTGTCGACTGGTCTTACTTAAAATGGTGTTGGTTTTTTCATGAGTTGGCTCATTATATGAAAATTTTGAGACCGAGGTGTTTAGGGATTTCAATTTTTGATAGAAACAAGCCCCTATCTATTTGTGTAAAGCATATTCAAAGACATGCTGCATTTGTCATTATTTTGTGCATAAGGGTTAGGTGTTTCAGGGAACATTTCATTAATATTCTTGAAAACTCCATTGGGAAGGAAGGATTTAAAGTCCCATTAAGAAATTATATGTATAGAATCCTTATAACTCAAATAATGGCTTCCAGAAATTTTATAATGTTGTAGTACCATGTGTCAGGCTCTATGGTCTGTGTGGTCACACACTCATATTTTTCATCATTCCAGATTCTCGAACCCCATCACCCTCCTCTAACAGATCTATCAGATCAAAATCAGGCAGCCGCACCCCTTCACCAACCACTATGTTGATATCAGCTGACAGCCACAAAGATAGCCCCACTCCTGACAGAGACTCACTGCATATAGATATCACAGGGCCAGAAGATAGCAATGTTAATAGAGGTATGATGTGTACATTTATTTCGCGGAAGCATTTAACTTTTCCTTTTGAGATGAAATTAGTGTATAATAAGAATATTAGATGTTATTCCATCATCAACGGATAATTTTAGGATAAGATTTCATCAGCATTTGTGGATGCAAATCACTTTTTGCATTATGCATTGCATTCTCAGTTTACATGAACTGTGCACATGACTTGACCAAAAATGTGTCTGAAATTTTGTATTCCTGTTATCAGCTGAATGACTAAGTAGTGCAAGGGCCAATATGTGCTTGAATGCATGTCTAGTTGCTGTTTAGTTCCTGAACAGGGAAATTTTTACCAGGGAAGAGTTCTAGTGAATTGTGTCATGTGAAAGTGAATGCAGGAAACGTTTCTGTACCCTGCTGTCACAGGTTTAAATCTTGTTAAAGTTTTCGGTTTCTCTTTTTTTGTAATTTTAAAACTTCTGCTAGGATGACAATGATCAGGTCATGCTGCACATTGCAGTCTTGTATGTTTTTTAAAAAAATGTGTTGTGTACAGTAAGATGTTTCTATTTAGGGAGTAGAAAATTCAAGGTGTGCTTAACGATTACAAGGAGAATTTAAAATAAGACAAAACATCTTCATATTTTTATATTTGTGTTTTATACTTATTGGAGGTCGGAAAAAGATGTTCTTATTTATCTTCAGGTCTAGATGTATCTGTGGACTCACTAGATGAGCTGAAAAGTATAATGGCTGGGGGAAATGTGCCTGGCTGGATGCCAGATGTGGCTGTAGTTTTATGGCAGCGCATGTTAGGATGTCTTGGAGACGTGAACAAGATCGAAGATCCAGATATTCATGCCACTGTCTTTGATGCACTTGCAGAGTTGTTGGATACACTGTGCAGGGTAGGTTTGATATTCAGTGGATAACAGCAAGTGTTGTGTCCAGAAATACTTGTAGCCAGCTTGGTTTTTGTGGTGATTTAGAATTAAGTTTAGAACTGGGGAAAGAGATTGAAAAAAGGAACCAAAATTTTAACTTTCATTTTATGAATTGAAATGGATAATTTTGGTCAAACAGACTGCAGAAAGTTGAATTTTTGCAAATAACATAATTTTTTTGACTATTACTTCCACAGATGAGTGATAATCTTGGGGTGACGCAGGATAACATGTCCTCACCACCTCATCCAGAAATGATTCCTCCCTTGCATTTCTTCTCGTCTTGGCTGTTTGAGGTTTGATCACTTATTGTTTTAACTATGGTTGTAGCTTCAGAGCAAGTCAAAACAGAAAGACAGAATTTGTTGTTGTTCTGTGAATACTTGTAGAGCTTTGGTTGCTTTATTGTTGTAGCAACATTTAGGAAGGGAATAATAATTCAATTTTTCTAAATAACTGGACCACTTATGTATGTTCACTGAAAGACAAGATATAAGACTGGGCAATTATGATTTGTAGTTTTGAGAAATACTTACCACATATGTCATATATGCTACTGTTTTTATCCTCAGTCCTAATTTATGAATGCTGTTGAGTGAAAAAAGAAACTGCTTTGTCGGTACATAATGTTCGAATACTGTGTGAGTTCTATGGACTTGGGAGGAGTTTTAGCTCACTTTTAAACCTAAGCGCTCTAGACCAAATCATTTCCATTTGAGCTGAGGTTTTGCGAGTGTGACAAAACAAAAAACAAAAAAAAATTGGTAGACATTGAAATTTATGTATATCATTCAATGAAAATACTTTGCTGGAATTAAGAGAATCTTATAGATATCAGCATAATTCTTTTTTGTTGTTGACAGTGTTTATCACTCAGTAACAAATACAAAAGAGGGAAGTTGATGGCATACCAGCTAATCTGTCAATCAATGCTGCGTCGTCATGAAGTGATGCCCTCTCAACAGCTTCTCTCCCAGTTTTACCTCATCTTACACGTAGGACTGGTCTCCACTGATCAGGTAGGTTGTGAATTTGTGTGTTATTAGGTCATGTCTGTTACCACTTTCCCTTTCATATCTGTTAATGGATCATAGTTTCCACAGTGTCCAGCTTCATGTGAGAAGTAAAAATCTGACTGTCAAATGTTATATGATTTCTGAAAGGAAAATTTCAAGAAAAAAAAAGGTGAGGGAATCATGATATGGAAAGAGATTTTCCTCATGTCAGTCTCAAGTATTCACTGTGTTGAAGACCTCATCATTTGAATTAAGTCCATTTATTGTTCAAGCATCTTGTTTTGTTTTAGGTCTGGATATTCCAGTATTAAAAGGGTGATACAGGAGGAAACTAGATTCATACTTTAAATTTTACAAAATTTAACTTTGTGAACTGAAAGACAAAATATAAGACTGGGCAACTATGATTTCTAGTTTTAGATTTCTGATGAATCTATTAGATGCACATTTGTATGGTATGAGTAATGGTTTTGGAAATGGACAGATATTACTGATTTTACCAGATTTCATTGGAAGTAGAGGAAAAAGTACATATTACCTTTGCTGTTCCTGTGGCAATAGATGTTCAGAAATCAGAATGATGCTGAATCGGAGAAGAATTCTGACAATATTTGTGAAGCGAGTTTAAATTTGTTAAGTTGCTTGCACTGCTAAATAATATTCAGGTTTCAGTTTTCGTAAGCATTGCTCAATAACTGTTCACGTGGACATACTTACCATTGGTTGTATCTTAGCTATGTGAAAGTAGGTCAGTCAGTAATTTTATGTTTTTGCTGTTTTGTGTCAGGATATCGTGAATGTTCTAGTCAGAGACTGTGGCCCAAGATTTTTCTCTCATCCTTTGCCTGGCTGCTTGTTACTCACCCTGGACTTTATCAAAGCTGCTGGCAGCATCATAACTGCGGTGGATTACAAGGAGGTGGGTGAGCACTGTTTATCTGTTGGCCTTGGTTAGGTTCAACAGGTTCTGTTGCTGTGTCTTGCCTTATGTATCCATGCATAAAAATTTTGTATCTAGGTTTATCAAAAATCAAAAGAACAAACGTGTTCAAACTCACACTACCATTCTTGGAAAACACAGCTGGTGTTAGACTCATGTTGTATTATCCTAGAATTCAAAACAAATGAAATTAAAACATCACCCTTTTTTCAACCCATTTGTCTTTTTGAAATTAACTGATAAATAAACAGGTAAATAATTAATGTTAATTGATATAAAGAGAGGGTCTGTCTTGGCATCTCAAGTTGTCTTGACAGTGTGGGATGACCATGGTGTTGGTGTGGATGACTCAACATCTGCCTACTTTAAAATCGGGGTAATGTAATGTGCTCACGTTTAATGACTTCAGTAATTATGGCACACATCTGATGGCTAATGTTCATGGTGATGCTTCATGCTGCAAACCAATGGCCACAAGAGTTGACCACATGATTGCCATGTTCATATGTAAATTGTTAATATTTAAGTTTTGTAGCCATTCAGAACAGTTTTTAAATTTTACATGAGAGAGTTATGAGCCATGTGGTTTTTATCTCCAGCCACCCAGAGCTGAGGCAGTGACAGTGTTAGGGTCATTACTGTGCTATCCCCACCACCTACAAGAGATACCAGCATTAGAGCCTGAAACTATGAAGACCAGCAGTATTTCCTCCAGCCAGCTCAAGGACCTGGTGCTGGAACTATTGCTTAAGGCAGGGAAGAGGGAACCAGCAGGCCTGGCAAGGTAGTCTGTTGCAAACTTGATGTCAGTATATAGTAGGCAAGGTTTATATTTTGGTCCATTTTATCAAATTTATATATCCAGTAGTCATATCAGTTTTATTGTCAAAATTCTAGATTTATTGACTTGTATAATGTATAGTAATGTTGGTAGGATATATATCTGTCCCGTGAATATCATGGTAATAAGCCAATCCTTACAATTTTGTTTTTCTTCCAGATGTGTTGCTGTGAGCAGTGTCGCAATTTTTTTGTATGGAGAGCTCACCCATGGCACTATGCATCCCAAAATGAAGGAGGCAATTAATGTTTTGTTAGGTGCTCTTATGGTAAGTTTCAGGAGGCACTATTAATAGTCCCACAGTTCTTATTATTTTTTGTTGTTGTTAAAAAAATATGTGTTGTTAGGAACGCCTTTGATATAGTCCACACTGTTTGGAGAATCGAGAAACCGGTTAGAAATCTGCATTAAAATTAACCCTTTTGACTTGACCTGTAATTTTTTCCCTGCCAGGTTTTTTCTTTTGCCTTTTTCTCTCAGTTTGTTTCGTATTTTTCAATTAAGAGAAATTTTCTGAGCAGTAGTCCAAACTTTTAATTTATAGCATAAATATCCACAAAATGATCACCTCAAACATCACAATCATCTCATAATTTTGAAAAAGATTACTTATGAAAGATTTAGGTTCAGGCTGTTAGAAGGTGATGTGCAAGACAAATGTTTTACGCTTTCTGCTGGATCTGGTTATCTTAGATAGATAAGGGAATAGAGGAAAGGTAAAAATCTCACAAAGAAACAGTTAGATAGAATGTTATCCTCTTTGTGGTTTTGAAGACACTGCTATTGTTTTGAAACATTTCTTGAATATTATTTCATTGTTCATTACATTATTATCAGTTTATGTTAACGATCTGTGAGGATGCTTTATATATTTTTATGTAAGGTACCACATTTTTGTTACAAGTATAAAATGATTGGATTTGAATGAATCAATATGGTGGAAATATTGGCTGAAAATAAAAATCACTTGATTGACTGGAGAATAACTGACACCCTTGAGCATTGTTTTCCAGATGCAACATAGGTGTTAAATGATTGTGATTGTTCATCTTCTGTTGCCGTTGAGTGTCAAGGGGAGATGCAGTTTTTTTATGGCAGGCCAACTCTGCAGCTCCTTCAACTGAGATGTTGTCGTTTCTCAGGGTTCCTTGACTCCTTCAATCCATCTTTTGCGTGGCCTGCTTCTTCCTTTGTAGCCTGAGAACTTGGTGTTGAAGGCTCTCGAGGCTGGTTAACTCTTACAACTTCATTTCTTTGCTTGTCTCTTTTTGTGATGTTGAGGGTTTTGCGGAAGCATTTCATTTCGCATGCAGTAATCCTGCTTTCATGAGTTTTACTTAATGTCCAGGTCTGGCATTGATAGCATAATGTTGGAATAAATATTGAAGTGATCAACTGTCTCTTTGTGTCCATAGGGATGCTTGGATGAGACAGGAGGGGTGCAAGCTGATAGGTGACGGTGTTAATTGATAATCTTGTGATATTTCAGTGTGTAAACAAGAAGGTTGCCAAGGTGGCCACTGATATGCTGTTGTTGTTATGTGATCATGTTGACAGACTCTTGGACTATCACCCACAGATGCCCAAGAAAATTACAGAGGTTAGTTGCAGAACTTAATGGTTTCTTTGTTGATATTTTGCCATTTTTTTTCCCTTCTGTTCTTTATGTGTGAGAGTGAACAAGGGAGGCATAGAAGCAGGGATAGAAAAAGGGCTAGAGAACTTGATACATCCCTCAGATTAGTAGTCTTTGCCAGGACTTAAAATTTATGTGGTTGAACTCAGATCTAACATGCTGGCTGATATGATGTAAAAGAGTTTGTTTGTTGTGCTGTATAGGGTATTGGCTTGCCATTCTTTGGTTGGAAACCAAGTAATTATAATTAAAACAGGGATGGAACCGGTTCCGGAAATTTTTTTTCCGCCAACTTTTATCCCCGCGCTATTGATATTTTGTCCAGCCCCCCAAAAAAGAGTTAAACTGCAAAAAGTGCATTAATAAAGCGCTTGACGGAAAACACCGATAACCGGAAATTCGCAAGTTTGCGCTTCTGAACTTCACCCTGGGTACTTTTCACTGTGTACGTCTAGGCCACGTCACAGTCTTGTCAGTTCGGCTCTTTCATTTGCGTTTGAGTAATAGATCCAGCACCTGCAAAGAGAGATAACGTGATGAAACATCAAGTGTGGCCGTTTTTGTGCCTCATGAGTGATTTTCCGTTGGATTTATTAGAGGTGAAGCCTGTGAGATGAAATTTCAAGATAGTGTTAATGTTAGTGATAATAGTCTAATTTTCACTTCATCGTTTAAAAAAAAGTGGAGAACTAGACTCTAGACCTAGGTCTATACTAAATCTAGAGCCAGGCATAAAGAGATGTCAGCATGGTGCAATGTCAGAAGTACGCTTTTCAAAAATTAGCTTAGACCTAGAAATAGAAAAAGATTACATTCAGCTTATAGTTATAGCCTACACATTTCTTTTCAGTGTTTCATTCAGGATGACTTGTGTCTTGATAGGTTAAAGATTTTCAACTGTGTTAATTAGAATATTAGACTTGAATTAGATCTAGTTTGTTAAAAAAAAAAAAATAGGGGGGGGGGGGGAGAGAGATTACTAAATAAAGTTACATCTACCTTGAATGGGTAAGCTGAGGATTAGTTCAACAGAATATTTGGATAAAGTCACTAGCAATAAGTTTTTGTTTTAGTTAGCATGTAACCTTGCAGTGTAACCCATCCAGATTGAAGATAGTGAGTTTTAAGAGACAAGTGACTTGGGATCAAGATGGCACCTTATATCATTCATACTTGATGATATTATTGACGTGCTTTTGTGTATTGTTGAGTCATCTTTTACATTCTCCCGTGACACATGCTTGCCGGAAAAATTTCAGGAAATTTTTTTGTGGACTTGTTCCATCTGGGATAAAAGTATCCTTCTTTCTCTCATGTTCTGGTGGCTTGAGAGAGATTTTTGTTCCCAACAAAAGTGTAGTACAGTAGTTGATCTGGTGCAGATGCAACCAGGAAAGAGTAAAACAATACTTGTTGTATTCTGCATGTGTAGAGTTACTATCCTGTAAAATTTGCTGGTGCTGTCAAGGTTTTTAAAGCCTTCAACCTGTCTGTAAAATGGTGAGATATGTTTAATGCAAACTTAATCAGTTAATCGAAATAAGAACTGATGTTCGTCAGTTTTATGTAATAAACTTGCAAACTCTGCAGTAAGAAATTATTTCACCTTGTCTGTTTTATTTTGTTTCACAGGCCATTGCCTCAACTGTATCAGCTTTGATCCCATCACATATTGCTACACATTCTGATGAAGAGAAGAGGGTATGTCTGTGCATGTCTCCCTTGAATAAATTATAGTGTATTTTAGAATGTAATTTTCAATCATTGACTTCCACCATGGATACTAGATACAATAAGATGGGACAGCTCTGGCATTTTGTGTACATGAGTTTCACACTGCCACCGAGTGGTAAGTATGTGGGAGATGTAATTAATGGCTTATTGTACAAAGCTGAATAGAGAAAATGCTGAGTTTCGTTCACTATTTGGCCATCACCCTAGACCTGGATAGAAGCCAAGCCACTTACTTTATCATAACTTAATTTGTTGTAGGAAAACTGACCAATTTGGTTCCTCTTAAATGTGGTAGCAGTTTGACAAAATTATTTATTAACTTTTATTCTGAAGAAAGATCTATTATATTCTCAGAATAAGGTAGGACAGAAGTGAATGAAAAATCTCTCTTCTGCTTTCTCTTTTCCTCACCCATCTTTTTTATGAGCTTTGTTTAGTGGAGACACTCATCATACATTGGACATGGCTCATAATTGTAATAACTTGACTTTGAAAATGCCACTGGAAACAAAACTGATTGGTTTTGTGTCTTCTTTTCTAGGCAAATACATTGTACAAAGCAGTGGATCAGCACACTGAGTGTGGGAGGGACCTAATATGCATTCGTGCATAATATGGGGGGGGGGGGGGGGGGGAGATATGGTGACTGTCTCACCCATCTGTATCAAGTATCTTTGGTTGCACTGAGCAAATAGACAGCTATCTTGATAGCAAAATTTGATTGGAAATGAAAAGATAAAGCTTTCAAATACATTCTGTTGTTGAGAGGTTTTTAATCAGCACAAAAAGCACAGCCCTAGGCTAATTTAGAATCTGTGAGGGTGAATTTTTACCATATCAACATTATATGTATGCCATATCACAGCTTAATGTCTTTGACTCAGGACTGGGCTCAATCCTTGAAGGTGTTACAGTGACTCCATATGAAAACCTTTTTTTTATCTCATGACACAGCTGATAGTATCCATGATGTTCACTATGGTAGAGTGGTGCCTGAAGATGCCGATGCCTTTATTGATGGAAACCACAGACACAGACAAGAGTTGCATTTATAAAGTATTCAGGGTAAGAAGACATAAGACCATTCCTTTGCTTAACTGTTAATTATAATTTGCAGCATCATCGTCTTGAAAGTCATTATCAGCCTGAATAAAAGAAAAATCCTGCCGTTGGTAGCGCCACGTGAAAGAGCTCGCAAGTGTTGGAAGTATTTGTATCTGTATCTGCCTTTTGACAACTTCAATAGATGTAACAAACATGAGTTTGTGATTATCACTACAGATTTGTATCAATTTTTTATTTCTTGATCTACTTGTCATAGATTTTTTTCCTGCAAAAGGAAAATATATCTCCTAAGTTCCTGAATGATTCCGCTTGTCTAAGCATAAGTGTTTCTTAGTAGGTCATATTCGTAATTATTGGGATGAGTCTTAGGTAACCACCATGATTTGAAAGCAGAAATGTACTAATAAAATTGTAATTTCATATCAGATCACATTAGTTTTATAATCTTTGTAATGTAGGTATTGCATTCGGCTGTGACTGGGCACAGCTCGTCATCCTTGACCCGTGTCAGCAAGTCCCTGTCAGATTTCCTCCTGGATACAGATTTCACCAACATCTGGGACACCCAGGGAGGTGTGACAGGGCCCTGGGGACCATCTGCAGCACAGCGACCTTTCAGTGCAGATGCCACATTGGCAGATGCTGTCACAGATCCAGGGAAAATGTCAGCTCAGCAAATGGAATCAGGGAGAAAACCAGAAACTGATATTGTAAAATTGGCAGCAAGAGCTGTAAGTTTTCCTGTACTAAAATTGATACCCAGTTACTATGGTGAGAAAATTGTAACTCATTTTCAAATTAAGACATCTGGCATACAAATAAACTGTTAGCAGAGGTTCACAAGGAATAATGAACAGTTTTAATGGAATGAACTGTAATACATTTTGAATAGCTTCATTACCAACCATGTTACAGAGTGTATGCGTGACTTAACCCTTTGGCCGCCAGACCATTTTTCCTTAAACTTTCCCAGAGGATTTGGGGAAAACCTCAAGAATTAGGGTGTTACAGATAGAAATTCACAAAAATTAAGTTTTAATGAATTTTATATGTCTGTAAAAAGGAAAGTTGGAGAAAAATAGAGGAGGTATCAAGTTATGCACTGATGAAGGTGGTGGTGGTGGCGGTAAGGGTGGTGCTCACTGCGGCTTCAGCATCATCATCAAAATCTTACTTTTTTTTCATTTTATGTAATAAAATCTAGCTCTGAACTGTATAATGGCTCTAAAATCCTATTAAAAATCATTGTAAGTCATCAGAGAAAGAAAAAAATACATTTTAAAAGAACGGGTCACACCATCTAACCCTCAGTACCATCCTGATGACAGTGAGAACGACAACATTGTGAAAAAAAGTGGGAATTTAGAAAAAAAATTCATAAGTAGGCTAAGTCCGATCATTTATAACAATTTTCTATGCCTGCAAGAAGACAATTTGAAGGTAATTATGTGCCCTGTCCAGTGGTTTGTACTATTTGGTGGTGGTGGGGGAGGTGTCACTGCATCATTATGTAGATCTCGTGCCGTAACCCAGCCTAGCTCTCAATCGGCATCTAGATCGTGCGCACGGCAGCCAAAGGGTCAATAAGCATTTCAAGCACTGCGGTTTTGCAAATTTCTTGTAAGTGTTAGAACTTATAACCATAATCAAGATTAAACATTTTAGAGACAGTGCTTAGTTTTGTCCTTTCATTCTTTTTTGGTTTTCTTTTTGCTGTGCTATGTAAGAATTTGTTTTCACAGAGTAATAAATGACAAAATCTATGACAAGTTTAGTACTAAATGAGATTCTAATAATTATGTTCATATTTGTCTTCTGCAGTTGATGGCCCACCTCGTGAATCATATGTCCCATTTCCCCATGGGTTCTGGTGCAGCCAGGCTTCACACAACTGTCCAGGAACATCATGATCTGCCAGAGTATTTAGAAGAGGATCTTAGACCAGATATATTTAATGCTCCTAACGTGCAAGTAGGTTTCTGAAATGTAATAAGTTCTTTTGATTTTTGTAAAAGTAAATTGCTAAATGTGGAAAAGCTAATATACACTTTGGAAACAGGGATCCAGATTTTGAAAGGCAAAAAGCGGAGATGCCACCCATTCAATTTGATCGCAATCATTCCGATTTTTCTTGAAAAGCGGTTGTGATTCTGATTTTAGCATGCTCAGTATTCCGAATTTTTGTTACTTCCCGCAGTTGGCATTTTTTTTTTTTCCGTTTTCATGCTTCTGGATTCTAGTTTTTAATTATAACTTTTACAAAATGCACCGAATCAAAATATTGCGATAATTTTGTGAATAAACCAGAAGTTAGTTCTACTTTCTTAATGCTTGTTTTGCACCGTTTTGGAATTTGATCACTTATTACATGTGTTGTTTGCATTCTTTTTACCATTCCGCTGGCGGCGATTCTGAAACTAACCACATAGTTCTATTCGCTCTCACTTAAGTCTAAATGATATATTTGGCTGCAACTGTCATGGAAGGAGGAATCAGTTCTATACCCAGGTAGATTTATATATCTCGTCTTTCAAATTTAAGCCTAGCTAGATATTGCTCAAGTCTAGATCTAAGTAATTTACTTGGCAGTGACTGTGACGGATGCAGGAATGGGTCCTAGCAAGAGCTATGGATAAACATATTAAGTCTAAAGTAATTTATTTGGGGGCGATTGTGACGGAAGGAAGAATGAATTTTTAACTTTCCTAACCTAGATTTCTTAAATCCAAGCCATGAACATGGAGAAGGTTGTCGTTGCATGGGCACAGATTGCCAAATTAAAACATGAGGTTGGGAGTGGGAAAACACTCGACAGCACAGAATAGGAAAAAATTATGCAGGACATTTGTGCATTTTGACATACTTGTAGGAAAAACACAGCTCCGGGGCAAAGATAACTTTGCCACAGTGCTTTTCTGGACAGGGTTCTTTTTTAGTTTTGGCCAAGATCAAGACATAGAGCGGATAATAAGATTAAAATATGGTTGAAATGAACTGTAAATAGTGTTTAAGATGATTTTCAGCTTACTCCTTTGTGAGCAAGGAAAACAAAATATAGGTTTAGAACTGGTCCTATTTATTTTTTATCATCGTTGGCACCAATTCAGATTTTTTTCCCCAGATTCAGATTTTTGTTTTTGTAGGGTAGCATCTCTGCAAAAAATGACAACAGCCCCTCGGTGTTTCTTTGACATTTAAATATTTTTCAAAGAAATGAAGAAGAAGAAAGAAAGAAAAAAGTTTTTGCCATGTGTGGAGATTACTTGGATGACATGATGGTAAAACTAAATATTAAAGGAGTACCAAATTGTGATCTAATCATTGCAAAGCAACTTTGGTCATGTAGCTTTCCCTGTATCGTATATTCATGTCTTGAAAGTGTACTATAGAAGATTGCTGTTATGTAAATAAACATTCATTCAAAGATTTCTCTTAGAGGTTATTTTTGGTGAAGTGTCACCAGTCATGTTTACTTTTTATCCACAGTTTTTTGTCCTGAACCATCGCTGCCTGATCTCTTTTATTGAGTTGCCGGCTGTGGTAAGTTGGAATTATTTTGGTTTCTTTGATTGTCATCTATTAGTGTGATGTTTTCCATTTTTGCAATTTAGATATGGGTTTCTTTGTTGTTTCAAATTTGGAGAGCCATATGTCTAACTGGCTTAATTTTGCAGTTTGTGATTATTTGCCCTAGAAAGAAAAACGAGAGAAATGTTTGCCTTTGGATAATCATTTTGATGGAAGAATATGTAGTTTTGGATGAAAATTGTGATGGTTACCTAAGTAAACATATATTTTTTTTCCCCAGGATGCACCAGGGGGTGGTGTCACGGCAGGGTTGATGACTGCGCGGACTGTTTGCCGCATCATTGTGAGAGATTTGTGTGGCAAATACTGCTGGGAAAATTCTGTTCTGTATAGTCCACCCTGGTGTACTAAAGGTTCATCAAGACATAGTAAGTCATTCAGATTTATCGCAAGTGTTTGATGTAAAAGGTATTCCATTTTGGTCATTTGAAACTGGATGGCCAATGTTTTGGAGGAACTAAACTGATGATCCGTATGTTTACTAGAATTTGTGGTTGTGCTCAGGCCTTTGTGAATACAAGAAATTTTATGGTTGATAGAATCTGTGACAATCTTCTAAACAGGTGTTAATACTTGTTCTGGTCTCAGCAGGAAATTTTGTTCCAATATTTGTTGTTCTAGAAGACCTTAGTTTGGTCTTTGCGCTACATGTTTATCGGAAGTTCGGGTATTGTACTGTGAATTTTTAATAGAAAAGGAGAGGGGTGTTATTTTCTCACATACAGGATGGTGCTAAAGGTATATATTGCCACTTTTGAGATATTAACAAAACTCATTTTTTCCTGTCACTTGGTGACTTATACCATAATGATTCGATTAGATTATTGGTATTATCTGATAGGTCTCATGCTCTGGAGTGCAGTGAATCGTCATTTGCCTTTTGGCATGAGTCTGACATGTGTTATTATCCCAAAGCAGTGGTGATGTAACAAATAACACAACCAGAATTATCAGTTGAATGTTCATTTTGTTTATTTCACAGATGCCCAGACTTTACTGGGCCTAGCAACTGGAGCTGAACTAGAACCACTGTTGATTCAGGAAGAGATGGAGGAAGAAGATACCACTGTTGAAAATGAACCAACTCCCCGGAAACATCCAGCTAGTTTGTTGCCTCATCATGAGCTGGTGGGAGTTGATGGTGACAACCTAGACAATGTGAGTAGTTCTACAGCAGCATCATATCACTTGAAATTTACACAATAGCCACAGGTCTTTAAACTTGCATTTTGTAAGATTTCCTATTTGATCCTAGCCACCAGTGGCAGTTCTTGTTTAGGTCACTGTTAGGTCATTAGTTCTTGTCAGGTCATTGGAGGCTTGAAAGGACTAAACATATGAATTTGTAGACTTTTGTTCAGCTTGGTGGTATAAGAGTGATTCATTTAGAATTCCCATGTTATTACGAATGTCATATGTCGGGAAGTGTCCTGGTGGTCCAAAGAATGTTCAAATAAAAATGAGGTTCAGCATGATTTGTTCAAGAGAATTTTGAAATATATTGAGGGACCAAGGGGGGGGGGGGGGGACATGAAGCAAGTTATTTATTGGGTTAAACTGTGAAATGAAATTTGGTAAAATGAAACTGTTATTACTGCCATAGCATTTGCGAGCAAACTGCATTCATGGAAGTGGTAAAAATTTAAGTTCTTCAGGGTTCAATACAGTTGTCAACAAATATCAAATTTTTAATGTTATTTATGTAGACCTGTATTTTTGAGATTACTCTTAAATATGTCAGAATATGAAAAGTAGAAACTAATCCAAATCACCATTTAATAAAGGCTGGTAGGCTCATTTGCGATACAGTGCAGATTGTAAAATAACTTTCGTAATTGAGTAGATGCTGGCATATATTGGTGAGACAAGTCCTGAATGTCTTCTTCGACCTGGTAAACCACTCAACATCGCTGCACGTCTACCTGAGGACTTGTCTGAGTCAGCAGAAATCAGCCTGTGCAAACTCATTCAACAACAGAACCAGGTGGAAAAAGAGCATCGGCGGGCACACAGAATGGACACAAGGTGAGCGCTGACTGTGTTTTTACTCTGAGTTTATAATTTTTACCATTACATATTATACAGAGAAAATAATTGCAGGGTTTTCTCATTGCCTTTGCCATCAGTACACAACAAATTCATGGCTCATTTATTGCTTGGTTCTTGTCATTCAGCCCTCTTGACAAGATCAAGTATGCAGTGTTTGAAAGTTCTTCTTTTGCCATGAATTTCATGGTAAAAAGTTTCACCAAGAGACATTCATTGCAGTGCCACTTTTGTAAGGATTTCTGTAATGAAATTGATATAACAGATTAACCTGTTCACTAAATATGGCAAGATTATTCTGATTTCTTCTCTGAGACCAGAAGTGGTTTATTAGGACTAGGCGTTGATCACACCAATGGGTGAGGTTTGTCCAGCACAGAAATGTAAACACACTTATCAGTAGGAGTAGGAGCTGTCCATTAGAAGCACTTGTATGTAAGGGAACTTTTGACAGCTAGGCAGACCACTGAATGAACGCGAATTATTCATAAGTTTTTTTCATAATTTTGAAGAAATGTTTTCAATATTCTTTGTGTGAATGAGTATGTCATACTGAGATTTGAAGTTGTTAACTGATTGTCGTATGGAGGACTGAAATAATTATAGCTCATCTCTTATTGCCAGAGCATTAGTCTGTGATGAAACCAAACATATTTTGATGTGAGATTTTGCAGTACAATTGCTTGTGTGAGATTATATCTAATGTTCGATCTTTGGTTTCTGTCACAAATCCCAGACTGGGAGATGTAATAAGTTATGACAGGACAACAATCACGAACAAACAAGTTAACACTTAACAGAACAATCCATCAGACTCACACATTTATTAAACATAATTATACAGATAATAGCGCAATTACATACATTATATTATTGAACTCAACTGCCGTACAACGGCCTTATTCTCACACACACTCTCCCTCGGATCCACAATCCGGTAGTTACTCCTAAAGGCACTTCGGCCTCAGCCTCTCCCCTCAGGGTCTTAATAGCACATTAATAATTTACTGGCACCGCAGTCTCTCAATATCACCTTCCTATTGTCATACACCTTAGCATTCCCCTAGCACCTCAGCAGGGCAATAACACATTATCATTTCAATAGACATTATTAGTTCACTAGTCCCTCAACATGGCAAGAGTGCATTATCACATTCACGCTCATATCTACGTCCCTGTCCGTGGCCTGACTGCCACGACTGTATGTGCCTCTACTGTCCTGCACTGACAGCCTCACTTCTGGCCTATGTGTGGCCTCCGGCCCTATGCTGGCCTATCCCCTGTGCTCATCGAGGTGGCTCTGCGGCCCGTCCTCGACACCTACAAGAATAACGTTACATTGGTATAATACCCTACCATTTCTATTCACTCCACCTCTCCTTACAACCCATGAAGCGTACACACACTAGTTCACCTTTCACTCACCACACATCTTACGGTAACACACTTCCATCGGAGTACACACTACTCACTCGCGCTACAAATCCATGAACTCACTTTCATCTATCGCTCATGGCGCACATTGCTATATCCAATATCAAGGACTTCCACATTCCTCACATATACTTATTTACATCATGGTAATAGACGAATATAATATAATACATCAATCATAATAATCAATCAACGTTCTACATACCAGTCATCACTGGAAAGACTCTCTCACTAGTCTTCTCGACTGCTCCCCTTATGTCTGCCCGATGGGCTCTTATTCACAGGTCCGTTCCGTAGGACCTTCTAACTTGCAGTGATAGTAATACAGCGCTTTCGCCTCATTCAGACCCTCCCACTACTCACAACAGCACGCTTAACTTACTTGTCTACTGTGAGCCCTTCTTACTCTACACCCGCTCTGTAGCAATCCCCTTAATTGCACTCACTCCACTCGTGACAGTTTCATGCTTGTGTTTGATTGGAATTTTACTTTACTGAACTGTAATATTCTGTTATCTGTTAATGCTTACAAAGACGTAGAAGGCAGCATGATGGAAAACAGTAAGTGGCACTTCAGATACTCCAGATTTACTCTGACAGTTCATCTGTAGTCAAGTGTAGTTTGACTTCACCACTTGTTACGGTTTCTGTGATAGTGCAGTGTCTTATGAACTTAAAATATCTCTGGTTTATAGCTTGATTTAAGTTAGCATTATCCACCCATGGCTAGATAAATGCCCTTATACTGCCCTTAGCCCCATAAGAACATTGACTGGAATTTATCTATCATTATCAAGCCCTGTGCATTACTGACAGATCCAGTGAAAATAGTTATGCAGTCAGAGTTTCAGAGATTGTGGATGCTTGAAATTAGCTTAACTTCTGTTTTTTTTTAGGGTGTCCAATTAGGCCCTTGGGTAATGGGCCATCTGGAAAACTTAGTGGCACAGCATTTTTTGATGAGATTGATAGACATTGAGTAAATTTGGGCAATGTTTTACATTTTTTAGCTGCAGGCATTTTGAAAATTTGTAGTGCCTCATTATCTTGACATTGGTAGTCACTTAAATTACGTTCAACTGGCACAGATCAGTGGATGAAGACAGTATCTCTTATTCACTGTCGAGTCCTAACCTTGTACTCTCATGTTTTCCACATGTTGTCAGACTGATTTATGTTACTTTCTCACTGTTGACTGCTATGTTCATCAATTGACTGCCATTATCACAAACAATATGTATAGTTTCATGCTTGCCTTAAAGCAGAGATTATCAAATCTACATAAATGAATAGAGAGGTCTATTCTCAGGTTTTCGGTCAGTCTGAAATGAGAGTACATATACAAACAGTTGGCTAAATTGATGTTTGTAAGCAAAAATGCCATGGAAATTGATAAATATGAATAGTAATAATTTTTATTCATAAGTTTCTGTTTCAACATCTCATTCCTGTTTCCTCTGCTTTAGGATTTGCTGTTCCCATAACTGGTGAAGGATTAAAACCAAGAAAACTCAGTTCTTTACAGTTATTTTTCATTGTCTGCTTCTTGTACCTAGTCTAAGCCGGTGTATCCCTTGTGCAGTTAATTTATTTCTCTGAACTTATTGTGTGAGCAAGTACAACAGTCAAGAACAAAACTTATGTAAAGTTTAATGCAACACGTCTCGTTTCAAATATCTACTCTTGTATCCTATGCTGAATTGCACATATAGTAAATCTGAAAATTTTTATTTAAAATGAAAGCATATTTGAAATGATTGTTATCACAAGTGGTTATAACATACTTGTGTATGCAGACATCGTGGTTTTTGCTGGCCTTTGGTGAATTGAGTTTGATTTTGGGGGATGGGGAAGCACGAGGTGTTTGATATATTCATTTGGACCATCCATTCATGAAGTTGTGGTCATTATACAACCATTCTGACATTGTGTAGCTCTACTTTGTCAACCCTGAACTTTCTGTAAAAATTTGTCCCTCATGGAAAAGTATAATGGATTATCTTACTACATTTGCTGGGTGGTTTCTTGATACTCAGTCAAGGACTTTCATTTCTTTCACTTATTCAGAATTTCTCAACACTTGAGACATAAACTAAAGAAACCAGTGGATGGCTTTTGTGAACATTTCAGTCATTTTATCAAAATTCAGATATCATTGTGTGCCATTTAACAGATTCTTATTTTTGGCCATCAGGGAATTGATAATAAAATGTGGAAATTTATGCATCACCGATTGCTAATTTGGAATACCTTTAACATGATTTTTTTTTTCATTGTAGAAAGTGTATGGATTTTTTATTATTGAAATCTTTGAGATGTTTGTCTCCTAAGTTTGTTCTCAAAGCCACTTGTGTTTACTTCTAATGCAAAATTCATTTGACATCTGGATAGCATAGGATTTCAGTGCATCTCTCCCATAGCTTGCCAGAAACAGTAATATCTTTGTGGTACTGTCAGAATTGTATGATGTTAAGAAAGGGTATAAAGAGTTAATTTATATCCTCATCTCAACATTCTGTAGAATAACATTAGGAATTGATCTGGAGTAAAGTGTTTTTATATAAGGTGACCTTGGCAAAACTTTATAGGAAAATTCATGGTAAGATGACTTCCAAGAATTTTAGTAAGAAACTGTTACAAAAGTCATCCAATTCTGAGTTCAGACCACATGTAATTTAACTGTTTCTTTAACAGTAAGAATTTAGCAGGAAAATAGTTGCACAAGTCATTCCCATCTGAATTGGGTTCACTTCAATAATTTAACTGTTTAATGCAGCCTCAGCTGTGGAACACTTTTATCATTGAACATAAACATCCTTGTGAGTTTTGATGGCAGGTCCATAATCTTCAAAGTTCTCATTGCAGGGTTTCTGAACAGAGGATAATGTAGTCAGTGATAGCAGTGTTACTGTTGATGGTCAAACTATTTGCTGTCATATCTATAGAGTGCAGTTTTTGTTAAAAATTTTAGATTTTTCAGCCACAGTAAAGTTTCTAGACAGTTTGTTTATGAACTGATGCATGGAATTTTGTGATTTATTTGAAATATGGATATTCTTTCATGGATTGAATTTTAGTGGTAATTAATTGTAAACTGGCCTACATAATGTGACTTTTCCCCCTTGTAGCATGGTGGCTCCACCAGAGATGCCAGCAGAAAGTCAGGATCCAGTCTCCCCCTTCCAGATGTGTCGGTTGTTGCTTGATCAGTTAGGGCTTCTGTCCTGGGAAAAGAGGTGAGTCAGTTTCTCTTGTCTGTTGCTTATTATACACTTCTTCACAATCCGTTTTAAAATATTATGTTTTTCACTGCATTTACTTTACTTTGTGTATGTCAGACATGAATGTGTGGATAGCAGCAGTGTTTTTATTGTGTTTTTGCATGAAAATGACCTTTATTCTACTGTTGGGCCTTCCGTGTAAACTCAAGAGGGCCCAAATGTTAAGCATGGAGTATAGTAGTAGTAGAGTTGGAACGTGGAATTTTAATGAAAATTTTCTTCTCCTGTATTTCCCCTCAAGGATGTTTAATGTAATATGTACCTAAAATATATCTACCACTAGAGGTACATACTAGAGTTAGTGCATGTAACATTTGTAATGACATGATTTTTTTTTCTTCTCCTGCCCAACAGGCGTCACTTTGATTTGCTGAAGAAGAGTGACAAAGTTCTGCGGGAACTGAAAAACCTTGATGCTCAAAAATGGTATGATTTTTATTAAATACATGAAGATATTTTCCTAGGTCCTAAGAAAGCCGTAGGAGTTTTAATGAGCAGGATTAGAATCACAGTTTGAACTTGGCATTGTCTGATTTGACAGTTTGTTTCCTTCTTTCTCAGGCATCCCTGAGTCAAAAAGATTACTTTCTTGTTGCTCTAGGGACCTTGAGGTCACCCTGGTATTTTACACAAGTAAGGAAAAGTGTGATTTGCAGTATGTCAGGGTTGGCATATTTTGATGCTGCCAACATAGTACTTAATAGTAATTCTTAGTGAGAGATGTTAGAATTGCAGTGATGTTTTTTGTAGTTATAATGTCACTAACCATATGTTGTCCCTCTCCATGTCACTGTCACAGTCGAGAGACACATAAGATTGCTGTGATCTACATTGCCCAAGGCCAGGAGGACAAAAACTCCATTATGTGCAATAACTCTGCTAGTCGTGCCTTTGAAGACTTTGTGGCTGGCCTGGGCTGGGAGGTGAGTGCGTCTTCAGACATGGCTTATAGTCTTCATTTTTGTCTCCTTTAGAATTCAGACATCATTACCACAATTTGCTTCCTCTTCTTTAACTAAAGCTGTTATTGTGGCATTAGTTTTCACATTAAAATGGAAGACATTTCTAACCAACACATTAAACTTGCAGGTTGATCTAGAGACCCACCAGGGTTTCATGGGTGGCCTCCAACAAAACAGAACCACTGGTAATACAGCTCCATACTGGGCCAACTCCACTTGTGAGGTCATCTTTCATGTGTCCACTCGTATTCCCAGTGCTGGCAGTGATTGGCATATCAAGGTAGACACTTTAATACCACTATACTTAAACATAACTGAAGACCCCAGATCAGAGGTAAAATATCGTATCATATGAAACCCAGTGAGTGAATGGAGTTTCAATTTTCATCCATCCAGTGTTTTTTTTTTTTTTGCACGCCATTGCACAAAATCTCCCAGTCTCTTTCAAGACTTACTATTGTGAATTTACCATAATCTGTGAATTCACAGATGAATTTAACAAAAGGAAATATGCTAAGCTTCCACTTTGTTAAAAGCAGACAGGTAGCGAAAAGTCAAGGACTATTGACTAGATTTGATCTATGAAACGATTTTGCTCTAATTTTTTTTCAGTTGTCGTTCTTTCAGATCTTTATCCCTATCTGTAATACAGCCATGGGGTTTTGATAACATATAAAATTGCTGAAAGGCAACTTTAATGTAACTGTTCTTTGTTTCAGTCCCAGTTTGCTGCCACAGTATTGTTCACAATTCTTCATTGCTTAATTATTGTTTCGTTATCCCATTTTTAATGTACGGGTATGTTGAATGCTTTGAAATCCTGACAGATGCGACATTTGGGAAATGATGAAGTTCATATAGTTTGGTCTGAACACAGCAGGGATTATAGACGTGGTATCATTCCTACTGAGTTTGGTGATATTGTCATCATTATCTACCCTCTGCCCACTGGTTTGTACCGCATTCAGATCAACAGGAAACCTGAGGTAAGTCAATATATGAATTCCTTGCCCGCTAGCTCTGATTGTGTTGGATTGTTTCTTGGAGGATGTTGAGTGGAACTTGCAATGCTGAGGGGTGGATGTAATTAGTAGAAGCTAGTTGAAGGAAAGCAAGATACTGCGGGAGATTCTCAGAAGAAGAGAAGCCCTGTTAACCCTTTCCTGTTTAGCCCAGCTGTGAAGTATGGCCCATGATTTGTTCAACGCGGCCGTGTCCGGCTGGCCAGTGTCCCCCAGTTTTGTATGCAATTTTGAAAGGAAGAAAAGTGAATGAATAGCTATAGATAGTAAATGACATCACCAGGTAATCTTCAGATGCCCACTGACCCAGTTTGAATCATAAAGTGTGAGTTAGGCCTTCAAGTAATGTAGTGTATTACTATTAGTGGTCATCCAACAGGCCTGTTCCTCCCCCTAAGCCTGCATCATGTATTGGTCAGTGTTGTATGCTTGGATAACAAACGGGACTGGATGCAGTAGTGTGTAATACGTGTATAGTCAGCCTGTCTCAGTGGTAGTCTATTACATCCCCATTCAGCATTGCATTTCATGTTCACAAAACCAACAGGCAGATTTTGGCCTTACCGATGTAAATAGGTTCATCTTTTAGTTCGTTCATTTCTCAATCAGTATGTGAAAGTTCATTATCATATATGCGACATGGGGGCTGCCATTTCCATTTTAGTGAAGGCACGCAGCAGCGGCTGCCACAGGGCTGAAAAGTGTAAACAAATCAGGGCGGCTGCATAGCGTGGAAGTCGGCCATTAGAGCGCCTCATAAGTAGCCTGAATACAAACACGAAAGGGACAAACAGTTTGGCCTTTGGCTTCCTACAGTCTATGGGTGCAGGCCCACAATCAAGTCATGAATCAGGGTGTTATTTTGCATTTGGGGGAGGGGGTGTTGTTACAATCAAATCTCTCAATCTTGATCACCCATGTGTCATCTTGATGATGACCAATCTCATCTCTGCTGGGCTTTTCAATTTGTCAGAGACTGATCGCATTACACTCATGGGATCACTATAAGAATACAGACTTGAGTTTTGGTCTATTTGAAGTAATAATGTTAGTAAAACTGTGTCATGGTGTGGAATGTAAAAGCTTCAGTCACCATGGATATAATCAAAGAAAAGTGCTGCAGAGGCAGTATATTGACATCTCAGCATTTGTAGTCTGATGATAAGTTGCAGTGTAGTCCAAGCTCCACATTTCTACTACCACATTATTTACTGCAATGTTGGAGTTGTATAGAGGTGTTCCATAGTTGTATTCCAATTATGGCAAATCACATTAGTCAGCATGGAAAGTGTGAAATACCTGCCTGATTCTGAGCGATGTGTACTGTCAGGTTCCCTTCTTTGGTCCATTGTTTGATGGTGCTATCGTGGATCGCCATGTCCTTTCTGGATTGGTACGGGCAACAGCTGTGAATGCAAGTCGTCTGAAGAGGTCTCTCATGCCTTTTTACCACGCATTGTATCCTTTAGCATTTGTACCAGGCTGTATCTGATGAGAAACATTGTGTGTCATGCATTTTAGTAGATATTTTGAGGACTTGTGGGAGCATTATTAAGGTGGGCATTTTTTTTTTCTTTTGCAGTTACGCTGTTACAGAAATAATTTGCCAAAGGTCCACTTGTTAATACCTCTACATATTTTTATATGGCTTTCTTTCATTTTATGATTGAGTTTTGTCTTAATTAAAACAGTGCTTGAATCTTTATGCATTAATGATTTTATCAGTGGCACCCTATATAATAGCTGCACATAGCACAGTAATAAGAGTATGAGTTACAAGTACACCAATCATATGTCAGAAAACCTAAAAGTGAGTCAAATGGATTTTTATATGAGAGTAAGTGCAGGTTTAGTCAGGTCTTGTCCAGTTTTGCAGATTTCTATGGCATTGATGGCTGTGTTAATTCCTTAACTCTTGTGACCAGTTATGAAGAAAGAGCGAAGTGTTTGGAAACAATCATCCAGCAACACACAGAGAACACAATGTTTGAGGATTTTGCAGAAAATGTTTTTGCCCCAGTATTGCCAGCTAATGCTGCAAGTAAGTTTCTATCTGTTGAGTAGTAGTAAATGTACCTACATGTTTTTGCTGGTGCCAAACTCAGTGTTTCAGTTGTTAGGATGTTAAAGATAATGATGTCTGTAAATTTATGAGAGTGACATACAGTTCTCATGTGTATTCACATCTGAGATCCTTTTCATTGTAACCATCTGTTTCCAGCCTGTTTGACTGTAGATTTATTTTTTTTTCAATTATAATTTAAACACTTATCCAATCCTGCAATTTATATTTGAAGAACAACATTGTTGTCAAGCAAAGAATGTGCAGTGTGCTACAGTCATTATTCTGTTTTATCACTCCTGTAGTTGTGGATGTGACACTACCATCAGAATCCAGCAGTGCCAGCCTGAATGAGATTCTGCAGCCTTCAGATGGAGCACCTGCACAAATGTCCCCCAACAGTTCCCGGCAGAGAGGTAGGAAACTACAGTCTGCTCTCTGGCAAAAAGGCCTCGATAATCTGGTCTTTATTTGATATGTTGCCTACTAAGATTCCTTTTTCTTCATCTCTTACAAGTGACATGTGTGAGGGTTTTGACTGACTGCATATTTCAGAAGGGTTGATAGCACAAATGACCAGGGACGAGCAAATTGAGGGTCTGGTCATCCTCTAGAATTTACCAGAACATACATGTTTCACAACGTTCCCTCCAACTTCACCATCCATTCCGTAGCACCAATATTGGTGGTCATTGTATGAACCTCATTTACTTGATCTGCATTGAATTCAGTTGATAAACATTGATTGTGCTTTTTTTGAATATGTTTCTTGGGTAAGTAAAAGATTTTGAGGAGAGCCGGTTCTGACAGGTAATTTTTTTGTAGCCAGGATAATTAAATGCCCTGGTGCTTATGTTAGAGATTGAAGTGCTTATTTTGTACTTGTAAATCCTGCGCTGTTAGCATTTACATATGGTTTCATCGAAAACTGTGTCATGATTCACTGAGAAGCAGATCAACAGTTTGTCTCAGGATTTTGTTTATTCCTGGGAACTGAAAATAAAAGGAGTATCTGTTTTTCTCTTCTTTCTTCTTTTTAATTGGCATTATGGTGTCATTTGTGTATCCTGTCACTGGGCTGCTTAATATAGGAGCTTACTTCCCTTCATCATGTACTGTAAATTTCAGCTTATGGGTTCCATCACTCCAGAATTTGGAAAAAAAGAGGCACACTTGAATATTTGCAACTAATGCAGAACTTTGATGTTGTTTTATTTATGATGTTGAATTTGTGTAGATATGTCATGATGTTAGCAGGCAAGATTTGTGCAAGCTGCACTGAAGGAATGAATTCATAGAAGGCAACTGAAATAATTGTTGGCTTTTGAATTGGTTGTTGTTTCAGAGTAATGCAAAACATCAGTCTTTTGTGGTCATCAGCCCTGCTGTGGTATTATCCTGTGCGCGTAAAATTTGTTTTTGTAGTTTGTCTGAATCCAGAAGGAACCATGCTTTGAAAACAATAGTTCGATGAGAGACAGCAAAATAATTCACAATTGTAGTAACAGTTGTCAAGAAAATGAGCAGCAGTACTCCAGGTTTTGTTCTTACCACCAGGTACTACCCATTCTGATAATAATTATGATACTGAGTGTTTGCCCCATGTGAGCCGGTTAAAAATTTAACAAGACTGCAGTCTGTTCCATGATTTGTTTTCAGAAGGAAGATTTCAGACATGAATTTGCTGAAGACTCACCAGAAAGATTCAGCATATTTGTCTTGAATTTGTCCATCTTTGGTGCCTTAATTTATGAGGAAAACTGAATATTATGGTTAGTGATGTGAAAAAGGCCGAACTACAACTTTCTTTGGACGAAAGCCTTTAATCCACCAGCAGTGCAATGATAAAAACTTCATATTATTTTTACTTGATTTCAGTGTTTTTTTCAGTCTATAGCGGCCATTGGTATTGCATAGCTAAAATTGTTATTTTGACATTTTTTAACAAGGAAGTACAGCTTGTGAGCAATCTGTAGAGGAAGAGCAAAGAGTGAGAATTGTTTATATTTTCATTAGGATAATTACCTAATACCTAAAATGATGAAGAAAACAACTCCTTTTACAGCTTTCAACTGTCATCTCATGTTAATGATTTCTATTAGATTGGTTGGTTTTCACTTTGGAGTCATATGCACAAACCTTTACAGTTTTGATGTAGCTGCCTTCATTAAGTTGTCTTGTGGCAGATTTATAAATGACATTCATAGATCAGGAGAAAATCAGAATATAAAGATATTTAAATTGTGGGTTGTGAAATGGATCTAGAATTCATTGATTGTCATGGAACATTTGATGAAAAGAAAATAATTTGCAAATGAAGTAATTAACAATATGCCAATGCACAAGTTTATGTCAATACACTTTTGTGTTCTGAGCACACATTCAATACTGTGAATAAAGTTTTCTCTTAATTATGTGTGGACACCATGTGCAGCTGTACACAGAGATAGTTTTAGATGTACATGTTACAAAATTCAAAGTAATCAAGCACAAATTAATATATCTGCACATAAATGATAAATTGTATGCTGATAATGGGCTTATCTTGAGATCTTCATACCACATCTTTGCCCTTTTGTGCACACTACAAAGTGAGAGGCCAATGAGAAAATGGTACAAGTGGGACTTGATTATTGGATATTTGTGAACAGGGTACAGTGAGGTCATATTGTAAAGACTAAAATTTGCTACAAGTGGTCATTATTAGAGCTGATACGCTTAGAGTCATTTTGCAAGACTGTATTATTTTATAGTTAATTTGATGGACCCATAATTCAGATTGACTTGCACAAATAAATAACAAAGGTCCTGGGGTACTGGAGTCACATTTTCCTAAATTTGAAGAGGGGGGGGGGGGGGGTTCATGGATTCCTAAGCCTACTGCCTGAATACTAGAAATAGATAAAGTACCTATCAAATTAAGTGCAGACAAAGTGCTGAACTCTGTAATGGCAGTACTGAAAATGTCGACGTGTGTTTGTAATAAAAGTACCAAAGTCGCAAAGAAAGAGAAAAAAAAGTTCTGAAGTCTCAAAGTGAAAGAAGAGTCTTGTCCAAATAGATATATAGAATTTGCAAAGCATCAGAATGAGTTTGAAAGCTAAACACTGGCATGTTTGCACATCAGACATCACAGAATGTGAAACTGTGCTCAGAAACTTCATAAGAAGGTATGCCTGATTTCACAAGAAATTTCAATTTTCAGGATCATTTTTCTCAAAATTGACATCTTGTGTCTCTAGCACTTTGGCAATAGGGTCTTCTATTATATTATCAGTGGAGTATGAAAACAGGCTCATTGTACTGTGGGGAATTTTCCAGGACAGGCAAATGATGCTGAAAACAATACATTTTTAACTTTGCATCAAATTGCAGCACTTACAAACCTTGTTTTTTAAATTTTTTTACAGTTTGTTTGAGATTTTAATTTCAAACTGAAATTGTTTGTTGATGATTAGTGATTCAATTTTTGAGATGATTGTTTTATTTTTAAAATTTGTCATTTCCTGGTTTGTGTAATATAACTACTATATGCAATGATTTGTTTGTGAAGGTCAGTGGTTTTGTGATATTAAAATATTTTATGAGCACTTTGAAATTGAGATGATTAATCTCTAATTTAACCATTCACACTTCACAACCTCAACTATTATTTATTGATTTAACCGAAGTTGTTTCATTGGTCACCCTGGCCTATCCTGACATCAGTCAAAATTATTCCATCATGCTTTGCTTTCTCACCATATCTTCTGTTTCTTTTGTTTAAACATTCATATTTTTGCTTGCTCTCTCAACAGTGAAGTGGCTTTTCTAACACTTTAGGGTATCTATGGTTTTCTTCAGTTTTCATCGTTTATGTTGAAGTTTCTCTTCATTTCCTTCATTTTCATCTTCATCTGGTTTATTGCTTTCATCTTTGGTTTATGTTTCTAACACTTTGAGTTTAATTCGTTTCAGTTTCCGAACCTTTTTTTTTTACTCTCCTTTTAAGATGCTTTCAGTGAACATGAGATGGTAATTTAAAAATCAGTGCTAAAATAAATTTTATATTTCATTTGGAGCGAAAGCGCTAAATTTCTTTAATCAAAAACATCAGTTGAATTACAGCAGAGGGAAAGACCTTGAAAGATTGCAGGACATCACATAAGTTTTCCCTGCTTGCTTTTCTTCATGCTTTATGAGGATAAAGCTCAAGTACTCAGTCAATGATCGAATTTCATTGCTCTTTAATATGGCATTGACTGATAAGGAAGTGAAATGTGTTGTAGCACTTTATGGAATCCCACTTGAGCATTTTCTTTTGTCGGAATGATGGTCAGCAGGCATAGTCTTTGTTGACTCCATATTAGTGAGCAAGCCTCACAAACCTCAGCGGAAGTTGCATTTTGAGTTATGAATATCACTGTAAAGAATGAAATCTCGTCTTTAATTTGGTGTAAAAATTATTGCAATGCTCCTTTTCATCGCAAAGTTATGGCTTTTTAAAGACACCTACTCCCCGGTCAAAAACGGAAATAACTTCCGAGAAAATCGCCATTAAAGATGGAGGAGCAATTTTCGCTTTCGGCAAGATGGGTGGCCTTACTATCTCCCTAGCATCGGGTACTTGTAATTAACCTACGGCTTTGGAATTTTGCATGTCTGTGCCAATATAAATGATACATGCTATGTGAAAAGTTTTTGACAATAGGTTTATTAATTTTGAAGTTTTCAGGAGTTCAATGAACCCCATTACTGAAGTGATATTCGATGGCAAAGGCAAAATTAAATGCATTAAAAGCAATATTTAGAAGCTGCTTTGAGACCTAACATTTTCACAGAATGCAGAAAAATAGTTGAACTTCAAGTATTGACCAAAATATAAAAATCGTTATAAAAATCGCATATTTATGTTTCATCTCAATTTTCTCCGTTTGGACCAGTGCGACTTCCGTTGAGGCTTGTGGGGCTCGCTCACATTTGCCAGAGAAATCATTTGAAGAACTTTGTCGATAATTTGGCACAAAATGTCCTGCTGGCTTCTGCTCTTAAGCTTTCTTTTAAATTGCCTGTAATGTTTCATATGTCATACACTCATTTACATATCGTCACTAACCATTGAACCACAAAGTTTGTGATACCTGTACAGTAATCTCTCCAAAATATTTTTATCTCTTGTTATAACCAGTGTTGATTTGTAGAATATGTTTTTGTTTTAAAGTATTCCAACATCCATGTTCTCCATTCTGTGTGGGAGGATTTATTTACCCGAAGTTCCTGAAATGGTGGGGTTAAAACAGCAGCTTTTTAAATGTATACGTGGAAAGTTAGTTACTGTCGTCATTGGACGGTTTGACATTTTTCCAACAGCTGGAAATGTTGACAAATAGCTGGTAGAGATAACATGACTGATAACAAAGTTAGTTTAACCAAGATATGCTGAATCATCATCATACTATAATGGTGCTAAGGGTGAAAGTTCTGCCCTCAAAGGCCCTTATCGGGAGAGCTCCAAAACTCTGGAAGTATTCTCATCGCCTATAACTCGACTTATTATGGTGTAAGGGGATAATATAAAAATGCTGCAAACTCGGTGAAATTTGTTCATTTTGCATAATTCACACGTAAAATTCGCAACAAACACTTCCGGCTCCATGCTTTTAGAACAGGGACACGCTATTATGATCTATTTATAGTACCTTGACGCAGTTTCCGTCATCGTTCAATCGCTGAAGGAAGCAAATTGTGGACTAACGAAAACATGGATAAACTGTAAACTTTAGCGAATTAGGATAAACTAGCGAATTAGGGTAAACAAACTCCAGAGTTGGCGCGGAATACGAGTCGATACTGATTCTACCATTGTATTTCTTTGTCTGTGAAAAGAACTTTACTTTGTGTCCTAGATCTAAATCATCATAAGTAATAAAGATATTTCTCCCGGGCAGGGCCAGGTAACTCGGCTGGTTCTTTTGATTTCACTATTTGATGTTCCTGCTGCCGTTTCCGTACATATGAAAGGCCAGCTTCAGGCTCCCTCCAACCAGCAACCCTAGGGAAGTGTGATGTGTAGGATTGATGTGAAGTTTGCACATAGGAATGGCATCATTCATACGTATATCCGCTGGTTATAACATCGATGTAAGGAACCCGTCCCTGTGGTAATCCCACCAACCCTATGGAAATCCTATGCAAATATACGTCGAATCGAAGTAGGGATTCTAGCTGGGAGAGAAACAAAGACCTCATCCAACATTTATTTAATATACCAGAAATCTGGATCCATGAAAAGCTTACTTAGGAAACACAAAAAAAAAGACTCAGAGGACGGCAGTGTCTGGGGCTTTTTCGGCTGGACTGCTTTCTTTCAGTGCACCGGCTATGTCTTCTCGTATGAAGAATGATTGTGGGATACATAGAAAGAAGTAAGCACATCATGGCATCTTTCTTGGTCAGAATGAGGGAGTAGAGAAAGATTGAAAATTGTCAAGATTTTTACCCACCCAAAAGAAAAACTTTCTTAAATACAGTGTTGCTCAGTTACTGACCGATTACTTATCACACCAGCATAGTATTACATATATTGCTTTATATTTTTGTTTCACCAGAAATGGCGTAAGTCGTAATTCGTTTGTTTTCTCAGCAAATGAATGTCTTCTGCAGGAATGCATATATAAATAATAGCAACCATCTTTGTGCCAGATTTCTCAGGAGTACTGGTAGTTTGTGCAATAATGTCCTTTGTGCTATTGTCATATTACCTAAGAACATCATAAAACAATCTAAAATGCCATTTACCTACATCAAGCAGTTCCATAAATCTTGATTCTTTGTCAAGCTGTACCATTTACGCGTAAATGGGCCCCATCCGCTCGCAGTGTCAAGAGAGGACAAGAAAGGCACCAGGGTCTATTTTAATGTTATTTATTTCCACAGGCAAACTTAATGAAGTTTTTTATGGAAAATTTTTGTGGTCTTCTCCGAGTGCAGTAACTGGGCCAGACAATTGCTTTTGTAATTTATGTGAGATGATTTTTTACATTCGTGTATATTAGACCGGGGGGATTATGCACCTTTCATATATTTAAGTGTCTTGGGGTGTCAGGGACAAGGAGGTTTTACCAGCAGATCATTTGTTTTCATTTTGGTGAATCTTTTGTATTTCAGTCTTTTATTATGTTCACACGAGGACACCATATCAATTGCATCTTTCAAATGAATAAAAACAGCATATCTCATCATTTTTTTTTTATTCTGTCAATCTGGAATTGGCTCAAGTTTGTATTGTTCATCATGGCCTGCCAAGTTTGTTTCATTTCTGATAAAGATGTCTCATATGATTCTATATTTCTGAGTGGGAGACTCTTTTGACAACAGTATGCTTGGAGCTGTACCAAATTATTTTCAGAGTACTCATTCTTTATAGAAGACCAAGATTGGATGTTTTTTGGAAGGGTGTTTATTTGTTTCATGGACAATTTCAAGGAAAAAGTTTGTGAAAAACAACAAACAAAAAAACAACCACAAACAAATGGACCACCAAATCTTATTTGAGATATTTCATTGTAAGAACTGAGTTGTTTCCATTTTCCTATTTTGTAAGTGTTAGTCAGTATTTACTGACATAAGAACAGAACATGAGCACAGTAAGGGAGAGGATGTGGAGTACTGTATGAGAATTTGTTAACTTCATCAGTTCACCCTGCTGACACAATAAAGAAAACATAAGAGTGCTGTTGTGCCGTATGGGTACGAGTTATTCTCATGTATGAAATGAATTTATTGACAGTACCAATCAAGTGAGAACATTAAAGTCAAGTGCAGTACCTGAGAATGATTAAATATTACACAAGAAACATTGAAATATTGCATTTGTAGAAACCTCCTGGAAAAAAAATGCTTTTAAGTAAGGATGGATGAAAGGACAGTGCAGTTATGTGTCCTTACTTATTCACATTTCAGACATTTTTGGTTTCCTTTGGTATGCGGTCTTGATTTATGTTAAAGTTGTGTGATCTCCCTCTGCAGGAAATTATCACATGCATGCAGCTGACCAGCACACTTATTGGAAAAAAAAGGGGGTGGGGGTAGGGGTTGTCTGTTTTTACCAGCAAATTCAGATGATCAGAGAATATCAGTGGCATTTTTGAATTTATACTCAGTTTATCAATGGACTTGCCAGCTCATGCAGCATTTTGGAATGTTCTTGTGAAATTTCTGTAAGCTCATTTCTTTTCATTGTGGGCTTAGTCTAGGCATCTCAAGACCAAAAAAAGATACTGAAAATGTATAGGGCATAAAGAAAAAAACAATTATCTTTTAGTTGTGGTAACAAGTACATGGATGGCCCATAGAAAATTCATGTTTGTGAAAGTAGAAAGGAGCTGGTTGGGAAAAAAGGGCTTACACTATTTGTAATAGACTTCCATATTATTTTCTGTATTACATCTTTTCTAACTCAGGGATGTATATTTCTTATACCTTAAATCATTAAAAACAAATGAAACGAGAGGAAAAAGGTCAATTGTATTGAAGGAAAGACATTCAGCCAGCAAATGTGGTATATCTTCCTCAAAATCCTGCGGACAAATGAACAATAAAAGAAATGAAGGATCATAGATTAGTGTATAAAACATTTGACTTTTCCCCCCACATTTTTTGCAATTTCACCCTAACATTTTTTCAGTTGGAGTCCACCATCATACTGCCCCAGGTGCCATATTCTGGCCCACAGGATTCCGTAGACAGCAACGAGTCGTCAGCAGTGATTTCGATACCTTGTAGTAACTTGTACATAATAAGGCATATCATTGGTCTTCAAAGTAGGTCATTGAACCCATGGGCTTCCTGTGACGTCTTCAAGTCATGATCTACCATGGAATTTTTCCATTTATTCCAATCTAAATAGTCATATGTTTTTCAGGAAACTCATTTCAAAAGGATTTCATTTTTTTAATTGACATTTCTCCATAGCAGTATTTTTTTTACTAGAATACTCAAGAAAGTTCACTGTGCAAAATGATAGTGCTAAATCCAGTTATGTTGCAGTCATTATCTCATGTAATATAAACAATTTGTGCAGGAACCAGAATCCTGAGCTTAGCAAGATGCTCATAATTTCTCAAATAAAATTTCACATTAATAGGTTAAAATGTAGAGTATTTGGTCCTGAAGATATGGCAGATGTTGAGTGAGAGAAGTTTTATTATATGTGCATTTGTTACCCATTGTCTCTTTCCTACTTCATTCATTTAGTTTCAGAGTTTGCCCTACTTTCTTAATTTATCAAAGTTGGGTTTTTAATTGAACACAGAAGCTGTGCAAAGTTGCAGCAAAAAGCCAAATAACCTTTTCGGGTATGATCTTTCGTAAACTCTGCATCATACCAGACACCTGTGCTCTCAAGCTGTTGAGCTCGAGGGTGCTTTTTTGTGATATCTTTACTTTGTGGCATGGTTTGAGACTTGGCCAAGACGTCAACTCTCTGCCAGAATAGTGTCATGAGATATAGGGACTGTTCAAAACAGTTTGAAGATTGCACTCACTGTGAGTTCAAACTACATATCCGGCATATTGGAGGCAACCATCCTGAAAGAAACCAGATGTCATGTAGACATACAAAAATAGCTAGAACAGTAAGTTGGATATCCTTGTTGTGATAGTAGGAAAACTATCTTTTATGTCACTTTGCAAACTTTTCTCATCATTGATGTTAAGAAAGATTCCAAAATTGTTTTTGGTGTTTTGTGCAATATTATTGTAATCATATCTCTCTATATATAGTCTAGAGATGTTGTTTAAGTCACATCTCAGTGTTTTGTTCCAAAGTATAAAACTTGTGGCCTAGTCATAGAGGTTCTGTCAACTATAGCAGGAGGCCTGGTAGATGACTTGACGACGTCGGTAGCCTTAGCATGCTTTTGTTGTGATCGTATCTTTTTTGACTGTTTAGTATTTTTTTTTTTTTAATTTCATTTGGTCACCCACTGGTAATATTTGTCTTTTTCTGTTGAACATTTTCTGCACATTAGTTTTGTGATTTTTGGCATTATTCCAAGGTTATGTGTCAAGTGCTCATGCATTTTTATTTCTGTTGAGAATGATGAACTCAGACAACCACTGGATGTGATTCAGTTTCTCACCTGTAACTCGTTCTTCTGTCCTGTGAGCCAGTGTAGCATTACATGAAGAGCTCTCAAAGACATTTTATCTTGTAGGGAAACAGAATGGTAAAGATGGATTTCCTAGAAGTCTGGGCTCTCACAGGGCATTTTGAGAGTTCAAATAATTAAAGAAGTGGTCAGTCAAGTTTTTTTTATTTATTTATTTTTTTCTCATATTCGAGTTAAAAAAAAATCAATGTTTCAGCTGGTACTTTTTCAGACCTGTAGTACATACTATATTGACAATCTCATGGGTGTAAAATTTTGAAAAGTCATATTGGTTGCCTGAAACAACATATTTTCTATCTGCAAGCGTCCTGAAAAAGATTGTCAGAAATAAGTTTATTGCCTTTTAGAGAGCGTGTTGTTTGCCTTTAATGTTTATGTATGCAAAAATCTGCAGAAAGGAATTTTATTTCCACTTCATCTTTATGAAAATGAAACCAAAAGGAATGAGTGTTTTCCTGTTTGTTAATGGGCTTAATATTCATGTTTATGAAATGAAGTAATAAAAAAAAAAATCTTATTTGAGATATCCAATCAGGGCGTTCCAATTTATAGAGGTGTATGGCTGAGAGAATGGGGATGTTTCCATGTTGTGATAGAAAAGGAGTACTATTTTATTTGTTTAGGGGAGGGCATCAGGGAGAATTCTTGATAAGAGAGGTACTGACTTTTTGAAATTTTTCTTTACCACCTTTCCCAAGTTTTGAGAGAGCAAATAAACTTTCAGCTGTTTCCTTTCTCAGACCTGGCCTCCAGTGTTTGTCTGTGGAATTTGTAAATTATGAATTATCATTGTCTTCACCCCCATAAGTTTTTTTGTCATGTTGTTGCAGGTTGCACTCATATTTCTGCTGCATAGCCATATGTCTTCCTGTATTTTTCTTGTAATTCATTGTACTGTTAGTATTTTTTTTTGTTTGGCGGTTTTATTTTGCATCTGCTTTGGAAGGCTGCATGCTGCTCTGTCTTTATGCATTGATTCCATATATTTCCCAGGACTAGCAAATACCTTGTCTTTTTTTTGTTTTGTCGCCTCATTCTTTCTTTCCCCCACCTGCTTCATTTCACTTTAAATTACAGGGATTTTTTTTTTTTTTAATCTTGATTTTATCATTAGGTCATAGCAGTATTTTTTTGGGGACAAATATTGACACAACTTGCTTCACACTTTATTGTTTACAGCCCAGCGCTCGTCACAGATTATTGTGATGGTGATAAATGACATGTGCATTTTTCTAGTTTTAATTAAAATCATGCCCATGAAACAGGGACTGATTAAATCTGGTGAGAGGGAATGGATTGTACCCATTCTGTGTTATTGTGTATAAGGTGTGTCTTATTTAGAGAGGTTAGGCTATTACTGGTCATATCTAATCATTTTTTCAAACAAATCCTCATGAGCAAGGCAAAGCTTTTGTATAGACAGGGCAGGTTAAAAAACATAACAACATAAAAAGCCAGGGCCAAGTGGACAGTCCTGCTGAACTTCTGTAGGCGAGATTTTGAAAAACACCCCTGATGATTGATGGTGGTTTCTTTTGCACTAGGGCTCAATTAGGCCTTTTACTTTAAAAAAGACCTTCACTTAATAGCCTATTCAATCAATGGCAGGATTGTATATGGCCCAGGAAGACTATTTCAAGTTTTTAGAAATTACAAAAAATTGGTTTTGTTCTCAGAATTGTCTCAGCGGTGTAATTTATCCACTATTTTGACTTTGCAAACCTAGGATTTAATAAATCATCTATGGGTCCATTAAAATACATTTTGTTGAAACTGCAAAAAGAGCAGTAAATTTTGTTTTTGTAAAAAGGTAACATTTTCTGTGTATCCATGGCAGTTGCATCAATGATCAAGTGAGAGAAAAATTTTCTTCTGATTTGTTATCGTCATTTTTCATGTTACATTGGATGGGTAAATAGTAATCTTTTTCCATTGTCACCTCATCAACAAATTTTTAAAAGGGTGCTGAAGATTCAGTTTTGTCTTTGTATCCTTGAAGCTGATGAAATTTTGTGCTGTGTCTAATCTTGCAGGCAAATTGGGCCTCCCGTATGTGGGTATGTTGAACGTGAACTCACAGGCACGCAAAGCGCTTGTGCTTTTCTATCACAGTACCTGTAGAGATGAGCACTTGATTGATTGGACTGTCTGCCTTATATTTAGTGCTAGGCCTATCCAGCATCACCTGGGCAAGGCTGATATTTCACACACAATTAACCAAATCCATTCTTCCCAGTATCATTAACTCTTTCCGTACTTTTCACCGATACATCGGTTCCTCCGACTGACGCATTTGGACTAATTTCTGCTGAAGTGCAGTAATAGTGGCATCGGTTGTACCACAAACAACAAAAACACTGGGAAGCTAGATGGACACAGTATCGTTGAAATGCCCAGGGGTAACAAGGAGAGTACTTTTTGCCGATGTATCGGTCCCCCCGACTGACGCATTTGGACTAATTTGGGCTGAATTGCAGTATGGAAAGAGTTAAGCATTAATACATTAATCTGTCAATACACTCATTCTTTTTCTTCCCAGTTTTTCTGTTGACATGTTAACATAAATTATCTGCCATATTCCACCCCTCTGTCCTTCACTAAATAATAGTTTACAGGTGCCCGTTGTCACATTCACAGCTGACTACTCCAAGAGTATCGTTTTTGCCATTATTTGCATTAGTCGGTGCAAACTGTTTGTCTTTCATAGTTGAGAAGATTTGGCAAGTTATATTTGGTAACAGTTTTTTTTCAAAAACATGATCTCTCTCGCTTGTTCTGGATAGTTCTTGAAAACCTATATGAAAAGTTGTACCTTCTCCACAGGAGTGGCATATGCAGTCAGTCAGTTTGTATTCAACCACCAAAATTTTAAATATGGTGGCACTGTGGCTGCCAGTCCAAGGAAGGCTAGTTCACCAGCAGCACTCTCAAGGGTTGAGCATATCTCTATAACCCAGCCAAAAACTCTGGATCCTCCAGCTAAGAGTTACAAGAAGAAAGAGACTTCACCTAAAAAGTTGGAAAGTTCTGCCAAGAAGGAACAGCGTGATTCTCTGAAAAGAGGTGAAGATTTGACTCTTGCACTGGGTAAACAAGATCACCATCATTTCTCTGAAACAGAACTGAAAAAGCTGGATGGCAAAGGCCAGTTGCCTGGTAAGAAGGACCCCCGGCGCTTTTCTGAGTCTGCCTTGAAAAAACTTGATGACTCAGCACCAAAACTCAAAAAAGAACCCCGCAAGTTCTTTGAGACTTTCTTCAAAAAGTCTTCATCGGGAGAAGCATCTTCCCTGAAAGAATTTCAACGCCAGAGTGCAACACCTCCAAATGCAGTGAAAGGCACAGCTCCGACAAGCCAACTTGCATCTTTAAATCTGATGACTTGTGAACCTCAGGCACCCCCTAAAAAGAAGGATGTCTGGCGACCACATCACAAACATTCCAAAAGGTTTCTTCCTGGTTATTTAACATTTTTCCATTCAGCTTTCAGCTGAAGCTTTAGGGGTGTAAACAACATTGGCAAAATTGTTGCTTCTTTATGCAGACCATAGTTAAGTTTGCTGTAGCCTGAGGCGATCTGTAGGTTGTGGCTGCTTCTGCCAGCTTTATTCTGGTGCACTGTTCTCTTTCAATTCATCAGGAATCTCTGATTTCTACAATGAGTTGGATGCTAAGACTTTAACAGTTTTTCCCTGCCATCAAGCCTTTATGGTGTGCGGATATATAAATATTTTTTAGCACTAACTGGCTAACTATTATATGGTCTTAGAACTGCATTTTAGAATTGAATTTATCACTGCTTGGACTTCTTTCTTCAGAGGGTTTATTGCATCCGTGCTTCTGGGTTCTGTAACTTGATTGCATTTAAAATTAGTGTGTTTTTTGCTCCATTTTTAGATTAATCTCAGAAGAGTCCTGTCTTTTTTCTTAGCTTTGAGTATCAGTTTTCACAAAAGCCACTTACTACCAGACTGGCTGATGTTTTTTACTCTATTAGTTTGATGTTCGTGACTTCTGCCATTTTCTGCATTGGTAGTGTAGAAATGA
Source organism: Onchidella celtica (assembly GCA_963931925.1). Taxonomy (NCBI): domain Eukaryota; kingdom Metazoa; phylum Mollusca; class Gastropoda; order Systellommatophora; family Onchidiidae; genus Onchidella; species Onchidella celtica. The sequence continues at coordinate 56,314,654 of OZ007569.1, read as the reverse complement.
AAGTAAAAGTTTTATTAAAACTTAGATTTTCTAGTTGTCTCACCAGATTATGGCCTTTTGAAGGCTGAAACGTCTAATGAAAGAACCCACTCTTGCTCTGAAGGCTGTCACCTGTCTCGCTCCATCTGAGGAGTTTCTTACTACTGGAGGGGTGGTAAATCAGGGAAAGCAAAGATGTTGCAAAATATGGCTCAAGAATCAGGTTGGGTGTGGAAGGGAGAGGGTATGATGTAAGAGACTGAAGAATTCAGAACAACTGACAGACAAGATAAAAATGCAGGGGGCTGGCATTGTAAAGCTGCTGGACATGGAATGTTTGAATGCTTACATATGAAGTGGTTGGTTTTGTTGCACACATCATTGATATCCAGATGCACAAGTTTCCTCATGGCATGGCACAAATCAAAAGGTGATCTAGATGACACATCAGTATGGCAGGACCTATATTTGAAGTATATGGAGGATCAGAACCATTGAATTGTGCTCCTTCGCTTCTCAGTAGGAAAAGATGAGGAAGAAGTCTAAATATAGTTTGTATGGTGTGGGTGTGGGCAACTAAAGCATAGAAATGAAAAGGAAGGAAATTTAATGAGAAATTACAAGTAGTACCAGGGAAAACCCAAGTGTCTGTCTGTGTGCAAGCTCAGGCATCTCAGTCGATTCTATCTACTTTGATCTGTCTTCTCATGTGGTATCCAGCAACACTGTCTTATGTGGCAGCTAAGCTAAGCACCCAACCTAAAATTTATATTATGAAAAAACTTGTGGGGTTGTTACTAAGACATATTACTGCTCACATAGCTCTGATTTGTGTGAAATTTTGAACATGCCTTCTTTTTTACTTGTGGGAAGTTCTTTTTTTTAGATTTGGAGACTTCAAATGCAGGGAAGTTATTTGTTTGAGTTTGCTTTGTGTCACTGATTTCGCCCCTCCATCCTCACTGTTCCACAAACGTGTGGGCTCATGACATCATCACTTCCTGTCAGTGTGTCCATTTTTAAGCACACGGCCCAGTGTGCAGATTGTTATCGTTTCATGAAAATCTTCACCGCGAATGCTGGTGGCATACATCAAGGCTTAAGGAAACAAGCTTATTTAAAAACCAGCAAGCAAACAGTCGTCAACAAAATAAAGAAACAGGCAAGGTGAAGCATGGTTTATAAAAGATGGGATTGGAAACCATGGATTACAGCCTTTTTAAGTTGTCCATTTATTTTATACAAGTTTAAAAGCCGTGCCCAATGCAGACCTCCCAACCGCTGCCCCGCCCATCACTTTCTACTTGCTTACCTTCTATCTTGGCAAACCCAAATAATTATCAAAGCAAGGGTATTATATTTTAGCCGCAAGCACGTTGATTAGTTTAAATCAGCCAACAGCAGTGACATAATATGTCGGGAAGTGTTCACATCACCGGTCATGTGCTTGTGAAATAGGGGGATCGGAGGTGAGCAGTCAGCGGCACAAAGCAAACTCAAAAAATTGATAAACAAAACCGATAAAAAAATCCAAAACTTTTGTGCACCCTCCACAGTATTTGAAACCTACATGCAAAATCTGGTTACTGTAGGTGGCCTAACAAAAAAGCCTTTTGCGTTCAAAGATGGAGAATTTCTGAATTATTTATATTAGATATAGGTAAAATGCAGAAATTCAGTTGACTTAATTTCCTGACTTGATTTATTTGTCCTTATTTCTTTATCCAACCTACCAAAATACATTTTTTCTGTCCTTAATCATGGGTGTGATTTTTCTTTTCTATTAAAATATTCTGGTATTATTGTGTTTATCTTTAAGCTTTCAGTATTTAATTATGGTATGTAATTTGTGCAGCTTCCATTGTTGTGTATGTTGTTTGACACCTAGACATCACCTTCAGTGTAATATATTTTGGTGTCAGGGGAAGAGGGAGAAGAAGAATAGAGCACGAACATTTCTTCAGAAACCAACTTTGTTTTGTTGGTACTCAAGTCATGGAGTTCTTGATCATATTGCTTAAACTTTCTAATACCATCGCATAGAAACTGCAGGTTTTCAAAGAAATGGGATAAGTTCCCGGAAAACCAGGGAATACCCCTTTGAATACATTTAGTTTAAAAATTTTTGTTTAAATTGAAACACATCTCTGTGAGGCTTCTGTATCATCAAGACCTGGGTTTCTCAGCCTGACAATTTGTTTATGATTGGGTATGAATCACTAACTCAACACAGTGGTGAACTATTTTATTTGATGGCCACTAGGATGAATTTGGATCTCTGTTGCTGTGCCTTCTTCCCTCATCTAGGAGAATGTAATCCATGACTTGTGTCACTTATGTTTTAAGATTCAAGTGTCAGCTTAGTTTTGTCTCTTAGACTTTAAAATTCAGTTTGGTTTCAGTTAAGTTTGATGTGTAACTCACAGAACATCCCCAGAGAAAGCTGTGTAAACAATGCCACAGATCCTTGGGGGGGGGGGGGGGGGGTTGCTTTACTCTGTACTTGGTCAAATCTTATGGTGGGTGCTCAATTGAGGCACCTCACATTTGAAGCATCTTTCAGGAAATCTATGAAAACATTTCACTGGCAGGGAAAGATTGTCCTGGTTTTTTTTTTTTTTGTGTACTTTAAATAACCGGAAATTTATTTCATTCCACCTACATATATTTTTACCTCAGAGCTTACCCATCTCACATTTCAATACAAGATCATATTAGATGACCAGCAGCTGGTCAGAAAGTCAGGTGTTTATGTTTGAGCACCCACCCATATTATATTTGTCATATTTACTTTCATTATTCTCTCATGTTCATCCACCTGTATTTCTCTCCCATTTTGCACACATCACTGGATGGTACAAACTGTAGTGTAAAGGTAAGTGTCTCTTTACAGTCCATGCGTGTCTGTGATGATTGTCGTCAACAACTTTCTCACCAGATGGTAGATCAGCATGTGGAATCTCTGCTCTGGCTGTGACTGTCCATGTGTTTCATACCATTTTCTTTGAGAGTTCTTTTCTCATGTGTCCAACCTGCCACAGCTACATGGCAATGTCTACAACTGAAATGATGTTCTTGTTTGAGTGGCCAGGGCTTGCTGTTTCAAAGCATGAGTCATGGTTAATTTGAATCTTTCATCTTTTTTTTAATGTTAATTTCCTGTGCCTGACTGCATTCATAATTTCATTGTTAACTCTTTATAACAGAAAGCTTCGTATGTGCATGTAATACATTGCAAAGTCAGGGCTTTGTTTCAGAAAATGTTTTTGTTTAATTGGGGACCAGATAATTATATACAGGATTGAATGTAATGTTAATAAAGTTGAGAAAGAATAGAATAATATCAGTATCTGATATGTTTGAACCTACATCCAGTTCAGACATTTGCTGCAACGAGAGTGTAGGTGCTTAAAATCATTCATGGACAAAGGTTTGCAAGCATTTTGCTGAATGTGTGAAAATTGTTGTAACTCATCAATAATCCTGCAATATCTGTAAAAATAAAATGTCAGTTTGCTTTGCATTTGGCATTTCCTTCAAATTGAATACTGTAACAGTCACTTAACAAGCAAAGTCAGTGTAGCTAAAGTGGAAATAATCCCTTGATGTAGAAGTCAAGGGAAGGCATTTTTTTAAAGACATGTTGGAAAATATGATCTCAGCCGAGTGCGTTGTATGGGACCAGGAAATACCAATATGTCCTTTAGTTTTTCTTTTTGAGTTTTCTCAGGGTTATTAAAATCAGCATATTCAGTACAGATTCACTGAAGGCTTACGCAAAACTCTCAAGAGAAATGAAAGGAAACACATACACCGCTGTAGGTCTTTTTCATAATGTGTAGAATGCTACAGATGACCATAATAGAGATTTGGTCTCTGCTGCAGCAGAATGATAATTTATCCTAATTTAACAGTGAGTTATTATGCCAATAAAATTTTTTGTACAGAGGATTTGTACTTTATCATTGTCCTTCTTGTGTTTACTATGCGAGAAGATTGCAACGAACTGAGAAAACACAATGACATTCGGCCACCTATGTGCATTCTGTTGACATTGTATCACAAACTGAAAAAATCTGTTAATTATTTGGTGTGAAGAAAAAAAAGGTCCTTTCTTTTGTCCCTTGACATTTTGCATCAATTGACATGAATGACAGAATCTGGCTGGAACATGACATTTTACATAACTTTAGTTTATGGCTGGAAGAAATATTCCTGGCTACCTAAAGTATCAAAGGAAGATAGATGAGGAGGGAACAGTTCAGGTGCACCCATTAGTGTATGCACCACATATTCACATAATGTGCTACTGAAGTTATTGGCACTCTGAAGGTGGGAATCACAGACTGAAGATCAGTTATTTTCTAAAGAATATTTTCTTGCATAGGTATTTTCAGGGTTAAATAAATATTGATTAAGAATGTCATTTGCTGACTGCATAATAAAATATGTATATCAATGGTTGTGTGGCACATTTACTGGCTTTTACATTTTGTGTTATGAGATTCTCTGCCTGTTGTGTTTTTATGCATCATATGTACAGAATTGTTAGGATTCAGTTCTATGCTTTTTTGAGTATTGTCAGCCTTACCACAACTCATATATGTACAGAGCTTGGCATGTCTGTCTCATAATAAGTATATGTAACGTTTTATTTTTATCTTTATCTTAAATCTCAACAAGGTTTTTCTCTCTGCCTCCGTAACATTTTTTTTGTTGTTTTTTTTGCATGGTTTGTGATATTAATTTTGACAGATAATCATCTTCATCAAATATTGCCTTTTCTTTCGTCACTATTCTAGACTTTCAGAATATTTCAAGATGACTTTTGTAGCTTTTTACCAAAGGGAGAAAGTTGAAATTTTAGCATAGCACTTGAAATGGTTGTATTTGTCATCTCGATTCAAATAGCTCAAGAATGTAGCTAATGAAGTTAATGATGTGCACTGCAAATTAACAAACCCGAAAGTCTATTGTCTATTCTTGCAGTATCTGATACAACAAGATGGAGCTTATTTGCTCGTAAAGAAAATAAATTTTCATGCTGCAATTATCATGCATTATTAGCTCAGGTTAAATTAAATGTAATTTTTAACCTTAAATAGATAGTGTGTGTCTGCATAATTTGGCAGTGTAAAAATTGCACACAGAAATATGTGGTATTTGTGATTTTCCACCACCATTCTATCAAATCTGATCTGTCTGTCTGCAGCAAGTGATTCAGCCCTGCTGGATGTGCCCCCACCGGAGACGAGGTTTCAGAGAACTGCTCGTCGACTGTCTATCAAGACCCGGCGATCATCAGGCTCTAAAAGTTCTGTGTCCACCAGTCCCAGTGCTGTGTTGACCCCATCTTCTGCTACTTCAGCTGTTGCTTCCTCCACCATCTTTCATCTCCCACCTCCCGACAGCCCCAAAACAAACAGCAGCAGGAAAGTTAGTAGTGGCAGCAACAGTGGCGTCCCTACCAGTACCATGGCCAGCAGCACTGGTATAAACAACAACAATAACAACAATAGTGGGACGGAAAGTCCCAAATCCAAGCCTGGGAAAAGCAGCGCTAGCACAGACAGTCCCAAGTCAAAATCTGGGAAAAACGACAGCAGTCCAAAATCAAAACGAGGAAAATCTCGATCAGAGAGTCCGAAGAACAAGAGCAAAAAATGACATGAATTATTATTTTAATTTTGTGGCTGTTCATTCATTCATTTATTCATTGCAGGCCATGCATTTTTCTCCATGTCACAGAACCAGAATGTAACAAGCAGACTGCTGGAGCTGGATTTGTTTACTAAAGTAATCAAGATATTTATTAAAAAATCTTGTCACAGCAAGACCCAGGTGATTGAAGCCCAGGAAAGGAATTATTCATTTGTAATTTTATAGTCGACTCCAGGATACATACCTGGGAAAAATGGGGCAAACAATTACTAGTAGTAGTACAGTCCAATCTACTTATCTCGACATAGCTTTTTGTCGACATTCTGGGCAATTCGACACAATTTTGAAGTCCCAACTTGTTCCTTCTTTAATGCTACTAAATATTTCCCCGTAACTTGACGTGTTATTCCCTTCTTTCCTCTTAATAGACGCATTTCTGCCCGACCAGAGCACAACAAGTGCACTAGATCTACTACTGTGCTACCAAAAAATGCCCACATAACTTCCCGCATACAAGACCTCTTTATTTCTTTTTGGGGTGCTGACGGGGCGGGGTAGGAGAGGGTGTGTGGACACAGAGGATGACCCTTGGCTTCAGTAACAGGAGTGAGGAGTGCCATGCATAAGCGCATGGCAGTAAAAGTACAGAGTACTACAGACTGAGTAAATTTATTTTTTTTCACAAAACTTTTGTACGCTGTTGATACTAGGCCTTTACCTAGATCTCTTGGTTAACTTACTGCTGTACTGTGTGTGTATCGGTAGCATCACTTCTGCTGAAGAAACAGTCAGGTCGAGGTTAAAAAGAAATACAACGTACTAAAACACTGCGCATTTGATGTATGGCTACAGCATTTCTCCAATGTCGGCAAATCTTTGCCATGCAACTGATTCACACAATAGTGGTGTTGGGGGAATGGGTGACAGTACGTCGATAATTAAAAGAAAAAGGGACGTAATTGTGTTGTTTATTGGACACTTTCCCCGTAATGGTGATGTTTGATCTCTGCCACCACTAATTTGCTACTTCGACTTTCTCTTTACTCGACGCAAGTCAGACGGTCCCGCAGATGTCGAGATATTAGGATTGCACTATATTTTGTTCTTGTTGTCAGAAAGGAAAAAGCAAGTCATTCTTTAAAGTACATACATGGAATTTGCAAACACTGTTATCATGAGAGGAAATGTATTTGAGCACAAATGGAGGCCTTGTTTGGGAAGACTTATCTCCCTACTAAATAGTGGAAAACTGCTTTGTGTTTACATGCAACAGTGTGGAGTCTGACCAATGGGATAAATAGTAATCCCACATCAAATAAATACTTGCACTATGCACTGATCATGGCTGAGCTCACTGCCATTGCATATCAAATACAAATGTCAATGTTTAGATCATTTGTTCTGTCATCAGTGCTCTTCAGTGGGTGTTAAGATAAAATGTGGCCAAAGAAAGCCAAAATTCTATTTTGCAAAGTCCCGCAAAAGAAACTAACACTAACAGGAAGAACAGTTTTCAGTAAATTCAGAAAATAAAAGACGCTAGTCTACAGTCATTAAAGATCTACATTAGGCTGAAAAACTGCTAAGCTTGATCCAAGTTTTCAAAGAATTTGCTGAAATAAAATGAACAAATAAATGTCTAATCGGTGGCTGGGGGAGGAAAAGTTGAAATTAGTGAGTTGAAGAGAGAATTTGTTTTCTGTCTTCCTGTGAATAGGTACAAAACTGGGCAGTCAAAAACAATGCAGTACAAGCAGTTGGGAAGATAGAACATATCAGATGTACATTTTATAATAACCATTGAGAGAATACGATGGACTATTTAGGAATTTCAGGATATTGATACAATTTTGCAGGAGTCACTGGAAATGTCTTGATTAACTCCTTTTGTGTGATCTATGGAATAGTTGGATGCGTGCGGTTGTTCAGTGAGGAACAGAGAAGGAGGAGGAGGAAGGACAGGTTATGATATATCGGGTGGATGCAATCTGTCAATGTTATTCTTTTATATAGAAATAGAATTTGGTATGCAAAATATTCTTTGCTGAGTTTGATTTTGTTATTTTTGTTTCGAGATATTTATTGAGTCGTTTAAATGGCATTGTTTTGTGGTGATTATTATAACTATTTATTTTTATGTTGAATACCTCATTTCAAGATTTGTTGCATATATTTAGGTAGAGTTAGTGCTCATTTAGTTTTTTAATGATCTCTTGGTAGAAAACCTGCCTGGTTTTTTTGTTTTTTTTTGTTTTGCTTTTTTTTTTTTTTAACTTTGGTGATACAGTTTGTTTGCAGCGTTTTTAAAAAACACTGGAGAGAGAGCAAGAGTGGTGCAGCAGCATAATGTTTGTCTAAATATTAGAAGGGGGAGTGGGTGGCGGCGGTAAAACATCTGCGCCTAACAGGCCTGAACAACGATGTGTTGTTTGAACTGTTGTCTGGCCTCATCTGCCCGCCCACCCCCCCCCCCCCTCTCTCTCTCTCTTCAATTGTTTCAAGTAGTTGGGCCACATTCTGTTTCCCAAAAATCAGGGTCAAATGTTTATTAGGGGATATTTCCCCCCCCCCCCCCCCCCCCCCTAGAGAAATGGAAGGAAAATAGTGATGGGAAACAGTTATGCTTGTGAACAACATATCTTTGGCAAAAAGCATTTATCAGTATGTGGAAAAGACAACCTTGTCAGTCATTACAGCAGTGATTGTTAAACATCTTAGTCAAGTTCTTTTCTCCTGTTATAAAGTTGACATAACACTATTCACAGATTTCCCTTTCTTCAGATAGCCACATTGCTATAAAGTCTTTTGGTAAAGAATGATTTTGTTGATGTCATGACAGTATTTCATTATGGTGACCTTTCCTATTCTGGCTAAATTATGAATAAAAAGATAGAAACAGTGAGAGACTATATATATGTATGTGGTCTTAGCGAAGTACAGGACTGATGAGGTGACGATCCTGTATTTGAGAGACTATATATATGTATGTGGTCTTAGCGAAGTACAGGACTGATGAGGTGACGATCCTGTACCATTTTTAACTCAGTTATCTTGTAGATGATTTTACATCACTATCTGTTCTATGGCCATATGACCAAAGTGCAATGTGAGAATGTCACAGATGACATATGAATTGATTTAAGCATTGATATTAAAATGTTTACTGTCCATGTATTGAGTATTATGGGTCTTTGGTTTTCCTGGGACAATTAGAGGTCAAATGGTCCTCCTCACCAACTTGAGGAAAGACCAATCTGAGAGACTGGAATTTATCAGCCCGTAGTGCTGAACAGGAGAACCTAGGATAATGGTAATGTTTGATGTGAAGAGACTAAACTGTCAAAATTTTAACTCAGTTCAGATGACAACCTGGGTTTACACTGAGAGAGCAGGACCATCATCTTGAAATAATACTGGACCATTTCATATACTATCATAGACTAGAAACAAGTTTGTTGTCCAAATGCATGCTGCAGGGTGTATCTTGTACTGGAAACATGTTTTATGTAAAGGCAAGTTTGATGCAGTGGGGCCACATCTCATAACATAATGGTTGCTGAAGACTTAATACAGTACAAAGGATATCTGCGATGTACTCAACATCCTGGAGAGAGAACATTAACTGCCTTCAGTCTGTTTTGTCTCGAAATGGAGCACTAGAAAAAGAACATTTTACAGAGTGGTTTCACTTCACAAAGTCCTGTGGTCAAGTAACTGCTGGCCATTGACATATCCACCCAAACTGGGTTTCTCTGTTGCTTGTGAATCTGAATGTGCACATTATATTCTTACCGGTGAAGCTGAAAAGGCAAGAGTAATAGTAGTAATACTGTTATAGCGTAGTGACAGTGAAAATTTGGATAATTGGGGTTTGCCATTGACATGATCAAAGACAGAGATTGATAAAGCAGGACAGTCTATTTTCTGAGCCTCCAAAAGAAAGCGGGCATGCAGCATCGTAAGTGTCGCCCACATTCAGCGCACAGAACTAGCACTTTACACAATGTGCCTGCACAGAAAATAAAACACAGCACTTTTCAGATGCAATCTCAACATCATGTTATTAAAAAAAAAAAATACAAGATCTAATTTACAATTAGAATGAGTAAAACAAAGTGCACAAAATGGGCCATTAAAGGAAATTAGCAGTTTATTGCTGGACCCTAGTGGGAGAGCGAAGAGTTGTGATAAACCCCGCCACTGTTTACAACTGCTGCACAATTGCCACCAGGTAGTGAATGGGAAAAAATGCCCTTTGTCTCATCTTATACTAGACTAGAAATATACCATCTTGCTGAGGAATTGGAAGATTTCAATTATGATCTTTGCCAGTTATCAGTCAGCAGTTTACCCGATTTATGAAAGCACAGAGCATAATCGATTTTTGGTTTCTAGAAGCATAAAAGTCAAGGCAATGAATCAATTCAATAAGCTGTGATGTTTCACTGTTCATTTGAAAGATAAAAATCTTGACTCATCATTATTAGCATGTAGTCATTATGTTGAAAATTTTATGCTTGTCTTTTATTTGTTTTGAAATAAAGTGAAAGGAATGGCTTGCTATACATCAGTAGCTAAGGATTACCAAATTGTGAACTGGGGCAAAATAAGCTTCATCAGAACTTGTTGCATTATTTATTCATTGTTTCAATGTGCCTGTGAACAAGTGATGCAGAAATTAAAATTTTTTTTTTTTTTTTCCACAGTGACTTCTATTGTCAGCACTGAATTTGTGCATGTTTGTGTTTTCTACTTGTCTGTGGTTCATTCATGCATGTTTCTGGGAGATCAGGTGTATGATATGTGTGAGGCTGGGGAGCTGAAATTTTTGCACATTCTTCTCTGTGCTGGTATGTGTTTTCATCAACATCATCATGTTTTCACCACATCACCATTCATACTGAAATGTGCAATGAAACTAAACAGGAGTATATAATATAGGCTGTAAATTATACTTTCATGTACTAAGTTCAACTGTTTGTCAATATAAATTTCTTACCTTCACAGGAAACTGTTGTGTCTTATACAATAAAGCAAAATGGTAAGAATCTTTTCTTGTGTTCAGATTTGTTGTGTTTTGTTACGCCTTACCAATAAATCTTAATGGCTTGATAGGCCTACATTCAGAGAGATCCCACATGGTTGTTTCTGCAGTATGAATGTCTGAGACAAAATTTTCTTGTGTTCAGATTTGTTGTGTTTTGTTACTCCTTACCAATAAATCTTAATGGCTTGATAGGCCTACATTCAGAGAGATCCCACATGGTTGTTTCTGCAGTATGAATGTCTGAAGCAAAGGCGCCAGCAGACATTGACTGGCTGGAGGGTGTTAATGCCATGACGTGAAATGGACAAAGTGACAGCAGATTTCAATTAGAATAATAAGGATAAACTGAGAGGAAGTTTCCCCAACAAAACACATACTGTATGTTTGCTTTTGCTATCTGCCTGTCTGTCTCTCTCTCTCCCTCTCTCGCACACACACATTATGTACATATTACATGTGCATATGAGCCATTCTCAAAAGGTGGGCCTCGGCGTAGTGCTTCTTTTTGTTCAACTCTGACAAATGGCAAAAAACTAGGAAATTGTATGAAACCAAGTGTGTAGGACTGAGAAATAATGACCAAATAGATAGTGTGAGATAGGAAAAAGCCGAACTCCACCATAAGCAGAGATAAAGATGGTTGACTATGAAAATACCTTATTTATCATCATTTTTTGTTGCATCGCGATGTGACTATTTTTATGTCACCTAACCACAGAAATAGATGGAATAAGGCACCCAGAGAATACACAAGTGAACTAAAAGGAGGTATTAGAACATACATGCATCATTCTAGTCTCTATTTTAATCTGCTTTTTATAAATAAAGCAGCTTCAAAAATGCATACTTGTATGTAACAATGTGGGTCACAACACTACTATTTTTGTTGAGACTTGGAGTATAAACCAGCTCAGCTGCCCGGAATTTGTATTAAAAAAAACATACAGACTTTGATTGTAGCAGTTCTGTGCAGGCTATATCATGATTAAGAAGGCTCCATAGGGCCGCAGTGTTGTGCAAACGATCAGATTACGACATTTGTGTGTGTCGTTTGGAGGTCATTTGTTACCGGAACGAGTCTTTCCCCCTGCAGTCGTTCCAAATTTATTTCACATGTTCGCGCACACAATGAATGGAACTACGCCAGGTATATTACCCATTGTACTGAAAACAAACATAACATTATCGAACACGACCCAAGATTTTCAAAGCAAAATGTGTGGGTCAGCAGGAAATGTTACATACAAGACCACATGGGCAGCTACTACTACTACATTACATGCGAGCGCCCACAATGTGTGTCACTTCTCCAAATGTTACTTGCAAGTCAGTACATGGTGCAGAATGTGCTGACAACGAATTTAGTTATCGGAATTATGGGGCTTGTGGCAATGTTAGGAGTGTAACCGTTGCCTTTAAATTTAGGAATCATGATAGATAATGTAAAGGATGCTGAATGTAACTTAGATCTAGTGGGTCATAGTTACATGCAAGCCTTCTTTTTCATGTTCAGAAGAATTAGAAAGACACGCCAGTGAAGAATTAAGTAAATTGTACTTCTCAACAATAATAATAATAATAGTTCGTCCATCAGGTATGATGATGACCTTAACAACACCAGAGGAATAAAGAACAGAAATTGTTGAGAATTTCAACACATGGACAATAAAGAGAACTAAAGGACACAGAGGACAGAATGGAAAGACTGTTCTTTCATGACTTATGGCTTCTCATGTGACTGATAAGTCCTATTTTTGCCCTGCAGACCCTTCCGCATAAATGACAAGAGTGCTCCGTTGGTTCAGTACCACTGGGCCTTTTCTTGCGCCGTTCTCTTTTTTTGATAGCCTGCTGGACTCTGTCAGCTTCCCATGCTTTGCTGCCTCTGGTAAGGGCCGCCCTCCAATTTGCACGATCAAGCGAGAGCTTTTCCCACTCACTCACATCAATGGCAAAGGCCTTCAGTGATTGCTTGAGAGTGTCTTTGTAACGTCTCTTTGGGGCCCCAACATTCCTCGTTCCATTGGAGAGCTCAGAGAAGAAGATTTGCTTAGGGAGTCTGGAGTCGGGCATTCTGACAATACGTTTTCATACATTACTTGGGCCATTTATAGCTTGGCGACGATGCACGACGATGTTCTCAACAATAAACTGAAACAAATTCCACTGCAATATTGTCAAAAAAAAAATAAATACCTGCCTTATTTTCCAGGGAAACTGAAAGACTGCTGTTCACTTGACATGTAACAGGGACTCACACAAGAACATGAAACAGTTGATAATTTCTTCAAATTCAGTATTTTTTGTTTTAGCTCATTTTAACAACCATTAAACAGTCTTTGCAGGGGCAATTAAACTAGCACTGTGTCTCATCATACTCCACAGTTGGTAGGTGTGTGTGTCATCAGTTACATACAAGACAAAAGAGACCACGTACTGTAATCAATTTCATCAATAAACACCATGCTCAATTATCTTCTTAACTTGAAAAAACAACAAATAACTTATCAAAGATTGCATAAAAATCAGAAAAAGCTAAACATTCCTCACTTTGAAATTTGAGTACATTTGTCATTGCAACATTTTTGTGCTGACCTGAGAATGGCTCATATATCTATTCACACACAGATTTGGGAGGGGATGTCAGAGACTATATTGAACTATTGAGTATTTAAAACGAAGTGAAGTTGAAACAAATCATGGCAACCTTACGTATGAAGACCACATTGTAGAGCTCAAATAAGATCTTTAAAAACTGATATACAGTAGAATTTTTGTCAATTTCATAAAGTTTACATACTGTTTGCCATCTCAACGAAAGTCTTATTTTGCATGGTCTCCCAATTGTGAATGAAGACAAAACCAGAGAAGACAAATGTGTCAATCAGCCTGGCCATGGTAATCAAGCTGGCGCCCAAGAAAAACCCCATGAAGAAAATCTTTAACGTTTCAAAGTTTCACTCACCAAAGATCCTGGCACCAATTAATTTGCAAGCTCCAAGCAAGGCAAAATAAACCGAACTCTAAGACGTGCATGCAAGTAGTGTGCCAATTTTATTGATTATGCCCATCTTGATATCGCCTGATGGTGTGTAGAAATTTACCCAAATGTTATCATTCTACATGCACAATCTTTACAGGAAAGTGAAGACAGTGAACTATATCGCTTATGAAATAGTCATTGTGAAATTTTTATTCGCCACATTAACTGATATCCGAATAATAATATTCTTGTGGCCGCCAAACATAATTTCATCCCATATTTGGAAGATTCACCAAATCATGGGTAAAATGTATCAAAAGTTGCCAACAATTGGAGTTAATGGTACTGAGGTTGAGGTTTTGTTCCCATGCTAATTTGTTTTTCCAATTGTACTACTAACGTGACTGACACAATGGCAATAAACTTCCCTCTCGATACATTGGTAGATTTAAAACCGAATGGCCTGTGGAGACAACAAGCTTTTCAAAGTTATTTTGAGAAGACATCTTTAATACAGGGATACTGGTAATATGTGGATGGCGGCTAAGCAGCTTTGGAAGGACCTTTGCTAATACTGATACATGTATTGTGACAGGGATCGTGAGGGTATTCTTTCTGGAGACTAAAATAGTACATAACTCGGTTAACCGTAGATGCCAATGAACATTCTGTATAAAATGAAGCAGTAGCAAATTTATTTGACTTCACACTGAATTTTTGCAACTGCAACTGTTTGTGGAACTCTGGTGCTCCATATTTCTATGGTATTATTATGACCGAGGACCAATCTTGGGGAAATCCACCCAAATACAGCTTGATTGGGTTGGTGGGGTGCAAACGGCACCGTTGAACTGAAACCAGTGCTTGAAAACTCTAGAGAACAATGAATTAGTCAATTAGGTCTGACTTCCTGGTTCTGAGATTCAATAGAACATTAATGAATGAATTACCGTCCCATTGTCTCCCCGTGGGAAATGAACTGTAACGAAAGTTGGCAAAACGACGGGTGACGGCTTTGATACTTAATGCACAATTATATCGTCTAATGTAATTACATGGGCCCCAAGTCCGTTCTTTCGCAAAAATTGAGCCCATATCGCCAACGGACATTGTTGACATCTGTTATATAACGCCTATGAATTTCAAGTCTCTACGCTGTACATAAATAGGTAATATAACTCAAAATTTCTGTATATTATATATTTCCATTATTTCTTGTTTGGAGGAGCTCAAACTCGGAAGTTAAATTTCTAAAAAATATCGTTAATGGTGAAAGAAATCGTGTCTATTGGGGATTGATGATATGGCTTAGGGATTTTCTGCTAAGATAAAAGTTCAAAGTTATGTCGTTTTCATACATTACTTGGGCCATTTATAGCTTGGCGACGATGCACGACAAAACATTTTTTGGCTTCCATTTAGTGGGCGAAACTTTGCCATGAGCGCCGGGAGTGGATATTTCTGTGTGGCCACAGTTATGATCAGCATATGACAAAAACTTGACAGTATTGAACAAGATATTATTTAACTCCCCAGCATTTAAGCATTCCATATATTTTGCTGAGAAGATCACCCTCACGGTAACCAGGTTAAGGAGGTCCATCCATTCGGTGATTTGGTTTTCCCGCCATGCCAATCGCTCCCTACCTCCAGACGGACACTAACATTAACAGCTGTACGTATACATGAAGAATTACACCATCTAAAAAAAATTACCTCGAACGCTCTACTCGCGCGCTTCCCTCCCCATACACACACACGCAGGCACACACACACACACACATACACAGGCACGCTAAATTTCATCCTCGTGCACTCAGAAAATCACAATCTATCTCCTTAACACAATCAGATAAGTAGACACATCACAGCTGCAGCACGACAGACGTTCACTCAGTGTTATTGCTATTTAGTTCCATCGTGAACATAAGCCACCATTTACATTCAGTGATCCTCATGATTATCAATATTGGTCACATATTCTTCTGTTATTTTCAATGCAAGTCTGGTTATACAATTACAATGTATTGTTATTGCTAGCCATGCCAGTCATAAAAAAGAAAAAAAAATCGAAGTCAGTGCCACTTATACAGTTGTTGTCTGTGACAGCTACACATTCATTGTAAGTGCCATTTATACAATCATTGTCTGTGACAACCACAGACTCGTTATCAGTGCCACATATATATACACATTGTCTCTGACAACCACACATTCATTGTCAGTGCCACATTTATATACTGTCACTGTTTGTGACAGTCACACATTCATTGTCAGTGCCACTTACATAATCATTGTCTGTGATAACCACACACTCATTGTCAGTGCCACTTATTTATACAATCACTGTCTGTGACAGCCACGCATTCACTATCAGTGCCACTTGTACAATCATTGTCGGTATCACTCTGCCACAAGTTGTCAGCTGCTGTCATGCCACTGGTGACACTGAATGTTATGACACCAATAAATTGCTTTCGTTCGCTACCATGCTTGTTTGACGGATCGCACGTGTGGACCAGTAGATCCCGTGACCATCCGGCCCATCCTCATTACCTTCTTGTGAATGAAGACAAAACCAGAGAAGACAAATGTCTCAATCAGCTCGGCCATGGTAATCAAGCTGGCGCCCATGAAAAACCCCATCTGCCCGCCCAGGAACGCTGGAAGAATGACAAAGACAATTATATAGCTTTTTGTGCCAACCAGTCTAATAGGATTACATGTAGTTATGCCATGCGTTTGCCAGGGGCAATAATCCAATTTAAATTATAATTTTCTTTCTGTTTAAGAAGAAGCAGAAAGTGTTATTTCGGTAATTTCTGAAGCTCTGAAGGTATCGCTTTTTTCCTTGCCTTCCTCTAGCACGATGCCCTGGGATAAAATAGAAAATATACGGGAGGAGAAACGGAAATACAAATGCATGGATTCATGATGAAGATTGGAGCCAATTTGAAAATCTAACAGTACTTTTCTCAACCACACAATTAAAAATTGACTTCACTGCATGATCGTCTACAAGTCTGCCCAAGATATTATCAAAACATTTCGCCAAATCTATACAAGTTCGTTTGGCAGTGACTACATTACATCTGGCCGTCTGATCCTTCAGGAACTGTTCGCTGGTTCCCGTTTGTCTGGCTTGCAAATACTGTGATATTATTTTGAAATAACACAATTTTGCATTTGATCATCCGTTTCATAACAGGTTTATCTTACCAAATATGGAATTGAAAGTGTACTGTGGTTCATGCCGCTCATGCCGTACCAACATGGTTTCCATGTAGATCCGGACTTCCAGGAATTCCTCTCTAAAACCAGATCAGACACAGGTTGGCAGGGGTAGCAGGAAAGTTCCAAAAGCAGTGGGGGAAATGAAATTAGAACAGATTGTGACAATGTGAAAACTCCATACTGCAGTAGTAAAACTATCCTCAAACTTTGCTAGTCATGACTGAAGGTCAGTTCATACTTTATGTCCCAGCCAGCATCCCGACGACAATGCGACGTAGATTTGTTTAGCATTTCCATAAGGCTGATAGGATTATCGTAAGGGTGTATTTCCTACATCAAACCAACGTCGGCGCGATATCGTAATCAGCAGATCTACGTAGGAACGATGTCATTTCTGTGTGCAAACTTGATGTCAATCCCACGCGTCGAATTTCCGTTGGGCTGCTGGCTGGGATATGTTCGGGTGGGGCTGGGATACCCTCGGGTGGGGCTGTGATATGCTTGGATGGGGCTGGGATACTCTCGGATGGGGCCGAGATATGCTCAGGTGGGGCTGGGATACACTCGGGTGGGGCTGGGATACGCTCGGATGGGCTGGGATGCGTTCGGTTGGGGTTGGAATACGTTCGGGTAGGACTGGGACACGCTCGTCTGGGGCTGGGATACGCGCAGGTGAGGCTGGGATACGTTTGGATGGGCCAGGGATATGCTCGGATTTGGCTGGGATACGCTCGGGTGGGGCTGTGATACGCTCGGATGGGGCTGCTATACGGTCGGATGGGCCTGGAATATGCTCGGGTGGGGGCTGGGGATACGCTCGGGTGAGGCTGGGATACGCTCTGGTGGGGCTGGGATACACCCATCTTTGAGATTACTTTAATATAATAGCAGCTCAGAAATACAGGGCAAGGTAGTTAATCTATAATTATCAAATCGTGGAACTATGAAAACTATAACCGCACCTTCCTCACATCTGAGGAAAATTCTTTCTCACCATCCGAGGAAGGCTTGTCTGACTTTAACAGAAAGTATTCAGTGGTGCCCCTTTTCAAGTGGCCATAATACCCCCTATAAATTAGGCACGCCACGGCCCTCTCCTGCCTCCACCCCTCACCAAATTTAATGTAAACTTTGAAGTACCCATAGCACAATCTGACCGCGAGTTACCTCAAAGCCGCTGGGCTATTCACACCAGTCACTGCAGTTAACATTTCAGCGGATACTCGAGAGGGGAGCTGTGAGGCAGACATCGTTGTGTCATAGCGCGTGAAGGTGCAGGGACGTGGACAATCGCAGTCCTTGCTGGAAATGTTTCCTGGGGACAAATGGTGCAACCAAGAGATCTTTGTTTGCAGATAATGTATCTATCGCTATTTATTTCGAACATACAGGTGATTTACATGTGTGCTCTAATACCCCGTTTACACGTAATTCATGCATCCTCTCATCGCACAAAGAAACACATGATCTGTGCATCCTCTGATGTCTTTAGCACTTTTAACAACTTCACCTCTCACTCCCGGACTATTAAAAGACACCATGAGGATATAGAACACACAATTAGGACAAAGAGACACCATTTGGGAAGGAACGACACAATTAGGGCAGCCAAGACCTCCTTAGCAGAGAAGCTACACTAGAAGGACCGTGAAGACACCATATCAGGGCACTGAAGACAACACCGGGATTGAGAAGGCAGAGAAACACTATTACAGCAAAGAAAATTCCTTTAAGGCAGAGGAGACACTTAAACAGAGAGAGAGGATACCACTGACTCACAAGACATCACTCAGAGACAGAAGAATTCATTATGACATGGTAGACACCATTAGATCAGATAGAACGCCACTAGGACAACTAAGACATTATCAGGACAGAGAAGACACCATTAGGATATATCTGCAATATCTAGGAAAGTATAAATGATCAAAGAGAAAGAAGCGGATGTGTGTGAATGACACTAAAAACAAGAACGAAAGAAGAATGTGTTTGCCGGCACTTGAATACAGAATTGTTTGCTGTGTGGGCTTCCAGGCTCTTTGAACTACATTAAAATGGATCCATGGATAACCTACCCCCCCCCCCCTTCCCGCCCCCAAAAAACAACATATACAAAAACAAAAACTTTTATACCGGTACTTACTTTTGGTTACAATGAAGCAGCTATTTATGTCTCCCAAAGTACATTCCGGCAACCCATCCACATCTAAAGAAAGCACAAAAAGACGTTCATCATATTGAACAAGAACAGCAGTGAATCTCCTAAACAAAAATAGTTTTTCCTAATACTATTAAAGCGGGTAAGAGCTAACACGTCGTTTATTTTGCATTTCTATTTTGTACAGTATAATTCTTTAATCCCATTTGGGAAATTTGCCTTTGTGACATTGCAGCCCAGTTACAACTGGAGCAGGCACGCCTTCGCCACAGTACAGCGCCGGTCGGCGGGTTGTTGTTTTTCGGGGGATTGGGTGAGGGGGGGGGGGGAGGAGGCAGACGAGGGGCTGATAGGGATGAATTTTATATAATTTTGCCCTGGTAGCAGCCTGTTCGGCTGCTCTTTTCGATTTCCAACTGCCAAGGTATCTTTAACGTGCACACGAGCCTTCCGAGTTTTTCGTCCTTATTCAAGAAGACTAGGTGCCCAATCCTACCTACTATAGGATCCAACATGCCTGCACCGCCCAGGATTTGAACCCGGTACCTTCGGCATGAGAGGCCAGCACCTGGCCTCTAGAAATGCGCCCGCATAACTATTTAATTGTACAATAAACTGAGAAAAAATATTTTCTCATAATATGTGATATTTTACGGTGGCTCTTTTCAAATATGATTCTTGTGGTTTATGATACAAAGCCACATGCGCGGTAAAGGCAATATTTATTCTTACGGTTTATCTTATTTTAGTAGCTGATACTAACAGAGGTCATTGTAGGCTTGAAACTTTGAGGGAATGACGAGTCCAATGGATTTTAAAATCTACTCGCAAGATAATTATTGTCGGAACTGTGGCAAAACCACAGAGCTCTATGGCTAGACTAGAGCGGGTAGTAGGTCAAGTCACTGTGCACCCTATGGTGTCTCGAGGTGAAACAAAAGGGAGCAAGGTTTCGACAAAAAAAGTTTGCAAACTGGTGAGCACTTGTTGTGCACTATGATTGTGGGACATGATTAATAGTCGCCTGCTCGCCTTTTGTCTGCAATGGCACAGCCATAGATGGTCACTCGAATTGCCGCCATCTTTTAGTGGACGGAAGAGAGGCGGCGCAGCGGAGTGCCATCTCTTGTCTGCTGTTTAGCTCTGTGGCCGAAACTCAACCATCGTCTATTATCCGCTGGGTATTTGGGTGGTGATGTCACGCCATTTAGTTTCAGCAGCGAGTTTAGATGTATAGAGAGGTTTCACTATTGCTGGATTTGCACTGCGAGACACGGGAGGCTCCGCGAAACCATTGTTGGCATGGAGAGGAAAGTAGGCCGCTGCGGTAAACAATACCCGTCTGATCATTTCCACGTGGCGTAAGAGCTTACAAACGGCTCTATCAAGTTTCAATCAATCCAAAAATATGAGCAAACCACAGTAAACGGATATACAAGCTGTCTTTTGTGAAGGCGGTCTATTTCAATTTTCCAATTTCTTGTTTACCGCAGCGACCTAGTTTCGCGATTTGGCGGAAGTGAGACCTCTATAATACATCTACACTCTCTGGTTTCAGTAAGATCCTATGATTCAGCTGGTGAGCGAAATCTCAATGAAACTAGGTCTAAATGTCGTGACGTCGCCATCCAGCTAGTCCTGATGCAGCCCTAAGCGTAGGAGTTAAACAAAAAGCAAACTCTCTTGGCGGGGTGACTCAGTATTTCCCGTACTGAGATCACCGCAGTTCTTTCAATTATTATTTGTACTGAGTCTCCACCCCATCTCGACCGGGAGAATTCCACCAACTTATGGTCATTGTATAACTAATTACTAAATACTAATTAAGATCGTTCAAACTGGATACGTGGCTTAGTTTGTAGCTAGGAAAATCAAAATAACATTAAATTGTGCTTGCGCCGTCCTATCGTGTCCACGAGAGTTCCCCTTGTCACAAATCCCAGACTGGGAGATGTAATAAGTTATGACAGGACAACAATCACGAACGACCAAGTTTAACACTTAACAGAACAACCCATCAGACTCACACATTTATTAAACATAATTATACAGATAATAGCGCAATTACATACATTATATTATTGAAATTAACTGCCGTACAACGGCCTTATTCTCACATGCACTCTTCCTCGGATCCACAACCCGGTACTTACTTCCTAAGGGCACTTCGGCCTCAGCCTCTCCCCTCAGGGTCTTAATAGCACATTAATAATTCACTGGCACCGCAGTCTCTCAATATCACCTTCCTATTGTCATACACCTTAGCATTCCACTAGCACCTCAGCAGGGCAATAGCACATTATCATTTCAATAGCCCATCAACATGGCAATAGTACATTATCACATTCACGCTCATATCTACGTCCCTGTCCGTGGCCTGACTGCCACGACTTTATGTGCCTCTACTGTCCTGCACCGACAGCCTCACTCTTGGCCTATGTGTGGCCTCCGGCCCTATGCTGGCCTATCCCCTGTGCTCACCGAAGCGGCTCTTTGGCCCGTCCCCGACACCTACAAGAATAACATTACATTGGTATAATACCCTACCATTTCTATTCACTCCA
Source organism: Onchidella celtica (assembly GCA_963931925.1). Taxonomy (NCBI): domain Eukaryota; kingdom Metazoa; phylum Mollusca; class Gastropoda; order Systellommatophora; family Onchidiidae; genus Onchidella; species Onchidella celtica. The sequence goes on along the minus strand of OZ007569.1, from coordinate 56,293,028 downwards.
CCTCTCCTTACAACCCATGAAGCGTACACACAATAGTTCACCTTTCACTCACCAAACATCTTACGGTAACACACCTCCATCGGAGTACACAATACTCACTCGTGCTACAAATCCATGAACTCACTTTCATCTATCGCTCATGGCGCACATTGCTATATCCAATATCAAGGACTTCCACATTCCTCACATATACTTATTTACATCATGGTAATAGACGAATATAATATAATACATCAATCATAATTATCAATCAACGTTCTACCTACCAGTCATCACTGGAAAAAACACTCTCATCCGTCTTCCGACTGCTCCCCTTATGTTCGCCCGCTGGGCTCTTACTAGCGTCCGTTCTCTTTGGACTATCTCTGTGCAGTGCTAGTAATACAGCGCTTTCGCCTCATTCAGACCCCCCACCACTCATAACAGGCACGCTTTTCCTTACCTGTCTACGTGCGTTAATTTTACTCTCCTCCTTTCCCCCCGTAATTATTAACTATCGCTCACTCCACTCGTGACACCCCTGTCTTTCATGTTGGTGAGAATGTATAATATTATTTTAACTCAGTGTCAAATGAATATGGAACTATCAAAATATCCATGTCCATGCTCTCTAAAGCTGTGTCATCATGCAGATTTTTATAATACAAAGGGCGTGGTAATTAATAAATGGAATAGAGCTGGATGGCTAGATCTATGCCAGTTTTACATAAAGTGAAATAAACTACGTACATAATAAATTGGAATAACAGCCACACTCCTGGGTTGCTTTGTAGCTCTGACACTGTTCCAGGCAGTTTTCATAACTGTAGAAAGTAGCGTTGATCATTTTCTTGCCAAGATCATTCTCTGGCATATTCTCACAGGCCTCCTCTCCATAGGATTTGTAGGGTGCCGGGAGAAATGTGTACTGGACATGTATTACAACAACAAATGGTTAACATAACTGACAGACACACGATGATAGGATCCAAACACTCAGGGGCGTGGCAAGTGTTAATCGGGGGAGGGGGGGGAGGGGGCTTCTTGAAAACTGAGTTCTTTCAAATTCTGACCTTTCTTAACCATAATTCCCCAGTCCCCAATTCGGAGTCCAGCATTGCATTGTTACATTTCCCATGTAAAGTGACGAATAACTATGCTAATCATGAAAATTGCAGTTTATCTTAGTCACAAGTAAAGCCACCCACAATGGTGTTCAAAAGACTTAGTATCACTGATTTAATTTTACGAAAAGAAAAAAAAAAGGACAAAACTTTTGAGTCGTTTGTGTAGTTTCAGCACTCCTTCAATGTGTACGGAAATGGAAATGTAAAAAAATCCATCAAGCAGTTAAGAAGTACGCGTGTTTCCATGTGCATGGGAACAAAGACGGAAACTACAACAACAACAGCAACAAACAAACATAAAAAACAACTCTTAACTTCATGTCATTCTGCGACATGTCGTTGTCTCTGTCGTTTCACGATACTTTACCGGCAAACTTTACGACGACATAAAGCTTGTATGCGCATGTGTTGCACTACGGCAACATTGAGCTAAGTATAGGTGTAATTGTTGTGAAACACATTTCGCCACTGAAAATAATAAAGGTCATATCAACTCATTTTACTTTTTCCGACATGCTGGAAGCAATGGCGTGGCTTTGGGTGGTTTAAGAATTCACTCAGATATCAACTGCTTCCTGTTAGCTGAATCATAGGGTTGTGTTTTCAAAAACGTAAATCACCAAACACTTCGAGTTTGCTAATCTGGGCTGTATGGTCGTGTTCATATCAAAGATGTTACTGAAGTCATTATACAAGACCGCTGAAATCATATTAAACTTAAAGCACAGCAAATTGCCACTTCCTTCTAAAATCTAAACACGTCTACGTTGACATAAGCAGTTGGACGAAAAATAAAGTCACCCTGGTTACCCACCTGGATTGGGTTCAGCGCCAGTCTCGTAGATGTTCCCGGGTGTAGGTCAATACCGTCTTTCGAAAGTCTCGGAGTCTCAGGGTGATGTGATAAATAAACCTGAAAAAAAAAAGATAAGTTTATCTGATACAACTGCAGTGTCCTGCCAGGGTAATGCAGGAGAGCTATTCTTAAACTAGTCCACCTCAACCTAACTTGCTTTGCATTCATAATCAGTTTCTCCGTATTTACCAAGTTAAGTTGTCAAAATGCTCCGAGAAAATAATTAATTGAACAGAATTATGAAAACCCGAAGTAATTTGCATTTAACTGCAAAAGAAAACAAAACAGTTTGGACTGTTTTGTTTCCTGTGTCAGATTCCCTACCTTGGAGAAATCAGACCAAGAAAACCAACAACTTGCTGGGGTCCGGACTGGACGGCACTATGAGTCCTGCCTGCTTACCCTCACTCCAGCAGTGATATCCTCGTAGATGAAATAGGTGTCTTGAGTCAAACTGATGTACACTCTCAGCCCAGAATTACGACCATCTTCCGACACTAGACGTGGTCCCTTCTTGGCAATATTCTTGGGTCCATTGAAGGTAAAACACCGCCCAAAATCGGTTTCTAATATCTGACATGAACACAGAAAGACAACATGCCAGATATTTTGATCAGAATAATAATCTCATCCCAACCCCAGGCACATCTGCTCCATTCCGGAGGAAGTGGTTTTTGTTTTCTTTTTGTTTTGGAGGGTGATGATAACGAAGCACAGATATCGTTGATTGTCGTCACTAAATAAAGTAAATAAACATTGTAAATATAATGTGACATTTAAGTAATCTAAGTAATTTTTCTTCCACTTCCACTTGGGCTGGACATATGGGAAGGACGAATGATAATAAATGGACAAAACGTTGCACTGAATGGCAACCGCGGACAGGAAAAAGAACACGAGGGCGACCAGGAAGAAGATGGCAGGATGATATTAAAAAGAGAGGGGGGAACAACATGGATGAGGAAGACATCAGACAGAAAGGAATGGAAGTCACTGTCGGAGGGCTGCATCTCGCAGTGGATGGACAATCCCCAGATGAACGGCGAAAGTAATTTCTCAGCGTGAGTATATTGTAATTATTGCCCGTAACTATATTTGAATCTCAGAAAAGGCAGTTTATGGACGTAATGTCGGTGGTGTTGATAGAAGGCTGTGATGGTGAGGCCTGTGGCAGTTTTGTGAGTTTCAGAATGAAAAAAAAAAAAAAAGAACATTTTTAAAGAAATGCAACACAGCAGGAAGAGCAAAATTATGACAGGCACATTATGGTGGTTCTGTGATATGCTAAACCTGAAAAGAAAAGTTACTTCTCTAAACTTAAAAGTAAGGTGGACGTATTCCCAGCAGTAAATTGCACTTTAATCTCGCTTTGATTTGTGCCATTCCATCCATGGTCGGGTAAAAGCACATTTAAATTTCACCACACACGACAATTCAAGCGATACAGAGCGCTGTTTTTGGCCCAGAAATAGGGTATCGATAATCGTAAATGTGAAGTGAATGGCCACATTGTATAGGGCGACATTGTATAGCGATCCTCAATGGTAGGGAAGCCTTGATATTTACAGATATGAGGACCCAGGAAGTTCATTGTATTTTCCAACTGACAACCATTTCATCAACGAAGAAAAACCAGTATTTTATGGCATCGATGAACAAAGTGGAGGTTACCCAAATACTGCGCATGCTCGATTTGGGCCTTTTTTTTTTTTTCTGTGTGGCTACGTTTAGGGCAGCCGTAACTTTTATTTTTGCCTTATTCTTACGGCACCCATATACTGATGACGTAGACCACAGTCAGCTGACTGCCGTAAACATGATTATAGTTATGGCTCTCGAGTGCAGCTACAGGCCAGCAGACTATGTCTAGCACTGGTGATCGCTGTACTGTATCATTAGTAGTGGTGGCTACGGCAGCTAGAAATTAGTAGGAAGAGATTATGCAGAAGACAGCATGCAAGTTAACATGAAGTGCATTACCAGGAGATCTATAAGTTAGTATATTGGCCTCAATCCTTAGAGTAGACTAAAAATTAGTGGTATTTTACTTCGACTGTACAGCACATTATAATATGAGTGTCAGATCAGAATTACTGTTGCTATTATTCCCATAGCAACATCAATTATTGACTGTGGGCAGGTGTTTCCAATCATGCTATTATTGTGACGAACATAGAGCGCTATATTGCTGAACATTATGTGTGTTTGTGTAGATCTACACAATCCGCGCAAAGCATCGGTTGATTGTCTACTTCATCAATTTGAGGGTACCGTAAGAATAAGGTCACAAAGTAAAGTTACGGCTACCGTAAACGTAGCCACTGCGTTGTTTTTTTTATACCTCCTTCCCTTGCTTTTCATACGCTTGGCTTCAGCTCCCCCACCATTACAATCAGAATAATGAATGTCCTTGATGTTTTAAGACTTTGATTGACTTTTTGATTAGACTATATGGGGGGGGGGGGGGGGAGTCAAGAGGTAAGGAGCACGAACATTAAGGTTATCTTTAGTCTGAAACAGAAATTCAGAAAATGGATAACAAAGACAAATTTAAGGATGATACAAGGTACGATAAAAAAAGAGCGGTGTGTTGTTGTCGTCCATATGATAACTAGGTGCAAGATCAGGCGAAATCACATGGTTAGAACTTTAGATTGTCTCACATTTACAAAACTCATTTCCGATCTATCTAAAACAACTTTTGAGAATTTTACTATTGTAATAACATTTGCACGGAACTATCCAGATCTAATTCTATATGTAAAATTTAAAATGATGAAGCTCTGAATGCCAAACAGAAATAACGTACCCGAATAGATCGCGAGAGCCGCAAATGGCCGATGTCGTACAGACGCGCCGTAAAACCCTAACTCAAACTCAAACTCTAATGTCAGTTGTATCCAGCTGCATTGTCTGTGGCTGACAAGACAATTTTATCGGCCATTTAACCCCTTGCCTAGCACACAGATTTCCACTCATATGCCCGACGCAAGAGGGGACAAAACAAGCAAATCTAAAAAATTACACAACATAAATCCTACTCTTTCAAAATACAAGCAAATGTCGCAAGTGACTAGGGGAACTAACTAGAAAGTACAAAACAATCGTAATTCGGGAAATGTCTTCATTCAAGAAATGCATACGAACTAGGCCCAGAACAGTTCCAGACACATGGCAGTATAGTGAGATTGGACAGCACGGAACAGTTCCGGACAAAGCAAGGAGGGGGTTAATAACATCTCTCATGTCCCCGCTGGACAAATATTGCTGCCGTTCATTACCATTAGATTTGCTTGCTCTCTCTCTCTCTCGCCCTCTCTTTCTCTCCCTCTGTCTCTCTCTTTCTTCCCCCACCCCCACCATCTCTCGCAGCCTGCCTCCCTGAGAATAATATCATCACAACAACAAGTCTTGACTATGTTCGGATTACCTCGAAGTCTTCGGAAATGTTTAAAAGTTTTCCCTCGTACTGAGCAACAAAGAACATCTCTAGGGCTGCGTCGGAAAATTCTTCCTGGGCCTGCGTGGTTGTCAGCGATAGCAAACTCATCAGCTCTGGGCTTTTAATAAAGAAAAACAAAACACAATTCAAAGTAATTGTAAGTGCCATGAAGCTCCATCTTGCTAACTCCTGTAATGGTCTCATCAAATCATCAGCTATTTCAATATTTTTTTTAATTCACTTGATGAATCCAGGTAATTCCTAAGTCCGCCCGTGCAGTTAGGAGTTTCTGTGTGCTCGTCATGCTCTGCATAGACTATCGAGAGTGAATTATCATTTTAAATATACTTCTTAGAATACTGCTCTGTTAATGACAACAGAAAATAAGAATTTATACAGATACAAAGAATCTGCATTTTATTGGAAGATGATTCCTATTCGTGACGAAAAGACATTATCCTATTTTTATTACGGTTACTGTTGTTGTTGTATCTTCCACAGGAGTTGAAGATCCTTATTTAGAGACGATCAGAGCTATAGGCTTTTGTACGTCTTTCAAGAAAAAAAATCGGCTATCATAGTCCAGGTCGGATAACAGTGCAAACTCGCTGCAATTGGCACGGGGCTCGTCCTCCTCTACAGGGTATCACCACCGCTGGCGGCTAACGGCTCTCCACCGACCCGATGGAACATGACATCCTGGCCAGTTAGAGTGAATCTTCAGGTAAGAATGAATAAATATCTTCCACAAGATGACTGATTTCCAATTTTATACAAGCAAATACGTGAAAGTGAAACAACGTGCAGGCGGCGATACCTTTTTTGAAAAGAATACTAATCTTGCCGAAATTCAAGGAAGCCATGAAATGTAAGTCTTAGTGTCCCTAAACCCTAATGCCTCGTATAAACGGTGTTTCTCAAGTATTTACAGTATATTTCACATTGGGTGAGATAATTATGCTAAACATCCGACTGGTAACTCCACAAGTGAGCATAGGAATTACTCCTATTCTTCAAGCCAATTAATACTGGAGTCGTGAAAAACCTTGGGAGACCATCTCAGGAATGGAACAAACATCACTGACCCAAGGAACATAATGCAATCAAATTTCATGAGCTCATCATAATCTTGAGATTTATTTTTACATTCTGGTCTCTACGTGATAAAATAACCCCCTTCCCTCCTCCAATCTCTTCCAGGCAGCTTACAAGAGAAAAACTAATACTTTGGAAAATCTTGTGAGTTGTAGGCCTACATATTCATAGTTGGCGTCACTTTTTACATTAAATGGTACGTAGAAAGGAAAACATCCTGTAATAATAGTAAGTTTGTTAAAACAGAAACAAACATAAATAAATAAATAAACACAACTTACTCCGAATAATTTACCGGAAATAATCGCCCAAGATCTAGCACGGCCGCCTGTGCCACGAATTTGAAGAGAGTAGTATTTCGAAGGCCGTCTTTATTCTTGTAGGGACAATTGTTGCAGAATGTGACGGAGGGGAAAATGGCAGTGCTGCTGACCTTGACCTCGCTCTTGGTGACGGTGTTGTACTCATAATACTCGATCATCAAACTGGCAACTGTGTAAACCAACCCGCCAGCCATCCCCAGTACCAGAAGCAGCCAAAACAACCTGGGTTTGGGACGAATGTTAAAAAGTCTTTTTAAAACTGTAAATAAGCAGCAATGAGCAATTAGTAAAATGGTAAGTCATGTCGTAATTGACAGCATTTCATTTTGTGTTCAAGTGCTCGAATTTGAGTTGCTTTGGAGGGACCCTAATTACCACTTTAAAAGAGACTACCAGAAGCTTCCCTATAATACCCCTCGTAGTAGCCAAGGAACATTATTATTATTATTATGTTTTGATTGTATTGTGAATACTAACTCGAATGTATCCATCGGGACCGGAGTTATGAACTTCGAGGCTCAATAATTGGAATCGTTGGTTTTCTGTAAACCCTGCAATGAGGTGTTAGGTGTGTGTTGCAATGTGTTGTTGTGTGTACTTGACATGACTAGATCACGGGACTCCCATAAGGAAGTCGGAGCAAATTAATCCAATTTGTTTAAAGTCGGCCCTAGTTTTGGCCCTTTGCTAAATGTAGGCAGCAGATTGTCATGCGAACCTGGACGGTCTGCGTCTCTCCTCACTTGGAATATTCTTCACCCCATGGAAAGTTGTATGGCGGCTAAAATAATGCCAGACACGAGAAATTTCCTCAGCATCTTCAATAGTTGGGTTGTTTTTACTGCAGTCATTTAGGGGCTCGGATTTGCCAGCTTGCTTCACAGATTTTCTGTAAGACAAAATCCCAATACTGATCTATCAGCATTTACAAACTGAAACTGTTGTTGTCGTTGCTGCTGATGTAATATTTGCTACACCAATTTTTTCAACAACAATCATGCAATGTCAACATATCGAGCCTCTTCATCCGACACGATCTTTACTGTCATGCATCATAACTAAAGTTACAGTCAGTTTATTATCACCCACTTCACAATCTTTATGTACAATGTAAAGGGATGGTTGAGTTTCCTGGTTCTCATGTCATTGTAATACTGGAGCTTTACTAAGATGGACATGTCTTCGTTTCGTGGGCAATGTGGCTTATCTTGGCCAGGTATGATAAATGTCTTTATTACCCAATTTTCACCTAATTTAGGTTAACTTTTGCTTCCCAGTTCTTATGAACCCATTTCGAATTTGGAATTTGACATTTCGACCACCGTGCTTTACTTCCACTGAGACAGTATTCACAAATAAATATAGAAACAATTTTGATATTTAATTTTAGACGCCTTCTAGTGTGCTTTATTTCACTCTATTCTTTTCAGCGAGAAGTATGAAACTATGAAACCTGGGAACAGATATTCTCTCGGACTTGGTTTGTAAGAATGACTGAGATATCGGCCCTGAAAAGGATCAAAATAACACTTTTATTATTGAGACAAAGTAATGTAGTAAGATTTGAGGTGAACATATTGTAGTAAGGGAGCGAGATCACATTAATTTGTTTAAATCCCCCATCCCCACGCCCCCCTCCCCCCAAACCCATCCCCATCCTTTTCATCCAGGAAGAACAAAACCACGCACCTGATACTATCACGTAGTTCTCTGCGAAATTCGTTCTCCTCTGGACCAAGAGACTCGTCATAGTCGTCCAAAGTGGAGCCTAGCCGAGTGTCCCAGATAATGGCGTGTTTATACAGGTCCAGATGTTCACCCAGTGGATTGTTCCTATGTGCATTTGACTTGGTCATCTTTGCCTAGACTTCTCATGTCGTTACATTTCATTGCCCAGTCCGCTGGTAAATTAATACTGTAGCTGACTTTCAGCTTAAAAAAAAAAAAAATTTCAAAAAAAAAATGGACCAGAAAAATCCTGAGATATAAGTTTTAGGGAAGGTGAAAACACTAAAAACATGATGAGTACCCACTAAGCTCAGCATTTGCCGACCCTAGAATATTTTCAAAGGGGTGGCTGCAAACACCGCCAAAGCAATAAAGGATTCGCCAACATTACGCGGCAAAAATCGTTAGCTGATAGCCTATTCTGCAGTTACGTCATTTTGTGATAGGGACTGTGAAGATATCATACATAAGGCCTTTGTATTATGTGGCTAGAATGTACAAAGACACAAGGGTTTTATTGATGAGAGTGTTTCAGCCAAAATGTCCCTGCCTTCTGTATAACGACACATGAACTTGTTCTTAAAAGCACAGGTCATCATAACAGTATTTTAATGCTGACAATTGTTCTGTTTTCTGGGCACTCTTTTTACTGTAGACAGCTTGCTTTTAATTTTTTTTACTTCCCGGTGTTGAGAAAATATTTATAACAGCAGAAATACACTTCTATAATTTTTACGATTGCATCTTGTCTTTTACGCTTTCAAATGCGGGCAATTAGATTTCATCGGTAAAATCTTCTGGGCACACAGTAATTGTCATTTGAAGACTTAAACTCAAAGTCTCAAAGCAACTGGTGTCCAAAAAAAAAAAGGTTAAATTATGCTTTGGTTATTTGTCCGAACTCTTGTCAGTCAGTGACAAAGGCAAGGTGGTTTCATTCTCTTATGTGTTTGAGGGAATCAAAAAAACAAATGTCGTTATTTTAGAGTAACGAAGTGATTTCTTCGGTGAGTTAATGCTTAATGAGTCGCATCTCACCCTGATGAGACTGAATCACGGCAACTGGGAATTCAAAAATAGGAAAGTCTACTGCACCGGACACTTTTATTGGTCACAAAATGTTGGCAAATCGCTCACTGAACATTTCAGACTTGCAGCCTTTAATTAGAACGATCAATTTCAGGTGAGTTGTATAGAGAAATCTTTAGTACAAGAGGTCAGATTAGCCATGACCTGTATCAACCTCCCTTTGATGTCCAGGAGAGTGCTTGATAGTGCTCAACACTATCGCTTTTGCACTTAAGATTAATCTGTGGCAGAAAAACAAAATAATGTTCTTTGTATCAGCACATTTCTTTATTTCTTTAACACACACACACTTACTCTAAATGAAAAAAAATAAATTTTTTTTAAATACTACCAGAAAAACTTGGGTACATTCATAAGTCGTTGGTAGTACCCTTTGTCCCCCTCCCCCGTCCCCTAAAAAAAAAAAGTTTCGGGCCGGCGCTTTTCTGTCTTCTATTCAAAAAACACAAAAATGAAGGCTGAGTGGCAGGATATTTTTTGGGGGTGGGGTTTGGAGGAGTTCCATTTCAAATGGCTGCTAGAAATCGACTAGTTGTCATTCTAAATCTGCACATTATTGAATTTCCCTATCTCGGTCACAATCCAATGGCCCTCAATTCAATTCTCAGTCCAGCCAATGGTTCGTCAAATGACGTATTACAAATCTTATCACACGAGGACTCTGCATGTTTCCAGGCTTTCTCCGTGAGTTAGTTTTCCTTCTGTGATCAAACACCTTGCATTATTGAAGACGTCTCATTGCTGTGGTGATATACAACGTAGGGGGGCGGACGTTCGGAGGAGGAGACTCGTTGAGCAACCTCTAATACGAGCGTTGAGAGCCATTGTTTAGAGCAATGGTGTAATCAAGGATGGATATCCCAAGCTTCATTTCTTTCTCGGGCGGGCACGACACGTGGTTCGTGCATGGCGAAACATTCCGACATTCTAAGCTTACATCTTGTTTTATGTCATGGCAATGTTAAAGAAGCTGACCCAACTCAAATATTTGATTACATGTGAAAAAATTTTGTTAGAACCAAAGGGTCACAAATTATACATTGATGATTTAGAACAAAATGTCGAATGCTATTCCCTGTAATGAAACTGGAAAATACTCGCCGTGTAGAAAGACACGTGTGCATATCGTCATCGCTCACCAAAACCTTTGTTACTGTTTTAGGCTACTTTCCAAGAGAAGCAAAAAACTGTTTTAATTTAGCGCAACAGTTTTACTGGTCTAGTGACAATGAGTTTTTGAAAGTTTTCCGTTCGATTATTTTTCGGTTTAGGGGTCTAGAACCAAGATTTTCGATGCAGCTTTGAATGTAGCTGAAAATGTATAAAAATCTATTTGTCGAATTTTTGAGTTACGGTGACGACTTATGGTTTTGAATAACTATTTTATATTGTAAATAGTAAGGCAATTAATGCATGGCATAAAGTCATGATGAACCTGTCTTACTGTGAAGTGAGTTTCTGTCAAGTATGTCCATAAATTTTGATAAACTATTTTAACAGGAAAGATGGTGAAATGAACAGGGGCTAGTGAAAACTCCTTCGCTATTTTCCGTATCCTCAGTTTTTATATAGATTTGTGCATTTCTTAAAGGGGTACCTGCAACACAGGAGGTAAAAGGGGAAAAAGTGGATGAAGAAAAAAAACCTCGGTTGGCAAAAATAAATGTGAAAGACAAATAGGTGCCAAGGAAATGTCCAAAATAGGCTATAATCTAACCCATTACATCAGATATACAACGATGAAATGAGTTCGTCAAACTGATTCCCGAATTGAAGGCACTGCAGTTCAATGATATACATTATTATCATTTTGATTAGAGACACCAGTCTGTGCGTTGGCATATTGACGCGGAAGGGAAGTAACAACAGACTTCATTTACACATCTTGAAAAAAACAACAACGTAATAACCCCATGTCCTTTTGGTGCATAAGAAAAGCGAACTCTCTAGACCCAATGAATACAGAAATTGATTTGAATAAATACAGAAAAACGGAATGGGATGCTTAAAACATTACAGAATCAGGACGAACAGCAGAAACGCCACCTTTTCCTTTGCAGGAATCATACTAACAGTTTTCTGGCGCAATATACAAATCCTAATGTCTGATACAGAATCAGTCAAATGCAGCTTCACGAGTCCAAAGGTTAAAGCCATCAAAGAAGTTGATATTGATAACCATGTTTTGTAGAGTACATAGTACACAAAATTGTCACATTTCTTGACGCCATTCCATATCTATTATCTATTATAGATGTATTATAATAAGTGAAGACTTTGAAACTTTGTGCTCTATAGGTATAAAAACGGCTGGATGTAAAATCGTGAAATTTTCTGTGCTCAGACAGAACGAGTATTACTAGGTTTTTACGATATCTGACTGCAGATTAAATATTGCAACGAATTTCTAAAAATAAAACTAAATATAGTTCATTTAATTTCTCCTAGCGTGTTTTCATTCTTTTTCACCGCCCGATATTTTTCGTTCCGCCATATCGTTTCGCGATTTTTATAAATCTAGCAAAGTTGCCAAAGTTCAAGCGTTCAGCTTGGTGCGTAGTGTTCTGGTGCGCATGAGTTCTGAAGCAAGACTGCAGTTTATTACTTTTATATGAGAGAGAGAGAGAGAGAAGGAGCACATCATTGTTTATTCCGGGCAATGCCCGGTAGGTCAATCTTGTTCAATATAACAGCGCAAATTACAAAATCTTGTTTGGGGATAGGAGAGAGTATCATGAAGTACCAAACTGAATTATTACTATATCAATAAAAACTAAAAAACAACAACAACAACAACAACAAAAAACCAAAGACGCTGACTATAAATCACCAATGACCAATGGCAAAAGGAAGAAAAACTTTATCTCCCTGCTAAAATCAATCGAAATCTGTGTTATATGTAGTCCTGGAATTAATGGTAACTGTACCAGCATACATATAATTATAACAACTTGAGCCAGCCTGCGAATAGCCCTAATAAACATTTCTTTTCCCACTTTAAACACATCTGTTAAATCACCTGCCAAATCACAACCGATCCAACGTTTGCAAACCTCTGGCACACAAACCACCGACGAGAGACAAAGGTCTAAATGAGAACGAAACGATATTTGCACGCGTGCTTCATTAGCTGACATTGTGGGGGCGAGGCTTGCTCTATTTGTACGAGGCAAACCTATTCAAGTTACGGAAATCCGCCTGCAATGCAATAGGCAATTGTTCCACTGAGGTTTGGCTGAGATGGAAATGGGATCGCTTTGTAACTTATGGTTACGGAAAAAGCGATGCTGCTGTTCAAACTAAAATGGCCATTGAACAAGCTTTCACTGTTTAAAGGATGACATAAAACAGTATGAGCCAAATTATTGAATATCTAAATATTTGTGACAGTGGATGGGGCCTGGACAAACTTATTCCCGAGCTGTTTTCTTTATCTGGTTGCCTGTATGAATCTGCCCAAACACATCTTTTTTATGGGTGACCTGGTACCGATGCCGAGCTTATCAAGAACTGCAAGAAAACAGTTCCTTAAATTAGTGCTTTCCATTGTAAAGACAATTCAAGACAAAAGCCCACTTCGCATGATTTAACAGAAACTGATAGAAACGACTTTTCACTAAAATTCAGTCAAAATGCCAAAATCGAACTCTCGCTAATTGGTATTTTGCTGAAGATCTCGTCCTGTTTGTTCGCCACTCTCTCGTTTCCGCTTCTGAAATTTCCATATCAGTATCCCCACATAAAATAGTTATTCCTGACCAAAGGAAACAAAATTATTTCCATAGTTTGTGAACGATCAACATCAGAAAATATGCTCAGCCCAACCATTACGAGTGACAGGGTATAACTCATAAATAGTCGGCCATTTATTTGTCCTAATCACTTTTTGCATGTTTCCACCCACTCATCAAAGTCTCTCTTCTCACCAGACAATCGATAAATGTATTTGATTAGGCAGACGCAGTTTTCTTTGACTTCAGGCTGAAACTGAAGTCTCTTTAAATATGGAAGAAACCTGGAAAACACTTCACAAAGTACCATTTTATGCAAATATACTTGTGGGATAATCACTGATGTGTGTGTCAGATCTGTCTTCATCCAAATTTGTATAGAAGAATGAAGTTGGGAGTAACAAAACAAGGCAATATCAACGGTAGGATGAGAAATACTTTGGCAGTAGCTTCCCCGTTTTGATACGGTCTTTAATTTTCTTTCTTTTCAATAATAACCAGAACAACAATATCAGCCAAAAATATCCAGCTATTGCTTTTCTTGTCCAGTGTTACCCAATCCCCCATCACTTAGGTTATGTCTAGTAAAAACAACAACAACAACAACAACAAAAACAACAACAACAACAACAAGAAAACTTCCTTTTCCAAAGCATGACGTCAGACCTATGGCGACCTTCTTGTTTGTTCCAATTCTACTATAATTTGGATAACTGAGAAATTCGACGTTAATCCTTTGAGCCTTCATCTCCTGGCCGAAAAATTCACTCGGAACTCACAGAAAACACATACCCTATTGGTGCAGAGATCTTGTTTACCTTTCCAGGATGTAGTTTAGAAAATGCCTTTCCACAGTCCATAAAACAAAACGCATCTCCATATCGTTTTACCGCTGGTATGGCATGTAGTTGCCCGGAGTTCTCGCCGGTATACCGGTGCTACGGTCTCAAAGGGTTTAAACGCCCGTGGCTTTAGTTATTATGATAAGGAGTTAGAATAAATCGGAACTGAAACAGCTTGATAGGTGCCACAACGTATTATAAATAAGTATCAAAGTATGCATTTGTTATACCTCTTCTACATACTAAAAGATCTCCAGTTTTTCAGAAACTTGAGATAGAATAAACAAGAACCAATGTCGTTTTATGCTGCTGTAAGCGACCAACCAATCGATGGTCCTCAAAGAATGGATAAAAGCACATCCTTCGCTTTAAGATGACTTTTCTTTTTGAGCGGAAGAGCAGAATTTATTGTCCTGCGTCTAACACCAGACGGGACATTCCACATAATATGTTACCTAATAGCCATTTTTCAAACCATGCCTGGGAAAAAAATTAATGGTCGTATTTTAAAGGGTAGTTAAATTAACATTTTTGATTAGCATTATCCTAGAGACCATCTTGGAAAAGAGCACATGTTTACAATCTCATATCAGTTACCAAGATTATGGCCCATCAGTTACTCAAACTAATTGCCCCACCGTGCTTAGAAAGTAAAACTTGATTATTAAAATGCTTCTTCTGTATGCTCAAATGCATTTTTTGAATGTAGAAATGCATTGTTCACCAATCCTGTTGGTTTGGTTTCACAAAATTTGCAGTTTCATTGTGCTATGTAAAAAACATGGTATTTTTTCTGTCCCATCAGTTACCAACTAAAGTGAAGGCACTTGAACGGACTCATCTTAATTTTTATTATTTAAAACACATTATTATAATTTCTGTACCATATTTGTGGAGGACTGATCAATCCATTTTGAAATAAATGTTTGGTTATTTATTTAGTAGCCTTTTCTGTCTTAAAAAGTATGTCAGTTACCGTGGAATGTCCCAGATTTGATTTACCTTCCAGTATTGATGGCCAATACTTGGAAAGCCAAGTTATACCCCCTCCCCCCTCCCCAAATGGTAGGAGCCAGAAACATGTTTTATGTCATGGCTCAAGTAAACACATGGTTGATGCTTCAGAGAGTAGAGATCAGGCAGATGGAGCATGGACGCCCTACATGAAAGGGTGCGATGACCACATCTGAAAGTAAATTGTTTTATCTCTTCCACATCATTTGAGAGTAAACTTATTGTCAGGTCTTAAATATCCAAACTTGCCAGTTGACGCACGAATTTGGCTGACCTAAAAGGAAAAAGAAAAAAATCCACGTAGGAAAATCCACACTCAGCGACATCATCTGAACCATCTGCCTTCGGCAAATTTAATCTGAATTTGAGAACCAAATTTAACAGTATGATAGTGTGAGGTCAAGGATGCCAAATCTACTGACATGCACTGATAAACGTGCTAAAAACCGTAGACAATAATAGGCATTCTTACATAAATGTTGGGAAACTGGCTGAGATTAAAACGAAAAGTCATCACCAAACATGTGAAGACGATGTCCGAGAGCAAGCAGCCATTGGTGTCACAATCCTCATTCTCTGATTTCTTCCTGGCAAAACTGCCTCCCTGAGTGGACCTTTTTGTCCCCTTTTGCTCTATCCAGCTGATACACCATGGTGCATTTTCTGGTAAAAGCCACACAATTTGCCAGCCCAATATCTTATACTCAATGGTTCATTCACAGTTTTATAGGATTGTTCAGGTGATGTTTCTCCACGGTTGGGACCTTATGGTCCATGCCATCCCCTGTTTAAGGATCACTGGCTTAGAAAATATGTAAGAGGCTTTTCTGCTACTTTCAATAGCACTTCGAGGAATTTGTTTCGCAGCCGCGAGCGAATTATGGCAAAATGACAAAATTCTTAAGCCAGATTCTAATCTCCTTTCTCTTCCCCTAAAAGAGAGGGAAAAAGGTAAAGTACATCTTGCATAACTTAGTTGACAGATTCGAAAAGCGATGTGATAAACACAATTACAATGGGACAGTTTTGACAACATCATTAATTTCTCTGTCGGGGGTGGGCGTGGGCGATGGGCGCCTATCACTTTTTCTTTACCGATTTCACAAAACATGCAATTCTATACACAACAACGGAACTTCAGAAACCTAAGAAGAAACGCTGGCAATCCAAAAAATCGACGCAGTCTAGTTGGAATGGTGACATAGAGAGTTGTCATTGAGAGTTGGCTTGATTTTATCGCATCACGAATTTGATGCATTTACATTTACTGGTTAATCCACAGGATTGCGGTTAAAGGGATCAGAATTTGTAAATAGACATGCGTACAAATGGAAATTGGTATGCTGATTTCATGGACAAACGAGAAAAATAAAAAGATGTATGGGACGTATATGAAACTCAGTGAGTTGCCAAAAAACCTATTTCATGAAAATGCAATGGAATGTCTCACACTTTCAGCAGCGGAAGCAACATTTGCGGGCAAGCCATTGTATTTCCAATGGCAGAAAGAAAAGATTAGGAAAACGAATGTTTGCCCTCTCCCTCCCCGCCCCGAGCTTTGAAAAGAAGCTACTGAGGTATATGTGAGGATCACAATTTACAGAGACTATCATTATAGTCATATATTCGGTAGTCATACACAGTACATTCTCAGTCACGAATTCTGTTTAAGTTCAAAACTTGAACTAGCTGCCGCAACGAAGCCAAAGGCAGACTCCCAAGCCAGTGTTCTGTTGGCAGCTTGAATACCGCATTTCTCTTGCTCCTCACAGGATTTGGCCTAGAAATCCAACTGCAGATGACATTCAGTTCTGGATGCTTGTATAAGCAAATATTTTATATTGCTCAAGCAGATAATACAATGGCATTAAAAAGATGCAATTAAGTAAATGACTTCCAAAAAATCGTTAAAACCGTGCTTCTTTCCATACTTAACATATATAATGTACTTGTCACGTGTTCACCCAATGTCATATTTTTATTAATCCTAAAATTTCAGTTTATTGACTTCTTCATTTCCATAACAGTTTAACTCCGTTTCTTAGTGTCCTCTGTCATAATGCACGCTCCATTCAATCATTCGCTAATGTCGCGTATCAGTAGAAAGTTGTTTATAATCATTCAAATTACCTCTCATGGCAGTATTTTTCCTGGACCTTCTGAGGAATAAAATATTCGAATCTTACTTTCAGGTTATTCAGGCTGGGCCAGTTTGAAAAATATGTGCCCTTCTGTATGATTAATTCAGCAAATAAGTCGCTGAGATTTTAGTGGGGGAGCCTATAGAAGCACTGCATGCAAATCGTGCACTTTATGATACCAGTATGTCCTTTACCTGGTAAAATCAACCTAATTTCCTGATTATAAAAGGAGGTGGGCCGCCATCGTATGATCACCGGAACCACCTAAAATTGGATCTTGAAGATGCGTAAAAACGCGGAGGTTTACCATTTATAATCTTATATTTACTTTAAAGTGAGAAACAAATACTTTGCTGAATGTACAGGCCGTTTGCATCTATTGACAACAATGAACAAATGTTTATTACAGCGTTTGGCAGTGTTTTCCAGTCACAAACAAGAAAGTCTCAATTTAAAAGAAAAAAAAAAAGGAGAACGCATCACGCCGGAACTTTTGAGATAAAATCAACACTTTCAAATTCGGCTAGCCGCTTCAAGTCTATCCCCAAATATCATGAAATGCGTAGTGTAAGTTTGTCAAATACCTAAGATGAGAATCAATGTCTTCCAGACATTAAACAGAATACACACCGCCAAAAATAAATTACCGGTATAGGCCTGATTGGTTACAAATGACCTAGTTAACAAACTGTGCATGTGACAGTGTGTTGTTTTGTTCGGCGAAACTCAAGTTCTTTTCTTGTAATCCAGGGAACGGTCAACCCAGGGTTTTTTGTTTTTTATTTTATGAATGCTTAACCATTTGCAATAACATTGAAGGAACTAAGGAAAAAATTGCCGTAGACAACAGCTTGATGAGAGAGCGAAATGCTCTTCAATGAAAGTTGGTCACTGTACTGTCAGCCAGTTTCCAAGTCATATTCAACCGTGGCGTAAAAGAACTTAGTAACTGATTTCAAAAGAGATCATATAGACACAAGAATAAGACATCTAAGCATTGAGTTTTCTCTCTATGATTATATCAGTTAAATTTTAAGGTTTTTAGAAAATCCGAGGCAAGGCGCCGTAAATCTGTCGAACTTTTGCTCGCCATTATCTCAAAACTAGCGCTGGGAGAGTTACGATGTTTTGTATCGGCGCGGGGGTATTGCTTCTTTCTTTTTTTTTTTTTTTTTAAATTGTGGGCGGTATCCACTTCAGCCAGTCGATTGCTAATTCTTGAGACGACCCAATGGCACGAAAGCAATAAGCCACTCACAGTTTTTCCTCCTTTTTCGAAAATTCATTGTCAAGTTTAGTCTCAAAACATGCATGCTATGTATTGAGAGCTTGACAATGTACATGTAACAGAATGCCATTTCCAAATGAATTAGCTTTCAATAGAAAGTACTTGGTATCGAATTAAGTGGGAAAAGGCATATTTGGCCCAATACCAAAGTATTAGCAACCTCGCTGGAGAATTTACGTTGTTGTTTTAGAATTTGTTCCTTTTCATGTTCGAGATTCCTCGTGCTTTGTTAGGACAAATTTGAATGTTGACTAGAATTTATCAAAATTTCCTCTTTCTTATGCAGATTATCACTACCGAATGGGAAAAACATACGGTTGCTTGATATAGATCAAGAAATCAAGAGAAGAAAGCAAGAGGCTAAGTGTGGTTGGAATAAATGCATGTTCTGTCAATCGTATACTCCAGAAAAGTCCGTGTGCCCTCAGAAAATGACCAGACCAAAGGTACAAATTTATAGAAAGATGGCTACTGACTTAAAACTTTTCAATGAAATTGACGCGTTCCCATCTCCAGTTATTGATATGTCCTGTGAGGTCTTTGCTCTGGAAGAGCTGCTGACAGAGAACAATGTTTTATATCACAAATTTAGTCGGAAGAGATTTTCATCATCTAAACTCAGTAAAATGAAAGAAAAAAAGGGAGGATTTTCAGAGTCTAGAAGAGTACCAAAAGGCCACTAGATCCAAATTTCAGTCGGTGGGATTCCTTAAGGGATGTTTCTTCTGTGAAGACATAGAAGGGCAAGGAGATATGATCGCCACAGAGACCAGGTATCACACGGATTGTTTAGCTGCATTTTGCAATGAAGGACGCTCATAGTCCATCGCTTCTTCTTCATCCAGAACTGGAGACGATAAGGAATATGAAAAGGCCTTAGAAATTACAGTGAAACACATTGAACTCAAATTGAGCTCTGAATCAGAGGCACCAGACTTTATGCTGTCGGATCTTAGAAAATTCATGTCCGATCATACAGAAAATTAAAAACACACAAGTAGGTTGAAGAATGATATATTGTCGCGCGTTATCACCCCTTCAGCACACAAATCAGGCAGAGATATATTTTTTACAATTTCCGAACTTTACGGAGGCGTGATTCACGAAGGAGATGTTGAGAGTGCAAACCCTGATGATGAAAACATAATTCTCAGGGCTGCACAGCTAATACGACAGGAATTAACTGCTTTCAACCCATCACCAATCTCAGCTAATAGAATCACGAAAAGAGACACTCTGCAGCCAGCTATCCCTCCTCTCCTGTACATGCTTATAAACTGTATTTTGTACGGTTTCACATCTTTAGACCAAACCATGTGCTCTCGTCAATCTCAGGCAATTTTTGAGCTTCTTATTTTCGATTTTCATAAATCTCCTACCAGACAACAAACCGAAATATCTCTGCAAAGAGATCGACAAAAGGAGATGCCCCTTCCGATGTACATAGGACTCATGATTTTCTTAGAGACAAGATGAAAAGGGATTGTTAAATAACTCTTTTCGTTGGGACTCTCTGTATCCTATGAAAGGATTCTGGAAATTTCGAATGACACTTCTAATGCGGTTTGCAAGTTATTTGAGCAGAGCGATGTGGTGTGTCCTCCTGAAGCACAACTTAATCAATGTTTTTACCACTGCTGCTATCGATAACATAGACCACAATCCTTCATGTGTTAGGGCTGTCCTGAAATGCATGCAGCTATGTCAGTGTGACACTCAGTGTTCTTGAGACTGAGATGCCAGAAAACCGTAATAATTTAGTAATATGCACCCAAAAGAAATCCCGGGCTTACGCCACAAGTTGTACCTTCATCTTAAATCACGAAGACCATCTGAAGAACCTAGACCTTTTCAGGTCTTGGCCATAGAGTTCATCTGTATCTTCAGTCACGGAAACCAGTTGAGGGACAAAAGTTATTTTCAGCTTTTATGTCATGTTTACTTACATATTCAGCCACTGAGTCTAGCTGAAGGGAGACCTTTGTCATTTCCAGTTTCTGTATATCATAATGTTTACCTACATCTTCAATCATGGAGACCATCTGAGGGACACCTCAACACAGGCTCGTGAGTAATCCTACAGTTGTGTTGTCATGATTTCAACAAGACTATAAACGATGTACCCTATTTTGTCCAAGTGGTCTTTATTTTATTGGTCTAAGAGGCGACAATTAATTTCAGTAATCTTACTTATGTAGTGTTGCATTCAATGGAAATGTTATGTTATTGGCTGTTTACAAAACAGCGGCATTCATTTTACAGAGTTGAACTGAATAACAAAATGTGGGTTAATAACGAAAATTCAATCCACCGTAGTGTTTTTCCTGATCATCACAGATATAAAGTGTTGCAAGTCAACAAAAAGATCTCTCCATGCCCTCTTTGAAAAACAGGGTAATTAATCTAAGCGGTATAAAATTAAGAGAATGCTGGCAAGCTGAAAACTCATATTTCATTGAAACAAAGAAGGGCCATTAAGGTCACCTACCAGCCACACCAGACCTCTGACAAAGGGGGCCCACCTCATTTTCTGTATTGTATGACCACAGGAACATGACATTACAGTGGCATGTTGGTATCAAAAAGTGCACGATCGATGTAATAAGCTCCCCCACTATTTCCGTCACATTCTTGCCATCCTATCAGGCCAAATCAATCGCACTTCAGCTAGGCTGTTTCCGAGCATTAAAGCATGGAGTGAGGTTTCCGCATTTCACTCAAATTTCAACGGAGCCGCTGGTTTGTTTCATTACTTTGCCAACAATTTGGAAACTGCCATGTTATTAGGGGGACAAGGTGGTCTAGAGGCAAGGTGCAGGGTTCTAACCCGGGCAGTGCAGGCATGTTGGAAATTGGGATTTTTCTCATATTTTCGTGTCCCTGATCCCATTGGGGGATAGGATCGAGTACCTAGTCTTCTCGGATAAGGACGAAAAATTTCGGAGGGCCCGTGTGCACGTTGCGCACGTTACAGATACCTTGGCAGTTGAAAATCGTAAAGAGCAGGCCGTACAGGCCGTTGCCCGGGCAAAATTGAAATTAATAGATTAAAATTTGTCCATATCATCCCCCCCACCAGCAACAACAAAATTTATTATTCATTATCAAATGTATATTATTATTAATAAATATTCAAATATTATTTGAGTTGTGAGTTGTGAACTGTTGTGAGTTGTGAACTGCACCTAACAGGCTGCGTTACAATTTGCTCTGAGATAGAGAGAGGTAGAGAGAGAGAGAGAGTGGGCGAGACATGGAGAGAGAAAGAAGCAGTGTAGTGTGTTGAGCGTTTCGCAGGCGCTCCATTCTGCTCTGTGGTTGACATGTTGCTTCTGTAAAGCGCATAGAGCATTAAAAACAAATAAATGGATATGCGCTATATAAATGCCATCCATTATTATTATTATTTATTTTGTTCATGTATTTGCATGGTAACAAAACATTACTTGTAATACAATAAGGCTACATAGCATAATTGGAGTTTTCCATATATTTTTCCTATCAAATATGAATAGGAACTTTATACCGATATCTCAAAATATAAACGAATAACAAGATTTATTTGGTAGATATATACGGGAAGACTAATATGAATGTGAATGTTCCAGTTTAAGTTAATGCAGTAGTTTAGCTAAACGTTAGAGTAAAGATTCCGGTAAGACTTTACATAAAAATTAAGGTACAGTTTCAGGTAAAGGTTACCGTTGAGGTTCAGGTAAAGGGAAAACTAGCGGTTAAACAAGAGACGAGGGCAGCCGTTGAGGTTAAGGAACAGGCCGAAGTTATGGGTAAGGTGGAGGCTGCTAAGGTTTCAATACGAGCAGAAAATCTCCAAATCTTCCACTAAAACTTGCAGTAAAAAGTTTCATCACAGCAAAGATTATAAAAAATTCCTTGTTCAATAAAAACACCAGGAGCCACTATACAATGCCTTATCTTTGCACACGTCCATTTTAAATAGATCAGCGCCATCTAGTGAGAGAATATGTCCAATCAAATTGCCAATATCCATTTGACAATGTGATTTACTTCTGCCTGGTCGGGAACAAAAGGGCGTGGCCGAAGTGAGTAATTCTGTCCATCTCACATTGTAAACAATAGCGTTTACCAGCATTGAGCCCAATTGGTGACAATCGATTACCTTGATTTATTCTGTTCACTTGGCATCGAACGATTCTAGTGTTCAGAATTTCGATGCAAAGGCATGACAAATAGGCTTAATTCATAACATGAAAACATTTGCATGTTTTGAGAGTGCCATGCGAATACCAAACACTGGCTACTTTTTTTTTCCCCCTTCGGCAAATCGCGAGAAAGGTTGACCATCGTTCTGTAGAAGGAATAAAACTTATTTTTTAGATCTCGTTTGAAGCGTTGCCAGAGGGAAAATTCTAAGCTTCCAGTTGGTGCACACGATGAACGACAAATTGGAAGACAATTCATGAATTGAAAATTCCTCTGCGTTAAGCAAATCACACGGAGCCTCATTGACGACTTTCAGAGAGACAGTAAGAGTAGAGACACGGATAAAGAAGAGACTGATAGATAGAGGGCAGAGATGAATACCCTGGAGCTGGAGGAAGTTGAGAGACTTTTGTTTTGCTTTCTCTCGATCCGGTGCCTTTGACTGTTTGCCCTCACATATTTTGACTGTAAACTGAACATAACTGGGTGATTTGGTCGCCCCGGCGACACAAGCAATACATTAACTATTTTTTTTAAGCAAATGGCGTGCTATTTTTGTCCTGACAAATGAAATAAGAATACTAATCATAACAGTCATAATCATAATAATCAAAATCATAATCATAATAACAAGTTCAAGTTCAAGTTCAAGTTTACTGTAGGCCTGACGGTCAATTCAAAATATACATACAAATCATGTAAACAAGCTATGAAGAAACACTAGAAACAGAACTCATGGTCATTCACTCTCTCTGCCCCTTGCTGTCTACCACAATAACATTTACTTATAATAATATACAATAAAATCTAACTTGGCTGATACCTGCCAGGAACGGTCATCATTCTTTGATTCCCGCCCCGCCCAAAAATCCCAATCTTTTCCACCTTTATCTGTCTTAAATGTTCTATACATGAAAATAACACGAAGATCTATATTTTCACATATAGAAGATTTCAGTTTTCAGACCTCATCAGGAGAAGTCACACAGTCACATTAATTTATTGTATTTGTTCAGTACTTTTTTGGCAAAACAGTCCAAACAAATGCAGTTCTCTGTCCTGCATAACACTTTTATTAACAGCAACAACCACAGCAAAAAAACAGTTTGATACACACAACACACAACGCAAACACACACACAAATACACAAACAAACAACATGACAAACAAAACAGAAATAAAACTCATTATTTTGTGTGTATATTGATTATTGTGGTTGCTAATCAAAGTTCGGCTTTCAGACCTGGCTGTCTGAGAAAACAGATTATATTATGTGGCTTCCCGCAGTTGTTTTGATACGTTCTTCCCTCACAACAAATTTCGCCTTGTTAGGACGGATTTCCTGGAGATTCAAAGTCGACAATTTCTACCACAGGAATGTCTGGACAGCAACCAGAGACCAATTGTGGTAACATTGGTAGATATGGGAACAAAATTGTATGGAGGTAAAGTGGCTTGATTCATAAGACAAAGGTTGAAACCAAAAGGTAATGAAAATAATGTGATTTGCCTAATTTTAGCGATTTATGGTTTTTAAGACAGTTGGCATGTACATGTACTACTCCCTTTCGTTTCAAACTGTTGAAAAAAAGAAAGGCCCCGAATGTTAAGAGAAAGAAAATATTGGTTAAAATCACATCACTGAACTTGCTCTATGTAACCACAGTGAACTTGGTAAGGCTTGATTTTCGAACTCCTGAAGTACCCACGCACTTTCTTAAAGTCTCCACCAGAATGGTTATGTAATAAACTTTTTCCAGTGCCCTTTTAAATTCTCTATAAATTGACGAGATAAATCGAATATCCTGCTTTTAACAGAAAAAAAATTGACTGCGGCAGAGGGAATATCTCTGTAATAAACTAATTATGGTTTGATAATGTTTTTTTTTTTTTTTCATTATTCCACAGTGGTCTTACTTCAACGGGAAGCTCCGGTTTATCGTTTGATTTTTTACAAAAGGGTCAGTTACGTTAAGTTCTGTAACCTGAAAATCTTACATAATTACATCCAGATCAAAATGAGGACATTTTGCGGGAAACTGATTTTCTCAATTCGAGTATATTTGTGGTTTGCCACCCATTTGGTAAAATTGACGAAGTATCCTAAAAACCACAGAAAAGCTGTGGATTCGCAGCAAGGCTATAATATCTATATATTATGTAAGGTCAAAATTGGCAAAAAGAAAACGTTGTAGGTAGCAAAGCCCCGCGTAAGAAATAATACAAAACGCAAACTAAAAAAGAATACAGAAAATGGCCTATATTTCGGCAACACCCTTCTTCAAGGGGGAAAAAAAAAAAAACAGAAATAAAAATTGGGAAATTGAACAGATAAAATAATCGAACAATAAAAGAATTGAATGTGAAACATAGAATATAAATAGAATATTTATGTCTACTCAGGTGCGAATTCTTGCTAGTATTGCAGCATAGAAGCACGTCTGACAGCTTTTTCTTTTTGCCAACTTTTTACTTCATCTATTTGGTTGTGATTTAATATTATTGTACCGAAAGTCATTTTCTTAAGATGCAAAGTTTGCAGCTAACAGTGGCATCGGCGAAAGAAACAACAAATGTCACTAAGAACGCGACTGTCAAATTTGTTAAAATTGAAAATAATAGATAATGAATTATTCACGTGTGAGAGCGCACAGTTTCGTTTTAAGGCAAAGGATGAATTCAATTATTATAATTTCATTTTATAACAAACATAAAGACTTATTGGCATAACGGGGGAATCTTTGGGGGGGGGGGGGGGTTGACGAAGAGATGAAGATTACTATCCAGTTAGATGGAGAGATAGCGAGTACTAGCCGGCTGAGCAACTGACTTATTGATTGATTTACTGCTTATTCTATGAACAATCTACTAGATTTTGGTGGACCGATTTACTGATTGAATGATAACATGGCATGCCTTGTGATTTGTGAATTTGTATGCATCTGATATGTGGAAAATAATAATTTTAAAACTACAGCCAGGCTCTAATAAATGACGCAGTAGTGGAACAATCAAAGCTAAAAGTAAGAGAACACGTGTTTGGCCCGGTCGGATATTTAGCACCTCGAAACATCCCTTCTGGAAACTATGATCGGTTTATCAAGTTCAATTGTTTTATTTTCTGACTTTCACAACCTCTCCTCCAGCTCTATCATATATTCTGCACGAACAAAAATATACATTTTTGATATTGGCTTTGATCCCATGATCCAGATATTGACCTCAGTGGTCTCGCATCTCAAAAGCTCAACTTTCAACGACATCCACAAGTACTACCATTTCCACATTTTGACCTAAATCTCGTAAGGTCAGCTTTCGATAATATCTGCATGTACTAATTTAATCAGATTTTGACCTATATCCCATAATTTCAGCTTCCAACAACATCCACGTGGACTATCATTACCAGATTTTGACCTATATCTCACAATCTGCGTTGAATATCATTATTTACAGACGATCGCAGCCGTAGGTTTTACACGTCTTTCAATAAAAAAATGTTCGGTTATAATAGTCCAGGTCGGGTATTAGCGCAAACTCGTCGCAGTTGGCAAGGGACTCGTCCTCCTCTGCAGGGTATCACTACCGCTGGTGGCCAACGGCTCCCCACCACGGCATAGCCAAATACACTAGCGCGCACCTGGCCAGGTTGACCCAAGGGAACCTGACATCATGGCCAATTGGAATGGTTCTCATAGCTTACAACAACATCCACAAGTACTACCATTATCAGCTGTTGACCTACATCTCAAAAGCTCAACTTTCAACAAAATACACACGAACTCGAACTACTCTGACGATATCGAATTTCCATTTATTTATGTGCTTTCCCCACTCCTTATTACTGCGAGAACTTTTTTTTCAGATAATTGTGGTTCAAGCCGAGCTTTTCACCGACATCCACACGAACTACCATTATGAGATCAAATATCAATTTATTTATGCATTTTATGGTCTAAATCTGCGCCAACATTTTTTCCATGCCGAGATCCCGCGATATCGCAGGAATAATGGATGGAGATTGACCCTGCACGATGTCGAGTAATTCAGATTATTTTTACCATTGTATTAAAACAATGCATGTTTCCTCTCCAAGTTTCACAGCTTGGGATCGGCATCATCAACAATTGCCTCATCATTCCTCCATCATATCTCACTCTTCGTCTTACCCAACCTCCAGCCACTTCCACCTCTTGCAGTGCACCCATCCACAGACCATTCGACCAATAAATCAACAACATGGAGAGAATCAGGAAATCAGAAAATCCAACCTAACAACTAGCCACAAACAACCAGATGAATAAAGTGTAAGAGAGCTAGAGAGAGAGAGAGAGGAGGGGAGAGAGAGGAGGGGAATGAGAGAGGGGGGAGGGGGGAGGGACTGCGTATACAATAATTTTTTTAACTGTAGAGAGAGATCGTCAAGTTTAAACTCACTGCTTCAACCCCAATGTCCGGCATCCTTCACTTCATTCAAAATGTCATTATTTTCACTGACCCGCCTACTTCCCGGTCTTATATTTTTTTCCTCGATTTTTTCTGAACATAATATTGGCACTGTGAATGCAGTAGTTAAATGTGCCGTAAACACTGACAAGTGACATACTTTTATTTGCAACAAAATTTAATGAATTGAAGTAAAAGAAAGATCATAAAATGTGCAGATTAGAATCCAAACTGAGCGGGTTAACGATGCCCTTGATAATGCAACTCGGTCAAGAAGTGCTTGAGCATCATCTCGCGTCTAAAGCAAAGGTCAAGTCATTAGCCTGATAATGTTATCATATTGCCTTGTTTCCATACTTCTGAAATTATCCCTGGAATCCTACACGCCACCTAGAGCACATGAAGAAGAGAAGGACATGTTTTTTTGTTGTTTTTTTTGCAAAGCCGCAGTCAGCAAAAGAGTATCTTGACAAGGCTGTAGGGCAGATATGATTAATTGTACCCATGGATGCCAGCCTATTGTGAGGAAATATACAAAGGAAGAGGAATTAACTATGCTCTGGCAGTGTCTCCATTTTAGGACTATATATTTGTGGATGGATCTGACAAAACAGGGCTAAAATTGAAAATTTTTATATCTCTTAAAAGGTCAAAATAAAATATTTCTAAGACGATTTCAAGCAAAATATATTAACTGAATGCAGAAAAAATGGCTAATCGTTCTTATTACAAGCAAATCTCAATTTGCATAGAAAATGTTTCCTTCCTTTGGAGAGGTTTTTCAGGGCGTCGGTCTTTCACCTTAAGCCCAATTTCATCAGATCCACTCACATTATTGAGAAAGTCCTCAACATAAAACTCTTCAATTTCAGTGTTGCACTAAAGCTGAAGAAAGACTCACAAATTTGAATTTTACGAGTGAAAAACAGATCAAAAAGTGGACCGGCTCGGAATGGGTCTAAAGAAATAATAGTTCATTCGGAAATTCGGAAAAACATTCTCACGCTCGAACATGAATTTAGTGGATGCACTCTAGGCGCACTATGCACATCCACAATCAGGGCACGGCAGTCTCTGCTAATTTCAAAACCCTACCTATTAAGGAAGTTCTGGTGAAGCGAGAGAGAGAGGGAAAACCATTCAATGAATGTATAGAATCTACATTTTTGTTTTCAAGTGGCTGACAAGCCAGATCATGAAACATTCATTTACTCTGGACGCAGATGTCTACTTGTGCAAAGGAGAGTTGCTAAAACTACAGGATTGATTTATTGACAGACTTAACGTTCATCTTTCACATAGAACTTCAGTTTTAAATTCAGTTAAAGTAAAAACTTCAAAATCATTGTTGATTTTCGGATTTCAGAGACATTTGTGTGTAGCAGTGGTTCTTAACCGGGGAGAAATTTCCTCAGGGGTAGGAGGTTAAAAACCCAACATAATAATAATTATGGTGGAAATACAGAGTCTCTTTTTTTCAATATGTGTTTTTGTTATTCAGATTGCACAATCATGATTTAGATACGTACTTCCGGCGTTGAACTCAATCTGTTTCTCAATTTTCATTGACCCAGGTTTTCCCATCGGTGTTTGTTTTTAAACACGCTGCATTTTTTATCGGAAATAAAGTCACAGGACATGAATTTTGGAGGAAACGCGTTTTAAAAGGTTGAGAACCATTTGGGTAAAGCATGCGAGCAGCTCTCTCCTTTTTCATAACAACTCACTGTAAAGAGCACCTGTCCAGAATTTCATAGAATTACAATTTTAAACCAGAATCAAGGTCGCTGGTACTACATACAACAAAAGTAAAAAATCTCATAATCTCATCCAACTTCAGAATTACCAGCGAGCTTCTATACCATTGAATGGTTGGTTAATAGCCTATAGAAATGTTTAATTGGACAAAGGCCAAAATCTCATAACCTCATCCATATTTCAGAATTACCAGCGAGCTTCTATGCCACTGAGTGGTTGGTTAATAGCCTATAGAAATATCTAATTGGACCCCTTCAGAAATCCTAAAATTGTAAACAAAAACTTGTTTGATGAAAATGATATTTTCAGAAAATGTTTTGAAGCCCCAGGGCTAACTTTCTGTGGAAGATACAGGTTGACAAAGCCAAACATGAAGCATGTAAAACGCTATCGTAATTAAGTTTTCAAGCATTACCTGGATCTTTGCTACAAATGGGTATATCATAATCAATGTCCCCTGTCATTTTCAGTGGTCAGAATCAATGTGAGCAATGTTTTATTGTGACAAAAGTATGTCTGCACTGAATGCTTGATCAAAAGTGATCTTGAAACTGTCTCAAGATAATTTTTGCACAGCTTATCTCTTATGGCTGATAAAATTGTATTGACATCTATTATTATATATTTTCAGTCTACGATGTAACATATTTAGTTAAAAAAATTATTGTATACTTTGGTCAGTTAGTTATGAGATTATTTTCAATAGGTATAATTATTTGTCACTGCATTATTTTGTGCTTAACTAACCTGTTGTGTCTATAGCAATTTGCTCTGTGCGCTAGATGCAATGCACGCGTGCACATGCAAATGCACACATCTTGGAGGGAACACTGATCAAAAATATCCTATTTCAAGACAGGAGAAGAGACGGCTTTTAATGAATTATTTTAAACCATTTTATGATAGTTTTCTTTTCTCCCATTTTCTTGCCATTCTAAGGAGCCGAATTCCAAGTGATCTTGACGTGTTGTCTAAAATACCTACCTCATGGGCTTGGTAAACTTCCACTGGTAGTTCATCTGTCCATGTTAAAAATGCACTTGAATTTTCACTTTCACTGAAGTATGAAACTGTCCCTTCTGCCACAACACATTAGTCAACTGTAACGCTGAAACATTCTACATTCTCAAAGTTATTTTTACAGCCAACACCTTAGATTATAATTATCATACCAACCGTGTGACAAACTGATTCGATTCACAAAACCAGACCATCTCACAGTGACCTGTCACTTCTATCTACTGAGGCGTCAATCCCTCTGGCACTCATAATGAAATGTCATCCCAACTCATAATGAGTGGATCCATGACAGAATTACTTTCTCACGTGGACCCATAGTGCGTCTTGTCCTTTCTGAAAAGAGTCTAGGATCTACAACTTAACTTAAAAACTATTATACACATTTACAAAACTCTTTTCATATCCATTCAAAACAGCTTTTGAGAATTTTACCTTTGTGATAAAATTTATACGGAACTGTTTAATTCAATTTGCGAAATTTAAACTGATGAAGTTCCGAATTGCAAACATTAATAAAGGACCCAAATAGATCGTGAAATGCGCAAAATGGCAGTTATCGTACCGATGCGCAGTAAAACTCAAAACTCAAGCTCACGCATGATGACGCGTCATCGCTGTTTAACTCAGAATGAGTTGTTACCTTTGTCGAACTCTCAATGCGGCGTTTGTCCCTCTATAACTTACAGCGAAAAGCCATTTACGTCTAACTCACAATGGCAGGTCATCTTTGCCTGAGCGACAAAGGCAAATCATCCTTTTAACTCACTGACAGGTCTCTGTCAAACTCACGATAACACTGACAGGCATAGAAGTACGAAGTACTTCCTACATCAGCAACATCAGCAAAGAACCACGGTTTTTAAACATGTTAATATAACTTATCGAATGTCTCATCACCAATAAAATATTTCACATTGTCCATATTTCACTTCAAGGAAAGGGTAGAGCATTGTCTGTATGAGTGACGGTAATTTTTATCAAAAGCTAAAAAAACTGAAAAACCATCACCCTCCAAAAACAAAAAGTTAAGCAATTTAGCAGAAAATTTGGCGCCCCTCGCGAGTAGAAAAAAAAAATGCTTGTAATTTTGCATTTGTAAATATTTTATCATTTGGTCTTTTCGCTTCAGGCAATATTTTCAAATTCCATCTGTCAATTTATAACTTGTACAAAACTAAAGTGTAAATCCAACAAAAATTATGACAAATATTGCCACAAAACTTCTGTACTCGGGCTCATACCTGCAAAGCTAATGCCTGGTTGTAAACAAAGTAACGCTGTCTATTTGCTCTAGTAGCCTCAAACCTGTGAATTCTGCATAATCAATACATTCAGTTCAGCGCAACGTGGTAACGATTCTTGTCACAATTCTCTCTCTGCCCCACCTCCTCCCTCCCTCTCCCCCCTCTCTCCCTCTCTCTCTCTCTCTTCAGTTTTCTTCATTCTTCGTCCCTGGTATCTATTTTCCTCATACCCCCCCCCCCACCCCCCATGATTTTAGGTCTCATCATCTCTCTCACTTGGCTCAGATTAGAAAAATCTGATGAAAGTTTCTTTCTTAACCTTACCATGACCCATGTGAAATTTCACAGAATTCCAAGTAATAAAGTCATACGGCCGTCAAGGTGAGTCGTGAAGGACGTCGTGAGCAGCACTCTGGTACTACAACTATTATTATGTTTCTCTCCTCATCTTCAATTGCCTTATACTGTAGCTTGTAACTGTGAGCCCACACACGCGGGGATGAGCAGTGTCCAGAAATAGGGGACAGTTAGGAATTCCAGACATATTGCTCGTAACTGATATTAAATCCAATGTTTCTTTGCTCTATTCCAGGAGATGTTACAGAACAATGTAACAGAACTCACTTTCTTTAAATTCAAATGTACAACTAATGAGACTCAGAAATCACAGTGAAGAATTACATAATAATCCTAGGCCTACGATCAAAGCATCCTGAAAGCATGGCTTTGCATGCCGATAAAAAAAAGGGTCCATGAGGTGGTTCATGCCTGCCGGAACGATCTGAGGCGAAACAACTTTGCACAAATTAATCAAATCAGAACAGAATTACTGCCCTTATTCCTGTGTACTCACCGCACTCCCCTCCTCCCAACAGCAACAAGGCCTGGACCACAGACTAGGGATAAACGCCTGGACCACAGACTAGGGATAAACGCCTGGACCACAGACTAGGGATAAACGCCTGGACCACAGACTAGGGATAAACGCCTGGACCACAGACTAGGGATAAACGCCTGGACCACAGACTAGGGATAAACGCCTGGACCACAGACTAGGGATAAACGCCTGGACCACAGACTAGGGATAAACGCCTGGACCACAGACTAGGGATAAACGCCTGGACCACAGACTAGGGATAAACGCCTGGACCACAGACTAGGGATAAACGCCTGGACCACAGACTAGGGATAAACGCCTGGACCACGTTTGTGTTGGCTCAACTTGTTAGTGAAACAGTAAAGTTGAAAATGGAGCGGCAATAGAGTGTGTCTTTGTAGTTAACACCAGAGATGAAATGTTGTCCCGCAAAATGGTCTATGCGTTTCTGATGTAAATTATGCTGTTATTTCCTGTAACTTTTCAAAACTATAGACTCTAGTCCTAAATAACAAAATGGTGTGATGGTGCAGACAAAGGGCGTGTCCTTGCATTTGACACCCAATGCGGTCAGTGAGTTTGAGTTTAAATTTGGGTTTTACGGCGCGTCAGCAGATAACGCTCGGTGAGTCTTTCACGGTCTTATTTGGGTATTTTATTTACGGTTGGTATTCAGAGCTTCATCAATTTAAATTTCACAAGTGGAATTGAATAGTTCCATGTAAATTTTATTACGTTGGTAAAATTTTCAAAAGTTGTTTTGTATGGATCTGAAAAGAGTGTTGTGAATGTGCACACATGTTTTTAAATCAAGTTGTAGATCTTAGCCTCTTTCTGAAAGGACAAGACCCACTGTGTGTCTACGTCAGAAAATCAAGGTCTAGGATTAATCGCAGTGCATTATGCGTGTCTTTTCAAAATCATCGGCCCAGAGGACGAGATGATCTAATGGAGAAGTGAGAGGGCGTATCTTTGTGTTTGAGACATGAAAATGTATATGTCTGTATTTGATATGTAAGGTGAACAGTTGTCGAAGAAAACGATCTAAGCGTCAATGATATATAAATTCTTCTGGTGTCTCTTTCAAAACTATCGCCCTAAAGGGACAAAATGATCTCCAGAGACAAATGCAGACAAGAGGAATCCAGTTTGTGTAAAATGGACTACCTGATCTTGTTCAGACAATCATTGTTAAGTATGGCGTCGACCTATAATGGACATATACTATTGATGCAATGATTTGGATAAGTCAACAGGGTTCGCTCTGTATTTACACTCACTCAGCAGCCATTCTTCGTCTCACCTACTCCAACCCCGCACTCTTCGATTGCAAGCTTTGTCCAAATACCCAAGGGGAAAGGTTTGACTGACGTCAAAGTTTATTTCTTTATCTATCCGCTGGGAGTGGGGGGTGGGGTGGGGGGGGGGGGGTGAAATGATTTGTTTTTTTTCTCTTCTTGAAAGGAAAAACCTCACACGTGAATTCTGTCATTCTCTGCGCCGTGGAATGTAAAATCATGAACTAGCCCAGGGCCAAATGCATTTGCTTGAAGTTATTTATAAATGGACAATGTCCCCGATAAAACTTAAGAGAAATAAAGTTGCACTGATATGTGACACCGATAGATTTCCTGAATTATTGTTAACTTGACCACGACAGCAGTGGAACTTGATGTCATTAGCTTATAATTATTCTACACAACTTGTGAAATTATTATTATAAAATCAATTTAATTTAATGACATCAAATTCCACGGGGCTCCTAGTGAGGATGGCAAAGATCTTGGTAACCTGTCGGTGAAATATTTCAGGACTTTAATGTGTCTCATAACTTTTTTCAAGATCACTTAGTTCCAGAATTCATTAGTACTGCCGACTAATGTGTCACATGAAAGATGGCATCTAAAATATTCCTGGGATCTCCTTAACTCTTTATGTGCCAATCACCGTTATATCGGTTCTTCCGCTGCTCACGTTTGTGCCAGACACCGGTGTATCGGTGCACAAGAATGCTGGGCTATTTTGTTTCGGGAAGAAAGAAAGCCAACTTTCTATTAAAAGATGTTGCTGTAGTCTACCTAGTTCTTCACTATGAATTCCTTCACGTATCTATGTACAAACATACCCCTATAAGCCTCTATACATTTATAAAAATTTAATTTGTTCATCTCTGTTCGCTTAATTAGGTACCTATTATTTCTTTAGTTAGTGATCTGTAATCATTGAGTCATGCACTGAATGAATACATTCCAAATGGCATTTCAACCTGAGCCCTAAAAAAAAAAAAAAATATGTTGCTGTAGTTAGTCTTCATTCATTTCCTCCACCATTTTCTTCCTGTATCGGCAAACGTGGAAAATCCATGGCACACTAAGAGTTAAATTTGTAATATTACGATTTCCGTCTTTAAATGGCACCATATTATAAAAAATAACTTTTAGCGAGTTTCTGGATAGAATGACGGACGCATAAACACAGTGATGATCTCACAATGCATGCACAAACATAACCGTACTCTCACATACATTTTGCTCCAGCAATATTTTGATAAAGAGGAAAGACATTAAATATCATCATCTTCTCTTAATCTATATTCTGGACT